>CM073572.1:153196220-155596220 GCA_037074715.1 Magnolia kwangsiensis
GGGACGCACATAATGGGTGGGCTGGATTTGTGAACCACATCATGGTGGGCTCCCTGTCCACGTGACCCAATCAACTGGTTTGGTGAAAAATAAACAATACGGTGGGGCCCCTGGTCCACATAACCCTATCAACAGGTGAACCCCCCCCCCCCCCTCCGGTCCACGTAACCTTGTGAACAGTTTGGAGGTCATATAAACAGCACGGTGGGCCCCAGGTCTGAGTGACCTCATGAACAGTTTGGATGGCAACAAACATCACTGTGGGCCCTGGACAGATTGGATGTAAATAAACATTATGGTGGGCCCCTGGTCCACTTGACCTTAAGAACAAATTGGATGTAAATAAACATTACAGTGGGCCCAGGTTGGGTGGAAAATAAACATTACTGTGGGCCCCGGGTCTGAGTGACCTTATCAATGGGTTGGGTGGAAAATAAACATTATAGTAGGCCTCACATGGGACCCACCATGATGCATGTGCTGCATCCAAACCGTTCAACCATTTTGGAAGCCCATTTTACGGAAGGGGTTAAAGACTGAGTCAGATCCATTGTTCAAGTGGACCCCACCTTGGTATGTATATAAGGCCCAAGTGACTAGGCCCATCTTGACGTATTTGTGGATTGTTGTTGTGGCCCACCTTGATTTAAATGTGGCCCATACGATCAAGCCCATCTTGATATAATTATGACCCATTGTTGAGGCCCACCTTAATATGTATGTATAAGGCCCTTGTTGTGAGGCCATTGTGATGTATGCAAGGCTCATGGGTTATGTTATGGCCCATTGCAATGTACGTAAGGCCCTTTGATACGACCCACTTGATGAATATAAGGTCGATGTGATTAAGCCCATCTTAATGTAGTTGTGGCCCACCCGTTGGGGCCCATCTTTATATATACGAGACCCATGTACATGAGGCCCATTTGATGTATTGAAGGCACATGGGTCGAGGCCCAATGGGATGTACGTGAGGTCCATTATAACGTGATTCCACCATAGTTTATGTGTTGACTCTTATAGTGGGCTATGCCTTGGGAGCAATGATGGTTTGACGTCCACATTGTAAGGATAATGTTGGTTAAATGTCCGTATTGTCACTCTCCTTAAGGCCCACTGATAAGCCCATATTTGTTGTGAGTAGGCCGTCTAGGCCCATATCCGTTATGCACAAGCCCATCACCCTATGACATGTTTAAAATAGATCCATGATTCATGATCATATGCATCATATGTATGTCTGATATGACGAGTGATTGAGCATAGCATATGCCTTCGGGCAGATTGTTTATGGGCTCCTTGATAGGCGGAGTTGCCCTACATGAGTGCTCGGCGTGCGCAGGATCGTTGCATATTTGATAGGGTGATTCATCCACTTGCATTTGTGTGATCATGATTATTGTATGCCCTAGCGACATCAGGACCAAAGCTTCCACAGATGCATCGTGGGTGGCTGGATTGGATACCAAAAATATTTGGTTCTAGCATACGGGCGCCATAGATATCCTTGGGTGAAAATATCTAAACCCGATGGTACCATAAGATGACTCCAACATCAAGATCGAGTGGATATATGAGCGCACGAGGGCCGAATACCCGGAGTCCGCGTCTCCCACTGTGTCGTGGTCGGTTGAAAAGTGGTGTGGCCTTACTCGCCCGAGGGTAGGGGGAATACTAGGCTGAGTCTGACTACCTCGTGAATGAGTCCACTATCGACGTGCCGGATAGGTATTGACAGACTATTAGCTAGGCGGATAGTGAGGTTTCTTATGCTCACTTGAACTGTGCGGCTGGTAGAGCGGCAGTGCTTTTTGGAGTGTACTAAACCCCGGTGATTATCCAGAATGAGAACTGTACTGATATATGATGAGGATTGGCATGCTTGAGCTGCATCTCGCATCACATGGTCTTGATATGGCCGATAACATTCATATCTTGCACCGCATCGCCTTAGTACGGCTGATTGCATTCATGTATTCACCAGCATGATTCTGCATTTCTCTGACCGTGCATTCTAAGCATGCTCTTATTGTGCACACACTTACACCCCCCTCTAAGATTTCTATAAGCTTATGCACAATTGATGCGTGCAGGTGACGCCAGGACGAAGCCGTAGCATAATAGCAGCAAGAGCGTGCAGTCGAGTTTTGGATTTTTATTATTAGCACCATCTTGTATTTCCCTTCATACGCATTGTACTCAAAGTTTTTTATCATATTGAATTTTGTGATGGTGTTCTTGTGGTTATTGCTCGTGGGTTATGCTTATGTTAATGCTCATTACGATTCAAATTGATGATTAGAAATCCTCCTTGTAGCATCCCAAGATCGAAACCTGGTAAATGGGTGCCGGGAGCCGAGAATGGGGTTCTACGGAGGCTGTCGGCGCCGGATTCAGAGATTGAGAATTTTATGAGCCCGGTTTCTGAGTTTGGGGTGTGACAAAAGTTGGTATCAGATCATAACTTGGGAATAACCGAGAACAACATCACATGATTGTTATGAGTTTAGGACGATTCGGTTCCAAGTGCGAAACCTTCCAATTAAGTTCCCTAACGAGCGATTCTTAAGGTTGATTGGCATCATTATTCTTTTTTATAGGACATACCGCCTAGGAGAGTGACTCGAACAAATCTCACTCCACCACCTGAGGCTCCAGCTTTACCACCTACGCCTCCCATTCCACCGCCAGAGATCCCTGCTCCCTTACCTGAGGATGACATTCCTCCACCTGAGGCTGGTGAGGATCCAACCGTACCGGTGAGTGCCTCTCAGTTACAGCAGATGCTACAGGCCATGACAGCTACACTTCACGGGCAGGGTAGACGCCCAGTTATTTCTCCAGCCCAGGCAGAGTAGGAGCGCGCGAGCGCCCTTCTTCGAGAGTTCTAAAAACTTGATCCTCCGCGCTTCCAGGGTGAGCCAGATCCGACTATAGCTGAGAGGTGGCGCTCCGATGTAGAGAAGATCTTTAATAATATGTCATGTATGACCGAGCAGCGAGTCTAATTGGTTGTATTCCTTCTCTAGGGAGAGGCAGAGCATTGGTGGACCTCCGTTACCCGTGTTGCCGGACCTCAGTATGTCTAGACATGGGAGGACTTTATCGACCGATTTGAGGAGCAGTACTTCCCTGACCACATTCGTCATCAGAGAGCACTGGAGTTCGAGACTCTAGTTCAGGAGGACATGACCGTGACGCAGTACGCGGCCTATTTCGTGGCGCAGTACGCGGCCCGTTTCGTGGCGCTATCGAGGTTTGTGCCATATATGGTTGACGATGAGGGACGGAAGGCCTGCCGTTTCGAGAATGACTTATGTTACGGTCTTCGAGGCCGTGTTATTGGCATGAGCTCTCGACATTTCAAGCGGTAGTACGGAGGGCCCAGATTTATGAGACTGAGTAGGCAGGCTCGCAGAGCGATCGAGATCAGAGGAGAGGATATAATCGGAAGAGGTAGGCCCCCTTTACTACCTCCCAGCAACATCGCCGACCACAGAGGTACAGGAGTCACCCACCTGTTAGAGGACCAGCAGCCCTAGCAACACCTCCAGCGCCACCCCAACAGCCATTTATAGGGGCTTGTTTTGGATGTGGTGGGATAAGACACCGCATATCTGAGTGCCACCGCCCGCATCTACAGCAGCTGAGAGTACCACAACAGCCTCCACAGCAGCAGCCGAGAGCACCGCAACAGCCTCCACAGCAGCAGTGACCCCATCAGTAGTGTCCACAACCACCTCAGCAACCGAGGCCCCAGCAGCAGCAGAGATAACAGTATAGGTCACCGTAGAGGCAGTAGTAGCGCCAGGGACCTCACAAGGGATAGGCACCTCCCCAGCCAGCTCAGGCTAAATTTTATGTGGCTCAGCAGGACCTGCAGACCTCTAGAGGAGTCGTTGAGGGTATACTTCCAGTCTCTTCATGCATCGTCCATGTACTGTTTGATTCTGCTGCTTTGCACTCATTCATGTTTGAGGATTTTTGTCGATCGACTGGACTGCCGACAGAGTCTACTAGTGAGGGATTGACCATATCGACGTCCTTAGGGAAGACCACAGTATTGGGCCATTTTTGTTCATCTTGTCCTATTTTGGTCGGTGATATCTTTTTGCCTGCTGACTTATTTATGCTGCCGATGTCAGATTTTGACTTTATCTTGGGCATGGATTGGCTTGCCGAGTACTACGCCATCTTAAACTACTTCGCGAGGACAGTCACATTTTGTATACTAGGCTTGTCGCAGTTTCAGTTTGTTGCCGAGCTTAGAGGAGAGCCATTGTCTTGCTTGATGTCCTTCGTAGTCGAGGAGCCCGTTGTCTTATGTATCGATCAATTGCCGGTGATCTGTGATTTCTTCGACGTATTCCAGGAGATTTCAGGATTGCCATCGCGCCGTCATATTGAGTTCCAGATTGATCTTGTGCCTGGTACTGCGCCTATCTCGAAGGCCTCGTACCGTATGGCGCCGATGGAGTTGCGTGAGCTGCAGCGACAGTTGGAAGAGTTGCGTGAGTTGGGATGTATCCGTCCGAGTAGTTCTGTTTGGGGAGTGCCGGTACTCTTCGTCAGGAAGAAGGATGGCTCATTGAGGCTCTGTGTAGATTATCACGAGCTCAACTGAGTCACGATCAAGAGCAAGTACCCTCTCCTAAGGATAGACGATTTATATGATCAGCTGCAGGGTGCACAGTTCTTTTTGAAGATTGACTTGTGTTCCGGTTATCATCATATTCGGGATCGAGAGAAGGACATTCCCGAAGACGTCTTTCAGGACTCGTTATGGTCATTTTAAGTTTCAGGTTATGTCCTTCGGACTGACCAATGCACCCACAGTTTTCATGCAGTTGATGAACGAGGTCTTCCGTCCATATCTCAATCAGTTTGTTATGGTCTTCATCGACGATATTCGGATATATTCGAGGACCCATGAGGACCATATGCAGCATCTGGAGATCGCATTGCAGACCCTCCATACCCACCAACTGTACGCGAAGCTGGAGAAGTGTGAGTTTTGACAGGAGGAGGTGAGATTCCTCAGTCACGTGGTGACTAGGGAGGGTGTCGCAGTGGACCCCTCGAAGGTTGAGGCAGTGCGTCAGTGGAGTCAGCCCACTACTGTGTCTGAGATCCGCAGTTTCCTTGGTTTAGCGGGATACTATCGACATTTCATTGAGGGTTTCTCCTGTATTGCAGCCCCGTTGACCAGGTTGACTCGGAAGGGTGCAGATTTTGTTTAGACTGATGCATGTGAGCAGGAATTCGTGGAGCTGAAGGTCCGTCTAACATCCACTCTTTTCCTCACTCTTCCCTTTGGGAGTGATGGATTTATTGTGTTTACTGATGCCTCACGTATTGGTTTAGGCATTGTCCTGATGCAGCACGGCAGACTGGTAGCCTTCGCATCTCGTCAACTCAAGGTTCATGAGCTGAACTACCCCACGCATGATTTGGAGCTGGCAGCAGTTGTCTTCGCACTGAAGGTATGGAGACACTATCTCTATGGGGTCAGGTTCGAGCTCTTTTCCGATCACAAGAGCTTAAAGTATTTATTCTCTCAGTCTGAGCTGAACATGAGGTAGAGACGCTGGATGGAGCTTCTGAAGGATTATGATTTTAACCTATAGTACCACCCAGACAAGCCGAACGTGGTGGCAGATGCCCTCAGCTGTCAGCCAAGAGGCTTGGTGGCACATATGATGATTCAAGACTGGAGGATACTAGAGGATATAGCAGAGTATGACTTCAATTTTGGTCTGCAGTCTTCTATTGTTCAGCTATCGAGCCTGTCAATTCAACCATCTCTTGTCACAAGGGTGATCGACGCTCAACAGACAGATGAGTTATTATAGGATTACCGAGTAGATGCAACATCTGAGAGCCAGATAGATTGGTAGATTGGTTCTGATGGTGGACTTCGCTTTAGAGGCCGATTATGTGTCTCAGATATTCTTGAGCTGCGTAGAGATCTTATAACTGAGGTACATCGATCGTGGTTTTCTATCCACCCTGGCTCGACGAAGATGTATCGCAATATGAGGAGATAATATTTTTGGGTAGGTATGAAGCGCCAGATTGCCAGTTTTGTGGCCGAGTGTGACACATGCCAGCGTGTCAAGGCCGACCATCAGAGACCTCCTGATCTATTCAGGCGTTGAGCATCCCGATGTGGAAGTTGGAGCACGTATCTACCGATTTTATCAAAGGTTTATCGAGGACTCAGTGCGGTCATGACGCTATCTGGGTTGTCGTGGACTGTCTGACGAAGCCGACACATTTTCTTACGATCCGTTAGACTTGGCATACGGACCATCTCGCCAGGCTATTTGTAGAGGAGATAGTGAGACTGCACGGTGTTCCAGTCTTGATCGTTTATGACCGAGACCTAAGGTTCATGTCTCAGTTTTGGAGGAGCTTTCAGAGAGCTATGAGCACTGATTTACGGTTCAGCACCGCGTATCATCCGCAGACCGATGGCCAGACTAAGAGGGTCAACCATATACTTGAAGATATGCTTCGGACTTGCACGATTGATTTCGGGGGTAGCTGGGATGAGCATCTGCGATTGACTGAGTTCGCATACAACAACAGTTATCAGGCGACCATTGGCATGGCTCCTTTTGAGGTATTGTATGACAGACCATGCAGATCTCTGAGTTGTTGGACCGAGGTTGGAGAGCGGCATCTCCTACATCCCAAGCTTGTGTAGGAGACATCAGAGGCTATTGATATCATCCGGCAGAGGATGTGCACAGCTCAGAGCCACCAGAAGAGTTTTGCTACTCGCGGGCGTCATCCCTTGGAATTTACTGTAGGAGACCATGTGTATCTCAAGGTCTCACCAATGAAGGGTGTAGTTCAGTTTTGAGCGAAGGGCAAGCTTGTCCTGAGATTTATAGGACCTTTTGAGATCACTGAACGCATTGACGCTGTGGCCTATCGGCTTGCCTTACTATTTGAGTTGTCTGACGTCCTTAACATTTTCCACGTCTCTATGCTGAGGAAGTGTGGGTCAGATATCGTCCCTGTTATTGATTGGCATCCGTTGGAGGTTCGAGAGGACGGTTCTTACATTGATCAGCCAGTTCGTATCCTTGATTGGAAGGAGCAGGTCCTCCGGACCAATGTCATTCCCTTGGTGAAAGTTCAGTGGGGTCACCATTCTGTTGATGAGGCATCTTGGGAGAGCGAGGCAGAGATTCGAGAGCGTTATCCCCATCTCTTTGATGAATGAGTGTATGTTGTATTTTATAAACTCTCCGATTTCATATGATGATGCGATGTTTCATCTTCCTTATGAGTTATGTCTGGTTGCGATGATTGTGTAAATTTTGAGGATGAAATTTTTATTTAGAGGGGAGAGTTGTAAGACAAATATCTTAAACTGTACCGTTCCGTTGGCTTCTGCGGTCCTTCTGATATAATTTCGATAATCCTCAACTTGTATCCGACGTTTGCGCGCAATCCTAAGCCGGATCCGGCATATTAAAGTTGGCTCGAACCGAAACATGTTTCATAGCGACAGCGCCGTCACTGCTTTTCTAATGCCGCGACTCGCGTACCGATCCGATTTCCAGGGTTGAAGATGTCGACGTGTGTTTATTCCGAAGAAACGCCACGCGTTATGAACTTTAAGTGAATCTCTACAACATGTCCCATCAATCAATCAATCAATCCCATCAATCAAATATACATCACACATCAAGTCAAGTACAAGTAGCCCATACCCTACCCCTACCTCTCTCTTAAACAAGCAACCCAAAGTCAACTCTCATATCACTTCATCCATCACCAAACCCATCACCCATCACACCTCACCCATCCTTTTTCACCCATCACCTCACTCTCTCTATCATTTCACAAACCTCCCGAGCAACAAAAATCTCCATAGTCCAAGCATTCCCAAGATTTCTCCAAACCACCAAGTGTGGCCCACCCTCTCATCTCTCATCTATACCATCAAAAGTCCATCAACCACCATCAAAAGAGAAGGCAAGGAGCATGGAGGCTAAGGGATCAAGGAGGAGTGCAAGAGGTGGGTGATCAACCATTGAATTCCATTTTTTTTAGGGCCCACATGTTGTGGGACCCACTTGATATTTGTATAGTATTTGGGACGGCCCAATAGTGGCAGGGTCCCTCCCCTTCTCGTGTCATCCTCTCTTTCTCTCTTTCTCTCTCTTTATCATTCCCCTAGAATGAAGTGGGCCCCACCAACTCATATTAAATCTACTCCATCCATCAATGGTGTGGCCCACCACATTTTAGGCGGGATGAAATATAATATATTATATTAATGAATATTATATGCGTGTGTGTATATATATATATATATATATATATATATATATATATATGTATGTATATATATACATGCATGGTGGGACACGTCCATGTGGGACCCACCATGATGCCTCAGTTTATACATGTCGTCCAGTGTCCCTGGACGTTGGACGTTGAGTGAGGCTAACATGGAGTGCGTGCACTGATAGGGGTGTGTACTTTCAAGCCAAAATAGAGAGAGAGGGGATAATTGAGCTTTGGGGAGCGTTGCTCATGCAAGCTCCACCCTGATGAACAAATCAAATCCATACCATCCATTTCATTTCTCAGCCCACTTTAGGTGTTTAGCCGAAAGATGAACTCAATTAGATTTTCTAGTGGGCCCTAACATGGAAAACAACAATTTTCACCTTTACAATCCATTAAAACCTGCCCTGATGTCTCTACTTGACAAGAACATAATGCATATTGGACTCTGTTTGACGGTATCGAACCAAGGAATGCAATGGGCAGGGCAGATTTCCTCGATGCGGGTCCCACCTGTGAAAAACCACATGAAAATGGATTTTAAAAAAAAAGGGAAGCAATAGTGTCCTGCTGATAGAAGACGCAGGCAACGCCTGCGGCCATGTGGGCGGGCGGACGGAAGGACGGGCTGGGCCTCATGGGCCAGCTGTGGGCCCCACCGTGATGCATATCGAACATCAACACCGTGCATTTAGCACATCCCCTTTAAATTATCGAATATCCCAAAAATCAGCCGTATACGGAACTCAGGTGGACCATACCGTCTAAAATCATGTGAGGACATGCCTAAAACATATAAAATCATTTGGTGGGGCATACCTGAAATTTAGATAAGGCTGAAACTTGGTCTAAACCCTTAGCCAAGCGGGACGCACATAATGGGTGGACTGGATTTGTGAACCACATCATGGTGGGCTCCTTGTCCGCATGACCCAATCAACTGGTTGGGTGAAAAATAAACAATACGGTGGGCCCCCTGGTCCACGTGACCCTATCAACAGGTGGACCCCCCCCTCCCCTGGTCCACGTAACCTTGTCAACAGGTTGGATGTCATATAAACAGCACGGTGGGCCCCAGGTCTGAGTGACCTCATGAACAGTTTGGATGATAACAAACATCACTATGGGCCCTGGACAAATTGGATGTAAATAAACATTATGGTGGGCCCCTTGTCCATGTGACCTTATGAATAGATTGGATGTAAATAAACATTATGGTGGGCCCCTGGTCCACGTGACCTTATGAACATATTGGATGTAAATAAACATTACAGTGGGCCCCACGTTGGGTGAAAAATCAACATTACTGTGGGCCCCGGGTCTAAGTGACCTTATCGATGGGTTGGATGGAAAATAAACATTATAGTAGGCCCCACATGGGACCCACCATGATGCATGTGCGCATCTAAACCGTTCAACCATTTTGGAATCCCATTTTATAGCAGGGGTTAAAGAATGAGTCAGATCCATTGTTCAAGTGGACCCCACCTTGGTATGTATATAAGGCCCAAGTGGCTAGGCTCATCTTGACGTATTTGTGGACTGTTGTGGTGCCCACCTTAATTTACATGTGACCCATACAATCAAGCGCATCTTGATATAATTATGGCCCATTGTTGAGGCCCACCTTAATATATATGTATAAGGCCCTTGTTGTGAGGCCATTATGATGTATGCAAGGCCCATGGGTTATGTTATGGCCCATTGCAATGTACGTAACGCCCATTGATACGGTCCACTTGATGAATATAAGGCCCATGTGATTAGGCCCATCTTAATATAGTTGTGGCCCACCCGTTAGGGCCCATCTTGATTTATATGAGACCCATGTACATGAGGCCCATTTGATGTATTGGAGGCCTGTGGGTCGAGGCCCAATGGGATGTACGTGAGGCCCATTATAATGTGATTCCACCATGGTTTATGTGTTGACTCTTATAGTGGGCTATGCCTTGGAAGCAATGATGGTTTGACGTCCACATTGTAAGGATAATGTTGGTTAAATTTTTACATTCTCACTCTCCTTAAGGCCCACTGATAAGCCCATATTTATAGTGAGTAGGCCGTCTAGGCCCATATCCGTTATGCACAAGCCCATCACCCTATGACATGTTTAGAATAGATCCATGATTCATGATCATACGCATCATATGTATGTCAGATATGACGAGTGATTGAGCATAGCATATGCCTTCGGGTGGATTGTTTATGGGCTTCTTGATAGGAGAAGTTTCCCTACATGAGCACGCGACGTGCACAGGATTATTGCATGTTTGGTAGGGTGATTCATGCACTTGCATTTGTGTGATCATGATTATTGTATGCCCTAGAGACATCAGGGCCAAAGCCTACATAGACATAACATGGGTGGCTGGATTGGATACCGAAAATATTTGGTTCTAGCATACAGGCGGCATAGATGTCCTTGGGTGAAAATTTCTAAACCCGATGGTACCAGAGGATGACTCCATCGTCGAGACCGAGTGGATATATGAGCGTACGAGGGCCGAATACCACGCATCTCTCACTGTGTCGTGGTCGGTTAGAAAGGAGTGTGGCCTTACTCGCCCGAGGGTAGGAGGCAATACTAAACTTAGTCTGACTAGCTCGTGTATGAGTCTACTATCGACGTGCCAAATAGGTATTGGCAGACTATTGGCCAAGAGAATATTGAGGTTTCTTATGCTCACTTGGACTATGGCTGGTAGAGCGACAATGCCTTTTGGAGTGTACTAAACTCCAGTGATTATCCAGAATGAGAACTGTATTGATATATGATGAGGATTGGCATGCTTGAGCTGCATCTCACATCACATGGTCTTGATATGGCCGATAATATTCATATCTTACACCACATACCCTTAGTACGGTTGATTGCATTCATGTATTCACCAGCATGATTCCACATTTCTCTGACCTTGCATTCTGAGCACGCTCTTATGCACACACTTACACTGCCCTCTAAGCTTTCTATAAGCTTATGCACGATTGATGCGTGCAAGTGACGCTAGGACCCAACCATAGCATAGTAGCAGCAGGAGCATGCAGTTGAGTTTTAGAGTTTTGTTATTAGCACCATCTTGTTTTTCCCTTCATACGCATTGTACCCAAAGTTTTTTATCATAGTGGATTTTGTGATGGTGTTCTTGTGGTTATTGCTCATGGGTTACGCTTATGTTTATGCTCATTAAGATTCAAATTGATGATTAGAAATCCTCCTTCTAGTATCCCAGGATTGGAACCTGGTAAATGGGTGTCGGGAGCCGAGAATGGGGTTATACGGAGGCTGTCGGCGATGGATTAGGCGATCGAGAATTTTGTGAACCCAGTTTCTGAGTTTGGGGTGTGACAGATTAGCTGGTCTACCGCACACTAACTATGTAGCTGTTATGTGCAGAGTGTGGATTTGATCTGCACCGCCTATTTGTGTGACCCATCGTAATGATGTGTGTATTTTACTTGCATTGTCCAACTGGGATGGTGTTGACTCACCTGATGTATGACTTCCATCCATGTCATTCCGTCCATGTGCATGGACCCACCTTGATGTGTTGTAACTCCACACCGTCCAGACCTCTAGACGGTGGGCCGGTCACAAGGTATGTGTTATATGTAAACCGTCCATCCACTAAATGAAGTAGATCTATCAGGTGGACCACACCGCAGAAAATAGTGGAGAATTGAACGCCTACCATTGAAACCTCTTAGGAATCCCAAGCAGTTCTAGATTAACATGAAGTTTGTCTTTCCTCTTAATTCAGGCCTTTGTGACCTTATGAAAAGCTTGGATAGAAAATAAATGTTATGGTGGGCCTTGGGAATTTTAAACCGTGGGAAACATTATCATCACTGCTATTGTGGTATGGTCCAGATGATCTTCCAATATGATTTATTCCTTGGGTAATGTTCTAAAATGATCTCTAAAAATAGATGAATAGTGTAGATAGTTCACTTAGAACGATGGGCCCGATTGATGTATTTATGGCCCATTCATAAGGCCACCTTAATGTATTTGTGACCCATCCATTAAGGCCCACCTCGATGTATATGAAGCCCATTGGTGCAGCCCGTGGACATAGTTCATTTGATATATATGAGGCCCGTTGGTGCGGCCCATGTAATGCGGTCCATTATGATGTATATTTAAGACCCATATGATAGGGCCCACCTGTATGAATCTAAAGCCCATAGTGAGGCCCATTGTGATGTAGTTGAGGTCTATGTGATGCGGCCCATCATGATGCGTATTAGGCCAATTTGATGTGGCCCACTGTGACATATGTGTTTGATTGGAGTGGCCCATTAATACAACCCACTTGATGTTTATGAGGCCCATTGGTGCGACCCGTTGGTTTGGCCCATTGATACGGCCCACTTGATGTTTATGAGGCCCATTGGTGCGGCCCGATTTGATATACATGAAGTCCATTGGTGCAACCCGTCATGATGTATTTTGGCCCATGAGCGGGGCCCGCCCGTTTGTATTGTTAAGCCCATATAATGAGACCCACTCGATATATGAGGCCTAGTATTGAGGCCAGTGTAATGAAGCTCATATGATATATTTGAGGCCCAGGTGCAAGGCTCACCTGTTATGTATTTGAGGCCCGATGTAATGTATGTCGGCCCATATGATGAGGCTGGTGTGACGTAAATGAGGCCCATCGTGATTGTATGTGAGGCCATGGGCCCACTATATATTTGGCCCTATGTAGGTCACCCCTTGGAAACAATGTTGGTTAAATGGCCACATTGATGGGCAATAATGGTTGGATATCCATATTGTGACCTTCCCTTAGGCCTGAATAGGCCCATTCTCATCGTTCTCTAGTGGGTTAACCCAAACGCTTGGGCCCCATTGACATTGCTTGATCCATCATCGGTCGTCCATCTATGGACCCTGCCTTATGTCGAGGCTGATTCTGATTACCGATTTCAATTATCGGGGTCGAAGCTGATTCTGACTACCGATTACTAATTTCGATTATCAGGGTTAAGGCTGATTTTGACTGCCGATTATTGATTTTGATTATAGGGGTCGAGGCCGATTTTGACTGTCGATTACCAATTTCGATTATCGGGGTCGAAGTCGATTCTGATTGCCGATTACCGATTATGAGTATGTGACAGCATAGCATCATGATACATGCCCATACACATCATCTGCATGTTTGTTATGAGATATAATTGACCATTGTATATGTCATATTGCCAGTCGTCATGAGACTCCCTAGGCTAAGATTGTCTCACATGAGCGCACGGTATGCGCTAGATTAATGCATGACTGGATTGTATGACTCATGCATCTTTCATTATGTGTTGTGATTACTGCACACCCTAACGACATCAGGTCTGTAGCCTCCATAAGCATATTGTAAATGACCAGATGGGACATTGAAAATCTGTTACTAGCATCGGGTTGCCATAGATGGACGTGGGTGAAAATCACTAAACCCTCTTGGTACCAGAGGATGCCCCAACGTCGAGACCTAGTGGATACATGAGCGCTTGAGTGTCGAATACTAGGAGGCCGCATCTTCCACTATGTCGTAGTCGATTGAGAGGGGGTGTGGCCTTACCCACCCGAGGGTAGGGTGCATAACTAGGCTAAGTTTGACCAGCTCGTGAATGGGTCTACTATTGACATGCTAGATAAGTATTGGCAGACTATTGGCCAAGCAGATAGTGAGGTTTCTTACACTCACTTGGACTTTGCCGCTGGGAGAGGGGCGGTGCCACTTCGAGTGTATTAAACCCCGGTGATGATCCTAGAGATGAACTGTATTAATATGTGGACTTATTGAGCAGGAGTTGCATACTCATTCATTCATTCATTCACTATCCACTCAGGTCAGTGGTGCCCAACTATTTATTACGTGTACCTTCGTAATGGTCAGGATTTTGGTTGGGGCGTGCAACTAACCTGAGATCAGGAGTTTACCACATCGAGTTTGACTATCCAAATTTAGGTATGGGACTGGTTTGAATAGCCTGCGATACTACATACTATCATCCCAACTTCACACTCCAGCATGGTCATTCCATTCACACCATATTGTATTACATCCGCGGCATATGATATTTTGGGTTACAGTGTTTATGCATTTATATGGTCTAGATATGGTTGACGCTATTCATGAACTTATCAGGAATTGCATATTGCATCGCATCCTCGTCATCTGATTTTGACTCTTTATGACTCCTCATTTGCATAGCTGTTCCATATTGTGTATTCTGATATTAACTAACTCATGGACTTGTCCGTATTCCTGTTTACTCTATTATCATATGATTATGATCTTATCAGTATTTCATCTTACTCTGATAATTATGATCTTGTCAGTATTTCTGCTTATTCTGATAATGTACGATTTATGGATTACTAGTATTTCTGGTATTGTATGATGATGGCATTGTATTGAATACTTGACACTTACCTTGTGCACACACTTACACCACTCTCTAAGCGTTCTATAAGCTTATGCATGATAGATGCATGAAGGTGATGTTAGGTTGTAACAGTGTTGAGCTTGGAGTGTGCAGCGGTCTTCTGGAGCTTGATTTTCGATTTATGTATTTCCCTTTCAGTATTGTACTTAATGATTATATTAGTGGATATGTGATGATGATATTGCCTTTGTGAATTGGGTAATCTTATGGTTATGCTTATTACGAGTTAAATGTATATTGAAAAAAAAAATCCTCCTTGTAGGATCCTCGGATCAGATCTAGCGTATAGACGCCAGGAGCTGACAATGGGGTATTGCGGAGGTTGTCGGCACCAGATTCGGTGATCGAAATTCTCATAAATCTAATTTTCAGGGCGTGGCACCACACATCTACAAAACACAAAGAATTATAGTGGTTCACCTGTGTGTATGCGAACTGTTAAACAACAACCACACAGCTCGCTAATCCACTCCTTATATCCTCACACAGTGGATATTAACGTTCACTATGAAAATAGATTTTTCCAGGTTTACCTAAAACCCTCACAATTGTTTCTTTTAAGTGGGCTTACACAATTTAAAAAACCCCCACTCTAAGTTTTCTGGCTATCCTCAAATAACCAAACAAATGAGATTTTTCTGGTTTAATCTCAAAAGAAACCAAATAACAAAAGATTTAAAAAAATGTAAAATACATAGATTTCTCCTTTTGTTGCAGTCCGAAAGAACCAAGTCAGAGTAGAAGTTCGAATAGAAGTTCAATGTCTAATACTCACTTATGAAATTGTTCTAGGTTAGGTTCTAATTAATTTTAAATTAAACCAAGTTGGACTAGCTATATTTGATTTTGATTCCAAGAAGTGGAATATCACAATTCCTCTTTCAAATCAGATTGGAATGCAGAAACAAAATCAAATATTAAAAAGCTAACAAAAGAGAATATTAAATATGCACAATCTAGCTTAAGAACTTTAAAAACTTATCTCTCAGAGTGATGCCTTGATTTTACTTGAATTAGATTATCAAACTCTGAAATTCGTCACCTATTTATAGTTACAGAAATCGCGCCTACGACTGGTCCTAAGGACACTTCGATTGGTCGAAGATCAAACATATTTTTGAATTTTTGAGTGCGATCGGATAAAACCGTTCCACGACTGGTCGTGACCTGCCCATGACTGGTCGTGAGGAGCCAAGAATAGTTGCTGGAGTTTGAGTTGTAACTGCTGGACTGGTCGTGGATCGAGTCGTGCATTGTTCATACGACCGGTCAAGAAGAGTCCAAGACTAGTCGTGGATGAATAAAAAATTTTAAAAAATTATAACAAACTTAGGACAGGTCCTGAAATTTCTTCGGCTAGTCGAGCCAGTGCTAGGACTAGTCAAATAGGGTTCAGGACTAGTCTTAGAACAGTCTAAACACTTATAAAGTGATTCAATTTGAATTATGTATACAAAATGACCTACCCTAAGGTCAGTCTAAGGTCAATCATACCTTGAAAGTGATGTATGAATATTGAGTCTTCATTTCTTCAGATGATGTTGACCGTTGAAGATTATGAAGCTTGAGATCTCGACACATGATGTAACTTAAACTTGAGATCTTTTAAATCTTGGATTTGAGTTATACTTCATCTTGAGTTGTACTTCATCTTGAGTCTTGAACAAGAACTTGTCTTTTGATGTAGCACTTTAAAAACTCTGAACTTTGAAGCATACAGGAGTAGACAATGTACTTAATATTGAATTTCTTAAAGTAGATCTTCGTTCTTAACTTGAAGCATTGTAATGCAATGCCTTGAACATATATATCAACGTGCTATACAAGACACGGATTGTGGTTTTGGCACAATAAAATTTGATAAACAAAGGAGTAAGAACCCATAGCACTTACATTCTTAATTTTATCAAAGGCCGTTTGACAGTCATCGCTCCATTCCTTTGGTGAATTCTTCCTTTGAAGCATGAATATGGGCCCATAGATTGGTGTGAGCTGCGCGATGAATCGGCTGATATACTGGATCCTTTCGAGGAAACCCTGATTCTCTTTTTCAATATTAGGCGGCAGCATTTTGATGATTGCCTTGGTCTTGGTCTCATCCACTCGTATGCCATCTTTGCTGACAATGAAGCCTAACATCTTACCTCCGGTTGCACCGAAGACACCCTTTCACGGGTTGAGGCGGAGCTTGAATTTGTCCAACTTGTCGAAGAGCTTCTTGAGGTCTTCAAAATGTCCTTCAATTGTACGAGATATGACAATCATATCATCCACATAAACTTCCATTTCCTTGTTTATCATGTCATGGAACAAGGCAATCATGGCTTGCTGATACGTAGCTCCCGCGTTCTTTAACTTAAAAGGCATAACCCGGTAGCAGAAAGTTCCCCACAGTATGATGAAAGAAGTATTCTCTCGATCTTCGATGTCCTTCTTGATCTAATTGTAACCCGAGAAGCCATCCATGAAGGAGAAAATCTTGTGTCCAGCAGTATTATCTACCAGCGTGTCGATGTGAGGTAGAGGGAAATTGTCTTTACGACTCGCTTTGTTGAAGTCGATGCACATCCTGACTTTGCCGTCCTTCTTTAGAACTGGTGCAATATTTACAAGTCATTCCGAATAGTTGGAGACTACTAGGAACCCCGCATTGTATTGCTTGATGACTTCATCACAAACCTTTAGGACCCATTCAGCTTCATTCTTCTTAGCTTATGCTTAATAGGCTTCATGTCTGGCTTTGTTGGCAAGTGGTGTACTACCAAGTCTTCATCGAGCCCTAACATGTCCTCATAAGAGAAAGTAAATTTGGACAACCTCAATCTCAAGAATTCCATCATCCTCTGCTTGTATTCTGGAGATAGTGATCTACTGATGCGCACTTCCCTGGGGAGTTTCGCTGATACCAAGTTCATAATTTTGAAGTCATCTACCACAACATTGGCCTTCGTTTCGAACCTTTCGAGGGAGTCCTCAAGTTCAAGAGTTGTATCATAATTTCTCTCATCCTGGGCCTCATCCAAACCCGTGAGCTCAAAGTCCAACTCTAGATCGAAATCATATTAGTTAACCTCAAACTTGTGCGTTGTGTGTGAAGTGTTTGGCACAGTGATTGAAAGTTTTTCTGTTGTTTTTGTGTTTTGAAGGTTTTTCGATGTTTTACGGATTTGAGAAGTATTTGATATTTTTATGCTTTTTGGAATATGTGATGTTTTTGTGTTTTTTGGAATATGTAATGTTTTTGTGTTTTTTGGTATATGTGATGTTTTTGTGTTTTTTAGAATATATGATTTTTTTTTGTTGCCAAGGGGTCCCAAATAGGACGGTGTTACAAATCATGATTGGTACTGATTCGGGGTACCAACTATTATTTACATTGGCCTTTTTTTGGGGACCGACAACCGTGGATGATTCACCGGCCGACTCGACCGTTGGGGGGTGGCTGTCCAGCTTGGTTCTTTCCCCTTTTGATCTTGTCGTTCTACTTTGTTTTCTCCTATGAGTCATCTGTCCCAATGACCATGATGTCTACTGGGCTGGGCTCAAAGTCGGAGTGTGATTCGATCTCATCTCTTAGAAGTTGGAGCTCCTCGGGTCCACATTACGGTGGGATCTTGATGTCTATCCAATCAAACGAATGTCACTTTCCTTTCTCGATCCAATGAATGGGCTTCTTCTGCCCCTTGTGCTACTGAGTTGTTGGTGGGGGTGTTTCCCCTTGACTGTTGGTGGGGCGGGGTGCCTCCTCGTTCTTTCCTGTGTCCTTTGTAATAGGCACTCTTAGTCCTGGGTCCTCTATGGGTGGCCCTGCTTTCATGCCCCTAACCTCATGTGATGGGTTTGGGGGTTCTGCCCTTAGCCTCATGTGATGGGTCAGGGGGTTCAGCCCCTAACATTGGATGTGCTTTTGATGCCTTGAGGGTCTTGTCCCACCTTATTGACGACCAAATGGACTCTTGACTGGAATATTATATTAGATTAAGCCGTCGGTGGTGATCCTTAAGGGAGATCATCATGTCGACACAGACTGTTCCAGCCTTGGTGAACTTGATGGGTGTGCACTTGAATGGTTGCCTCTTCTTAGACCTTACGACCTGATCTTCCGGTGTCGGTTGATACCCTAGTCCCTGTCTTTGTATGTTGGTCCAGGCTGGTTTTACTACCATACCTTTCCCATGGAACTCGGTACGGTAGTTTAAGATTAGATGTTCAGCAGGAGGGATGACATATTCGACTGCAAGCGGGTGAGGGTTGGCAATGGAGTTCACAATTTCGAACTCAAAACTGTGATATGATATATCACCCTCTGCATGTTGGACATCAATCACTGGAATGTCAGTTTTTAGGGTATTAACCGCCACTGGTAGGATGACTTCAGGCTCATCCAGCACCGAGATGATTTGATTTCCTGACGGGAATTTGACCCTTTGATGAAGAGTGGATGGGATGGCTCTAACAGCATGGAGCCATGGTCGTCTAAATAGATGGTTGAAAGAGGCAGGAATATCGATAATCTGGAATGTGACTAGAGTTATGTCTGGTCCAATCTGTAACTCAATGTTTATTTCTGCTTCTACCTGCCTTCGGGAGTTATCAAAAGCTCAGACACTCATGGTGCTGGGTCGGAAAGAGGATGGTTTTATCCCTAAACATTCGGTAGTCCTCAGAGGGCAATCATTTAGGCTTGATCCATTGTCTATAAGAAAAGGTGGGACTTTGAAGTTCTTATAATGGACAACTATATTTAATGAGCTTCCATGTTTGTGGCCTTCGGGTGGTAACTCCTCGTCTAAGAATGTGATCGCTCGTGGTGCGAGGAGTTGGCCGATCATACTTGCTACCATTTCAGGTGGTATGTCAGGAGAGATGTGCACATCATTCAGGGTCTTTGCAAAGACCTCTGGGTGTGATCTTGATGTACACAAGAGTTCCCAGATGAAAATCTGTGCGAAAATGGACTTGAGCTAAGTTGTTATGTCATAAGCGGCGCTTTATGGGTTGTTCCTACCACAATTCCATGGGTTTCTTTTGGGTTCTGGTTATCTCTTCTGAAATACCTGCCATTGTTGCCTACTTCGGCACATTCAGGATAGTGCTATGGGACTGCCTTTGGGTTATATGAGTGAACCATCCTCCCTTACAGATATATCACCCGTTCTTGAGGTTGAGTGGTGGGATCTGTCTATGGTAGACTCGATGACTTTCCCTGGGATGTGACTGAATCCTCATAAGGCTTAACAGTGGGATTTTCCTTCTCCTTTTAATGTGTACTTTATGAAGGAGGAATCCTCTAGGCATGTGCCAATTGGTGAGGCAAGAGGAAACTTGGAGAATGGATAAGGGGTGCCCCTTACAAGGTCAACGAGGCGAGATCAGGAAGCCCGATTGGAAGGATGATAGGTTCAGGACCTGACCTGCTCAGATGTGCCGGGGGTGGTGCTAACTGTACCCCTTGGAGGGTGAAAGATTGAGATTGTGACCTGGATGTTATTAATGCCCTTTGGAGGCTGACAGATTGTGATGTTGGTGCCACTTCGAGTATGAGCAGAGGTGTGGTGGGTACTGCTTCGAGAATGAGAGGTGAAGCTATCGATGTTGCTTTGAGGAATACCTATGGTCCAGGCGAAGGTGCTTGTCGGTATCCCCATGTCCGATTTGCTGTATCGGGCATGATTGCTTGTATGGAGTGACGTGGGAAAGAGTATGTGGGATGCTCTCTTTCGATGTTGTTAACGGTAGAGGTACCAGACGTGCTGGGTCCCGCGGGATGTGATGACAGGGGATTCTAAAGAATTTTGGCCTGATTGGCATTGCTAGCCTGCGAGGTAATTACAATCTTCTGGCTCTCGATCAAGTCTTGAACTGCATGTTTCAAGGTAAAACAGTGATCTGTTAGATGAATGGGAGCCTGATAATATGTGCAATACTGGTTTTCATTGTATCTTGGTGGCAGGGGATTTAGTGAAAGTCGAGACTGTAGTGGTGTCAGGAGTTGCCTTTGCATCAACATTATCAAGACTTGACTGTATGTTTGTGCTAGAGGGGTGAACTTCCTGCCTAGCATTGCCTTCTTGTATGGGCCTTACGCATTTCCTAAGGCTGTTGCTATTGTTGCTGAGGAGGCTACGCCTAATATCCCTGCTGGGCTTCTTGTGGCTAGTATTGTTGGTTTGGTGATTGGGACTACCTATTTTGTTTTGACTCTGATTGCAGAGTGTACTGGTTGGCTTGAGCATTGGCGAAGATATTGTTGACCTCTGTGGCTCGTTGCGCGAGAGTAGTACCATTTTCATTCCCATGTCCGACAGGCTTCCCCTCGACTTTGCTCCTTATGATTGAGGGGGCCTGGTGCGGCCATGGAGAAATGGTTCTGGCTCTAATCCCGGCTTCCACCTGTTCTCCAACTTAGATGAGCTGGGAGAAATTCACGTATGGGTATGAGATCAGATATCCAGAAATGCTTGGGTTTGCAGAGTGGATGATCATGGATATCTGTTCTTCATCATAAATGGGGTTTCTCATTCGGGTTTCCATGGCCCGCCATCGCCCTACGTATGCTGATAAAGACTCATGGCTTTTTTGTCTCAGGGCAGCCAAGTCTGACCTCCTTGGAGCCATGTTGTCAATGAATGCCTAGGAAAGTCTTTCCCAGGTTCTGATTTGATGGCTATCCAGCGAGGTATACCAATCCAGAGTGTCACCTTTAAGGGATTTTTGGAGGACCCGTATCAAGGCTCCTTCATTCCCTGCTATCGCGTTGAGTTCCCCACAAAAAGCTTTCAAGTGTGTTGTGGGACACCCACTATCATCATACCTCTTAAATTTGGACACCTTGAAGTTTGGAGGTACCTGAGCATCTGAAAAAGGACATAGGTCCCTAAACTTGGTGGATGGGTGATCCACCCTTTGTTGCTTCTACAGTTGGTTTTTCACCATTCGCAGTTGTTCCCTCAATTCTTCAATCTCTGATTTGTTATGCTACGCATATCTTGCCCCTTGTTGTAGGGCTTGTGCTGCCTCTTCCTCGTAAGGATCAACTTCCTCGATCCTTTGGCTTGCTATAATGGGGGATTGTTAGAAAGAAGATGGACTCCCGGTGGTAGGAGGTAATTGAAATTGAACACCGCTCCCTTTCGGGGAGGGTGTGATGTACGGAAATGGCTCCCCCCTAGGTATCTACAAATTTTGAAAATGTTGCTCCTGTTAGGGGGAATGAGTTAGACTCGAAACTGACCCCCTTCATGGGCATCTGCCAGTTCTTGTCTGTGGTTCCCGTTAAGGGGAACAGATGTCATAACCTAATTGTTTAAGTAATGATGTGTGGGAGGGTTTCTCCTATTTCCTGGTTGTAGTTAATCTTATGTTAACTCCTCTGGGAGAGGGAGGACAGGATTTGCTGGAGGAATGAGGGAAAAAGTAAAAGGAGTTTGAAGGATTGAACTGTTCTGTACACTAGGCTGGGTTGCCTATGTATTTGGTGTGACACTCGGTACCAGGCGAAGTAGTAGCTCTTGCATTGCCTGGAGACTTTTGGCCACCTCTTGCATGGTTGCGTTACCCTGTGGGTCTGTTGGAGCTGCTGGAGGTAACGGTGCGGGTATTAGCGTAGGTGTGGGTGCTAATTTTTTGGGAGCTAGCTGAGCTATCGGATCTTCTTCATGGGTAGCTTTAGAGGTCATGGCTGCATGGGATCGAGTGATCATGGTTCGAACCAGTTCATAAGAAAGTGTAAGCCAAAGATTTTTTTTGTTGAATGCAATGATGAATATCCCTTGAGAGTAAAGTATCAAAAACTTTCGAGTCGGGTCTCAGTTAGTGAAAGCTAGCACTCCCCAGTGGAGTCGCTATTCTGTGGAGACTGAAAATTGGCGCCCACGCTGATTTAGATATTTGGTTTTTGCAGTGGGGGTGGTTAGGCTAATTTGTGGATGTTGGAGTCGCCATTAGCCGATAAATCCCGCGGTCAGCTAGAACCGCGGAATACATAAGGTTGGAGAAATTCGAAGATTCTCCTACCCTAGATTGACTCCTGGTCTTTGATCTGGGATTCCGGGTAAGGGAACTCGGTAACAAAGAGGGAAGGTGTTAGGTATCCTCTCTGTCCGTACAAATGTACGGTCTCTACTTAGTGTGATAAAATACTCTCAAAGGAAGATGGATGCTATGGTCAGGATAAGACTAGACACGTAGATTTCTAATGTGATAAGATCCGAATTTTCGACAAGCTACAGAGCATACGTCAGACGACATGTTTAGAAGGTGGATATGATGTATGCAAAGGGATCAGAAAATCAGACTAGACTACTAGGAATTTCTAATGTGACAGAGTTCGTAGTACAAGGGAAGGAGCTCCCAAGCCTCCTAAGATTCGATCTATTAGCCACCCCCTAACCATTCCTCTTAACCCTTCTAAGCCTAGCCCATGTTGGTCATGGTTCAATCCATGTACTAGTCTGCCCAAGTCTAAAGCCAAGGATCCACTCATCTCATACACCATCATGACATTTACTCCCTTCTTAAGCCCCCTGCTCCTCTAGACTTTTAGTGAACGTATGCACTATAAGAGAGCGTTTTTAGCAACGAAAAAAATTTCATTAGTAAAAGTACTGTTTTACTGACGAAGTTTTTTGCATCGGTAAAATAGCACTTTTACCGATGAAATTTTTTTCGTCAGAAATAATTTTTTTATTGACGAAAATTTTCGTTGGTAAAAGTAATTTTCCTGCTATTTTGAAAATTTTCCCGCTAAGAGTTTTACTGACGAATATTTTCATTGGTAAAAAGCAGAGAACCACTTTTACCGACGAAAATTTTTGTCGGTAAAAGTGTTGTGCAGTTAAGGTAGGAAAATTTTGCCCTGACTTTTACCGACAAACCAAAACCGTCGGGAATAATTTTTTTACCAACGAAAATTTTTGTCGGTAAAAGTGTTATCTATTTAAGTTAGCCCTAACTTTTATCGATGAAAATTTTCGTCAGTAAGAGTGTTGTATATATATTTTTACCGACGAAACTTTTTGTCAGTAAGAGTGTTGTATATTTAAGTTAGAAAATATTTGCCCTGACTTTTACCAACGAAACAAATCCATCGGGAATAATATTTTTACTGAAAAACAATTTCTTCGGTAAAAGTCTTGTATATTTAAGTCGGAAAATTTTCACCCAACTTTTCCGACGATCCAAAACCGTCAGGAAAAATATTTTTACTGACAAAAACTGTTCGTCAGTAAAGGGTGTTTTGAATTTTTAAAAAAATAAAAGAAAAAACAAAAATTTTAAATTAATTTCATCAGTAAAGGGTGTTTTGAATTTTTTTTTAAATTGAAAAGTTTACTTTTACCGACAAAAATTTTTGTCGGTAAAAAATTTTTAATTTTTAAGATAAAATTTTCACGCTGCGTTGGAAATTTTGGCAATTAGACTTTTACCGATGAAAATTTTCGTTGGCAAAATAGTTTTAATTTTTAAGATAGAAAATTTTTGCGCTGTGTTGGAAAATTTGGCGATAACACTTTTACTAACGAAAATTTTCGTCGGTAAATGTCTTTTTTATAAATCTTTTTTCTTGACGGCTAAAAACCATTGGTAAAAATGTTTTCATGCTATCTTAGAAATGTTCGCGGTAAGACCTTTACCGAGGAAAATTTTCTTCGGTAAAAGTCTTTTCCTAAATCTTTTTCCCGATGGCTGAAAACCATCGGTAATAATGTAAAAATATTTTACTTGTCAAAATTTTTTGTCGGTAAAAATGTGTATATATATATATATATATATATATATATATATAAAATTAAAAGGTAATCTTTAAATAATTTGTAATATCACATGAAAAAGAATATTGAGAAGTTTAGAAATTTTAATAATTTTTGAGAAAAATGTTGAGAACAAAATGATGCTTTTAAATAAAAACATTGGCAATTTGAAATTTTTGAGATAAAAATTAAAATATGAGAAAATTTTTAAGAATTTGAGAAAAATAATTCGGAATTTGTTTTTTAATTTTTGAAATATTTTATAATAAAAATAATATTTTGTTAAAAGAGTAAAAGAATATACATTTGGAAAAAAAAATGTTATTTTTAAATGGAAATTGAAATTTATCTATGAAAAATAAAATTACTTAATTATTAAAAACATCCACTAATTGAAACTTTAATCTTTTTTGGACAATCTAATCAGTTTAGATTGAACAGTAAATAACTTCAGATGTTTAAATCAAATTTCACTAAAATTGTTGATCAATCTTGTAAGCCCAATATCTTTCTCATATGTAGCCTGATTGAGGCAAGTAACTAGTCAAATTAAGAGTATTGGTCAGTAAAATAGAGTGAATGGACCAGACATGTAAAATGGGCCAAATATTCTGGTCAAAATTATGATCCAACTTACTGACCTCGTGAGAACCTAAGAATTGATGTTAGTAAGTTTTGTGGGCCCCATCATGATGTGTGTCGAACATCAATATTGTGGATTTGATGTGTCCCCATTAGGTTATGAGATATCTCAAAAATCATCTCTATACGAAACTTAAGTGGGCCACACCATCTAAAACTATGTGAAGACATCCTAAAAAATATAAAAGCACTTGGTGGGGCCCACATGAGTTTTAGATGCGGTTGAAACTTAGTCTGACCCCTCATCCAAGTGGGACACACGTAATGAGTGGGTTGGGTATGTGAATCACATTTAGGCAGGCCCAATATATGATTATGAATGTTTTAAGGAAACCCTTCTCCATTACATTTAGGTGAGTTACTCGTTACCCTTACCAGAGTAAACTCTGAGGGGTCCACTGTTATTTATTTATTTTATCCACTCCATTCATCCATGTTAACAGATAATTTGAGGTCTAAAGAACAAAAAGGAAGCATATCCAAAGCTCAAGTGGACCACACCACAAGAAATAGCGTGATTGAACCTCTACCATTTAAAATTTCTTAGAGCCTATAGAAGTTTTGGATCAAGATGATGTTTATGTTTTCTATTCATTCATATATTTTTAATATTATGAACAACCTTTAACCATTTTCGGACAATTTGATCAGTGCAGATTGAAGAGTAAATAACTTCAGATGTTTAAATCAAAATTCACTCAAATTATTGATTAATCTTGTTTGCTTAATATCTTTCTCATATGTAGCATGATCGGGGCAAGTAACTAGTCAAATTGAGGGCAATGATCAGTAAAATAGAGTGAATGGACTAGACATGTAAAATGGGTTAAATATTTTGGTCAAAATTGTGACCCAACTTATTGACACCCTGAGAACCTAAGAATTAATGTTAGTAAGTTTTGTGGGGCCCATCATGATGTGTGTCGAACATCAACACCGTGCATTTGATGTGTCCCCTTCAGCTTATGAGAAATCTCAAAAATCATCCGTATACGAAACTCAGGTGGGCCATACCATCTAAAACTATGTGAAGACATCTAAAAATATATAAAAGCACGTGGTGGGGCCCACATGAGTTTTGAATGCGGCTGAAACTGGGTCTGACCCCTCATCCAAGTGGGACACACATAATGAGTGGGTTAGATATGTGAATCACATTTAGGCAGGCCCAATATATGATTATGAAAGTTTTAAGGAAACCCCTCCCCATTATATTATGTGGTGTGGCCCACCCAAGTCACGGATTAACATTCTTCATACCATTCAACGCTTTTCTCAGATCATTTTAAGATATTAACTAAAAAATGGAGTAGGTCCAAGGCTTAAGTGGACTACAAAGTGGGGATTGAACATCCACCATTAAAAATAACATTCACCAAAGTTTTGGATCAAGATGATGTTTGTGTTTTCCTAGAGCTGGGCATCGAACCGAGTCAGATCGGATTGGGTCTAACTCAACCCGGTCCGAATTCTGTATAGCCCAACCCAAACTCGGATCAATCCGGGACCGAGTCTGGGTCATTTGACTCGGACCGACCTGAACCCCTAGTGGCTTAAACCGATCCAAGTCCGACTCCTGTAGACACTGATTTTCAATTTGGAAGGGCTAGAATCCTTTCAATTTGGAAGATTTACAAGGAAACCCCTACAGACACTGGGACCAATCAGATCAACTCCTTAATTAGAGAACCTGGTCCTAAGGACACTGCCAAAGGATGATCCGTCCCGAGAAGGATAAGCGGTGCTATAGCCTTCGAAATGGGGTCATTTTCGTTGATCGAAAATGTTTTAAAATGCATGAGATCAAATACGTAATTTTACTAAGCCCATCAAGATGAATATTTAAGCCAATTCTTAGGCCAAACTAATTATCAAGTGGGCCATAAAAGTGGATGAAATACATACCATTAAGTATAAATGGTCCATATGTAACAAAATCAGAATTATCATTATCGTCCAATTTTTAGAATCCAAATACATGAAAATAATTAAATAAAAATTAAAAAATAAATGCATTAAAAGAATCCAAGGGAGCATTTTAGGATAAGATTTGTGCGGACCACCTTAATATATAAATAAATAAATAAATAAATGCATAAAAAGAACCCATGGATGGATGGGATGGATCAAAGAAATAAATCACGGTGGATCCCATAAAGATTACTTAGTACCTGATCCCCTACCATCAAAATGCTTAGCCGTGCAGTTGGCACGAGTTCTTGTGAGAACTTTTTGAGAACTCATAATAAGCTATCTTAGTCTGAAATTTGAATGGTCCATGTGATGAAGCATCTAATGAAAACCACAGGGCTGAACTTTTACATTGATCCAAAACTATCGTAGGCCATGTCAAAAGAAGACAGTTTTCTCCTTTGATTTTCATATCACTTTTCTATGACCCACCGGAGTTTTAGATCAGAGTGAAAATTAGTCCATGGGGGTTTAATGGGATGTTTCATCACATGAACCGTTCGGATTAGAGTCCCATGACATGTGTGGAAATGCGCACGTGCACAGGTGAGCATGTGTATGAGTTACACCTAATCCACTCCCATTTTCAAAGTAGAAAAGGAAACATTGCGATCAAACCCTACCATTTTGGGGAGGAGTAGAGAGGGAGGGCGGTCGTTGCAGACAGAGAGAGATTGCAGAGAGAGAGGGTGGTCGTTATAGATAGAAAGAGAGAGAGAGAGATTGCAGAGAGGGAGGGCGGTCGTTGTAGACGGAGAGAGATTGCAAAGAGGGAGAGCGAGAGATTGCAAAGAGGGAGAGTGCATTTCTCCATCTTCCCCTCTTTTTAAATCTCCAGCAACATTGAGGTATTTTTCTCTCTCTCTCAATCTCCATTCCGATTTAGGGTTTTTCAGATTTTAGGGTGGATTCCACCGAACTGTTTATTTGCCATACGACCTGTTGATATTCTAGGTGGGGCCCATGGTGATGTTAGCCGTAATGGGCCGTGTAGCCCGGCTTACCCAACAATCTGACCTGGATTTGGGGATTTTAGGGCTTACAAATTTGGGGATTTCAGTTGTTTATGTTGTTTGTAACTTTTAAAACCAATTTTATGGCAATGTTGTTTACATATGGTGTTAAAGTTCAAATAGTTTCAATTATTCCAACACGTACAAAAATGTAGGAATATAGATCTAATTTTTGTTGTGTTTCTTTGTATAGCCGAAGCATTACTTGCTTTCAAGAGTGTCGTGGGTAATCCCCAACAGTTAAGTAGTTGGGTTGGGAAATACCCTTTGCAATGAATCACCATTCCCATTTTCTTTGAAAGTGATTAATGCTTATCTATTACATTTATTTCTCAGATTGGATTGGCGATGTCTCCATTGAGCAACAACTCCTTGTTTATGGAATATAATGTTGCTGCACAAGTTTTTTTACTAAATTCTTTTATCCCCATTAAAGTTCATGGAGTTGTTGCCTTAAGGCTACAAGCCGTCTTTTGAATTATTTTTTTTCCCATTTAATGTGCATGGAGTTTTAGCTTCTAACAGATTAGGCTTTTATTTTCCATTGAAAGTTTGGGTTATTGAGAAGACTGGAAAGATTTACTACGTATGGGATTCGAATGATTTTGGAAAATTAGTAGGTTCATGGAGTTTTAGTTTCTAAAAGGCCTACCTTTTTGGTCCACATTGTTGAAATTGTCTGTTAAGTTGATATAGCTTTCATTTTAAAATTACTTCCATATGCATGTTTGGTATTTTAAGGAAGCCCAAGTCTTATGAGATTTGAGATTCAACTAGTCTAAAATCAACACCTGAAAGAGTTTCAGTGTTTAAAAGAGTTGGATTTTTATTTTTTTTTTAAAAGAGTTTTTTAACTCTTTCATTGTAAGTTTGGATTTTTAAGAACACTCAGAAACATTTTGGGGTATGAGATTCCATGATGCAAATACCTTCTACTTTGGAGCTTGCATTTGGAACCAGTCAATTGGCTTGTTTTGGTTTGTATGCTTTATTCAGCTCTCACCGTACAAACTAAATCTTTTATCATTCTCATTCCTCAATTTCACCAAAAGTATGGATTTTTAAGGAAAACCCACAAATTATTTTGGATTTTGAGACTAAAATCTTAAGGAACTTGCTTATTTGTCATCTTGAAATTGTTTGTGAAGTACATTTGAACATCTAAAGCCTACTTCTCAGTCGTTAATCAAAACCTCAGAATATTTTCATTTTGTTTGCTTCCCCACTTCGTGACTCTGCATAATTAAATAATATGTTCGGATGAATTTGGGGGTCATGTAGGAGCTGAGAGGATTGTCAACTTACGGTTTTGATGTATTCGATTTCATGAAGATTAGAGGGAAATTGGGATTTCTCAGTTTTCCAATCTATTGTTAGAGTAATGCTTGCCGAAAATGCCGACAATGACTTTGCTTTTGGCACTAAATGTGTTAAGGGTGATGTCCTTCAGCAAAAAATAGAGAATTTATAGTATGTTGTTTCTTCTTCCTTCTCTTTTGTACTCTTGTTGTTTTCGTTTGTCTTCCAAAGTCGATATCTGTAGTTAGGAGTTCTAAGCATTTAACATCAGAAATGGTTACAACCAATGTTCAAAAACTCAAGACTCATCTGAGAAATTGGTCTGCTTGACCAAGTCAATAAAAACCTTACTAATTTTATAAAGCTTCGGCAAGTCGACGAATGAGGCTTCCAACTTGTGTTTAGCACATTAGTGATGTGATGTAAAACATTTCATAGATCATCCCCATAACTGTGTTGGCCTGCCATTTGGTGATCCATAACTTGTTTCAATTTTCTTGGATGGATGATGAATGTATTTGCAAATGTAAATGAAAATAAAGAACTTATAATATATATATATATATATATATATATATATATATTATCAATGGAGGATACCTTGTTTAGGGGGACATGAAATTCTTATAGCTTATGGTATGGTGCCCTAATATTAGTTGTATGTTACTAGTATGTAGTAGATAATACTAGTTTCAATAGTAGATAATACTACACCTAATCCTAATCCTTAACCTAAATCTTAACCTATAACCTAAACCTTAACCTATAATCTAAACTCAATTCCCTAAACCTTAACCTATAACCTAACCTAAGCCTAAACCTATAACCTATACTAATAACCTAGACCTAAACCTATAACCTACAACATTAACTGTAACACCCTTGATTTTTCCCAACCTGGAGTTAGACGTCCTTGGGCAATGAGTCGATCATAACACCTAAATTGACTTCTCAGAAGTCAATCCTAAAGCCTCAAATCCCCTTTCAACCCATTTCCTTTAAAATCTCACCTTTCACCACCTCGTTCTTCAAATTTTTCTAAGTACTTTCATATTAGACACTAATCCTAAAGTTTAAATGATGAAGAACAATTCTTAAACTAAAACATACTATAAATGGTAAATACATGAATAAAATGGGCTTTTGACCATCAACATTTTTAAAATATCATGATATAAATAGGTTATTTGGATATATTAGCTTCTCCTACCCTAAAATCATATATTGCACATTGTGTAACCCGTTCTAGATTGAAAGATGCACCCGTTTCAAATATCAGATCGGCGAAACCACATCAAACGAACTCGGATGGTCAAACGACGCAAATCAGGGGGACCCGAGGTGGGTCCCACACTTTTTCGATACCCCAAGGGGGGGGGGGGATGCCATATCCCATGGGGTGAGCTATCGCCCCGATGTCTAGCGATCGGCGATGGCATCACCGAATCGGCGAGGCCTCACTAGGCTCTACGTTTTTTCTGCACGTGTTTTCCAACTTCAAAAATTCATTTTTCCCTCATTATAACTCTAATTTAGTTGATTTAAAAGTAAAATTGAAGATAAATAAGTATATTTTTATATAAAAATAAGTAAAAAATACAATAAAATACTCAATATAGTTAAAAGTAGGTCATTATGACAACTATCTGAAAATTATTTGTTGGACAGCTGCTGTTTCTGTAATTTTTAGAATTTTTATACAACATAAAGTCTTATGAAATTTGGTGGAGACGAAGTAAACTTGATGATGAACTACTATAAAAATAATTAAAATAATATACTTGCTAGAAGTGCCAAAAGGGGCATAGAATGGCCGTAGAACCTTATTTTGTCATAATTAAGGCAGAGTTTGGTTAAGTACTGAACTAAAAAATCGATGGATTTAGCTTGAACCACTTTGTATATGAAATGAAAGACCTAAAATGAGTAGAACCGCTAATGCTACATTACCTAAAAATCTAGGATAAATCTTAAAATCCAGTTGCTCTCAGGAGCATCTTGAAACTCCGTATCGGACCTGGAGCGCACGTCGAAAGCCCGATTACCCCAAAACCATACAGTTATGACCACCTTATTGGACCTGAAAACCACCACAGAAATCAAGTCCTAATAGTACCCAGAAACGTACAACTTGAGCTTGGAGTAAAGTGTGTGAGAAATGAGAATATCTTTAGGAAATAAACTGAACTTAAGTGAATTGAGTCAGTACGCTTGCAGGCCAAATCTAAGGATTATGACCGTCAGAATCTGACCCAATTACACCCTCAGATCAAAAAAAATTTCTAACACATGTTAGTGTACTTGTGACACTGATCGAGTACCGGTGACCGTTGAACTGAAACTGGTCCGCCACAGCCGATCTAGTAATCCGATCAGGCTTAAAACTTATCCTGAACTAGATCCAATGTTAGGGAGCTTAAGTTCAACCGCATGTAGAAAAGGTGCCTCCAGAACAGCTCCGTTGGATCGAAACGGCCTGTATTTGGCTATAACCTAAGTATACATTGGCCCTAGGGCCATTTTCCATTAGTTCTGGGACTATATAAGGGCCTAAACCCACCCCATTTCTATTTCATACTAATTCTCTAAAACCTTAGAAGAGAGAAGAGAAGAAAGAGAAGGAAAGAGAGGGAAAGTGTGAGAGAGAGTTCGCGTTTGTTCCTGGGATTCTTCCCTGCTGTTCCACGTGCCGAATTAGTCCGTCTGTATCGCTATCCCAGCAATTTTGACTCTATACTTGGGTAAGAAAACCTAACCCTACCTGTTTTAGGGTTTTAAATAGTGTAAGTGATGAAATAGCTAACCTATTTATCCTATAGGTTGCCCTTGTGCCGTACACAAACACATAACGTTCAAACTGAGTTCATTAAGAGTCTACCGGAATAAGGTACGGACTATGAAAATTTAGGTTATGGTTTTCAAGGCATTCAATGTCAGTTAATGATTATGACTGACTTGGTTGCTATTATATGCTTAGATACGATGTTTCCCGTATATTACACATATATGCAAACTATGTTGATTTTAATGCATTCCAAGAGTTTCTTGAAATGTTTGAATGAGTATGAAATTATGATCTGTGTTTTTCATGATTTATGTTTGAGGCTACATGATGGTTGTACGTGTGGCAATTCCTATGTGGAAGGATTTACTATGATATGTGTTTTAACTAATTTATTTCAAGTATGTAATATGTGTAGTCTAAGTGTTTGTTAAAATACCTGAATGAGAAAATGCTTGTTAAAATGTCTTTAATTAGGGTGTTGAGATATGATTCCCAATTCTCTTATCTATAGTTACAATTCTCTTCATATAACCTATCTTACTACTACATGTTTTATGGATGAATGTCTATGTATGTTAACATGTACTCCAGGTGTTCGTTTAAATGCTTATATGAGATTTATATTTAAATTTGTCGCTACATACTGTTTTGACTAGACATATGAATACTTATTGTATTTGAAGTGTGATTGGGGCTACGATGTAGTCTAGGTAATTGGTAATGGTTTATGATTGGTGGCAGAACTGTTTTAGCCACAACGGATACGTTTGAGGAATCCAAGTCGTACGCTGATTATCAACAGTGGCTAGGCCACGAGGAGTGCATATGCATTACATGTCGATTAATTCAACATACGCTCATATCAGTCGAGCTTATCAAGTAACCCGATTGACCTAATGTATGTTCACCATGTATGGACGCTACTGCTTGAACCTAAGGTACCAAACTTATCGGTGAAAGGCCCCTTTAACCTTGGTACCTCGATCTACTAAGACTCATGAGCCGGACATGATGGTATGGGACAGCATGGTCGAGCTGTCGGCCTATGCTGGGGTGACGAGCCTCCCCGTAGTGACCAGTGAGAAACCCAGACTCATGAGCCAAATATAGTGGTATGGGACACTATATTCGAGCTGTCGGCCTACACTGATCAGGTGACGAGCCCTTTGTAGTGACCTCGAGCATACTTTGAGGTTACGCTAAGGCGACGAGCCTTTTCATAGCAACTAGAGTGTAAACTAGGCCTACACTGATCCAGTGACGAGCCCTTTGTAGTGATCTAGAACCACAACATCGTATGAGATTTACTGGGATTGACGACCCTAGAATGGATCATTGTTTGAGAATTGATATAAGGGAGGTACCTTAGCTTCCCAATCCTGCTGTATGAAAAACCTAAGTAAGAACCTGGCTAATCATCGTGCATGCACCGCATTACGTGTGCCTTTGGCGTAGCAGGTCAAGCACTGAGAAAGGGTCGCATGCCGTGATCGTGAGACGAAGTAGCTGAGGGAGCGCAGGCGAGAGCATGTATCATTATTTCATATCATTTTTGCATTAACAAGAGTACTTAAGACCTGACTGTTGAATTGTTTTATCATTACTACTTGACTGAATTGATAACATGTTAACCTTTGCTTTATTATTCCACTGAGTTAATCACTCACTCCCACGTTACGGGATAGTGTTTTAAACACCCATCAGACCCTGTTTTAGTTTCAGATGGTGGCAATGCATATGAGGCAAAGCTGAACTTTTATGATGATGAGGAGGGTTTCTCCTATATGCAGCTATCAGGCGGATCTATGTAGACCATGTTCTGATTAATGGGGTTATAGGGATGATGATTAAATGTCATTACACTTATTATTTTATTCTTTTGAAACACCCATGTATATTCATTTTGTCCATTTTTAGGAGTATACATGTATATATTTAACCTGATAACATGTTCAAACTCTGGAGACTTACGACAGTTTATATATTTTATATATCTATCACAGTCTTCCTCTTGTGAAATTTAACTATCTCTAGAGTATGATATACTGTTTCGGTATAATCCCACTCACGTTTAATACACTAATATGAACAACATTCAATCATCATTATTTATATTGCATAAGTGATGCGTTGGAACTTGGGAGCTGAGCTTCCGCTCGACCCCCAATTTTCAGGGCGTTACATTAACATAAACTTATAACCTAAACCTATAACCTATAACATTAACCTAAACCTATACTTATAACCTAAACCTATTCTTAAATCCCAAAACCTATAACCTAAACCTAAACCTTAACCTTAACCTATAATGTATAACCTATAACCTATAACCTAAACTCAATTCCCTAAACCTTATCCTATAACATAACCTAAACCTCAACCTAAAACCTAAACCTAAACCTAAAACCTAAATGTAATCTCAAATCCTTAAACCTAAACCTACACCTAATTATAATCTCAACTCCCTAACCTAAACCTAAAACCTAAATGTATTCTCAAATCCCTAAACCTAAGCCTACACCTAATCTTAACCTCAACTCCCTAACCTAAACCTAAACCTAAACTTGAAAACCCAAACCTAAACCCGATCTCGAACCCAAACCGAATTTTCTAAACCTAAACTTATTCTCAAATCCCAAAACCTAAACCTAAACCTTAACCTATAACCTACAACATTAACCTAAACCTTAACCTATAACCTTAACCTATAACCTAAATTAACCTATAACCTAAACTCAATTCCTTAAACCTTAACCCATAACCTAACCTAACCTAAACCTAAACCTATAACCAACACTTATAACCTAAACCTAAACCTATACCCTTAACCTAAACATAAAACCTAAACCTAAACCTATACTTATAACCTAAACCTATTCTTATAACCTATACCTATACTCAAATCCCAAAACATATAACCTAAACCTAAACCTAAACCTATAACCTATAACCTATAACCTAAACCTAAACCAACACTTATAACCTATAACCTAAACCTATAGCCAAAACCTAAACCTAAAACCCAAACATAAACCCGATCTCGAACCTGAACTCGATTTCCTAAACCAAAACCTTAACGTATTTTGAAATCCCTAAACATAAACCTACACCTAATCCAAATCTCAACTTCTTAACCTAAACCTAAACCTAAACTTAAAAACCCAAACCTAAACTGATCTCAAACTCGAACCCAATTTACTAAACCTAAACCTTAACGTATTCTTAAATCCCTAAACCTAAACCTACACCTAATCCAAATCCTAACTCCTTAACCTAAACCTAAATCTAAACTTGAAAACACAAACCTAAACCCGATTTTGAACCCGAACTGGATTTCCTAAACCTAAGCTTATAACCTTAACCTAGACCTATTCTCAAATCCCAAAACCTAAACCTTAACCTATAACCTTCGACATTAACCTAAACCTTAACCTATAACCTTAACCTATAACCTAAACCTATAACCTAAACTCAATTCCTTAAACCTTAACCTATAACCTGCACTTAAAACCTAAAATTAAACCTATAACCTTAACATAAACATAAAACCTAAAACTAAACCTATACTTATAACCTAAATGTATTCTTATAACCTAAAGCTATTCTTATAACCTAAAGTTATACTTATAACCTAAACCTATTCTCAAAGCCCAAAACCTATAACCTAAACCTAAACCTTAACCTAAACCTAAACTTATAACCTAAACCTATAACCTATAACCTAAACCTATACTTATAACCTATAAACTAAATCTAAACCTAAAATCCAAACGTAAACCCAATCTCGAACCCGAATCCAATTTCCTAAACCTAAACCTTAACGTATTCTCAAATCCATAAACCTAAACCTACACCAAATCCTAATCTCAACTCCCTAAGCTAAACCTAAACCTAAACTTTAAAACCCAAACCTAAACCCGATCCTGAACTCGATTTCCTAAACCTAAACTTATAACCTTAACTTAAACCTATTCTCAAATCCCAAAACCTATAACCTAAAACTAGACCTTTTCCTAAACCTAAATCTTAACCTATAACCTTAACCTATAACCTAAACCTATAACATAAACTCAATTCCCTAAACCTTAACATATACCCTAACCTAAACCTAAACCTATACCCTACACTTATAACCTAAACTTAAACCTATAACCTAAACCTATAACCTTAACCTAAACATAAAACCTAAACCTAAACCTATACTTATAACCTAAACCTATTCTCAAATCCCAAATCCTATAACCTAAACCTAAATCTTAACCTAAACCTAAAACCTAAAACCTAAACTTAAAACCTAAACCTAAACCTACACTTATAACCTATAACCTAAACCTAAAACCTAAACCTAAACCTAAAACCCAAACGTAAACCCGATCACGAACCAAAACCCGATTTCCTAAACCTAAACCTTAATGTATTCTCAAATCCCTAAACCTAAACCTACACCTAATCCTAATCTCAACTCCCTAACCTAATCCTTAACCTAAACTTGAAAACCCACACCTAAACTTGATCCCAAACCCGAACCCGATTTCCTAAACCTAAACTTATAATCTTAACCTAAACCTATTCTTAAATCCTAAAACCTACAATCTAAACCTAAACCTAAACCTTAACCTATAACTTTAACTTATAACCTAAACCTATAACCTAAACTCAATTCCCTAGACCTTAACCCATAACCTAACCTAAACCTAAACTTATAACCTACACTTATAACCTAAACCTAAACCTATAATCTACAACATTAACATAAACTTATAACCTAAACCTATAACTTACAACATTAACCTAAAGCTATACTTATAACCTAAACCTATTCTCAAATTCCAAAACCTATAACCTAAACCTAAACCTTAACCTAAACCTAAACCTTAACCTAAACCTTAACCTAAACCTAAACCTTAACCTATAACGTATAACCTATAACCTAAACCTATAACCAATAACAGAAACTCAATTCCCAAAACCTTAACCTATAACCTAACCTAAACTTAAACCTAAAACCTAAATGTATTCTCAAATCCTTAAACCTAAACCTAGACCAAATCATAATCTCAACTCCCTAACCTAACCCTAAAACCTAAATGTATTCCCAAATCCCTAAACTTAAACTTACACCTAATCTTAATCTCAACTCCTTAACCTAAACCTAAACCTAAACTTGAAAACCCAAACCTAAACCCGTTCCCAAACCTGAACCTAATTTCCTAAACCTAAATTTATAACCTTAACCTAAGCCTATTCTCAAATACCAAAACCTAAACCTAAACCTTAATTTATAACCTACAACATTAACCTAAACATTAACCTATAACCTAAACCTTAACCTATAAAATAAATCTATAACCTAAACTCAATTCCCTAAACCTTAACCCATAACCTAACCTAAACCTAAACCTATAACCTAAACCTAAACCTATAACCTTAACCTAAACATAAAGCCTAAACCTAAACCTATTCTCAAATCCCAAAACCTATAACCTAAACCTAAACCTTAACCTAAACCTAAACCTATAACCTAAACCTATAAACTATAACCTAAGCCTAAAACCTAAACCTAAACCTACACTCACACTCATAACCTATAACCTAAACATATAGTCTAAACCTAAACCTAAAACCCAAACGTAAACCCGATCTCGAACCCGAACCTGATTTCCTAAACCTATACCTTAATGTATTCTAAAATCCCAAAACCCACACCTAATCCTAATCTCAACTCCCTAACCTAAACCTAAACCTAAACTTGAAAACCCAAAACTAAACCCGATCCCGAACCCGAACCTGATTTACTAAACCTAAACTTATAACCTTAACCTAAACCTATTCTCAAATCCCAAAACCTATAACCTAACCTAAACCTAAACCTTAACCTATAACCTAAACCTTAACCTATAACCTTAACTTATAACATAAACCTATAACCTAAACTCAATTCCCTAAACCTTAACCTATAACCTAACCTAAACCTAAACCTATAACCTACACTTATAACCTAAACCTAAACCTATATAGCCTAAACCTATAAACTTAACCTAAACATAAAACCTAAACCTAAACCTATACTTATAACCTAAATATATTCTTATAACCTCAACCTATTCTCAAATCCCAAAACCTATAACCTAAACCTAAACATTAACCTAAACCTAAACCTATAACCTAAACCTAAAACCTATAACCTAAACCTATAACCTAAACCTAAACCTACAGTTATAACCTATAACCTAAACCTAAACCTAAAACCCAAACGTAAACCCGATCTCGAACCCGAACCTAATTTTCTAAACCTAACCTTAACATATTCTCAAATCCCTAAACCTACACCTAATCTTAATCCCAACTCCCTAACCTAAACCTAAACCTAAACTTGAAAACCCAAACTCAAACCCGATCCCGAACCGAAACCCGACTTCCTAAACCTAAACTTATAACCTTAACCTAAACCTAAACCTATTCTCAAATCCCAAAACCTATAACTTAAACCTAAACCTAAACTTAACGTAAACCTAAACATTAACCTATAACCTATACCTATAACCTAAACTCAATTACTTAAACCTTAACCTATAACCTAACCTAAACTTATAACCTACACTTATAAGTTAAGGTTATATGAACTTATAAACTTATAACCTAACCTAAACCTAAACCTATAACCCGATCCATCGTCGTTGGTGAGAGCGTCGTACGCTGAGCTGATATCGCAGAGAGAGAGAGAGAGAGAGAGAGAGAGAGAGAGGTTCAGTAGCTACGGGTCGTCGTCCATGACATTAGAGAGCAGCTGGAGAGGCAGAGGGAGGAGTAGGCAAGGCAAAGGGAGGAGCAAGCTAGGCAGAGGGAGGAGTAGGAGAGGAGGATGAAGGAGATGCGGGTGGGGCATAAGCGACAGATGGTGGAGATGTTTTAGGCCCTCCCTGCACGCTTACCCACCGATGCCCCACCACCTTCGTCTTCATCTTTGTGATTTTTTATATTTTATTTATGATGTTAAACTTATATGTATTTATGCGTAAATGAATGTGAAGTAGATAAGATTATTTGTTTTTGGATGAATGTAGTTTATGTTTGGATGGATTTACGTAGTTTGGGTTTAAATGGATGTGAATGTGAATATGATGAAATATATTATATAACAAGTGTATATCGGGAAGAATATGATGAAATATATTATAACAGGTGTATATTAGGAATTTTGTGCTGGAATATCGAAAAAAAGAGACTTTTACCTATGAAATATTTCGTAGCTAAAAGTTTCATCCACGTTTTTTACCTACAAAAATTTTTGTAGGTAAAAGTCTCATCAAAGTTTAGGAAAAGTTTTGTAAATATTTTTACTAACGAAAATTTTCGTAGGTAAAAGTATCATGATTTATTTATACCTATGAAAAAAATCGTCAGTAAAAGATTTTTACTTATTTTTTATCACCATAAAAATTCATCGATAAAAGTTTTGCACATATTTTTACCTACGAAAAAATTCGTCGGTAAAAGTTTTACACTTATTTTTTAACGACGAAAAAGTTTTGTAAATGTTATTACGTACAAAAAAAATTATCGATAAAAGTTTTGCACTTATTTTTTAACGAAGAAAAAGTTTTGTAAATGTAATTACCTACAAAAAAAATCGTCGATAAAAGTTTTGCACTTATTTTTTACCGATGAAAAAATTCGTCAGTAAAAGTTTTATACATATTTTTACCTATGAAAAAATTCGTCGATAAAAGTTTTTTACATATGTTCCGTAAAACTCTTGCCTTTGCTGATGATTCAAATTTTTATCTGTAAAAACCTTTTCCGTCGGTCTTTTACTGATGAACAACGAAAATTTTCATCGGTAAAACTTTTTACTTACGAAAATTCTGCTTTTAGAGACAAAAATTTTCTTGTAGTGGATCTCCCTCTTTCTCTCACTCTCTTGGATGTGGAGATGCTTAAGGTGTTCTTTTTGTTGTTAATGAGAGGAGGAGAGGGCTATTTATAGCCTTTTCTAATGACATTGCAGTAATAGTGAGGTTTAAGAGGGGTAAAAGCTAAGGTGGCAAGTGGTGATTGATTGAGGAGAGAGAAACACCATGTGGCGTGCTCTCATTGGCTCTTAGGCTTAGTAAAATGGTAAATAGGATCGGATAGGGGTGTAATTCCTGAAGAAAGTTGACTTTCAGATACTGTGCCAGTTGTTGCTTGGAGGACACATGCGTCCGACCGGGGCGGTAGTTTGACTACCTCCGGCAGTACTCCGATTACCTCCATTCACCGAACACGTATGTCCTCCGAGCAACAGCTGGCACAATATCCAAAAGTCAACTTTCTTCAGGAATTACCCCTTATCTAATCCTATTTACCATTTTACTAAGCCCAAGAACCCATGAGAGCACTCCATGTGGCGTTTCTCTCTCTTCAACCAATCACCACTTGCCACCTCAGCTTTTACCCGCCTTAAACCTCAAAATTACCGCAATGTCATTAGAGAAGGCTATAAATAGCCCTCTCCTCCTCTCATTAACAACAACGAGAACACCTTAAGCATCTTCACATCCAAGAGAGAGAGAAAGAGGGAAAGGAAGAGAGAGAAGGAGAAGGAAGGAGCTCATAAGCCTCCCAAGATTCGATCCTTTAGCCACCCCCTAACCATTCCTCTTGACCCTTTTAAGCCTAGCCCATGTTAGTCATGGTTTAATCCATGTACATTCCTACCCAAGTCTAAATCCAAGGATCCACTCATCTCATACACCATCATGACATTTACTCCCTTCTTAACCCCCTTGCTCCTCTAGACTTCTACGAACGTATGCTCTGTGACTTGCCGTACTACAGACCCTGTCACATCAGAAATTCCTAGTAGTCTAGTCTGATTTTCTAATCCCTTTGCATAACCATCATCACATCCGCCTTCTAGACACGTCGTCGGACGTATGCTCTGTGGCTTGTCAAAAATTCAGATCTTGTCACATCAGAAATCTGTGCGTGTGTCTAGTCTCATCCCAGCCATAGCATTCATCTTCCTTTGAGAGTAATTTATCACACTAAGTAGAGACCGTACATTTGTATGGACAGAGAGGGTGCCTAACACCTTCCCTCTTTGTAACCGAGGTCCCTTACTCGGAATCCCGGATCACAAACCAGGAGTCAATCTAGGGTAGGAGAATCTTCAAAATTCTCCAACCTTATGTATTCCACGATTCTAGCTGACTATGGGATTCTAAGATTTATCGCTAGTGGCGACTCCAACATCCACAAATTAGCCTAACCACCCCCACTGCAAAAACTAAATATCCAAATCAGTGTGGGCACTGATTTTTAGTATTTACACCCCCCTTTCCATTGATTGAGTAGGCTTAGAAGTGGTGGTTCTTGAGGAGGTACCCCATGATTGTGTGTTTTCAGCAAGTTTATCAAAATAATCCCACGCATCATCGGCTTCCTTGTTCATGAATTCCCCATTATACATCATCTGCACAAATTGGTACATGGATGAGGTCAATCCCTTATAGAAAAAGCTTATTATCCTCCATGTTTCGTAGCCATGTTGTGGACATGAATTTATGAGATCTTTAAATCGCTCCCAACATTAGAAGGTCTCATCTTCTTTTTGCACAAAATTCATGATTGCTTTCCTTAAGGTATTGGTTTTGTGATATGGGGAAAACTTTTTAAGAAACTCCCTTGTCATTCCAGCTCATGTGCCAATGGACTATAATCTTAAGGAATGTAACTACGACTTAGCCTTTTCTTTCAAAGAGAAAGGAAATAATTTCCGTCTAACTGTGTCCTCAGACACATTTGGGAAGCGTAACATAGATATTATCTCATCAAACTCTTTCATATGTAAGTATGGACTTTTAGATTCTAGTCCATGAAATGTAGGAAAGAGTTGAATCACCCCTGGTTTAACATCCATAATTCCTACATTCAATGGGAATAATATGTAAAAAGGTGTACTCACCACCGTCGGTTGTAAATAATCTCGTAGAGTACGAGGCGGGGGTGCATGATGCACCTCATTCTTATCCTGGGCTTCCTCAACTGGGTGTTGAGGTTGATGTGAAACCATCACTTCTACCAACTCAGAGGATCTCAAATGGTGTCTAATTCGGTGATGGATAGGCAACCCTTCAACTAATCCTCCTTCACTCAAGAGACGGAGGGTGTTGTGACAAACCCACTTGGGAATGAAACACTCGCAACCCTCAAGTAACTAAATAACTAAACCTAAAAAGAAAATTAGAAAAACTAAAACAAATAAGATATCTAGAAAAGGTAAGGGAGAGGGTTGGAACAAAATTACCGAATAAGAGTTGCTATGTTAGGATCCTATAAAACAGAAAATAATGTTAGTTTCTAAAAATAATTTCAGAAAAAATCTTAAAATAAAATCATAAAAAAAAAATAAACCCTAATCTTAACCTAATTTTAATACCAATTAATCACAGAAAAAATACAGCCGTATTCCTTGGCAACAGTGCCAAAAACTTGTTCACAACCCCAAGTGTAGGGTCACGATTAGTAATAATCTCGGTGAGACCGAGGTCGAATTCACAAGGACTAAACTTGTACGTATTCTATAAGTAACTAGAAGTAGAACTAGAATAAGTTCTAAATCTAAATCTGGAATATAAGAGAATAATTATGAATGAGATTTTAATAATCAAAAGGGAACTACGATGCCAAGGATCCATTTATAGCTAACAAGACGCTACCTTACTTGATTCAAGAAACACAATTGGAATTAGAGTCCAATTGTAAGACTCGTATCCTAGTCCATACTGTTCTGTCGACTCCCTTGATCCTTCCCTTTGAAGTCCAGAAATTTGTGACGTATAATCAATATTTGTGCTTGACCCTACGTTGTATCATGTAGATTTAAGTCAGCTTAATCCGAGACTTGTACCATTGTGACCGCACTGTCGCCGCGGTTCCAACGTCGTGTCTTGCATACCAATCTGATACTGTGCCAGGGAGATGTGGGCTCGTGTTTAGTTCGAGAAAAAATACAACGCATTTGTAATCCCAATAGAATCTCTACAACCCATCCCATCAATCAATCAATCAAAGTACACACCCATGCTTTCTTTCTCCACAAGTTAAACAATCACCAAGTCAACCCATCTCTCACCTCACCCATCACTCACCTCACGTCCATCACCACACTCATCACTCACATCCATCACTCTCTCTCCTTACATCCCATCTCTCTCTCTTTCTTTACACCATTTTCCAAGCAACAAAGGAGAGAAAGAGTGTGGGCATCCATGATTTTTCAAGTGAGAGAAAAGTGATTTTGGTGGCCCACTTTCCCATCCTAAATTCTTCATCCTAGTTATTCATTCCTCATCTTCCACCATCAAAGTGAAGCACAAGGAGATCGTCTTTCCAATGGACCGAGAAGATCGAACAGTGGGTGCTCTATTAGGCCTAGTTTTCTCTTTTTTTGATGAAAGGCCAAGTGAGGCCTATCGGTCGATGGTATGGATCTCACTTTGGACCCTAGGTGTGACCGATGGCCACCTTGATCCACATGATCATTCCATGATGGGGCTATTCTCCTTGGACCCCATCATGATATTTATTTTCCTTGCACAACAAGAGGTCAACTAGACCGTCCATTTTGGATGGAGAAGGAATCTCCACCGTTGATCTTTGATTTGATGGGCCCACGTGTTATGGGACTCACTTGATGTATGATTAAACGTAAGGGAGGGCCCATAGTGTCGGGGTCCCTCCATCACACGTGTCCTACTCTTATTCTCTCTCTCTCACTCTCTCTCTCTCTCTTTCATTTCATTTCATGTGATGATGTGGCCCTATGACCCACCCGGATGGAGCCCACCATAAGGCAGGTATTTTATCTAAGCCATCTATAGGTGGGGCCCACTTTATATGTGTTGTTCCATACCACCCAACCACATGGTGGCCCACCAAAGCAGGGCCCACCTTAAATATATTTATTGTGCCCAAAAACTTCCAGCGTCTGGACGTGAACTGAAAATTGAAATATTAGCTTTGGTGTAACGCCCCAACTTTTCAGGACTCGAGTATATGACCCGTGTCCCAAAAACCGGAGTGTTAACTTTAAAGGATGGTCAAATTCTAGTGTACGTTTTTTCTTTCCTTCATCAGAGTAAGCAAATGAGCATAGTGTGGACAAATTGACATAAAAGAAAATTTCATTACCATTCAAATATACAAGAAGTTGCCCATAATGACTTATACAAACCATTGTATCTGAATTTAAGAAGTACAAGATTTACAAGAATTTAATACATGAAGAATAGTAGAAAGCATATAAATATAAGTCGCAAGATCACGCAGCTCCTCCAGGAAGATACAGCCGCGCATCCCTGGCGATCGTACTCTGCTCCTCATCAAGTCTGAACATACATATTACTAAAGCCACTTATACTACCTGTATGGTTGTATATTTGATGGATGAGTGGCCAACTCGGTGTGAATTCCCCTCAAGATTACACACCGTCGCATTAGGTAAGCATAGTTATAAAAGAACCAAACAATCAAAACAGAGTAAATGCAGTCTTATTAGATACACGGATGCATGAATGCAATCATAGACCCGGGAAAAACATTCAAACGGTCTGTGCCCCGGGAAAAACATCCAGGCGGGCTGTGGCTTGGGAAAAACATCCAGACAGGCAATGGGGTCGTCACCCAAGGATGTGACTGGTCATAAGCGCAACACGTGGCGTAATCGCAGGGTAGAGTGATCCAAGTCATCATCATAAATCGATCGCCTGGTCATTAGCGCAACACGCGGCGTAATCGTATGGGCATAATGATCCAAGCCGTCGTATTATGCTATGCATGCATGAATTGCCAGCCCATTATTAGTCCATTTATAACCAGCCAATTTAGATAAGCTCAAAGGTTACTACGAGGAGCACATGGCCTAGTGTAGGCCGACAGCTCGGGCATAGTGTCCCATTACCACCATCCCCGGCCCATGAGGCTACCATCTTAGGATGTTTAATAGAAACCCGTCGACTAGTGGCCAATCATATTACAGTATATAGGGCTTACTATGGCATGGCTGCACGGTATAAAACATCGAACCCATATAGGAAAAATATCAGAATAAAGCCACATAAGGCGATATTAAACAAGTTACATAGGGCAATTATCAAAATAGGCCTCATAGGGCGAGTATCGAAACCATGCAATAAAAGACCATCCTTGAAAACCATTGGACACAACAACTCTTGATGGTAAGCCCATATCAATGATCCATTTCGACCACCACTCAATAACTACTAAATCGAAGGTCTATTTTAATCACAACCAATCGGGTTACATCCCAAGTATAGGTGTATATTTATAGGTAGGGAGTTTTTCACTAATGTACTAGTCTAAAGTCCATAAGCAATACATAAATAATCCACAAGCATGAACAAATATACGGGATGAACATTAAGCAGGCAATATAGCAATTTAATTTTCACCAGCTAACACATTTGATTATAAGAGAGAGACATCAATTATAATTTTTAATAAAAACTATAACTTAAGCTAATGAGAAGATGGAAAGCTCAAGGGGAAGAATCATCACCTGACTAGTCGAATCGCCCATGCCAACTAAGGTCACTAGGAAGCGCGTGCCCTTAAAATCAAGTCCTACCATAAATCAGGAACTTTTATAATTAGATCCAAGATCTACACACTACCTAGGGTTTAAGATCATACCCTAGGGTTTTAATTATTTTATCTTTAGGATTTTATCGTAGACTTAGGGTTTTCGTTATAGGCTTTAGGTTCTAGAATTTGAATTAAGTTATCATTAATATCATTATCGTACAATGGTTAAATAATATTCATGATAGGGGTATTAATCCATCCATATTAATGTTGATGGTTCTTAAGTTCATATTTAAATGTACCGACATTATCAAGTATTCTTATAATGACTAATAATTCATTAAATGATAGAGGTAATAAAAATAGGATATTTACTAATAATAATATTTCCTAATGATAATAATCATGACTATAAATAATGAATCTAGTCTTGATAATAGATACTATGGTCTATCATTTAATAAAATATCATCATTTGCTAATTGAAGTTTTATTTTACAATACTAGGTTATATAGCGGACTTTGATCCCACCATTAATTATAGAATTGTACCATTAGATCCAACCTAACCCACCATTTACGTTTTAACTATCGGCCTAGGGTTTAGGTTACTTAAGAATAGGATTTCACCCTAGAGTTTATGTTTAGGTTTATATTATAGAATTTGAACTCTATTTTGTGTGGCCATTTATCAAAGGGAGTAGTAAATGAATAAGAATAATAAAATAAATTAGTTATTAATTTAGGAATATCAACAATGGCTACTATTATATTAAATTACCTAACAACAACCCTCAATGGATCATTTTACTAATAATTCCAAAAACAATTAGTAATATTAACAATATTCTTAACGTTTAGCCAATGTGAGATTATAGTCCTTTTGATGAAAATAAATAGCGAGGACTAGCATTAATAATAATATTTTTAAAATGACAAGGTAAAACATTAATATTTTAATAATGAAGATTTTTATATGAAACAACTAATACTCATACAAATAATTTTCTAATGCTCAATCATATCTGATTTTAATAATCCCAAAAATAAAAATAGTAATGATGATTAAAATAAATTAAATCTGGATAGAGAAATGTGGGCTCACCTAGTCGACTCAATTTGAGTCGAGTTGACTCGGCTCAACAACCACCCTTCTCCCTTTTCTTCCTTCCATTACTTTTCTTCCTTTCTTTTCCTCCTCCCATCTCTATTGCAGGTCCAGATGAGTCACTGGACTGACGGATTCGACCCGAATCAACTTGGTTTGGCGCCACTAAAACGAGGACAAAGCTCTGCCGTTAATCGCAGATTCTCTCCCTCAGCTTCTTTCTTTAATCCGACATGGGACGGTTCTTATGGACTGTAGGAAGCTTATGGGTAGGCTTTTTCAAAGCTCTAGGATCGTTTGGGCGGGGGTTCGGGAGGAGGAGAAAATGGCTAGTTTCATGGTTGCGGCTGTAAAAACAGAGGGTGAGCTATTGTTCCTCGATCCGCACGCCTTATATGCTTGCCCTAATCTTTCCTGAACCGTTGGATCAACAGTCAGTGGTCTGGATCTCCTCACGCCGAAATCGCCTCCAAAACAGTGGGTGGGAACCAAAACCATTCCTGGTTTTGCAAGGAACGCCCTAAGCAAATGGATGGCTGAGATAGCCTTCCAAGGGACGGTTGAGATGGAAGGATGCATGGGCACGTGGATTGCCAAGCTAGCCTGCCAAAACAGTTTCCATTTTTGAGAAGTTTGTGTTTATAGGACTTGCTTGGTCCAGTTCTCGTGTGCATATAGGTGAACCAAGCAAGTGGAGGTTTTAGGCTTTTGATCAGTTCTGAGGGACGCACATGATGGACGGTTCCGATCATGAAGATGGGTCCCCGCTGGTGGGCCACCGATCATCACAAACGGACATCCATCCGCTCATTGGCAAAATGTAGAGAGAGAGAGAGAGATGTCTCTCCATTTTAAGTAAAACGCGGGTCATCCCGCTGGTGACCGAGCTGGCACACTTAGTGCACCGTGGGTACGGGTACACTAAGTGCACTCACACCTCGTGTAGGGCCTATTGTGCTGTTTGGGAGAAATTCACACCGCTCATCTAGTTTAAGGGCCTAATTAAGGTCATTTGACCAGATATGAGGTGGATCCAAAGCTTAGGTGGGCCATACTAATCAATTATCCCTTTTTAGGTGTCAATTACATCGTTTCGATGGTCGGATTTCTTCGAAATTCAACGTCAACGGTTAAAAGAACCTAGTGGGCCATTTCCAAGTCTTTTATCATATATTGTTAGCTCATATACTAATAGATTTTATTATTATGATATATTACTTATAATTATAATGATTCAAAACCTTATACACACATATAAAAATAAAATCTTAATACTAATCTACTACTATATACATGCCACTGATCACCTATCTATTAATATATAGTTCAATCACATATTGTAGAATTATTATTCTTCATGTTTATTTAATATAACATTATTTTCACAATATTTCATATACATTAATTATATACGTGTCACTCTATTTCGATACCTTTTCATATATTATTTATTTTGCATATAAATTATCAACATACATCTATAACCTTTTAATCTATGTTTGTGTAAAATTTATAATATAATGAATAGATAAACTAATACACTTACTATATATATTATTTGACTACTAGGTTGTTTGACATGCAGATAGGGATTACCTTCGAAGGTCAGGTCCAAATTAGGATGCACATGAATGTTTACTAAGCTAGGTTTGCGTCCTACTAAATCAGTTCATATAATAACACTCGAGTACGGGGAAGTACCGAGTGTTACAATCTACCCCCCTTAAAAGAGAATTTCGTCCCCGAAATTCAACACTCCCTCTATGAATGTGAACAATGATCTATCTTACGGTATCCATGTGCTTTCTCTAGTCCTCCACACTAATATATATATATATATATATATATATATATATATATATATATATATATATATATATATATATATATATATATATATATATATATATATATATATATAAAGCACGTGCACATGACTTACTACTAGGACAAAGGTCATTATGATCTACCCCCCTTAAAAAGGCTTTACTACCGGGACTTGATAATACTCACCCTAATTGTTAATGGTATAAGTAGAAGGGTTATCCTAATGATGTATCCTATCTCGTATGTGTCTAAGTGTAAAATCATAACTTCCATTCCTAAGAAGATATATCTAAATTTACTAAACCCCTAAGTGTCTTGTGTAGCATATTGATTTCCTCTAAAGGTTTAGAACGCATTCCTGTGTTAGCCAGACTTAGGGAATGCTTATCAACGTTAGAATTTCCTAAAAATTTTCATATCTCTCCATTTACTTTCTTTTTCCTTTAATGATAGTTCCCAATATCGAAAGTACAATACGATTTTTGGTTTCCTGTGTTCGAGTGGTTACAGATAAATGGTCATAGTGGGTTTGAATCTGATACATCGATCCTTTGCCTATGTAGAACAGAGGATTATTAGTATCAATTCATAATCCTACTAAATCTCGATCCTTTGTTTGATCAGGGCATTGAGATCCTTGAGACTTGTTAGGACTTAGAATTTAGGTTAAACCGCGTACTCATCGGATAAACATGATTCCATCAATTCATGACCTCAATTACTCTAAGATCATAGGAAATATCATTTGACCATTTATTTTCAAAATGAATAAGACTATGTGGCCCATTACGCTTCCAATGTGCACTCTGATAATCTAAGCACTACTTGGAAATTTCAAGACAAAGATTTCTACATGAGGTTTGAGTTAGAAATTTCTAAACTCATTTAGGACTTCAAATCTAATTTAATATGCGCAGCCTAGGTTTGAAAGCTTACCCAAAACCCCGTAACCTCACCTCTAATTAATTTCATGTGCTAGAATTTATAGGAAATATTAATTATAAGTAAAAAGATGTATTAGGGAGTTCAGATTACATTCTAATTACGATCCTTAGTTTAGGGAGCACTTGTTCTCGATCAAATGTACAACATGGTGGTTAAGGAAATTCTATGAAGGGTAAGTTCATCCTACTCACTAAGTGTTGTGATAATGTTATTTCTAACTAGGGAATTTATAGAAGAGTTTGGATCCTAAAGTCTAAGGAATATTCTTATTAGATCCTAAATATGTTATGGTAGGTATTTGTTCTTTCTCAGTACATAGGTTAAATTTCTAAATTCAAATAACAATTTTGGTAGTTCTCAATGGAACTTAAAGTTATATTTCTACGTTTAAAGCTTATCCAACCAATGTGCTAGGGAACCTAAGATCTGAATCTCTATCTTCTCGATTTCTCTCAATTCCAAGGGAATTTTACCTAAGTTCAAATGACTAAACCTAAAACGCTCAAAGAGGCCTAAGTTCATTCCTAACTTCTACGATCATCCATACAATTATCTAGGGGGGCTAAGATCTGGTTTCTACATTCTTATTTCTTCCAAAGTCTAAGGGATTCCTACATTCTCAATTTCTCCTAATTATAGGAGAAGTTCAAATGAGTTCAAATGGTTATTCTAATAATTTCTAAGGGGACCAAAGTTTTGGTTCTCTACATTTCCAATCATTCTTCTAAGTCTAAGGGAAATTCTCCTAAGTTCAAATTTCTAGTTTCAAATATTCTAACTTGAGACATTTAAAGTTTGTATAAGTTTATTTCCCAAGGCCAAGTTTCTCCAAACTATGCTCTGATACTACCTGTAACTCCCCGACTTTTCAGGACCCGAGTATATGACCTGTGTCCCAAAAACCCGAGTGTTAACTTTAAAGGATGATCAAATTCAAGTGTACATTTTTTCTTTCCTTCATCAGAGTAAGCAAGTGAGCGTAGTGTGGACAAATTGATACAAAAGAAAATTTCATTATCATTCAAATATACAAGAAGCTGCCCATAATGACTTATACAAACCATTGTATCTAAATTTAAGAAGTACAAGATTTACAAGAATTTAATACATGAAGAATAGTAGAAAGCATATAAATATAAGCCGTCAGATCACGCAGCTCCTCCAGGCAGATACAGCCGCGCATCCCTCGCAATCGTACCCTACTCCTCATCAAGTCTGAACATACATATTACTAAAGCCACCTCTACTACCTGTATGGTTGTATATTTGATGGATGAGTGGCCAACTCAGTGTGAATTCCCCTCAAGATTACACACCGCCGCATTAGGTAAGCATAGTTATAAAATAATCAAACAATCAAAATAGAGTAAATGCAGTCTTATAAGATGCATGGATGCATGAATGTAATCATAGACCTGGGAAAAACATCCAGACGGTCTGTGCCCTAGAAAAAACATTCAAGCGGGCTGTGCCTCGAGAAAAACATCCTGACAGGCAATGGGGTCGTCGCCCAAGGATGTGATTGGTCATAAGCGCAATACGCGGCGTAATCGCAGGGCAAAGTGATCCAAGTCATCACCATAAATCGATCGGCTGATCATTAGCGCAACACGCGGCGTAATCGTATAGGCATAATGATCCGAGCCGTCGTAGTATGCTATGCATGCATGAATTGTCAACCCATTATTAGTCCATTTACAACCAGCCAATTTAGATAAGCTCAAAGGTCACTACAGGGAGCACATGGCCCAGCGTAGGCCGACAGCTCAGGAATAGTGTCCCATTACCACCATCCCCTGCCCATGAGGCTACCATCTTAGGATATTTAATGGAAACCCATCGACAAGTAGCCAATCATATTACAGTATATAGGGTTTACCATCGCATGGTTGCATGGTATAAAACATCGAACCCATATAGGAAAAATATCAGCATAAAGCCACATAGGACGATATCAAACAAGCCATATAGGGCAATTATCAAAATAGGCCTCATAGGGCGAGTCTCAAAACCATGCGATAAAAGACCATTCTTGAAAACCATTGGACACAACAACTTTAGATGGTAGGCCCACATCAATGATCCATTTCGACTACCACTCAATAACCACTAAATCGAAGGTCCATTTTAATCACAACCAATCGGGTTACATCCCCAGTATGGGTGTACATTTATAGGTGGGGGGGTTTTTCACTAATGTACCAGTCTAAAGTCCATAAGCAATACACAAATAATCCACAAGCATGAATAAATATATAGGATGAACATTAAGCAGGCAATATAGTAATTTAATTTCCACCAGCTAACACATGTGATTATAAGAGAGAGACATCAATTATAATTTTTAATAAAAACTCTAACTTAAGCTAATGAGAAGATGAAAAGCTCAAGGGGAAGAATCATCACCTGACTAGTCAAATCGCCCATGCCAACTAAGGTCGCTAGGAAGCGTGTGCCCTTAAAATCAAGTCCTACCATAAATCAGAAACTTTTATAATTAGATCCAAGATCTACACACTCACTACCTAGGGTTTAAGATCATAGCCTAGGGTTTTAATTATTTTATCTTTAGGGTTTTAGCGCAGACTTAGGGTTTTCGTTACAGGCTTTAGTTTCTAGAATTTGAATTAAGTTATCATTAATATCATTATCGTACAATGGTTAAATAATATTCATGATAGGGGTATTAATCCATCCATATTAATGATGATGGTTCTTAAGTTCATATTTAAATGTACCGACATTATCAAGTGTTCTTATAATAACTAATAATTCATTAAATGATAGAGGTAATAAAAATAGGATATTTACTAATAGTAATATTTTCTAATGATAATAATCATGACTATAAATAATGAATCTAGTCTTGATAATAGATACTATGGTCTATCATTTAATAAAATATCATCATTTGCTAATTGAAGTTTTGTTTTACAATACTAGGTTATATAGCGGACTTTGATCCCACCATTAATTATAGAATTGTACCATTAGATCCAACCTAACCCACCATTTACGTTTTAACTATCGGCCTAGTGTTTAGGTTACTTAAGAATAGGATTTCACCCTAGAGTTTATGTTTAGGTTTATATTATAGAATTTAAACTCTATTTTGTGTGGCCATTTATCAAAGGGAGTAGTAAATGAATAAGAATAATCAAATAAATTAGTTATTAATTTAGGAATATCATCAATGGCTACTATTATATTAAATTACCTAACAATAACCCTCGATGGATCATATTGCTAATAATTCCAAAAACAATTAGTAATATTAACAATATTCTTAACATTTAGCCAATGTGACATTGATAGTCATTTTGATGAAAATAAATAGTGTGGTCTAGCATAAATAATATTATTTTAAAAATGACAAGGTAAAATATTAATATTTTAATAATGCAGATTCTTATATCAAACAACTAATACTCATACGAATAATTTTCTAATGGTTAATCATATCTGATTTTAATAATCCCAAAAATAAAAATAGCAATGATGATTAAAATAAATTAAATCTGGACAGAGAGATGTGGGCTCACCTAGTCGACTCAGTTTGAGTCGAATTGACTCGGCTCAACAACCACCCTTCTCCCTTTTCTTCCTTCCATTACTTTTTTTCCTTTCTTTTCCTCCTCCCATCTTTGTTGCAGGTCCAGAGGAGTCACTGGACTGATGGATTCGACCCGAATCAACTCGGTTTGGCGCCACTAGAACGAGGAAGAAGCTCCGCCGTTAATGGTAGATTCTCTCCCTCAGCTTCTTTCTTTAATCCGACAATATGGGACGGTTCTTATGAACTGGAGGAAGCTTATGGGTAGGCTTTTTCAGAGCTCTAGGATCGTTTGGGCGGTGGGTTCGGGAGGAGGAGAAAATTGCTAGTTTCATGGTTGTGGCTGCAAAAACAGAGGGTGAGCCACTGTTCCTCGATCTGCACGCCTTATATGCTTGCCCTAATCTTTCTTGAACCGTCGGATCAACGGCCAATGGTCCGAATCTCCTCATACCGAAACCGCCTCCAAAATAGTGGGTGGGAACCAAAACCATCCCTGATTTTGCAAGGAATGCCCTAAGCAAATGGATGGCTGAGATAGCCCTCCAAGGGACAGTTGAGATGGAAGGATGCATGGGCACGCGGATTGCCAAGCTGGCTTGCCAAAACAGTTTCCATTTTTGAGAAGTTTGTGTTTAAAGGACTTGCTTGGGCTAGTTTTCGTGTGCATATAAGTGAACCCAGCAAGTGGAGGTTTCAAGGTTTTGGTCAGTTCTGAGGGACACACATGATGGACGGTTCCGATCATGAAGATGGGTCCCCGCTGGTGGGCCACCGATCATCACAAACGGATTCTTTCCGCTCATTGGCAAAACACACACACACACACACACACACACACACACACACACACACACACACACACACACACACACACAGAGATAGAGAGAGATGTCTCTCCATTTTAAGTAAAACGCGGGTCAGCCTGCTGCTGACCGAGCTGGAACACTTAGTGCACTGCGGGTATGGTTACACAAAGTGCACTCTCACCTCGTGTGGGGCCTACCGTGCTAATTGGGAGAAATCCACACCGATCATCTAGTTTAAGGGCCTAATTAAGGTCATTTGACCGGATACGAGGTGGATCTAAAGCTTAGGTGGGCCATACTAATCAATTATCCCTTTTTAGGTGTCAATTACATCGTTTCGATGGTTGGATCGCTTTGAAATTCAACGTCAATGGTTAAAAGAACCTAGTGGGCCATTTCCAAGTCTTTTATCATATATTGTTAGCTCATATACTAATAGATTTTATTATTATGATATATTACTTATAATTATAATGATTTAAAACCTTATACACACATATAAAAATAAAATCTTAATACTAACCTACTACTATATACATGCCACTATTCACTTATTTATTATTACATAGTTCAATCACATATTGTAGAATTATTATTCCTCATGTTTATTTAATATAACATTATTTTCATAATATTTCATATACATTAATTACATACGTGTCACTCTATTTCAATACGTTTTCATATATTATTTATTTTGTATATAAATTATCAACATACATCTATAACCTTTTAATCTATGTTTTTGTAAAATTTATAATATAATGAATAGATAAACTAATACACTTAGTATATATATTATTTGACTACTAGGTTGTTTGACATGCAGATAGGGATTACCTTCGACGGTCAGGTCCAAATTAGGATGCACATGAATGTTTACTAAGCTAGGTTCGCTTCCTACTAAATCGGTTCATATAGTAACACTCGAGTACGAGAAAGTACGGAGTGTTACATTTGGTTAATAGCCTTTGGGAATGGCTACTTATGCAGGCCCCACCTTGATGTATGTTGCTAATCCAAGCCGTCCATTTCATTCCTTAGATCATTTTAGGCGTTGAGCCGAAAAATGAAGCTAATTCGCTCATCAAGCGGGCCATACCTTTCAAAATAGTGATTCTCACTGTTTAAATTCACTTTAATTTTGCTACAGGCCTAAATATATTCAATATTGGTCTCGTTTGGCTTGTCTTGTGCCATGGGAGCTGGTGGATGGGGTGGATCTACGTGATGCGGGCCCCATACACGAAAAACCACAGAAAAGCTCTTTTCATAAAAAAAAAAATTCAATGTAGGAGGCACTGCTGCTGCTAGAGGCGCAAAAAGTGCCTGCGCTGTAGACAGGCGAGCAGAAGGCAGGGACCCACGGCCCTTACCGTGGGCCCCACCATGATCTATATTTGTTATCCACACCGTTCATCTGGTGGGCCACTCCCTGAAGTGGACCCACTCCGAAAATCAGCCTGATCTAGGACTCAGGTGGCCCACATCATAGGAAACAGTGGGGGTCTAACGACTGCCATTGAAACCCTTTTCTGGGTCACAGAAGTTTTGGATCACCATGAAATTTTTTTTCCTATGCATCCAGGTCTGCGTGACCTTATGAACGGATTGGATGGAAAGTAAACATTATGGTGTGGCCCACGTGGGACCCACTGATGCATGTATTGAAACCCGACCGTCCTTGGGTGGGACGACAGGTGTACCTCACTCCAGCAGCCTTTGAGCCCCTGTATCATCCACACCGTCCATCTATGGACGCCACCAGGATGCATGTGTTGCATCCAAACCGTCCAACCTTTTGGCAAGCTCATTTTATAGCATGAGCTAAAGAATGGCCCAGATCCATAGTTCAAGTGGACCCCACCTTGGTATATGTATGAGGCCCACCTTGATTTATTTGTGGCCGTCCATTGAGGCCCACTTTGATATTTATAAGACCCATTTGCGGAGGTCCACATTGATTTATTTGTGGCCGTCCATTGAGGCTCACCTTGATATTTATAAGACCCATTTGAGGAGGCCCACCTTGATGTATTTGTGGCCTGTTGTTGAGGCCCACCTTGATATTTATAAGGCCCATTTGATGTATCTAAGGCCCATGGGTCGAGGCCTAACGGGATGTCCTTAGGGTCCATTGCAATGTGTGATGCCTCCATAGTTTATGTAATGATATTTATGGCGAGTCATGCCTTGGGAGCAATGTTGGTTTGACGTCCACATTGCAAGATTAATGTTGGTTAAATGTCTGCATTACGACTTTTCTTAGGGCCCATTAATAGGCCCATACTTGTTATGTGTAGGCCGTCTAGGCCCATCTGCATTGTAAGAATAGTTCATTAATTTATAACATGCTCAGTATAATCTCACGACTCATGCCCATACGCATCATATGTATGCTTGAGATGAGGAATGTTTGATCATAGCATAAGCCAATTGGGGTGAGATATTTACGGGACTCCTTATGAGACGGAGTGCTCCACATGATCATGCGGTACGTGCTGGATTGCTGCATGATTTGACAGTGTGATTCATATATCTTGCATTTGTGTGTCATGATCATTGTACGCCCTAGTGACATCAGGGTCGTGGCTCTACAAGCACATCGTGGATGACCGTATCGGATACCATAAATACTTAGTTCTAGCACTGTGGGCACTTAGGATGTCCTTGGATGAAAGTCCCAGAACCTTTTTGGTACCAGGAGTTTCTCAAACGTTTAGACTGAATGGATACACGAGTGACCGAGTGCCGAATACCAGTAGACCATGTCTCTCACTGTATTGTGATCGGTTGGAAGGGGGTGTGGCCTTGTCCGCCCAAGTGAGGGTGTTCACTCCCCAAGTGCGGGGTTGTGATGTAGTAATAAACTCGATAAGACCGAGGTCGAATCCCAAGGGACTGATACCTGTACGTTATCTGAAAATAAGTAGAACTATAACTAAACTAAGATGAAATCTAAACTGAATGAAATTTAGAGAATAATGGTGGAATAATTATCTAAAACATAGAGAAATTCAGTTGTAGAAAACTAGGAATTCAAAGGATCCACTTGTATAGATTAGGGAGATCTTCTGCCTGCTTCAAGAGCTCAACTGAACTTAGAGTCCCATCTTCATCCAGTTGAAGAGTATAACCATGGAAATCAAACTGAACCTCCTTTAATATAGTTTTTAAGAGATGAAAGGTATATGAATTAGAATGGATTCCATCACCAAATCATGCCCAGGAGACAAAGTAAACGATAGAATTAAACTAATTACCAACCAATCACATGTATGAAGGTTAGGAAGGGTACCGTCATCCGACCATGCCCAAGAGACGATGGTGAACAACAGGGCTTCCAGACATCATAAACATAAAGGAAAAGGAGATACTCAAAGCTATCGTAGACCCATTGTAATTTCAGTCACAACATACCATTAAAAACTAAAAACATTCCCTTAATTAACTAAAATCAATATCAACTCAGTCTAATCAAAAGGTACGAGCAAAGAGTCCTCCCATCACGCTACACGCTTCACCTCTTAACCCTAGCTAAGAGGTTTAGCCCCACATGAGTGGACTAGATCTCATTAAATGAATCAATCAATAAAAACAGCAATAAAATCTCTCCCTGTCTCTCTCTCTCTCTCATCCACGTCCCAGCCGTCTAGATCTCTCCTGCCAATTGAATACCCCCCTCCCTCACGTTCTCTCTTCCTTTCTTATAGGCAGTGCAAGGAAGGCGGTGGAGCTACGTCGGTGGCCAAAGTCGGTTTCATGTGTAAGTGTACAGAGTAGCAGGAGTTTCTGGTTTCGTGAAAACTACACAGTTGCGTAACTTGACAGTACGGTATTCCCCTCTTTCATAGCTTTCTTTCCAAAGAGCTCTTTCATAGCTTTCTTTCCAAAGAGCTCTTTCATAACTTTTTTTCCAAAGAGACAACGTCTCCTGGAACTTTTCTGAACGCCCTACATGATGGACGGTTTGAATTTCTGAGATGGACTATGATGATGGCCCACAACTGGCCACAAATCATGGACAGCGTTCTGGGCGTTGAAACAGGGTATGCGTAAATATCTTACGCTGAGATGTTGGTGGGGGCAATGATACTTGTTTCTTGGAAAATCCGCACTGTCCATTAGATTCGTGTCGAAAAACCATTCGGCTATGGCTATTTTTCGAATCAAGCTAGGTGTGGCCCATAGGATTTTCCATTCAGCGTCTATTCTCTGTCAGACGGTTGGAGATCATTCCAGTGGTTCTCTCTCAAAATTTCGACACCTAGTCCATGATCATAGGGGCCTTGGAATGTGAATGGACGGTTTGGATTGTCCATATGGACAATGGGTGGGGCCCACTGTCAAAACCCAATGGGTATCACGTCCGTCACTAGACTTTTCGCATAACCTGCTTGCAAAAAATAGGTGGGGTCCACTGCAATGCCTGTCCTAGAAATCCACTCCCTCCATCAACTCTTATACCTAATGTTGGCCCATAGCCTCCAGTTTGAAGTAAATCTGACTTCAGGGTGGGCCACACGCTCAACCGGATGTGTGGACAACATTCACCGTTAAAATTATAATCCGCTTCACGTAGATGCCATGCATGCACATATATTTACAGATTTGCCCTTCTCTTTTGTTATAACTTTTGTCGTCCGTATCTCCTGATTGCACCGTTCAAATGAGACAATTTCACGAGGGCTTCTTATTTTTCATGCTCTTTCTAACGCCTAATTTTGAGCCTTGATAGCTTATGGATTGCCAAGATGTGCTTTAATGGCTAATACCCTCTGATCTCTCTATTGGGCCACTTTCACATGGATCTAATGGTTGAAATTCGACGTGTAGAGTTAATTTATGGTCCTCAAGCCATGTATGAAGTTTTAAGCTGAACGGATAGTGGGAACCTTGTGATCTTACATTCTGGATGATTTTCAGGCCACTTGAGCTTCAGTTTCCCGATTTTCTCGGATCTCTGGTGTGTAATTTTTTTTATCTTGGTCTCCTGGAGTCCGTTCATAGCCTTAGTGCAAATTAAAACCTTAATGTGAAAGTGAAATGTGACATGTGAAATCATGACTAAATCAATGTTTACAACTTCTAATTCTGGATTAACAATTTGAACTAACTATGAAATCTAATAGATACTGAATCCAAGAGTCATAAAGTACCAACATCATGTTTTTTGAAATTCTAAGTGCCCTAGATGGCCGTCAAAATCACTTCGAATTCACAAGAAATTTCAAAAAATTTTAAAAAATTTCATAATTTTTGCTTAAGATTAAGAAAACACTGATTAGATAACCTAATCTCTCACCCCTAACCAAAAACTTACATTGTCCTCAATGTAAAAAAATAAGCATGCAATGCATATGGGATAATGAAAGTAAATGAGAAGTGATGGGAAGATAGTACCTGGATAACGAATCGAGAGAGAGACTTTCCATAGAGATCTCAGCATGAGAGCAGTTACCATGAGAGTGAAGGCACGAAATTAAGTAAACTATCTTAAAATAATGCAAGAAACAAACTAACCTAATGGCATAAAACCATCTAACCTAGAACAACATAAAGCAAACTACCCTATTCCTATGAAAGTAGGGAAAAACTACTGAGTCATGCCGTAAGGTTCTTCTTTCGGCTAGTATCGTGATAAGTTTCTTAGTAAGTTCCTCAGGAAGATCATCCAAAATTCCTTTTTGCAATAGGCTTAGGCGCCTTGGAGCACGACCTTCCAGAGAGACTTCTGTAGCTCAGAAGAAATTTTTTGTTGAATTGCTTGAGGTACCCAGAGTATATACGATTCACCTGTGACAGCAGAGGTTTCAATGTTAGTATCCCATGGTGAATCAGAGACTATAGGTAAATAAAGTTTAGAAAACTTCTTAAGAAGTGATGTAATCTCAACACATTCTGAAGTGTTAGACTTCGGCTCCATTGTTAGCTCTTCCTCCTTTAATGGTAAACATTTAGGATCAGGGGAAGAAGGGGCTTCAGAATAAGGGTTCTCTCGGTCAGTGATAACTACCAAGATATTGTCTTGTAAGGCATCCACTTTATCTTTTGACATGGGATCGTTTAAATCTGCAAAGTATGCCAAGTAATCCCCAAGAGTTGGCAAGTTCAGCTGAGTGTGACTTATTTTCCATATTATAGCTCGTGATGATCTGCCTAAGGAATCCATCATCCTTGAAAGTAGACGGATGTACGCTCTCTTCCTCTAGTCTTGCATAGATAGATTGAAAATTAATAGGGAAAGCATCGATGTGATCACTTTGTTCATTGAAATTACTCAATCGAGGCGTTGAATTGTCAAACGTGTACAGGTCAGATGGTGGCCTCAACTGAGTGGTTTCAAATTCTAGGGTAGTAGCGAGCAACTCGTCCTTCTCATGAATCACATCATCATTTGATTCAGAGGAGTGGTCCAAACATGTTTCACAAGAGTTAGAAGGGTAGGTTGTAAGGAACTCATCCACTTTTAGATAAGACATGTCAGGCGAGTGGAGTAGCTCATTATGAACGTTCTCTTCATGTTCTTCTCGATCATTGACCTGGATCACACTTGAGATTAATTCCAGGGGAACTGTGGTTGCACATTTAGGATTGTCATCCCAATACTCATCATATTCTAGTTCAGCGCACTGCACATTTAGGATGGGATCACTTTCCTCACATTCTACACCTAGAATAGGTTAAGGTTCGCATAAACTAACCTCTTCTTCATCATTAGAATTTAGTGTATCATGTGAGTGAAGTGTGTCATTATCATTATATTTGAAAGACAACCATGTCTCTTCCCCATTCTTTTGGACAGTCATCGAGATCGACTCATCGAAAAATTGAACCACATGCTCGTTAACGTAATTTAACTCTTCATTCCAAACTCCAGAGGTTTTCAAAAGCGAGTGAGGATCATTTTCCTTGCATTGTATTTCTAGATTGGGTTATAGCTGAGACAAACTAGCTTTCATTAGCCTATCAAGGCGTGATTCAAGTGTTTCTATTAATTTTCTCATGCCAGTAATATAGTCTGTGTAACTCGAAGATAACTCCTCTTGGATCGTTTCTGGTGGATATTCAAAAGTGGCTGATCCATGAGGGTTATTACCATGATGTTTTACTAACTCAACTTCGAAATATTTCTGTTTTCACTGGTCAAAATCATACGGGTCATCTGTCGGGAGTTGATATGCGTCATCATTCTAATAATCACGTACTATTTTCTTAACTCGTGGAATGCAATTATTCTCCCACAGATAATCACTAAAAGACTACTTAATCGGTGGAGTATCATATTCCGATTGGTTCTCGAAGATATTTTCAAAAAAATTTTGAGACATAAGTTGTTTTCCATAAGCTATCTCAACATACGGACGTGCCCACTCATTCATATACATGGTGAAACCTTAACTCTGAATCTAATTCTAAAAGAAGAAATCCTACAGCAATATAGAAAGTAAGTAGAGGAGAAGTTAGAAAGAAGTTACCAGATTGGAGGTCCTAAGTTAAAATCCTGCAGAAGGAAATAAAAGAAATTAGTTTCTACAAATAGAAATCCTAAAATTTGAAAGTTTCTAATACAAGAAAGTTCTAAACCTAAAATTAAAAAGTATGTTAGTTGCTAAAAACAAAAGAAATTCTAAAATTAGAAAGTTAATAAAAAAGTAAAGGAAAGATGAGTTAGTTTCTAAAAAAGGAAAAATTCTTAAATACCCTAATTCTAAAAATAGAAAAAGTAAAGAATTTAGAAAGGGATTACCAAATTAGATGTCTATGTCAGGATCCTACAAAATAAGAAAACAGGTTGGCTTCTATAAATTAGAAAAATATAAACTTACAGTTAGTAAAATCTTAATTTTAATCTAATTTTAAAATGAATTAATTTCAAAAATACGAAGCCGTCAGTCCCCGGCAACAGCGCCAAAAACTTGTTCACTCCCCAAGTGAAGGGTTATGATGTAGTAAAAAACTCGGTAAGACCGAGGCCGAATCCCAAGGGACTGATACCTGTACGTTATCTGAAAATAAGTAGAACTAGAACTAAACTAAGATAAAATCTAAACTGAATGAAATTTAGAGAATAATGGTGGAATAATTATCTAAAACGTAGAGAAATTCAATTGTAGGAAACTAGGGATTCAGAAGATCCACTTGTAGAGATCAGGGAGATCTTATGCCTGCTTCAAGAGCTTAACTGGACTTAGAGTCCCATCTTCATCCAGTTGAAGAGTATAACCATGAAAATTAAACTGAACCTCCATTGATATAGTTTTCAAGAGATGAAAGGTATATGAATTAGAATGGATTCCATCACCAAACCATGCCCAGGAGACAAAGTAAATGATAGAATTAAACTAATTACCAACCAATCACATGTGTGAAGGTTAGGAAGGGTACTGTCATCCAACCATGCCCAGGAGACGATGGTAAACAACATGGCTTCCTGACATCCTAAACATAAAAGAAAAGGAGATACTCAAAGCTATCATAGACCCATTATAATTTCAGTCACAACATACCATTAAAAACTAAAAACATTCCCTTAATTAACTAAAATCAATATCAACTCAGTCTAATCAAAAGGCACAAGCAAAGAGTCCTCCCATCACGCTACAAGCTTCACCTCTTAGCCCTAGCTAAGAGGTTTAGCCCCACAGGAGTGGACTAGATCTCATTAAATGAATCAATCAATAAAAATAGCAATAAAAACTCTCCCTCTCTCTCTCTCTCTCTCTCTCTCTCTCTCTCTCTCTCTCTCATCCACGTCCCATCCGTCCAGATCTCTCCTGCCAATTGAATACCCCCCTCCCTCACATTCTCTCTTCCTTTCTTATAGGCAGTGCACAAAAGGTGGTGGAGCTGCATCAGTGGCCAGAGTCGGTTTCGTGTGTAAGTGTACAAAGTAGCAGGAGTTTTCGGTTCCGTGAAAACTATGCAGTCGCGTAACTTGACAACACGGTATTCCCCTCTTTCATAGCTTTCTTTCCAAAGAGATCTTTCATAACTTTCTTTCCAAAGAGACAACGTCTCCTGGAGCTTTTCTAAACGCCCTACATGGTGGACGGTTTGGATTTCTGAGATGGACTATGATGATGGCCCACAACTGCCCGCAAATCACGGAAAACGTTCTGGGCATTGAAACAGGGTATGAGTAAATATTTTACAGTGAGATGTTGGTGGGGGCCATGATACTTGTTTCTTGGAAATCCACACTGTCCATTAGATTCGTGTCGAAAAACCATTCGGCTATGGCTGTTTTTGGGATCGAGTTAAGTGTGGCCCATAGGATTTTTCATTCAGCTGTCTATTCTCTGTAAGACGGTTGAAGATCATTCCAGTGGTTCTCTCTCAAAATTTCGACACCTAATCCATGATCAGAGGGGCCTTGGAATGTGAATGGACGGTTTGGATTGTCCATATGGACAATGCGTGGGGCCCACTATCAAAACCCAATGGGTATCACGTCCGTCACTGGACTTTTCACATAACCTGTTTGTAAAAAATAGGTAGGGTTCACTGCAATGCCTGTCCTAGAAATCCACTCCCTCCATCAACTCTTGTACCTAATGTTGGCCCATAGCCTCCAGTTTAAAGTAAATCTGACTTCAGGGTGGGTCACATGCTCAACCGGATGTGTGGACAACATTCACCGTTAAAATTACAATTCGCTTCACGTAGATGTCATGCATGCACATATATTTACAGATTTGCCCTTCTCTTTTGTTATAACTCCTGTCGTCCATATCTCCTGATTGCACCGTTCAAATGAGACAAAATTTCACCAAGGCTTCTTATTTTTCACGCTCTTTCTAACACCTAATTTTGAGCCTTGATCGCTTATGGATTGCCAAGATGTGCTTTAATAGCAAACACCTTATGATCTCTCTGTTGGGCCACTTCCACATGCATCTAATGGCTCAAATTTGACGTGTATAGTTAATTTATGGTCATCAGGTCATGTATGAAGTTTCAAGCTGAACAGATAATGTGAACCCTATGATCTTGCATTCTGAATTATTTTCGAGCCACTTGAGCTTCAGTTTCCTGATTTTCTCGGATCTCTGGCGTGTAATTCTGTCCATCTTGGTCCCCTGGAGTCCGTCTATCGCCTTGGTGAATTCTGAGCATTATCTCCATGCTTTTAGCACCTTATTTCGATCCAAGCTCATAAATACACCCTGCATCACATAAGATTAAATCAGGCCATTAAACAGTATCATGCTCATAAATTCATGCAATAACTAGGGTCTGATATACAATATTTGACGCTCAACAAAGGGGACTATAAGCTAGGCTGAGTTTGACCAGCTTGTAAATGAGTCCGCTATCGACGAGCCGGGTATGTATTGGCAGACTACTAGTCAGGTGGACTGTGAGGTCTATTTCGCTTGCTTTACTGTGCAGCTAAGGAGGAGGCAATCAGTGTGAGTGTATTAGACCCCGGTGATATCCAGAGAGGAACTGTATTGATATATGTACTTGATGAGTACTTGCATGCTTTCTTTACATCTTGCATATGACATTTGGCTACATAGGCCTCGCATCGCATGGCCTTTGTATAGCCGATAGCATTCATGCCTTACATCATATAGCTTTGGTACAGCTGATAGGATTCATGGACTTACAGCATGTTTCCGTATTACTCTGATATTATATACTTGGCACTTACCTTACGCACACACTTACACCACCCTCTAAGCTGTTATAAGCTTATGCACGATAGTTGCGTGCAGGTAGCGTTGGACAGCATCAGCGCTAAGGTAGGAGTGTGCATCTGACTATTTTGGAGTTTTTTTATTATCACCTTATATTTCCCTTTCCGCATTATACTTAAAGTTTTTGATATAGTAAATATGTGGTGATGTTGTTTTATGACTTGGTTATGCTTGTGGTTAGGCTCCATTACAAAAAAAAAAAAAAAAAAAATCATTCTGAAAATCCTCCTTGTAAGATACCAGGATTGGAATCTAGCATATGATTGCCAGGAGCCGAGAACGGGGCACTAAAGATGCTGTCGGCACCTAATTCGGTGATCGGGATTCCTGTGAATCTAATTTCTGGGTTTGGAGCGTGACACCTATCCTATCCAATCGGATGATAAAGCAATTAAACCAAATCTTAACTCTTCATTGACTTAAGCATGCTTGAAGGAGTATTGTTATGATTGAAAGGGATTCTATCACCCTACCATGCCCAGGAGACGATGGTGAACAATAGGATTTACCAATCTCACAATCTTAAAATAGGAAAAGAAGATATTCAAAGCTATCATGACATCTATTGTAATTTGAGTCACAATAAATTATAGAAAACTAAAAATATTCCTTAAATTTAAACTAGAAGTCAATGAGGTTCAAGAAAAACAAGAATCAAAGTAAGAAAATCATCCCAACACGCTACAAACTTCACCTCTTAGCCCTAGCTAAGAGGTTTAACCAACCATAAACATGATTGGATCTAAAACCCTAAAAGAAAGCATTAAAATTAGAAAAAGGAAAGAAGAAAAACTATTAGGAGGCTGCTCCACGATTTTCCTCTACTTCTTAAAATCTAATTCATGTTTAGAACTCCTCAAAAACCCATATTTATAACCTTTATCTGACTATCTTTAAAAACCACCACAAATTTACACACTTTGCGTAACATGTTCGATGTCATCGAACAACCTTCAATGTCATCAAACATAACTTGAATTTGGAAGTCGTGCCTTTTCACACTCAGTAACTCTTCATGTTATCGAACATACATTTAATGTCATCAAGCTACCTTCGATGAATCAAGAATGTGTCCAGAGCGTTCCAGCAAGTTGTTCCAAAAATTCACAAAAATCTTGATGTCATCGAACTGCTTTTGATGTCATCGAGTAGGTCTTTAAGTAATCAAACAGGGCCTCGATGTCATCAAGAACTGCATCCAATTTGTCCAACAACTAGACTTAATTTTCTTTAATTCTTCCATGTCATCGATCCATTCGATGTCATCGAACACTGGCTTCGATGTCATCGACCGGCGGTCGATGACATAGACATTGAAGTTTAGATTCTGTGAATTTCTGCACTTTGCACTTTCGACTTCCTTTCTTCTCTACTTAGTTTCCTTGAATCTTGGGGCCTTGAAATCTTCAATCTTCGCCTCCTAAGATCCATCCCTTGCCTTGGTGATTATTGAGCATCAAATCCATATTTTTAACATTCTTTTCAATCCATGCCCTCAAATTCACCTTGCAATACAAACATGTCGAATTCACCAGACACGGGTGTATGTGTTAGTCTATGTGGGAGGTTTTGGCAGGAGTAAACATAGGTCATTGGACTAAAACTGCGGTTGTTAGTTAGTCAATAGAAAATTAACTAAATTTTCTTACGAGAGTCTCTTATGAGAGTGTACGCTAGATATGGTTTTGTGTAAGATTACGGTCCTTATTTAAGACTATAAAGGTTAGAGGTGAACCTGATTTAAAACCTCCGATAGTGAAATTCGGTACATTCATGGGTTGAGTATATCCATTGGAAGTGGAGTAGGAAAACCGAATGCTTATGTGATTGATTAATAAATTTTATATATATATATATATATATATATATATATATATATACATGGAAATGCTCACCTGCACCAGTTCGCACGTAACTGGTGCAAACTTTTTTGAGAACCCATCATACGTGATGTGGATCCAAAATCTGAACAGATCATGTGAAGCAGCTCCTCATGAAACCCCCTAGGCCCACATTTTACTTTGATCTAAAACTTCGATGGGCCATGAAAAATGAAAATAGTTTCCTACCTTGATTTGCATTTCTCTTTTCTATGGCCCACTAAAATTTTAGATCAGGATGAAAATTTGTCACATGGGGTTTTATGGGATTCCGCATCACATGGACCATTCAGATTAGACACCCATGAAACGTGTACAAAGGTGTGCACGTGCATAGGTGTGGAGGTGAGCATGACTCTCTCTCTCTCTCTCTCTCTCTCTCTCTCTCTCTCTCTCTCTCTCTCTCTCTATATATATATATATATATATATATATATATATATATGCATGATTAAATGAATGCTAGGAGTTGATAGTTAGCACATCGCACACACACATGTATAGTATCTTGTTTATAGATTGGTTGTTTCATTGGAATATGATTTGTAGTATATGTGATTGGACCCATTATTCACCTGGAAGCCTCAGTGTTAAATTAGTAAGAAATATTAGTTTAAGTAATTATGTGTTTAATTGGTAAAAAAATTATTCGGTTTAAGTAATTATGTACTCCATATTAGTTTAAATAAGCAATTATGTGTTTATTGGTAAAAAAATTATTTGGTCATAATCACCCCCTCTAGGACATAGTCTTCATTCCATATCTCCACCAAAATTCCGTGCATAACCATGGTATCCTACACCACGTGCAATTTTACAATCATCCTCACATTACCTTGGTATCTCAATACGAAGATCATTGTTGGTAGTCAATTTAAAGAAGTGGAAGAAGATCGACTTTGAAGATCGGGGGAGTACAAGAGAAGCGGATTCAAGAACTGAAGACGCTCTTAAGCAAGGAGCATCAATGGGGCTCAATTTGATAAGTAAGGTTGTTATTTTAGACTCCATTGAGTTTGAGATCTAAATTCATCTAGATTCTTATGTAGGACCGTCTTCGCTGTGAGTATACGTAGGTTCTTATATAGGACCACCACCAAACACGGGTGCGTATGTGTTAGCCTTCGTGACAGCCTTTGGTGGGAGTATGCGTAAGTCATTGGATTAGGACCATAATGGTTCTTGGTTATCCAATAGAAAACCAAGTAAGTCTCTATGTGAGCCATCAATACGGGTGGAAATGTATTCCACCAACACAGATGAGTATGTGTAGGTCTTTTTTAACCATCATCGACATGGGTATGTATGTGGTCCACCGATATGGGTGTGTACATATATGTTTGTAGTGAACCTGTAGAACCATAGTAAATGTTAGAGGTAAACTTATTTGTAAGTGCTATGATGTTGAGCACACATAGATTGTCAAATTTCGTAAGACAAAAGTGCTTCAAGGTAGAACCTGAAGATCAGCTCAAGATCGGCTTATGGTCCAGACAAGATTGGCACATCTACTCAAGGAAATCATCATCCATATTCAAAACATAATTCAAGACAAAGTTCAAAATAAAGTCCAAGTCAAAGTTCAAAGATAAAGTACAAGTCAAAGTGACTCAGATATTTGATATATATCAGGTGATATAACCCTAGAAAGACCTTAGGATTCGGTGCTTTAAAAAATTCTTTATCATGGGTTTTTACAAGTGTTTTTGCTATGGAAATCGACCACCATAACTTCTGGCTCGGCTAGCCTAAACTTCCTCAGCTAGCCATACTTTAAGCCCGAGCAAAATAACAACTTCTGTTGAAAATTCAGCTAGCCCTAGTTTTGGTTCGGCTAGCCCAAGCAACCAAACTTGAAATTCAGCCAGCTTGAGAAAGTTCGGGTGAAATTTCAACAACACAAACTTTTGGAATTCATGGGAATTTGTCGAGCCGAATGGCAAATTCGGCTATTTGAATTGTGAATTTCGGCCAGCCGAATTTGACCTTGGACCAGCTGAATTTTGGATAATTCTTATCTCGCGCGATCCAAAATCTGTTGAATAGAATCCAAAGAACTCAGGCAAGTTAAAGCCTATCTTAGGTTAGTCAAAGTTTCAAGTTCTTTGCTTATAAATTGAGTCTTTCTCTCATTCCAAATTACAATGAAAAATTACTATAATTCTTCTGCAAGAGAGAGAAGCTCAAGTCCTCGGTAAGCTATTTGTTGGTATTTATAAATTTTATTTTAATAGCTTATTCAATTTCATTTTTCTCAGGATCATTTCAAATTTAATTTAAGAGAGTAAACTATACTCTTCTATGAGATTTAAGAGAATTGAATCAAGTAGCATTTGATTTTTTTCATTTTCAAAATCTATAGAACCCTAGACTTTTTCTGTTTGATTGAACACTGCGCCATCTACGTTCAAGAAAGAAGTCATTCTCCTACAAGCTTCTGCTATGTCTTCTTCATTTGAAGATAAGTATACATTCTAAAATTCTTTTTAGGATTTTCTGAGATAGCCTGTGAAAATCTCAGTTGATGTTTTGTCTGAAATAGCCTGTGAAAATCTCAGTAGGATTTTTATTGTAATAGCCCATGAAAATCAAAAGGAACTATATCAGGTTGTTAAGGTAACCATGTGAAAACCTTCTTATAGTGAAAGCTAAAATTACGAGGGTAGTAATTTTAGGAGTGGAGTATGTGTGGTTGTTTTAAGCACCAAACCACTATAACTTCTTGTGACATGTGAGGAATGCTTTATTATTTTTGGTGATTGGATGTTATTTATTATTTCATTCTTATGGTTAATGTTGTAAACCTTGTATATACTCTTGCTAGTTTGAAAATTTGATTTTAAAGACATTCGTGAAATAAGGTTGTCCTGCCTAATATTTTAGGTGAAGGTTGTCCTACAAATTATTTGTAATCAAGGTTTCAATACTCAAGCGATTAAGATTTTTATAATCTTTTCATATTTCACACTTATTTCTATTATTTGGCATTGTCCTATTCTCCTCCCTATATAGGACATCCCTAACTCTCCATTTTACTACTGGAAACCTCCGAGATAGTGAAATCTGGTACACTCGAGGAGAGTGTGTTCACTAAGAGTGGAGTGGGCAATTAGCTGAATCATTATATATCCTTGTGTTTTCCATTATGATTTGCGCACATTTCTATTTACGCTTGTGAGTTAAAGTGTTGTATATGAATGCATAACTAGATTGTATGCTTAGTGTTTAATTCAATTGCAAACACTTGATATATCTATCTTACATATACTACTTGTTCAATTAGTTATATCTATTATATTCTATGTACTTGGACCTACTTGTCTTAGAAGCCTAAGTTTTTAATTGCTTTTAATTGGTGTATATCTTTAAGTGGTCTTATTCACCCCCCTTCATGACTTGCCATAATTCTAAGTTTCATAAGCTTTCCCGTAGCGTAGTATCCGTGTTAGACAACCGATGTAATTTTAATTTTAGCTTGATCCACAACATTGTGGATGCTAATTCACACCAAACATTGTGCATGAGCCCATTAGATCATATAACTAATTAATTAGGTTTTTCTCACCATGATGAAGGAAAATGTTAAATATTTTTGGTGATTGAAAACTTAAGTGGGCCAAACCACTCGATTTTAAGAGGTTTACCTTTGATTTCAAATAATATTTTCCTATTGTATGGCTGATCAAGTTTTCTTTTTATAAAGTTGAGGGGAGATGTCTTATGGATGGAGTGGATTGCACTTTGATAGCCTAATAAATCCACAAAGCTTAAAGTATTTTAAAGGAGAAAATAAGACTTAAATAGGCTTTAACAATTAATAAACAGGTTTGTTCGACACACCTATTAGATTCTAACAAACAATAGACATGCCTAATAGGATCGAATTGGAATAGGAAGCCAAGATTAGAATAGGCACACCCTAGACATGCTATCCAGGCTTACTTTTATTGCTACTAAAAGCTAGGGGTGTCAATGGGCTGAGTTGACCCATTGGGCTCTTAAGCTTGGCCTGCCGTAGGTCGGACTTGGGCTGGAATATCAGGCATGAGGGTTGGGCTCGGGCTTGAAAAGCAAGCTTGTTATAGTAAATTGGGCTTGGCTTGGATGTAAATGCCTGAAAGATCGACCCGGCCCATTAGGGTTCCATCTCAATCAAATACATAAATGCCCCTTCTTCAAAACCAAATGCAAAACCCTCCTCCCCTCGTTTACGGCATTTTCTTTGATTATCCACTGCTTTGTTTGAAAACCCACTTACAAACACCGATTTCATATTTGATTACCTCATAAATTCACTTGGATTCTTAATAGAAAGAGAAATTGTTGTATCAAAACCCGTCTCACATATAAAATACCCCTTGCCCACGTGCCTGTGGGAGCCATATGTGTTCTGGTTCTTCTTCTTTAGCCCTTGGAGGCATCTCTCTTTGAAAAGACCTAACAAAAGGAAAAACCGGAGATGGGTTTTTGAACTTTGGGTATGTGATTTGGATTTTTTTGGTGGTTTTGATCACTATCTCTGCAATGATAAAACCATGTCTCTCTCTCTCTCTCACTCTCTCTGACTTTTTTAAGGTTGGGCTCGGGCTCAGACTGGACTTGCATTCAACAATCCGGGTCGGTCTTGGATAGAGCTTGGCCCGGCCCATCGACACCCCTACTAAAAGGTGCCTCAGATCCTTGGATTTATGGGTGTGTGAATTTAGAAAATCAAATTTGATAAATCTTAAGAGAAAAGAAACATGTGAGATTTTATTTTTTAAAGGTGAACACACACCACGCGCAGAGTTTAAACTCAGTGTCTACCACTGAGCCATGAGTAAACAAGGAAGATTTGAAATCCAGTAATTCTACGAATCCTTACCCAAAAATCCTTGCCCTTAAAAATAAAAATTAAAAAATTAAAAAATTAAAAAAAAACTGGAGAAAAATGCTGAGGCAAGGAGTAATTGAAGGGGCTAATTGGGACAGGGATATAATTGGACTAGGCTAGGCTGGGCTGGGGATTGTCGATGCCCAGCCTAGTATAAAACCCTAGCCCAGATTAAGCTTTTCTAAGGATCTCGGTGCAGCCCAATACTAGATAAATAACCAACCCTTCAAATCATGTCCGGATCCAGTCTGCAAGCCTCTAGGCTCAGCCCAAGCAGACTGGGCTGAGAACAGGTCTAGGCAAGCCCAACCCATACTCCCCCATATGCCAGCACGCGTGCCAAAATGCCACACGTGCAGAGTACTAAGGGGGCTCCTCTGAGAGGGCGCAGTTTGGGTGAATCTCCGGATCCACCGAGATCGGTGTATCCCTAACTGTGGGGCCCACTGTGATGTATGTGACTTACATCCACACTGTCCATCCATTTTAATAGCTCATTTTATGGTATCATTCGAAAAAAACGAACCAGATCCAAATCTTAGGTGGACCATACCGCAGGAAACAGTCCTGATTGAATGCTCACCATTAAAAGCTTCATGGGGCCACTGGAATGTTTATTTTCCATCCAAACTGTTGATAAGGTCACAAAGAACTAGATGAAGAGACTGCACAAATATCAGCTTGTTCCAAACCTTTTTGGCCCACGAGAAGTTTTAAATTGTTGATTACCACTGTTTCCAGTATTACGGTCCACCTGAGATTTGAATCTACTTCAGTTTTGGTATCATGCTTTAAAATGAGTTTTCAAAACGGATGGACGGCGTGGATATAAGGTACATATATCACTGAGTGCCTCACGGTCTGGGATCCCAGGATCCACGGAAGCCGCGCCCCCTCTGGGACTGGGAACATGCCGTCCTAAAAAGATAGGCCGACCACCCCCTGTCTAGGCGACTCTTGTACAAATGTACATTATGACTGGGCATTTTCCCGGAACCATCACTTTCTTCTGTACATGTACATGTAATGTCCATATGATGGGTGGACTCTTACTTTTTGACCAGGGAGTGTTCATAGTGGGCCCTACCAGGTGAATGGCTGAGATCTTCAATACGCGTGTCACATCGGTCCATCTGTCGAGAGTTGTCTTTGCAACCTTTCCTTGGATCGCATTTCAAAGATTACAGCCGTCCTAAGGAAAGAACGTGTGTTGCCCCTTATGTTGCACGAGTTTTCCAAAACTTTATTTTACCCCCCCACCCCCAGTAATTAAAAAAAAAAAAGTGAATGGAAATTGCGGCTACTGAAATCTTATATGCCATCCGACCTATTCATAGCGGTGGGCCCAGTAAGAATTTCTACTTATTTTTGTTCATTTCCATTATTGCCATCCCGTGATATAACCAATCAAGGGAGTTACGTATGATCTACATGGACCATATAAGTAGGGTGTATTTGAAGATATGCAAATATGCATGGGGAAGATTTCCCCATAAATGTAGCTGGAGTCTATTAGATGATGTTGTATATTGCTTAAGCAGGGAAGCGGTCGTGCGTGAACGGCAACAGTTATAATACGGGTGGCAAGAGGAGAAGCAAAAGAGTTTTAAGTAATGTAGAGCGATTATGGTAACCGTCAGAATGTGAGAAGGATCCAGATAGCTGGATCAAAGATATAAATAGTAAAGCAAAGTAGAAAGAAAAATTATCTCATCCCAATTCAAATAAATCAAATCTATCTTTCAATTATCTTTTCAGTTAAATTACATTTCACTATGTAATTTTTTATTTTCTCTGTCAAGTAATTTACAGTTCTTAATGTAATCTTTTACCTTTAGCTCGCTGTTTACATTCCGTAGTGCAATTTGTAGAGTCAACCAAGTAGCTAATACTCTTTACTTGTAATTCAAGTCTAAGCTCGCACGCTGGATTCAGTCCATTAATCCGAAAGGTGTTTTGTAGCTGCTCATTGTGATTGACGGTAAGAATTTCTTTTCTATTACATTTTATGTATTGAAAAGTGTTTTCGTACGAAAGACAAATGCATAACCTATCATTAGAGGACGAACCCCACCATCTGAATATCGCCTGATCCAAATTTACATATTGAACGAGTGGCTGAATAGGCAACCAATTTCCTCAGATCTCGATCATACATTATATGTTTTCCTATCTCAACGCTTTGGGTCATTGTTGTTCAGTTTGAATTGAAGTCGTAATTTTAATTCTGGCACGCCTGCACACCCAATGTTGAAAACAATAACCAACAAGTCTTTGGCACGCCCGATGAGACCCTGTTTCCAACTTACCGGTGTAGTATTGCCAATTATGAATAGAAGTACTCGCATTGCCGAAGTCTATCCCTCTACGCCAATCGTACCACCTCTAGTTGAGGACGTGCCGATTCTCACAGCCCATAAGGCATTGAACTTGAACAATAGTCCAACACCTCCCGAGGATTACAGAGGAGCATCAACTTCCCAAACTGTTCTCTCAGATGAAGTAGTTATTGTGCTCTAAGATGTTTAGATGAGCATTCAACTTATGTAGGAATACGGGAGAGCCTAGGGGGGACAATTCCTTATTTTAACTGAGAATACTAATCGATATGTGTCTAACCAGACTAAAGCCATGCATCGGTTGATAGCCATGATGGTCGAACGAACACCATCGGTAACATAGTAAAATGCCGAGGGAAGTTCTATCGGTATTGTAGCTCCACTGCCACCCATGCCACCTCCGCAACACAATCCTCCACCGGTTCTTATCTCAGAGATGAGGAATGCGCCACACCCTATGGAAGTTAGGTGGCCGAAGAGATAGGCTAGGAACTTTATACTTGAAAATATGAATCAAGGACTAACATGAGGGATTCAACCCCCAACAATTCCCTAGATTCCTAGATAATGCAGACCGATTTGTTCCAGATCACCCGCCAATCTTAAAACCAAAGTTGATGGATCGTAAGCAGATCATGTAAATTGTCCAAGAAGTTGTTGGCCAAGTGCCCAGCCGCAATACTATCCTGTGTATCCTAAGTCATGCCACAAGTTGATAGATTGACGACATCCATTGCCGAGGAACTATAAACCAGATTTTGCCTTATTTTTAGGTGAGCCCGATTGTTGGAGCACAAAAAATCAAGAAAATAGCAAGAGATTGTCTTATTGAATGGACGTGCAATAGAGTTGTGTTGTTTGCCCCCACAAAGTAGGAGAAGGCCGCTATAAAGATGTTTAGGGGGAGCAGATTACCTGAACTTAGGAAAGCCTATTGCGCGCTCACGCAATAGGGGGATGTTGCGCACCTGTGCAATTACACTCTGTTGTGCGATTTCAGTAGCTCACACGTGTGAGTGCCTATAAATATCCCCTCCCCCTCTCATTTCATTCATTTACAAATGCGGAGCTCTGGAGAAAGCAGAGAGATTCCGAGATTCCTTTGAAGCCTTCTTTAGGTACTATACGGTGTAGAAAGGAAGGAGAATAGAAGAAGAAAAGAACTTTAAGTTCTATTCTAAGACTACGCAACGGGCAGGAGGCACCTTGTAAGGCCCGTATCCTAGTCTATATCGTTCATAAGACTTCTACGGTCCTCTAATCGAATTCCTGCAAATTGCGACCTATAATCAACATTTGTGCACGACCTTGAGTCGCACTCTGTCATTTCGAGTCGACTCGACTCGAAACTTATACCCTAATGACCAAGTCGTCGCCGCGGTTCCAATGTCGTGTCTTGCACGCCGATGCGATACCCATTTCAGGAGTTGTGGGCTTGCATATTTTTTAAAAAACGCATCATGTTGCGAATTCTGAGAGAATCTCTACAACCCATAACATCAATCAATCAATCACAAGTTAAGTACACAACCCATGCCTCTCTCATCCCTTTCTTACCAACAAAGACAAGCAACCCATACTAGTCAAGTACGCCCATCACACTCATCCCTCTCTCCTTACATCCTCTCTCTCTCTCTCTCTCTCTCTCTCTCTCATTCTCCATCCATTCTCCCAAGTAACTCAAGGAGATGAAACGTCCAAGGGAGAGGAGAAGCTAGGTGTGGCCCACTTCCTAACCCCATCAATCCTCACCATCCAACCCTTCTATTCTTATCATCCTCCATCAAAGAGGAAGCTTAAGAGCTCAGGAGATCAAGGAGCCTAGAAGATCCAATGGTGGGTTATCATAGCGCTAGATCTTAAGAGTTAGGGCCCACATGTATTGGGACCCACTTGATATATATTTTATAAGGGAGGGCTCATAGTGGCGGAGCCTCTCTCTCTCTCTCTCTCTCTCTCTCTCTCTCTCTCTCTCTCTCTCTCTCTCTCTTATAGGTATGGCCCACTTAATCTAGACCGTCCGTTCGTGAGGCCCATCATGCTGCCTATCCGTTGGGACATGCCTAAATGATGGTAAAAACATATACTAGCTTTATCCTAATTGGTGGGTCCCACACGTGTGGACCCACCTCAGCTTTATCCTTTTATACATCCAGTCATCCATCTGCTGGACGCTGGGCTAGCAGCCCAGCAGTCCAGCAGCTGGAAACTGCTGTGGGGCTCCACATGATGTATCTATTGATCCAAGTCGTCCATTTGATGGTGGGACCCAACTCCATGTATTGTGTACTCCGCGCTGTCCATCTCTGTGAAGACCACTAGCTTCATAGTTGATGTAAGTGACGTCAGCAAGTTCTGTTGGTCTAATCATGAGATATGTATTATATCCCAATCGTCCACTGATATGGATCCACCTTGATATATGGGTTTCATCCCCACCGTTCATCTACCGGATGGTGGGACCCACCTTTAATGTATGTATTTTGTAGCCACATCGTCCATTTGTTGGGACGGTGGGACGCTACCAGGATGCAGTGTTGAATCCACATTGCCCGTCTATATTTATTAGGCATAGGGCCACCCCACACGTGTGACACGTGTGGAGGTGGGGCCCACGTTGATGTATGTATTCTATATTGATACCGTCCATTCCTGGACGTGCCATGTGGGGCCTACCATGGTGTATGTATTGTATCTGCACCATCTAGACAGTCTGGATGGTAGGAACCCCCTGCCACGTGTGGGGCCTGCACTAATATATGGGTCCTACCTTGATGTATCTGCTGACCGTCCAACCGGATGATGGGCCAGCAGGCCACACCAGTTATATAGCTATTGTATCACGTCCGCAAGTCTATGGGTCCCAAATGATGTATGGGTTATATCCAAACTGTCCATCTATGTGGACCCCACCATCTACATGGTTGCTGTATGATGACGGCAAGCTCTGTGGGTCCGACCATGATATATGTGTTTTATTTCCAGGTCATCCATCCAAGGGCCTGGACGGCTTTTGATCATGAGGTCTGTGTTATATTTAGACCATCCATCTGGACGTGATGCAGATTCAATCTTTGGTGGGCCACGTGTGTAGGACCCGCTTTTGATGTACGTGTTATATCCACCATCCATCTCTGAACGGTAGGTACCACTGTTATATATGTGCTTTATCCCTGCCATCTAGAGGTTTAGGATGGTGGGGCCTAATGTATGTGTGACTGTCCACGTTGTCCACACATGGACAGCAGGACCTACATGATGTAGGTTTTGTATCCACACTGTCCACCTTGTTTCCAGATTATTTCGAGGACAACCATGATATGTATATTTTATCCTTACCGTCTATCGATTTTTAGGCTCACTTACTGATTGGCGTGCCCAAATATGATGTATTCGAGGCCCATGGGATAAGGCCCATTGCGATAAATTTAAGGCCCATGGGACGTAGCCCATTGTGATGTACATGAAGCTTATGTAATGTGGCCCATTGTGATGTGTATTAAGCCCAGGAGATGCGGTCCATTCCGATGTGTAAGGCCCATGTGATGCAACTAACTTGATGTATATGAGGCCCATTGATGAGGCACATATGATACGGCCCGACTTAATGTATACGAGGCCCACGTATTATGGCTCATTATAATGTATACAAGGCCCATATGATGAGGCCCGTTGTGATGTATATTGGGCCTAGGTGATGAGGCCCATTGTGATGCATTTGAAGGCTAAGCGATGGGGCTCATTGTGATGTATATTAGGCCCGAGTGAGCGGCCATTGAGATGTATATTAGGCCCTTGTGTGAGGCCATGAGCCCACTATATGTTTGGCTCTATGTGGGCCACTTCTTGAGAGCAATGTTGGTTAAATCTCCACATTGGTGGGCGATGATGGTTAAATGTTCACATTGATGTGTGAGGTCGATTATTGATGTTGATTATGAGTATGTAATAGCATAGCATCATGATACATGTCCATATGCATCATCCGCATGTTTATTATAAGGTGTGGTTGACCATTGCATATGTCATAGGGAGGGTTGTTTATGGGACTCCCTGATAGGTGGAGTTGTCCCACATGAGCACACGGTATGCGTAGAATTGATGCATGATTGGGCTGTGTGACTCATGCATCTTGCATTTTGTGATGTGACTATTGTATGCCCTAGCGATATCAGGGCTGCAACCTCCACAGGCATATCATGGATGGCCAGATGGGATATTAGAAATATTTGATTCTAGCACTATGAGCACATAGGATGTCCTTGGGTTAGAGTCCCAGAATTCTCTGGTACTAGAGGAGACTCCAACGTCTAGACTGAGTGGATACATGAACGCCTGAGTGCCGAATACCAGTAGGCGACGTCTCTCACTATATCACGGTCGGTTGGAAAGGGGTGTGGCCTTATCTGCCCAAGTGAAGGGGCTGTAAGCTAGGCTGAGTATGACCATCTCGTAAATGGGTCCACTATCAATGATCCGGGTAGGTATTGGCAGCCTACTGGTCAGGCGGATAGTGAGGTCTCTTCCACTCGCTGGGCTGTGTGGCTAGGGAGATAGCAATTAGTGTGGAGTGTACTAGACCCCGCTGATATCCTAGAGATGTACAGTACTGATATGTGGACTTATTGAGGAGAAGTTGTATACTCAACATTTCACTCATTCATTCATTCATTCATTAACTATCCACTCGGGTTGGTGATGCGACCTAATTATTATGCGTACCTTCGCAATAGTCAGAATTTCGGTTAGGGCACTCGACCAACCTGAGATCAGGAGTCTACCACATTGAGTCTGGCTATCCATATTTAGGTATGAGACTGGTTTGGATAGAAGTCCCTTACGATGAACCCCACAGCTTGCGATACTACGTACTATCATCTTGACTTCACACTCCAGCTTAGTCATTTCATTCGCACTATATATTGCATTACATCCGCGGCATATGACATTTTATGTTACTATGTTTCTGCATTTATATGACCTAGATACAACTAATGGTATTTGTGGACTTGTCAAGATTTGCATATTGCATTGAATCCTCAGTATATGATGTTTGGCTTACTATGTCTCCGCATTGCATAGCTGATTTACATTGCTTCCTTAGTATATGTTATTAGTTTATTATGTTTTTGCATCGCATAGCTTGGATAAGGCTGATGGTATTTATGGACTTACCAACATATTTTCACATTACATAGCTAATCTACACACTTACACCACCCTCTAAGCTTGTACACGACAAATACGTGCAGGTAGCATTAGGTCGCAGCAGCATTGAGCTTGGAGCATGTAGCTGTCTTATGGAGCTTTGATTTTTTATATATGTATTTTCCTTTCAGCACTGTACTCAAATGATTTATATTAGTGGATATGTGATGATGATGATGTTGCCTTTGTGATTTGGGTAAACTTGTAATTATACTTCTTATGAGATAAATGTACATTGAAAAATCTTCCTTTTAGGATTCTAGGATCGGAATCTGGTGAATGGAAGATGGAAGCCGAGAGTGGGGTACTACGAAGGCTGTCGAAACTAGATTCGGCGATTGAAAATTTTGTGAACTCGATTTTCAAGTTTGGAGCGTGACACATCCATTGCACGACTGTGTAATAGGCATATTTCATGTATATCATGAGAGCTCAACGATATTCTACTGTGAGATTTGTAATCTCCAGTGAGTTGATCTTTCATGATTGCATCTTAAGCATATCAATGAAGGAGTGTTCGAACCTAAACAACATCTCTGTCATTATGACGAAATGCTCCGTAAGCCGGAATGCTCTTGGAATCACCATTTGAACTGTTTTCCATCCTTTCATTGTATCTATTAAATACACTTTGTTTTAGAATTAAGGAAAATGTGAGGATGTAACCAGAACTAAAAATTAAAAAAAATTAACAATGATGATCATTCTTTTGCCTTTCCTTCGTTATTATTGAGTGTAAATAGTCTAACCGAGATACTTCATTTCCTATCGAAATAAAATAGCGACTCTACTGGGGATCGAATCCAAAATTTCTGGTCAGAATATCTATATTTTATACTAATTTCAAAATTACCAGAAGAATGCTTATCAACAATTGGCGCCGTAATGGCGACTTTCAACGAGAATATCCTCCCCTTCATCTCTAAAACAAAGTGTAGTATTACTTAGTTCGTATTACTAATGCATTGTCACTTTCGTCAAGAACTTCAACCCCTCATAACCATGATGAATTCTCTCCCAATTGACATAGTCTTTCATTTCACACCCAACGGATTTGCCATTGAATACGTTGAAAACACGTGAACGCCGCCCAAAAGTCCAGTAAAGAAAGTCCAATCAACTCTGATTAAGATTAACATGCCACAAGCAAAGAATGGAATAGTTTCTGCGTCACCAGTTACGTGTGATTTATACAGATATGGTTGGGGTATTTGAAGATCTGCATATATGTATGGGGAAGATTTCTTGATAAGTGTAGCTGGAGTCTTTTAGATGATGTCGTGTATTACTTAAGCGGCCCATGAGGAAGCAATCGTGTGCGAACAGTTATAGGACATGTGGCAAGAGGAGATGTAAAAGAGTTCAAGTAGTGGAGAGTGGTTATGGTAACCGTCGGAATATGAGAATGATCCAGATAGTTGGATCAAAGATATAAATAACAAAACAAAGCTGCAAGGAAAAGGGTCTTATACCAACCCAAACAAACCAAATCTATATTTCAATTATCCTTTCAGTCAAATTACATTCCATAGTGTAATCTTTTATTTTTCCTGTCAAGCAATTTACATTTCTTAGTGTAATTTTTTACCTTCAGCTCGTTATTTACATTCTGTAGTGCAATCCGTAGCGTTAACCAAGTAGTCATTAATCTTTAATTGTAATTCGAGTTCAAGCTCACGCGCTGAATTTAGTCCATCAATCTGAAATGTGTTTTACAGCTAGCTGCTCATCGTGATTGACTGTAAGAATTTCTTTTCTATTCCATTTTCTGTATTGAAAAGTCCTTTCGTATGGAAGGCAAATGTGTAACCCATCATCAGAGGATGAACCCCACCATCCTCAATGTGTAAACAGGAAGTGAAATATTTTATATTGTATTAAAATGTATTTATCATGTGTACGAGCATAGCCATAGCCATAAGGTTCCCAAGTCATTAAATTTTGGTCATTTTATTTTATTTTATTTGAAAAAAGTGAGTTGTGGTCATTTTGTATTATATTAAAATGTATTTATCATGTGTATGAGCATAGCCATAACCATAAGGTTCCTAAGTCATCAAATTCTGTTTTTTTTTTTTTTCAATATATAAACAAAATTCGATGATCAAAGGGCATCAAAATTTGAAATTCAAAATACCAAATTTGATTGCCCAAGGCTACCGAAAATTGGCTTTAGAACAGTGGCCAAGGGCTGTTGAAAAAATGGGCTTTATAACAATGGCCAAAGGCCGTCGAATAATTATATGACTATATCCACCATTGATTGCTCCTTCTAGGTCAATGAAAAGAATTTGACAATTTCGGGTTATCGATTTTGGTTTCTAACTTTCAAAATTTTGAAGGCGTTTTGGACGGTAGCATTCAACAAATTTCCAAAAATTGACACTTTAGGCCGTTAAATTGCTAATTGTGAGGGACATGAAACCATGTAACTAGTGTACCGTACCATAATTAACAAACAAACAACAAAAATATGGCTCATGCAAACATAAGTTGGATAAAAACCATAAAAAAAAAAAAAATTAGCTCCGCTAAAAAATATCTAAATTCTTGGGTAGCCCATATGATGCCTAGATTTCTGTTTCGTGTGACCATCATAGTTGGTTCATATGTAAGATTGGTTGGATCTTATACCTATACTTACAAGTTTTGACTTGATTACTTAGTAATTTAAATAAAAAAAAAAAAAAAAAAAAAAAAAAAAAAAAGAGGGAATTTTGATAATTTCACCACTCAAAAAGCATCTCTTAGAATGGGCATTATTTGATAAATTGCACATTTGTGGGAAATTTTATGGTAAATTCCTTTTTTTTTTTTCAAATTTAAAATAAGGTTAAAATGAAGGGATTTTTGCTGCAAAATTCCCCAAGAATAGCCATTTTACTAGATCATGTCTCAAGCGACGGAAAATTTTCAAGTGGTGCTTTTTAAATGGAGAAATGTATAAGTGCCCTTGTTTATTTTTCCATAAGAAAGTGGTGAATGGAGAATTATGGGGCTTCATGTTGTGCACATGATATCCATCCCGTCCAACAAATGCACCTAAAATTATTATAAGACAAACAAAATTTGGCAAATCCAATCATTAGAAAACTATAATAAATAATATACACCACTTAAAAACAAATGTAAATCATATGGTGATTCGATTGGCCAGATTTTTTGTTCATGTGATCAGCATGATTGGGTATATATTTCGGACAGGTTGGATGCTATACACTTACCATGTGGCCCCAAAATTCTCATTAAACTAATTAAATAAAAAGGAAGGATATTTTGGTGCATTCAACTTTGAAAAGCATCTCCTATGAATTTAAATTCCTCCGGGCTTTATTTCGTAAAATTCAAATTCCAAAGGAAATTTTCTCTAAAATTCCCAGAAAGTAATTAACTCAAACTTTGAAGGGATTTTTAAGGGAAAGATGTTAACATTGGACTAATACATGTTAACATCTACATACGGTTTTACAATAACATAAAATCCATAGGATCTTGACTTGATGTATTCGACAAAATGAAAACCAAAGAATTGCACTAATTAAAGAGTATACCTTGCACCATTGAATTAGACGATGAAGAAACTTGATGTTGATGAGTCATTGCTTTCAATGGTTTAGGTCTTCTCTACTTGGCACAACGATTGAGATCAACTAGCTCTGATCTTCTCTCTCCTCAACTCTCTTTGATGTGTGAATGGAGATGGGAGATCAACTGCAAAATGTTGAGTTGGAAGAGGGACCAGGAGCTTGGAATTTATAGATGATTTGGTTTCAACCCATCAAAGGAACTAAGTAATTACACGACTCTTTATCTCCTCCAATTAATCAGAATATTCAATGTCATTACATAATTCCAGGAGTTTTTTAAACCAATAGAATGAATCTGACAGAATGGGAAAAATCACTCCTTAGAATGTGAAAAGATATTCTTGTAATGTGAAGAGACACCCCTCAAAATATGAGAAGGTGTGAAATATGAGAAATTATTTTTTAATACAAAGGTTGTGGTCATAAATGGGCCACTCTTTTTATACATTCCAACATTCTCCCACTTGGCCTACATGACCATATCATGAGGACTTTTCCTTATATTCGAATTTTATTTTATTTTATTTTTTAAAAAAATTGATTTTATAAAAATCGACTTCTATTGAATTTAGACATTTGAAAAGATACTTCTAATGGCGCCACATTAGAAAAGACATTATACCTTGATTAAATGAAATTACTAATGTGAATCACGGTGGTCATACATCATTTAGCGACATACTCCCTTCCATATATTATAACACTACCAATTCACATTTAACTCGGTGTTAAATGAGAAGACTAACAGGCTAAGCATAAGGCTAGTTAAACATAATGGTCCAACGATTATATCTTACAAAGGATAAATAAGAATGCATGAAAATGTGATTTCATATAGATAGTGTCTATTACATCAAGTTAATGACTAAGGTACATCATATCCTAACTAGGCCCATTTCAGCTACATGACCCTTATACGTATTTGGTGGTAATCCTTTGGTCATTAGATCTATAATCATCTAGTTTGTCCTTATATGTTCAATAGACACTAAATGATTTTGAACATTTTCTTTGACAAAATTATATTTAATTCCAATGTGCTTTGCTCGACTAGAATGCTTTCCATTTTTGGAGTAATATACTAGTGCAGTATTATGGTAATAAATTCTTAGTGGGTTTGAAATGATGTCGACAACCAAAAGCCCTAACATGAAGTTCTACAACCAATTGCCTAGGTAGTGGCCTTAAAGCATGCCACAAACTCCGCTTCCATCGCAGAAGTAGAGACATAAGTTTGCTTAACGCTTTTACACGAAATATCCCCGTTAGCAAGCAGAAAAACATAACCAGATGTCGACTTTCTGCTATCAATGCATCCGGCATAATCGGAGTCAGAATATCCAATCACATCTAACTAATCGGATCCTTTATATGTGAGCATATAATCCTTAGTTCCCTGGAAGTAGCACATGACTTTCTTTGCAGCTTTCCAGTGATCCATTCTAAGGTCACTTTGATATCTACCTAACATTCTAACAACAAAGCTGATATCGGGCTGAGTGCACGTTTACGCATACATAAGGCTCCCTACTATAGAAGCATAGGGTATATATTTCATCTGTGCTTGCTCTACATCATTCTTTGGGCATTGGTCCTAACTAAATTTATCTCTTTTAACAATAGGTGCATCACCAGCTCTACAGTTCTTTATACTGTATCTTTTGAGAATCCTATCAATGTAGGCTCTTTGAGATAGTCCAAGTAGTCGACATGATCTATCTCGATATATCCCAATGCCGATTACGAAGGTAGCCACACCCATATCTTTCATTTTACAATTCTTGGAGAGAAAATTTTTAGTTTCGCACAACATGCTTAGATCATTACTAGCAAGCAAAATATTATCCATATATAGGACTAGAAAGATAAACTTACTCTTACCGACCTTCAAATATGTGCACCGATCTGCAGTGTTTTCTTCAAAACTAAAGACAACTATTATGTGGTTAAACTTGAGATACCACTGTCTAGAAGCTTGTTTAAGTCCATATATAGATTTCTTTAATTTGCATACTAGTTATTTATTACCTTATTCAATAAAGCTCTCTGGTTGATTCATGTAGACTTCCTCATCTAGATTCTCATTTAAAAATGTTGTTTTCATATCCATTTGATGCAACTCGAGATCATAATAAGCCACTAGTGCCAAAATGATTCTGAGTGAATCTTTTTTAAATACTGGAGAGAAGGTTTTGTGATAATCGATACATCTCTTTGAGTAAATCCCTTGGCAACTAATCTGGCTTTATATCGTTCAACCTTACCCTTTAAGTCACACTTGGTTTTATATATTGATTTACAATCAATTGGCTTAAAACCTATGGGTAATTGAACGAGAGCTTAAACTTTGTTGTTGTTCATGGATTTCAACTCATATTTTATTGCATCAAGCCACTTATCAGAATCCTTATCATTCATGGCTTGTGAAAATTTTAGTGGATCATTTATGACTCCTATATCAAATTTAGATTCCTGAAGGTAAACATTATAATCATCCAGAATTGCAGATCTCCTTACTCTATAAGATCTTCTCTGTACTTCCAGTTGTGACATTCCATTTACCGGTTCTACGACATTTTCTTCATGGAGTGGTTCATTCTCGAGCTGTTGTTCCTCATTGTTATGAACAATGTCCTGCGGAATAACAATATTGTGATAGGTACAGTAATAAAATTAATACCAGTTTTTCTTCTGATACTACATTGCGTGATTTATCTCTCCCACTATCATCACTATCTTCTAAGAATCTAGCAGTTCAAGTCTTAATGATCCTGGTGCTATGGTTAGGACAATAAAACCTATAGCCCTTTGATCTCTCACAATATCCGATGAAAAAATAACTCACAGTTTTGAGATCAATTTTCTTTTCTTGTGGATTGTACAATTTAGCCTTTGCAGGATAACCCCAAATGTGTTTGTGTCTCAAACTAAGTTTCCTTCCTATCCATAACTCGAAAGGGATCTTAGGGACAGCCTTACTAGGAGCCCGATTTAAGATATACACTGCTATTTTTAGAGCTTCACTCTACATGGATTCAGGCAATGAGGAATTACTAATCATACTACACACCATATCCATAAGTGTCCGATTATACCTCTCGGCAATACCATTTTGTTGAGGCGTACCCGATGTTGTATATTGAGGAACTATTCTTTTTTATTCGAGAAAACTGCATGGCAAATGGGCCTTCACTTTAACCCAAGTTAGTATGTCTACCATAATACTCAATACCTTTATCTGACCTCACAACTTTAATGTTTTTGTCTAGTTGATTTGTCACTTCGACCCAGAAATTTTTGAAAGCATTTATATCCTATGACTTTTCTTTTAGTAAATAGACATAACTGTATCGTGAATAGTCATCGATAAAGGTGGTAAAATATTTTTCTCCAGTAATAGAAGGTGAAAATTGTCCACAAATATCAGTATGTATCAATTCTAGGAGTTCTTTACTGCGTGTGGCACCTTTCTTGTTAATTTTAGGTTGCTTTCCTTTTATACGATCTATACAGACGTCAAAGTCCATGAAGAGAGTGGCCAATACCCCTCTCACTAATGTCATAATTTTATCTTTAGATATGTGACCTAAACTTCGGTGCCACAATAATGAGGAAGTATCATTAGGCGGGCCACGTTTCGATCCAATATTCACATGTGGAGTAAGGAGAGATTGCTCAAATATGAAATCTAAGTTTAATAGATAAAGACCACCATTTAAAAATTCAGTATCAACTAAAATATTATCCTTATATAAACTAGGATAAGTGTTTGCAAAATGAAAGTTAAAGTCTTCTTTGTCCAATCTAGATAAAGAGATAAGATTTCTTAATATATATGGCACGAATGAAATATTTTTTAGGTCCAATTGAAAGCCAGCTTTTAAAATGAGTCTGCAGGTGCCGATTGCTCATACTTCAGACTTCAACCGATTTCCCATCTAAACATTTGTAACGCCCTGAAAATCAGGGGTCAAGCATAACTCAGCTTTCGAATTCCAAAACATCACTTATGTAACATTTTTAATGATGGATGAATGTTGTCTGTATTAGTGCATAAAACATGAATTAGATTAATCCAAATAAGCAAAACATAATCCAAGGACAGTTGTAATACACAAGAGAAAGACTGAAACGAATATATAAACCAACACAAGTCCCCAAAGTATGTATGCGTTGCTAGGTCAATAATTACAAGTGTTGTGTCAAAATACAAAATGTTAAAAGAATGTGATAGCTCCTAACAAAATAACCCTGAACCCCCATCAATCAAGGCATGGTTCACATGAACCCTCCTGAATACTACATGTAGAAGAACGCCTCCTCATCATCCTCGAACTTCGGCTCTGCATCGTGGGTCACATCATCATCTGCAACTAAGACAGAGTCTGGTTGGTGTTTAAACACCATCGCAGAACGTGGGAGTGAGTGATCAACTCAGTGGAATTATGAGGCAAAGGTTAACATGTTATCAATTCAGTCAAGCAGTAATGATAAAGTAATACAACAATCATAACCTAAATGCTCTTGTTAATGCAAGAATGATATACAATAATGATATATGCCCTCGCCTGCACTCCCTCTGCGATCTTCATCTCACGGTCGTGCATGTCAGTCACTTCCTCAGTGCACTGCCCAACGCCAAATAGCATATGCAATGCGGTGCATGAACGTGATTACCAAGTTTTTATTAGTCCTTTTCATACAGCAAGATTAGAAAGTTAAGGTACCACCCTTTATATCATTTACCCAACATTGATCCATCCAGGGTCATCAATCCTAGTTAATCACATACGATAGGCAAGTTCAGGTCACTACCACTAATGTCCTACCAACTGACAGTCTATTTTTGAAGGCTCGTCACCAACCCAACTGGGACCACAGCCAGGCTGCGCCGAGGTAGGCCTATTCATACTCGAGGTCACTCCACTAATGTCCTACCAACTGGAAATCTATTTTTGAAGGCTCAGCACCAACCCGACTGGGGACCACAGCCAGGCTGCGCCAGTGTAGGCTAACAACTCGAATACAGAGTTCCATACCACCGTATTCGGCTCACAAGTTTGGTTTACTCATTGGTCACTAAGGGGAGGCTCGTCGCTCCAGCGTAGGCCGACAGATAGACCACGATGTCCCATACCACCATGCCTGGCTCATGAGTCTTAGCAGATCATGGTACCAAGGTTAAATGGGCATTTCACTGATAAGTTTGGTATCTTAAGTTCAAGCAGTAGCGTCCATACATGGTGAACATACATTGGATCAATTGGGTTACTTGACGAGCTCGACTGGTACGAGCACATATCGACATGATCAACATGAAGTGCGTAAGCACTCCATGTGGCCTAACTACTGTCGACATCCCAAGCACAGCCCGAATTCGTCGACCACATCCTGTGTGGTGAAACAACTTCAGCCACCAAATCAAGGCCTGTTAATGATTGCTCGGACTGTGTCATAGTCCCAACTACATTCAATTACAACAAGGAATCATATAAGATAGTCAAAATAATAATGAATAATTAATTCAAATCCTACCATCATTTGAGCATTTTATGGAATACAACTTAAACATGGATTCACACGTATGCATTCCATAAATAAATAAATAAACACTATAATATAAGGTACATGGAGGAAATCATACACACAGTTAAGGTAGTTGGGAATCATACCTCAACTCCCTTATAAATTATAATTTACTAACTACTTACTCATGCAGACATTTTTACAAACACTTAGATCGCACATTCCGACATACATGAAGGATGTTGGTTATATTACGTATTAGGGAAAATTCTTTCACCGGGGAGTTGTCACGAATACAACAAGTATAAACATATGATAATTAATCATGGCAAACACGCTTTCAAATTTCATACGTATACGATCCTTTCTACAAATACATAGAATACACTAAACGCAACATAGTTCATATATAACTAAAACGTGAAACAAACATCGCATTTGGTATGTAAAATAGCACCCACGTCAGTAATAAATCATTAACCGACATTGAAAACCTTGAAAACCATGACCAATACGCATATAGTCCGCACCTTACGCCGATAAACGCACATCGAACTCAGTTTGTATGTCAAGTCACTGCCTACGACGTGAGGGCCACCTATAGCACGTAATAGGTTAGCTATTTTAGCACTTAGACTATTTAAAATCCTTATAACAGGTTAGGGTTTAGTTTACTTACCCAAGTACGGTGTTGGAGCTACCAGAAGAACTATATAGGATTGGCGTTTCAGCAGGTGGATTAACAGGGAAGAACCCCAGTAATCTACACCAACTTCTCTCTCACTTTCTCTCTTTACTCTCTTCTCTCTCCTAGGGCTTTCCCCAAATTTGTATGGAGTGAAAGAGAGAGGGTTTAAGACCCTTATATAGGCCCAGAACTGAAGGAAACAGTCCCAAGACCATGGTATACTTAGGTTATATCCAAATTGAGTTTGTTCCGATCCAACGGAACATTTCTAGAGGTCTCTTTACTGAATGCAGTTGGACTTAAGCTCCCAAATATTGGATCTTGATCAAGTTAAATTTTTAGTCCGATCGGGTTTACAGATCGACCGTGGCGGACCAGTTTCAGTTCAATAGTCACTGATACTCGATCAGGGCTATAAGTATATTGGCATATTGGGACATCTTCCCTGATCCGAGGGTATATTTGGGTCAGATTCCAACGGTCAGAATGCTTATAATTAGCCCGCAAGCGACACGACTCACATTACTTAAATTTGGATTTAATTTCTAAAAAAACATTCACGTTCTCACACTCTTCGCTCCGAACTCAAGAAAATAGTCTCAGGACATCATCTGTACTTAATTTTTGAGGTGATTGTCAAGTTCAACTTGGCGGTCATAATTGTCTAAGTTCATCGCTATCGGACTTTTGATGTGCGGTCCAGGTCCGATATGGAGTTTCAATGCGATCCCGAGAGCAATTGAGTTTAAAGAGTGATCCTAGATTTTAGGGTAATGTAGCATTAACAATTCTACAAGTTTTGGGCCTTGTAGATCGTATTTAAAGTGATTGGTGCTAATTTCTCAGGTAATGTGGTTTAGCGCTAATTAATTCTCGTTTAATTTCTAAAGGATTTAGCCCTTAGTGATTTCTGCTTGAGGTGGTACTCGAGTCTTTGTACGGATTTTTTCGGGACGTTACAACATTCTTCTCTCCATCACTTAGATTCTTGATTGAAAGGAATCCCTGCATTGAATTTAAAAGATGGATAGATGCACCTGAGTCAATCCACCAACTATTTAAAGGAACATCGACAAGATTGGTTTGAAAATATACAAAGGTTAAATTATTACCTCTACATTCGAACCAATTCTTTCACTTTTGACAATCTTTCTGGAGGCGTCCCTTCTTTTTATAGAAAAAATATCTCACTTTGTCAGGGTCATTGTTATCCTTACCTGCATCAGGTGTAGGGTTATTCTTCTTCTTTGGTGGACTCCTCTTGCCTTTTTTAAAATTTTCCTCCTTTTACTTTATTCTCCTGTGATACTAAGTGGACGATATGTCCTCCCTCTTGTCTAAGTCGAGATTCTTCTTGCACACACATGCTTTGCAGTTCATTAAGATTCCATTTATCTTTATTGGTGTTATAATGAATCTTAAATGGTCTAAACTGCTGAGGAAGCGAGCTTAGAATGAACTGTATGAGGAAAGGCTCATTAACTTTCATATCTAAGGCTTTAAATTAGGCTGCTATGTGCGCCATTTCAAGAATGTGCTCTTGCACACCACTCAGCCCATCATACTTCATAGTTATTAGCTTTGTCATGAGAGTTCCAGCCAACGATTTGTCCATCGACACAAAACATTTTTCCATAGATGCAAGATATTCTTGTGCCTTCATGGACGATGGTATGGATCCATGGATATGTTTGGCAATCGACATCTTTATGTACGTAAGACTCAATCATTCAATCGCCCCCACTTTTCATATAAAATTTTAGCTTCAGGAGAACTTTCAACTATGGGTTGAGTTGGCTCATCAATGCACAGGGCCAGGGCCAAGTCCAAATCCATAGAGCTAATGCAAATAAAATTTGCTCATGCCAATCCGAGTAATTAGGTCCAGTAAGCGTAGGAACGTTATAAGGAATTGAAGTTGATGTGAGATCTGCTTGAAAAGATTAACATGCTTACTTATTACTTAAAATGTTTTGAGATTCACACTAATTCAGAAATTCAGAAAAAACATTTGTAAACTTACTCTGAAGAGCGACTCATTTCATTGTTATAATCCCTCCTTTAGGTCAAGACTACAACTTGCTATTGGTCCACTCTTGGATGAGCAACATCACCCATAGGGCTAACTAATTAATCATGCTATAATGGAGATGGGTTTATACCTTTGGATATTCCAACCCAAACCCAATCAGAATGATTTATTTCATTATCCAATACCAGTTTTGCAATGACTTAAAGATGATCGTACCTTTGGGCCACCGATCCATGATATCCAAATAGCCAAAACCGTGATTGTGACGCTATTATTCTTGAAAATTCCAAAGATCAATAATTTCAATTGAATATCCATAAATCTTTCTATTTGAATCACTTTGGTGACTACCAAACTATTCCAAGTTATGAATTTCTAATTAGAGTCAATAGCATTTATATTAGTGGCCTAAGAGAAACCTAAGTGATTGTTTGATTATTGTGCCATTAAAGGCTCACTTAATCTGTTTTGGCCAAATATCAGTGGTTTGAGCAAACTACTTCATTTTAACTCGTGAGCCAAAAACATACATGATAGGCCTAATAAGACGACATTCATAATATGAATAAGGCCAAAAACATGATTCCATGTGAGAATATGATAACTATCATATACATGCATATGCATATCAAGAGTGCAAGATTAAGTCATTGAATGTGAGCCCATCAATTCTTATTAACTGGTGAACCATCATATTTAAGCCATTCGAATATCTTGCGTTGTCGATTAGTGAATCCCAAATAGCATGATTCTACCAATAGACCACACAATTGCATTAATCTTGAAAATTAGCTATCTATTATTATGGTTCAAGAAAATATGCACTTGATATATAAGAAGGCAATCTAATGTTAGATGATGATCAAATCATCACATGGATAACTAATAAAGATTCTTTGCCAAATACATCAGTCTAAACCTAATCTATGATACCACATGTTAACATTGGACCAATACATGTTAACATCTACATACGGTTACAATAACATAAAATGCATAGGATCTTGACTTGATGCATTTGACAAAATAAAAACTAAAGAGTTACACTAATTAGAGAGTATACCTTACACCATTGAATTAGACGATGAAGAAACTTGATGGTGATGAGCTATTGCTTTCAACGGTTTAGGTCTTCTCTACTTAGCACAACAATTGAGATCAACTAGCTCTGATCTTCTCTCTCCTCAACTCTCTTTGATGCGCGAATGGAGATGGGAGATCAACTGCAAAATGTCGAGTTGGAGAGAGGGACCAGGAGCTTGGAATTTATAGATGATTTAGTTCCAACCCATTAAAGGAACCAAGTAATTACATGACTCTATTTCCTCCAATTAATCAGAATACTCGATGCCATTATAGAATTTCAAGAGTTTTTTAAACCAAAGGAATGAATCTGACGGAATTTTAAAAATCACTCCTTAGAATGTGAAAAGACATTCTTGGAATGTGGAGAGACACTCCTTAAAATATGAGAAGGTGTGGAATATGAGAAGTTATTATTTTTTAATACAAAGATTGTGGTCATAAATGGGCCACTCTTTTTATACATTCCAATAAAAGATTATGTGTAAATGCCATATTCACTAAAGAATTACTCCATACGTGGGTAGGGCTTTTAGGGAAATAAAGTTACCAAATACTCTAATGTACCTTTTCTTTGAAAGGTAATGAACTGGAAAATTTTAAGCTCACACGTTATGCCAATGACGTCCAACTTATCGAATACATACATTCATTTGTGATAACCACACTAAGGAAAAATCTTTATCATCGAATGATTGTATGAACTGTACATGAATTTTGATATTTTTAAGTGTTGTTTATTATTTTTAATGGTGTGGCTCACATTATGTTTAGATTGGTTAAAATTTTTGTTATTTGTTAACATTATAGTGGATTATGTCTATTGGATGAGTTGGAAATCATATAAATGTCACGCATGCTGAACAGACTTCCAAATTACCACTTTTGGAAAAAAAGGCATTATGGTAATTTTTTTCATTTCATGGCATTTACGTTCGTAAAGACATTATTTGGTAAAACATATTTTTCTGAGGAATTTTGCAGTAAAAATCCCATAAACGAAATTCCTCCTAGATTTGGATTTTACCGAATGGTGCCTAGAGATCCAAAATTCTCCCACAGTGCTTTTAGAGGGAAAAAAAATACATTATTGTCTTTTTCAATTTTTCTTTACACTAAAGTAGAGAATCAAGATTTGTGGGGTCCACATGGCATGTGTCTCCTACCAAAACAGTCCAAACAGATGCATGCTGACATTATTATTAGATGAATCAACCTATGATTTATCTAATCATAAGGCAGACTAATCCATAAAAAATATTATACGCCATTCAAGATATCCTAAGTCAAGCATACCCCATCTTATGATCTGGTCATCTTGATGTTTTGCTCTTGTAATCAATGTATACATTAGACATTAGAGATGTTCACTAACCTATGATTGTTCAAGGAGACCAAATTCATGGAGGAACAGGAGCGAGAGCAGGTGTAGGAAGGGGTTAGAGATCTGGAGGGTCAGTGGAAGAGGGTTTCTTCCAGAAAATCTCGGGATTCCAAATCTCACCTTTCCCTCTTTGCTGCGAACCTTACTTTTGATACCACATAAGAAGATCTGCTTCATATTTTTGGCCGATTTGGGAAAACACGGGAAGTTTTCATTCCATGGAATCGATTCCTTAATAGATCTCGTGGATTCACCTTCATCCGCTTCTGTTATGAACAGGATACCCTCAATGCAATCCATTATCTTCATGAGAGAAGGATTGATGGAAGGGTGGCGCATGTTGCTTGGGCGAAAGGGCAGTTGGAACTAGGGTAGCATTGTCTGCATCTGCTTATCCTCATTACCAGCAGAAAAATCCTGATTTCGATCTACAGTTCGTGAATGCAGTTTCCAGATCAAAACCGGGATTAACCTCAGCGGAAGGGAGTTCGGGGGTAACTACCATTGCAGACCCTAGAGCAGTGTAGAACAGACTTCAAAGATTGAATCTAGTAATGATGGGGACAGCGGTGGACCAGGATGTACGCATTAATCAACTATCAGGTCCTGTGAAGAATTCAAATCTGAAGTTTTCTGCTGTGGAGATTGTGCGGATCTTAGTAATGAAATTCCTATTTATGTTCAAATCTGCAGCTGAGATTGGCACCTTCAGTAAAAATGTTGCACTACATACAGAAATGGGGCTCCAATCGATAGAAAAGTGTCTCCAGAAGAGGTAATTGGAGGTGAAGGTATCTGGGTCAGACTGTTCGGTATTCCGGCACATGCCTGGATTGAGTCTGTCATTCTTGATCTGGCTAGTTATTTCAGGAAGATCATACAAATTGATTCCAACTCCAGATTTGGCTATTTCCAGGCATTTGCATAGATTAAAGTCATTCCTAGACTGGGAGTAAGTTTTAAAGATGTATTGTGGTTAATTACAGGTTTTGGGGAAGGCATATCCCATTATTGGAGAGATGGAATCTCTATTCAGGTTTGGTATCTCTTCGTCCATCAGACAACCTATGAAAGAGAGCACTAGGGAATGGGTCCTGAGAAGATTCCATGGTAGTACAGGGCCCCCTTCAGATGTTTGTGGAAATGCTTCAGGCAGGGTGGTAAGTACTACTAAGGATAAATCGGGCAACCAGTCTAATGTTGGTACAAATGTAACTGTGGTTGATGGTTTTCAAGCAAATTCGGATGCTTGTGGAATTCTTAATACAGATGGAAGTGTCAATGTAAACTCGGGAGTTGGTGACAATCCAAGTGCAAGGGTTATTGTCACAATAGGTGTCTGTCAAAATGTTGATTCTCGAGTGTGTGACATTGCGAAAGCAGGGGATCCAGTCACAACAGGCTTTTGTCAAAATGTCAGTACTCAATAAAATGCTAACACAGGTGAAAATGTTAGCACAGGTGGAATGGTAGCTACGGGTGACGGTGTAAATAATAGTATGGGATCTAGGGGAGGAAGGAACACTTCAAGTCAACAAATTATGTTTTGTCCTTACGAAACTATAACTCAGCTACCCACATTTGAAGATCCTCCAATGCAAGATGAAAACGTAATAGGGGAACAACGTAAGGAGTGTCATTTGGATGACACACAGGGAGTTTTGCAGCCTCTCTATGTTTCCCTGAAGTCAGGAAATGTTACAACCAATCAAGGTGAAGTAGAAATGCTGAGTGGAATGAAGCCTTATGTCCAGCCTCAATAGAGCATAGTTCTCACAGTTAGCCACTTGGATATGATACACCTTGATGATTTTGTGGAAAGGAATGCCACTATAGGATTATCAGGAAAATCTCCAAGGAACACCAGTAACATTTTGCATCCCCAAGTTCAGCTTCAGGACATGTTGTAAGTGTGTGGAAAGGAAAATTTTCCTCCAGAATTTAGGACAGAATCTACAGGTGCTATGACTATGGTGGCTGAGTGCAGTGACAGCAAAACTGAAATGAGTAGTCTTGGCAATAGCAGGGTTGTGACAAGCAAAGGCAGACATTCACTACCGAATTGGAACGAGACAATAACCAGAAGGAGAGAGCTGCACTCGAGGTGGACCTCTCTCCTTATTTTTCCTCAGTAATCAGACCTGTTAGTGCATCTGATGGGAATCCTGAAGAAGGTTATGAGAGCCCAACTGCCAATCAATGTGAGGGACAGGAGCAGGAACAAGATACGGAATTGGGCCACAATTTTAACTAGAAGTTCAGGAAACAAGTTTTGGCAGAACAAGGACTGCAAGAGGGAAAGTCACTGCTGGCGGTGGATAGAACTAGGAGGCTATTGAGAAGACACAAAATTCTTTATACTAAAGGAAACTGGAGTTCAAGGCTTCGAAGGTTGAAGAGACGGGCCATAAATACACAATGTGTGATAGATGTATAAGGTCATTGTGTGGAATGTTCGTGGCATTGGCAATCAAAAGTCGGTCATAACTTCGAAAAGGATTATCTCAAACCATGATCCTTAGATTATGGCGCTTCTGGAACCAATGCTCGGTGGTGAGAAAAGAGTGCAAACAGGGCTATCTTTGGGTTTTCACTCTTCCTTCTCGAATGGTGATGTGGGAGGCAAGATTTGGATATATCATAAGTCCATAGTTTCTGTTTCTTTACTGTTTAAATCTGACCAGTGTTTGTCAATTGTGACATTAGTGCAGAATAGTGCGGCTCCGTTACATATTACTTTGGTTTATGCTAGGTGTGCTCGGGTTTTGAGGCGATCTCTCTGGGTGGACCTAACTTCCCTTTTGTCGTTGATACAAGGCCCATGGGCAGTTTGTGGTGATTTTAAGGCCGTTGTAGACGACTCAGAAAGAAGAAGCCGCAGGGTTGCAGATAGAGCTTCCTTTTCAGAATTTGCTGATGCAATTAATCGCACAGGTCTCTTAGATGCAGGTTTCTCTGGTAATAGGTTCACTCGGGGCAACAATCAAGTCGAAAACTCTTATGTTTAGGTGAGGCTTGACCGAGTCCTCATCGATGTTAGGTGGTCCATGATTTTCCCCCAATTTCTGGTTCCCACTTGCCACACATCCATTTGGACCATGCTCCTCTCCTTCTATCTTTCCCAGAGCAGCAGAACAATGGTCCAAAACCTTTCCGTTTCCAACGAATGTGGACGAAACATGAGAATTTTATTAGTGTGGTCAGGGCATCATGGAATAAGGTGGACTCTAATCATCCAATTTACAATGTGGTTTCCAAACTCAAGTAGGTAAAAAATGATCTCAAAAGTTGGAATAAGGATGAGTTCGGGAATATCTTTGAGCAAATAACGATAGCGGAGCGGCTTGTAGTTGAGATGGAGGCTCAAATTTAGGATTTTTCAGGTTCGATGGATCAGCTAGTAAAAATGCAGCAAGACACTAATTTAGACAGGCTAGCCTCTTTGCAGCTTATGTAAGAAATATTCTGGAAGCAGAAATTGAGGGTGAATTGGCTTATAGAGGGGGATAAAAATACGAGGTTTTTTAATGTTATGGTTATGGAAAAACAACGACGTGTGATCATTCATCAGGTGGAGCTAGAGTCAAGCCAAATTACTGAAACTCAGACAAACATAAAAGCTACAGCGGTGGCTCATTTCCAACAGCTTTTCAACACTAAGCCATGTCAGATTGATCTGAATATCCTTCATAGCATTCCCCACCTTTGATGTTGGAGGTTCATTTGGTAGTGCAATCCATCCCGACTGATAGTGCAGCAGGGCCTGATGGTTTCTCAGATTGCTTTTTTCAATCTTGTTGGGAGGTGGTTGGTCGGGATATTCATAAGGTTGTCTCCTTCTTCCAAGGTGAAAATCTCCTAAGGTCAGTTACATCATCAATCATTTGTTTAATTATGAAATCTTCTTTCCCTAAGCGTTTCACAGATTTTCAACCAATCAGTTTGTACAATTGTCTGTATAAAATTATCTCCAAGGTTGTTGCATTAAGGCTTAGTCAGATTCTTCCATCCTTGATTTCGCCGGAACAGGGGGTCTTTGTGCATGGCCGATCGATCACCGAGAATATTGCCTTAGCTTAAGAAGTGTTTAGGGAATTGAATAGGCCAGTCCACTGGGTAAACATTATCCTGAAGTTAGATATGGATAAAGCCTATGACAGGGTCAGTTGGGAATTTCTAAGCCAGGTTTTAAATCATTTTGATTTTAGCGGGCCTTGGATTGAAATGGTCAAAAAATGTTGGGCAAAAAGTTAGTTCTCAGTCTTTATAAATGGAGAAATGGCCGGCTTCTTTAAGTTATCTAGGGGTTTGAGGTAACCTGATCTCTCTAAGCTTATTCATCATCTTAGCTGAGGTGCTTAGCAGGCGTATTAAAAACATGTTAAATCATCAGGTCAGCAGGCCTTTTGCGTTAGGAAGATGATGCCCTCTAATATCTCATTTTCTATATGCCGACGATACTTTAATTTTCACTAATGGGAGTAAATCCTCTCTCCAAGAGATCAAGAAATTCTTGGATTCCTACCAAGCTTCCTCGGGCCAAAGAATAAATCAGCGGAAATGTTCTTTTTATTGCTCTACTAAGATGCCTTGTTCTCATCTCAGCTCTATCAAAGGAATTCTCAGTTTTGGCAAATCGCCGTCTGCTTTAACTTACCTGGGGGTTCCAATTGCAGAAGGATGTCTAAAATCATGTAATAGATAAGCATTAATCACTTTCACAGAAAATGGGAATGGTGATTCAAATAACAAAACTATAAAACAGAGCTTATTAAAATTTGTAGGATAATCACCTGTACAAGCATATAACAAAATTATAAGGTACTTGATAACAAAAATAAAAATATATATAAGGACGCACTGTCAGCAATTATGTGTCAGGGGATCATTTCAAAAGTTCTACTTATCAAGACAGTGCAAACAAAGAATGACAAAAACACAATGTCTAATCAATGCTTCAATTACTCACACTTCCTTTCCCTCCAAAGCCTTTTCTGATTTTAACTTTTGAAAGGCTTCTGGTTGTTCTAAATTCTCAAATTACAAGATTATCAGAAAAAACAGTCAAGGTAAATTACCAAAGAAAAAGAAAATAAAAAAGGAAAAAAAGAAAAGATGAGAAAAGTTGTACAAATGGAGGTAAACATGGATTCTGTGTTAGAACGAAAAATAGAGAGAAAGTTGTACAAATGGAAAGCAACTGACATGCAATGATTCTCTTCTTGCAATTGAACTGCCCACCCCTTTTTCTATCATCGAACATGTGCTTGAATGTGGTAACATGTAAACAGGGGCTTGCAATAATGAAACCACATCCACCATTACATGGCCATACTGCACTTGGGTTGTAATTCTTACAAGGTCATAAAACTCTTATATCTATTTAAAATACAACCTTGTTCAGACCTAAAAGAGAAACCCACAACATACAAACTCTTATATCTCTTCTCAAATGTTTCAACCTACCTATCCTGAAAAACTAAACACATGGAGAAGAAAAACCTTGTCAGCATGATATCTGCAATGAAATAGTACTTCAACACAATCACAATTAAGAAAACAACAATAAATCACAATTAATGGTCTAAACATTTGGAATGTCAGCATGCAATCGTACAAAACAAGTTCTTTAAGATTTTTGAGTTCATTTAACCAATTAGGAATGGCTGCATGTATATAGTATCCATAAAATGACAACCTCTCTAAATTTGATTTTGCTGGCCCAGGCCCAACCCATTGCCAAGCTTTGTTTAAAGGAGAATATTACATAGGATAGATGCCATTCACATATGAAAACTATCTTAATATGCTTTAACCCAAAAATCACAAGCTACTTATTGAGAAGTCATGAATTATAAATAAAATCAATGTCAAACAGACTGCTGATCAGAAACTATCCTTAAGAAAAAAGAAAACTGCCTAAAACAATGGAAGATCTACCATACCTCAATTCCAGCATTATGCAAAGCTTTCACCATTTGTCAGAACTAGCATAGCGGCTCATTGGAGCAAAGAAATTTATGGTAGAATAACCCCATGAATTGATCTTGGAGATTATAGTGTTCCAGAAAAATCAGAAACAACAACAAATTTCTCAAATAAGCAAGAGGCCCTTTAGATTGTTTTCAAGTTTCCCTCAATCAAAAGTTCCTGAGTTTTTCACTAATGTGCTGAGACTGCTCAAAGGGGGAGGTGAATGGAAGAAGAAGAAGAAAATTTAACAAAACCAGTATACTTATTTAAGGCAACATCAGGCAATGTAATTTTGAGCCAACAACCATACGATGGTGTGTGCTAACTAGTGAATGAGTTGGATTCATGAATGAATGGCATTTCTAAATTAGCATGCTTGTGAATTTTGGTGATTAGAATTTCTCCAAGGCTATCTTCCTACAATGGGCCCACATACAAGTCTCCTATTCATATTCTCCATTTAACAGAAGAGAGTGAGTTTCCTACAACCCTTGTAACAGGGCTCCTTTGCATTGCCCCGAGGGCGTGCAAAATGAGAATTAATTAAAGATAAACAATTCTCTAGATTTTTCTTTATGAATGGGTGAATATTATTAGGGGGAAAAAAAAAAGCCAATTTGACACAAGGCCGCATCTTTTGCCAATTTGTTCACCTATTCATTAGTAGACCATTATGTGGTTGACAACAACAGTCAGTGATTCAGATAAGCCTTTTGCTTCTTCTTAGATGGGTGACAACGTCCAGTGATTCAGTAAGTCTTTTGCTTCTTCTAAGATGTTATTGAGAAATGCTTATGCCAACAAAAGAAAATTGTTTTGTAAACATACATGAAAGAAAAAATTTCCTACAGGGAATTGTTTCCACAGTCAGAATTGTCTAATCACTATTCTTCATTTTCTTGAAAATTTTCTCGACAGATCCTACTGACTTTACAGTTGGCACATTTGTACATCTATTTCAACTTTTTAAAACAGTGGTTTACACTATAGATGAGTCATAGCTCATAACCCAGAAATGTACTAAACAGAAACATGACATATAATCTCTCCTTAAATAGCACTGGAAAAGTACTGCTGCAAATATAAGCAAGAAATGTAGAAAACAAAATGACTTGCAATTTAAGCAATCACATGGGAATACAAAATATGGACAAGTCTGGAAAAAAAAATATAAAAAAAAATCAACCGAATCCAATAGAAAACTGGAAAAAACAAATAACTCAATAATAACAGAGCTTGAATCAATGATTGAACATAGATCCAAATAAGCAATGAATCATGCATGATAAACACGAATGAATATGTTGACAGTTGAGTTGCTCAAGCCCTGTAGAAAATGTTGTGGGCACATTATAAATCAAATGCAAGTGTACCAATGTTCATATGGAAATGTCTATTAATTATGAAAGCTAAAGATGACCGCCTATTTTCATAGCACAACCAATCCAGTGTTTTAAAAGGCATGAGGCAAATGGCCCTCTAGTGAGGTGAGGCATACTCAAGGTGTTAAAACAAGCTTAAATAGCCAATAAAGTAGTTCACCATTGCATTCTTCACTTGTAAACATGGTGGGCACTTATCTTCACAGAAATCTCATATGACAATGGATGCTACCAAAAAACGGCACTAACAGTTTCATCAGGAACAATCGCGTATCTTTCTGATGGAGAAACCCAGACTTTCCCTGCTTATAAACAATCAGCAATGTAAGTAAAGCTGACAGTCAAAGCATATGATGAGGTAGAAAAGGAGTGAGAAGGAAAAGAGTAAGAACATGATAGAGCCTCGCCTTTGGAGGATTCCATCTGTTTGCCACTAGATCCATCCGCTCTCAAAGCCTCTACAATCTTGGGAATATTTCTATAGGTTTCCAGGTATGAGAACGGAGTTAGTTCATACTGTTCAATTGACCATAATAAATAGGTGTCCAATCAATAAGTGAAGCAGATTCTCCATTCTTAGTTATAAGAAAGAAAAAGGAAAAATACTTGCCAATGTATGGCTACAGACTTATGTTATGATACTGCACTGCCATTAATTGGTGTTCAATTATGTTTATTTGACCCTTCTACTCGAGTCTAATGCACCAGGAAAAGGCATTTCAAGTATATAACACATATCAGCCAACATATAGATCTGTCAAAAAATTATATTCGACATGTATTTTAGTAATAAACTCTGCATGGCAGTAATACATAGCAGGTTCCAGTCTCATGCCACAAGAAAGGAGGGTTCACGTCAGATGGGCAACCAGTCGTTGAACTTTTGCCAAGATTTTGTGAGAATTCTTGTTTTGCTTGGCAACAACAATGATATATGCAGTGCAAATCAGTTTTTATTTAGTTGTCCAATCTACTTTGTCGCAGGGTCCTGGGAGATGGAACAAAGTGAAAACATCTTATATTAAATGAGAACGTCAGATTTCTCGCAATAATACAAATAGAACCATCAATGTGAATTGATTGCACTCTACTGGATGTAAGAAGCATGTAAATCCATTGTGCGGTAGTTCTTGGTTAAGATCAAATGCATACGTGTGATAACAATAATCCATGTATGGCAAAATTTAAAGATAAAGGAAACAAATTCTTACAGCATGAAGATAATTGAAACTATAATAACTTGTTGGTTCATGCTTCATATAGGTGGTGCTTGAACTAGCCTTTTTAACCATCCAAAGTAAAGAATTTTCACCAACTAGACAAGTTCTAAATCATCCTCTGGTTGCCAAAAATTTTAGTTTATGACGTCTATTATTTCTTGAGATCCTATCAAGTGAACTAGCAATCCAGAGTTCTTAAAAGTTGAAAATCTTGAGAAAACAGCAAGTGGATTGGAGAAGTGTTTATTATGATGCATAGAAATGTCTCATCGTGACATGCTCAGAATTTTTAATAAAAAATAGGAGAAGTGTCCTTTTTACATTTACATGAATACACAAGCGATGGAGATAAAATATGGATGCTTGATCTAGAATCAATTTTCAGTCCAAAGCTGGAATCAGCCATTTCATGTAAAAACCAAACATGAACAACAAAAATAAGCACACCAATGAAAGTAGATGCAACACAGAAGTGAACCAAACTAGTCAACAATATGGGTAAGACAAACTTACCTTATACCTTTCAAACCTAGCATCTTCAACATTCCCATTGAGAGAAAAGTGACAACTCTTCCCATAGGATACAAGACCAAGGAAATCCATGCAACTGGCCTGACCTAGTGTCATTGCACACAATGGGTCAGATGAATTATAAATAATCACTTTCCCTCACTTGTAGAAATTAGACAAAGTACACATTGGTATAAAATAAAAATGTCTTGTGGTGCCTTCCTGCTTCAAAAGCAAGTACCTGAAAAAGCAGAAATGAGGAAGATGATTGAAATAGACCAGCTGAAGACCTCTTGTTTCTATACTTATGTTTCAAGTTGTAGATAGTCCAAATAAGCAAAATATGATACAGGAGGATATTTAATTCAAGCACAATAAAATAGTGATCTGGAAATGAAGAAGATGATAGAAAATATCCCACTATGTACAAAACACGATATTCTAAACAACAAGTGGATTCATATTTCTAACCTCCAACAGATCAAACATTCCATATTCATTGACGAAAATGCATCATTGATTCTTTTTTCTTTGAAAAACACATCATGTAAGGTACTGTTGGAAATAGAAAAATAAATAAAACGATAGAAATATATGAAAATGATTTCGATAATGATATTTTCTACAAGTAGGGAACAATTAAGACAGCTACAACCTAACTGAAATTGCACCTTAAAGAACACATTAGAACCCAACTAAACAAAGTTAGCAAAATCAATCAATTCAATCAGTTATGTTGGCAAGTTTGTAATGGTTAGAGGTGACACAATTTACCTGGAAAAGCATCCAGAACAGTCCTGTATGGCAAACCCCTCATTTGCATCTGCCTTCTCACAGTGTCCAAAGGATAGCACATCAGAGTAGCAAGGGTCACAGATAACAAACCAGTTGCAAGAGATGACTCAGGCCTCTTTTGATACTTCTCTGGTAGCGAAATAATATGAACAACAATATTAAATCAGTCAATTTCTATTTTTGTCTTTATATTTACTCTTTAAATCAATCAATATGCACATCAAAGGTACCTTTACAAATATAATTTACCAGATCCAATGTTGACACAACTCTACCCACAACCAAGTGGGATTAGCATTTAATGCACTTAGGTGCCAGTGTCACACATGAGTCCTGCTCCCCAGAGATAGAATTCAACATCTGGTTATATGCTGCAAATAAAGATTTGATTCCTTCTTAAGGAAAACTGCCTTGGGAAGTAGTACTCTCATCCTTTCCTAATATTCTATGTAGCCTTATAAACATCAGGCGACTGCAAGTGGAAAGTTGAATGCATTTCAAATTCAAGAGAGAGAATAGAGTATGGATAGAAATGTATGGGTTCCACCTCACACGAGCCAACTGCCTCAGACAACCCCCAAATCCATGGATTCCGTAGGCTGCCCACCCCGTGTGTGTCCCAATCCCATAGGCCACCTCACTTGAGCCTGGTGTGAAAATACCCCTACATTATATAGTTTGCTTAAGAAGTTGTTGATGTGACAATAATTTGATTTGGTTTTTGTATGTGGTTTCAATTAGACGTTATGTATTGGACATTAATAATAAATGATGATTAATAACTTGTTTTAACATGCTTATACTAGAAAAAATGAATCATATTTTAGGCATTTTATATATTTTGTTTTTTTTTTTTACTATTTGACATATTTTTTCTATTTTAAATTAAAAAAGTGTACTCTACATGCTATAAAAGGTTAAACGTTATGCAACATGCTACCGCTATTTAAAACACTGCTACTATTGCGTCCCAATCCTCATAACCCCCTCCTACTACCACCACCACCCTTACTCCCATAATCACTTGGGCAACCATCACCTTCCCAACTCCCCAACTGCTACCCCTTGCTCCACTCTCCCCATAGCCACTTGCATAGACCCCTCAAAAGTTGGCCTACTTTCCTCCCACCGGCCCTCTTTCCTTATCACACTCATCTCATAATGACTCTTGAACAACATTTCCATACTTAGGAACATCCTTGTACTCATCCACATCCACTATATCCTCAAGCCTCCATGCTGGCCTCCCTAACTTTCTCATAATCTTCTTCTCCCGTGCAGCCAATATTGTCATATGCGATCACATAAGCGCTTATGCCATAACATCTGCCATTTTGGACTAGGGGACCTCATATGCCATGGTGGCATATGCGGTTATTGTATCGTTGGGACTTATCTAGTCACACAGAGAAGTATGTGACTGCATAAGTCATAGTTATGTGGTTTTTCCATCACATACAAATTGCATGACCTCCGAACAACTAGATTTTTTTACTATTTGGACCTTTTTTCATCTTTCTTTTTTTTTTTACTTGATTTTCTCTCACTTCGCAGATAGCATGACCTCCTAAGTCCTTCGTAATTTCCTTCTCACGCATAGCCAGTGTTGTAATATGTGATCACATAAGCAATTATGCCATCACATATGTCATTTGGACCAGTGTGGATCTTATATGCCATGGCAACATATGTGGTTATTGTGTCTCTGGGACTTATGCGGTCGCACAGAGAAGTATATGACTGCATAAGCCATACTTATGCAAGGCGTGCTAAATCAGTTACATATCCGCCGTAACGGCCAATACATAATGGCAACAGTGGTTAACATTATGCAATACATGGCTAAAACGAAGGGGTTTTCAAAAAAGGAGCTGCAATGGTCGTTACAAGGCCATAACGGCCATTGCAAGGAATACCAATTGTTATAGTCCTTGTAACAATTGTTAAGCACAGTAAAATGGGAAAATTGAAAAAGAAAAGAAAAGAAAAGAAACATACCTTTCTCTTCCTCTTCTTCTTCTCCTTCTTCTTCTTCATTGACTGCAGTAGTTGCAGCTACTGGTGCTACTGCTTCTTTCTTCCCCATTTGGTCCCCCTCGGTTTCCCTCTTGATTTTTCAATTTCCCCGCTTGGTGCAAGTGCACCATTTTGTTGCATTGGGCCCAACTTGATTTATGTTTTATATCCATGCCATACATCAGCTTTTCTAGTTCATTTTAGGGACCATTCCCTAAAATGAAGCATATCCAAATCTCAAGAGGGCCACACAGTAGGGATTGAATGCCCATCATTAAAAGCTTCCTAGGGCCCACTGTAATGTTTATTTGCAATCGAACCTATTAATACATTCATATAAACCTAGATGAAGGGAGAACGCAGATAACAACTTCTTCCAAACAAAAAATAAAACTGGCCAATAAGTTTTTAATGGTGGGAATCCAATCCCTTCTGTGTGGTCCACCTGAGATTAGGATCTGCGACATTCTTGGAACTATGCCCTAAAATGAGTTGACAAAAGGGATGGACGGCATGGATATACAAAAAAAAATGCATTGAGATGGGTCCCACATTCAAGGCACTGCTCACTAGTGGTCTGCTTGAGATTTGGATCCGACTCATTTTTTGAAACATGCCTTAAAATGAGTTGGATATACAAAAATATCGAGGTGGACCCCATGTTTTGGGCCTCACTTGTCGTCCACTTGAGATCTAGATCTACCTCATTTTTTAGACCATGCCCTAAAATGAGTTGGCAAAACATATGGACAGGCATGGATATACATACATATATCGAGGTGGGCCCCACATAAGCTGATTTGGGTCAAGAGTAGTCCACCAAATCAACACCAAATCAGCAATACTATTTACCTGAATATAATTCCAATTTTTTCTTAAGATCTATCAAGGGAAATGATATCAAATTATTAGATGTATGAATTACATAATAGAACATAAAAGTCTCTAAATTTTGTATGTTGAAATGAAATATACGCAAGTCGCAAGGTATGTAATACACCAATACTATAAATAATAGTAAAAGCTATAAATATGGAATGTTTTGGTATGACATCGTTCTAATAAATTTATATTGATCTTATATAGTTAGAAAAATTAAATATAAAAGGTTTGTAATCAATTCTAGGTTTTTAGATCCATAAATTCATTAAACAAGCCGATACAATATTCTCACCAAAGATTTGACCCTTAAACTACCATGAACATGTTCAAAATCATAAATGAATGCATATTTGGAATATTTACAATTTTTTGGGTTTTCTAGATTTTTTCAAAGCAAAAAAATAAAATAAAATCGATTATGGTGGGCACCGTTATGCCCACCGTTACCACTACAGAACACCTTACATCACATATAGATGGCACAACCTCCTAACGGTTAGATTGTTTATCGTTGGGACCTCTTTGTTTCTTTCTTTTCTTTTTTTCTTTTTTTCTTCACTTTCTCTCACTTTACAAATGGCATGACCTCATTAGTCCTTCCTGATATCCTCCTCACGTGATGCCAAGGTGGCATATGCGGTTATGCCATCACATACAGATGACATGACCTCTTAATGGTTAGATTTTTTACCCTTGGGACCTTTTTTCCTTTATTTTATCACTTATTGTCTATAAATAAGCACTCTCATCTCCCTATTTTTACAACTCTCTCTCTCTCTCTCTCTCTCTCTCTCTCTCTCACACACACACACACACACACACACACACACACTCACACTATTACTCTTATTCACTCTTAAAATGACATCATTAAAGTTTATATGTTATTTTTTTCATTTTTGTAGTATATGCAAACATTTGAGTAGTTGTTCGTTGACTTGTTATAGTCTAATAAAACTATAAATCAAAAAGGAAAAAACAAAAAATAATTTCCTTCACTTGTAGTATTTTTATATAATTTTTCATTTTTCCTTGAATTTTTCCTTTAAAGAAAAATAGTTTTCTTGGGGGGTTATGCCATCGCAAAAGTGCACACCCTCCTTAGGTCAGATGGGATTGCTTGTGCTATTTGACAACATTGCGCACGACACATTCTTCTCTAAATCATCACTCATTTTCTCAAAACTTCATCTACACTCTCACCTTCCTCAGACAACGTGTACCAAAATGGTTACATTTCTGCTATAACGGCCGATGCATATCAATAACGGCCAAGGTCGTTACGCGATATGGGGTCAAAATGTTCCCTTGAGAAAAAAAAGGGTATCAGACCATTTTGGGTTTGTAACGGCATTACAGACTAGTAATGGTGATAGCCTTGCATAACGACACAAAAGAAAAGAATTTAAAAAAAAAAAAAAACCTAGATTTTTTTTTCCTTTTGTTGCCTTTTTTCTCTTGCTTCTTTTCTTATTCATTTCTTCTGTTGTTTTTCTTCTTTTGTTGCATCTTTTTCTCCTTTTATTCCCATGTATTCCTATATCATCGTAGTCAAAATCATTATCATATCTCTTATTGTCATTGGGGTCGAATTGTATCATAAATCGTAAGATTTTTTATGATCGTCTTAAAAATATGAAAAATATAAATAAATTAAAAAATATATAATTAAAAACTCAACAATCATCCTTTTGCCACCAATATGCACCAACTAATACCATGTCATGATAGTGTTAAAGGATTCACTTCAAGAAATTTCGTTAAAACATACAAGGATCCTTTAAGAATTTATGTTCTTGCTAACTTTCTCGAATGTAGAATCATGTTGGAAAATGCGGCATTTGATTTTGTAGACCAACAAAGAAAGATATTTTTATTTCTAACCAATCATTCCACAATACATATAAATCAACATGATCAAAACCATCCAGAAAAACATTTTAGATAAGTCATACATCAATTTGGTGTTTTGACCAATTATAAAGTAAGAAATCATTTAAGAAAAAAAAAAAAAAAGCTCTACAATTTAACGTTGAAGAGAATATATATCATTAAATCTCTTATATAGAAAAAAATAAAATAATTTGCCTCTTTTAAATAATTCTTAAAGCCCCCACCAATTCAAAAACATAAAATGAAAAGCCTTCTTATGAAGAAAAATAAATAAAATAATTAACCTTTTCTGAATGATTCTTTTTTAAAAGTTTTTTTTTTCAAGAGATTCTTGTTGAGAATATGGAGCCACATTTGGGCCGCCTTCGACCAGTCGTAGGAGCTGTTCGACCGGTCGTAGGGGCCTGCTCGACCGGTCGTGGACCGGTTCAACTCAAAGTCCAGCGAGTCTTTTTTTTTCATGTTTTGGTCCTTCGACCAGTCGAAGGAATTGTTCGATCGGTCGTAGCTCTCCTTCGACCAGTCGAAGGTTACGCAAATTCGTTTCCGAATCTGATGCGGACTGCGGATTTTGTTGTCGCCTTTCGCAAGGGTGCGGAAGGGAAGTTACCTAAACTATAAATAGGAGTTCCTAGAGCTTTTCTAGGTAGAATTAGAATATTGGCAAATGTTTCTAAGGTGTGGGCTATAAGGGTTTTCTATGTGCTTCCAAGGGAGAGGTTAGTATTTTGCCTTGTAATCTTTATTTTTCTTCATAGTGGAAGTTTGCATCCGTGATTTTTTACCCTAGTTTAGAGTTTTTTCACGTATATCTTGTCTTATGGTTTGTTTGGATTGCTTTGATCTGTTTCTAGTTTATATTCCTTTCGTTTATCATTTTGGGTGAAGCCTGAGATTGGATCTCGGCCCACTGCATTATTGGCGTGCTGCGCAACAATTCTTAAAGGCCCCACCAATTCAAAAACATAACATGAAATCTAAGTGAACCTTAACATAGAAGATAATTTGAACCGTAAATCATTATAAATCGTAGGATTCAAATCATAAAATCATAAGATTCATATAAAAAGAGATTCAAATCGTTTTGCTTAAGATTCGACTCAAATCCTAAATCATAGGATTTAGACAACATTGATATTTTGAATATATATATATATATATATATATATATATATATATATATATATATATATATATATATATATATATATATAGAGAGAGAGAGAGAGAGAGAGAGAGAGAGAGAGAGAGAACCTCGGTCTCCTATGAGCCATGCACAAGTTGCCTTTGTGCGAGACAAGTAGATGGGTTGGGGCTCATAGTGGGCCTCATCATAATGTGCATGTGAAATCCACTCCGACTATTAAGTGCATTATGGAAATTTAACCAAGCTAAAAATTCGGCCAAATATGTGATTTAGGTGGGCCTCACAAAGATAAATAATGCGAGAGGATGTTTACCTTTGATTTTTATGGGGCCCACTGTAATGTTTATGTAAAATTTACTCCATTAGTTGCCTCATAGAACGATTTGCATGGGTATGAAAAGTTAGGCCAATATGTGATTTATGTGGACCATACCAAGTGAAACAACTTGGATGGTAGACCTCCCCAACATTGCTTCCATTGAGGTGGACCACCTGAATCATGGATTTGGCTGATTTGTTAGCCCTTCAGCTAATTGGTCACTATGCAGCTTGTGGTTAGAGCAGATTTTACATACACATCATGGTGGGGCCACCCTTAGCCTTGTTGTTCTATCACGTGGACTTATATTGTGTAGCCGAGGAGCCCATAATGCTAGCATGGTCTAGATTGTTTGTGGAGCACACCATGATGTGTTTTATCCACTCCATTCATCCATTTTTCCAACTCATTTTAAGGCATGAGACCAAAATTGAAGCATATCCAAAGCTCAACTGGACCACACCACAAAAAACAGAGAAAATAGTGACATCCACCGTTGAAAGCATCCTAAGGCCCACACTAATGTTTATATGTCATCCCAAATATTCATAAGATCGCACAGGCTTGGATGAAAGGGAAACACCAATACCAAATTGATCTAAAACTCTTGTGGCTCCTACAATGTTTTCAATGGTGGGAATTCAATTCCCACTGTTTCATATGGTGTGTACCACTTGAGATTTGGATGTACTTCAATGTTGATCTCACGCTCCAAAATGAGCTGAAAAAATGGATGGACAGCATGGATAAACTACACACATCATGGTGGGCCCCATAGTATCTTCCCAACACCATAAAGGGTGGTTAGCACCTCAGTACATAATCCACATAGCTGTGAATTAAATATACTTAGGAGTCATCCAGTTGCAGTCTACCCATTATCATGTATTTATAAAATCCACTCCAACCATCAGGTGAGTGACCAAATTCTATGTCTCGGGCGGAGAAGCCAACTTCTCCATTGATTCAAGTGGACCACAACATTAGAAATAATGAAAGGCAATACTCATCCTCCAAATTGTTTTCCATAGTGTGGCCCACTTGGATCACAGATGAGCTTGATTTTTGAGCCTCAGACCTAAAATGGGCTAATACATCTTGATGTATAGAGTGAAACTCATGTAAACATCATAGTGGCCCCCTCTTGAACCAATCGGGCCTCGGGACCATATATAGCTTTTTTTGTTATGGACGGATGTCTTAAATCTGTCTAGTGGTCTGTCGATGATATCGACAGGGTTTCAGATGGAATTGAGGTTGTTATCGAGAGTGGCTCGATCACATCGATAATTCACAGAATTTTCACCATTGGTCGCTGGACAGTTTTTTGGGTCCTGTCGATATGATCAAGAGACCTTCAGATCATATCGATGCTGTTATCGAGAGTCCTTCGATATCATCGAAGAGTTCTACAGATGCGATTGTGGAAAAGCAGATTTTGCGGATTTTCAGTCCTTTCGCAACTGTGATGCGGAAAGGAAGTTGTCTAAACTATAAATAGGTATTCCTAGGGCTTTTCTAAGGATATGAGATGGTATGTTAAGGCTTTCTAAAGGGGTTCCAAGGGTTCCTAAAAGGATTTTAGGGTTTTTAAAGGGTGTAGCAAGGGTGAGATTCGAGGTTGTTCGAATTGGGTAAGTCCTCTCTCTTCATAATTTCTATTTTCATAGTGGAGATCTGTCGCTTTGTGCCGTGATTTTTTCCCGTAAGGGTTTTCCATGTTAAATCTGTGTTCTCTTGTGTGTGCTTGGTGTTACTGGATTGCTATCTTAGATCTAGATCTATGTGATTCCGCAGGTCAAAATTCCCAACAAGTGATATCAGAGCAGTTGGGGCACAGATCTAAATCTGAGGGATTAGTAATAATGGCAAGCGCCAAGTATGAGATTGAAAAGTACTTAGGAAAAAATAATTTTGAGTTATTGAAGGTTAAGATGATTAGCCTGTTAACCAAGCAAGGCGAAGATGAGGTTATCTTGAGGAGCGGAAGTCTACTATGACTGATGCTGATTGGAATACTCTTGATAAGAAGGCTTTATCATCGATTCTTTTATGTCTTACAGATGAGGTTCTCTACATTGTCATAAGGGAGAAAACTGCGACTAAGTTATGGGCGAAGTTAGAGAATGTTTATGTGAAAAAATCCTCTGAAAATCGCCTGCACTTGAAGCAGCAGTGGTATAACTTCAAGATGAGAGAGGGTGGAGATCTGGAGGCTCACATCAGTAACTTTAATAAGTTAGTTTGCAAATTACTGGATATGGAGGAAGTAATAAAAGATAAAGAACAAGCATGTATGTTACTGAATTCTCTTCCGGCGTCTTATGAGTCATTCAAGGACACTATGTGTAGCATGAATAAAATCTTAAGTGTCGACACCGTTATCTCAGCCCTTCAAGGGAAGGCTATGAGACAGCTACACAGCGACATGGGGACATCTTCTGATGCACTATTTATAGTGGGTAGAAATTCTGGACAAGGTATAGGTTCTTTAGGTTTTAGATCTAAATCCAAGGGCAAGGGCAAAGGAAAGGTAAAGTACTGGAATTGTGGGAAGGAAGGACATGTGAAGAAGGATTGTGAAAATCCTAAATCAAAGAGAGAAGATTCTGAGGCTTCATGCAGGAATACCAACATTGCCACGTCAGATGGAAGTGATGGTGATGTTTTATCTGTGTCTTCGCTCAGACGGTCATACGATAATCGTAAGGACGAGTGGATCCTAGACACAGGGGCATCTTTTCACATGACTCCTCATCGGAGTTGGTTCACTAGCTACAGGGAGTGCGATGGTGGACAGGTATTTATGAGTAATGACATTGCCTGTACTGTTGTAGCTGTTGGTTCTATACGCATCAGGATGTTTGATGGGGTGGAGCGTACCTTGACAAATGTGAGGCACGTTCCTGATTTGAAGCCGAATCTGATTTCTCTTGGTGTGCTTGAGGCAAAAGGATGCAAGTACACAGGTATTGATGGTTCTCTTAATGTATCCAAGGGGGCACGGGTAATCATGAAAGCGCAATGACTCGGTAACTTGTAAAGTTGATTGGGAGTACTTCAAAAGGTGAAACTGCAGTGGATGTAGCAGATTTCACCTCTGCACGTGTGTGGCATGTTGGGCATGACCATATAAGCAAGCAGGGCAGGAAGGCTGAGATGCGTGGAAAGGGATATAGAGCAGGTGGAGCAGCCACCTGTGAGAAAAATCACACGACATAATCGTAGGATATCGACAAGGTACATGGATGACTCCAATATTGCAGAAGGATTCATCTTCTATTCAGATGGCTCTAGGTGAGCCTGGTGCTTAAAAGTAAAAGGTGACTATGGGTGATGTGATGGATTCGTTGTACCAAACCGACATATGCGAATGGGTGGAGCTTCTAGTGGGTTGGAGAGCGGTTGGATGCATGTGGATCTTCAGGAGGATAGAACATAGATACAGGGCAAGGTTGATAGTGAAGGGTTATGCTTAGAGAGAAGGGATCGACTTCTCAGAGATATTCACGCCGACGGTATAGCAGGTGTCTATTAGATCCGTGATTGGCACTGGTTGGTCGATGTGATCTTGAGCTAAAAAAATAGATGTGAAGTCTGCACTTCTGTAAGGAAAAGTGAAGAGCAAATCTACATGAAGCAACCAGAGCAGTTCGAAGTTAAAGGGGCTGAGAAAAGACTTTGCAGGAGGTCATGGTTCGACCTGTCGCCTAGGCAGTGATTTGATTCCTTTATAGTGAGTCAGGAATTGATGACATGTATATCACCAATTATGACATGTCTGAAATCAATGTACTGAAGACTCGGTTAAGTGGGACATTCAGGAAGAAGGATTGAGGGGCTGCAAAGATGGTTCTCGGCATTAAGACTGAAGGAGGAGTAGGCTTTGGTAATCACAGGAAGAATACCTTGTGTGTAGGTATTGATCAAGGATGTGATGGGCCAAGTAAATTCGGAGAGCGTTCCCTACGCATCTCTCCTCAAGTTTTCTTCAGGATTTATCCCGAAACAGATGAGGAAAAGTAAGATATCTCATGAGCCTTATTGAATGCGGTTGACAGTGTATGTCATGGTCTGGATTAAACCGGTCATTTCACAAGCTATCAATGTTGTGAGCAAGTATCCTGACAACCAATATTGGGTAGCGGTGAGATGGTAAAAAGACTACGTCTTTTCTTTTGGGAAGAAATGAGCAAAGGTAGTTGGGAATGTAGATTTTGATCCGGCAGACATGCTCACCTAGATCGTTCCTACAGAGAAGTTGAAGTTCTGTGCAACTTTTCTAGGCTTGGCGATGGCGTAAAAGGAAGACGGAATGTGAAAGAAAAGCTATGATGTGATGTAGAGATAAGAGAAAAGGACAAGAACTTAACGGATGAAGATTGAAGACATGGTGGAGATTGTTATGGACGGATGTCTTAAATCTGTCTGGTGATCTGTCGATGATATCGACAGGGTTTCAGATGGAATCAAGATTGTTATCGAGAGTGGCTCGATGACATCAATAATTCACAGAATTTTCACCATTGGTCGCTGGACAGTTTTTTGGCTCCTGTCGATATGATCAAGAGACCTTCAGATCATATCGATGCTGTTATCGAGAGTCCTTCGATATCATTGAAGAGTTCTACAGATGCGATTGTGGAAAAGCAGATTTTGCGGATTTTCAGTCCTTTCGCAACTGTGATGCGGAAAGGAAGTTGTCTAAACTATAAATATGTGTTCCTAGGGCTTTTCTAGGGATAGGAGATGGTATGTTAAGGCTTTCTAAAGGGATTCCAAGGGTTCTTAAAAGGATTTTAGGGTTTCTAAAGGGTGCAGCAAGGGTGAGATTCGAGGTTGTTCGAATCGGGTAAGTTCTCTCTCTTTATAATTTCTATTTTCATAGTGAAGATCTGTCGCTTTGTGCCGTGGTTTTTTCCCGTAAGGGTTTTCCACGTTAAATCTGTGTTCTCTTGTGTGTGCTTGGTGTCATTGGATTACTATCCTAGATCTAGATTTGTGTGATTCCGCAGGTCAAAATTCCCAACATTTTTATGGTCCGTGCATAGGAGACCACAACGCCACAAGCACGCACACAGATCTGAATCTCAAGTGGACCACACCACAAGCAAACAGTAATAATTAAATGCCACCATTACTTGTTACCCTTTCTCACCTAATCCAAGCCCTAAAAAGATTGTACATGAGGCATATATTGACTCAAAATTAACCAATTAAATTATAGGACCGTTGTTGCTAAGTCGCAATCTCAATATCCAATTGTCTTAATGATTTTAACCGTTAATTTGCAGACACTTATTTTTTGAAATAGGACCATTTGATATTTTTTTAAAACTCAAAATTAACTAATTAAATTATGGGACCGTTGTTTGTAATTGTGTTTAAACAATTTTAACTGTTAATTTGCAGAGACTTACTTTTTGAAATAGGGCCATTTGATTTTTAAAAAAACTTAAAATTAACTAATTAAATTATGGGACCTTTGTTGCTAACTCACAAACCCAAAATCAAATTGTTTGAACAATTTTAACCACTAATTTTTGGACACATTTTATGAAATAGGAGCATTTGATCTTTTTTAACTCAAAATTAACTAATTAAATTATGGGACCGTTTTTGCTTAGTCACAATCCCAAAATCAAATTGTTTTTGTGGACACTCATTCTTTCAAATAGGACCATTTGATATTTTCTTATCTCGAAATTAACTAATTAAATTATGAGACTGTTGTTACTAAGTCACAATCCCAAAATCAAATTGCTTTTGCAAACACTTATTTTTTCAAATAGGACCATTTGATTTTCTTATCTCAAAATTAACTAATTAAATTATATGACCATTGTTGCTAAGTCACACTCCCAAAATCAATTGTTTAAACGATTTTAACTGTTAATTTGCAAACACGTAATTTTTTGAGATAGGACCATTTGATATTTTTCACTCTTCACCATCTAATTAATGTCCATCAATCCATTAATGGGATAAGTGCTAACAATTGCATGAATTTGAGGCTGATTTGGGGCATTGAGTGGTCCACCAAATCGGTGACACTATTCATGTAAATTCGATTTCAATTTTTTCTTAAAATTTATTAGGGAAATGATATCAAATTATTACGTATAGGAATTACATAATAGGACAGCTAAAAACTTTGGAGTCTATATGTTGAAATGAAATGTACGTGAGTCGAGGCATGTAATACACCAATAGTGGAAAAAATGGTAAAACCTGCAAATGTTGTAAAACCTGCAAAAAAATGGTAAAACCTGCAAAACTTCTATATTTAATTTTTGACTATATAATATCATCCAATATAGCGTCTCCCTTTTCCTCTTGATATTTTTATCTACAAAACAACATCAACCAAACCACCATGTTAACATATTTAAATTACTACATCCATAAATATTAAGAGTAATTAATGGCCAATCAAACTAGAAATTTCGGGGAAAAAAAAATTATTTTTTTTAATATTTTTAATCAATAAATTAATTACTTCTCAATAAATCCCTAAACCACCATGACTTTGTAAATCAGCCCCCAACATGTTCAATTTCATATTTTCATACTCGAATTTAAATGGATGAAATTGAGAAATTATGCATTTCTCCTAATTTGGCCAATTTTCCCAAATCCCCAAATTAGAGTGCAGTGTATTTGAGTTTGTTTTCATCAAACACTCTCAAATTGGGGCAATTAACTCTAATCAAAGTGGATTTTTTGAAGAACACTATTTTTTACTATTTTAAAATTTAAAATTAATTTTTACAAAAAAACAAAAAAAAACACCAAACCACCAATAATCTATAGATCAAGTGACCAACATGTTTAATTTCATGTTTGTATTAATGTTTGTAATATTGACATTGGTATCGCACCTGACTGATACGTTATACACAGGTATTATAAAAATTTCTTGTATCGGGGAAATATCACAAGATATCGCAATATCTCAATGATACCACAATATCATGTGAAATATCGCAGCCCCCTCTTTTTATATTTTACAGTGTATCAACAATATCAATCAATGACATGCGATACAGTGGGAAAAAGAAAATTGAATTTTTAAGAGAAGAGAATGAAGAGAGAGTACCTGTGGTGTCCTCTCTCTCTCTCTCTAAGAGTCTTTTTAAATTTATTTTTTATTTTTTAAAAAAAGAAGGAAATAAATAGAGGGTTGGGCCCAGTCGGCTTTATGTTTTGGCATGCACGTCACGCCTAACACATGGGGTTGGTGACTCAAGCGGGCTCCACCATGATGTTTACGTGAAATCCAACCCGTTCATTAGGTGTGTCACCCCATGTTAGGTCCAGGGCTGAAAAATCAGCCCCATCCGTGATATAGGTGGACCTCACGATTGGAAACAATGCATAGGTAATGCTCACCCTGCAAATTGTTTTCCTTGTTGTGATATCTAATGGTTGAAGTGGATTTTATATAATCATTATGGTGGGCCCTATAAAAATCAAGGATGGACTTCTCTTTACCAATAGTTTCCTTTGGTGTGGCCCACCTGATTCATAGGTCAGCCTGATTTTTTGGCCTTGGGCCTAAAATGAAATTACACATCTAATGGTTAAAGTGGATTTCAAATACCGCATCATGGTGGGCCCTAAAAAAAATTTGAAGGGTGGGCGTCCTTTATTTGAGCGAAATAAAATTTAAAAAGAAAATTTTGTGGACTAATGACTTTGTATGGGGCCCACCTTGATATGTATGTGAAATCCATTCTGACCATTATGTGTAATCCTATGGTAGGTCGAAGGCCAAAATATCAGGCTAGTCTGTGATTCAGGTGGGCCACACCAAAAGAAACGATTGGTAAAGAGACATCCACCCTTGATTTTACAGGGCCCACCATGATGATTATATAAAATCTACTTCAACCATTAGATGTCACAATAAAATTTAGAAATGGGGCCCAAAAATCAGGCACATCCGTGATTCACAAGGGCCACACCAAGGAAAACAGTTTGGAGTGTGAGCATTACTTGTATACTGTTTCCAATTGTGTGGTCCACCTAAATCACGGATGGGTTGATTTTTGGGCCCTGGACCTAACATGGGCCAATGCACCTAGTGAACGAGTTGGATTTCACATAAACATTATGGTAGGGCCCACCTAAGCCATTGGGATCCCTACTCTCTATTTAATGACATGCACAAATTGTCCATGTGTATAATGCATAGGTGCATCATGCACTTAGAAATTGTATACATGTTATATATGAACTCAAATTAAACCAATAAAATTGAGAAACCACTATTGCTAAGTCACGGTCCCAACATTGGATTGTTTGAACGATCCTAACCTTTGATTCATGGACATCTGTTTATCGAAACATGACCATTAGATATTTTTTGGTCTTAACTATCCAAGAAATGTCCACCAATTTCATCATCAAATGAGGGGAAAAACCTAATTTTTGGCTTATGAGACATGATATGGGCAATTTAATTTCAATTGCATGTACACCACATGCAATTTTTAGAAGCAATTAATTGATCGTGTTTTCGTACATGTCTTCAATGATTAATAGGTTATATTAGTTGATTTTGAATATAGTTGTATCTAGGGGTGCACATCGAACCGTGGAACAGGATCGGAACCAATCCAACGGTCCGGTTTGGTCCGGTTCTAGATTGCACCGGTTCTGGTTCCGATTCCAAAATTCTAAGAACCGTTGGATATGGTTCGGTTCCCGTTAAGGGGCATGTAGAACCAAACCGTTGACCCGAACTTTGGATCCGAACCGTTGATCCGAACTTAAGTTTTTTTATTTATTTTTTTAAAAAGCCCCTATCTCTCTTTCTCTCGCGGTCTCCCTCTCTCATGTCGTCTCTCAGCCTATCTGCGTGTAGTTTCCTAGCCCCTGCCAAATCTCTCTCTCTCTCTCTCTCTCTCTCTCTCTCTCTCTCTCTCTCTCGCTCTTGCCGTCTCCCTCTCTCTCATCGTCTGCGTGCAGTTGCCCAGGCCCCAGAAGCAGTGTGCATGTACATGTACATTGAGTTGGATGTTTGATGTGGTGCCTCTTTTTGCATGAAGCCTAGCTAAAAACTACACTGATCAGCATGTACTAACTATTCGATATTGACCTTGAATTTGACTGCTGATCATTTCTTTCAACCCTCATTTTGATGGCCACAGTTGGACTGTTAGAATGATCCATAATGGGCTCCAAAATTTAGACAATCTGACTTGATGTTCATGCGTGCCACATGTACAGTAGATAAGCCTTAAAACTATAGTTTTCTCCCTGTGTCAAATGTCTCCTTAAAAAAATAAAAAAGAACTAAATATATGGCCATCTCAAAAATGTTGGGAGAGGTCAAGCTATAGATATTTCTGAAACAACTTTTAAACACACTGTAGGGTGTGACTCCATTTGTGGAAAAGTTTTGAATAAATATTTATCATTCTTAATCCTTCATAGTGGTCCTCATTTGTTGTGTTAGTAAATTATATGGTGGGTTTTACCAATTGGGCTAGATTTTACAAAGCCTAGAACTGTGTAACTGATCTGGAATTGAACCGGTTTTCACGGCCCGGTTCTGGTTTGGTTATAAAGTGCTAACGGTCCGGTTCTGGTTTCAAAATTTCTAGAACTGTTAGGAACTGTTCGGTTCCGGTTTCACCCCAGAACCGGACCGAACTAGCCTGTGTGCACCCCTAGTTGTATCATTCTGTTAGACATCACATAGTTTAGGAACCTATACAAAGGAAACTTATTTTATGCACTTGTTATTATAATGTGTTGAGTTCTAAGTGTATATTTATGTCCTCTTTAACATCTCTTGAAGTTTCATTGAAAATTTCGACCAATTTCTATGTTTCGCAAAAACAAGGATACATTATGCGATGCATCTAATATTGTCCATGCGATAACTAATATGTTTCTGTACCCTCAAAAGTGAGATACATTCATCAATACCGATACAGAAAACATTGGTTTGTGTACTCAAATTGCAACCGATTTGGGTAAAATTGGGAAAATTTTGAATTATCACCAATTTGGCCCATTTCCCCAAATTAGAGTGTATTTGATGATGTTTTCATCAAACACTCCTAAATACTCTCAAACAGGGTCTCAGGTACTGCTGAACAAGTGGATTTTCTAAAGAAAAAGAAATTCTTATATTCTTTAATTAAAAAAATAATTTTATTTCGTGAAATCCCCAAACCGACATGTTTGATTTCATGTTTGTATACTCATTTTGCAGCTGATCAAGGAAAATGAGGTTTCTTTTTTCTTTTATTATCGTCGGTCTACGCACGCTGCCTTGAGCATTGATGATATTTTTACCAGAAGATAAATAAAGGGGGATGAGATGATATTGCGATATGTATGGTCGATAACTAACGATATCAAGCAATATTATCACCGATATCCTAAAATACAGTAACTAATGGCCCATATCATGTGGCTTCGCGGTGCTTTTTTTTGGTGTGTGCGCTTTTAGAAGAGTCTCTTATTTTGAGGATTTGCCAAGGCTTTAGTTTTGGGGGAGGGGGGATTTGGATTTGCCCAAAATCCATGGATTTGGCAATCCCCATTAAAAACAAATAGGGAAGATTTGAAATCCATGAATTTCATGAATCCCTGCTGCAAATCCCTCACTCCTCCCTTATGGTATGGCAATTTGCTACAATGCGTACTAGACAATTGCACATACAATAGAAAAAAAAAAAAAAAAAAAAGGAATTTGTGGTCCTTTGACAGTCGACAAGTTTCTCATTTAAAACTTGTAACATCTACAGAGTTTAAATAAAGAAATTAGGTTTCATAAACTTGACATTGATGAGTAACTTCAGCGACAAAGCCATTAATGTATTACATCCTGTTATTAGTGGAAAAAAAATAATCAAGAATTGTAATTTTTAGTGATGATCATAGAGGTGCAGTATTGAACTCGTGGCCTACACCGATCATCTAGTTCATCTGTAGAACATGATATGTATCAAGAGTGTCAAATTAAAATTCAAGTTTTGGGTGATACTAATTAATGATGATTTGACAAATGAGGTATGAAAAGAACTAAAGATAGAGACGGTGGACCAAATGCTTTGTTCAACAGGTCCATTGCATCCCAACTGTCTCCTACACTGAGAATTTTTGCAGCATAAGCTTGTGCTGGGGCACAAGCACAACAGTCTAGTTCCTCACTAGTGTGGACAAACTCCCTCTCCGCAATATGAATGGGCTAAGAGGCCCCCAACTTGGAATTTCACCATGAACATCTTTTTTGTTTTTTGTTTTTTGGAAGGTAAGAACTTTTTTTGGTTGATGCTGTCACCATCACCCACGTCGCCACCGTCAGCTTCTCCATCATCACCTCTGTTTCCATCTCCGTTAGATGGGGACAATCCGATCGTTGTCGTTCACAAAATCGCTCAAGATACCATGCAACCCCTATCCTGATCTGCCTCATGGCCTTCATTTCCAGATGTCGTGCTGCTCTTTAAAGCTTTGAGGCATCTACAACTCCACTTCTTTAGCAATAACATTGTTGACATCAATGCCCATAGTTGTTGCCTATCTGGCTAACATGGGACAAGTTCGTCAATCTGTTGCTTCCTAGTCTGACGACCTAAACGACTACTCATAAAGTGGGTTATCATCTTCCCAACAATGTATACATAGCCACCAATGAATACATAGCCACCAATCACCATGGAGTCTATGGGATCGCTTTCATTTTGTCTGATGGTGCTTCAATCAAAGCTTCATAGTGTTGTGGCAGATCATAAGCTTTTGGAGCTGTGTACCCCAGCATGTTCTTAACCGTGCGGATCAGGGAAGTTCTCTAGTTTTGGTCACATGGGATGACGAAACTGTGTGGGCTAGTACATGGACTGCCAGTAGCTACAAGGTTGAGCAGTCACTCCCGGACATTGACCACTTGCCTGCCAATCTATCATGTATATTTGTCGGTTAAGTAAAGTGGGTGCTTAGTAATTAAGTTGTAATTAATTCTTAGGTATATAATAACACTATACTCAAACAGATTATTGTCGCCCTCAATTCCACTGCAGCTTCACTTCAGAATAAGCCACGTTCATCTTTAAACTTGATACCCTATTCTGTAGAAGTAGAATTCCAAGTCAATCATTTTTATACTACTTGATGATTATTGATGATATATGTTAGATGGAGATGCCCAAATTAATGAGAGTACAATACAAGACACATTATGTCATTCCTGAACTGAGCTTTCCCAGGAAAAGTTTAGCATAGATTTCGTGCTTGGCCTTTTTTTAATGTGTTGTCAGCGGGTCTGTGTCTGTGTTACTTATAGTTTGGGGAACATGTTGAACCCCAATTCACAATGAACTATCAATGTAAAAATAACCAGGCTATAAGCTAATGCACCTTGTTGAAACTAGAAAATAAAAACTAAAACTTATACAAAATAGCATTTATATTTTTGTATTTCCCCTTTCCATTACATAATATTAATGGGCACTGTCGTTACTAGCATGATACAGGCTGTGACAGCCAATGTTGTCAAATCACATATGCGATCGTATATGATTGCATATGCCTATGCGCATATGTAGTAACATATTTATTTTATTTTTTTTATAAAAAAATTGAAATTTTTTTAAAAAAATCAGAAAAATACGGTGAAATTAAGAAAAAAAATGAATAAAATATAAGAAAGTAGGGGAAACTTTCCAAAGTTAATAGATAAATAATTTTATATGCCCTTACAATACATTTAAGTAAAATAAAACTAATTAAATAATGAATTAAATATTAAGTCATCATTCATTAACATTCTACAATATAGTTAACAAATATCAAAATTCAACATTCAACATTCAACAGAACAATCAACAATCAACATCAACACAATAAGTATACAAAATGAAGAAGTTATTTATTTATTATTGATCTAATCATATACTATATACATTGATCTATTTCCCATCGTGACATTTGATCACCACCACCATCGTCATCATCACCATCATTATCTGAGTCATCTCCTTCTTCCACATACACTTCTTCTTCTGTTTTTTCATCATCTTTTTTTTTGTTGGAAACTGCAGCTATCATTCAACAAACAGATCTATACAAAAACAGGGGGCCCCACAAAAGGCTGAGCCTAACCCCAACAGAACCGCATTCAGGCGGCTACAAAGCCTTATACAAGCCGCCTATCATATCCAAAAAAACCCATGTCTAAGCTAAGAAAAGAAAACTCCCCCTGAGAAACTAAAAGGGGGAAACCAAAAACAGGGCTGCGTACAACTAAAAGACTAAAAGAGAAACCACTACCGCAGCCGGCCCTGGTTGGGATGCTTCCTGATAGCCCCTACACCTGTCCTATCAAGAACCAGGAGGCCTCTCACCTCCTGAGGGAGGACCGCAGAAGAGAAGAGAAGGCCAGATTCTTGTGTGCTGCAACCTAACTTTTCCATGCCATCCACCAGCCCATTTTCTTCTCTGAAGATATGCTAAAATTCAACATTACAGGAGGAATTAAGAAGCCTTATTCTGTCCATCCAATACTTTCATTTTCAACCCGGACAAGCGCTTCCCTGCATGAAGCTATTTTTTCATCATCTGAATGTACTAATACTTCATCAATATCCAATGATGGATCTTCAACTTGATCATTATTATCTCATTCTTCCATTTCCTCAATCCCTTCAACGGGTAGACGGCTACTACTCACCCCATGGCTCCTCTCATCCTTCACCTTCAAGTGGTACCTTCTCTGAGTGTCGATCTTTATACGGCATCTTCAACTTGCACCCACGTCGGGTGATCTCCAGGAAATATCGGATCCTCCTTATCTACAAGTCACTCGTTATATGCATCTAACTCATTTAAGCAGATAGGGTCAAAGAAATCAGGCTTTTCTTTCCTAGTTTGGAATCGTTCTCATAATTTTTAATTGTATTGGATGAAAATCAAGTTGTCGAGTTTTTTTTGCTCAAGGCAATTCCTTTTCTTGATATGAATCTGCATGAAAGAAAGCGCATTTGGCATTAGCTATTTAAGTAATTAATTTAGCTTATACTTTACACTAAAAAATTGAAGTTTAGTAATTTACAATTATTAAACGTACCGCCTTGAACGTGCTCCAATTGCGCTTGCAACCACTGGCAGAACACGTGAGTCCAAGAATCTTCATAGCTAGCTTCTTTAGAGTTGGATCCTTCCTATTCGGGTCCACTCCATAGGCAACCCACCAGTCAGTTGAGAAATATAATTTAAGTAGGTTAGAGTCACTTTGTAGATTACATTGTAAAAAAAAAAAAAAAAGAAGCTATTTGTAAGACTGACATTCATAGTAATACTTACTGGGTAATTTTATTGTCTAATGTCCGATGACGATATCCTTTAAGAATATCCCCTCACTCTTTGTATAGAAGTCCAATAAAGTTGAGATCGTTCTGTTCTTCTCTATCTAGAATCAGTCTTTCCAACACATCAATAAATCCAACCATATTCATAGTAAGTACTTCTATTAGATCAGCTAAAGTGAATAAATAAGTTAGATTAAGGATGTAAGCAGCCGAACACAATGGAGATGACATTTGACTGCCCCTTCTTCTATATATAATATCTATAATTGGCTTGTAATCACGATCTCTATAGTTAAAATGGTCCATGATCTTATTTTTCGCTCTCTCCATTGCATCATATATGTAACTCATTGCAGGCTTCTCACCCGTCTACTAATCACAACATAGTGACTAAGGGCTCGTATGCTTTTATCACCTTTACCACTTGTGTCCAAAAACTTTATAAAAGGATTATTTGTTAAACTTGTTTCCCTTTAACCTTCTTTGACCAAGGCCCACTTGTAAAATCGGCCGACACTAACATGTAATCTTTGTAATATTAAAAAGGTCATAGCGAAACGGGTGACTGTTAGACGTACCAAGTTAACCCCAATGTATTTTCTCATTCGACTAAGAAGAAGGGCGTGTTCGTACATAAAGATTGTGATTCTTCTAGCCCTTGCAATCACATTTATAAATAACTTACTTATATCTTCTAACATAAGATCAACACAATGGGCCACACAGGGGGTCCAAAATAAACGATGCCTTTTCTCCATAAGCAGACGACCAGCCATTACATACGAGATTGCATTGTTCGTAATTACTTGTATAATGCATTCCTCACTTATTTCCTCAACTACATTATCTAGTAAGCTAAACAAGTATTCTCTTGTATGTGAATGGCCCGATGCATCCACGGACTTCAAGAACATTGTCTTAACTGGACAATTTACCAAAAAGTTAATGAGAGACCGACCAAATCTATCGGTCCATCCATCGGCCATTAGTGAACATTCATATATTTTTCACGATTTCTTATATTCAGTTATAAAGGATTGCGTATAATCAACTTTGATTTTCAGGCATGTCTCTCTCATTTCATGATATAAAGGAGGTTTAAGCACAGGTTCAAATTGACCTATAACCTCAACCATTACTTTGAAGCTTCTCGATTTAACAGCGTTAAAAGTAATGTCGGTTTGGTAAAACCATATAGTAATATATTGAATAGTGGTTGTTTAAAATTGTTTAAGTCGGCCCTTCGCCTTGACTCCTTTGGTCGACCACATCTTTGGGGTGTGGTCTACACCTTCTATTCATGGGCCCATGCACTCGGGCTCTTTTCAAGACCATTGGTTGTACCTGTGGTCTAGACCGGCCTGTCAAAGTATGGAGAGTGGGACTAGCTTCATCTACATTAATCACGTTTATATCTTCATATGCGTCTTGTTACATATATTCCTCATGACGTAGGGTATTATCGCATCTCTTTCTTGATTATTTATCCATATACTTTATGATCTCCCTTCGGACTTATAGAGTATTTTTGTCGCATGCTTTTACATTTAACCCTGGTAAATGTGCAAGGTGTTGCCTATGCCTTGTAATGCCACTGAAACCCACATAATCCGAAACACTACGATAGTGCCCATACTTCCAACACGGGTCATTCGACTTGGGCTTCAAAGAGAAAGATTGGGAGGAAGACATTATGTTGGTGATGCGTGTATTGATTGTAAGTTGCTACTTGCTAGTACTAAAAATTAAAGTAAATAAAGAGTAAAGAGATTAAAGAGATGGGAGAGAGAGAGAGTGTGTGTGTGTTACACTTACACTTACACTAGTAGTAGAAAGGGAGAGGGAAAAGAAAAGGAGAGAGAGAGAGAGTTACACTTACACTTATAGTAAAAGAGAGGGGAGAGAGAGAGAGAGAGATTTACACACAAACACAATTACAAATTTACAAAAACACAAATTCTTCACTTCTTGTCTTCACTTTTGCCTTAACTATTGAGTCTTGAGTCTAGAATATTGTAGACTTGTTGTAACTTGTGAGTAACAAAGTAACAAACTAAAAAAAAAAAAAAAATGTTAGAACTTGGAACTTGGAAGAAATTCAAACTATAATAAATTAAACTTGCAACTTGTAATGTAAGTTGAGTCTCTTGAATATAAAGAAACTTTAAGAAAGAGAGAGAGAGAGAGACTGGTGGGTGTGTGAATATAATTATGATCTTTAAAACTTGAAAAATTTAGAAATAGAGTTCAATGGATGGAGCTTGATTGTCTCTTGATTCTTGAATCCTTTTAGTTGTAGTTGTCCTTTGATTGAAACTTCAAACTTGAAACAAATATGGATGAAGTGGAGCTTGAGGCTTAAAATTATGTAAGAAAGAGTGTAAGAGAGTAAAAAATAGAGATAGAGAAAGAGTTTGAAGTTTAAGTGCATGTAGGAGTGTTTAGAATCTCATTTTATGGACAAAAAATACAGTTTTTTAAATAATTAAAAAATTTCCAACAGTCAAAAAATCACTACCAAAAAAAAGGGGCAAAGGCTACGGATAAAAACCGTAGCCATAGGATTTTGGCTACGGTTTTTATTCGTAGCCATTGATGTCGTAGCCATAGGTCAAAGAGCTATGGCTATGGTCTTAAGCCGTAGCCATAGAAGTAATGGATACGGATTAAGACCGTAGCCATATCTCTGTAGCCTGAAGTACTTATAGCTACGGATTATATCTGTAGCTAAAAGTTGAGCAAGAACCGTAGAAATAGGCTTAATTTAACAATAGCTACGGTTTTCAGATATGAGGCTACGGCCATTGCCCGTAGCTATTAAAACTATAGGTACAGATTAAATCCGTAGCGATATTGTCCGTAGTTTGAAATTTATAAACAGCTACGGATTGTATCTGTCATAAAAAGTAGAAGCAAACCATAGAAAAAAAGGCTAAAATTAGCAAGAGCTACGGTTTTCAACAAAGGGTTACGGTTAATAGCTGTATCTAATGCCTATTGTTAATAAAAAATTTAAATAGTAATGACAGCTCTTACCATTGTAGTACACCCTGGTAACTCATATAAGCTGATATAGATAAATACTTCATGGCTAAATCATTCATTCATTCAGTCAAACACAATCATTTATTCATTCAATCAAACATAATCATTCATTCATTCAATTAAACACAATCATTCATTTCCAACTTCGGCCTTGATCTCAACACAATCATTCGTTCTTTCAGCTCGAGCACCTCATCATTCATTCTTTCAGCTCGAGCACCTCATCATTCATTCTTTCAGCTCAAGCAACTCATCATCTTCCTCTTCACTATCAACGGTAGTCGGCATTTTCTACTGAAAGACCGAATCCAAAAAGGCAATGAGGAGTCCACAAAAACAGGGAGATACTTGGGAAATAAGAAGTTCAGGATTTGCAAGCACACCTTTCTAGCAGTTGTAAGCCCCGTATCCTAGACCGTACCATTCCATAGACTTCTGCGGTCTTACCGATCAAATTCCGTCAACCTTCGACCCTTGACCAATATTTGCGTGCAACCCTGATTCGTATATCGTCAACCCGTATCGACTCAACCCAAGACCTTTACCATAGCGACCGCGCCGTCGCTGCGGTTCCGATGCCACAACTTGCGCGCCGAGGCGATACCCTGGTCAAGAGATGTGGGCCAACATTCAGTGCGAAGAAAACGCTGCATAGTGCGAAACCCAAGAGAATCTCTATGAGGTGTCACATCAATCCCATCAATCCATCAATCCATCACATGTCAAGTACATGTCAAGTACACATCACCTTTCACCCATTCCCAAGCAACTATAAAAGTCAAGAATCTCTTACAAGCCCATACCTCTCTTACACCAAAAGCCCTCAAAGTCAAAAAGTTCTTACACCACCCATGCTTTTCTTAGACAAATGGCCACAAAAGTCAAGATTTTCTCACACCCATCACTCACCACATCCATCACCCATCTCTCTCCCTTTACAACTCTCTCTCTCTCTCTCTCTCTCTCTCTCTCTCTCTCTCTCTCTCTCTCTCGCTCTCTTTCTCATTTTCAAACTCAAAAAAAATCTAAGGAGACAAATCCCATATGTATGAGAATTCTCCAAGCCTCTCCCTCTCTTTCAAAACTTCAAGTATGGCCCACTTTCCTACCCCATGATCTCCTATCCTAACCATCCATTCCCCATCTCCTCCATTGGAATCAAAGCTAAGGTGCTAAGAAACTCATAGGAGCAAGAAGATCGAACAGTGGGTGCTCCTCTAGATGTAAAAAATATGATTTTTATACCCTAAATATTTTCTTTATTTCATGAGGGAAGTGTAAGACCCACCAATCAATGGTGGAGATCCCACAGAATCCCATGGTTGTGGCCTAATGGCCTACCTTATGCATGCATGATCCATGCATAGGGCTTTTCTCTATGGGCCCCATCATGGTAGTTTTATTTTATATCATATTATGTTTGGGTCATCTAGACCTTATAACCATGGTGAGGATGGCATCCTCACTATGCATTTTAATTATAGGCCATGCATGTGCAAGATCCATGTTGTAAATGTAGATCTAGGTATGATGTGTGGGTGTGATTGATCTTCGGAGGGCTCAATAGTGGCGGAGCCCCTTTCCCTATGGCCGGATTGTCCTTCTATCTTTCTTTTTCCTCATTTTATTTCCTGATGTGTGTGGCCCATTAATGTATTTTCTTTTTTATTTAACTTATATAATAAATTTTACCTAAGTACATGTTGCTGTCCAGAATTTTCTGAACAGTTTCTGGTTGTTTTTGGATCAGATTTTGGGACTGTTTGGGGGACTATTCATACCTATTAAATATACTTTTATGAAAGGTGAGGATCTCATCTTGATGTCCCTCAAATTTCAGCCCCAACTGACCTTCATTGGGGTCCTAAAGGTGTGGTCCAAGTGAGGTGGACAGTCTGAATTTTATGCACTGTTCCAGCAACATTCCACCATGGACAGTTGGATTTTTAAAATTTATTAAAATACCTATGGGTGTTTAAAAATTATAAAAATTTACAGGGGATTGGCCTACTTATGGTAGGACCTACCTACAAAATTTTGGGGCCAATGGATTCCTGTACACACCATGGTGATGGTAGGACCGGCCTATTATAATATGGTATCCAGATCAGTCCGATTTTCATGACAGATTGATTTATATAAATGAATTAAAATATTGACATATGTTCAAAAATTCTAAAAATTTTTATGAGTATGGTCCACTTATGTTAGAACTCACCTACCAAATTTTAAGGCCAATAGACCCCTGTACACACCGTGGTGAGGGCCGGCTGGCCCACCACATTGGGATGTCCAGGTCTGTCCAATTTTTCTGAACAGTCTGTTTTGTTTAAATTAATTAAAATACTTAGAGATATCTAAAAATTATGAAATTTTGTGGGGGTATGGCCCACCTATGTAAGTATCACTCTGTGAAATTTCAGCTTCAAGTGACCCCGTTTGGGTATCCAAAAGAATGAGCCAAGATTGTTGGACTCCCAGATTTTTTTAGCTGTGCAGTCCAGCAATATGCCTTGATAAAAAACCATAATTCAAAAATATTTCTTCTGATGGTGTGTAACATTCCGAAAATCGGGGGTCGATCAAAAACTCCACTCCCGAGTTCCAGAACATCATTTATACAACATTTTTAATGATGGATGAATGTTGTTCATATTAGTGCAGAAAACATGAGTGGGATTAGACCAAAACAGCATATCATACTCTAAAGACAGTTAAATTAGTAAGCGGAAGAATGTAATAGATATATAAAGTATATGAACTATTGTGGGTCTCCAGAGTGTGAACATGTTACCAGGTTAAACATATACATGTATACTCCAAAAATGATAAAAAGAATATACATGGGTGTGTAAGAAAAAGGCAAAATACCAAGTATATTGGCATCAAATCAGTAACCCTGTAACCCCGTCAATCAGAACCTGTATATAGGAGGGATCCTCCTCATCATCATCAAGTCCGGCTCTGCTTCGCAAGCATCGCCATCATCTGCAATTAAGATAGGAATTGTTTGGTGTGCGCAACACCGTCCCGTAACGTGGGAGTGAGTAATTAACTCAGTGGAATCATAGAGCAAAGATTAACATGTTCTCAAATCAATTATGCGATAATAGTAAAGTAATTAATCAAACATTCCTAGATACTGTTGTTAATGCAATATGACATGAAATGATGGATGCCCTCAACGACATTCTCCCTCATGTGGCACCATCTGCGTCCGCGGCATGCTTGCGTACCGCTCAGTGCTCCACATCTTCCAGGCACATGCAATGCGATGTGGATATGATTACCAAGTTGTTATTAGTCCATTCATTCAGCCGTATTGGGAAACTAAGATACTTCCCTTATATCAATCCCAACACAGATCCTGTCTAGGGTCGTCACTCGTAGAAATCACATACGATGTTACATTTGTAAGTCGCTGCAAGGGTTGTTGCTTGCACTCGTTGCACCGCTCCCCCATCACCTTATCAATACAGGCCTAATTATCCTTAAGGCTGCATTAGGACTCGTCGCCCCCATGTGGTGTCAGGATAAACTCAATGTCACTACAAAGGGCTCATCACCAATCAGTGTAGGCCGACAGCAAGAATATAGTGTCCCATACCACCATAATCTGCTCAGAGTAGGGTGCTCACTGGTCCCTACGGGGAGGTTTGTGGCCCCCGCGTAAGCCGACAGCTCGACCACGGTGTCCCATACCACCATGCCCGGCTCATGAGTCTTTATGGATCAAGGTACCATGGTTAACAGGATTTTCATTGGTAAGTTCAGTACCCTAGGTTCAAGCAGTTATGACTCATACAGGGTGAACATACAATGGCCAGTCGGGTTACTTGATGGGCTCGACTAGTGCGAGCGCATCTCAAGCTGAACGACATGAAGTGCATGAAACACTTCGTGTGGCCTAACCACTGCCGCCAACCCAAAACACGACTCGCGTTCATCGACGCGCCCTTCATGGTAAATAGAAACCAACCACGAATTCGATCCATTACCGACTTCCTGGACTAGGTCATAGCCCCAAACATTTGTAAACAACATCAGTAAGCACATGAGAGTAGTAGAAATGAATATAAACAATACAAACATGTTGACACGTGTTATAACATACAACTTAAGCAAATAATCCCACACAAGCATTTCATATAAACAATGAAATCAATACATATAGCCAACATGATGAAAATTGTTTACATCAGCATATTACTTGAGAATTCAATCTCAAAACTCATACATAACACCATTTACTCAATACACACTAATACAAACATTTATACAAACACTTAGACTACACACTTTAGTCTACATAGCGTATGTCGACTCAAAGTGCGCTTAAGGGAGAATCTCTTCGCCAAACCAATCATGCATGCATTCCTAATATTCTAACACGATAAATAGCCATGGAAATTATTTCAGCAAAATACGGACGTATACTGTATTTCCTACAATTACCCAAAATGCCCTAAATCTCATATTTCCCGTACGTATACGAAATGGAAAACAGACAGCATGTTCTACATGTCAAACGGCGTTGCCGTAGATAATCTACTATTAAACGATATTGAAAGCTTTGAAATCAGTCAATCAAAGCATCTAAAATCCTCACCTTTCGCTTTAGATGTGTATCGTTTCGAACGGAACGAATACGCTTCGTCAACAGCGTCAATACGACCTAATGCACAAGTACAACAGCTACTTTGCTATTTGAATCGAAGAAATCTCCAAATCAGAAAGTGGTTAGGGTTTTTCTTACCTAGAAGTGCGTTGAAATCGCCGAAAAAGTGATTGGAGTGCGTTGCTTTAGCACGTGTAGCAGCAGCAGCAAGTGGCAGGAAGATCTCTCCCACACTCTCTCACAATCTCTCACTTTTTCTCTCTCTCTAGCTAGGGTTTCTAGTAAGTTCGGATGGGTGAGATAAGTGAGGGTTTAAAGCCCTTATATAGGATAAAACCTTCTCAAATTAGGCTTGGGAACAAGGTATACTAATTTTATGTCCAAATACGGACTGTTCCGTCTCAACGGAGCATTTCTGGAGGTCCCTCGGCCAAACGCGGTCGGACTTAAGCTCATGCATACTAGATCTAGCACACATCAAGTTTTCAGATCGATAGAGTTCCCAGATCGCACGTGGAAGTCCAGTTCAGTTCAGCGGTCATCGCACCTGGATCAGGTCTACAAGTCTCATGATATGAAAGAAAAATTTTTCCTAATCCGAGGGTGCAATTTGGCTGAATTCTGATGGTCAGAACGCTTAATAATAACGCACCAAGTCACGTGTCAGATTTGAATTAAAATTTCCAAATCTAACCATTTTCTCACTCTCTTCACTCCAGGCTCAATGAAATAGCTTCTAAACGTCGGTTGGCATTGATTTTTGAAACGATTGTCAAGTCCAGCCAAGCGGTCATAACGGTCTAAGATGGTAGATATCGGACTTTCGACGCGCGGTCTAGATCCAATACAAAGTTTCAAAGGGTTTTCGAGAACAAACCGGTTTAGAGTTTGATCCTGGATTTTAGGGTAACGTAGCATCAACGATTCTACAAGTTTTGGGTCTTGCAGAACGTATTTAAAGAGATCAGGGACAATTTCATAGCTACTCTAGCGTAACGCTAGCTAACTTACGCTTAATTTCTAAAGGAATTAATCCTAAGTGATTTCTTTGGCTTTGGAATTGGGTTCTGAGAGGTTACCAAGGTGTTATGGTTGACCCATTGCCTAAGGACGTCTAATCCCAGGTTGGCAAAAAATTTGGGGTGTTACATGGTGGGCCACCTTTTTGGGTTTCCTCTCATTGTATGCATGATGAGGGACCTTGGCCCTCAATTTTTAGAGTTTTAGAGGCCTTGGACCCACTCCAATGGGGTGCCTAAATTTAGGACAGCAACATGTTATAATTTTACTAGCCTTGGGCTGAAAGTTTGAGGAGTGGGGCCCACCATATTATAAAGATCTTAGAGGAAATGATTTATACCTTTAGTTCCTTAAATGTTGGGCTTAATGAATGCACTTTTGAGGCACACTACAGTTGAATTTAATTGGGTCCATGAATGTAGCTAGTTGTTGAACTATTTAAGGCCCATAGGGTGGACCCATTTGATGTGTTCCAAGGCCCACTGGATTAGGCCCATTTGATGTAATTTAAGTCCCATAGAGTGGACCCATTTGATGTGTTCCAAGGTCCATGGGATTGGACCCATTTGATGTATTTTAAAGCCAATGGGATTAGGCCCATTTGATATGTATAAGGCCCATGGGTCGAGAACCATTTGATACAATCTAAGGCCCACGGGTTATGACCCATTGCAATGCACATAAGGCTCATTGGTGCGGCCCATTGATGTGGCCCATTTGATGAGTAAAAGGCCCATATGACATTGCCCATTTGATGTATTTAAGGCCCAATGGGGTGTACCTAAGGTCCATTGCAATGTGTGATCCCAACCTGGTTTACGTAATGTTATTCACTACGGGCTACACCTTGGGAGCAATGTTGGTTTGACGTCCACATTGCGAGTATAATGTTGGTTAAATGTCTGCATTGCGACTCTCCTTAGGGCCCATTGGTAGGCCCGTACTTGTTGTATGTAAGCCGTCTAGGCCAGCTGCGTTGTAAGGATAGGGCATTACTTTATAACATACTTAGTATAACTCCATGACGTACAGCCCATTTGTATCGGTCCATTTGATCGACCTGCTCCTATCGGCCATTTGATTGATTTATCTCATATGATTGATTAGGCCCATCTTGATATATTTGTGGCTTATTGCTAAGGCCATATATGAGGCCCGTTGTTGAGGCCCACCTTGATGTGTATGAGGCTCGTTGTTGAGGCCCACCTTAATGTGTATGAGGCCCGTTGTTGAGGCTCACCTTCATGTGTATGAGGCCAGTTGTTGAGGCCCACCTTGATGTGTATGAGGCCCATTGTTGAGGCCCACCTTGATGTGTATGAGGCCCGTTGTTGAGGCCCACCTTGATGTGTATGAGGCCCGTTGTTGAGGCCCACCTTGATGTGTATAAGGCCCGTTGTTGAGGCCCACCTTAAATATATATGATGCACATGTTGCAAGGCCCATTGTGATGTATGCAAGGCCCATGGGTCATGGCCCATTGCAATGTATGTAAGGCCCAATTGGTGCGGCCTATTCGATATATTTGTGGGGTCCATGTCATTAGGCCCATCCTGTTTTATTGGTGACCCGTCCATTGAGGCTCACCCGTGGTATATATTTGAGGCCCATGTGTAGGGCCCACCTATTGTGTATTTAAAGCCCATGGGTTGTGGCCATAGTGATGTATATTAGGCCTATGTGATGTAGCCCATACTGATGTGTATTAGACCCAGGTATGTGACTCACCTGCGAAGTATATTTGAGGCCCATTGTGATATATCTGAGGCCCATGGGTGTGACCCATCCAGATGTATTTGAGGCCTATGGGCAAGGCCCATTGTGATATGTGTTAGGCCCATGACCAGGGCCCACCTGTTTCGTATATTTGGCCCTTGTGTGAGGTCATGTGCCCATTATATATTTGATTCTATGTGGGCCATTCCTTGGGGGCAATGTTGGTTAAAAGTCCACATTGTCGACACCGGTTATTGATACCGTTTATGAGTATGTGACATCATAACATCATGATACATGCCCATTCGCATCATCTGCATGTTTGTTATGAGATGTGATTGACCATTGCATATGTCATTAGGCAGGATGATGTGAGACTCCCTGATAGGTGGAGATTATCTCACATGACCGCATGACATGCGCAGGATTGATGCATGATTGGATTGTATGACTTATACATCTTGCATTATTTTTTGATTACTGTACGCCCTAGTGACATCAGGGTCGTAGCCTCCACAGGCATATCGTGGATGGCCAGATAGGACACCGAAAATCTGTTCGAGCATCGGGCCGCTATAGATGCCCCTGGGTGAAAATCTCTAAATACCCTCTTGGTTCCATAGGATGCTCCAACGTCTAGACCGAGTGGGTAGATGAGCGTTGAGTGCCGATTACCAGATGGCTGCGCTCTCCACTGTGTCGTGGTCGGTTGGAAGGGGGTGCGGCCTTACCCGCCCGAGGGAGTAGGCATGGCTAGGCTGAGTTTGAACAGCTCAAGGAATGGGTCCGCTATCGGCGAGTCGGGTAGGTATTGGCAGACTACTGACAGGCAGGTAGTGAGGTCTTTTTCACTTACCCAATTGTGCACTTGATTGTGGCGGCAGGTTGTGTGAAGTGTAATAGACCCCGGTGATTTCTCCAGAGAGGAGCCATACTGATATGAGGACTGACATGATATTATGACACCTCGTCACTGTTGTGCATGTGGGCGGACGCTGATGTGGGCGGGTGTGATGTGGGCGGGGCTGAGGCATGGGCGAGCTGCCACACTGGGCGAGCTACCAGCGGTTGGCAGGCTACTGAGTAGGAGTTGCATACTCATTCATTCATCCATTCACTATCCACTCGGGCTGGTGGTGCATAACTAATTTTTGTGTATCTTCGTTATGGCAAGGATTTCGGTTGGGCGCGCGACTAACTTGAGATCAGGAGTTTACCACGTTGAGTCAGGCTATCCAAATTTAGGTATGGGACTGGTTTGGATAGAGATTCCTTGTGGTAGACCTCGTAGCCTGCGATACTACATACTATCATCCCGACATCACACTCTAGCATGGTCATTCCATTAGCACCATATATTACATATTCCATTACATCTTCGGCGTGTGGCATTGTGGGTTGTTATGTTTCTGTATTCCTGTGACTTAGATGAGAGTGATGATATTTGTTAGCTCTTTCGAATTGTGTATTACATTATATCCTTGCCATTCGACATTTGATTATCTATGACTCATCATTTGCATAGCTGTCCTATATTGCGTATTCTGATATTGATTGACTTATGGACTTGTTCATACTTCCGTTTATTCTATTATCGCATGATTATAATCTTGTCAGTATTTCTGTTTACACTGATAATTCCTACTCTTATCAGTGTTTCTACTTATTCAGTCATTGCATGGTTTATGGATTAATAGCTTTTCGGTATTGTATGATTATGATATTGTATTGAATACTTGACACTTATCTCGTACACACACTTACACCACCTTCTAAGATTTCTATAAGCTTATGCATGATAGATGCGTACAGGTGATGTTAGGTTGCAGCAGCATTGAGCTTGGAGCGTGCAGCTATTTTCTAGAGCTTTGATTTTGACATATATATTTCCCTTTCAGCATTGTATTCAAATGATTATATTACTGGATATGTGATGATGATGTTGCCTTTATGATTTGGGTAAACTTTTGGTTATGCTTATTACTAGTTAAATGTACAAAAAAAATCCTCCTTGTAGGATCCCAGGATCGAAAATCTGGCATATGAATGCTAGGAGCCGAGAATGGGGTACTACGGAGGCTGTCGCCACCGGATTCGGCAATTGGGATTCCTGTGAATTGGATTTTCGGGTTTGGGGCGTGATAGAAGTTGGTATCAGAGCATAACTTGGGAATACCTAGAGATAACATCACATATCTGCTAATAGCAATCCTTCACTCTATGATTGTTGAGAACTTAGAATGATTAGATCCCCGAGTTCGAATAACTTAGAGATTTTCTGATATAGTTCCCTACCGTTGAGATTGAGGCTGTATAGTGTTCCAGTTCGATCGTTTCTAATCCAGGATTTGAAGTTCTGTTGGATCATCGTAGTGTTAGCGAGGCATTTTGGGAGCAGGGGATTGGGATTTAGAGGCATTGTTCTCATCTCTTAGGTGTTTGATTATGTTGGCATGTTGTGTTCGGATAGGATTTTCCTCCCTTGGTAAGCCCTGTATTGGTTATGTTGTGGTTTAAATTTTGAGGATGAAATTTTTATTAGGAGGAGAGAGCTGTAAGCCCCGTATCCTAGACCGTACCGTTCCATAGACTTTCGCGGTCTTACCGATCGAATTCCTGAAACCTTCGACCCTTAGCCAATATTTACGTACGACCCTGATTCGTATGCCGTCAACCCGTATCGACTCAACTCAAGACCTTTACCATAGCGACCATGCCATCGCTGCGGTTCCGATGCCACAACTTGCGCGCCGAGGCGATACCCTGGTCAAGAGATGTGGGCCAACGTTCGGTGCGAAGAAAACACCTCGCGTTATGAAACCCAAGAGAATCTCTACGAGGTATCACATCAATCCCATCAATCCATCAATCCATCACATGTCAAGTACATGTAAAGTACACATCACCTTTCACCCATTCCCAAGCAACTACAAAAGTCAAGAATCTCTTACAAGCCCATACCTCTCTTACACCAAAAGCTCTCAAAGTTAAAAAGTTCTTACACCACCCATGCTTTTCTTAGACAAATGGCCACAAAAGTCAAGATTTTCTCACACCCATCACTCATCACATCCATCACCCATCTCTCTCCCTTTACAACTCTCTCTCTCTCTCTCTTTCTCATTTTCAAACTCAAAAAAATCTAAGGAGACAAATCCCATACGTATGAGAATTCTCCAAGCCTCTCCCTCTCTTTCAAAACTTCAAGTATGGCCCACTTTCCTACCCCATGATCTCCCATCCTAACCATCCATTCCCCATCTCCTCCATTGGAATCAAAGCTAAGGTGCTAAGGAACTCATAGGAGCAAGAAGATCGAACGGTGGGTGCTCCTCTAGATGTAAAAAATCTGATTTTTTTTACCCTAAATATTTTCTTTATTTCATGAGAGAAGTGTAGGACCCACCAATCAATGGTGGAGATCCCACAGAATCCCATGGTTGTGGCCTAATGGCCTACCTTATGCATGCATGATCCATGCATAGGGCTTTTCTCTATGGGCCCCATCATGGTAGTTTTATTTCATATCATATTATGTTTAGGTCATCTAGACCTTATAACCATGGTGGGGATGACATCCTTACCATGCATTTTAATTATAGACCATGCATGTGCAAGATCCATGTTGTAAATGTAGATCTAGGTATGATATGTGGGTGTGATTGATCTTCGGAGGGCTCAATAGTGGCGGAGCCCCTTTTCCTATGGCCGGATTGTCCTTCTATCTTTCTTTTTCCTCATTTTATTTCCTAATGTGTGTGACCCATTAATGTATTTTCCTTTTTATTTAACTTATATAATAAATTTTACCTAAGTACATGTTGTTGTCCAGAATTTTCTGGACAGTTTCTGGTTGTTTTTGGATCAGATTTTGGGACTGTTTGGGGGACTATTCATACCTATTAAATATACTTTTATGAAAGGTGAGGATCTCATCTTGATGTCCCTCAAATTTCAGCCCCAACTGACCTTCATTGGGGTCCCAAAGGTATGGTCCAAGTGAGGTGGACAGTCTGGATTTTATGCACTGTTCCAGCAACATTCCACCATGGACAGTTGGATTTTTAAAATTTATTAAAATACATATGGGTGTTTAAAAATTATAAAAATTTTCAGGGGTGTGGCCTACTTATGGTAGGACCTACCTACAAAATTTTGGGGCCAATGGATTCCTGTATACACCATGGTGATGGCAGGACCGGCCTATTATAATATGGTATCCAGATCAGTCCGATGTTCATGAAAGATTGATTTATATAAATGAATTAAAATATTTATAGATGTTCAAAAATTCTAAAATTTTTTAGAAATGTGGTCCACTTATTTTAGAAATCACCTACCAAATTTCAGGGCCAATGGACCCCTGTACACACCGTTGTGAGGGCTGGACTGGCCCACCACATTGGGACATCCAGGTCTGTCCAATTTTTCTGGACAGTCTGTTTTGTTTAAATTCATTAAAATACTTAGAGACATCTAAATATTATAAAATTTTGTGGGGGTATGGCCCACCTATGGAAGTATCACTCTATGAAATTTTACCCTCAAGTGACCCCGTTTGGGTATCCAAAAGAATGGGCCAAGATGGTTGGACTCTCAGATTTTTTTTTGCTGTGCAGTCCAGCAATATGCCTTAATAAAAAACCATAATTCAAAAATATTTCTTCTGATGGTGAGCCACCTTTTTGGGTTTCCTCTCATTGTATGCATGATGAGGGACCTTGGTCCTCAATTTTTAGAGTTTTAGAGGCCTTAGATCCACTCCAATGGAGTGCCTAAATTTAGGACAGCAACATGTTATAATTATGATGGCCTTGGGCTGAAATTTTGAGGAGTGGGGCCCACCATATTATAAAGATCTTAGAGGAAATGATTTATACCTTTAGTTCCTTAAATGTTGGGCTTAATGAATGCACTTTTGAGACCCACCACAGTTGAATTTAATTGGATCCATGAATGTAGCTAGTTGTTAAACTATTTAAGGCCCATAGAGTGGACCCATTTGATGTGTTCCAAGGCCCATGGGATTAGGCCCATTTGATGTAATTTAAGGCCCATAGAGTGGACCCATTTGATGTGTTCCAAGGTCCATGGGATTGGACCCATTTGATGTATTTTAAAGCCCATGGGATTGGGCACATTTGATATGTATACGGTCCATGGGTCGAGAACCATTTGATGCAATCTAAGGCCCACGGGTTATGACCCATTGCAATGCACATAAGGCCCATTGGTGCGGCCCATTGATGTGGCCCATTTGATGAGTAAAAGGCCCATATGACATGGCCCATTTGATGTATTTAAGGCCCAATGGGGCGTACCTAAGGTCCATTGCATTGTGTGATCCCAACCTGATTTACGTAATGTTATTCACTACGGGCTACACCTTGGGAGCAATGTTGGTTTAACATCCACATTGCAAGTATAATGTTGGTTAAATGTCCGCATTGCGACTCTCCCTAGGGCCCATTGGTAGGCCCGTACTTGTTGTACGCAACCCGTCTAGGCCAGCTGCATTGTAAGGATAGGGCATTACTTTATAACATACTTAGTATAACTCCATGATGCACAGCCCATTTGTATCGGTCATTTGATCGACCTGCTCGTATCGGCCATTTGATTGATTTAGCCTATATGATTGATTAGGCCCATCTTGATATATTTTTGACCTGTTGCTAAGGCCATATATGAGGCCCGTTGTTGAGGCCCACCTTGATGTGTATGAGCCTCGTTGTTGAGGCCCACCTTGATGTGTATGAGGCCCGTTGTTGAAGCTCATCTTGATGTGTATGAGGCTCATTGTTGAGGCCCACCTTGATGTGTATGAGGCCCGTTGTTGAGGCTCACCTTGATGTGTATGAGGCCCGTTGTTGTATGAGGCATGTTGTTGAGGCCCACCTTGATGTATATGAGGCCCGTTGTTGAGGCCCACCTTGATGTGTATGAGGCCCGTTGTTGAGGCCCACCTTGATGTGTATAAGGCCCGTTGTTGAGGCCCACCTTAAATATATATGAGGCCCATGTTGCAAGGCCCATTGTGATGTATGCAAGGCCCATGGGTCATGGCCCATTGCAATGTATGTAAGGCCCAATTGGTGCGGCCTATTCGATATATTTATGGGGTCCATGTCATTAGGCCCATCCTGTTTTATTGGTGACCCGTCCATTGAGGCTCACCCGTGGTATATATTTGAGGCCCATGTGTAGGGCCCACCTATTGTGTATTTAAAGCCCATGGGTTATGGCCATAGTGATGTATATTAGGCCTATGTGATGTAGCCCATACTGATGTGTATTAGACCCAGGTATGTGACTCACCTGCGAAGTATATTTGAGGCCCATTGTGATATATCTGAGGCCCATGGGTGCGACCCATCCAGATGTATTTGAGGCCTATGGGCAAGGCCCATTGTGATATGTGTTAGGCCCATGACTAGGGCCCACCTGTTTCGTATATTTGGCCCTTGTGTGAGGACATGTGCCCATTATATATTTGATTCTATGTGGGCCATTCCTTGGGGGCAATGTTGGTTAAAAGTCCACATGTCGACACCGGTTATTGATACCGTTTATGAGTATGTGACATCATAACATCATGATACATGCCCATTCGCATCATCTGCATGTTTGTTATGAGATGTGATTGACCATTGCATATGTCATTGGGCAGGATGATGTGAGACTCCCTGATAGGTGGAGATTATCTCACATGACCGCATGACATGCGCAGGATTGATGCATGATTGGATTGTATGACTCATGCATCTTGCATTGTGTTTTGATTACTGTACGCCCTAGTGACATCAGGGTCCTAACCTACACAGGTATATCGTGGATGGCCAGATGGGACACTGAAAATCTGTTCGAGCATCGGGCCGCCATAGATGTCCCTGGGTGAAAATTCATAAACACCCTCTTGGTTCCAGAGGATGCTCTAATGTCTACACCGAGTGGGTAGATGAGCGTTGAGTTCTGATTACCAGATGGTTGCGCTCTCCACTGTGTCATGGTCGGTTGGAAGGGGGTGCGGCCTTACCCGCCCGAGGGAGTAGGCATGGCTAGGCTGAGTTTGACCAACTCGAGGAATGGATCCGCTATCGGCGATCCACGTAAATATTGGCAGACTACTGACAGGCGGATAGTGAGGTCTTTTCCACTTACACAGTTGTGCGCTTGATTGGGGCGACAGGTGGTGTGAAGTGTAATAGACCCTAATGATTTTCTCAGAGAGGAGCCGTGCTAATATGAGGACTGACATGATATTATGACACCTCGTCACTGTTGTGCATGTGGGCGGGCACACGTGGGCGGACGCTGATGTGGGCGGGTGTGATGTGGGCGGGGCTGAGGCCTGGACGAGCTACCACACTGGGCGAGCTACCAGCGGTTGGCAGGCTACTGAGTAGGAGTTGCATACTCATTCATTCATCCATTCACTGTCCACTCGGGCTGGTGGTGCACAACTAATTTTTGTGTATCTTCGTTATGGCAAGGATTTCAATTGGGCGCGCGACTAACCTGAGATCAGGAGTTTACCACGTTGAGTCAGACTATCCAAATTTAGGTATGGGACTGGTTTGGATAGAGGTTCCTTGTGGTGGACCCCGTAGCCTGCGATACTACGTACTATCATCCGGACATCACACTCTAGCATGGTCATTCCATTAGCACGATATATTGCATATTTCATTACATCTTTGGCGTGTGGCATTGTGGATTGTTATGTTTCTGTATTCCTGTGACTTAGATGAGAGTGATGATATTTGTTAGCTCTTTCGAATTGTGTATTACATTATATTCTTGTCATTCGACATTTGATTATCTATGACTCATCATTTGCATAGCTGTCCTATATTGCGTATTCTGATATTGATTAACTTATGGACTTGTTCATACTCCTTCTTATTCTGTTATCGGATGATTATAATCTTGTCAGTATTTCTGTTTACACTGATAATTCCTTCTCTTATCAGTGTTTCTTCTTATTCAGTCATTGCATGGTTTATGGATTAATAGCTTTCCGGTATTGTATGATTATGATATTGTATTGAATACTTGACACTTATCTCGTGCACACACTTACACCACCCTCTAAGCTGTCTATAAGCTTATGCACGATAGATGCGTGCAGGTGATGTTAGGTTGCAGCAGTATTGAGCTTGGAGCGTGCAGCTGTTTTCTGGAGCTTTGATTTTGACATATATATTTTCCTTTCAGCATTGTATTCAAATGATTATATTAGTGGATATGTGATGATGATGTTGCCATTATGATTTGGGTAAACTTTTGGTTATGCTTATTACTAGTTAAATGTATAAAAAAAATCCTCCTTGTAGGATCCCAGGATCGAAAATCTGGCATATGAATGCTAGGAGCCGAGAATGGGGTACTACGGAGGCTGTCGGCATCGGATTCGACGATCGGAATTCCTATGAATTGGATTTTTGAGTTTGGGGCGTGACATAGGAGCCTTCTTCGAAGCTCCCCTGCCTTTGGGTTTTGCCCCCTCGGAAATATGTCCTACGGAAAGAAAAAGATATCATGCATTGAGATGAATGAAATCTCTAAGATGAGAAAAAAAAAATGGTAACTGACAATCCACCCATTTCGGGTTTCAATTTCTATGCTGCCGATTGGTGTTACGTCCAAACACACCGATCGGGTTTCAATTTCTGTGCTGCCAATTGGCGTGTACGTCCAAACACTAGCTTACTGACAAAGATGATTTTTTATTCATAAGAAAAAAAATGACTTGGGCCATCCATAGAAAGCATATTGAAAAGATCAGTGGCATAATCAACCTTTGGAGGTGGGATATTGGGTGTAGGTTGCACTTTCTGTGTTGAATCAGCCTGCACCAGGACCGACTCTGCTTTTGAATTAGAAGAAACCTATTTTGTCAATTCAAGTCAGGCATGCTAACAAGTTAGTGAAATCCCATTTTACCATGCACAATTCAGGAAAACACAAAGCTTTAGTTGATGCATAAGAAATCTCATATTGCTAAGTAAAAGACATCTAATAAGACCAAGAAGGTGTTTAGACCACAAATAAACAGATGTTACGTAGAAGATGGGTGCTAAGGTGATTCGCAGCACGTGTGATGGATCCAGGCTATTCATCAACTAGAGCCCACCAAAAGATTTCTGTCGTAATCTGGAGACAGTTCAGCTTCCCAGTAGCTATTTGACTTCTCATTTCCCATTTCTGCATACAACCAAAAGAGTAAGACCAATATTAAAATCAATATAATGAAGGCTAAGAAGCTGTCCTCATTGGTAGGCAGATTTGCAGCAATTAAAAAGCTCATAAGAAATGTAAGCCTGAGAAGTGTTCTGCATGCTTACTTTGAATAAATGCAACCTGTTCTGGAAGCCATGTGTCGAGTGTAGCAGATCGTACCTGCAGCACATTGCCAATAGTTTCAGTCGGAGTAGAAGGCAAACAATAACTGGGAAGATTATCTAAAGTCAGTTTCACATAATTAAAACACCATGTCTACTTCAATATTGAATCTGACTGTTGTAGAACACCTTGGCAAGTGTCCAGTCAGCAAAATCAAAGACCTTATATCTACTGCAACAAGTTCTGTTTGACTGATCCAAACCACACCACCCCCACTGCAATCTGTCAGATTTTTCGAGGAAATGGCATATTTTCATTTTCAGACCCAGCAGGGATACAAAGCTAACCAGTAAATAACCTTTCATGTGATTCCATAACCTTTCATGCAGCGAAACTAGGCTTATTCTATAGTAAACCTACCAATAGAAGCTTATAAACAGGTTGAATGGCAAATAAACATCATAGTTGGCTTTAGGAAGATTTCACTTAGCTGTTGTACCACACACTATGACTAGCTACTATGGTGCAGTCCACTTGAACTTTCTATGGTGCAGTCCACTTGAACTTTGGATCTGCCTCATTGTTGCACCCATGCCTTAAAATGTTTGGAAAAATGGATGGACAGTGTGGATATATCACATACATCACAGTGGGCCACTTGAACTTTGGATCCAAAATCCCTACCACTCATATTCCTGTTTTAATGAGTATATTATCCCATATGAATTGTAGGAGATAATGCTAATGAAGGGTTTTCTCTCTTAGGATGGTTCATGAAATGGTTTGCAACAATATGCAGCACTGGGAAGAAATAGCGTATGTTGACCGTTTACTCTTTTTTATTACTTAATCTTTATATCTTGTCTTCCTTGTCATCCATCATAGGCCTTGCCTTTCTTCTTTAAGTGCTTGAAATTGAAAAATATTCTTCCATATTTTGCACCTAAATACTGTCATCTAGTTAGCTAAAGCTTGAGTAAATTTATGGTTCTGTGTGCTCAACTTTCCGTGTTGTGGGTGTATATATATATATATATATATATATATATATATATATATATATATATATATATATATATATATATATATATATTAATAGTTGGAGGCAGCTGCTATCAATTTAGTTGCCGGAGAAAAGCCTGCAGATGTTTATTCAAGAATAGTTGCTAGGTATGGTAGTGCCTTCTTTGATTTAAACTTCTTTGTTGCAGACTTGCAGTATATATTCTCTACCTTTTATCAGGCATGCACTTCTCCAGCAATAAAAATGGCATGTTGGGGTGTTCATTTGCTTATAAAAGGTATTGTTTTTCTCTCAGAGTTCTTATATATCCTTATTTATTAAATTCAGCAGGGACCCACTTCAGTATATGTGTGTCATGGTAGAGCATGGAATAGAATTCTCAAAAGTTTTAAACTTCTAACTTATTTTCCTCTTTGCAGAATCTGATGAACCTAACAAATGAGAATCCTGATGGTTGTCAGCAAATTGTTGATTGCAGGGGACTGGACACAATGGCTGCCTTGATCATTGGTCACTTCCCATTTTTTGGAGCATGCCTATCTACAAATAATCAAATGAAAGAGAGCAACTCCTCTAAAATTAAAAGCAATGATCCTGTGATAATCAGAATGGCAAACATCTCGCAGATCAAGAACTTCGGTCCATTTATTAAAACTTTTTTTCAGTACTTAATACTGAAATAGGCCTTTTAAAGTGATTTTTCCTGATTCAGATTATTTGATAAAAAAATTTTTAAAAAAAATTGTTTAAACATATGGAAGCCAACTGCTTAGCCATATGGCCGAACCGCTCCCAAATTAGGTGGTGAATTCATCAAAGGGATGATGAATATATACAGTAGTTAAAAGGGGCAAACGAGAGGTTAACCACATTTGGGGAAGGGCAGATGGCAGAAAATATATGCATATGACCAATGCGCAGTAAAAAACCCATTACACAAACTCATTGTTCTATCTTCCCAAGGGGGTTGGATCTATAGCTACTGTGTTTGCTGCTAGTTCGTGCCCTCTGAGCTGCGCTTTTTGAAATACTTTTGGTTGAAGGCTTCAACACCATCAGGGTAGAACGGCTTCTCTGGTTTCTTCGGTCACCCGCACTCGAAGAGCCCCATCCAGGAGCTCTGGTCGTTCGATTTGACCAATCGTGTGCTCTATTTTCTTTCCAACTGTTGTCATCTGAAGACTTCTCAATAGGAGAAGAACTCCAAACAGGAGATCTTATTGGTTGATTCAACTCATCTTGTCCTCTGTCTTCATTCCAACCACTAATGTCTGAAGATCTCTCCGTATGGGTACCCGTTGGGCTCTGACTACCCTAGACAGAATTAGATTGACCATACATCTTGTCCTTATCCCAAACATGTGGTTTGGCAGATGAATCATTTGGTTGGTTCCAACAATTTACATCTTGGGATTTAGCATCTTCAACCCTCTCATTTTCTGCATCATTTGATTTCCAACCTCCCTAAGGAGTAGATTGATCAGATTGAATGGGCTGCTTCTTTTGCACTTCTGTTCTATTCCAAGAATTAAATCCAGGACACTCCTCTGCTGTTGGTCTTTTAGATTCACTTGCCTGTGTTTCCTTTTTATTACTATTCTAGCCACCCCATGCATTAGACTGATCTGACTGTCTCTGGTGCTTATCAATTGAGAAGAAGAATGAAGCAATCTCGTCAATTGAGAATGCAAGAATTACAGTTACCCTTAAATGAAGATTTAAGGATAACAAAATCCAAACTTGAAAAAGATTGGGGAATGTGACCATATAACTCAGTTGTTAACATAGCAATTGTCATATGTCACTTGTGTGCTAGAATATCAACTAACACCCTATTCTTAGCTTCGCTTTGATCCGAAATGGGAAAAGTTAGAAACGCCTAACAGAAGTTGGCAACTATCACTGCCAAATAATATTCATAAGGATTAGAATCACACAGTCACACAGTGTGGTTTGCTACTCTATTAGGAGGTTTAGTATAAAAGGAAAAAAAAAAAGGGCCAAATGCAAATTCATATATGTTTGTATTTTTTATTTTATTTTTTTACCTAAATTTTGATCTAACTTATTTTCTTGTTTAGTCCCTGCACATCTACATGCACACACATATATGCTTATATTGCATTGATCGGTGATCATGATCTCAGGCACTTGAAAAAAATGATTTGCAGTTTAAGTGAAAATCAAGAGACAGATTTATTTGAATAGCTAGTCATGGTTTCTGCACTCAACTAGAATTTTCGTGGTAAATGATGATTCAAAGGGAGATCTATATGAATCAGATTCTTCATCCTAATCTTAACTGATCTATATGAATAAGAGGAATGTCTACTACCAAGTTGGATTATGATATGTGGTTAGACTTGGGATGATGTAGATGGGATTTAGTCAGGGATCTGCTCCTAAGATTTACATGGGCTGCAACATAGGGAATGGTGTAAAATCATGCTCTAAACACTTTAAAATTCACATGATTTGGCAACATGCACTTATAAAATATGTTGTTTATAGCATTTGCAAATGGAGAGAGAGAGAGAGAGAGAGAGAGAGAGAGAGAGAGAGAGAGAGAGAGAGGATGACTCTTACGGGAGTTCAAATCTAGCATTTGCATGATCATGAATGTGATATTTACACCAGTCACAGCAAATGGATACTCCCAAGTAGCTCACTTTCCACCTTTCTTGTTCAATAGCCTCAGAAAAGATATCTAAGACAGTACAAAAGAAACAAGAATTTGTTCAGAAAGATAACTAAGATAGTATAAAAGAAACAAGCATTTGTTCACACAGAAAGATAAATATTTTTTAAACTTAATCGCATTTTTTAAGATTGGCAATGGAATGATTAAGTTGATTACCCCATCAGATGCAGAAATGATAGAATGCAGATTTGGTGTGGAGTCTGCACTTTCTATTTTAACAGTTACATGTATATCAGCACCATAGCCCGCAGAAACCGTATCTGCACCATAATTACATGTATATTTCTTATTTCCATCTCTTAAAATTCTAAAATTCTCCATCCACTAAAATAAAATCCTCAAACATTCCATGAAAATTGAAGATAGAAAGGAAAAATGAAAACACTAAACCTTAAGCGCCAACTCCTTGAGATCACAGGACGTTGCCTGCTTAACCATGATTTCCCTCATTTTTCTACGAATCTGTCTGATTTGGCTTGACTAGGCATAACAGGTTCACTTAACCTGATTAGGACGCCTCTTGGTGAATCCAATGCAAAACATTCTCAGGGTTTAGTTGTCTGTCGTCTTCACATGTACATGCGCCTCGATCAAGGTTTGCCACTTACGGACTAGCGATCTTAATTTGTCGATTGTAAAATCCTGTAGGACTGATCCTCATCAGCCTGGAGGTCAGCCAAGGAACACTCAAACACTCGGTGTTTGAGACCTTCATACTGCAAGTTACAGACGTTAAAATAAATGTGAGGTTTGTAACTTTAAACAGACATTAAAAATACTGTAATAATGTCTTCATATTGCACTTCTAGCAGCAAATATTCAGCATACAATTTGCTCCTTAGATTTCCACCATTGGAAACTCATTTTCTATCTATTAAATAGTATCATTTTCATTATGGCCAAGCGTGTCAACACATTAAATAAGCTATCCTTCATATTCCAGTAATTCGTAAATAATATGAAATTACTGTGCTCCATACTCAGAAAATGCTCCAGCTCCCTTAGATCACTATAAGTTACTGTGCTCCTAGTATAACCAAAGAAAAATATCCAAATACAACTTCACCTTGAACTGCAGGGTATTGTTGATAGCATCACTTATCAGCTCCCAGTTTGGACCCATATCATGCATGAGGACAACAAGTGCCTGAAATAAGAAATTTTAGTTAAGGAATTCTCCATTTTCCTTGCAATTAGATTTCATATTTTTTCTATTTACATGGGCTAATATGTTACATGCTCAAGATCCATGGTCCATCAGCTGGGGTTCCTACATTTATATGCTCTGGCCCAATAATCAGGCTGGTAACTCATCGGACACAATGTTTGAAACAAATGGAAGCTCAAAGAACCTCTAAGATTTTCTTAGACATTCATTTTTTTCTTGGACCTGGCCCACCCAATGACTGGACTGGATTCGCTTTTGAGCTAACCATTTAGGGTGCACTTGATGGACTGCTTGGATATTTGGTGTAGAGGGGCTACCTTGAACATGTGTGGTATTAGCAAATCTTATAAGTGAATCCCCATGACAGAGTGGAAAAGAGGAAATTAGGTGGGAGAAGAGTGGAAGAGACTCACGTGAATTCCTGGTATTACTCTTATGTTGACAAGAACTAGAGATAATGATATGAGACTTTGGATGATCTAGAGATAAGAAGAAGGCAATCTCTTACCTTGGATGATCTAGAGAGAGAATGATATGAGACTTTCCCTTCTAGCTGATATTCATGCGTGACCCAATTGCTCTTTTCTCCTTTTGGAGCTCTCCCTTTCTAAAACAACATAAAGAAGCCCCAATTCTCATTTTTTATTTTTGTACGTTGTTTTAAGAGTAGAAATTCATAAATCATAAACTATTTTTCTCTACTCCAGAAATGGTCATGAGCCATACTCAGCCCCTCAATATCAAAGCATTTTTCAGAGAAATGGAAAAAGAAAAGGCAAGAGAGATAACTCACTTGATTCCCATCTTAGCAAAGACGTTCACATTAGAATGATTTTCCCTGACGTTTACCTCCCCAAACACCTGGAATGAGTGGAACCTGTTACAATTCACTGAAACCATTCAAATTTCAAGAAATCAATCATGGGACCCACTTCAGAAGCAACCCAATAGAAGAGACTGGAACATCTGAGATGTGCATCAGGTTGGCCCCACAATGTAAATGACCTGGCCCAAAAATGAGACTGGCTACTATCCATGTAGACCACTCCACTTTGTGTGGCCCACCTACGAAAGTTTCATATAATCAGTCAATGAAAATCATTACTTTAATAGAGAGCAACTAAAACATGGATGCGGAAAATGATGCATCAAAGAAAATGATTCAAGACTGAAACATCATTGGATTCATTTTGCTAGGACAGTTTATGAGGATGTCTTTCTTTCTTTCTTTCTTTTTAATAACAGACTAGTATTACAATATTCCCATGACATGGTGACTGCTAGAAAATCTTTACTTGCCTAATTCAGATGCTTTCTTCATTGCAAGTTGTGTGAGTTTAGGAAATTATGTATCTAAGTAAGAGCATAGGCCTTAAGATTGGGCTTCTTTGCTTTTAAGGAGACTTCATGAACTTTTATAAGGCTATAAATCCATTCTCTCTACATCACACCAATCAGGCTTTTATCTCTACACCACACCAGTCAGGCTTTAAGACCAGGCTTCAGGGTTCTCTCTACATCACAATAATCAGGTGTTAGGCCCAGGCTTCTTTCTCTTTAAGACAGTCTGAAAACTCTGCTATCGAGAGCAATAACAGTAACCTTGTCCTGTACATCCATTGGTATCATAGCAGTGAAATAGGAAAAGGCACACACGTTGCATAATAACATCATTGGATGAAATACCATAACTCAAAATAGTGAATCTACTAAGTCAAATCTTAGTTAGGCTTAAGTATACTGTTACACATATATTCTAATTGTCTTCAAGCCCCATATGATCTAAGAAACAGTAACATCAAATGCATTTAAAGTATTTATAGGACTTGAAAGAAAAGATCCTGGAAATACTTACTCTGTCCGTTGGCGCTTCTTGGCAAGGTTTTCAGAATTACAAACAGAATCACATATAAAAACAAGAAATTTAGATCATAGAACCCATACATGCCTTGAGCCGAAGCTAGTAGGTTAGGCTAAAATGGCTTGAGCCGAAGCTAGTAGGTCCCTGTTATATATGGAAAATATTAAGATTCTGATGAGTAATGCCTTGATCAAATTTGTTATATGTGGAAAATATTAGCCATAACTTTTCCAGTTAAATGTAGACCGTTGATTAAATATTCCACTTTCTAGCCACCAATCAGATGGGTAAGATTATTGGAAAGATGAGATTTAAAGGTATAGGTCATTTACTGTCTTTCATTATTATGAAAATACCTATAAATTAACTGTTTTGAAAGAAAACATTTCATTCATTTTTCATTGCCAACAATTTCTATAGATACTTTAAGGGAAAAAAATAAAATACAATCGGCAGGAAAAAAAAAATAATTCTTTTATGTAGAAATCAATTCCATTCCAACCATTTGGCCATCTTTGTAGAGGTCTTATTGGTTGAAAATCAAATTCATCCACACACATTACAATAAGATATATGTTGGCATGAATGATGATTCAACATATGCAACGAAATAGAATTTAGGATGCATTTGGTTGCACCAAATATCATGATATTTCATGATTAATCTGTCTAATTTGGTGCATAATTTCATGAAATTTGGTGCAACCAAACACAGCCACAATCATAAGAGTAATATTAATAATAAAAGGAAATAAAGATGCAAAACTAAACTATAACGAATTATGCATGGATTCTTTCGCATGTCAAACACATAAATACATGTAAATATGACTTGACCTGAAAAAGAAAGGACCAACTATTCAATGATGGTGAACTACGAAGTCATGAAATGTAATGAAACATAAATATATATGTAAAAGATCACACATAAATGAATCTCAGCAAAAGATTACCTATTGATCCATATTTAACCTCCTTTTTTTGAACCGAGGCTAAAAAATTGAGGCTAAAGGCCTACTTTCTTGTAGTAACATTGACTCATTTACTTTACAGTGGACATGAATAAATTTCAAGCTTTTCATGGATCCCAAAAATATCACCCATTTTGAGTTGGGCCATCCATAGAAAGCATATTGAAAAGATCAGTGGCATAATCAACCATTGGTCACTTCCCATTGTTTGGCGTGTGCCTATCTACAAATAATCAAATGAAAGAGAGCAACTCATTCTCTAAAATTGAAAGCAATGATCCTGATAATCAGAATGGCAAACATCTCGCAGATTAAGAACTTCGGTTTGTTTATTAAAACTTTTTTTCAGTACTTAATACTGAAATAGGCCTTTTAAAGTGAATTTTCCTAATTCATATGATTTGATAAATTTTTTTAAAAAAAATTGTTTAAACATATGGAAGCTAACTACTTAACCATATGGCCAAACCGCTCCCAAATTGGGCGGTACATTCATCAGAGGGATGATGAATATATACAGTAGTTAAAAGGGGCAAACGAGAGGTTAACCACATTTGGCGAAGGGCAGATGGCAGAAAATATATACATATGACCAATGCGCAGTAAAAAACCCACTACACAAACTCATTGTTCTATCTTCCCAAGGGGGTTGGATCTACAGCTACTGTGTTTGTTGCTGGTTCATGCCCATTTACTGCTGGTTCATGCCCTCTGAGCAGTGCTTTTTGAAATACTTTTGGTTGAAGGCTTCAACACCATCAGGGCACTTCTCCTTGACATAGTTCTCCAGGCATTTGAGGTAAGAGAAATCCACTCTAAAACCATTTGTGGAGACAACAAAAAAACACCTGGTACCTTGGTATTTGTCGTGCTTACCAACTGTGACATAGTCAATCTTTTCACCCATTTTTGTCGCTTTGTCAGGGTGGTGTTGAAAAAAATTATCGAGTACCCAGGACTAATCTTCATCCGATAGCCGATCACTATCATTGTAGCTGGAATTATGCAGAATTTATTTCATCGACAGCGAAATTGGTTCAACATCATTAAGAATTTTCTCTTCCTCACATGTGAATAGATCCAAGCGTCTTCCAGTGGCAGTGAGAATCCCATTAGCATTCCGACCATCAGGCCCCATAGGTGTAGGTGACTGGGTAGAATGGCTTCTCTAGTTTCTTCTGTCACCCGCACTCGAAGAACCCCATCCAGAAGCTCTAGTTGGTCGATTTGACCAATCGTGTGCTCTATTTTCTTTCCAACTGCTATCATCTGAAGACTTCTCAATAGGGGAAGAACTCCAAACAGGAGATCTTGTTGGTTGATTCAACTCATCTTGTCCTCTGTCTTCATTCTAACCACCAATGTCTGAAGATCTCTCCATATGGGTACCCTTTGAACTCTGACTACCCCAGACATAATTAGATTGACCATGCATCTTGTCCTTATCCCAAACATGTGGTTTGGCAAATGAATCATTTGGTTGGTTCCAACAATTTACATCTTGGGATTTAGCATCTTCAACCCTCTCATTTCCTGCATCATTTGATTTCTAACCTCCCTAGGGAGTAGATTGATCAGATTGAATGGGCTGCTTCTTTTGCACTTCCATTCTATTCCAACATGAATATACTATGTGGTTAAAAAATTTGAACTATAACACAGGAGTCAATACTAAAAAGGGAAGATGACAGTTGTGCACTTGGTCACAACCCTACAAGACCTTGATTTGTGCACTTGGGTGAGGATTCAAATAAAAGTATTCGGTAACGGTAACAGTAACAGTTGCCATAATGGCTGGCCATATGGACAATATAATTAGGGCCATAAGAGTCAAAAAATAAATTTAAGAAAAAAAAATTATTGCCCCCATTATCAGTCCATTACAAACATGTTACAGCCATTACAGGCTCATTACAAGCCTTTTTTATTTTCAGATCAAGCATTACAGCCCTGTTATTGCGTAATGAGGTCCCACTATTACTTTTACATAACCATTTTTTTATACCTAGCTTCAAATGAGGGATTTTCGAGAGAAATTCAGTTTATTCTATTTTTCTTTGACTCAATGTAGTCAATTTTTATTACTTGGTTGCAGATATTACAAACCTTAGCCATATTATTCACAAAAAAAATCAGATTTTTCCAATTTCTAATCATGCAACACAGTAATTTTTTCCCTATTTTAATCATATGCAAGTCATGAATGAGAAAGATGTTAGTGATGAAAGTGGAAGCATGAAACAGAAGACAACAGAAAAATGCAAGATTCAGCTAGTGTCCTCTTAAGTGCTAAAATTAAACAGCCCTCTAAAGATTAGATGATGTTAACAATGCATATTTTTTCAATGTCATTATACAAGTTCCACTCATCACTCAATGCTCAAACCTTAAGAAGAAGAAGAAGAAGAAGGGAACTTCAATACCTTACTCTTTATAATTTTGAAATTTCTGAAACCAACCCAGATGAGAGTTATTTGTTAGGGAGGGTGCACAGATCTTCATAATATAAATCCAGAATTTTAGCCAATCCAACCTACAAAAATCATGAGTTAGCATTAAATCCAACAAACAACACATTAAGCTTTCATGAGACTTCAATCTTTTGAAATAGCATTTTATTTGCAAAAGAACCATGCAAAAGTTTATAAACTGAGCTGAAGTCTCTCATCAACACTTGTTCAAAATTCACAACATGATGCATAGCAGACAACAAAAATTTTGATATGGAACCAGCATCATTTGATTCATTAAGACAACCTTGAGTTTAATTCTAGAACTCAAAAGAATGTATAAAACATGCAAAGAAGCAAACGATTATGATATAGCACATCATCATATGTAATGGGCCAGACTCCATTTAAAATGGTGGTGACTACTCCTCACATGTGGCACTAATGCAAAACTATCTAGACCATGATCCCCACTGTGTGGAGCATGTCTACGTAATCATACAAATCAATCAGCCAGCATATGCTCATGAGATGAGCCACACCTATAAAAAAAATGAGACTAACTCTATATAGGCCTGCTAACAAGACTGAGGTTGAAATGAGATGAGCCACACCTATAATCGAACATGACTGGGGTTGAAATGAGACTAACTCTATATAGGCCTGCTAACAAGACTGAGACATCAGGATTCATAGGGATGCCTGTTAACATGGAGCGCATATAGAGAGCTAGGTTGTTTGTCAGGTGGGCCCACTGTGAATTCCCTAGCCTAAAAATCAAGCTAAATGCAGCATGCACTCATGAGATGAGCCACACCTATAGAAAAAATGGATGGTTATAAAATGGTCAACTGTTCCCCACACCTCTAGAACAGAACATGAAAAATAATTGAAACATAAAATTTGGAGAATTGACACCTACATGCAAGGTACCACAATTTGTGGTAACTTATGATCATTCCCCCATGACACTTGTGTAGGACAGCAGTACCATGAAAAAGGTAGGTCCCACCACAAAGATTGCTTGGCAAACAAAAAAAAATAAAATCAGGCTAGACCAATCATCAGGTGAGATGCACAGTTGACATCAACGGATAACTGGACTAACTTAACATACAGGGATGACCCACCTAATGAGAGGATCAGCTTGATTTCCAAGGCAGGTGATCTTCATGTTGGGGCCTATCTTTTTTATAGTACTGATTTCCTGCACAAGTGGCTTTTAGTAGTAAATGTGGTACAACACCCTGTTTGTAACCTGTTTCTGTTTATCTAATGCATTTTCATGTAATTTACCTAAATGAGAGGAAATTAATTTATTTTTTAAAAAAAAATAAAATAAAATTAGCACAATTCTAGCGAATCAAAACCTTCATATTTGATTGGCTTGCTACCTGTATGATTTCAGATTTGATTCTGATTTTTCGAATGATTAAAACTGATATGCACATCTATACAGCTGAAGATAAGCATATGAAAGAGGAGATTCACTGTACACATGTAAGAGATCCTGGCCATTCACCAGACTTCACAAGACAGGTTCACTCATCAGGTATGCCACATGTGCATGCTGGATATATATGATTGGCACTGTCTGCCAACCAAGGCAAATCATTAACCTGGATCTTGCACATGTGAGCAATGCTTGCACTTTTCTCCCAAATCTCCTCTTCAATCAGCCTTACTATGAACCTTCCTAGCATTTCTATATATTCAAACAGCAAAAGAATTCTACCTTGCACAAACGATGCAAAAAGATGTCCTTAGAGAACCATGAATCATCCAATATCACCGATGCGCCTTTCTCAAAACCAACTGTGTTTGTGTGGTCCTTACGAAACCCATATAGAAAAGATTGAATTCAATAAATTAATTAAAATAGACTCATATAGAAAAAACTATTTTACAAAATATTTTTTGAGATAACATATCTTTGATTCATGAAACAGCCAAAGAACAACTGTGAGATCCAAATCGATGGGAAGCACACCGTCAACAAATTGAAGCAAGAAATTTTCTAAAACTGAAACAAGAGTCTTAAATCTCATTTACCTATTTCTGAAAGCATAGGACATACGAAATACCTCGAGTCGATTTCATCAATTCCTCATTAAATGGAACAAAATTGGGCTTTCCCTGTGTAGTACCAAAACTACAAGAAACAAATACTTTTCCTCGGTTCGTTGATCATATGTTCAAAGTACAAGAAGCAAAAGCAGAATTAGAAACAAGACCTTATTGATATGATCAAAATCATAAAGTAGAACGGCCATTGCTGCCAGCAGAGTAGAAACCACTACCAGTAGAGCAATCATACACCTTGCAATCTGAAAATTCAAAAATCACAAAGAATTCGCATTTGCAAATTATAAAAATAAAAAACCAACCACTAATAACAAATACACAATCCCAACAAATCAAAAACCCAAATTGTGAAATGGTAGTTTGATTGTTGAGTTCTCAAGGCCTATTGGAATAATGGATTCCAATTGCAAAAGTTGTAGTGTATCTCCACCAGAAATCCAGCAGTTTCTACTATTGGGACTGGATGATATGATACTTGTATTCATCCAATCCTTTGGTCATTGACAAACACCAGATGGAATTTGCATGGAACAAGTGCAATTCCATACCACCTAATCTCATTTCCTAAATAGGCCCTTGGGTCTACCAGGTAAAATGCGAAAGGGAATGAGAGAAAACCTAAGATTTATCGTTAATTTTCACCAATATTTATATAAAACAAATGGGATTTACAAGGAAAAAAATACAATGTGTCACCCTCCATTCACCTAAAACTACAAAAAGAAATACATACACACGCACACACAGACAGACATACATGCATATACAAAAAAAGATCGCCATCAAACACAGTGCACCAAAAGCCAGTGTACATGTCTCCCACCAATTGCGGATGGAGGGAGGAAGGTGTGCACCCACTCTTTGGGAATACTGCACCAAAGTCGGGCCAGGGGCATTGAGCCCTAGCTCAATGGCAGTGCTTTCTATCACAACCTTGAGTGTCTCAGGTTCATATGTGTTGACATACTCATATGTATAATATACATGCATGCATACATATACTTAATATGCATGAATGCATAAAAATCCTCATCTATTGTCCAAGAAAGAGATTGTTTCTAAGTACTTTCATGAGGAGATGAAATTCAAAAGTGCAGTGTAGAATTAAATTGATTTACCTGTTCAAAATTGGAGTAGGCTAGTCTCTCTTCCATGCGTAAACAAGCAACGTCAAATGAACTCTGGCAGGCTGCAGGGATTTCTTCGTGCTCATGAAGTCCCAAAAACCTATTCCATTAAAGAAGAATGGTTTATTGACTAAAATTTCAGATGGCTAGCATTGTTCTAGTTCTAAAAGCTTTAACTCAATTTACTGAAAGGAGGAGGAAAGAAAAGTATGTAACCCATGTCAAAATTGATGGAATCAATGTTTTGAAAAATCAAATCAAATAGGTAGAACCACAAATTTGTTTAAGTATTTTTGAAAGATTAATAAAATACAAAGACTAGATCTTTCTTTCTTTGATAGATAAGTTGGGCTTGACCCCAAGACCTCAATGTTGAAATGCAGTTGTCTACCATTAAGCTAAAAAAGAAAGGAGAAATCAATAATATTCCACAATTCCATAATTAACATTAGCCAATTTACAACAATCTATGGCAGTGTGATTAGTAATGAGCCATATAGAGCATCACTAACAAATCAAATACTGCAAAATTTACAAAATTACCACCAAACCCATCTCTAAGAAAAAAATCATTTCAAACTCACCAACATGGATGTAGCCATGCTCATTGTGAATAAAATGTTCATAACATCATGGACTCCTATGCTTTCCATTATATTAAATTACATTAGGTGTGTGATTTACCACAGACAACCTTCCAACAGTTTCATCTTCTCATTACCAGAAAATCATTTAGTAGAAATTAAAAAAGCACATATAAGCCAACTTGAAGTCTATATTAAGGTTGCATTTGAACAGGTTTTGGGAGGATAGGTAGATTGTTCAGCAACCTTTACAACTTATCAGTTCAGAAAGATTAACAGCTATGAGACAGTCAGTAACCAAATTGTTTGGACTCCTATTTCAAAAGAAACATGATAGGTTATGAGAAGGAGCTCATTACTTTGTTGAGGGTCATATCTCTCAAGACAGGACAAAATGATATAGAAATGTTTGTCTTCTGGGAATTTTTCATAAAATCCATCTATGGAAAATTGGACGGAAGGGGATACCCTGCATTAAAAAGGCATCATGTTTGGAAATGCAAGGAAAGCAGATTCGGCAATAAAGAGGACTATTCCTTTTTCATCAAAGGGAACCAAAATCGCAATTCCACTTGTTGATGTGAATGCGATAGAAATTTCTAGATTGCGATTTCAAGACTCCCAAACACATATAATATTGGTGCAGCCAAACGGGTATTAAAAAATAAAAACAAATAAAAAAAGAGGGCAAAACAAATAAATAGAAGAAATTAAACAAGTTGCATCATACTCATAGTCATATCCATCATGTCATATGCAATATGGGTATGCCAGTGGATTTGAAGAATCTGGGGTATTTGTTAATTGTTAGTTTCTCAACCCCTATGGTTTTTTATTTTTTTATTTTTTATTGGGTGAATCAGATTTTGTTGCCTTATAGTTGATACTTCTTGATTCATCCTCTTTACTGATTAGTTGTAAATCAACAGTTTCTCTCTTTAGAAGCATATTAGAGTTTGTTGAGGAGAGTTTAGTTGTTGTTTTGAATAAGAAAAGTTAGAAGGCACTTATAAACAGAATTTGGTTTATTTTTTGCAACCTTTTTATTCAGATCCTGTATTCTTCTCGTATGAGGTTTTGAGCTGCACCAATGTTGCAAGTGATGTTTAAAATCAGTGTATTGGGTATCGTATCGTTCACCATCACCTATTAACTAAATTAGAAGACTTTCACTTATTAAAGCCTAAATTGTTTGCAATGTGGATTTCCAATTGTCTGGAATAGTCAAAGTTCACCACTGTTAGCATGTACTGCATGGGGCCTGATAACATCTATAGGTGATATTTAGTCTTGGCTATATCTATAGTAGGACTAGAAATTTAAACTGTTGGATTGAAATATGCGCGTGCATGAGCAGGTTTATCAAACTCGAGCAGAGTACCATACATTTCATGAAGGGAAGATAGTAAGACAGTGATAATAGATAGTAAAATTCATATGTAAGAAGAAACTTGAAGAACCAAAGAGACTGAGCACAACACCAGATGCAGCACACCTTCAGCCTTGTACTAGAGTCAATAGAATTATCCCATCTCCAATACTCCTACCATGAAAAAAATAAAGCTACAAAACTTCATTCTAATTAGTGTGTGTTGCTACGAGCCATATTTATGGAGGTGACTACACAGTTTCCTTTTCACTTAAAAAAACTACACTTTCCAGGGGAAACAAATAAAGCCTTCTAATACAGCTGGACTTTCTAAGATACTATAGTAATCAAATAAGAAAATATTCATAATAGAGTTTCTAAAATAAAATCATACATATAAAAACTACTTAGATAGGAATTCTTGCCACATGTGATTAAGTGGACCCCATTTGGTCATTTTCTTGTGCATACATATGAAACATGGGTGTCTGGGTGAGGTGCGATTGCATCACACACCATTCCACTATTTTTGGGGCAACACAGAAAAATGGAAAGTGCATTAACTGGTCCCCTTTCCTTCCCAAAATCAATATTCAAAACAGTTTAACGAAGGAATTATTCAAATAAATGTTTGGAATCCTTCTATACATTTGCACCTAATCGAATATGAAATAAAAGAAAAAAGAAAAAAAAAAAGGAAACAGAACAACAGTCAGAATTCAAACCTCTTATGGAACTCCAACGCATGCAAAACCAAAGAATATAGATATTCCACTTTCCGACTATACACCTGAATCGAACCTTGAATAAGCAGAGCAAACAGGAAAACAAAATTTTTCAAAAGAACTCCCTTGACGGAATGAGAAATCATGGAAAAAGCAATGAGAACAAAGGGAATCCGAATAAGAACGGGACCTTCGGCAAAATTCACGGAGGGGTGGCCGTCATCATCTTCAGCTGTGATTTCTCTGGAACAGATCTTGAGAAGATAGTCTTCGAGGTTCTTGGCGAGATCAACGGCCCAGTTCGATTTAGGGTTGCGATTGGACTATAGGATGCAAAAACTAGCGACGATGGCGCTGCCGTGCTCTTCTTTTTCTGTCATCTTTGGTGGGACAGCTGCCGATGCAATTCCATGGACCATGAGTTGAATGCCATTTCTGAAAGAAACCCTAGATATGGAATGGAGTGGGAGAAACGAGAGAGCTGGAATTGGGCAATCAGGGTTTTGAAAATGGAACCCTAGAAAAATGCAGGACAGAGAGAGGGAGATATGGTTGAAATGGGGCTGGAAGAGAGAGAGAGAGAGAGAGAGAGAGAGAGAGAGAGAGAGAGAGAGAGAGAGAGAGAGAGGGACGGACGCGAGATGGAATGGGGTTCCCCAAGGAAGGGAGGGAAAGAATGAGATGAGGGGAGAGAAAGAATGAGAACGAGGGGGAAAAGAAAAGGGAGAGCTCGATTTTCGCATTTTGTACCTGCTACGGATCTGCTATGGTCTAAAACCGTAGTTAAAAGTCCCTAGCCGTAGCAATTGTGTCGTCCATCGTAGCCCCTCCACGTTCACACGTCTGGCGGGATCTTGATAAATGGATTTTTCAAGGGCTTTGTGGGGTCCATCTTGATGCATTTGATATATCCACTCCGTCCATTAATTTTGTAACTTTTTTTATAGGAAATGACCCAAGCATCTAGGCAAATCAAAGGTCCAATTAAACCACACTATCAATCAATGGTAGGTATTAATCTACACTGTTTCCTAACGTGTGGTCCACTTGAGCAATCAATCTACTTCCTTTTTTGGGCTCCTGCCCTAACATTCTCTTTCAAAACGGATAGACATATTAGATGGAGTACACAAATTTTAATGGACCTCGTAGAGTCCCTTATAGGGCTATCCTATGTTGAACGAACGTGTGAAGGAGGTAGTTTTTAGCTACGGTTTAGGCTTTTTTGGCTACGGTTTTAAGCCGTAGTAATATAGCTACGGTTTATATCCGTAGCCAAAAGATAGCATGGTCCGTAGCCTTTGGTCATTTTTTTGGTAGTGAATGGTTAGATTTTTGACCGTTGGCGAACACGCAATCGCAAACATCATATATGCGATCACATATTCTCGTATATTATGAATATGAGATTGCATATTTGCAGAAATCGCATATGTTACTGTTGCATATGCGATTTCCAGTTGGATGTTCGAATATGCGATTGCATATTCGAATGTGTGATCGCACATGACAACACTGGTGATAGTCATTGTGTCCTTCTTCTTCACAAAAATTGTAATGGACTATTACAGGCCATTTTTTTCCATAATGGCAATTACAACCCCATAACGTGTAACAGTACCCACCTTTACCATATTACGTAACCATTTTTGGATAACGTGCGTATAACCCCACATTTTTACACATTACTACACGTGGCTTTGTGGCACATGTGTGATTGGCCCAAGAGCCTGTCCAAAGTAGCCACCATACAGATTTTCTGGCCCAAAAATCTGGCAGGTCTGCTCATCAGGTGGGCTAAAATGCTGGAAACAAATGGGTGGCTTAAAAATTCTTTTCCAAGATTTCTTAGCTGTATGTGTCATGCACTATGGCCACATTCTGAGCTGGCTGGACTATTTGGATGGGGAATATATCGGTGGAACCCACTAGATGAAGGCTTGGATATTCACACTTTTATCATGTTGGCACATGTTATCGCATGTGGAGACACAATGTTGTGCATGCACAAGCTTCTGCAATATATTTTACTGGCTTGGCATGCAGGTGGTAAAAGCAAGATCTGTAAATGAGTATGGCATTATGCCTATTAGCAGGTCTTTGGAGCATTTGGCTAGAGAGAATAGCTGCTGTTTTAAAAATCGAAGGGGGGCTGGTTTCTTGGAGTTTTTATCTGGGAAAAAAGGAGTGTAATTGAATGGGTCCAAGCAGCTAATGTTTTAGCTTCTGGTTATTTCCCAGGTGGTTGGAGTTATAGGTGGTAGCCTTTGGTTTTTTGTTTTTTCTTTTCTTTTCTTTTCTTTCTTTTGTATTCTCTGCCCTTTGGCCAGTTTTTCAATTGAAGCTTCATTATCGTCCCAAAAAAATATTTTATGCTATGAGATTTGCTGATGGAAATTGTTAAACAAGTCATAACATTGCTGTTATGAATTTCCTTGATGTCCTGATTAATGAATCTTCATGATGATATCTTGCATCAGCTGTCTTCCTTTTCAACTAGGTCAAAAGTAACTAATCAACTATTCGACTTTGGAGTTAACGATCAATTTTGTTCAAGATTTATTTCACAGAGCAGGACATATGGGTTCAAAATAAACCCTATTAAGGATTTATTTCACGCAAAGCTTAGTCATTTGGTTGTGTGCAGTTTCATCAATAATGAACGCATCTTTTTGCAGGTTTTGCTCACAGAAATCGGTTCGAGATTTGTTACACTGCCAGAGGAAAGACTTCTAGCAGGGGTGAATGCGCTGCTTCATCGCTGTTACAAATACCCAACTGCTACTACTGCTGAGGTTCCTCAATCTCTCAAGAAGAACTTTCTGGTGTTTGTAGGGCTTGCTTTTCAGCAGATGCTGTGAACAAGCATGTTGATTTTGTAAGAGAGTATAAACAGGATTTTGAGCGTGATCTCGATCTAAAGAGCATGACAACTTTCCCTGCTACTCTTTCTGAATTAACCGAGCGACTGAATTAACCAAACTTTCTGGTTCTTGATAGGACAGGCCTAGGGGCTATCTGGAAGCGTACCAATCAGATTGGGCTGAGGTAGTCTCTTCTCTTTTAGTTTTGGTTTGCACAGTTCAATTTGTTTTCCCCCAGCGTCTCCGCCCGTTCTCAAGGGGAGTTTTTCTTTTCTTAGCTTAGATGTGAATTTGGTAGAGGTTAGGCGGCTTGTATCGGGCGTTCTGGCCACCCGAATGTGAGTCTGATGGGGTGTGGCCCATCCTTTTTGCGCTGCCCCTGGTTTTGTATAGCTCTGTTTTGATGAATGAAAAGCTGCAGTTTAATTTAAAAAAAAAAAAAAAAAAAAAACCGAGCGACTGAAGCACTGGAAGAATGTTCTTCAGAGTAATGTTGAAGACAGATTTCCTGCCATCTTAAAGCTGGAAGAAGAAAGTAGGGTTTTGCGTGATTTCCATGTCGTAGATGTGGAGGTCCCAGGACAGTATTTTACAGACCAGGTCATATGAGATTCTCTTGAATGGGAATTGCAAGAACCTCGCTTTCAATTAGTAGTGCTTGCTGTCAAATGCCCCCGGCACTTTCTCTGCCGTTTTTTCCCCCTTTTTTTCTTCTTATCTTTCTCAGGAACTTGCTCCTGATCATACAATAAAGTTAGACAGGGTTGGGGCAGATATACCAATCGTGAGACGGCACGGTAGCAGTTTCCGCCAACTGACTCTCATAGGCTCTGATGGCTCCCAGCGCCATTTCATTGTTCAGACTTCATTGACCCCGAATGCTAGAAGTGATGAGCGCATACTGCAGCTCTTTCGTGTGATGAACAGTATGTTTGACAAGCCATCTATGTATCCACACCCCAATAATTATCCCCGTTTGGTCTCAGGTGAAGATCATGTCATTGCACTCATGATATTTATTTTGTCAGGTTCTAAAGAAACATCTTGTATTCAGGTCCGAATGGTAGAAGATGATTTGATGTACAGCACCTTCCTCGAGGTCTACGAGATCAACTGTGCACGGCATAATCGAGAAGCAGATCTCCCAATCACTCATTTCAAGGAGCAGCTCAACCAAGCCATCTCAGGCCGAATATCTCCGGAAGCAGTTGTAGATCTTCGTCTGCAGGCATATAATGACATTACAAGAACTCTCGTCAATGACAATATATTCTCCCAGTACATGTACAAGACTCTTCCGAGTGGCAACCATCTTTGGGCTTTCAAAAAGTAATTTGCCATCCAGCTTGCACTTTCTTCCTGTCTTATATGCTACAAATTGGGGGAAGAGGTCCCCGAATAAGATTCTGTTGGCCAAAAACACGGGCAAAATATTTCAAACTGATTTCCATCCAGGTAATGTATTTAACTACAGTTAACAAGTGAATTGTCTGTCATCATTTCTAGATGACTGCTGACCATTTTCCCTGCAACACAGCTTACGAAGCAAACGGAATGATTGAATTCAATGAACCGGTGCCTTTCCGGCTGACAAGGAACATGCAGGCTTTCTTTTCCCATTTTGGCGTAGAGGGTCTAATCGTGTCAGCCATGTGTGCCGCAGCACAGAATGTGGTTTCACCAAAAGTGAGTTTTTCGCCTGCTGTACCTGTTGGATAAAGTTGCTAAAGCTCTTATTGATTTATATATATGTGTGTATTATTGCACTATGTATATTTTTTTCGATTTATTCTCTTTTCTTCTTTTTTTTCTTTCCAGCAAAGTCGGCATATATGGCATCAGTTGGCTATGTTTTTCCGAGATGAGCTTCTATCGTGGTCATGGAGAAGGCCTCTGGGAATGCCTTCAGCACCAGTTGCTGCAGGTGGCATCAATCCATTGGATTTCGAGCAGAAGGTTACCACTAATGTGGAGCAAGTTATTGCCCGTATTAAAGGAATTGCTCTCATTAGCATCCTCACTAAAACATAATTTATGCATCCTAGTTTGATATCCTGGAGTAAATGTCACAAGCTGGGTTGCAATTGCTCCTGGCTGGAGGGCCTGAAGCTTGTCCAGACCAGCCCATCAATCCAGCCAAAGCCCAGTCTGCCTGTCAGCTATGGAAACAGACTTGGGCATGGCCTACTAGTTAAATACTAATCCCAACATTGTTAGTAAATCAGGCTCGACAAGGCTGAGCTGAGCTAGCTGGCCTTTTCGCTCAAGTCCTCTCCCATCCAACTACTTATTGGGCTTAAAACTTCAGCATGGACCCAACCTCTAGGCTGAGCCCAAAATAATCTGTGCAGATAACATGGTCTAGCCCAGCCCAGCCCAGCCCAATTGCAACCCAAAACAGATGGAATTGTGATCCTTTTGGACGAAAGGTTGAAATCAGTGTACATGCCTGTGACCATCTCCATCTCTTCAAGCAAGGGTAGATTTGCTGAAAATAATAATGCATGCCCCACTGTTTCAAGATTCCTACATTGGGAACTGGAAGACATTGTTTACCAGTTCTGGTCAAAACCGAAACATTACATTGCTCCAAAAGGAAGCTTGTTTTCTCCATGCTCTCCATCCTAAGCACACTATGCATAATGACAGTGGAAAGTGAAATTGCAACTGTTCAAGCATTGGTAGTAACATTTCCAACCTTTTTTTTTCTCCTCATTTCAGGAGGAAAACAACACAGATCCGCTCCAGTCCGTCGAAAGGGGTGTGACTGATTTGGTTGAAGCTGCTTTATCCCCTAGGAGCTTGTGCATTATGGATCCGACATGGCATCCATGGTTCTGATAACTTAATTCGCAATGTAAGAATTGATCTGGACATCCAAACACCAGCTGTATGGTTATTTTTTGTTTGATGGGATACACGCAGGGTGGTGTATAGCGTTCCTTGTAATTATGTATATATCATAGCATGGTCCTCAATCTCGTTGGTCACTGAAATTAGGGATTTTGACTGTACTCACTTCGAAGTTTGGGTCAATTATCTCGATCGCTAGGAAACTCCACGTATTCCCAAAAGGGCCTTCTGACAACTTTCCGACCCTGTTTCGGATGAAAATGCCCCTGACCATGGTTCAGGACTTGTACGGTCCAGGTGTGAAGCATAAGTCACCTGCTGTCTTAACCCCCGAGAAACGGACGGATCGGCTACTCCGCGGGACACTGGCCGATGCCTGGTGCTTGGCGCTCCGTGGGCTGCACCATCAAGTAAGTGTTTCATCCATGCTGTCCATATATTTCTATGGATCATTTTATGGAAAGAGACCAAAAACGACCATGATCCTATCACGGCGGGCCTAGGGGGATTTTAATGGTCAATATCCAATAACTTTAATTTCCCCGCAGTGTGGTCCACCTGAGAGTTATATCACTCTCGTTTTTCGAGTAGAGCCATAAAAGGATATTTTAAACTGGACGGATGGCTTGGACGAAGCACATACATCATGCTGGGGCCCACAGACCACCGATCACCTTCACCGTGAGCTTTGGAAGGGACAATTGTCACATTTATGTACATTTTGAAAGGCCATCTCTTTCCTCTTCTTTTTATTTTCTACAGAAGCCAAGATCCAGGGACCAACAGCCAGAGAGCGACGTTGTTTCTCCTCTTCGCTTCACTCCTCTGAAAGCCTCTTCCACTACGAGGTTTGTATTTTATTTTGTTTTAACCGTAGGTAGGCATCTGCCAAGCTAAAGGAAGAACAGAGTCGACAAGCCGAGGTACTTTGGTGGTCATGCGAAAAGGGCGTATAACGTAGGGCACACCTTGATCAAACCTCCACCATTGGATGGTAGACAACCACGGCATCATGTTTTTGACGATATTTAGATCGTGGCTGCCACTTGTCACGACCGCGATTGTGATGTTATATGGATTGTGCTCGTCAAGGATCTGGCACTGGATACAACTTCCACCCAGTGTTCTTCATTACCACTATCGAACGTGTATGAGAACCACGATCCAGTGTGCTTTATTACCATAAGATTACGACCCTGTGTGCTTCATTACCATAAGATTACGAAGACTGCATCGGTTGAATTCGATTTGATAATTAAAGATGTGTACGGTGATGCAACTCTGAGGTGCATCACCGCACGGGGAATGACCAATGTAGTGAATCTAAGAGGTTTGAAGTGTACGAGCGGTCAGTTTACACGGTGCTTCACAAGACACAACGTGACATTTCAGACGAAGTGAAGATTTCATATGAGAATATGAAGCCTCCAGAAAGTAGAAGATCTGATGGGAGAGCGAAAAATGTTCGAATTACATGTCAGCGCGAAGATAGACCAACACCCAGATGCTCGAGATGCAAACGAATAGGTCACAATCGGCGTCGATGCACCTTCGTCCCTTCTGGCTGAGGACGAGGCCGAGGCTGGTGATGACTTATTATTATTATTATATTTTTTATTGATTGTGATAATGTAATGTGAACTGTAATTTATACACACACACGCTTATTATTGATTGATTCAACAACATTGGTACATGTTAACCATTTTCTAATGTGTATGCTAATGATGATCCATTGTACATTTGAACCATGACCCATATTGGAAAACGTGAACTGAACAACGGGTCGTGGTTGTCATGATAATACGATCGCGATTGAAATGACATATGGGTAGTCTTTCTCCTTAGCTCACAGTTGTCAGCGCTGGATCTACAAGGACGACAACCACGACCCATTTAACATTACATGTAAGCCCCATATCCTAGACCGTACCGTTCCATAGACTTTCGCGGTCTTACCGGTCGAATTCCGACAACCTTCGACCCTTAACCAATATTTACGTGCGACGCTGATTCGTATGCCATCAACCCATATCGACTCAACCCAAGACCTTTATCATAGCGACCACGCCGTCGCTGCGGTTCCGATGCTGCTACTTGCGCGCCGAGGCGATACCTTGGTCAAGAGATGTGGGCCAACGTTCGGTGCAAAGAAAACGCCGCGCGTTGCGAAACCCAAGAGAATATATACGAAGCGTCACATCAATCCCATCAATCCATCACATGTCAAGTACATGTCAAGTACACATCACCTTTCACCCATTCCCAAGCAACTACAAAAGTCAAAAATCTCTTACAAGCCCATACCTCTCTTACACCAAAAGCTCTCAAAGTCAAAAAGTTCTTACACCACCCATGCTTTTCTTACACAAATGGCCACAAAAGTTAAGATTTTCTTACACCCATCACTCACCACATCCATCACCCATCTCTCTCTCCCTTTACAACTCTCTCTCTCTCTCTTTCTCATTTTCAAACTCAAAAAAATCTAAGGAGAGAAATCCCATACGTATGAGAATTCTCCAAGCCTCTCCCTCTCTTTCGAAACTTCAAGTGTGGCCCACTTTCCTACCCCATGATCTCTCATCCTAACCATCCATTCCCCATCTCCTCCATTGGAATCAAAGATAAGGTGCTAAGGAACTCATAGGAGTAAGAAGATCGAACGGTGGGTGCTCCTCTAGATGTAAAAAAATTTGATTTCTATAGCCTAGATGTTTTCTTTCTTTTATGAGGGAAGTGTAAGACCCACCAATCAATGGTAGAGATCCCACACAATCCCATGGTTGTGGCCTAATGGCCTACCTTATGCATGCATGATCCATGCATGGGGCTTTTCTCTATGGGCCCCATCATGGTAGTTTTATTTCATATCATATGATATTTGGATCATCTAGACCTTATAACCATGGTGGGGATGGCATCCTCACCATGTATTTTAATTATAGGCCATGCATGTGAAAGATCCATGTTGTAAATGTAAGTGTAGGTATGATGTGCGGGTGTGATTGATCTTGAGAGGGCTCAATAGTGGCGGAGCCCCTTTCCTTATAGCCGGATTGTCCTTCTATCTCTTTTTTCTCTCATTTTATTTCCTGATGTGTATGGCCCATTAATGTATTTCCCTTTTTATTTAACTTATATAATAAATTTTATTTAAGTACATGTTGCTGTCTAGAATTTTCTGGACAGTTTCTGGTTGTTTTTGGACCAGATTTTGGGACTATTTAGGGGACTATTCATACCTATTAATTATACTTTTCTGAAAGGCGGGGATCTCATCTTGATGTCCTCCAAATTTCACATCCAAATGACCTTCATTGGGGTCCTAAAGGTGTGGTCCAAGTGAGGTGGACAGTCTAGATTTTCTGCACTGTTCCAGCAACATTCCACCTGGACAGTTGGATTTTTGAAATTTATTAAAATACCTATGGGTGTTCAAAAATTATAAAAATTTTCAGGGAGGTGACCTAATTGGTAGGACCCACCTACAAAATTTTGGGGCCAATGGATGCCTGTACACACCATGGTGATGGCAGGACCGGCCCATTATAATATGGCGTCCAGATCAGTCCGATTTTCAGGACAGATTGATTTATATAAATGAATTAAAATATTTATAGATGTCTAAAAATTCTAAAAATTTTTATGAGTGTGGTCCACTTATGTTAGAACCCACCTACCAAATTTTAGGGCCAATGAACCCCTGTACACACTGTAGTGAGGGCCGGACTGGCCCACCACGTTGGGACGTCCAGGTCTGTCTGATTTTTCTGGACAGTCTGTTTTGTTTAAATTAATTAAAATACTTAGAGATATCTAAAAATTATGAAATTTTGTGGGGGTGTGGCCCACCTATGGAAGTATCACTATGTGAAATTTCAGCCTCAAGTGACCCCGTTTGGATATCCAAAAGAATGGGCCAAGATGGTTAGACTCCCAGATTTTTTTCTGCTGTGCAGTCCAGCAATATGCCTTGATAAAAAACCATAATTCAAAAATATTTCTTCTGATGGTGGGCCACCTTTTTGGGTTTCCTCTCATTGTATGCATGATGAGAGACCTTGGCCCTCAATTTTTAGAGTTTTAGAGGCCTTGGACCCACTCTAATGGAGTGCCCAAATTTAGGACAGCAACATGTTATAATTATGCTGGCCTTGGGCTGAAATTTTAAGGAGTGGGGCCCACCATATTATAAAGATCTTAGACGAAATGATTTATACCTTTAGTTCCTTAAATGTTGGGTTTAATTAATGCACTTTTGAGGCCCACCACAGTTGAATTTAATTGGGTCCATGAATGTAGCTAGTTGTTGAACTATTTAAGGCCCATAGAGTGGACCCATTTGATATGTTCCAAGGCCCATGGGATTAGGCCCATTTGATGTAATTTAAGGCCCATAGAGTGGACCCATTTGATGTGTTCCAAGATCCATGGGATTGGACCCATTTGATGTATTTTAAAGCCCATGGGATTAGGCCCATTTGATATGTATAAGGCCCATGGGTCGAGAACCATTTGATGCAATCTAAGGCCCACGAATTATGACCCATTGCAATGCACATAAGGCCCATTGGTGCGGCCCATTGATGTGGCCCATTTGATGAGTAAAAGGCCCATATGACATGGCTCATTTGATGTATTTAAGGCCTAATGGGGTGTACCTAAGGTCCATTGCAATGTGTGATCCCAACCTGGTTTACGTAATGTTATTCACTACAAGCTACATCTTGAGAGCAATGTTGGTTTGACGTCCACATTGCGAGTATAATGTTGGTTAAATGTCCACATTGCGACTCTCCCTAGGGCCCATTGGTAGGCCCATACTTGTTGTATGCAAGCCGTCTAGGCCAGCTGCATTGTAAGGATAGGGCATTACTTTATAACATGCTTAGTATAACTCCATGACGCACAGCCCATTTGTATCGGTCCATTTGATCGGCCTGCTCGTATCGGCCATTTGATTGATTTAGCCCATATGATTGATTAGGCCCATCTTGATATATTTTTGGCCTGTTGCTATGGCCATATATGAGGCCCTTTGTTGAGGCCCACCTTGATGTGTATGAGGCCCGTTGTTGAGGCCCACCTTGATGTGTATGAGGCCAGTTGTTGAGGCCCACCTTGATGTGTATGAGGCCTGTTGTTGAGGCCCACCTTGATGTGTATGAGCCCGTTTGTTGAGGCCCACCTTGATTTATATGAGGCCCGTTTGTTGAGGCCCACCTTGATGTGTATGAGGCCCGTTGTTGAGGCCCACCTTGATGTGTATGAGGCCCGTTGTTGAGGCCCACCTTGATGTGTATGAAGCCCGTTGTTGAGGCCCACCTTGATGTGTATGAGGCCCGTTGTGGAGGCCCACTTAAATATATATGAGGCCCATGTTGCAAGGCCCATTGTGATGTATGCAAGGCCCATGGGTCATGGCCCATTGCAATGTATGTAAGGCCCAATTGGTGCTGCCTATTCGATATATTTATGGGGTCCATGTCATTAGGCTCATCCTGTTGTATTGGTGACCCGTCCATTGAGGCTCACCCGTGGTATATATTTGAGGCCCATGTGTAGGGCCCACCTATTGTGTATTTAAAGCCCATGGGTTGTGGCCATAGTGATGTATATTAGGCCTATGTGATGTAGCCCATACTGATGTGTATTAGACCCAGGTATGTGACTCACCTGCAAAGTATATTTGAGGCCCATTGTGATATATCTGAGGCCCATGGGTGCGACCCATCCAGATGTATTTGAGGCCTATGGGCAAGGCCCATTGTGATATGTGTTAGGCCCATGACCAGGGCCCACCTGTTTAGTATATTTGGCCCTTGTGTGAGGTCATGTGCCCATTATATATTTGATTATATGTGGGCCATTCCTTAGGGTCAATGTTGGTTAAAAGTCCACATTGTCGACGCCGGTTATTGATACCGTTTATGAGTATGTGACATCATAACATCATGATACATGTCCATTCGCATCATCTGCATGTTTGTTATGAGATGTGATTGACCATTGCATATGTCATTGGGCAGGATGATGTGAGACTCCTTGATAGGTGGAGATTATCTCACATGAGCACATGACATGTGCAGGATTGATGCATGATTGGATTGTATGACTCATGCATCTTGCATTGTGTTGTGATTACTGTACGCCCTAGTGACATCAGGGCCGTAGCCTCCACAGGCATATCGTGGATGGCCAGATGGGACACCGAAAATATGTTCGAGCATCGGGCCACCATAGATGGCCCTGGGTGAAAATTTCTAAACACCCTCTTGGTTCCAAAGGATGCTCCAACGTCTAGACCGAGTGGGTAGATGAGCGTTGAGTATCGATTACCAGATGACTGCACTTTCCACTGTGTCGTGGTCGGTTGGAAGGGGGTGCGATCTTACCCACCCGAGGGAGTAGTCATGGCTAGGCTGAGTTTGACCAGCTCGAGGAATGGGTATGCTATCGGCGAGCCGGGTAGGTATTGGCAGACTACTGACAGACGGATAGTGAGGTCTTTTTCACTTACCCAGTTATGTGCTTGATTGGGGCGGCAGGTGGTGTGAAGTGTAATAGACCCCGATGATTTCTCCAGAGAGGAACCGTACTGATATGAGGACTGACATGATATTATGACACCCCGTCACTGTTGTACATGTGGGCGGGCGCACGTGGGCGGATGCTGATGTGGGTGGGTGTGATGTGGGCGGGGCTGAGGCCTGGGTGAGCTACCACACTGGGCGAACTAACAGTGGTTGGCAGGCTACTGTGCTGACAGGCTACTGAGTAGGAGTTGCATACTCATTCATTCATCCATTCACTATCCACTCAGGTTGGTGGTGTGAAACTAATTGTTGTGTATCTTCGTTATGGCAAAGATTTCGGTTGGGCGCGCGACTAACCTGAGATCAGGAGTTTACCACGCTGAGTCAGACTATCCAAATTTAGGTATGGGACTGGTTTGGATAGAGGTTCCTTGTGGTGGACCCCGTAGCCTGCGATACTACATACTATCATCCCTACATCACACTCCAATATGGTCATTCCATTAGCACCATATACTGCATATTCCATTACATCTTCGGCGTGTGGCATTGTGGGTTGTTATGTTTCTGTATTCCTGTGACTTAGATGAGAGTGATAATATTTGTTAGCTCTTTCGAATTGTGTATTATATTATATCCTTGTCATTCGACATTTGATTATCTATGACTCATCATTTGCATAGCTGTCCTATATTGCGTATTCTGATATTGATTAACTTATGGATTTGTTCATACTTCCGCTTATTCTGTTATCGCATGATTATAATCTTGTCAGTATTTCTGTTTACGCTGATAATTCCTGCTCTTATCAGTGTTTCTGCTTATTCAGTCATTGTATGGTTTATGGATTAATAGCTTTCCGATATTGTATGATTATGATATTGTATTGAATACTTGGCACTTATCTCGTGCACACACTTACACCACCCTCTAAGCTTTCTATAAGATTATGCACGATAGATGCGTGCAGGTCATGTTAGGTTGTAGCAGCATTGAGCTTGGAGCATGCAGCTGTTTTCTGGAGCTTTGATTTTGACATATATATTTCCCTTTCAGCATTGTATTCAGATGATTATATTAGTGGATATGTGATGATGATGTTGCCTTTATGATTTCGGTAAACTTGTGGTTATGCTTATTACTAGTTAAATGTACAAAAAAAAATCCTCCTTATAGGATCCCAGGATTGGAAATCTGGCATATGAATGTTAGGAGCCGAGAATGGGGTACTACGGAAGCTGTCAGCACAGGATTCGGTGATCGGGATTCCTGTGAATCCGATTTTCGAGTTTGGGGCGTGACATTACAGCCACATCCCAAATCAGCTACGGCCAATGATTCACATATACCCTGACCCATATAACTCTAGAACCACGATACATCATTTTACAACTACGATCCTTCTAATATCATAACCACGACAACCTAAAACAATGACCAGGGTCTATAAGAACAACGACACAGTCTCTACGACAACCACGAAACTGTCATGCATGTTTGTTTGTGGTTATCAACCACGACCCTACCAATCCAGACCCCTGAAAAGCCTGCATGATATATCTATATTATGGGAAGTAATGGAACTGTGTGCAGTACCACGACACCCAAGCATGAAAACCACGCCTCGTATTACATGAGAAAGACGATTAGTAACAGCCTTCAAACTATGATCCATATACCGTCACTACAGCGGCCCATCTAACTGGACAACTACAGATTATGCACACGACATGGCTCATGGATGGCTCGGTGCTTATATGCTTCATCCATGGCGTAAAGAATCCTTTCTATGCCGAACATGTTGAAACAACAATAACAGATCCAGGCAACATGACAAACACGATTCGTATAACATGGCAAATACAGTGACATATAATACATCAATGGGTAGAGAGTTTTCTACCCGCCGTCGTATTTATAAGTGCATGGAAATCTGGCCATCCACAGATATTGATCTGTTCTCGTTGTAGTGTATGGAAATCGGCCGATCAACGTTAGGACATTCCATACGTAGATATTGAAAATCCCATATATATATATATGTGTTTCATAATTATGAACATGTGGAGAATATGGTAGTCAGTGAAATTTATTGTTTCAGTGAGTAGTTTTTGAGAGATTTGAAACAGAACAACTGGATCGTTGTTCGTGTTAATATTGGTCGTTATTGTGTGTTACTATTTTCATGGTTCATAAATATAATAGATCGTGGTTGTCATCCATGGATCCATATAACATGACAACCATATCGAATGATAACTGCGACCAATGCTTCATCCCAACCACGAAACATATATGTCACGTCCCAAACTCGAAAATCGGGCTCACAAAATTTTCGATCGCCGAATCTGGCACCGACAGCCTCCGCAGTACCCCACTCTCGGCTCCCAGCACCCATATACCAGTTTTTGATCCTGTGATACTACAAGGGGGATTTCTAATATGATTTGATTCGTAATGAGCATAACCAAAAGCATAACCCACGAATAATAACCACAAGAACACCACCACAAAATCCATTATGATAAAAAACTTTAAGTACAATGCGTAGGAAAGGGAAATACAAGATAGTGACAATAACAAAAACTCCAGAAGCTCGGCCACACGCTCTAACGGTGGCGAGACTAAGGCTGCGACTTAACATTACCTGCACGCATCAATTTTGCATAAGCTTATAGAAAGCTTAGAGGGTGGTGTAAGTGTGTACGCAATAAGAGCATGCTCAGAATGTAAGGTCAGAAAAATATGGAATCATGCTGATGAATACATGAATGCAATCAGCCGTACCAAAGCTATGCGGTGCAAGATATGAATGCTATCGGCCATATCCAGACCATGTAATGCGAGATGCAACTCAAGCATGTCAATCCTCATCATAAATCAGTACAATTCTCATTTTAGATAATCACCGGGATTTAGTACACTTCAAATGGCATTGCCGCTCTCTCAGCCGTACAGTCCAAGTGAGCATAAGAAACCTCACTATCTGCCTGGCCAATAGTCTGTCAATACCTATCCGGCACGTCGATAGCAGACCCATTCACGAGCTGGTCAGACTCAGTCTAGTGTTGCCCCCTACCCTCGGGCGAGTAAGGCCACACCCCTTTCCAACCGACCATGACACAGTGGAAGACGTGGCCTCCTGGTATTCGACCCTCGTGCGCTCATATATCCACTCTGTCTCGACGTTGGAGTCATCCTCTGGTACCATCGGGTTTAAGAATTTTCACCCATGGACATCTATGGGGCCCATATGCTAGAACCAAACATTTTTGGTATCCAATCCAGCCACCCACAATGTGTTTGTGGAGGCTATGGCCCTGATGTCGCTAGGGCATACAATAATCATAATCACACAAATACAAGTGCATGAATCACTCTACCAGACATGCAATAATCCTGCGCGTACCATGCGCTCATGTAGGGCAACTCCGCCTATCAGGGAACCCATAAACAATCTGCCCGAAGGCACATGCTATGATCAGTCACTCCTCATATCAGGCATACATATGATGCATATGATCATGAATCATGGATCTATACTAAACATGTTATATGATAATGGCCTCTGTTCATAAGGAAGATGGGCTTAAACGGCCTACATACTACAAGTATGGGCCTACCAATGGGCCTCAGGGAGAGTGATAATGTGGACATTTAACCGACATCATCCTGACAATGTGGGCATCTTACCATCATTGTTCCCAAGGCATGTCTCATTACAAACATCATTATATATACCACGGAGAAATCACACATTGCAATGGACCTAAATTCATCTCATTGGGCCTTAAGTACATCAAATGGGCCGTATCACATGGGCCTTATATTTATCAAGTGGGTCGTATCAATGGGCCACACCAATGGTCTTTATGTACATTGTAATGGGTCATAACCCATGGGCCTTGCATACATCACAATGGGCCTCACAACATGGGTCTCCAATAAGTTAAAGTGGACCTCAACAACGGGCCACCAATACCTCAATATAGGCCTAGTCACATGAGCCTCACATATATCAAAGTGGGCCACAACATTAGGCCTAAAAACACATCAAGGTGGGCCTAAATACATGTCAAGATGGGCCTAAATACATGAGCCCATATATACCAAGGTGGCCTCAACAATGGGTCTATAAACATCTCAAGATGGGCCTAAATACATGGGCCCATATATATCAAAGTGGGCCTCAACATTGGGCATATATACATGTCGAGGTGGGCCTAAATACATGGGCCCATATGCATCCAAGTGGGCCTCAACAATGGGCCTAAAAATACATCAAGATGGCCCTAAATACATAGGCCTATACTTACCAAAACGAGCCTCATATGAGGCCCGCCATAATGTTTATTTTCCTATCCAATCTATTGATACGGTCACATAAATAAGGGGGGGCCCACTGTAATGTTTATTTATCATCCAACCTATTGATATGTCACATAAATAGGGGGGCCCACCATAATATTTATTTATCATCCAACCTATACATAAGGTCACGTGGACTAGGGGGCCCACCATAACGTTTCCTTTCATCCAATCTATCCAAGGCCCACAGTGATGTTTGTTTGCCATCCAAACTGTCTAAGAGGCCACTCAGACTAGGGCCCACCATGCTGTTTATCTGACGTCCAACTTGCTCACAAGGTTACGTGGACCTGGGCCCATGGTAATGTTTATTGGCATCCAATCTGTTGATTGGGTTACATGGGCCAGGGGGGACCACTGGAACGTTTATTGCCACCCAACCGTTCATTGGGTCACACAGTCAGGGGCCCACAGTGATTTGGCCCACCAATCCAGACCACCCATTATGTGAGTCCCACCTAGTTGAGGGTCCAAACCAAGTTTCAGCCACATCCAAAATTCAGGTAGGCCCCACCAAGTGTTTTTATATGATTTAGGCATGTCTTCACATGATTTAGATGGTATGGCCCACTTGAGTTCCCATTTACGATTGATTTTTCTGGGACACCCCATAGATAAGGGGACCCATCAAATGCCCGGTGCTGATGTTCGAAACGCATCACGGTGGGGCTCACAGCTGGGGCCATGAGCCCCAACCAATCCATCGCCCGCGGCAGCCGCGGTTGTTGCGCCAGCCAATCCGTCGTGTGTCAGTGGCAGCAGCAGTTGTTGCTGCCTTTGTTTTTTTAAAAAAAAAATCACAAAATCTGTGATTTTTCCCATGTGGGGCCCACATCTGAAAAATCCAACCCATTCATTAGGTTTTACAGCCCCTGATCGATCAAATGAGACCAATATGCAGCGTATTTTTGGCGGATATAAGAATCAAGGTGGGTTTTAAAGGTGATGCCGTTATTTCCTATGGTATCACCCAGCTCGGAATCGGTTTGGTCTCAAATTTCGGTCCAACGCCTAAACTGGGCTATAGAATGGGATGGACGGCGTGGATTATATACATACATCATAGTGGGGCCTGCATAAGCAGCCCACCCCAAGCCCCCTTTCCTTTTAACGTGCTGGCGCTACCAGTCCAGCGTCCAGAAATGCTGGACGGCGTGCATAAACAGATACATGTCGGTGGGTCCCACAGGGACGTGCATCATGGTGGGTCCCACCCATATTAACCACCTCTACTAGGGATTGATACCAAGATCTCAAGTGTCGAAATGAGTATCTTCAGTCATTCTACCAGTTGAGCCATGAATCTGGATGTTTTCCATGGTGGATCCCACCATTCATGATGAATGGTATGAATGGAACACTAAATGGTGGGGCCCACTACATCAAATAGATAAAAGAAGAAGAAGAAGAAGAAGAAGAAGAAGAAGAAGAAGAAGAAGAAGAGAGAGAGAGAGAGAGAGAGAGAGAGAGAGAGAGAGAGAGAGACGGTGAAGGAGGGACCCCGCCACTATGGGCCCCTCATGAGTATATCATATACATCAAAGTGGGTCCCACCAACAAGTGGACCCTTAAAATTGAAAACAGTGGTAAATCACCCACCTCTTTTCCTTCTCCTTGCTTCGCTAGCTTCCTTAGCTCCTTGCCTATACTTTTAACGGTGGATGATGGGATCTTGATGGTGAGGATGAGAGATGAGAGGGTGGGCCACACTTGTGATTTGGGAGAGAGTTGAGGAGGCTTGGACGTATAGAATTTTTATTTCTTGGGAGGTTTGAGAAATGAGAGAGAGTGAGGTGACGGGTGAAAAAGGATGGGTGAGGTGTGATGGGTGATGGGTTTGGTGATGGATGAAGTGATGTGAGAGTTGACTTTGGATTGCTTGTGTAAGAGAGAGGTATGGGCATGGCATGGGTTAGTTGTACTTGACTTGATGTGTGATGTGTACTTGATTGATGGGACATCTCGTAGAGATTCCCTCATAATTCGCAATGCGCGGTGTTTTCTTCGAATTGAATGCGGGCTTACATCTCCTACCCTGGGTATCGGGTCGGTGCCCGAGTTGCGGCGTTAGAACCACAGTGATGGCGCGGTCGCTATGATACAGGTTTTGGGTCGAGTCGACTCTGATATGCGGGACTTGGCTTAGGTTCGCACGTAAACGTCGAATACAGGTCAAAGGTCGTCGGAATTCGACCGGAAGGACCGCGGAAGAATACGAAATGGTACGGTCTAGGACACGGGTCTTGCAATATAACACGACATCCACGACCCATATAATTACTTTCAGGATCCATATTTCAGGACAACCACGACCTATTCAAAATTACAACCATGAACCATACAGTCACGACCAATATATCGGGTTTTGAGTGCATCTGCAGGGCTTGTCTCTGTATCACCACGACCTTAGAGTCCAAATCCTTCCGTCTTTGCTTTACTGAATTCCAGGCTGTTGTAAAAGTCCTTCAAAAGAAATTGATATTTTGTGGATGAGAAACTACTCGGAGTTGGCGGACCTGGTGTTAATGGCTTCTTCGTGATTCCAGGCTGATGTAACCTGGCTTGATCCGGGTTTTAGGCTGACGTTAATGCTCTATAAGTGAACGCGTTATTTGATAGAATGATAACAACGATCCATAAAATATGAAATCTATGACCACTAGCAACAACCACGGCACGACGCATGTAACTTTGACAACCACGATCCATATATCATAACACCGCGGTTGAATTTACACGAAAACATGACAAAGTAAAATTGTAAGAGACCAATCCTTTGTCTAGTCGTTTGTAAATGACGTGAAGGACTGTGGTTGTCATATACAAAGAGTCGTGTTTATTGTTGTGGAAGGTTGAGATTACTTTGATAAGGTGTGCCTTACATTAAGCTTCCTTCACTTGGCCACGAAAGCCCTCACCATACCATGTTTGATTTTCTCGATTCGTAGCAAGCGTCTACAAGAAGGTCAAATAAATAGATACACTCCCATATAGGGAAACGGTACTTTTTCACAGGTAAATCCAATACATTAATTCTCTATATGGGGAATGGTAGTTTTCCTTTAAAATCAACATTCTGATTATGGGGAGAGAGTCGTTGTATGATGGAGGTTGGGCCGTGGTTTTCATCTGAATTGGTTCGCGGTTGTCATGTAAATGGGTCGCGGATGTAATTTGAATGGGTTCATGGTTTTCGTTATAACGTGTCGTGGTTGTCATTTAATTTGTTCATGGTTTTTACATGACACATGTCATATTACAACCACGACCTTCTAACATGCAAACCACGACTCATATAACATGACATGAATGAGCCATATATACTAGAACCCACGAACCATATTCAGTCATAACCTCGACCCATGTTCGAGGGGCTGTCTTAGAGCTCAATTCTTCGACCCACAACTTTGTATCGTGGTTATTATGATATACGGTCATGGTGTTAATGTTTGATGGGTCGTAGTTGCCATTACCATATATATATATATATATATATATATATATATATATATATATATATATATATATAGAGAGAGAGAGAGAGAGAGAGAGAGAGAGAGAGAGAGAGATGCTCACACACAACTAGTTGGACCATGATTTTTGGTCCAACTAACCAGCATTTAATGTTAATAAATGCTGTGTCTGGAAAATTATTTTAAAAAAGAAAATGACTTACCCACTTTGATCGGCCCCACCATGGTGTTAATGGGAAATCCACCCCAATCATCACATGATTCACCTAATGCTGGACCCATAGTCTGAAAATCAGCTCCATTCATGGTTAAGGTGGACCACATGACTAAAAACAGAATACAGGAAGAGCTTATCCTCCAAATCGTCTTCCTTGGCATGGCCCAGTTAAATCATGTATAGGCATGATTTCTTTGACATCAAGCCTAACTTTTTGTATGACATATAATGGTTGGAGTGGATTTCCAAGGCCTAACCGGGTGAGCCCTGTAAAAATCAAGGGTCGACACCTTTCCCAATTGTTTCCATTTGGTATGGCCCACTTCATTCATGAATTAGCCTAGATTATTTTCTGTGGGCCCAACAGGGGATTAAACATATAATGATCGGAGTGGATCCCACACACATATCACAGTGGCCTGTTAAAAGATGAAGGTTGAAGTCGGTGAGGCACTTGTTGGTTCCGAGAAAATTGGTACATTACCGATGATGGACGGGAGTAGATCAGGTGTTACCCCGGTAACATACCAATAGGTGCTTCCTTAACCGTGGGACCCACTTTGATATATTTTTTATATATCCACAACGTCCATCAGTTTTTACAAATCATTTTAATGGATGGTCCCAAAAATTAAACATATCCACCTATCAAGTGAGCCCCACCGCAGGAAATAGTGAACATTGAACACTTATCATTAAAACCTTCCTATGGCCCACCGTAATGTTTATTTTCCATCCAACATCCAGCTTGTTCGTAATCCAACTTATTCATAAGGTCACACAAACCTGGATTAGGAAAATATATATATATCAACGTGATCCAGAACTTTTGTCACCCTAACAAGTTTTCAATGATGGGGTTTAATCCTCACTATTTTATGTAGCGTGGTGTACTTTAGCTTGGATCTCCCTCATCTTTTGCCTCATGCCCTAAAATGTTATGATAAAATAGATGGATGGTGTGGATATAACAAATACATCATGGTGAGGATCATGTATCTTTGCCACATACAACACATTCGGCTGTGTGTTCCCCACCTTGCCATCCGAGTCTTTCTCGGAACCAACGACACACCTTTCATCTTTTGATGTGGCCCACCATTATGTTTACATGAGATCCACTCCTTTCATTATATGTATAATTCCATATTAGACCTAGATCCAAGAAATCACGCTGATCTGTAATTCAAGTGGACCATAAGAAGGGAAACAATTTGGAGGATAAGCTTTTCCAGGGCACTATTTTCTACAATGTGGTCCACTTTATTTATGGATGCATCTGATTTTTTGCCCCTATGACCATTATGGCTTGACTCATTTGATAGTTGGTGTGGATTTCATCTTAACTCCACCGTGGGTCCCACCCAAGCCATCAAGTCCTTTTTCTCTGGGAAACAACTTTTCGCAAAACAAATTTATTAGCATTAATTACGCAACTAGTTGGACGGTCCAACTAGTTGTGTGTGAGCATTACTCATATATATATATATATATATATATATATATATATATATATATATATATATATATATATATATATATCTTTATTGGTCGTTTGAGAAATTTGCAAAAGGAACAAATGGATCTCTGGTTGTGTTAATATTGGTTGTTGTTGTCGTGTTAATATTTATCGGCGTTCATACATGTAATCATTCGTGGTTGTCATCCATGTTGGATCATCGTTGACAACCACGTAACAAAGAGAAACACAATCCATACATTATGGAAACCACGATCAATACATCATGGCAGCTACGATCCCCATATCATGAAAACCATGACCCATTAAAGTGGTTATAAGGGCCGGATAATCTTGTTATAGTGTAAACTTAAGAAGAAACTAGCAGATTTATGGGTCGTCGTTGTAATGTTATAAGGGTAGATGTTTCCATTTTATATCGTCGTGATTGTAATATTATATGGGGTATAGTTACCATGTTATTTGGATCGTGGTTGTTATTTGTCAATGTTATTTGTTGTTCTTCCTTGATCGTAGTTGTGGTGCGTAAGATTCTGCAAGTTTTAAGGTCGTGGTTCTCAAGACACCTGGAGTGGTTTCTATGTTGTACAGGTCGCGTTCCTCATAAGGTCGTGGTCGTCGAATACCATCCAACATGGGCGAGATCCACGATCCACGACAACTGTGCACCACTCTAAATGTAACAAGTATATTATTTTTCAAGGTGTTATAACGTGTATATGGATCGTGGTTCTGGTGTTATTTGGGTCGTGGTGTTAAGCTTACATGTGTCGTGGTTCTCATGTTTATATTCACGATCCAACGTGAAAAAAACCATGATCCACTGTGCATGTTATTCTCGATCACACGAAAGGGTCGTGGTTGACATGCACATTGGGCCATGTTATACGTGTCCTCATATCCCTGATCCTCCCATTTAGAATTAGAGCGACCCTTCGGAATTAGCGCCACACTATTATTCTGGAAATCGCATTTCGGTACTTCCCATTTCCTATGGAATCAGCAAGCCCCTTCGGAATGTTTGATCAACCTATAAATGTGGTAACAGGGTTTCAAACTATTCTCACAAGCCAATCCAAATCAGAATCCTATTGCAACACCTTAAGCATTGATGGATTTCTTTGTTCTTTCAATCAAAATAATGGAGCAGATATTTGAAGGAGCCATGTTCTTCTCGTGTACTTCCTTTATGGGTGATCCCTTCCCTTTCCTCGTGGATGTTGATGGTCTTCTTGAAGATCAACGGCTTCCATGGGAAATTCTAAAGACACATTCTCAACTGAGTGTTTCTTTGAAGAGAACAGTTCTTCATACTGTATTGTAATCACGGTCGTGTACTGTCAGCAGCTTTAGCTTCTCTTCCGACAGCGACAGAAGTTTGAGTGCAATTAAAGCTTTTCTTTTGGTAGTGACCGTGTTATATGGCTCGTGGTTTGCATGGGTCATATATTTCATGTTTCATGGGTCGTGGTTTTTATGTTTTATGGTCGTATTTGTCAGCAGTTTTAGCCTTTCTTCTGGCAGTGACATAAGTGAGAGAGCAACGTTAGCTTCTCATATGGCAGTGACTGTGTTTTATTGGTCATAGTTTTCATGTTATATGGATCGTTGTTGTTACGTTATATGGTCATGTTTATCGTGGTTGTAATGGGTGGTGGTTGTCATTTAATATGTGTTGTTGTTGTTATGTATTATTGGTCGCGATTGTTGCATGTTCACCATGACCCATGTTGTATTGTAATTATGGTCATGGATAACAACTCAGGAAACTAGCGCCATTTTCCAATATTGTAATATTGGTCGCCTTTATTATTATTATTATTATTATTATTATTATTATTTTGCTTGTGCTAATGTAATGTGAACTATAATACACACACACACACTTTTTATTTATTGATTCATCAACTTTGGTGGATGTAAACCACTTCCAATGTGTATGCAAAACCTCGATCAATTGTGCATTTTAACCACGACCCATATAGGAAAACGTATCCCAACGGGTCGTGCTTGTCATGACAATACAATCGTGATTGCAATGTCATATGGTTCGTCTATCTCATTAGTTCGCAGTTGTCAGCGCTGGATTAATAAGGACGACAACCACGATCCCTTACAGCCAAGTCCCATATCATCTACGACCAATGATTCACGCATACCACGACCTATATAACGCGACAATAACGACCCACATACCAATTTGTCAGGGTCCATGTATCATGACAACCACGACCCATACAACCTCACAACCCTCACCCATATATAATGACAGTGGTGTATCATGACAAACACGACCCAGTGTGGATGATAATCAATAGCTTTTATGCATATGAACCACGAACTCAAAGATCGGAATAGTGAACATTACATAGGTCGTGGTTTTCAAGATATATGGATCGTGGTTGTCATGACATTCAGTCGTGCTTTAATCAGTGTCGTGGTTGTCAACAATGCTTCGGTATGGATGATAACCACGATCCATTGCAAATATGACAACCACGATCCATGCAAGACGACAATCACGGTTCTTATAACGTGACAGCTACAAATCAATTATCAACTACGACCAATGCTTCACTTCAACCACGAACCATATAACACGACAACCAGGATCCATATTTCATATAATCAGGACCTATATAACATTACAACCACGATCCATATTCCAGTCCGATGCAAAATATCCTATTCTATTTTCCAGCAAACGAACGTGTTATTTTGAAATATGACAATAGCGATCCATATAAGATGACAACTACGATCTACCGAATATGATATCCACGATCCATTTAATAGGACAACAACGATCTGTAACAGATGAAAACAACGATCAATAAAACATGAAGTCCATGACCATAGCAACCGACACCACGATCCGTGTAGCTTTGACAACCTACGATCCATATATATCTCTGTTTGTATGGAAGTAAAATATTGCACAAACATATAAGAAAGATGGCGTGCTAAAGGCGAGAATCAATTGGTTGAACTCTTATGGTCCATTGGATTCGAATATGTTGACCATTCTTTACGTTTCTTTATGTTAGAAATAAAATGGATGGTGCGGATCAGATAAAAGGCACTTAGATGTGACTTACGGAACACTGACTATAACTTAACGCATAACATCAACGGAAGTTTCTACAATGCCTACCAATCCATTTGAAATGCAGAATATCAACAGACGTGTTTACGGATGTTTACGATTCCTAACGCATAACTTCATCTGCTTCTCCCCATACGGAATGCCGACTATATATATACTGCTGCTCCTCGAGGACCCCTAGAATTTTTATTTATCTATCCCTAACCTAATCCTTTTCCTTTTTTCTGAATCTTCTTCACTGGGCCCCTTCATCGCCACTCAGCGAGTACATCTACAAGTTCAGTGCAGCTCAGTCAATAAAAAATGGCAAAGCAAGGTAATGGTTTACATGGACGATGTATGGTGGTTATTATGTTAGTGGGTTTGGGCTGTGAACCACGACCCAATGTATATAACTATAATGAGATGTATAGCATGACAATGACGATCGTTATTGTGATCGGTTATGATATGCCGAATGGATTGTGGTTGACAGGGTCAGTTCATCATGGCCCACGTGTTATGTGTGTCGTCGCTTTGAACCACGTCTCAACGCACACAACATCAATGATATGTATCGCATGACAACCACGATCATTGTCGTGATCATGGTTTGTTGAATAATGGGTCGTAGTTGACAGTTCAACTGGATTGTGGATCACATCTTATACGGGTCGTGCCTGTGAACCACAATTCAATGTAAACGACAACAACGATCTCTATGCCATAACAACCACGATCATTGTTGCGATCGTGGTTGGTCTGCCTAATGGATCGTTGGTTACAGTCACATGGACAACTTCACCGAACCCTGTAGCACGACTGTCAGATGACAACCACGATCCAGAATAGATGACAACTATGAACCATTTAGCATGATAACTAAAGTCCTTTAGACGTTGCTTTAAACATGACCCTACTCAGATTTCAATCCCGATCCACTGTGTGGTACAATTACGACCCATGTTAGATTTTGCAAGACCATCCTATCATTATTAATTAACAATCCACGGCCATATTGGAATGCAGGTCGAAAGAAGCCAACCATGACCACCTGCTTAGACTTTGAAAAGGCACAGGTCTCTCCCAAGTGCTCTGTCAAGTTTTTGAAAGTCTTGGTTGCAGATATGGAGAAGAAACCCAATAGAAAGAAACTATTTAGAGACACCTATTTTGGATTTCTACTGGACCTTCCACTGGCCGATTGGACGGCACAGTCTCAGATCATACATTGCCTGATTCAAAGGCATGTTGGTGATCTGAAATTCGATTTTCAGGGCACCAAGATAAGATTTACAGAGCTCGATTTTACTCTAATAATGGGTCTGAAATTTGAACCACTTTGCATAGATGGTGGTGGTCGTGCCGAGGCCGGAAGTGTAAAGGCAGGAAAAGGCATTAGGAATACCTACTTGAGAGCTGGGGCTGTTAGTAAAAAAAAACTGAAAGAATCATATTTGTCACTCGCCGATAGAGACGAACATATGGACGCGGTGAAGCTAGCTCTAATAATCTGCATTGAGAGTCTATTGGTTGGATCTCCACAAAAGAATAATTGTATTGATACGTTTATAGACATGGTTGATGACTTAGAATATTTTAATAACTACCCCTGGGACACTGTGGGGTATGATTTTTTGAAGAATGGGGTTAACGCTACGTCCGACATTATTCGTTGGAAAGGACGACTGGCCAGTACCCCAAATCATATAACATATGCGGATGCACGTATGCCCAACAAGTACGTCATTATTGTCCTGATTCATACTTGCGTTCGAATTGTTCCCTTTTTCTTCCACACATGTCAACGAATAAGGAATGCATGATAATTGTTCTTATACAGGTATGGGCCTACGAATGGTTCCTTCAACTCACTGGTGACAGTAGATGGGCCGTTAGAAGACTACCTACAAGGATTCCTCGAATCCTAAATTGGGTTCAAACGAAAACAGCTAGATATGAAACCGTATTCGTCATATTCACAACTGTGCCAGTAAGATTTTTTCAATTGGTATTGTAATTTGAATCATGTAGTATGTTTTTAATTAATAAATGATTTAATTATGCACCTGCAGGTGGTGCTAGCTCCAGAGCTTCGACCAATGGTCGAAGAAGCAGAGACCGAGGTTGTCAGGAGTATAACTGGCGACGAGATTCATACGAAAGACAATGCTCCATGGTCAGCACCCACGGTAGAGACAATGGAGGATGACGAAAGAAATAAAGCTAAAGCTGATCTTACAGCCTCCCTCTTGGAAATGAAAAAAATAATTGAGCTTGATGGGAAATCTGCCCATTTACGGAATGTATTGAAAGAAAATAAAAAAACAAGATTTGTAATAAGAAAATCTAATAAGCGGTTTGAATTCCTTGCCACTGAGGTGCAAGGAATAAAGGGTGATTTGAAGCGGATTAATGAGTTTGGAGTTGAAATAAAGCACTTTAGGGAGGATTATGCTTCTTTACGAGAAGTGACGTCGAGGAGAGATGATATGAATACAAAACACGTACGTGAAATCTTCTTGCTTCATCCAACCTACTTGTTAATAGCTTACTATAAAAAAAACTGAAAATGGATCGTGGTTGTTATCCACATAGTGTCATGCCCCAAACCCGAAGATCGAATTCACATGAATCCCGATTGCCGAATCCGGTGCCGACAGCCTCCGTAGTGCCCCATTCTTGACTCCTGACAATCAAATGCCAGATTCCGATCCTGGGATCCTACAAGGAGGATTTTCAGAATGAATTTTTTTTATAATGGATCATAACCACAAGCATAACCAAGTCACAAAACAACATCACCACATATCCACTATATTAAAAATTTTAAGTACAATGCGGAAAGAGAAATATAAGGTGATCAAAAAGCTCCAAAAGGTCCTGATACGCGCTCATGTCTCAGCGCTGCTGCTGTCCAATGCTACCTGCACGCAACTATCGTGCATAAGCTTAAAAAAGCTTAGAGGGTGGTGTAAGTGTGTGCGCAAGGCAAACGCCGAGTGTACAATATTAGGTAATGCGAAAGTATGCGGTAAGTTCATGAATAAAATCAATCATACTAAGGCTATGTAATGCAAGGCATGAATGCTATCGGCCATACCAAGGTCATGCGATGCGAGATATGAATGTCATCGGCCACACCGATGCAATACAAGGCCTACATAGCCGAATGTCATATGCGAAATGCAATCCAAGCAAGTCGGTACTCATCAAGTACATATATCAGTACAGTTCCTCTCTGGATATCACCGGGGTCTAATACACTTCACAATGACTGCCACCTCCCTAGCTGCACAGTCAAGAAAGCGAAATAGACCTCACTATCCGCTTGACTAGTAATCTGCCAATACCTACCCGGCTCGTCGATAGCAGACTCATTTGAGAGCTGGTCAAACTCAGCCGAGTTTATAACCCCCTCACCCAGGCGGATAAGGCCACACCCCCTTCCAACCGACCACGACACAGTGGGAGATACGGCCTACTGGTATTCGGCACTCAGGCGCTCGTGTATCCACTCGGTCTAGACGTTGGAGCATCTCCTGGTACCAAAAAGGTTCTGGGACTTTCACCCAAGGACATCCTAAGTGCCCACAATGATAGAATCAAGTATTTTCGATATCCGATACGGCCATTGTAACACCCTGAAAATCGGGGGTCGTGTATAAACTCAACTCCCGAGTTCCAGACCGTCACTTATGCAACAAAAATGGTTATGATTCGATGTTGTCTGATTTAGAGCATTCACATGAGTAAAAGTATACCAAAACTGCAATTCATACTTCAGATCCAGTGATAAAAGCAAGCGGAAGACTAAACAAGATATATATCACTGTATGGAAAAACAAAGTAATCTCAACTGTCTCCAAAGTATGACTACATCTCTGAGTCTCATATACATGTACATAACAAAAGAATAATGTTCAAAAAGAAAGTCCCACTGATGTCCCCTCGATCCAGGTCACCTACGGGAAGCCGTCATGATACTGCATATACGAGAACTCATCCTGGTCCTCGTCATCATCTAGCTCCACCTCCTGGATCTCATCGTCACCTGCAACTACAACAGGGTCTGGTGGGTGTTGCAAACACCATCCCGTAACGTGGGAATGAGTGATCAACTCAGTGGAATCATAGAGCAAAGATTAGCATGTTCACAATTCAATCACGCGATAATAGTAAAGCAGTAAATCAGACAAGTCCTAATACTGTTGTTAATGCAAGATGATATGACGTGATGTATGCCCTCACCGACGATCACCCTCATACGGCAACATCTTACGACCGCGGCATGCCACACTCCCTAGAGTGCTCCACATCTTCCAGGCACATGCAATGCTATGGTGATATGATTACCAAGTTGTTATTAGTCCATTCAAACAGCAGGATTGGGAAACTAAGGTACCTCCCTTGTATCAATCCCAACACGGATCCTGTCTAGGGTCGTCACTCCTAGTAATCTCATACGATGTACATTTCGTAGGTCACTGCAAGGGCTGTCAGGGCTGTTGCTCGCACTCGTTGCACCGCTCCCCCATCACCTTATCAATACAGGCCTACTGTACTCTACTGCACGGAAGGGTCGTCGCCTCCCGTGAACTCAGAATACGCTCGCGGTCACTACAAAGGGCTCGTCGCCTGATCAGTGTAGGCCGACAGCTAGAATATAGTGTCCCATACCACCATAATCTGCTCACGAGTCTAGGTGCTCACTGGTCACTACGGGGAGGTTTATGGCCCCAGCGTAGGCCGACAGCTCGACCACGGTGTCCCATACCACCATGCCCGGCTCATGAGTCTTCGTGGATCAAGGTACCACGGTTAATAGGGTTTACAATGGTAAGTTCAGTACCCTAGGTTCAAGCAGTTATGATTCATACAAGGTGAACAAACATCGGCCAGTCGGGTTACTTGACGGGCTCGACTAGCGCGATCGCATCTCGAATTGAACGACATGAAGTGCGTAAAACACTTCGCGTGGCCTAACCACTGCCGCCAACTCTCAACACGAATCACATTCATCGACGCGTCGTTCGTGGCTATGACCAGTCAGCCACGAATTCGCTCGGTTACCGACTGCCTGGACTAAGTCAAGTCCCACACATCTATGGAATTACATTAACACTATAAGAAGGTATTGGAATTGAAATACATCATGTGAGCATGTTAGCACATGTTATAGCATTCAACTTAAGCAAATCTTCAAGGCATACTTCCCATGCATATTCAACTTAAGCAAATCCTCAAGCACATATATTCCATGCATGTAATGAAATCATGCATTTTGTCAACATGTAGAAAATCATTTAGGTCAGCATAATAATCGAAAAATCAATCACAAACTATCAAATAACATCATTTAATACAATACATACTAATACAAGCATTTATACAAACACATACACTACACACTTAAGTCTACATATAGTATGTCGACCCAAAGTGTGCAACTAGGCGAATCTCTTCGCCAAACTAATTATGCACGCATTCCTAGCTTCCTAATGCGACAACAAACCATGTCAATCACATCAGAAAAATATGAATGTAAACAGTACTTCCTACAAATGACTAAAATGCCCTAAATCTCATATTCTTCGTTAGCTTACGAAACGGGAAACGGAGAGCATTTTGTACATGTCAAACGGTGATGCCGTCAAGAATCTACTATTAAACGACATTGAAAGCGTTGGGAACCGTCAATCAAAGCGTCTAAAATCCTCACCTAGTGTCTTGTAGACTCGGGAATTGAAGCGGAGTGTATATGCTTCGTCTACGGCGAGTAAGGAGCCTAATACATAAGATCCATAAGCTACATCGCTATGGAAACAAGGAAAACTCAAATCACCAACTATTTAGGATTTTTACTTACCTAGGATTGCGGTGGAATCGCCGGGAAAGCGGTAGAGGAGTGTCGCTTAAGCATGTGCAACACGTAGCACAAGTGGCGGGAAGAACTCTCCCACTCTCTCACAATCTCTCACTCTTTTTCTCTCTCCCAAGCTAGGGCTTCTCTCAAATTCGGATGGGAGAGAGGAGTGAGGGTTTCAACCCCTTTTATAGCCTAAAACATTCCCAAAATAGGCTTGGGAACAATGTTTACTTGGTGCCTAACCAAATCGGGGCCGTTTCGGTCCAAAAGGGCATTTCTGGAGGTCCCCAGGCCAAATGCGGTCGGACTTAAGCTCATGCATACTAGATCTAGCATACATCCAGTTTTCAGACCGGTTGGGTTCCCAGATCGCACGTGGTGGCCCAGTTTCAGTTTAACGGTCACCGCACCAAGATCAGGCCTATAAGTCTCGTGATATATAATAGATATTTTTCCTGATCCAAGGGTGTAATTTGGCTGTATTCTGACGGTCAGAATGCTTAATACTGATGCGTCAAATTTGTGTGCCAGATTTGAATTTGAAATTCCAACTATGTCCTTATTCACACTCTCTTCGGTCCGGGCTCAATGAAATAGCCTGTGATAATCGGTTTGACTTGATTTTTGGAATGAGTATCAAGCCCAGCTAGACGGTCCTAACGGTCTAAGATAGGAGGTATCGGACTTTCGATGCGCGGTCTAGATCCAATACAAAGATTCAAAGTGGTCCAGAGAACAAACCGGCTTAGAGTTTGATCCGAGGCTTTAGAGCATTATAGCACCCTTAGTTCCACTCGCTTCGGGCCTTGTAGAACGTATTTAAAGTGATCAGGGACCATTTCCCAGCTATTCTAACGTTGCACTAGCTAACCTAGTCAAATTTTCCAAAGGAATGAATTCTACGCAAACTCGGGTCGAGTTGGTACTCGAGCCCAAGTATGGATTTTTCACGGGCGTTACAGCCATCCATGCTGCACCTGTAGAGCCACGACCCTGATGTCGCTAGGGCGTGCAGTGATCAGGTCACACATATGCGAGATGCATGAATCACGCCGTCAAATCATGCAGAAATCCAGCGCGTACTGCGAGATCATGTGGGGCACTCCATTTCATAACGGATCCCATAAGTGGTCTGCCCAATGACATATGCTACGATCAGTCACTACTTAAATCAAGCATACATATGATGCGTATGGGCATGAGTCATGAGATTATACTAAGCATGTTATAAAGTGATGAATAGTAACGAGTATGGGCCTACCAATGGGACCTAAGGAGGGTTACAATGCGAACATTTAACCAACATTGTACTTACAATGTGGACGTCAAACCAACATTGTTCCTTAGGCACGACCTGCCATAAATGTCATTACATGAACCATGAGAGATCACTCATTGCAATGGACCCTAAGGTCATCTCGTTGGGCCTCGACCCATGGGCCTTAGATACATCAAATGGGCCGTATCACATGTGCCTTACATTTATCAAATGGTCTACATTAATGGGCCTCACCAATGAGCCTTATGTACATTGCAATGGTCCACGATCCATGGGCCTTGAAATACATCAAATGGGCCTACACACATGAGATTTAAATATGTCAAATGGGCCACTCCATTTGCGCCCCATGCACATCAAATGGGCTTGATCCCATGGGCTTTAATACATATCAAATGGGCTTGAATCCCTTGGGCCTTATATAGAATAAATGGGCCGGATCCCATGAGCATTGCATATGTCAAATGGGCCCAAACCCATGGGCCTTATATATGCCAAATGGGCTTAATCCCATAGGCCTTATGCATGCCAAATGGGCTTAATCCCATAGGCCTTATATGTGCACTAAGGTGGGCCCCAATGAATAGCCATAAATGGATCAACATGGGCCCTATACACATACCAAAGTGGGCCCATTTGGGCCATAGATCTAGCTCATTTTTAGCTCAAGAAATGAGTTTTCACAATGGATAGACGGTGAGATGCAACACATGCATCATGGTGGGGGTCACATGAAGGCCCACCATCATAAACATATTATGTTTAATATATTATATAATTTATATACAGTATATATATATACAATATCATATGTAATATAATATTATATATACATATATATATATATATATATATATATATATATATATATATATATATATATATATATATATATATATATATATATATATATATATATATATACAAATATATATATCTACACATATGCACACACACACACACGCATACACACACACACACGTGCACTCACACACATGCATACACTCAGTGGGCTCCACCGTCCGTGCAGACGGTGGAATTAGGCACATACATCACTGTGGGTCCCATGTGGGGCCCACCATAATACTTACATGCCATCCGACCCGTCCATTAGGTCATGCAGACCTGAATGAAGGGTGAAAATAAATTTCAGCTTGATTCACAACTTCTGTGGGCCTCAAAACAAGTTTCAATGGTAGAATTCAATTCACACTGTTTCTTTTGGTGTGGGCCACCTGAGCTTTGGATTAAGCCCATTTTCGGGTGGGACCTACTTAAGGTAGGGACCCACCATGTGGGTGGGTTAGATCAGAAAACAAACACCAAAGTGGGGCCCACATGAGGAGCCGTGGGCCCCCAGCATCCGTCCGCTTGGTACGTCTGACGGGTGCAGAGGCAGCAGCCTCTGCTGCTTCAATCACTTTTTTTTTCTTTTGAAAACCCAGATTTTTGAGGTTTTTAATGTGTGTGGCCCACCCTAAGTAAATCCACTCCGTCCATTGTATTCCCAAGACCAAAATAAATCTATCAAGACCAATATCAGCCCCTTTTCAAGATGTAAAAATGATTCTAGGTAGATTTCAATGGTAATGGTACAGTTTTTGATGTTATGGCCCACCAGGTACTTTGATCAACCTCATTTTTCGGCTCAATGCCTAAAATGAGTCAGGGGAGAGGATGGACGGCTTGGATTGGATACATGCAACAAGGTGGGTCCTGTACAAGTGGTCCCTTCCAAAGGCTTTGAACAAGCCAATATTTGTGTTTTTCCACTTGACGTCCAGCGTCCAGACGCTGGACGTTTCTCTTCTTTTTTTCTTTTTTTTTTATTTTGTTTAGGTGGGCCACCACAAGATGGGTGGTGTAACTGCAATGCATATGAGATGGGCCCCACTTTTAATGGCAAATGGTGAGGTCCATCCAAGTGGGCCACATGGCTGTTTCATCACACACAAGGAAATAAAATAAATGAAAAGAGAGGGAGAGAGAGAGATGGAGTGGGACACGCGTGATGGAGGGACCCCGGCACTATGGGCCCTCCGTTTCAATCATCCAATCATACATCAATGGGTCTCATTGCACATGGGACCATCCAAAGAAAAGATCAACGGTGGAGATCCCTCTCCACTAAAAATGGACGGTCTAGATGACCTCTTAATGCAAGGAAAGTAAACATCATGATGGGGTCCATGGAGAATGGCCCCATCATGGAATGATTTGATGATCAAGATGGGCCATTGGCCTCATCTTAAGGTCCCAAATGAGATCCACACCATTGATCGGTGGGCCTCACTTGGCCCATCATAGAAATATAAAAATCCAGCTTATGGAAACACTCACCACTTGATCTTCTCGGTCCGTCGGGATGCCGGTCTCCTAGAGCTTCACTTTGATGGTGGAGATGGGAGATGGATGGCTAGGATTAGAGTTTTTTTTTTGGGTGGGAAGGTGGGCCACCAAAGTCACATTTCTCCCATGGGGAAGGCTTGGACGTGGGAGTGCTTGGACGTGGGAGTGCTTCTTGGTTGCTTGGGATTTGTTGAGAAATGAGAGTGAGAGGTGAGATGTAAGAGGGATGTGAGTGATGTGGTACTTGCGAAATATGGGTGGTGTAAGAGAGAGGGTGAGAAAGAGTTGACTTTAGGGGTTGCTTGGGAATGGGGTGAAAGGTGATGTGTACTTGACATAAAGTGATTAATGGGTGATTGATTGATGTGATTGATGGGACACATTGTAGAGATTCTCTTGGAATGTAAACGCATGACATTTTCTCGAAATAAACACCGACCCACATCTCTTAGTCAGGGTATCAGATCGGACCGTGAGTCGCGGCGTTGGAACCGCGACGACGGTACAGGCATAAGGATACAAGTCTCGGATTAAGTCGACTCAAATATATAGGATACGTCTCACAGTTGTGTGCAACGTCAAGTACAGGTCGCGGGTTGCCGGAGTTTGACGAGAAGGATCGTGGGAAGCGACGGAATAGTACGGATAAGGATATGGGTCTTACAGCTCTCCCTACTTAATAAAAATTTCATCCTCGAAATTTACACTACCAACGCAACTAACCATAACTCAAAGAGAAAATAGGAAACATAACATCATATATAATCAAAGCACCATACACAATACAATCAATCATCAAAAAGATGAGGATAATACTCTCGAATCTCGGCCTCGCGCTCCCAAGACGCCTCATCCACACTATGATGGACCCACTGCACCTTCACCAAGGGAATGACCTTGATTCTGAGGACCTGCTCCTTTCAATCGAGGATACGAACTGACTGCTCAATATAAGAAGCGTCTTCACGAACCTCCAACAGCTGCCAATCAATAACAGGAACGATGTCTGACCCACACTTCCTCAACATAGAGACATGGAAGATGTTGTGGACGCCAGACAACTGCGATGGCAAGGCAAGCCGATAGGCCACGACGCCAATGCACCTAGTGATCTGGAAAGGTCCAATGAATCTCGGGGCAAGCTTGCCCTTCGTCCCAAAACGAACCACACCCTTCATGGGTGAGACCTTGAGATACACATAGTCCCTAACGAAAAACTCCAAGAGACGACGCAGATGATCAACAAAACTCTTTTGTCGGCTCTGAGCTGTGCGCATCCTCTGCCTGATGATGTCGATAGCCTCTGACGTCTGCAGCACAAGCTCGGGACCTAGGAGACGTCGCTCTCCAACCTCGGTCCAACAACTCGTAGATCTGCACGGTCTGCCATATAATGCCTCAAAAGGAGCCATGCTAATGGTCGCCTGATAGCTGTTGTTGTACGCAAACTCAGCCAATCGCAGGTGCTCATCCCAACTACCCGCGAAATCAATCGTGCAAGCCCGAAGCATATCCTCAAAGATCTGGTTGACCCTCTCGGTCTGACCATCAATCTGCGGATGATACGCGGTGCTGAGCTACAAATCAGTGCCCATCGCTCTCTGGAAGCTCCTCCAAAACTGAGACGTGAACCTCGGATCTCGGTCTGAAACAATCGAGACGAGAACATCGTGCAATCTCACGATCTCATCAATAAACATCCTGGCGAGCCGATCTGTATGCCAAGTCTCACGAATGGTAAGAAAATGTGCCGACTTCTTCAGACGGTCCACAACAACCCAGATGGCGTCATGACCGCACTGAGTCCTCGGTAAACCCATGACAAAATCGGTAGATATGTGCTCCCACTTCCACATCGGGACGCTCAGCGGCTGTAATAGACCAGGGGGTCTCTGATGATCGGCCTTGACACGCTGGCAGGTGTCACACTCGGCCACAAAACTGGCTATCTGGAGCTTCATCCTTGACCAAAAATACTGGCGTCTCATATTGCGATTCATCTTTGTTGAGCCAGGGTGGATAGAGAAATGCGATCGATGTGCCTCGATCAGAAGATCTCGGCGTAACTCAAGAATATCCGGGACACATAATCGGCCTCTGAAGCGAAGTCCACCGTCAGAACCAATCCACCAATCCATCTGACTCTTAGATGCTGCCTCTGCTCGGTAATCTTGTAACGACTCGTCTGTCTGCTGAGCCTCAATCACCCTTGCGAAAAGAGAGGGTTGAATCGACAAGCTCGATAGCTAAATAATAGATGACTGCAGACCAAACTCAAAGTCGTACTCTTCTATATCCTCGAGCATCCTCCACTCCTGAATCATCGTATGTGCCACCAGGCCTCGTGGCTGACAGCTGAGGGCATCCGCCACCACGTTCGCCTTGCCCGGGTGGTATTGAAGATCAAAATCGTAGTCCTTCAGGAGTTCCATCCAACGCTTCTGCCTCATGTTCAGCTCGGACTGAGAGAACAAATACTTTAAGCTCTTGTGATCGAAAAGGAGCTCGAATCTCAACCCATAAAGATAGTGTCTCCACACTTTCAGTGCAAAGACAATCGCTGCCAGCTCCAGATTGTGGGTGGGGTAGTTCAGCTCATGGACCTTGAGCTGACGAGACGCATAAGCCACCGGCTTCCCATGCTGCATCAGGACAGCACCTAAGCCAACTCGTGAGACATCAGTAAATACAACAAATCCATCACTACCAGAGGGAAGAGTGAGGACAGGAGCGGACGTGAGGCGATCCTTCAACTCCGTAAAATCCTGCTCACAAGCGTCGCTCCAAACAAACTCAGCACCCTTTCGGGTCAACCTGGTCAACGGGGCTGCAATGCGAGAGAATCCCTCAATAAATCATCGGTAATAGCCCGCCAAACCAAGAAAACTGTGGATCTCAGATGCATTCGTAAGCAGGTCCCACTGGCGCACCACATTAATCTTTGAGGGGTCTACAGCAACACCCTGCCTCGTCACTACATGGCCGAGGAACTTTACCTCCTCCTTCCAGAACTCGTACTTCTCCAGCTTCGCGTAAAGCTGGTGTGCACGGAGGGTCTGTAATGTAATCTCAAGATGCCGCTCATGATCCTCATGAGTCCTCGAGTATATCAGAATGTCGTCAATAAACACCACGACAAACTGATCAAGATGCGGACGGAATACCTCGTTCATCAACTGCATGAATACTGAACTCAAAATGACCGTAGCGCGTCTTGAAGGCTGTCTTCAGGATATCCTCATCTCGAACCCGAACCTAATGATAATCGGACTGCAAGTCTATCTTCGAAAAGAACTGCACCTCCTGCAGCTGATCAAATAAGTCATCGATCCTCGAAAGCGGGTACTTATTCTTGATTGTGACCTTGTTGAGCTCGCGGTAATCTACGCAAAGCCTCAACGAGCCATCTTTCTTCTTCATGAAGAGTACCGGCGCTCCCCACGGTGAACTGCTCAACGAATAAAGCCTAGCTTGCGCACCTCATCCAACCGCTTCTGCAGTTCCCATAACTCCAACGGTGCCATACGATAAGGGGCCTTCAAAATAGGTGAGGTACCAGGCACAAGATCAATCTGAAACTCAGTATGCCGACGAGGTGGTAATCCTGGAATCTCCTGGAACACATCAGGAAAATCACAAACAACAGGCAACTGGTCGATACTCAAAGCAGCTGACTCCTCAACGACACACGATAACAGGCAAAAAAGCTGCCCTCCTCTGGGCTCGGCAACAAACTAAAACTCTAGCACGCCGGGTATGCAGAACGTGACTGTCAATATGGCGTAGTACTCGGCAAGCCAGTCCATGCCCAGGATAACATCAAAATCAGACATCGGCAATACAAATAGGTCGGCAGGCAAGAAGATATCCCCAATCAAAACGGGGCAAGATGCACAAAATCGGCCCAACACTGCGGTCTTCCCTAATAGCGTTGATACTACCAAATCCTCACGGGCAGACTCCAACGGTAAACAGGTCGATCGGCAGAAATCATCGGTGATAAATGGATGTGATGCACCAGAGTCAAATAATACACGTGCAATGCATGCAGAAACAGGAAGAGTACCCTCGATAACCCCTCCTGATGACTGAGGGTCCTGCTGGGTGGCATATAATCTGCCCTGAGCCTGCAGGGGAGGTGCAGGTCCCCTCTGAGGTCTCTGATGCTGCTGTGGTTCATGTGGGGGCCTAACCTGCTGTCTCTGCTGCTGTGGGGGAGGTACAGGAGGCTGGTGCTGCGGTCGCTGCTGCTGTGGTGGCTGTCGTGAAGGTGGATGTGGTGCCCTCGGCTGTTGCTGCTACTGCGGATAGGGACACTCATGCCTACGATGTCCTGTCGACCGCATCCAAAGCAAGTACCTGTAAATGGTCCCGAAGGTAGTGTTGGGGGTACTGCTGGTGCTCGGAATGCTGGGCGGGTCGTGCGTCGCTGCTGTAAACGATGCTGCTGGTGGGAACTACTAGAGGGTACCTTCCTCTTCTGATCTCCTCTCTGATCATGGGCTCTCTGCACACCAGCCCAATCTGTCTCATATATCAGTGCTCTCTCTACTATCTGCTCAAATGTTGGAAGCATGTGTCCGATCACACGACTCCGGAGGGCAGGACGTAAGCCGTTCTCAAAACGGCGGGCCTTCCGCCCCTCATCATCAACAAGATATGTCACAAATCTGGATAGTGCGACGAAACGTGTCTCGTGCTGGGACACTAACATGTCCCCCTAGACCAATGTCTCAAACTCCAATGCGCGCTGCTGACGCACATGCTCGGAAAAGAACTTTCGGTCAAACCGGTCTATAAAGTCCTCCCATGTCCACTCAAAATCAGTCGCTACCGATCAGGTCACAGATGCCCACCAATACTGAGCCTCACCCTGTAGAAGAAATACAGCTAATGGAACTCGCTACTAGGTCGTACATCTCATGGTGTCGAATATCTTCTCCACCTCGGAGCACCATATCTCTGCAGCAGTAGGGTCTGGCTCTCCCTGAAAACACGGAGGATCGTGCTGTCAGAAATCCTTGAGAAGAGCGCTCGCCCGCTCCTGCTCAGCCTCGGCCGGTGACACTGTGGGATGCCTGTTCTGCCCCTGAAGAATGTCAGTCATCGCCTGCAACATCTGCTGTAGCTGAGTAGCACTCACAGGTACAGTCGGATCTGCACCGGTCTCAGGTAAATGAGTGGCATCCTCAGGCTCAAAGGCAGGAATATCTGGTGGTGGAGCAGGAGTAGCAGGTGGTAAAGCGGGAGCTGCGGGTGGTGGTGTGGGAGTCGCAGGTGGTGGAGCGAGATTCGCTCGAGTCGTTCTTCTAGCCATGACGTCCTATAGGAAGGAACAATGGTCTATTAGCCTTGAAAATCTTGAAGGCATAAACGTTAAGGGTCCATGTCGGGAAATTGCTAAGTCGTTCAGACTTGGAACCTATTTATAGTAGATATGTGATGTGATCCTCAGGTATTCCCAAGTTATTCTCTGATACCAACTTCTGTCACGCCCCAAACCCAAAAATCGGATTCACATGAATCTTGATTACCGAATCCGGTGCCGACAGCCTCCGTAGTGCCTCACTCTCGGCTCCTGACAATCAAATGCCAGATTCCGATCCTGGGATCCTACAAGGAGGATTTTCAGAATGAATTTTTTTTATAATGGAGCATACCCACAAGCATAACCAAGTCACAAAACAACATCACCACATATCCACTATATCAAAAATTTTAAGTACAATGCGGAAAGAGAAATATAAGGTGATCAAAAAGCTCCAAAAGGTCCTGATACGTGCTCCTGTCTTAGCGCTGCTGCTGTCCAATGCTACCCGCACACAACTATCATGCATAAGCTTACAAAAGCTTAGAGGGTGGTGTAAGTGTGTGCGCAAGGCAAACGCCGAGTGTACAATATCAGGTAATGCGAAAGTATGTGGCAAGTCCATGAATAAAATCAACCATACCAAGGCTATGTAATGCAAGGCATGAATGCTATCGGCCATACCAAGGTCATGCGATGCGAGATATGAATGTCATCAGCCACACCGATGCAATGCAAGGCCTACATAGCCGAATGTCATATGCGAAATGTAATCCAAGCAAGTCGGTACTCATCAAGTACATATATCAGTACAGTTCCTCTCTAGATATCACCGGGGTCTAATACACTTCACAGTGACTGCCACCTCCCTAGCTGCACAGTCAAGAAAGAGGAATAGACCTCACTATCCTCCTGACCAGTAGTCTGTCAATACCTACCCGGCTCGTCGATAGCGGACTCATTTGTGAGCTGGTCAAACTCAGCCTAGCTTATAGCACCTCACTCAGGCGGATAAGGCCACACCCCCTTCCAACCGACCACGACACAGTGGGAGATGAGGCCTACTAGTATTCGGCACTTGGGCGCTCGTGTATCCATTCGGTCTAAACATTGGAGCATCTCCTAGTACCAAAAAGGTTTTGGAACTTTCACCCAAGGACATCCTAAGTGCCCACAGTACTAGAATCAAGTATTTTCAGTATCCGATATGGCCATCCACGATGTACCTGTGGAGCCACGACCCTGATGTCGCTAGGGCGTGTAGTGATCAAGTCACAAATATGCGAGATGCATGAATCACGCCGTCAAATCATGCAGAAATCGAGCGCGTACTACGCGATCATGTGGGGCACTCCATTTCATAACGGATCCCATAAGTGGTCTGCCCAATGGCATATGCTACGATCAGTCACTACTCAAATCAAGCATACATATGATGCGTATGGGAATGAGTCATGAGATTATACTAAGCATGTTATAAAGTAATGAATAGTTACGAGTATGGGCCTACCAATGGGCCCTAAGGAGGGTTACAATGCGGACATTTAACCAACATTGTACTTATAATGTGGACGTCAAACCAACATTGTTCCTTAGGCACGACCTGCCATAAATGTCATTACATGAACCATGAGAGATCACTCATTGCAATAGACCCTAAGGTCATCTCGTTGGGCCTTGACCCATGGGCCTTAGATACATCAAATGGGCTGTATCACATGTGCCTTACATTTATCAAATGGGCTACATTAATGGGCCTCACCAATGAGCCTTATGTACATTGCAATGGTCCACGATCCATGGGCCTTGAAATACATCAAATGGGCCTACACACATGAGCTTTAAATATGTCAAATGGGCCACTCCATTTGCGCCCCATGCACATCAAATGGGCTTGATCCCATGGGCTTTAATATATATCAAATGGGCTTAAATCCCGAGGGCCTTATATAGAATAAATGGGCCGAATCCCATAGGCCTTGCATATGTCAAATGGGCCCAAACCCATGGGCCTTATATATGCCAAATGGGCTTAATCCCATAGGCATTATATGTGCACTAAGGTGGGCCCCAATGAATAGCCATAAATGGATCAACATGGGCCCTATACACATACCACAGTGGGCCCATTTGGGCCATAGATCTAGCTCATTTTTAGCTCAAGAAATGAGTTTTCAAAATGGATAGACGGTGAGATGCAACACATGCATCATGGTGGGGGTCACATGAAGGCCCACCATCATAAACATATTATGTTTAATATAATATATAATTTATATACAGTATATATATATACAATATCATATGTAATATAATATTATATATACATACATACATATATATATATATATATATATATATATATATATATATATATATATATATATACAAATATATATATCTACACATATGCACACACGCACATGCATACACACATACACGTGTACTCACACACATGCATACACTCAGTGGGCTCCACCGTCCGGGCGGACGGTGGAATTAGGCACATACATCACTGTGGGTCCCATGTGGGGCCCACCATAATACTTACATGCCATCCGACCCGTCCATTAGGTCATGCAGACCTGAATGAAGGGTGAAAATAAATTTCAGCTTGATTCACAACTTCTGTGGGCCTCCAAAATCACATTTCTCCCATGGGGAAGGCTTGGGCGTGGGAGTGCTTCTTGGTTGCTTAGGATTTGTTGAGAAATGAGAGTGAGAGGTGAGATGTAAGAGGGATGTGAGTGATGAATGTGAGTGATGTGGTACTTGACAAGTATGGGTGGTGTAAGAGAGGGTGAGAAAGAGTTGACTTTAGGGATTGCTTGGGAATGGAGTGAAAGGTGATGTGTACTTGACATAAAGTGATTGATGGGTGATTGATTGATGTGATTGATGGGACACATTGTAGAGATTCTCTTGGAAATGTAAACGCGTGGCATTTTCTTGAAATAAACGCCGACCCAGATCTCTTAGTCAGGGTATCGGATCGGACCGTGAGTCTCGGCGTTGGAACCGCGGCGACGGTGCGATCGTAAGGATACAAGTCTCAAATTAAGTCAACTTAAATGTATAGGATACGTCTCATAGTCGTGCGCAACGTCGACTACAGGTCACGGGTTTCCTGAGTTGGATGAGAAGGATCGTGGGAAGCGATGGAATAGTACGGATTAGGATATGGGTCTTACACATAGGATCGTTATTATCTTACAGATAGGGTCGTGGTTTTTACGTACCTAGGGTCCATGACCCAACATTAATGACTTAGGGTCACGGTTTTCGTGTAACGTGGTTATTGGTTTAAATGAAATATGGATCACTCTTATCACACACAGTGGATTGTGGTTTTCATCCACGATGGATCGTGTGGTTGAACTCTGACCTAACACGGATGAAAACCATGACCCATTGGTTGTAATAACCACGACCCTATTCTCGATTGTAGCTGCTACCCACATATCTTTCAACCACGACCCAATACAGACATTGTCTCTTCAATCAGCCATCTCACTGCAGAAAATGCTTCACTGCATGAGCAGGTGAAGCAACATAGAGAGGAGATCAATGCTTCACTGCAGGAGAAGGTGAAGCAGTATAGAGAGGAGATCAATGCTTCACTGTAGGATCAGGTGAAGCAACTCAGGGAGGAGATCAATGCTTCAATGCAGGAGCAGGTGAAGCAACTCAGGGAGGAAGTCAATGCTTCACTATAGGAGCAGGTGAAGAAAATCAGAGAAGACATCAATTCTTTACTGCAGGTGCTGGTGAAGCAACTCAGAGAGGATATCCAGGAAATGAAGGTATACGAAGTTGAATCTATCCTCAATCATTGTTATCATACACCAGGGATCGTGGTTGACATGCACACTGAATAGTGGATGAGTCTCGATCGACACTACATGATAGTCTTCTATATAGACCAAGGACGTGATTTTTACAAGACGTGGATCGTTATTGTGGTTCAGTGTGGATGTTATTATCATCCATCGCGATCGTTATTCCCATCCAATGTGGATTGTGATTATCATACTTATTGGATCGTTCGTGACATCCACGAACCTCCATGGATGTGAACCACGACCCACTATGGATGACAACAAGGCTTTAGTGGCCGTAATAACCATTTTTGATATATGATCTCATTACAGGACAATGGTCATTTGACCAGCCCTTTGATCGTAGAGAATGCTTCACTGTTGGAGCAGATGAGGCAGCGTGGGGAGAAAATACAACGAATAAAGGTATATAAAATTAAAATTTTTCCTTGTCATATTTTGTCGTTGTTGTGTTCCTTTTTTAGGTAGGGGTCATGATCCAATGAGGGTCGTTGTTACATAGCCTTGCCCATTCAGCTAATCCTCCCGTTCATGAGAATGCTTACTTGAATGGAGCTTATAGAGGAGCTACAAGTAATAACTATATACCATTGAAAATTGGTCGTTGTTGTGTTCCACCTTGGATCGTGGTTAATGTCAAGAGCTCCAATTTCAAGGTTGAGATCAGCCAGGTCTCTAGATTTGAAGCTGTGATGACCCATCTTAAGGATGAGAATGCTGTGCTACGGGCGCAATTGTACGTGGAATTACATTTGGATTTACATCGGACATTATATTATGAACTCCATATATACTATGTCATTTTATTACAGCTCAACATCATTACCTTGCAACTGAGTGAGAAAGGGAGACCAAGTTGCATTGCAGCGGATCCAGACACAGCTCTAACTGTAATAGAGCCTCGTCAGGGGCCCAGTGAACTCCACCGAGCTATAACCGATGCCAAAGAGGACGATTTGAGAGCTGTCAGAGAGTCAGGTTCACTCGTCTGGTTGAAAAGTGTTTATGACCCAAATTCATAGGTCGATTTTGAGGTAAGTTTATACCTTTTCTCCTTCATTATTTTATATCAATGTATGAATATTATAGTTGCATGAGACATTTTTCATGTTACGTAGGCCATAGACCTATACCTAAGATACCTATCAACGCGTCAGGACCATTGAACACGAGGTAGACAGGACTGCGCATTTCTCTCATCGCTATTTACGGTAATGTGGACTCGAGGACCATAGCCGTCTTTAAAACGTCATTAATCATTTCTGTTTCTAACAATATTCAACATATCAATAACAATACATGGAACAACAGCTTGAGTTGCTGCGAACTTATGGAGCTGGGAACCATAAGGATCTTGGGACCATGAAGTCTGAAAGGTTGTGTGAAGTGCTTATATAAATAGTCGACTGTAAACCGAAACCTCTATGGAAGTATGATGTGGTAAGATCCTAGTTTCCTGCACATGGACTTAAATGATTAGATCCATATTTGGAAGGGCAATGCTTTACCTGTTGTCGTATTTCTTGAGCTTCAAAGGTGTACCTCCCTCTTAATGCGAGAGGGCATCACTGGCTGATGGCTACTGTTTATCCTAGGAAGAAAGAGGTCACTTTGTACGACATCTTGAGTACCGAATTATAAGAGAAAAATGAGATGGTCATCACACAGGTAATGGACAGATTGAGGTGGTTATTCCATGTTCTTGATGATGGATTCGTTAAGTGGGAGAAGTCGTGGAATGTGAAGCCATTCGCTGACAGGCCTATACAACCGAACTCGGAAGATTGTGGCGTATACATGCTGAAATTATACACTTCTTGTGCAGTATGAGTGTAATTAACTTTACGCATGTAAGTCCTATTCTATTAAATATGTGTCTACATTCAAGTTTAACTGCTTTATACTTTGTTTTAAGATTATCTCGTTTTGATTCTGTAGGAGGAAATTTTAAAATTTAGAAAGACGATTGCAGATGACTGTCTGTAGCAGACAAGAGCAGAAGGTGCTGAGTTCCTAGAAAGACAAGGAGAAGAGGTGTCAGGTAGACCAGCGAAGAGAACCAAACATTGATTCGATGTTGAATAATGAATGATTGGTGTATTTGATGTTTGTTCATCTTATTATGATCCATGATGGGTTGGTGATCTTTGATAGGTAGTAATTGTCCATGAATAATTCGAAGTTGTATTGCACTTTGGCTGTCAGCCATGTTGGTCGACGTGCACAATGAATCATTGCTGTGTACGTGTGGTTGAAGGTGCATGCTAAACACGATCCATACATGGCGACAACCACGACCCTCGTAACACTAGAACCACGACACATATCATGTTACAAGCATGATCCTTCTAGCATCATAACCATGACCGGTCTAAAACAGTGAATACGGTCCATAGGAACAGTGACACAGTCTCTGCGACAACCACGAAACTGTCATGTGATTTGATACTGTGGTCTACATGCATGTTAGATCGGGATTACTGTCCACATTGGATCATGGTTGTCACGCATGTTTGTTTGTGGTTCACATCCACGACTTTAATCCGGACCTCTGATAAGCCTTCATGACATATCTATCTATATTACGGGAAGTAGATAGAACCAAGTGCAGTACCACGACCCCTAAGCAGGAAATCACGACTCATAATACAAGAGAAAGACGATTCATGATAGCCTTCGAGTCATGATCCATATACCGTCACACCAGCGGCCAATGTAACCGGACTACCACAGATTATGTACATGACCTAGCTCATGGATGGCTTGGTCCTTATGTGTTTCATCCATACCGTACATAATCCCTTCCATGCCGTACATGTTGAAACAACAATAACAGATCCAGACAACGTGACAAACACGATCTATATAACAAGGCAAATACAGTGAGATATAACACATGAACAGGCAGAGAGTTTTATATTTGCCCTCGTATTTATTTATAGAGACGTGTGGTTGAGAAATGATCCTATAAGCTTTAAGTGCATGGAAATATAGTCATCCACATATATTAATATGTTCTTGTTTAAGTGTATGGAAATCTACCCATCAACGTTAGGACATTGCATACGTAGATGTCAAAAATCCCATGTATAAATATGTGTCATGGTTATGAACATGTGGAGAACAAGTTCGTGGGTGAATTTATTGTTGCCGTTAGTGTAGTTTTTGAGAGTATTACAAACAAAACAACTGGATTGTTGGTCGTGTTAATATTGGTCATTGTTGTGTGTTACTATTTTCGTGGTTCATATATGCAATAGATCGTGGTTGTCATCCATGTTCGATCGTTGATGACAAAGGTTTTTAAGAGAACTACGATTCACACGTGGTCGAAACCACGATCAATGCGTCATGCAAGCTACGATCCCCATGTCATGGAAACCACGACCTGTTAAAGCGGTTACATGGGCTGCGTATTCTTGTGATACTGTAAACTTAAGTGGAAGAAACTAGCACAGTCTTGCGCATCACCAGCTTCACTTCTGGCAGTTACGGTGTTATATGGGTCATGTTTGTAATGTGCAAGGGTCGAGGTTTAATTTTTATATTGTCATGATTGTAATGTTATATGGGCTTTAGTTGCCATGTTATATGGATGGTGGTTGTCATCCTGCTTTGATGGTGGTTGTGGATCGTAAGATTCTGCAACTTGTATGGTCGTGGTTCTCATGACACCTAGAGTGGTTTTCATGTTGTAGGGGTCGTGTTCCTCATAAGTTCGTAGATGTCGAATACGATCCTTGAGAACCACAATCCACGACAACTGTGCGCCACGACTAACTTAACAAGTATATTGTTATTCATGGTGTTATGAGATGTATATGGATCGTGATTCTGGTGTTATATGGGTTATGGATTTAGGGTCATAATTGTTGAGGTTCTCGTGTTTTATTATTTGCGATCCACCGTCGATAAAAAACACAATCCACTGTGCATGTTATTCACGTGGAAAATAAAGGGTCGTGGTTCTCATACACATCGGGTTGTAGTTGTCATTTTATATGGATCGTTGCTGTTACATAATATGGTCGGGTTTGTCATGGGTCGGAGTGGTATTGGGTCGTGGTTATCATGTAATACTTATCGTTGTTGTATTGTACTATTGGCCGCGGTTGTGACTTTTTCACCACGGCCCATTGGTTGACAACCCCAAAAACTATGCCACATTCTTCATCTTCACGCAATCGCACTAAGTCACCACTTCCCCGTAAAACATTGGTCACCAAGCACGACCCTTCGTTATCCGTGTGAATCAATGTGACCCTTTGGAATCGGTGCCTTGACCATTGACTGGCCATCCTATAAGAGTGGTTCTTTGGTGGCACTTCCCCAAGCCAATTCATGCATTTATTTGCCCTCTCGTTTAAAAAGATGGAGCAGATAATCGAAGAAACAATAGAGCCCCTATCGCGTTCTTCCTTTATTCGTGATCCCTTCACTCTCCTCAGGGACACACACGATCTCCCTGACGCTCAACGGCCTCCGCAGGATGTTCTGAAGACAATTACAAAACCCTGCCAACTCGGTAATTTCAACGGGCACCTAGCCATCAGAAAAAGGTTAGGACATGGCATGCGTGGATATGGAATATCCCATTCCTTTCCTTGTAGGCTTTTGATAAGTATTTTCATCGGTCATGCATCAACTGAGATCAAAAGAATGGGAGAACTTAACATAAAATCATTCAAGGCGGCATAAATCTCAGGTTGGCCACATAAAATGAAATACTAGGAATAGAAACATCCACCGTTGAAAGCTTATTGAAGCTGACCATGATGTCCATAGGAAATCTGACCCGTTCATAGGGTTATTTTCATACGAACCATTAGTTTTGACCTAGGCCTTATTATATGTCCTTGTGTTCTGATCTTTTGGCATGTCGGCATTGGAATGACGATGCGATTAGTTTGGCTGAGAAGCACAAAAGGGGAGCAGCAGCAACGCGAATCAGAGCAATTAAAAAAGCATTATCTGCAAACGGAGGTTTGGCACAAGATTGCTGGTTGAAGAGAAAACTTCTTCCTACTGTAGATCTCATCATGGTCGCAATTGTCATGTTAAATCGGTTGTGGCTGTTGTTCATGTAGCAGAAATTTGTTCTATGGAGATATGTTCCCTATTGTATGTAAAATGGGTCGTGGCTTGCATGCTACATGTGGCGATCATTCCGAAAGCTCGCTCTGAGCCCGAAGGAAAGGTCGTAGTTTTGAACCACCGAAGATGAGAGTGATTTTCAGTTAAATCGGTTGTGGCCATTACAATGTTCGTAATTGACAGGTTAAACAGGACTTGGTTGTTACGTTTACATGTTCTTGTCCGTCAGCAGCCGCCGCGCCTCTCCTCTGGGAGTGACAAGGTAGGATTGCAACTTCATGTTCATGGGTCGTGGTAGTCATGTAATTTGTGTCGTTGTTGTAATGTAATAAGGGTCATGGGTATTGCACGTTCACCACGACCCATATTAATTATTATCTTGGAGGACAACTTCGTACTTCTCTTTGACGTACTCAATGAAATTTGTAAAATGTTCCCTCATTACCATCCGCTTAATTCCAGGTTTTCTTCTTACAATCACGATCCACTAAACAATCACGACCCAATGTGCAAGAGAACCACGATCACACGTAACTATTGTCGTTGCCATACACATTGGTTTGTGATTCCCAACCACCGTCAATGTTGGTGACGACCATGACCCTTTTCTCATCTCATCCATGACCATTTCCCGTGACCTGTTTCTATGGGTCGCGGTTAAAAAGCACAAGAATAAGTGGATATTCTCCATGTTGGATCGTGTTTAACATGCCCTAAGGTTCATGAATCAATATATATATATATATATATTGATTCATCCACGACCATTTTCCATGATCTGTTTCCATGGGTCGCGGTTAAAAAGCACAAGAATAAGTGGATATTCTCCATGTTGGATCGTGTTTAACATGCACCAAGGTTCATGAATCAATATATATATATATATATATATATATATATATATATATATATATATATATATATATATATATAACAATTTAAATTATATTAGTGCAGGTAATAAATTTGTAAAATAAACCAACGTAGATAGCCTCGGCCTCAGCCAGCAGGGATGAAAGTGCATCGACGCTGATTGTGACCCATTCAACGGCATCTAGAGCATTTAGGTGTTATCCTATCTTCACCCTGGGAAGTAATTCGTACCTTTGTTGGTCTCCCAGTGGATCTTCTCATTTTTGGAGGCTTCATATTCTCGCATAAAATCTTCACTTCCTCTGGAGTGTTCCATTGTGTTCTGTTAAGCATTAGGTAAATTGACTCTTGGTATGTTTTGTGATATATTTCATTGAAGTATAATGGAGAGCAGTATTTGTACATGTCAAGCTCGTACTTATCACATGCCATTATCACATGAACACAAGACAACAGTATTTTCCCAAATTCATTACACGTACAATTCATTGCTCTTAGATTCACTACATCTGTCATTCCCTGTTTGGTCACTTGGTACTCATCAGCTGAAATCGCAGTGCATTGTGTCTTTCACACTTCCGAGTGATAAAGTTTGGACAGTCTTTTAGATGCCCAAGGAGTCAATATTTCTTTAGGCCTTGTCCCGTCGGTAGAGGAATAAGTGTTGGATTTTACTCCTTATTGAATTGAGGAGTTTAGCGACAGGGTACTCGCGTGCATCTACCATCTTTCTTTTTGTATACCATTGAGGAACTGATACGCCGTGGGATTCAACATTTGAATTCATCGCATCATATCCCAAAACATTGATATCCGGTACGTCTTAACAATACCCCAAAAGTATTCCCTCATAGAATTATTTGAACATGCCTTCTTCATGTTTCCAAGTATGTGATGAGCACAATATCCATGGATCGCATGCGGGAACATGTTAGGAACTTTGCTAACCAATCCTTTATGACGATCTAACACTATCACTAGTCCTGAAAGATTCCCGATTGTCCTCGATAAAATCCCCAGGAACCACCTCCAGCTACCATTGTTCTTAGATTCTCCGATCCCATACGCCACAAGGAGGATGTGATTGTTTGCATCCAATGCAGTAGCCATAAAGAGTATGCCCTTGTACCTTCCCATCAAATGTGTGGCATCAACACATAGCACCCTCCGAACATGTAAATTTAAGCTTCTAATGCACTGCCCAAGTGCAATAAAGCATTGTTCGAAACTATTTGTCCCCTCGTTCACCTGCAACTCCGTCACAGTCCCTAAATTGGCCTTTTTCAACTCGTGAAGATACGTCGGGAGCTCATTATAAGAATCCTCGTAGGATCCCAATACTTGTCTGGTTGCTAACTATTTACCCTTCCATGCTTTCTTGTAACTGATCTCAACACCGTACATCTCACTCATACGATACTGAATTTCCTTTGCCGTGTAGGTCAGCCCCGAACTCATATGACCGACTCCGAATTCACTACTTATCAAACTGGTGGCTTGACGATGATCTCTCCCCTTCCTCTTCGTGGTCACCATATCAGTACGATCATCCGCAATCGTGGTCTCAGCTTGGCGTATTGCCTCAAACGACATGGTACAAGTATGCTTCGAGTTGTATGTCTTGATCTTGAACGTCCCTGTGCCGTTAAGTTTTGAAGCGTGCATCCTCCAAGTATAATTTCCTACAATGCAGCCAATTGTATATATCATCTTGTTAGACTTCAAGACCTTGTACTGGAACTTGCGGCGCATCGCATATTTACATAGACAATACTATAGTCGACCTTTGTCCTTGAACACCTCCGAGACAGATATTTCGTCTGGATCATCCACAAAATCCGGGTATCCTTGCCGATCGAAATTGACGAAAACATCATCAGATGGATCAACAACAGACAGACCATTGACGGATGGTGTTTGGAATCGCACTGGTCAACAGTTCCTCGTGTCATGATATCTATCACTACTTGATGGGTCAGGTATGTCGCAGTCATCATTCTCCAAATGATGTGTATCGTTGTCTGAAGGGCCGCCTATACCACAGTCGTCGAGGACTCGATTGTGATATCTATCACTATTGGATGGGCCAGGTACGTCGCAGTCCTCATTCCCCAAATGATGTTGTGTATCGTTGACTGAAGGGCCACCTATATCTCAATCTTTGGGTTCCCGATCGTGATATCTATCACTACTGGATGGGCCAGGTATATTGCAGTCGTCGTCATTCCCCAAATCATGAGATGTATCGTTATATGAAGGGCTTCTTATAATACAGTCATTGACTCCTCGGTCTTGACATCTAACATAAGTGTCCAGTATATCGAAATCATTGACTATCGATCACTGCCTGGAGGTTGCGAAGGAGGAGATGATGGGTTGGAATGTAGGGTATATTCTCTATTGTAATCCTCAACGACAGGACAACGCCTCACTTTCTCCACATACAATGGTATTTGTGCTGAGAGATTCTGTCCACAGAATAACATGTATGCTTCGACATCTTCATCGTCTTTGATTGTATGTGGGCATAGGAAACCATAAATTGCATCACCGTACACAACTTTAATTAACAAATCGAATTCATCCGACGTAGTCTTCGTAATCAGATGCATTTTATCGAGCAACTGTCGATACGTGATATCATCACTCACGATAAATCCCTTTGAGTCTCCACCGTCGTAGGTAAATATTCCCTTGTCATACAAACTCTCTTTGTCATAATAGCATAATATAGCCCTGTGACCTGTGCTCACTCCAATATTGGTAGTTCTGTTATAAAAATAAAATGAATGGGTCCAAATTGTGAGCAATGCAGGATACGGGTTGTCAATTACATGGATCGTGGTTATCATCCACATTAGTTCGTAATTGTAATCCACAGTAGGTCGTTGATGACTACAATGGACTACTGTGAATGACAACAACGAATCACTGTGACTTACAATCACGAACTAATAGGTCCAAATTGTGAGCAATGTAGTATACTGGTCGTCACTTACGTGGGTCGTTATTATCATCCACATTAGTTCATGATTGTAATCCATAATAGGTCATTGATGACGATAACATCCTACTATGAATGACAACAATGAACCACTCAAAGGTCGTCGTTTTGACCCAATCATAATAACGAACCACTGTGAATGACAACTACAACAAGTCATCCACTTTGGATTGTGATTGTAATCAACAATGGGTCATGGTTGACGGTAATGACCCACTGTGAATGACAACTACGAACCTTTCGAAGTGTCGGTGTTTTGACCCATGGGCAACAGCGACCCACTCCAGGGGTCATGGTTTTAACCCACAATGGGTCGAGTTTGTGTTGTTATATGGGTCGTCCCGTTCACTGGACTATGCGAAGGCCAAAATGTTGGGGCATGATCGTCATGTTATATGGCGCATGGTTTTTAAGCTAGAGGGGTTGTGGTTGTCAGCTTATAAGGATCGTGGTCGTTACATTATATGGGTCATGTTTATTACGGTTTATGGATCGTGATTGTCAACCACGTTCCTCTTTAATGACAACCATGATCATACGTTAGAGGGGTCGTGGTTGTCATGTGATATGAGTCTGGTTCCCATGTTACATAGTTCGTAGGTTCCACAGATGTTATATGGATCGAGGTTGATTGGGGTTACATGGGTCGTGGTTCAAAGTTAGATAGGTGTCGTGATTTGCACTTATGAATAACTCAAGGGGCTGTGGTTTTCAACCAAAATGGGTCGTGGCTCACAGGGCAGTGAAAAGTACGACCCTTATAACATGATGACCACCAACCAACTGAAATGACAACCCAGACCCATAACAACTGCCAGCCACGACCCATGTATCATGATCTAATGTGCATGGGAATCCGAACCTTACAGCGTGATAACCAAGATCCAATGTGCATGGGAATACAGTACCACGATCATTCGCATGTGAACCTTCTCTACTCTACCTTGGACCTAGCAAACTGACCTCCTAGTGGAACCGGATTGCAGACAAGGACAAACAACGTGCCTCCCTGGCAATTGGGAGTGATGGAACTCCTCTTTTCTTCTTTTGTCTTTAAAAAAGAAAGTGAAAGAAGAAGGTCTGTAAAAGTTGCGCGTGAAATGCTACATTTGGCCCCTCCATCGCTCATATATCCTACCGTTTAGTCCGCGGGAATGTATTGGCTACTCCCTTATCACCAGCCATCTGCTCCAACCACAACGTATGTGTTACATCCATTTCGTTCGTCTGCATCTACACTGAACGACACGATCGATCATTTGTGTGCTTGGTCACATAAAAATGAGAGGGCCCTCATTTTAATGATATACGATGGTTAAACATCACTGTACCGTTTAATGTCCGCCACCTGTGACAGGAGTATCGTACATTTTTTGGACTCCGACCATCTAATCATCTGTAGAAATGTATGGACGACATGGATGAAATAAGTACATGGTGGTGGGCCCCACATAGCGCCGAGAACCAGCAATTGGCCGGTGTCCCGGTGAGTACCCGATCAGTCCGTTTCTTGAGGTTTGCAACAGCAAGTGACCTCTGCTTCACTCTAGGTCTGTACGTCTCCAGAACCAAGATTAGGACATGACTGTCGCCTCCAAATGCAAGAAGGTGTTAGAAGGCCTCATATACGGGATCAAATTGCGTACTACCCCAGCAAGACACTAGCTGCGAACGGGCAATCCTGTTGGCGGGCCCTTCGTGATGTATCTGTACATCCAAGCCGTCTATCCCTTATATCAGATTATTTTAAGGTATTGAAACTTGAATGAAGTAGATCCAACGGGCAACTGGATCACACCACATATGACTCTTGTAACTAATGTGACTAACATTTAACGCTTTGTGCATTTTAAAGCAACCAGCTTATTATTTGGTGTGGTCCACTTGTGACAGGGGCAATTAAAGAAAATAATGGGGACGATGGAACACGCTGTTAGAAGTGGACACGTAACAACCGTGGAAGGGCCCAAGACCCATTTTAAAATAGAACCACGATCCATTTAACATGTCATTCATGATCCATATTACATGAAATCCACGATGCATATTACATTACAATCATGACCCCATATTACATTGACAACAATGATGCATGTTACATTACCGCCACAACGAATATTACATGATAACAACGACCTGTACTACAGTATAACGTTGTAGTATACTACATTACATGTTCACCATGACCCACACAATGTGATAACAAAGGCCAATGAGCACCATGAAAAAATGATTAAAATATTATGAATGACAACATTTATTGCACGACCCATTACATGAGATACTCGATATCTACGTATGCCATGTCCTAACTTTGAAGAATTGGGTTTCCATACTTGTCCACGCGAACAGATCAAACTATGTGGATGGGCAGATTTCCATATGCTCATAGCTCGTAACATATTTCTCCAGCCACACCTCTCCTCTATAAACACGACAGTGGGAAGAAAACTCTCTACCCCATTAGAGGGAGAGGGAGAGGGAGACAAACCTTCATGGTGCCTCATCCTTAGCCGTCCTTGTGATCAACTCGTTCACCATTGAAGGACCGGATCGTCGAATGACCATTGAAACACCACAACCCATCTTTCATGATAACCACCACCCATAAAACATGATAACCACGACCATAATTAAAATGCAGTGTGAGGATCTGTTCTCTTCGAAGGGCACCCAGAGAGATGAAAAACTCTTTTGGGATTGTTTTGTTTTAGCCTGACCAACAACTCTATTGAGAAGGTGAGGCTTAAACAAGACACTCCCAAAAGTGCTTTGCATCTCGCTGGGTGCTCTTCGAAGAGAACAGTTCTTCACATTGTATTTTAATTATGGTCGTGGTTGTCATGTTTTATGGGTCATGGTTATCGTAAAATATGGGCCGTGGTGTTTCAATGGTCATTCAACGATCCGGTCCTTCATAGATCAACGAGTTGATCGGACAGACGGCCGAGGATGGCGCACCATGGAAAACACGCTAAGGTTACTCCCTCTCCCTACGGAGGGAGAGAGTTTTCTTCCCATCGTCGTGTTTATAAAGGGGAGGTGTGGCTGAGAAATGATGTTATGAGCTATGAGTGTATGGAGATCTGCCCATCCACAGTTTGATTTGTAATAGTTGAGAAGGATGAAAATCTACCCATCTAAGTTAGGGCATAGAATACGTAGATATCGAATATCCCATGTTAGGGATCGTGGTGAACATGCAATAAAGGCGGCCCATGTAACATGATAACCACAACCATATTACATGATAACCACGGCCAATGTTACATGACAACCACAACCCATGACAACCGGACTCTCACTTCTCTGGTCTGAATGTCGGGATGTGGACTTATTGTTGCTGTGAGAATAGAGGTTGAGAGATATTCAAAAAGAACACGGAATTAAGCAGGAGATAGTGTGAGATGGAGACGTTTATCTTGAAATCGCTCACGACGATGAAGAACAGTTCTATTCGAAGGTGACCCAGGGAGCTGAAGACATCTGTTAAGAAGGAGTCGTTGATGTGCCATGGGCACCAAACGGTCTTCAGAAATTTGGGTAGAGACCGTTGATCTTCAGGAAGATCTTCAACATTCCTGAACAAAGGGATGGAATCACCTGTGAAGGAAGAACGCGAGATAGTCTTGTGGTTTTCATACGGTGTTCAACTAGTGGTAAATGTGGGCGGGGGGGGGGGGGGGGGGGGGTAGGTCGCTTTGATTCCGAAGGATCCGGGGAAGGTATCGTCATGAATGCGATTTCTTGTATTTGAATGTGGCGCTAATTCTGAAGAGAATGGTCGTGGATAGGATGAAGGTTAGGTCGTGGATGTGAACCACAGATCAACATAGATAAAAACATCGATCTCTATAGCATGACAATCACATTCATGTTTGAAAACATGGAAACTCGTGGATCAGATGGTGAATGGTCTTGATTTTCGACGTCGACCCAGCATATACGACAATAGTGAACCGTGTTGCATGACAGCCACGACCCTTTGGAACTAGTGATTACCTCAACCTTTTACTAGTGAAAGTTGGGACATGGCATGCGTAGATAGGGAATATCCCATGAATCTGTATGTGACGCAGTTATGAACATAATTTAATGTTATCGCGAGAGCAGTTTCTGAGATATATATGCTTTAAAGAATGACTGGATCGTCATTCGTGTTAATATATGTCATTGTCATGCCTTGATATTTTCATGGTTCATATATGTAATAGATTGTGCTAATACTGAATGGTTGCACAGATTTCGATGGATCGCTCTCGGTGCCCAAGGGATTATGGGGAAGTAGCGAGTCATTCAATGGTCGGGGCACCGATTCCGAAGGGTCGCGCTGATACTGAACGGTCACGCGAATTCTGATGGATCGCTCTTGGTGCCCAACGGACTATGGGAAAATAACTGGTCATTCAATGGTCAGGGCGTCGATTCCGAAGGGTCACGCGGATTTGGATGGATCGTTCTTGGTGCCCAACGGATTGCGGGGAAGTAGCAGGTTGATGTCCTCTCCTGAAAAGGTAGATTGTGGCGCTGTTTTCAGAGGATCGCGATCAATCTGAAGGGAATGGTCATGGATGTGACCAATAAATGGTTGTGGTTATTTTCACTGATGATCGTCATCCACATGCACGTTGGATCGTGTTTTTTATCCACGGTGGATCGTGGTTGTCATCTAGAACTGGGTCGTGGATCATTAAAAAATTGAATTACAAGGACGACACATATGACATTATAACCATGACTAGGATAACAAGAGAACCATGAGCCATGTTATATGGGTCATTGTTGTTACTTTATATATGACGTGGTTTTATGCTGTGACATCCCCACACAATCCGTTGGTAACACAGCGTGACCCTTTGGAATCAGCGCCCTGATGATTGAATGACCATCTTATAAAGGTGGTACCTGGGTTTTATATTACTTCCACACAAGAGAACTCGAAGCAGAATCCTTATTTAATGCATCACCTTATGCATTCTTAGATTATTTTGTGCTTTCATTCAAAATAATGGAGGAAATGTTCGATGAAGCCATTGGGTCCATTTCTCTATCTTCCTTTCTTATTGAACCCTTCTCTTTCCCCCGGGATGATGACGATCTTCCAATCGCTCACGGCATTCCCAAACAGTTCCAAAGACAATTTTAGAACCCTATCTACTCTACAATTTCAACGGGCACCCAGCCATCGGAAAAAGTTTTTGAAGATGAGGTCTCTGCAATGACATGGGACTACTTACCATTTTCTTCTACTTACCTTCAGCTTGGCAGCAGCGCGATACTTTAGAATCAGCACACCACATGATAGACTTTATCATTGTACCCTGAACATTTAGAGGGTCGTCGGTTGCATGCTACATGTGGTGCTGATTCCGAATGGTCACACTGAATCCTAAGTGGAAGGAAGGAATACAATATGATTATATCCTCATTTGTAAAACTTAAGTGAAAGAAACTTGTAGAGTCTTGTGTAACACTGAGCTTCTCTTCTGGCAGTTACTGTGTTAAATATGTACTGGTTGCAATTTTTTAAGGGTCATAGTTTTCATGTAATATGTGTGGAGCGATAGGGGCTATATTGTTTGGTCGAATATTGGATCCATCTTTTGCTTCTCTCTACTTATTTGTCATTGCTTCTCATCTGTAGGGCTTTATTCGTAATGAGTGTTTCAATCCTAAGAGTCCAATTGAGCCTGGAGACCTTTCTGGACATTTCTGGGAGGATGAAATGTTCAATCCCACTTCCAAGCATATTTATAACAAGGGATCAAGGCGTATATAAAGATGAAGGTAATTGCTGATGTTGTTGAAACAATGATCGGTGCATACCTTAGCAGAGGTGAAGTATCTGCATTATTTTTAGTGGAGTGGCTGGTATGAAGGTCAACTTTGTCAACAAAATTTCAAAAGACAGCCCATTGCTGGTGAAGCCTAAGAGACATGGAATATTAGCCATCTTGAATCACTGTTACATTATGATAAGGATCTCATGACCGATCATAAAGGTGGATAGTTTTCTACCACCGACATATATTTATAGGGACGTGTGGTTGGGATAAATTGTCTAATGGGCTATGGAAATGTGTTTAACCTACCATCGTAGAAGTGTATGGAAAACTACCCACCAAAGTTCAGACAATATCGAATATCCCATGTATATATTTGTGTGGTAGGTATGAACATGTGGCGGACATGTTCGTCGGTGAATTTATGGTTGCCGTGAGATTAGTTCTTGAGATCTTTGTAAAAAGAACGACTAGATCATTGGTCGTGATAATATATATCGTTGTTGTGTTAATATTTTCGTGGTTCATATATGTAATATATCGTTGTTGTGTTAATATTTTCGTGGTTCATATATGTAATAGATCGTGGTTGTGATCCATGCTTGATTGTTGTTGTCAACAACTGCATCCAGATAAATACGATCCTTAGGTTATGGAGGCCACGATATATATGTAAGGGCAACAACGATCCCCATGTCCCGGAAACCACGTCTGGTTAAAGTGATTATAAAGGTCGCGTCTTCTTGTTATATTGTAAACTTTCAGAGGAAGAAAATCGCGGAGTCTTGTACATCAATGAGATCCTCTTCTGGCAGTTACTGTGTTATACGAGTCGTGGTTGTAATGTTACAATGGTCGATGTTTTCATGCTACATTGACTGTGATTGTAATGCTATATGGGTTGTAATTCCAATGTTTACGGATCACGTCCGTCACGATGACTGGATCGTTGTTGTGGTAGGAAAGGTTCTACAATGTTTGTTTGTGGTTCACATCCACAACTTTAATTCGGATCTCTGATAAGCCTGCATGACATATCTATCTATATTATGGGAAGTAATAGAACTGAGTGCAGTACCACGACCCCTAAGCAGGAAAACCATGACTCATAATACACAAGAAAGACGATCCGTAACAACCTTCGGGTCATTATTTATATACCATCACACCAGCGGCCAATGTAACCGGACTACCATAGATTATGTACACGACCTAGCTCATGGATGGCTTGGTTCTTATGTGTTTCGTCCATACCATACATAATCCCTTCCACGCCGTACATGTTGAAACAACAATAACAGATCCAAGCAACATGACAAACATGATCTGTATAACAAGGCAAATACAGTGAGATATAACACATGAATGGACAAAGAGTTTTATATTTTCCCTCGTATTTATTTATAGAGACGCGTGGTTGAGAAATGATCCTATGAGCTTTAAGTGCATGAAAATCTAGCCATCCACATATATTGATCCGTTCTTGTTTAAGTGTATGGAAATCTACCCATCAACGTTAGGACATTGCATACGTAGATATCGAAAATCCCATGTATAAATATGTGTCATGGTTATGAACATGTGGAGAACAAGTTCATGGGTGAATTTATTGTTGCCATTAGTGTAGTTTTTGAGAGTATTGCAAACAAAACAATTGGATCATTGGTCGTATTAATATTGATCGCTGTTGTGTGTTACTATTTTTGTGGTTCATATATGTAATAGATCGTGGTTGTCATCCATGTTTGATCGTTGATAACAAAGGTTCTTAAGAGAACTACGATCTGCACGTGGTCGAAACCACGATCAATGCATCATGGCAGCTACGATCCCCATGTCATGGCAACCACGACCTATTAAAGTGGTTACATGGGCCGCGTATTTTTGTGATACTGTAAGCTTAAGTGGAAGAAACTAGCACAGTCTTGTGCATCACCAGCTTCACTTTTGGCAGTTACGGTGTTATATGGGTAATGTTTGTAATGTGTAAGGGTCGAGGTTTAATTTTTATATTGTCATGACTGTAATGTTATATGGGCTTTAGTTGCCATGTTATATGGATGGTGGTTGTCATCCTGCTTTGATGGTGATTGTGGATCGCAAGATTCTGCAACTTGTATGGTCGTGGTTCTCATGACACCTGGAGTGGTTTCCATGTTGTAGTGGTCGTGTTCCTCATAAGGTGGTAGATGTCGAATACGATCCAACATGGATGAGAACCACAATCCACGACAACTGTGCGCCACGACCAACTTAACAAGTATATTGTTATTCATGGTGTTATGAGATGTATATGGATCGTGGTTCTGGTGTTATATGGGTCGTGGTGCGTATGTTTCATGGGTCGTGGTTTTATGGTCATAAGCGTCGAGGTTCTCAGGTTTTATTTTTCACGATCCAGCGTCGAGGTTCTCAGGTTTTATTTTTCACGATCCAGCGTCGATTAAAATCACGATCCACTGTGCATGTTATTCACGTGGACAATAAAGAGTCGTGGTTCTCATACACACCAGTCATAGTTGTCATTTTATATGGATCATTGTTGTTACGTAATATGGTTGTGGTAGTCATGGGTCGAGGTGGTATTGGGTTATGGTTGTCATGTAATGTACTATTGGTCACAGTTATGGCTTTTTCACCATGGCCCATTGGCTGACAATCTCAAAAACTGCGCCACAATCTTCTTCTTCACGCAATCGTACTAAATTCACCACTTCCTAGTAAAACATTGGTCACCGAGCACGACCCTTCGTTATCCGTGTGAATCAGCGCGTCCCTTCGGAATCGGTGCCTTGACCATTGAAGGGCCATCCTATAAAGAGCGGTTCTTTGGTGGTACTTTCCCAAGCCAATTCATGCATTTATTTGCCCTCTCGTTCAACAATATGGAGCTAATAATCGAAGAAACAATAGAGCCCCTATCACGTTCTTCTTTTATTCATGATCCCTTCTCCCTCAGGGACGCTCACAATCTCCCTGACGCTCAACAGCCTCCACAGGAAGTTCTAAAGATAATTTTAAAATTCCGCCAACTCGACAATTTCAATGGGCACCCAGCCATCAAAAAAAGGTTAGGACATGGCATGCCTGGATATGGAATATCCCATTCCTTGCTGCGCAGGCTTTTGATAAGTATTTTCATTAGCCATGCATCAATTGGGATCAAAAGAATGGGAGAACTGGAAGTAAAACCATTCAAGGCGGCATAAATCTCAGGTTGGCCACATAAAATGAAATATTAGGAATAGAAACATCCACTGTTGAAAGTTTATTGAAGCTGACAACGATGTCCATAGGAAATATGACCCGTTCATAGGGTGATTTTCATATGAGCCATTAGTTTCGGCCTAGGCCCTATTATATGTCCTTGTGCTCTGATCTTTTGGCATGTCGGCATTGGAATGACGAGGCAATTAGTTTTGGCTGAGTAGCATAAAAGGGGACCAGCTGCAAGTCAAATTAGAGCAATCAAGAAAGCAATATCTGCAAATGGCGGTTCGGCGTAAGATTGCTGGTTGAAGAGAACTTCTTCCTACTGTGGATCTCATCATGGTCGCAATTGTCATGTTAAATCGGTCGTGGCTTTTCTTCATGTAGCAGAAATTAGAACTATAGAGATATGTTCCCTACTGTACGTAAAATGGGTCGTAGCTTGCATGCTACATGTGGCGCTTATTCCAGAAGCTCGCTCTGAGCCCGAAGGAAAGGTCGTAGTTTTGAACCACCGAAGATGAGAGTGATTTTCAGATAAATCGGTCGTGGCTGTTACAATGTTCATAATTGACAGGTTAAATAGGTCCTGGTTGTTACATTTACAAGTTCTTGTCTGTCAGTAGCTACCATGCCTCTCTTCTGGGAGTGACGAGGTCGGATTGCAACTTCATGTTCATGGGTCGCGGTAGTCATGTACTTTATGTCGTTGTTGTAATGTAATAAGGGTCGCGGGTATTGCACGTTCACCACGACCATATTAATTATTGTCTTGGAGGACAACTACGTACTTCTTTGACGTGCTCATTGAAATTTGTAAAATGTTCCCTCATTACCATCGGCATTCCAGGTTTTCTTCTTACAATCACAACCCAATGTGCAAGAGAACCACGATCACACGTAACTATCGTCATTGCCATATGCATTGGTTTGTGATTCCCAACCACCGTCAATGTAGGCGATGACCACGACTCTTTTCTCGTCTCATCCACGACCATTTCCCATGATCTGTTTCTATGGGTCGCGGTTAAAAAGCACAAGAATAAGTGGTTATTCTCCACATTGGATCGTGTTTAACATGCACCAAGGTTCATGAATCAATATATATATATATATATATATATATATATATATATATATATATATATATATATATATATATATATAACAAGTCAAATTATATTAACGCAGGCAATAAATTTGTAAAATAAACCAACGTGTGTGTGTGTGTGTATATATATATATATATATATATATATATATATATATATATATATATATATATATATATATATATATATATATATATATATAACAAGTCAAATTACATTAGCGCAGGCAATAAATTTGTAAAATAAACCAACGTAGATAGCCTCGTCTTCTTGTTATATCGTAAACTTTTAGAGGCAGAAAATCACGGAGTCTTGTGCATCAATGAGATCCTCTTCTGGCAATTACTGTGTTATATGAGTCGTGGTTGCAATGTTACAATGGTCGATGTTTTCATGCTACATTGACTGTGATTGTAATGTTATATGGGTTGTAATTCCCATGTTTATGGATCATGTCCGTCACGCCGATTGGATCGTATTTGTGGTAAGAAAAGTCCTGCAAGTTGATTTGGTCATGGTTGTCGTTAACAATGGATCTGGTACTCAATATATATGGTCGATGTTTTCAAGCTACATTGACTGTGATTGTAATGTTATATGGGTTGTAATTCCCATCTTTACGGATCGTGTCCGTGACGCTAATTGGATCGTTGTTGTGGTAATAAAAGTCGTGCAAGTTGAATTGGTTGTGGCTGTCGTTAACAATGGATCAGGTACTCAGTATATATTGATCGTGGTTTCCATGTTGTATGTCCGTGTTCCCATATGGTCATTGTTGTCAAACACGACTCAACATGGACAAGGAACATGATCCGTTACAGCTGGGAATTACAACCAATTTAATATGAGATCCCGACCCGTATCAACTACGACCCGTTCGTCACGTATATCACGACTCATATATCATGATCCATACTTCATGTATCATAGACTCGCATGTTTTGTGGTTGTGATCGCAATTGATGTGGCCAGTGGAAATGGTTCATTTTTTATTTCATGTCCTGAACTAAACTCAAGAAACGTCACTTCACTAGCGTTTTGGCTACTGAAGCGCTAAGTATCCAATCCATTCCCTGTACTCTTTACGCATTTTGCTAAAGGGTATAGATGGCGGGGCGAAGGAATGACGCCACGTGTAGTGGAGATCGAAGAGATCCCAGCGTGTATAAATGGCATTAAATGCTAGGAAGATTCTGACCTTAAAGCACGGGCTCGGGGGGAATGCATTGGCTACTCCCCCTGACACCAGCCCCATGGCTGGTGGTCGGTGATCTGTGGCAACCACCGTGATGTACGTATTTCATCCGTTCCGTTCATAGGTTTTTAAAGATGATTATAGGATTTTATCCCAAAAATTAGAGGGATATAAATCTTAGGTGGACCACACCATAGGAAAATAATAGCGATTGGATATCCATCATTTAAATCCTACTAAGGCCCTTGAAATTTGTATTTGACATCCAATTTGTTAATTATGTCATAAAGACACAGAAGAAGGGAAAAAATAAAGATCAGCTTGATCCAATTCTTTTATGGGCCCCAAAAAGTTTTAAATTGTTGATGTTCAATCAAAACTGTTTCCTATAATGTGGTCCACTTAAGATTGGGATACACCTCATTTTTTGTTTAACACCGTAAAATGATCTAGAAAAATATATGGATGGCATTGATGAAACATATACATCATGGTGGGGCCCACAGAGCACCGACCACCAGCCATTGGCTGGTAGGCAGAGGGAGTAGCCAATCCGTTTTTGGACTGGGGTATATCGTACCATTACATGTGTCCCGTGGCGCTGATACTTCCTTTTTACAGGGATGGTAGCAAGTGGATCAAATCAGAGACAGCCTCTGCACCCTCCGATGGAAGTCATCCTCTCCTCTCAACCATGGATGACAGCGGCGTCGAAGAAGAGGAAGGCTCCTGAGGATGAAGCCGAGTCAGTTCCAGTTGTAATCCTGACTATGACCGTGCCTGCTACAGTCCTTCAAGTGGATGCTCTTGCCACTGCTCTGACCCCCGTTCTTGAGTCCTCGAAGGTTGGAGATCCGGCCCAAGGCAAGGAGGCTAGAGCCCCTGCCCGAGTAAATGCCATCACCATTTCGTCACTTTCTACGGGTGTGCAATCCCTCAACTCGGGTCCTTCTAGGTCGCGGAGGGAGATAGTAGGGGAGACCATCGCCGCAATCGCCTCTTCATGATCTGTGTTTGCCCATGCTGATACTGAGCCCATGGTCGGCTAGGCAGATGAACCTAAGGCAACTATTCATGCTTCTGCTGCTAGTGTGATCGGAGGATGCACCCTCTCCAAGGGGGGGGGGGGAGATTCCGCATCCTCTCCAAACTGGGGAGATTCCGCGCCCTCTTCAGGGGGCCTACCACCCGATTTTCACATGGCTCAGTTGATTCCCTGGGCAGCTGAGCACGCACTGGAGGCGCAGATCACCGACACCCTTTCTAACCACCACGTCAGCTTCATGGATGATTTTGCATCTGTATATTACACGTCGCTGCCGAAGATGTTGGCGGTGAAGGAGAGGCTGAAGGAGATGGATCAGCTTGAAGCTGAGCAAGCCAAATTTGTGGCCGAAAAGGCTGAGCAAGAGGCCATGTGGGCCAAGTTAGTGGTGGAGAAGGCCGAGAAAGATGCTCAATGAGTCAAGCTCGAGATGAGGCTGGAAGCATCTGCTGCTGAACTGGAGGAGCTGAGGAACGCTATTGCAGAAGGCCGAGTGAGAGAGCTTGTGCTCCAGGGTGAACTCAACCAACTTCAAGCTCGCTTGGACGTGGCCAAGCCCGAAGTCAGGAGATTGCGCCGGGATAACAAGGAGTTGGAGATCCGGTTCAAGAAAGCTGAGTTAGGGATCGAAGTCGAGAAAGAGAATCTCAAATCGGAGCGACGGATGGCGGCATACCATTTATTCCAGCAGCGGGAGGTCCTTGAGGCTACTGCATCCTCGGAGAAGGCTTCATTAAGAGCAGAGCTGGAGGCTCAAGCTATCTCACAGGTGGTCGCGGCAGTGGTGGAATACAAGGACTCTGCTGAGAGGGCTAAAGAGCTGGATAAATTATACTATTTTGGCTATGACACTGGCTTTGATGCTTGCTTGGCCAAAGTTAGGAAGCTTTACCCGACTCTCAATGTCGACGCCCTCACGGCAGACACCACCGTTGACGCAGAGCCTATCATGGCAGCCGTGCCCGAGATTGCCCTTCCTGCAGCGGAGATTGCCCAAGATGACCCTTTAGTTGAGGCTGGCGTCGATGTTCAACCCGCCGGATCAGTGGCTGGTCCCACTGCTCAGAGGGGATAATAAGTTTACATTTTTCTTTTCAATTAGGACATTTATTTTTATTGTTTGTTCTTCATATAAATGGACCTCTTTTATGTCAATAACGATTGCTTGCATGGTCATGGGTGTCCTGTTGCATGGAACGTTGCTGACGACCACGATCTTATGAAAAACACGACCCAAACAGTGACAACAACGACGTAGTCTAATTGTCAACGACCCATACAATATGAGAGTCAAGATCCATATTCAACGGGGGTCACGACCCATATATCGTGTTTCGAGCATGATGATAGGGCTTGTCTCTGCCCGAGTCCGACCTTATAATCTAAATCGTTCCATCCCCGCTATTCTGAGCTCCAGGTTGATGCAAAAAGATGTTGAACTTTTATCAATGAGCACATACTCACAGTTGGGGGCCCCGGTATGTACTTCCTGCTTCGAGATTCCACGCTGATGTAGCATGGCTTCTTTCGGGATCCAATCTGACGTCAACGCAACACGAAAGAACTCGTTATTTTGTAGCATGACAACAACGATCCGTATAATACGGCAGCAACAAACCGTAAAACATGAAAACAACGACCCTTAGCAACCGACTCCACTACCCATGCCAACCTATAATCCACGATCCATATGTCATAACAGCCACCATTAAATTTACATGAAAGGCACGATAAAAAAAATGGACACAATGATAATTTGTATGCGTCATGTTTTGACAACGTGAATAATTGACGTTTGTCAGCGTAGAAGGTTGAGATGACTTTGATTAAGGGGACCCATACAGCAAGCTCCCTTCACTTGACCACGAAAGCCCTCACCGTCCGATGTTTGATCTTTGCAATCCGTATCAAGTATCTGCAAGGCGGTCCGATAAATATATACACCCCCATAGGGAAAAAGTCATCTTTCACTGGTAAATCCATTACATTACATTTCCTGCATGGGGATCGGTAGTTTTCCTTTTTACTCGACATCTCATGTAAGATGAAGTTTGGATCGTGGTTTTCGTCTTAATGGGTCGTTGTTGTAATGTTAGTTGGTTCGTGGTTTTCGTGTTAATAGAATCCTAGCTATGACGATTGTTTGCATGGGTCGTGGTTGTCATGTTAATGGGTTCGTGGTTGTCTTGATAATGGATAATGGTTGTCGTATTACAGTCTCGTTCTTTCCAACATGCAAACCACGACTCATATAACATGACATGAATGAATCGTATTGAGCAGAACCCACGATCCATATACCTTTACAACCACGACACATGTTAAGGGGGGGGGGGGGGGGGGGGGGGGGGAGATGTTGTAGCCCAATTCTTTAGCCCACACCGTTGTAACTATGTTATATGGTCGAGGTGTTAATTTCGGATTGGGTTGTAGTTGACGTGACGATTTAGATCGTGTTTTCATTGTACATGTATTGTTGTAGTCACGATATATGGATCGTGTATTCGAATTTTACTGACCAGTATGCCGTCGACACGCCAAGGGATGTAATGATGAAGATGTAAGGTCGTCGCAGGTGTGCTTCCCTGCGTTGCCTTTTATAGGAAGTTACTTCGCAGGAATCCTAGGTGGGCCCCACCATGATATTTGTGATGAATCTATCCCGTTCATCCACTTTTTAAGATCAATTTAGGGCTTGAGATAAAAAGTGGGTAGGATCCATGACTCAGGTCGATCGCATCCAAGGAAACTGTGGGTATGGAAATTTCAACCGTTGAAACTTCCTTGGGGTCAACAGTTTTGTTTGCATGCCATCCATAGCATTCATACCTCAGATCTCATTCATTTATGGTTCCAAGCCATAAGATTAGCTCAATAAGCAGATGGACGGAGTTGATTTCTCACAAACATCACGGTGGGACCACAACCTAGAATCTTAGTTTGTACTGAAAAAATATGTCGCATGTACACACATTACATTAAAATGGTGTGTTAAACACGACCCAAGTTCGCATACGATTCCCAACGCATAACATCAATCGTCGATCATCCTAGTCAACACCATGGGCACATCATAAATCGGATCTAATCCGTTGGAATAGTTCATGGCTGATGGATTCCTTCAATAACCTTAATAGCGACACGTATCGAGCCATCAATGGCCCACAATTCGTAAAGATGGCAAAATGTGGGATTTTACGGTGCCAACGAGTTTGTACTGTTGTGGTCCATTGAATTTAAATATTCCTATCATTCTTTGGGTTATTCCATTTGATGTCGCTACAAATAGAATGGTCGGTGTGGATAAGAGTTTTTAATGGTTCAGTGTGACTTAGAAACGACCGAGATTGGAACGTATACAGTGTAAAGCAACCGCTTCTCCCCATAGGGAATTTTGATTTTATATATATTATTTTTCTTTTTTTATATATTTAGAGCTTCTTCTCTAGGACCCCTTCACTTCTTATCTTTACCCTTTTTTACGGTTTTGATTCTTCTTCATTGGGCCCCTCCATCGCCACTCAGCGAGTACATCTATACGATTAGGGTGCAGCTCATTTCTTATAAATGGCAAAGCAAGGTAATGGTTGACAGGGACAGTATGACTATTGTTCACATGTTACATGCGCAGTGCTGCCAACCACGACTCAGTGTATATGACCGCATCGTGATTGTGATTGTGGTTGATACGCTGAGTGGATCGTGGATGACAAGTGCAGTTGATCGCTGCTTACATGTTATTTGGGTCGGGGCTGTGAGGCATGGTAGTCATACTATATGGATAGTGGTTATGCCCACATAGAGGGCAACAATGAACCGTATGATATGACAACTACCATAGTGTAGTTGCGATTCATTGTAAGTGACGACAATGATCTGTATAGCATGACAATCACGATAGTGGTCTTGATCGTTGATCACACGTTATTTGGGTCGGGGCTGTGAGTCATGGTAGTCATGCTATATGGGTAGTGATTATGCCCACATAGATGACAATCACGAACCGTATGATATGACAACCACCATCGTGGCTGAGACTCATTGTAAATGGCGACAACGATCCATATAGCATGACAATCACTATAGTGGTTTTAATCGTTGTTGTTGTGCCCAGAGGATCATGGAGTACATGTTATGTGGGTCGTAGATATGAAACCCAACTCAATGAATCGTGGTTAACAAGCACAGTGGATCGTTGCTCACATGTTATTTAGGTCGGGGATGTGAGTCATGGTAGTCAGGCTATATGGGTAGTGGTTGTGCGCACATAGACGACAACAATGAACCATATAGATCGTGCATGCGATTCATTGTAAACGACAAAAATGATCTGTATAGCATGACAGTAACTACCGTGGTTGTGAACATTGTTACTGTGCCCAGTGGATCGTGGCTCACATGTTATGTGGGTCGCAGATGTGAACACAACTCAATGGGTCATGGTTGACAGGGACAGTTTATGTCGGGAGTGGATGTGAACCATGACCTATTGTATATACTACAACCATATGTATGGCATGATAATCACAATCGTGGTGAGTTGTGATCGTGGTTAATATGCCCAATGGATCGTATTACCCGATATTGTGTGAGTGGTTAGTTTGCCCATTGGATCGTGGTTGACAGCACGGTGGATCATGGATCACATTGTGGGTGGGTGGTCTTGACCGACCCAGAGTAGTGGACAACAATGAACCGTGCCGCATGATAACCTCGATCCTTTAGAACACGTGATGACCACGACCATTCATTGGTTACATCAGTGATCAACTATGTAGTTCAGTCACAAACGTGGTTGGTTTTGCAAGACATTATTATTAATTGATCAACAGTCAATGACCATTTTGGAATGCAGGTCGAGGGAAGCCAATGATGACCACCTGCTTAGACTTCGAAAAGGTACAGGTCTCTCCCAAGTGCTCAGTCAGTTTTTTGAAGCATATCATTGTAGATATGGAGAAGAATATTGATAGACAGTATATTTAGAGACAGCTGTTTTGGATTTCTTCTTGACTTTTCATTGACTGGATTTAAGGCGCACTCCCAGATATTGTATTGCCTAATGCAAAGGCATGTTGGTGATCTGAAATTCGATGTTCAGGGAACCAAGGTAAAATTCACTGAGCTTGACTTTGCTTTGATAATGGGTCTCAAGTTTGGACCAGTTAGGATGGATGGTGACGGTCGTGCCAAGGTCGGAACAGTAGAGGGAGGAAGAGGTATTTGGGAGACCTACCTGAAAGCAGGTAGTGTTAGTAAAGAAAAACTGAAACAAGTCTATTTGTCACTCGCTAATAAAGACCAACATGTGGACGCGGTGAAGATGGCTCTAATAATTTGCGTGGAGGATATATTAGTTGGATCTCTGCAAAAGAATAATTGTGTTGATAAGTATATCGACATAGTCGATGACTTGGGCTATTTTAATAACTACCCCTGGGGCAGTGTGGGGTATGATTATTTGAAGAAAGGGGTTAACGCTGCGTTTGGCATTATTCGGGCATCTGACCAGTACCCCAAATCATATAACATATGCAGTTGCGCGTTAGCCCTGCAAGTACGTTATTCTTGTCCTGGTTTATAATTATAAGTTTGAATTTGTACTCCATACATGTCAATCAATATGTAATCCATGATGAATGTTATAAAGCAGATCTGTGCCTACGAACGATTCCCAAAACTCACTGGTGACAGTGGGTGGGCCTATAGAAGACAGCCTATAATGATTCCTCGAATCTTAAATTGGAACCTAAAGAAATCAGGCAGATATCGCCCCTTATCCGTCGTCTTCACAGCTGTATCGGTAAGAGTTATTTAAATAACAGTCTATTTTAAGTCTGCAGTATGTATATAATTAATAAATGAATTAATTTTACACATGCAGGTGATGCTAGCTCCAGAGCTTCAACCAACGGTCGAAGAAGCAGAGACTAAGGTTGTCAGGAGTATAACTGACGAGCCGTGGGCAGCACCCACGACAGTGACAGTGGTGGTGAAGGGGGATGAAATAAGAAATCAAGTGGAGGGTGAAATTACAGCCTCTCTCTTGGAAATGAGAAATGAAATTGTGGCCGAGACTAGAACCTCCGTCCAGGAAGATATTAGCAACATATTGATAGATAATAAAAAATTAAGATCCGCAAGAAAGAAATGTGATAAGCTGATTAAGTTCCTTATCACTGAAGTGGAAAGATTAAAGGAAGAGTTTAGTGGAGAAATAAAGAACCTCAAGGCGGATAATGCTTCTTTGCTTGAAGAAGTGAAGACGTTGAGAGATGATAGTAATACAAAATACGTACGTGAGATTGCCCTGAATTATTTTTACGTTATGTCTATGCGAATGTACTGTCTTATATACATAATACAGGGTAACAAACCAATGGCAACAACAACAACTGTTGATGATGGGATGGACCACGTCAAATGTTTTGAAGATAAAATTAACCATCTTAAAGATGAGATTTCCTCACTGCGAGAGCAGATGAATCAGCTAATAGTTGAGATTCAGTCAACGAAGGTAAATGAAAAATGGATCGTGGTTATCATCCATATATGACCGTTCTTACCATCCAGTAGAGGTCGCGACTTCCATGCACACTTTGTCGTGGTTCTTACATGACCCAACATTGGTGGCAACCACCTATCAGCAGAGCGTCATGGTTTCTGTGTACAATGGGTCATGTTTCTATGAACTATGGGTCGTGGTTACACTTCGAATGGGACATACATAATAATATAGTACTCCATTACAAGAATCTGCTGCTTCAACCATCACAATCGTAGGAGAGAATACTTCACTGCAAGAGCAGGTGAAGCAACTTAGAATGGAGATTCAGGCAATGAGGGTACATGAATTTGAAGTTATCAATTTATCCTGAACCTAATTTGGTCGTTATTCTATCCCGTTTTGGCGAATCTCTGCTATATAATTTTATTACAAGACAATGTCCCTTCGAGCAGCCCTCCAAGCATAGAGATTGCTTTGCTACTGGACCAGATGAAGCATTTTGGTAATGAGATACAGGGAATGCAGGTATATGCAGTTGAGGTTTTCCTGAAGTTGTTGTGTCCCTCTTTGTGTTGTGGTTATGATACAGTGTGGGTCGCTGTGACAAGCCCATGTCCAATCAGTGGGTGATCTCTGGGAAGAGAATGCGTACATGAATGAGCATGTGAAGCATATTGAAGAGGAGATGCAAGCAATAAAGGTATATGAAATTGAACTTCGGTGGTAGTTGTGTTCCAAATTCGACTGTGGTCATTGTGAAAGTTAGATTGTTGTTATTATGTGTGATTGGTCGTGTTTATCATCCTTATGGGTCGTGGTTAATATTACGACCCACTGTTGACAGTTCATGGTTTGCATTTGGATTAAAATATAACAAGTCACTATGAGTCTAGTGTTTATTCAGGTGCATAATAGGTCGTCAACAGTCCACCGTTGAGGCTGCGATGAGACAGCTCACTAATGGATCGTGGTTTCCAGCCATAGTGGGTTGTGGGTGGTTGATGCACGGCCCAATTTGGATGACAACCATGATCCAATGAGGACTGTGGTCACTGTCATCATTTCGGGTCGTTGTAATCGTCTATTGGTCATGGTTATTGTGTAATACTTGGTCGTGGGTATCGTCAAGAGTAGATTCTGTATGAATAACGACACAGTATGGATGACAGACACGATTCACGAACCACGTCAAGTGTGAACATCGACCTAACGTGGACATCAACCACAATCCGGGTCTCCCTGTGAATGTCAGCATGATTTCACTACATGACGTGTTGAAATAAGTAAAAATCAAGTAATATGCATGTGTTACAGGAGAAGATCACTTTGGTGCAATGCAACGAAGCAGAAATTCAGAACCTGAGGGAGCTCCATGCTTCGCTGAGCCACGATATGAATATACTAAAGGATGAAGCTAATAAGAAAACTGTACGTGAGAGTGTATTTGGATAGTGGTTTTCAATGGATATTATGGTGTGAATTACATGGATAATAGTATGTCATATTTTTCAGATCAACATCGGTACTTCGCAAGCATCTAAGGAAGGGATACCACGCCGTGATGCGGCGAGATATCTACCTGTAATGGAGACTCATCAGGGATACATGGATCCGCACCGAGAGCTAACCGAAGCCAAAGACAATGAGTTGAGAGATGTCAGATCATCATCGGATTCACCTGGCTGGCTGAAGAGCATCTGTGACCTAAATTCATGGGTCGACTCTGACGTAAGTATCTACATATTGACTTTATTTATTTAATAATATCGATGTATGAATTATATCACACAACTTCCTCAGTGTGTAGGCCATCGATAGATACCTACGCTACCTATCAGTGCATCAGGAAAAAAGACCACGACGTAGTCAGGTCTGCGCGTTCGTCCCGTCGATATTTTTGATATTGACATGTGAGGACCGTATTTATCTTCGAAACATCATTAATTATTTATGTGTCTGACCCTTTCCAATATATCAACAACAAGCCATGGAAGTCCAACTTAGAGAGTTGCAAACTTATGGAGCTGGCAACCACAAGGATCGACAGACCATTATCAAGAGTGGCAAATTAAATGAAATGCTTATAGAATTAGTCGAGGGTCGAGATAGATCGAAGCCTCTATGGAAGTATGAAGTGGTAAGAGTTATTTACTTGAACATATACGTGAACTTAAATGATATTATTCGTTTTGGAAAGACGAGTCTTTTAAATGTGGTCATATTTCTTGTGATTGACAACTATACATCCCACTCAACGCGTGGGGCCAGCACTGGTTCCTGGCTATTATTAATATGAAGAAGAAAGATGTCGCTGTGTACGACAGCTTGAGTACCAAGTTGTAAGAGAACAACGAGTTGATTATCGCGCAGGTCACGCATGGATTGAGATGACTATTCTATATTCTCGATAATGGATCTAAAAACTGGGAGAAGCCTTGGAGTTTAAAGATAGTCTCGAATGATTGTGGAGTATTCATGCTGAAATATATAGACTTCTTGAGCAGCATGCGTAAAATTGACTTCAACAAGGTTTATATGTGAGTGTGTATATATATCCGTCTACATTAATTCTCTATTTCGTTGTCCTTTGATTTAATACTAGTTCATATCTTTTTTGTAGGAGGACATTCCTAACTTTTGAAAGATAATTGCATACGACTGTCTGCAGTTAACAAAGTCAGAAGATGTGGCTGAGCGGATGTATAAACCACCGAAGAGAGTCAAATTTTTTATTAGTAATTAAATATTGGATGGATTGGTGTATTTGATGTCTCTTCTAAATATTTTCTATTGCGACCAGGTGATTGATATGGGTCATGGATATGACGACCAATGTGCCGTGATTAACATACACAATCCATCCTCACTGGAAACCATCGCCAAGTTTGCATGATCGTGACTCATATGCACATTGGATCGTGACTGTCAGCCAAGTTGGTTGACTTCCACAAAGAATCGTTGTTTAATAGAATGGTTGAATGTGGAGTGCCAGAACGATCCATATATCGTGACATCCACAACCCATGAAATTAGAACCACAACCCACGCCAAACACGTCTACGATTGTTCTTGGATGTGACGAACATTGGGCAATGATGTAATGCATTGTGTCATTCACGACCCATATAGGTTGGTCAAACCACACGAATTTAGCAGACAACAATGACCCATATCATATTCATGACCCTTTTCCCTTTAAAACCATGACCTATCTCGGCTGACAACCATGATTTTTAGAATCTAGTAACATTATTAGTGTTTCTGCCAAGTAAAATTACAAACAAAGACCAATATTACATAAAAACCATGACCAGTATAACATTAAAACAACAATCCATGACAGGTACAATCCATACAAGTTTGAAAATGGGAGCATTATCATCCTCCTCACTCTTACCATCACTAGTTAATAACTTCGACCTTCTATCTGGATTCAACGCGATAATTCCCTTCGGATGTACTGCACCCAATTGCAATAAACGATACATGCAAGCAATGACCCATTTAACATGACAACGATGGTGAATGGATGATTGGACTAAATTTCCAGGATGACAAACACGACAGATCTAACATGAAAACCACGACCATATTCACAGTGATAATCCGAAGAGCAGATATCTACAACAGGCACTCAACCATCGAAAAAACTCTATCTTGATTGTCTGGTTTTAGCCTGATCTAAAACTCCATTGAGAAGGTTAGACTTAAACAAGACATTCTCGCCCGTGTTTTTCAGATGGCTGGGTCCTATTGAAGAGACTGTACTTCCGATCACACTGTGATTATGGTCCTCATCGTCACGCTATAGCAGTCGTGGTGTCATGTTGTATGGGAGGCAGTTATTATCATGTGGCGCGTTGATTATAAGGGGCCGAATGAGCTGTGAAGATCGTCTTCAGAACTTCCTATGGAGGTAGTGGAGCAGCAGGAAAATCATCAAATCCTTTCAGAAAGAGTCAAAATCATAGTTCAAGGAAGGAGGCTATAGGGAATTGATGGCTGATTCCACTATCTCCTCCATTGTTTTCAATAGAAGAGCAGAGGAAAAAATAATAATAATAATAATAATAAACATGAAGCGAAAGGCGTTTCAATAGGGTTCGGACTGGTTTGTGAAAGAAGTACCGCTCTTATAGAGAGGTCATTCAATGGTCAAGGCGCCTATTCCGATAGTCAAGGTGCTAATTTCGAAGGGTCGCACTGATTCTGAACTGTCGCGCAGTAAGACTAGTGATGTTTCCGGAAGATCGCTCTCAGTCTACAGGGAATGGTCCTTGATATGACCAGTAATTTGTCATGGTTATCTTGTTTGTTATATCGTAATTCACGTGTACATTGGATTGTGTTTTTTATCCACGTTGGATCGTCGTTATCATCCAGCTCTGGGTCATGGATCGATGAAAAGAGGAATCTGACCGATGACCCATATGACATTCTAACCATGATGAATATAACACGAGGACCACGAACCATGTTATATGTGTCGCGGTTTTATGTGGGTGCATCCCCGACTCATATAACGTAACAGGCGCGATGCATGCAACATAACAACCATTAGGCAAACCAACGAGGATCGAATGTCAACCGAGTTCGAGCAGTTTTTTGAGACGACAAACGAGTTACAGGTTCGAGCTTTGAGACTTGTTTGAATAAATTGAGATTCATTTGAATTTCCATTCGATCGATAGTCAATTTCAACTCGAAGTTGAACAAAGCGAGAGCTGGGGCCGGTAAAAGATTTAAAGAGCTCAAATTGGCCCGTCGGTAGCACCCATCCAGACACTATTCTTCTTCCTTGTTTTGCTATTATTGTAATTAAACGATTGTTCACTTGTTGATTTTATATTCATCAAGTGGACTTCACGAATGTTGTAATTTTCGGGTGCATTCAAATGTCATGTATGGACAACCGGGATCCATAAGGGTCCCGGTTTTTAGGTTATATGGGTCATGATTGAATTGTTATGTGCTTCATATTTGTAATGTAAAAAACAGTAATTCTAAAATTGAAAAACCAATAGTCGCACACGTGCCCATTACATTCACGATCAAAATTTTCTCAGAAACAATACATATAATATACAACCTTACAACAACGATCCATATCAAATGCCGACCGTGAAACTTTGCCCAACTATGGGTCGTGATTGTCCCATGCATTGTGTCATGGTTATGATGAATAGCGGCTCGTTGTTGTCCAATTAGAACAACGACACATAATTCGTGACAGTAACGACCCACGACTATTGATCAAATAAATGTCTGATCCATTATTTTTGAACAATAGAGCCAATAATTGTATAAATTGGCTTGATCGCGCGGATTTCGTAGGATCACGCTTGGTGCCCAGCGGATTGGATACTGAACGCTTCAGTAGCCAAAACGCCATTGAAGTGATGTGGTAAAATGCCATTGGTTAGAAAACCTAAGCATGATTTATGTATTTTATCCAGTCTATACATCCATTTTATAAGATAATCTGAGGGCCTTGACTCAAAACCTAAGAATATAAAAGGCTTAATTCAACCACACCAAAGGAAACAATGTGAATTGAATTTATACCGTTGAAACATCCTTAGGGACCACAAAAGTTTTGGATGAACATTATATAATTTTTTTTTACCTTCATCCATGTTTTTTTTATCCTTTGAACAGTTTGGATGAAAAATAAACATCACTGTGGGGCTTAGAAAGGTTTCAACGATGGAAATCATTAATTCCACTATTACATGTGGTATGGTCCACTTGAGATTTTTATAAGCTTCAATTTTGGGCTCAACGCCTAAAATTAGATAGAAAAATAGATGGAAGGTGTGGATAAATCACATAAATTTACCATGGACCCAACTGAATTTTCTCAGTATGACAGTCCGATTTCATGGCCATGTGCGTGCATGGTGGAAACAGAGAAAGATCCATTAACGGATCTAACGGAGCAGCATTTGTATTTAACCAATGGCGTTTTGCCACATCACTTCAGTAGCATTTTGGCTATTGAAGCGTACTGTATCCAATTCGCTCTCGTGGATTGTGGGGAAGTAGTGAGTCATTCGATGGTCAAGGCGCCGATTCTGAAGGGTCACGCTAATTCTGAACGGTCGCACTGATTTTGGAGGATCGTGCTTGCTGCCCAACGGATTACGGGGAGGTAGCCAGTCATTCAATGGTCAGGCTGTAGATTTTGAATGGTCTCACGAATTCTGAAGGATCGCGCTCGCTGCCCAACGGATTGCAGGAAAGTCGCAAGTTAATGTCATATCTTGAAAAGGTAGTTCGTGGCACTATTTTTGGAGGACATTACTCAGTCTGAAGGGAATGGTCGTGGATATGGCCAATATTTGATCGTGGTTATCTTACATGTCCAATCATGATTCATATGCACACTGGATCTATCTTTTTTTTCCATGTTGGGTCGTGGATCGTTAGAAAAGGAATGGAAATGACGACCTATACAACATTCTGAGACGGCATCCACGACCCATGTATCATGATAACAACGTTTAATACAGCACGAGAACCATGAACCATGTTATATGGATCATGGTTGTTACATTATATGTATCGTGTTTTATACATCCCTGACTCATATGACTTAACAACCACAATCCATATAACATAACAACAATGACCTTGTAGCAAAGTAGCCACAACCATCACAGTCATTTTAGGAAATCATATTAATGTCGCTTCCTCCACGCAATCCGTTGGGAACCGAGCGCGATGCTTTGGAATCCTCGCAACCATTCAGAAAATGTGCGAACCTTCCGAATCGGCACATTGATCCATCTATCTGACCAGCATATAAAAGTGGTTCTTGACTTTCAAGGGTCCTAAAAAATCATGAAGGAGATATTCAAAGAAGGCATCGGGTCTTTCTGGCGTTCTTCATTTACGTGTGGTCCCTTCCCTTTCCTCTGGGATGTTTACGAACTTCCTGACGCTCAACGGCCTCAAGAGGAAGTTCTGAAGACATTTTTTGAACTTCGGCATCTCGACAATATCAACGAGCACCCATCCAGTGGAAAAGAAAATGTTTCCTTTGGAGATATGCAATGAGGGAAAAGGAAGCTTCGCTATACAAAATTCTTCATTGGATTTGGAAAGTGAGCAACTAAAAGTGGAGCTTCCATACACTTCTTGCTCATGTGATAATTTTGGTGGTTTCATGTTATATGTGTTGTACTTCTCTTTTATCGTGGTTATCATGTTACAGGGGTGGTGGTTCTCACCTGATTTCCTGAGTTACTGTTCTGTGAATGAGTAATGTAATATATACTTAATTTACCTTTGTTGCTATCCTGTGTGTGCACGTTACATTTGATGATTTGTATAGTATGAATTGTATCACACTATTTTTTTACACAACCAGTGCACCTTTTTTATTTTGCACTACCCATTTACAGGAAATGGTAGGCTTATCGACGGGTCGTGGCACCCATGATAGGTGGATAGTGGTTCTCATTTTGCCTGTGTCGGGTATCTCCTAAGATCACCGTGTCTGCGATCCCCATTTTAACACTACAAACACGTACCAGATCAACATCGACCAATGCTTCGCGTATATTTTAAAATGACAACAACGCCATACGTATCAATCCATTGCATGCATAACGAAACCAATACCTTTTCCAATGTCAGGCATGGCTCATGTTTCACGACAACCGTTACCTAAGGTGGATGATAATAACGAGCCTTTATGCATCTGAGCCACGAACGCAGATGGCAATCATGTACAATTGATCGTGGTTTTCATGTAAATGGGTGGTGCAAAAAAAAAAAAATAAAATAAAAAATGTCATGGTTGTCAGCGACGACACATGAAAAAGGCCAACAACGACCATGCAAAAAGATTAAGATGAACCATATACACAAAACCATGGTCAGTATAGCAGGACAATCACGACCCTTTCATAATTACATTAAGGATCCAATTCATCACAACAAGACATATACAACAATACAACCATGACCCATATCAAAGGATACAATGACCCACGAAAAATTAATCAATAGTGTGTCGTGATTGTGCATGCGTTGTGTTGTGGTTATTGTGAATATTGGATCGTTGATGTTAAATTAGAACCACGACACATGTCGTGACAAGCGCGACCAACTGTTCATGTGAACCACGACCCACGTCATTAAACGACCAACCTTCCATGCAAACCATGTCCAAATCTAGATGGGGAGGCCATTCGCGAATATTGTTGTTATTCGTATGACATAACAAATACATCACATATTTACATTACAAACCATGACCCCACTGGGATTGGAGATGTCCGAGTCCGGCTATCATGTCTCTACTAGTCGACTGGGTGAAAATCAATCGCCGATACTATTAATCGACTTTCATCATTCATCGACGACTACACCTCGATTTATTGGCTCTGATTGTCGTTTTATAATTTCTAACTCTTTTGTTTATCAGGCGCAGCCGATGTTTCTGCTGATTTGGGAGAGGCTGAAGGTGATGACTAAGATTAAAAGGAAAAAAGCCAGGCTGGAAGAGCTCTTGACGACTTCTGCCGGGGAATAGGAGAAGTTGAAGGGGCTGGTGGGAGAAGGCGAAGTCAGGGAGATGATGCTTCAGGAGATGGCCAGTTCAGTCAGGTTTGGACTCAACTGAGACATAACTGACGACCACAAATGCTCATCTTCAACCTGGCAAAGGAGGACATTATGCGGCGAGCAGCTAAACTGGGACAAGCTAAGCTTAACCCAACTAACCTGAAAATCACGATCCACTGTAAAATTAAACAAACGATCCATGACAGCTACAATCCATATAACATGACAACTACAATCCATACAACATAACAACTACAAACAATCCATGACAACTACAATCCATACAACTGACCCATATAATACAGAGACTTTCAGAAGAGAAGCTCGGCATGCAAGCCAGGGCTCTGCAAGTTTCTTCCACCTAAGTTTGCAAATGGGAATATTATCATCCTCCTCACTATCATATTCGGTGGTTACAAACTACGATCATTTCCTTGGGATTCAGAGCGAGCGTGACGGTGTAAATGTCACATGCAGCATACAAGCCACGACCCATTTAACATACGGTAGGGAACGTAACTCCACTGTTCTTATTTCTGCTATGTAAACAAAAGCACCATTGTTTAATTTCTGCTATATAAATAAAAGTCAGGACCGATTTACCATTACAATTGCGACCATGATGACATTTAGAGTAAGAAGAAGATCTCTCTCCAGCGGCAACCAGCGATGCAAAAAGTCACTATAGACGATGACTTGTTTTACCCGAATAAAACTACATTGAGAAGGTTAGGCTTAAACAAGATGTACGTGGATGTGTTCTTCAGTGGATCTCCATGGCTCCTGTTGAAGGGACTGGTCATGGTCTTGCAGTCATGTCACGGGGATCCTGGCTGTCATGCTATATGGGGTGTGACAGGGGTTGCGCGATGATTCGAAAGAAATGTAAGACTCACCGAGACGATGCAAAAGGAAATGGAGTAGTTAATGATTTTTCGATGGCTGGGTGCCAGTTGAAATTGTCGATTTGGCAAAGTTCGGAAGTTATCTTCAGATCTTCCAGTGAAGGCCACTGAGCTTCAGGCTGATCGTGAACATCTGTGAGGAAAGAGAAGGGATCACGAATGAACGAAGAACGCAATAAGGGCTCTATTGTTTCTTCGGATATCTTATCCATGATTTTGAATGAGAGTGCAAAGAAATGCATGATTTTGATCGTGAAAGTATCACCAATGTACCACTCTTATAGGCTGGCCATTCAATGGTTAAGGCGCCAATTCTGAAGGGTGCCTGTGATTTTGTACTATTGCTTTGAGAACGAAGGGTCGCCCTCAATGCCCAATGGATTACGGTGAAGTAGCGACTCTAGAAAGATTTTGTGGAGAAGAAGATCAGGGCGTTGTTTCAGGAGGGTCGCGTGGAATTATGAGGGAATGGTCATGGATGGGATGCACAAAGATTCGAGGTTGTCTTCCACATCAATAGTGGTTGGGAATCAAAACCCAATGTGTATGACAACAACGATTGTTCCATGTGATTGTGATTGTTACATGGATCATGATTGTAAGAAGAACACCTGTCACTAAACAGTGGGTCGTGGGGTTTATGTTATATGCCTCGTGATTTTCCATGTTATATGGGTCGTGGGTTTCTTGGGAAGAACTCCAAGGTTGCATGGAACGTGTTTGTCATGTTGTATGGGTCGTGTTTGTCATGTTGTATGGGTCGTATTTGTCATGTTATATGGGTCGTGATTGTAAAGTTGCATGGATTATGTACGTCCTGGACAAAACACATTAGCACGATCCATATGAGCCATGTCGTGTACACGTATCATGCAGGCTTTTTAGGGGACAGGATTAGAGTCATGGTTTGTGAAACAAGGACGATCGTGGACAATAACCACCGTCTAACATGCACGTGAACCACGGGATCGTGGGTTGTAAGATGATGTGTATAGTTGTTAGTGTGAGAGGGGTCGTGCTTGTCACGATAAATCGATCGTGGTCTACCGTCCACATTTAACTACACATATACAATAACGATCCCTTGTGCATGTTAACAAACGTGGCTAACAACCACCAACCTTGAAAAACTAATAGTAGCACGACATCCTGCTCAAATTAACCACTAGTTAACGAGCCTATTGAGGTGCTTCAATTCAATTACTTTCTTTAATGTCGCTACTTCCCCTTAACCCATTTGGAATCAAGGAGATCATTCGGAATGTTTGACCAGACTATATAAGTGGTACTTGGGTGGAACAAATTATTACATGACAATCCGACCCAGAATCCTTATTGCAACAACTTAAGCATTCATGGATTTGGTTACTCTTTCAATCAAAATATTGGAGGAGACATTCGAAGAAGGCATCGAGTCGTTCTCGCGTTCATCCTTTATGAGAGATCCCTTCCCTTTCCTCAGGAACGTTCACGGTCTCCCCGAAGATCAACGGCCTCCACCGGAAATTCTGAAGACAATTTTGGAACTCCGGCAACACACAGAGGATTTTTCTGTGGCGGACAGAGAAATCGAGCGGTGTCATTCTGCTAGGTCTTGCGATCAGGACTTTAATGAGAAAAGGCTGCACTGGATCAAGAGAAATGATGTGGCAAAAAGAGCTAAAGCTAGGGCCGCTAAAAGATTTGAAGAGCTCAATTTGGCCCACCGGTACCACCCATCCAGTAACTATTCTTCTTCCTTATCCTAATATTCTTGTAATTAAATGAAAGTTCACTTGTTGATTTTATTGTTATCATGTGGAGTTCACGAATGATGTGATTTTCGGGTGCAGTCGAATGTCTTGTATGGACAACCAAGATCCATAAGGGTCGCGGTTTTCAGGTTATATGGGTTGTGATTGTAATGTTATAAAGGCAGTATTTCTAACATCGGGAAACCAATAGTCGCACAACATCCTACTGACATTAACCACTCGATTGTAAAATTTGAAGTTGAACAAAGCGATAATTAATATATATATATATATATATATATATATATATATATTGCATAATTTATGATTACAAAAACTTCCATAATTTCATATTTACATTATTCAAAATGACAATTTACAACTAATAACCTCTTGTATTGTCATCTGATCCATCAAAACTGCTGTCTATTTTTTCATATACATATTGGTTCACTTCATCTGAGTCGGAAGGTGAAGATATATTTCCTTCGTGCTCTTTTACACTTTGAACTAGATTTTTCAAACTTTTTTTATGTGAAGAATTGTATGTAGTACCCAATGCCCTATAAAATTCATCGAGACGGGTCAGGAAGCTGAATTTGTTATTCTTTTTCTTCTTCTTGGTTGTTGCACTTGATCTGGCTTCAGCATCATGTTATCTTTGACTCGAATATCGCTGAGGTTTAGAAACTTCTTCAATACTGCGTTTTAAGGCGAGTTAGACTTGTTCTTCCTCCAAAGCTATTAATCTGGCATCCTTCTCTGCGTCTATTGTGATTACCATTCGTGTACTGGATCCAGAAGCACATGGTTTGGTTGGAGTGGAAGGTTTTCTATTCGAATCTAACAGCGCTTGAAAAAGTATTCCGACATCGTTAGGGGAATTGGGGCATGGTTTTGCATCACCACCTCGACATGACAAGTGTAACCGAAATCGATTAGTATTATTCGCAAATTATACGCCATATAGACCACACTTGATCTTTGTTTTTCTAGATCTTGGTGGTGATTCAACAAGGGAAGCGTACGCCCAAATGTCTGACGATGGGTAAGATGATTACATATCTGCACTCAGTTTTTTAACAAAAAAGTAAACAAATCAGAATATAGATAAATAATTATTACAACAACGATATTGTGGTTGTTATTATGATATATGTTGGCATAACCACGACCAATATAACACTACTACCATGATTCACAGCCACGGCCCACTGAAGATGGGATAACACCCAAATGATCTGGATGCACTTTCATCCCCGCTGGCTGGGACCGAGGCTGATGATGACTTAATATGTTGGTTTAAATTTTACATTGTTTACGAAATGTCATTTGAACTGGAATACATATACTTCATGGTACAATTTTCATGGGACTAGACTAGGGCTATGGTTGTGAACCAAGAACCAAGATGGACAGTAACCACGATCCAACATGGATAGTAACCATGATCTAACATTCTCGTCTCATTCACGACCATTTCCCACTATCTAACCACAATACAATGTGGACAATAACCACGATCCAACCGGTTTGGCGGTTATCATACAGACTGTGTCGTTGTTGTTATGTACCGCGGTTTTCATTTTAGACGGGTCATGGTTATGATGTTAGACGGATCGTGGTTTTAAGATGATATGCGCCATGGTTCTGATGTTATAGGGGTCATGGTTGTCACTATATATGGATCTTGTTTGGCATCCACATTCAACCACCCATATACAACAACGATCCATTGTGCATGTCAACCAACTTCCAATTGTTCGCGAACTACTGCGACCCATCTCATTCACCAACCCATTATAGACGATAATAATAAGCAGAAGAAAAATCAAATGCAACAAATCAATTCATCATTCAACGTCAAATTAGTGCTTGGCTTTCTTCGCTGGTGTACCCAACGCCTTATCTGTCAACCATGATCCATGATGCAACAAACCATGATGACGACCATGATCGCGGTTGTCATACCATACATATCGTTCAAGTCATATACGTTGAGGCGTGATTCATAGCCACGACCCATATAACATGTTGGCCACGATACACTGATCGTGACAACCACGATCCATTAGGTATTGATTGTCGTGCTATACATTTCATTATAGTTATATGCATTGGGTTATGGTTTACACACACGACCCACATAATAATAACCATCATACACCGACCTTGTCAACCATTACCTTACTTTGTAGGTGCAATGAACTTGTAGATGTGCTCGCTGACTGGTGATGGAGGGGCCCAGCAATGGAGAGGAAGCTCCAAGATATGGTCGGTGATCGGCAAGGGGAGAGCCTGTTGATGTTCTGCATACGGAAACGTAAGCGTCTGTAGAAGTGTTCGTAAAAGCGTTCAAGATATAGTCGGTGTTCCGTAAGTCACATCGAACTGCAGATATTCTCTGATCCGCACCGTCCATTTAATTTGTAGAACATCAAGAAATACAAACAGTGGTCAAAATATTCAAATCCAACGGACCACAGCAGTCAAACCAATAGTTTCAGTAAAATCCCATGATTTGTCGTCATTAAGCAATGTGGGCCACTATAAAATTTTCTGAAGAAATCCATTATCCATAAACAATTCCAATGGATTAGATTCAATTTATGATGGGCCCATATAGAATTGAACCAGGTGATCGACGATTGATCTTCTGTGTGTGGAACCGTAAGGGAACTTCCGCCTTTTTTAGCACTCATAATATGTACATACATCATATTCGGGACGAACTAAGATGTATGGGGTCCAAGTGATATATGTGTCATCTAAACTGACCATAATACTGTAATCACCATGTATAAAGGCATTACTGTAAGTACTATGGTTTGAATCCTCGTTGGTTGTCAAATTTTATGTGTTAAAACCTCTATATATGTCTTATATTTGTATCTTGTTAAATATGTTCGAGACATCACGTCAACACTTCGAGACAAGATGATGAACTCCTCAAGCTAGTTTAAGCTACAATATTGACGATCTTAAAGAAGAATTCAAGTTAAAGACTCCAGCTCGAGTTCAAGTTCAAGATGCAAAGTTCACATATATTCAAGTTCAAGACTCAAACTTGTGAAGGGTTCAAGCTACATCAAGAACAACTCAAGCTTCGTAAAGCTCAACATCTAAGCAAATGAAGGTTCAATGTCCTTACTTATTAAGGTTTGATTGACCTTAGGTTGACCTTTAGAGTAGGTCACTTTGGATACATAATTCATATATCTTTTACAAGTGAGTTTGGTCTGTTCTAAGACTAGTCCTGGATCTTGTTCGTCTAGTCCTAGCACTGGTTCGACCAGTCCAAGATATTTTAAGACCAGTCATAATTTTGTTGCCTTCGACCAGTCATGGACTGCTCACGACCGGTCGTGTAACGGTCTTATCCGATCACGCCCGAAAATTTAAAAATCTGTTTCTTCTTCGACTAGTCGTGGTGACCCTAGGACCAGTCGAAGCTGAATTTCTACAGCTATAAATAGCACACGAATTGAAGAGTTTTTCATTAGAAAATTAAGTGAATTCAAAGCTCCACTCTGAGATAAGTTTGTGTCCATTCTTAAGCTATATTGTGCATAATTCTATTTCCTTTTGTTAGTTTTTTTTTTTTTTTATTCAATATTCCAATCTGATTTGAAAAGAGGAAATATTATTTTCCTTCTTCTGAGAATTAAAATCAAATAGAGTTAGCCCAGTCTGATTTAATTTAAAATCAATTAGAACTTAGAACCATTATAAAGTGAGTATTGGACATTGAACTTTCATATCCGAACATCTACTCCAATTGGTTCTTCCGGGCTGCTACAAGACGAGAAATCTAGATATTTTATAATTCTGTAAAATTTCCATTCTTTTGGTTTTTGTTTGGGATTTGCCAGAAAAATTCCATTTGTGGGGTTATCTGAGGAGAGCCAGAAAACTCAGAATAGTGTGGGTTTTTGGATTGTGTAAGCCCAAGTTAAAAGATACAATTGTGAAGGTTTTAGGTGAACCTGTGAAACGTATTTTGATAGTGAACACTAATATCCCTGTGAGGATATTAGGAGTGGAGTAGCATTTTGTGTGGCTGTTGTAAAACAGTTGGTGTACACACAGGCGAACCACTATAACTATTTTTCTTGTGGATTGATTGCTTGCTTAATTCCTTATCTTTCATCATTCAGTTTTGTGGAATGTACATATGGATGTAAATGCTGTAACTATTTACATTTCAAGCAAGTGTGAGAATATTTTAATAATTTAGAATTTTATTTCAGCAATTTATTCCTTACTATTTATTTTCAGATTGAGTTCTTGATTCAAAAGACGTTCTAGAAATAAGGTTGTCCTACCATAAGCCCTTGTTGATTATGGTGTAAGGTTGTCCTTAGAACTGAATTTGTATCAACCTCTCAATGCTTGTTTATTGATATTGATTTAATTTCAGAATTGTGAATTGATTTATTTTATAAGGATATTTCTTTATTTTAATCTGCTGTATTTAATTTTAATTTGGCATAGTCCTACTCACCCCCCCTCTAGGACATATGGCTTGGCCATTTCAAGTGGTATCAGAGCCTAATAGCTCGTTCTTATTACTTTAATTTGGATTTATTTCCTGAGCTAATGATCAAAGCTATAAGATGTCAAATTTTGATAGCCTTTCAGTCACTAGGCCACCACCATTTGATGGCTCCAACTATGCCTATTGGAAAGCCAGAATGAGGATCTTCCTCAAATTAATGGATGAGAGTGTGTGGCAAGACACAGTGACCAAATGGAAACCCCCTACCACTGAAGTAACTGGAACCGACGGTTCAAAAACAATGAGAGTGTCTCCTTATTTCTCATGGACTACACTTCAAAAAAGTGAGAGTAGTGCCAATGCTAAAGCACTAAATGCTATCACTTGCGCACTATCACCGGATGAGTTCAAAAGAATCATATCCTGTGATACTGCAAAGCAAGCCTGAGATATATTAGAAATGACACATGAGAGTACATCAATTGTCAAGAAATCTAAAGTCCAACTCCTCACAACTAAGTTTGAAGAAATTCATATGGAGAAAAATAAAATATTTATGGACTTTTACACTAGATTGAATGACATTGTAAACTCAAAGTGGGGTCTTGGCGATAAAATCCCAGAAAGTAAAGTGTGTGCAAAGATACTGCGCTCTCTTCCTTAACGGTTCAACTCAAAAGTAACCGCGATCCAGGAACTTCGTGATACGGATAGCATGAGGGTAGAAGAACTAGTTGGTTCTTTACAAACCTATGAATTAAATTTTAAAGCTCCTAAAGGTAAATCTATTGCTTTAACATCTTCTAAAGGTATTTCTCAAGAAAACTCGGATTTGAAAAATTCAGAAGATGATATGGCACTTTTAGAAAAAAAGTTTTATAAGATTTTCAAAAGTAAGAAAAGGGTCGATTTTCAAAAGACAAATGAAAAGAAACGATCTAAACCAAAGTCTAGAACTTGGAAGTCTTTAAAAGATAGTCAATATTACAACTGCCAAGAATATGAGCATTTAGCAAATAAATGTCCTGAAAAGGACAAACTCAAAAAGAAATGTATGTTGGCTACATGGGACGAATCATCTGATTCTGAAGCCTCTTCTGAATCAGAAGATTCTGAAATCGAGTCGGGCAATGATGTAAAAGCCCTTATGAATCTAGCCAAGTTCACATTTTCAGATCACGACGATTTAACTAGTGAAGAGAATTTGCATAGTGATCATGAAAATGAAGAAGATCTTCAAGATGCTTATAATGCCTTATAAAAGGAAAGTTGTAAAATTGTTGTCAAACTTAAACTTCAAAAAGAAAAGTTTTCTAAACTCAAAGAATGTTTTGAGACTCTTGTTTTAGAAAAATCTCAAATTTCAGATTGCTTTGAAAAATTAAAATGTGATTTGGAATTCAAAACCTCCCTGATTGAATATTTGAAATCTGAAAATGAGAAACTTAAGAATGAAGTATCTTCTCTTCTGAGTTTGAAGGACACATGGAGATATGCCCAAGGTGATCTAAAGTTAGAAAAATTATTATTCGGATCAAGAAAATGTGGTGATCGATCCGGGTTGGGCTATGATAAGAATATACCTCCTAAACAGAAGGATACTCCTCTCAAATTTGTGAAAGGAGAAGCCTCAAACTCAAAAGAGAAAAGTACTTATCGAGGTTTTTCTAAGAATACAAAAACTTTTCAAAAACCTAAAAGCAGCCGTGTCAATTTCAACAAAAACCCACTAGCTGAAAAGATAGTTGCTTTACTCAAGGAGCTCTTAAAATCTAACTCGGTAGGTCATTTTTACAACTACAAATAAAAGAAGACCAACTATACTCCTAAACCCAAAACAGTTCTGAAATGGGTTCCTAAGGGTGCCTGCTTGGTTGCCCACACTGCTTTTAAAGCAAAAAGTCATTCAAAGTGGTACCTAGATAGTGGATGCTCCAGGCATATGACAGGAAACAAAGCTTTATTCACTGATCTTAAAGACATGACTGATGGGTCAGTCACATTTGGTGATGGAAGCAATTGCAAGATTATTGGCAAAGGTACAGTTCAACTTTACAACCTTCCTTTATTTAAAGATGTTTTATATATTGAGGGACTAAAACACAACCTGTTAAGCATATCTCAAATATGCGATAACAACCATAGTGTGAAATTTTTCAATCAAGGTTGTGAGATCATAAATAGAAAGGGTTCTGTAATATTAACTGGTAGCAGAACTTCTGAAAACTGCTATATTGTAAGTGATGGTAGCTCATCTAACCAAAAGTGTTACATGGTCCACACCAATGAGACAGAATTATGGCATAAACGCCTTGGACATGTGCACTACCAAAATTTATACAGATTGAGCAAAGGAGAATTAATTAGAGGTCTACCTAAGTTACAAAAAATAGACAAAATATGTGGTGAATGCCAGTACGGTAAACAAACTAGGAGCTCTCATAAAAAAGTGAACTCCAATGCCACATCAAGACCACTCGAGCTTCTCCACATGGATCTTAAAGGACCAACAAGAACGGAAAGTCGAGGCGGCAAAAAATATATCTTAGTTATCGTAGATGATTATACAAGATACACTTGGGTTTCATTTTTAAGAGACAAATCAAAAACCCTTGATGAAGTGAAAAAGATCATCAAATGAATCCAAACTGAAAAATGTTCTCAAGTCAGTAAGATCCGTAGTGATCATGGATCCGAATTTGAAAATAGCGATTTTGAGAAATTTTGTAGTGAATAGGGAATATCACATGAATTTTTTGCGCCCAAAACACCACAACAAAATGGTATTGTGGAAAGAAAAAATAGAGTGCTTCAAGAAATGGGAAATGTTATGTTAAATAGCATGAAGCTCCCTAGAAATCTATGGGCTGAAGCAGTGAATATTGCCTGCTATATTATTAACCATGCTTATACTTGTAAATCAAATAATAAAATGGCTTATGAAATGTGGTTTAACAAAAAGCCTACTGTCAAATACTTTCATGTTTTTGGCAGCAAGTGCTACATTTTACGTGACAGTGAAAACTTGGAAAAGTTCGACACTAAAAGTGACGAAGGGACCTTTTTAGGATATTCTTTAAACAGTCATGCTTATCATGTTTTGAACAATAGGATTGGTGTGATTCAAGAATCAATTAATGTGGTCATTGATGATCACTTGAATACACCTGGCCCTAGTTCAGACAATGATGAAGTTCTTGTAATTGAAAAACCAGGGACTTCATCAAGTGAAATTAATTCTGAATTAAGAACTGTTAAAGATCATCCAACTTCTCAAATTCTTAGAAACTCTCTCACTGGTGTGCGCACTCGTAGACAAATAGAAGACATATGTAATTACGTATGTTTTACATCCCAGATTGAACCGGTAAACGTAAAAGAAGCACTTTCTGATGAAAACTGGATAGTTGCAATACAGGAAGAACTTAATCAATTTGTTTGTAATGATGTCTGGTATCTTGTTCCTAGACCTACAGATAAACATATTATTAAAACAAAATGGATTTTCACAAATAAGTCTGATGAACTTGGAAATATTATTCGAAATAAATCAAGACTAGTTGTACAGGGGTACACACAAATTGAAGGCATCAATTATGATGAAACCTTTGCCCCTGTAGCCTGTCTTAAATCTATCAGAATTTTTATATCCATTGCATATTTTAGGAAGTTTAAAATTTTTCAAATGGATGTAAAGAGTGCCTTTTTGAATGGCGATATACATGAAGAGGTATATGTGGAACAACCTCCAGGGTTTGAAGACCCTAAGTTTACTAATCATGTATATCGTCTTAAAAAAGCTCTTTATGATTTGAAACAAGCTCTCAGGACATGGTACTAAAAATTGATAAAGTTTTTACTGAGTCATAATTTTCAAATGGGTGGTGTTGATAAGACGCTCTTTGTTAAGAAGCATAACGATGATATTTTAATGGTTCAAATCTATGTTGACGATATTATTTATAGATCAATGTGTAATAACATGACTGTTGAGTTTGCAGAGTTAATGAAATCAAAATTCGAAATGAGCATGATTGGGGAATTAAATTATTTCCTGGGATTACAAGTAAAACAACAACCTGATGGAATTTTCATTTCTCAAACCAAGTATACTTTGAACTTAATTAAGAGGTTCGGATTTAAAAATGGTAAGAATTTTGATACACCTATGAGTACAACTCTAAGACTTTCAAAAAACTGTACAGGTAAAGATGTAGATCCTAAGTTGTATCGTAGCATGATTGGTAGTTTACTTTACTTAACTGTAAGTAGACTTGATATTGTTTTAAGTGTTGGAATTTGCGCTAGATATCAGTGTAATCCTAAAGAATCTCACTTAACTATTGTTAAGCGAATTATTAGATATGTCACAAGTTCAGTTAACTTGGGACTTTGGTATCCTTTTGATACTAGTGTTCAATTGGCTAGGTATTCAGATTCTGATTGGGCCGGTAATGTCGATGACAGAAAATCAACCAGTGGTGGTTGTTTTTACATTGGAAATTGCTTGGTTTCTTGGTTTAGAAAGAAAAAAAGTTCCATATTACTCTCAACTGCTGAGGCTGAATATATTGCTGCTGAAAATGCATGTACACAGCTGGTTTGGATGAAACGAATGTTGAGTGTTTATGATATCACACAGGATTCAATGGTTTTATACTGTGATAATTCCAGTGCGATAAATATTTCAAAAAACCCAATCCAGCATTCACGTACTAAGAACATTGACATTAGATTTCATTATATTCATGAATTAGTGGAAGAAAAAGTAATATCCTTAGAATATATTCCTACTGAGACTCAACTTGCTGACATATTCACTAAATCGCTCGACAAAAGCAGGTTTAATAAATTGAAATTTAATCTTGGTATGTGTAATTTAAAATGATTGATTATGCATCTCTATAGTATAGTGTATATATATTAATATATTAATGATTTTTATTTCAAATTTTGATGAAAATTATATTTTTTTATGATACACGACCAGTCGAGGACGTACACGACCGGTCGTGCCACGACCGGTCGAGGACGACCCACGACCAGTCGTGTAGCATGCTGATTGTCTTTATTTGGGAGAAAAACTTTTTCCTCTTCATTCTAACCCTCCTCTCCAACGAGCCGAGCTTCGACTAGTTGAACCCCTTTGTTCGATTCCTTCAGGTTAGAGCATTTTACTTATTTTTCTTGAAGAAACATTGTCTTTTCTCTTCAATTTCTTGATTGTTGTTGTCTATTTCATCTCTTTTTTTGGGTTGTCTTCCTCATTTGCTAGTTTTAGAGAAACTCATCTCTATTTTCTTAAAATTCCTTATATTTCTTTAAGAAAATGGACCCTAGAACTAAAAAGAAGAATTCTAGAGGTGCTTCTTCTTCTAGATCAAGCGTTATCACTAGACGTCATCTTAGGTCTCCCGAAGATGATCCATCGTTTGTTCAGAATTTACGTATGCACAATGTAATTGTAGAAAAGGCCGTTGATTTCAACCATATCGCACCTTTCAATCTTTTTCCTCTCCTTCAATCTGTAGGTTGGAAAAATATTTTACGCTGGGGCGGGATGGCATACCAGTCCATAGCGCAAGCCATGGTAGCGTGCATTACTGAATTCTCTACTGAGCAACTGAATTTTACTATTGCTACTAGAGAAGGGCCTTTTCCTATTGATCGACATTTAATCTCAGGCCTTATGGATATTTCTGTAAATGATGATGGTATTCATCCTAACACTCTTGCTGAGAAAGTGTCAGAATTTAAAAAATACATTTATACTAGAACATTGTGTAACATGGATGCACCATGGAATAGTACTAGGAATGCCCTCGCAACCAGATACTTGTTGCCCAGATGCAGAGTCTTACATCGTATCTTCACCTCTAATTTGTATCCTCACTCTGGTAACAAGAATGAGTTGACTCTGCTTATGGTTCACATTTTGTACTCAATCGTTACTAGTGCTAATATCTGTTTGCCCTCTTTGATTTGTTACTCTATCATTCAAGTTCGTATTCATCCTGGTCATAGTGATATTCCATTTGGGTATCTGATGAATGTGTTAGCCACTCACATGTTAGTAGCTATGCCTGTTAGAGAAGCTCCTATCAAACACCTTATATTCAACAACTCTAACATAAACAAAATGAAGTTGGATTTGGCTCGAGGACAAGTTGATATTGGTGCAGGTGGAGCTGCTGCTGAAGTCGGGAATGATGAAGAGGGTGATGCTCTTCCTCCAGATGATGTCAATATGGACGATATTTTTAATGAAATTGAGTCAGATTCTGGAAATGATCCAGACTATGAACCATCTAATTTTGATCCACATCTGAGTGCATTAGAGGAGAAGGTAGAACAGATGAATGTTGGCCACAATGCTCAATTTAAAAATATGCGCAAGTATTTTAGGCACTTACAAAAAGGCCTTCATCAAATTGATCCTACCATACCTGCTCCTTCTTCTGGATCAAATTGAGGATTTTACTCTTTGGTTTGTAATAACTATAAGACTTTACTTTATCTTTACTTGTGTGACTGAGTTTCTTTGACTTGACTTGATATCGTTTTATGACAAGATATTCTGACTTCTTAATTACTTATCCTATTTTTGATTCTTCCTATGTCATATTTTTGACAAAAAGGGGGAGAATTGTGGGATTGATTATGATTGGTATTTGGATGATTGGTTCAATATGATAATTGGTAGGTGTACTCTCAGGGGGAGTTGGTAAACTTACAAGATTACAGGATGTAATGCTTGGTTAACTCATGATAACTGGTGCATGATTCTTTATTGATGCTTGTGCTCAGTTTCTCTTACTATATGAGTGTGTTTTATCACAAATTTAACGAAGGGGGAGATTGTAAGTGATATGGTTTGAATCCTCTTTGGTTGTCAAATTTTGTGTGTCAAAACCTCTATATATGTCTTGTATTTGTATCTTGTTAAATATGTTCAAGACATCACGTCAACACTTCGAGACAAGATGATGAACTCCTCAAGCTAGTTCAAGCCACAATATTGACGATCTTAAAGAAGAGTTCAAGTTAAAGACTCCAGCTCGAGTTCAAGTTCAAGATGCAAAGTTCACATATATTCAAGTTCAAGACTCAAACTTGTGAAGGGTTCAAGCTACATCAATAACAACTCAAGCTTCGTAAAGCTCAACGTCTAAGAAAATGAAGATTCAATGTCCTTACTTATTGAGGTTTGATTGACCTTAGGTTGACCTTTAGAGTAGGTCACTTTGGATACATAATTCATATATCTTTTATAAGTGAGTTTGGTCTGTTCTAAGACTAGTCCTGGACCTTGTTCGACTAGTCCTAGCACTGGTTCGACCAGTCCAAGATATTCCAAGATCAGTCATAATTTTGTTACATTTTATCAGATTTTTCTGTTCGGCTACGACCAATCCTGGAGTCTGCTCAACTAGTCGTGGGATGGTCTCGATTAGACCTTCGACCAGTCATGGAGCTACGATTCAAACTCCAGCGACTAAATGAAGTGTCGCCCGACTAGTCGTGGGGTGGTCACGACCAGTCGTGGACTGCCTTCGACCAGTTTTAGACTGCTCACGACCGGTCGTGTAACGGTTTTATCCGATCGCGCCCGAAAATTCAAAAATCTGTTTCTTCTTCGACTAGTCATGGTGACCCTAGGACCAGACGAAGCTGAATTTCTGCAGCTATAAATAGCACACAAATTTCAGAGTTTTTCATTGGAAAATTAAGTGAATTCAAAGCTCCACTCTGAGATAAGTTTGTGTCTGTTCTTAAGCTATTTGTGCATAATTCTATTTCCTTTTTTAGTTTTTTTTATTTAATTTGATTCAATATTCCAATCTGAATTGAAAAGAGAAAATATTGTTTTCCTTCTTCTGAGAAATAAAATCAAATAGAGTTAGCCCAGTCTGATTTAATTTAAAATAAATTAGAACTTATAACCATTATAAAGTGAGTATTGGACATTGAACTTTCATATTCGAACATCTACTCCAATTGGTTCTTCCGAGCTGCTACAAGAGGAGAAATCTAGGTATTTTACAATTCTGTAAAATTTCCATTCTTTTAGTTTTTGTTTGGGATTTGCCAGAAAAATTCCATTTATGGGGTTATCTGAGGAGAGCCAGAAAACTCAGAATAGTGTGGGTTTTTGGATTGTGTAAGCCCAAGTTAAAAGACATAATTGTGAAGGTTTTAGGTGAACTTGTGAAACCTATTTTGATAGTGAATGCTAATATCCCTGTGAGGATATTAGGAGTGGAGTAGCATTCTGTGTGGCTGTTGTAAAACAGTTGGTGTACACACAGGCGAACTACTATAACTCTTTGTCTTGTGGATTGATTGCTTGCTTAATTCCTTATCTTTCATCATTTAGTTTTGTGGAATGTACATGTGGATGTGAATGCTGTAACTATTTACATTTCAAGCAAGTGTGGGAATGTTGTAATAATTTAGAGTTTTATTTAGCAATTTATTCCTTGCTATTTATTTTCAGATTGAGTTCTTAATTCAAAAGACATTCTAGAAATAAGGTTGTCCTACCATAAGCCCTTGTTGATTATGGTGTAAGGTTGTCCTTAAAACTGAATTTGTATCAACCTCTCAATGCTTGTTTATTGAGATTGATTTAATTTCAGCATTGTGAATTGATTTATTTTGTAAGGCTATTTCTTTATTTTAATCCGCTGTATTTAATTTTAATTTGGCATAGTCCTGTTCACCCCCTCCCCCTTTAGAACATATAGCTTGGCCATTTTAATTACCATAAAAATAAGTTTGACCAGGCTGATGTGCGGCCCACGTAGTTCTCAACGACTTATAATGGTTATTTTGGTGTGATCATCTATTCCTGTAAGGTTCAAATTTATGGACAAAGATTAGTACATACTCTGACAACTAACAATCGGTGTAGATCGAAAATTTACATAAGATGTGTCCCACAGCCGAGTGATAACCAAAATCTTATGAGACGTACAAGCACAGCATAAATACAGCGCCCACCACACCTTTCATCATTACCTCTATCTATGTGTCGAGGGCATACTGGTCAGTAAAATTCGAATACAACGATCCATAACTGCAGCGATCCATACACACTGAAAACGTCGATATATATCGTCATGTCAACTACGACACATCAAACATTAACACACTGACTGTAATGATCCACGAAGGTGGTATTTCTAACATCGGGAAACCAATAGTCGTAAGACATCCTACTGACATTAACCACTCGATTGTAAAATTTGAAGTTGAAAAAAGCAATTTTATATATATATATATATATATATATATATATATATATATATATATATATATATATATATATATCGACAGAGTTCTGGGCCGAGGACTTGGGCTTCGAACAGGATATGGTGAGGGCTTTCATTCACACAACTTGCTCAAAGGCATATCTACCTTGCACAGTGACAAACACGACCCACCGTGAATGACAACCACGATCCTTCACATCGTCTAGTAACAACCCAGGAACATGATCGTTGTTGACAGTGTTTTACCAATTTTTTTTCCCGTACTTTTCATGTGAAATGGATTGTGGTTGTTATGATATATGGATCGTGGTTGTCAATGTTACATGGGTCGTGTTGTCGTTTGCTATTGGTCGTGGTTTTCATGTTTTTTAGATCGTTCTTGTCATATCATATGGATGGTTGTTGTCATGCTACAAAATAACGAGTTCTTTTGTGGAGCTTTGACATCAGCCTAAAACTCGAAAGAAGCCAAGTTACATTAACCTAGAATCCCAGTGAGGCCATTACACCCTAGGTCCGCCGACACTGAGTAGGTGCTCATCCACAAGATATCAAGTTCTTTTGAAGGGCTTTCACATTATCTTGAAACGCAACAAAGCTAAGACAGAATGATTCATACTATAAGGTCGTGGTCAGACAGAGAGAAGCCTTATGATCGCTGTCGAGGCAAGATATATGGGTCGTGACTATCGTTGCTTATGGGTCGTGGTTCTAATGTAGTAAAGGTCATGGTTGTCCTGATTTATGGATCCTGAATGTAATGATATATGGGTCGTGGATGATCGCAGTTGTCTTTCGATATGGTCGTCAGGTTATACGAATTGTGGTTGTTGTGTTTGCGAGGATCCAACACGAACGGCAACCACGAACAATATTAACGACAGTGAACCATGACGAATTTAACATGACAACCACTACCAAGATAAAGTACGACCATTGCTTCACGTAAACAACCGAGATCAATAAACGACAACAATGACCTATGTATCAATCCATTCAGGGTCTATGAATCATGAAAAACAAGACCGGTATAATGACAGTCACGACCCATTTTTAATGTCAACCACGACCCAACGTGGACGATAATCACGAGCCACGAATAGGAAGATGCGTAGTGCAAAAAATCAGTTCACATCAGATGACAACTACGATCGATGCTTCGCATCAACTACGAACCATATTACACAACACCCCGATCAGTATAATAAGACAACCATGACCGTTTAATACTAACATGCAGGCTCCAAATATCATAACAGATAATACATATAGAACATTACAACAACGACCCATATCAATCAATAATACGACCAACGAAACTTTGATCAATAGTGGGTCGTGATTGTACATTGCGTTGTGTTGTTGTTATAATGAATTGTAGATCTTTGTTGACAAATGAGAACAACGAGCCATATGCAGTGACAGTCACAATCCATTATTCATGAGAACCACGACCCATGTCATCTTCATGACCAATCTTCCATGCAAACCACGATGGGTGACCGTTGAAGAGAATTGTTTGTGGTAAGACAGCCACGACAGATCTCATATGACAAATACATCCCATATTGCATTACTAACAACGACACCCATATAAACTAGAAGTCACGATCCATTATCAGACAGAATTCACGATCCATTATCTTCAATCAGCTTTAGCTTCTCTTCTGGCAGTGACTGTATTTTATTGGTAGTGGTTTTCAAAATTTCAAATCAAAATCCGTTGGGAAGGGAATTTTGGGAAAGCGGATTGACTGGTGTAGGTCAATCCGCTTTACAAAAATTCCCTTCCCAAGGGATTTTGATTTAAAATTTTGAAAACCACTACCCATATAACACAGTCACTGCCAAAAGAGAAGTTGTCTTCAGAATTTCCTGTGGGATTGAAGGTGTCTTCAGAATTTCCTGTGGAGGTCGTTGATATTCAGGAAGATCGTCAACATCGCTGCGGAAACGGAAGGGATCACCCATGGAGGAAGAACGCGAGATGAACTCGATGGCTCCTTCGAGTCTCTGCTCATTACATTGACTGAAAGAGCAAAGAAATCCATCAATGCTTAAGGTGTTCCAATAGGATTTGGCTTCGGATTGTGAAAATAATTTCAAACCCAAGAAATCCATCCTACTGATTGCTTGTAAAGGGTTTACGGGGTAGTAGCGTAATGCGATTTCATGAAAAAAAGTGTGGCGCTGGTTCTGAAGATAGGACCCATATAACACGACCCAGTGTGTATGACAACCATGACACTGTCGTGTGATTGTGGTTAACATGCACATTGGGTCATGGTTTTTATACGCGTTGGATCCTGAATAACACATGGGACACTAATACCACGACCCTTACTACATGAGAACCACGACCCATATAACACCAGTACCATGATCCATATACCTATTATAACACCATATAGCCTAGGTCGTGTTTCTCGTAAGATCGTCGTGTTTTCCACAACCACGACCATCTTAAAACGACAAACACGACCGAGATCAACTACGACCAATGCTTCATGTATATTTTTTGACAACAATGACCTACGTATCAATCCATTGTCGGTTCCATGTATCATGACAACAAATACCTATACAATGACAGTCATGACACATGTTTCATGAAAACGACGACCCAAGGTGAATGATAATAGGGAGCCTTTATGTATCGGAGCCACGAAAACATGGCAATCATGTACATACAATAGGTCATGGTTTTCATGATATAATGATCGTGGTTATCATGTAAATGGGTGGTGCGAATAAAAAATGTCGTTGTCAACAACGACACATGAAACAAAGCAACAACGACCATGCAAAATGATCAACACGAACCCATTTCAAAATGATAACTACGAACCATGATACACGATAAACATGGTCCGTATGACAGGCCAACCACGACCCTTTAATAATTACATGAAGGATCGAAATTTCATCACATCCAAGACCTATACAACATTACAACCATGACCCATATCAAAGGATAGAATGACCGATGAAACGTGGATCAATAGTGGGTCGTGATTATGCATTGCGTAGTGTTGTGGTTATTATGCATGGTGGATCGTTGAATTTAAATTACAACCACAACCCATGTCATCCTCGCGACTACCCTGCCATGCAATCCATGACCAAAACTCGCTGGGGCCCATTCGAGAATATTGTTGTTATTCATATGACATGACAAATACATCCCGTATTACATTACAAACCACGAACTCCCTTGGGATCGGAGTATCACTATCACCCGGGTATGATAAGTGTCTCCTAGGCGACTAGGCGGCAAATCAATCGCCAATACTTATACTCGCCTACCCGCGTCGTTCAACAACGACCACGCCTCGGTCTGTTATACGGTAAGCTCTCGAGCTTACTCGATTTGTTGTCTCTGATTGTTAATTTATACTTTATAACTCTTTTCTTTCTCGGGCGCAGCCGATGTTGCTGTTGATTCAGGAGAGGCTAAAGGCGATGACTAAGATTGAAAGGAGAAGGCTAGGCTGGAAGAACTGCTGAAGACTTATGCCAAGGAACAGGAGAAGCTGAAGGGCTTGGTAAGAGAAGGCCAACTAAGGGACATGATGCTCTAGGAGAAGGCCAATTTAGTCTCGTTTGGACTCGATTGAGTCCCAACTGACCATCACAACGGCTCATCTTTAACGGGCGGAGGACGACAATACGCGGGCGGCTAAACTAGGGCAATCTACGCTTGACCCATATAAACTCAACATCACGATCCATTGTAAAGTTAAACGAACAATCCATGACAACTACAATCCATACAACATGACAACCACGACCCATATAGTACAATGACTTTCAGAAGAGAAGCTCGGCATGCATTCCAATAATACTCTATGGTTTCTTCCACCTTAGATGAAGCAAATGGGGATATCTACGATGCTCAAAAACTACGACCCTTTCCTTCAGATTTAGAGCGACCGTCCAGAATAAGCGCCACATGCAGCATGCAAGCCACGACCAATTTAACGTGATGAACACCGTAAATGCATCTAAGCCTCCTTTCTAGCAAGACAGCCACGACCGATTTAACATGACAACTACGACCATAATGACATTTACAATAGGAAGAAGATCTCCCTTCAGCCGGCAACCAGCGATGGTTGAAGAGACTGTTCTTCCTATTGTGTTGTGATTATGGTCTTGGATGTCATGTTACAGCGGTGGCGGTTGTCATGTTGAATGAAAAGTATTTCAGCTCAACGGCAATGATTCTGAAGAAACGTAAAAGCTGCAACAGACAGGGTAGAAGGAAATGGAAGTAGCTAACCTTTTTCCGATGGTTGGGTGCCCGTTAAAATTGTTGAGTTGGCAGATTTTTAAAATTATCTTCAGAACTTCCTGTGGAGGCCGTTGAGCATCAGGGAGATCATGAGCGTCCCTGGCGAGGAAAAAGGGATCACAAAAAAGGAAGAATGCAATAGGGACTCTATGGTTTCTTCGATTATCTGCTCCATTATTTTGAATGAAAGAGCAGCTAAATGCATGAATGCGGTCTGGCTCCCTTTCGCGTGACCACCAAAGTACCTCAGCTTGTCAACTTTGTTCTTCCTTTAGCTTGGTAGATGCCTACCTACGGTTGAAACAAAATAAAATACGAACCTCGTAGTGGAAGAGGCTTTCAAAAGAGCGAAGCGAAGAGGAGAAACAATGTCGCTCTCTGGCTGTTGGTCCCTGGATCTTGGCTTCTGTAAGAAATCAAAAGAAGAGGAAGGAGATGGCCTTTCAAAATGTACATAAATGCGATAATTGCCCCTTTCGAAGCTCTCGGTGCAGGTAATCAGTGGTCTGTGGGCCCCAGCATGATGTATGTGCATCGTCCAAGCCGTCTGTCCAGTTTAAAATATCATTTTATGGCTCTATCCAAAAAACGAGGGTGATATAACTCTCGGGTGGACCACACTACGGGGAAATTAAAGTTATTGGATATTAAGCATTAAAATCCCCCTAGGCCCGCCATGATAGGATCATGCTTGTTTTTTATCTCTTGCCATAAAATGATCCATAGAATTATATGGACGGCATGGATGAAACACTTGAATGATGGTGGAGCCCACAGAGCGCCGAGCACCAGGCATTGGCCGGTGTCCCGCGGAGTGGCCGATCCGTCCGTTTCTCGGGGGTTAAGACAGCGGGTGACTTATGCTTCACGCCTAGACCGTACAATTCCTTAACCATGGTTAGGGGCATTTTCATCCAAAACAAGGTCCAAAAGCTCTCATAAGGCCCTTTGGGGAATATGTGGAGTGTCGTAGCGATCGAGGTAATTTGCCCAAACTTCGAGGCGAGTACGATCAAAATCCCCTGAAATTATACTGCACAAGTCTTGAAAGCTGATCCGAAGCTGACTGTTGAAGCATACTATTGTGAGGGCATTTTCACACTGGGCTCGAGTGGGGTCGCCTGTGGGATGTAGGGGCGCACTCGGGGTAGGTGACCCATGCGATTTGGGGCCTACGGGGGAGGTCTCGTATTCGAGACTCCTTACCAATGGTGATTGGTGCGTATTTCACACCAGGCTCAAGTGGGGTAACCCATGGGATGCGGGACACACTCGGGGTGGGCGGCCCATGTGATTTGGGGCCCACGAAGGGGGTTCGGCAGAGATCCTAAACCCATGAGATGTGGGGCTTGGACTATGAAATAAAAGGATTAATTCACCATACTCTAACAGTTTAATTTTTTAAAGCAAGTGGTTAATTGTCCTGCATCAAATTAGTATCAGAGTAGGAGGTCTCATGTTCGAGATTCCTCACCGGGGGTGATCAATGCAGGGGCATTTTCACACTGGGCTCGAGTGGGGTCACCTGTGGGATGTAGGGGCACACTCAGGGTAGGTGACCCATGCAATTTGGGGCCCACGGGGAATGTGTCGTGTTCAAGACTCCTTACTAAGGGTGATTAATGCACATTTTATACCGAGCTCAAGTGGGGTAGCCCGTGGGATGCGGGGACACACTCGGGGTGGGTGGCCCATGTGATTTGGGGCCCACGAAGGGGGTTCGACAGAGGTCCTAAACTCATAAGATGTGGGGCCTAGGCTATAAGTTAAAAGGATTAATTAGCCATACTCTAACAGTTCGAACTTTTAGAGCAAGTGGTTAATTATCTTGCATCATATATACCCTGTGGGATCACCATTGTTCCTCGGATGTACTGTCTAAATGTCAATGACATTGTGGAAGATTTTTTTTAGTTCAAAATGCATTGAGCTCTTGCCACAGGATTCCAACTGTTTTGAATTGCATCTAGAAGGCTGTTTTAGGAAGTCAACTAATTTTTTGGTAAGCTGAATGACTGTTGCCCACTGTATCTTTAATGCATTAGTGTGCTTGCCATTTCAAGTTGGTTTGACAAGTTGGCCATTCTGCTTGCTGTTTAGTTTTCAATCCAATATGGTAATGTAAAATTTTAGATTTTTCCAATGATGTTTGGCTGATGGTTTATTTGAACTAGGGACATTGCACAATCTGTTCTACACTGTTTACAGATTTGGTTATTGGCCTTCCAAGATTGAATTTAAATATGCACATCCCAACTAAGCATTGTTAATTGGTAGACACAAGCTAGACATAATATCGATGCCTTTAGTCCCAATGAAATGCATGGATTAGAGTGGTTGTCAAAATCAGTCGACCCAATTAGCAGTTGGTAGGAAACTTGCTTGATGAATGTAGTATATGTTCCATTTAACCACACAAACTTACCTATGGTGGAATTGCGCGTAGACGTAAGAGTTGTGTATATCAAAATTGGATCAATCATCAGTAGATTATTCTTTAATATGATGTTGTTATGTATTGCATTAATAGATTGTTTAGACATTTCATTATGATTTGTGCACGAATTGCAGTTGCCACGTCTTTCAATTTTATTGCTGAATCATAATTAGATTGGTTCCAAGAGCTGGGCTATGTAGAGAGTAAAATCTTAAATGTCCTCACAACAAAAACTAGGCTTCATCTTGCCATTGAGTTTCCACAAGAGTCCCGATGAAACTCTTCAGATGCTAATTGTGTGGAGTTTTTGGAATGGGATTGTGCCAATGAGAAAGTCTGGAGGCTTGTGCAGCCCGTATAATCTCTTGAGTATGTGATGACATATGTACTCCAATATCTTCGCCTAAGTGCTCCAAGAGGTCCAGGTGCCCTAGTGTTTCAACAGGCCAAGTAGCTGGGAAGAATTGTTGAAACTAGCATATTGGACGATCAACTGTCCAAAGTTCAAAGGAGCATGCATCTAACCAACCTGGAAAGAAAAGCCATTTGAGGTCAAGGTCTCCAACTGGGAAAGCAAACCAGAACGAATGCAGTTAAGCAGGAGACATTTGTTCTTGTTAAATCAAACCTTTTTGATAATCAAGCCTAATGTATGTGTGAACTCTAGTGTCACTACAGTCTCAAATTCTATAAAAAGGCTCAAGGATATTCGATACTCTTCAGCCATTGCTTGTTGGGTCCCTTCATTTTGGAAGGTCCACTAGCTGCTTTTTGGCTGCATCATGCAGGTATGTAATGCCCCTTATTTGATGGTGCACATCTCATCAACGACAGACACAGGTAGTGAGTGGTTGTATGGTTTCATCTTGTTGGCACAGATTGCTGGAAAATTTATACAGATTAATGTAATTTCTGTATAATATGGAAACTGAAAATAATTAGAAATAAGGACAGGCTGAAGCACGTTTGAAAACGCTGTCCTTAAAGCGTTATTTGCCCCAACTCAAGTAAATTGAGTATGCTAATAGGTTATAGGCAAATTGCTTCTAGGATACGACGAGCCTGGTGTGGGTCTGCGTTCAGCAAACATGAAGGCCCACCAAATGGAACTCAATTTCACTATTTCTGGCAGTATTACAATATAAAGGAAAAATCTCAAAAGAAGAAAAGAAGAAAAATAGAAAAGTGGTTTAGACTTTTGCTCAATTAAGTTCTAATCTTCAGCCGCTGGTTCGGTTGAACCGTCCTAGACCACATCGTTGGTCTGTTCTTCAAGCTAAGGTTGACACCTTGCTATGTTGCTGGATAACACTTAGAATATATGAGTGGAGAGGCTGTTTTTCTAGAATTCGTATGGAGTTAATAGAGTGAGTTGAGATGGTTTGACACCCATCCAAGCCCTCCTTTTATAGGCTATGGTGTCTAGGGGGTTATGGTCCAGAGACTTAAATTCCATTAAGCCATTTCTGGCTGTTGAAAAACTAGCCGTTTTATGGCCATTTTTTACTGTTGTGCATGGTTCATTAATCTGCTGCATGCTGACTGTTGTGAGACAGCAGCTAGCTGTTTTCTAGCTGTTGGGCTAGCCATGCAACAGTTACAGCTGGACCCTACACTAATGGCTCAGCTGTTACAGTTTCTGCTGCAACAGCTCTATTCAGTCACTCTATATATACTGAGAGATCTCTCTCAGTTCTCTAGTCTCTCTGCCAACCAGCCACCCGACTTAGCCACCTAGTCGCACCACGACTCGCACATGTCTCGCTCCGGTTCACGAAGGGAGCGACCCTCTGCAACACGTGCGAAGTGCGCCACTAGCGCCTCTACAGCCACACTACCTCACATGCCCATGCCCTCGCACCGAGTCTGAGTCCGAGTCCGAGTCCGAGTCCGAGACCGTGCCCGTGCCCGAGCACGTGCGCGGTGTTCCAATGCTTCGCACTGGAACACGTAAGTCCCATTCTCTTTTGGACTATGTGGGTAAGTATTATAATACTCCACCATATTCATTTAAACCACTTTTCTTTCTCTTCTCTTTCCCATGTGGGACTATTCCCAAAGCCCCAAAAAGTTTTTTCAAAAAACAACTTTTCACATATATTATATATTATTTTATTATTAAAATATTTTTATTAAAATCAATATTTTACAACAATCCTCCACTTGATTTTTTATAAAAATATTTTCTCAGTTAAACAAACTGCCAGAATAATCAGCTTATATGCATAAAGAAAGATATCTTTCGATTTTAATCTTCCCTTAGTGTAAGTATCTCAAAACTCTATCGAAATGACTTGGTAGTCGTAGTTTTGAACCAGTTATTCCTAGATAACAAAGTCAGAGAAACCACACACATATTCGCTATGTGTTGTTAGAGTTCCCACAATCTTGTTCAGCACAATTAATGGCCATGTGCTTATCCTAATTCATGAACGATCTCGAGAGAAAACTCCTAACTCTCATAAGAGACGGCACCATCTCTACGTTTATATAGGTGAAATCCTTCCAGTGTCTCCGTTACTATAAGACACTTGTCCTAAAGACTGGATTTCATTAAGAGTTCTAAGACTCAACCCTCTTTCATAATGCTCAGCACTTATCTATTATGGATGAGGTTATATAATTTAGTGCTGAAAACTTTTCACATATCAGTGACTTGTTTTTACCCATTAAACCCAAGATTAGAGATTTTCTGACTTTAGGTTGGGTTACCATCACTGGTGAAACTTTGGTTGAAGAGTTTCAACCCCATTCCTCTAGATGTAGCCTTTATTACCTCTCTCGGTAGAGGTTTAGTGAAAGGATCTGCCAGGTTATTGCTTGATTTCATATAGAAAATAGCAATGATTCCATCTTGAATCAATTGTCTGACATAATCATGTCAAAGACTGATATGTCTAGATTTACCATTATGAGTGCCGATATAGGCTCTAGCTAATGTGGCTTCACTATCATAATGTAGTGACACAGCCGATATAGGCTTTACACAAAAAGGAATTTCTAATAGAAGATCCCTTAGCAACTCAGCCTCTTTGCTTATTGCAACCAGGGCTATAAATTCAGACTTCATAGTAGAGTGTGTTATGCAAGTCTGTTTCTTGGATCCCCAAGATACAGCAACACCTCCTAGGGTGAATACCCACCCTGTAGTAGATTTGTTATCCCCAGCACTCGATATCCAGCTCGCATCGGTATATCCTTCCAATACGGCAGGAAACTCTGAATAAAATAGTCCTAAGTCTTTGGTTGCTTTTAAGTAACCAAGGACTCTACTAATTGCATTCCAGTGTTCATTACTGGGGTTACTAGTAAACCTACTAAGTTTACTCATAGCATATGCGATATCAGGTCTAGTGCATTGCATAGCATACATAAGATTTCCTATAGCACTCGCATATTCTAATTGTGTAATTGTTCTTCCAGTATTTTCTTTTAGTTTGATACTTGGATCAAATGGGGTTTTTGCTTCTTTTATATATAAATGGTTAAACTTATTTAGTATTTTCTCAATATAATGAGATTAACACAAAGCATAACCCCCATAATATTTTTTAACTTTGATACCTAGGATGGTATCACTTGTCCAAGATCCTTCATTTTAAATATGGAAGAAAGAAACCTCTTTGTTTCAGTCACACCTTCCATTTTATTACTTATTATTAACAAGTCATCAACATACAGACAGATAATAACAATATAACTACCATTTACTTTAGAATATATGCATTTGTCAGCTACATTATGCATGAAACCATGAGATAGTATTTTGGAATCAAACTTCTCATGCCATTATTTAGGTGCTTATTTTAATCCATATAACGATTTGACTAATCTACATACTTTGTTTTCATTTCCTGGTAGAACGAAACCTTCACGTTGTTTCATGTATACCTCCTCATTGAGGTCACCATTCGGAAAAGCAGTCTTTACATCCATTTGGTAGATGTGAAGATGATGTATAGAAGCTAGCGCAAATAATATCCTAATGGATGTTATCCTAGTTACAGGTGAGTATGTGTCAAAATAGTCTATCCCTTCTTTTTATCTAAAACCCTTAGCTACTAGTCGAGCTTTAAAGGTTTGGATAGTCCCATCAGTGTGGTATTTCTTCCTAAATATCCACTTACAACCTATGCGTCTAGAACCTGGAGGTAAGTTTACTAGTTCTCATGTTTGATTTGATAGTATGGATTCTATTTCATCATTTGTAGCTTCTTTCCAAAAAGCTGAATCTCTAGAGGATACAGCTTCCTTATATGTTTTAGGATCATCTTCTATAGTCATTACTATAGGTATTTGTCTTATAACATTTTCTCTATCTGCTTCTACCAGATGGAAAATGATGCGTTGTGAGTCTATGTAGTCATCTCCAAAACTCTTCTCTATTTTAGTTCTTGACTCCTACGGGGTTCAATGGGAGCTTCCATTATATGTGGAGCTGTGCTATCTGATTCTCTATTAGGAGTTTGGATTTCATTATCCTTTAACTCCAAGGATAGTGAGTTCTCAAAGAATTCAACGGCTCTTGATTCTATAATTGTATTAGACTCCATGTCTAAAAGTCTATAAGCTTTATTATTTTGTGCATACCCTACGAAGGCGCACTTAATAGCTCTTGGTCCTAACTTAGTTCTTTTTGGATCAGGAGTTCTGCAGTATACAAGACACCCCCACACTTTAAGATATCCTAGGTTAGGTTTTCTACCTTTCCATGTTTCATATGGAGATATTTTATATTTTTTAGATGGAATTTTGTTTATTATATGGCATGCTGCAAGCAGTGCCTCACCCCACAGACTTAGTGGCAACTTTGCTCTTATTAGCATTGAGTTGACCATTTCTACTAATGTTCTATTCTTCCTTTCAGTTATTCCGTTTTGTTGAGGTGTGTATGGAGCTGTACATTGATGTACCAGTCCATGTTCTTCACAGAAGTTATTGAATTCATTCGAGAAGTGTTCTTCTCCTCTATCGCTATGGAGAATTTTTATCTTCTTACTTAGTTAATTCTCTACTTCTGCTTTATATATCTTAAACATGTTCAATGCTTCATCTTTTCTCTTTAATAGATAAACATACACATATCTAGAGCAATTATCTATAAAGGTTATGAAGTAACGTTTACCTCCACAAGTCAGAATGTCGTTTAACTCATAGATATCATTATGCACAAGATCCAAAATTTGAGACGATCTTTCAACACTTGAAAATTATTTTTTCATCATTTTGGATCGTATGCACACTTCACATTTATCAGTTTCATTATCTGTGTATGATATTAAACCATTCTTAGCCATGAACTTCAAAGTACTATACCCTATATGGGCTAGTTTATCATGCCACAGTCCAGCAGATTTAACCATATACGAAGAAGTGCTACTTTCATTCAGAGAAAACTTAACCATCCCGTTACAAGCATATCTCTTTCTAACAAAATTCTCATTCTTGGATAGAATAGTTTTCCTGACTCGTATACCACCCTTATACCTGGTTTTCCCAGAAGATCCCCAAAAACTAAGTTTTTCCTCATATCTGGGACGTGCAGTACATTAGTCAGAATCACTTTCTTCCCAGAAGTGAATATTAGTTCGACAGTTCCTTTACCAATGACCTTCGATCGGACTTCATTACCCATTTGGACTTCTTGACCATCGGTCAATTCCTCATAGGTTTTGAAGGCTGATTTGTCGTAGTACACATGTACTGTAGCGGCAATATCATACCACCAGCCTGGAACTTTGCCTTGGATAGTATTCACTTCAGTGATCATAACCACGATATAACCTTCTTCTACTGCACTTGCCTCTTTTTTAGATTTGCGATATCGGCTTACTCGAGCATAGTGCTCGGTTTTTCCACAGACATGGCATGGGCATTTGAACTTTCCGTTCTTCTTTTAGGCGATTTTCTTAAATTTTCCTTTATTGGGTTTAAGGGAATCGTCCTTCTCGGGATTCTTCTTATTGGCGTTTTCTACTGCATGTACCTTGGACGAGGCATTTCCGTTATCATTCTTTTTGTCACGGTTATGGGATTCTTCCTCAATCCTTAGGTGTTTCTGAATTTGATCCAATGTGTAGTCCTCAGTTTTATGCAACAACTTCTTTTTATAGTCTTTCCACATCGGTGGCAATTTAATGATTATAGCCCCGACTTGGAATGATTCAGGAAGATCGATTTTGATCACTTTGATTTTGTTTACTATTAGTTGCAGTTCTTGGATTTGGGGCAGCAGCGGTTTATTATCTACCATGCTGAAGTCAAAATACCTGGCGATGAGAAATTTGTTGGTCCCTTCTTCTTCAGCCTTGTACTTGAACTCCAGTGCGGCCCAGATCTCCTTTGTTGATGATGTCTGTTGGTACAGATCATACAGGTGGTTGGAGAGTGCGTTCAGAATATGTCCACGACACAAGAGTTCGTCTTCGGCTCTTTTAGCGCGGGCAGCGACCTGCCTAGGTGTGTCTTTGTCGGTTGCTTCAGGCAGCGCATGCAGATTTGGATCTAGTATGTAGTAGATCTTCAGCGCCGTCAGGAGAAATTTCAGCTTGTCTTGCCATCTTGTAAAATTGGTTCCATCGAACCGATCAAGACGTATCAAGTCCTGATTCATCAACTTAATAGATGAAACGTTATCGGCTTCCATCTTAGGAAATAACGCATTAAGATTGTTGGGAAATTTATACAGATTAATGTAATTTTTGTATAATATGGAAATCGAAAATAATTAGAAATAAGGACAGGCTGAAGCAGGTTTGAAAACGCTGTCCTTAAAGCGTTATTTGCCCCAACTCAAGTAAATTGAGTATGTTGATAGGTTACAGGCAAATTGCTTCTAGGATACGACGAGCCTGGTGTGGGTCTGCGTTCAGCAAACATGAAAGCCCACCAAATGGAACTCAATTTCACTATTTCTGGCAGTATTACAATATAAAGGAAAAATCCCAAAAGAAGAAAAGAAGAAAAATAGAAAAGTGGTTTAGACTTCTGCTCAATTAAGTTCTAATCTTCAGCCGCTGGTTCGGTTGAACCGTCCTAGACCACACCGCTGGTCTGTTCTTCAAGCTAAGGTTGACACCTTGATATGTTGCTGGATAACACTTAGAATATATGAGTGGAGAGGCTGTTTTTCTAGAATTCGTATGGAGTTGCTGGAGTGAGTTGAGATGGTTTGACACCCATCCAGGCCCTCCTTTTATAGGCTATGGTGGCTAGGGGGTTATGGTCCAGAGACTTAAATTCCATTAAGTCATTTCTGGCTATTGGAAAACTAGCTATTTTATGGCCATTTTTTACTGTTGTGCATGGTCCATTAATCTGCTGCATGCTGACTGTTGTAAGACAGCAGCTAGCCGTTTTCTAGCTGTTGGGCTAGCCATGCAGCAGTTACAGCTGGACCCTGCACTAATGGCTCAGCTGTTACAGTTTCTGCTGCAACAGCTCTATTCAGTCACTCTATATATATTGAGAGATCTCTCTCAGTTCTCTAGTCTCTCTGCCAACCAGCCACCCGACATAGCCACCTAGTCGCACCGCGACTTGCACACGTCTCGCTCCGGTTTGCGAAGGGAGCGACCATCTGCGACACATGCAAAGTGTGCCACTAGCGCCTCTACAGCCACACTGCCTCACATGCCCACGCCCTTGCACCGAGTCCGAGTCCGAGACCGTGCCCGTGCCCGTGCCTGAGTGTGGTGTTCCAGTGCGAATCCCATTCTCTTTTGGACTATGTGGGTAAGTATTATAATACTCCACCATATTCATTTAAACCACTTTTCTTTCTCTTCTCTTTACCATGTGGGACTATTCCCAAAGCCCCAAAAAGTTTTTTCAAAAAATAACTTTTCATATATATTATATATTATTTTATTATTAAAATATTTTTATTAAAATCAATATTTTACAACACAGATGTGTTGGCAAAAGTTCATGGAGATATCTCAGTTGGAATAATTTGGTTAAAGTTTTTACTTTGAAAAATGATTCGAGGAGAAGTGGATTGACGCTGCTAAAAGCGGATTGACGCTGCTAAACTAGTTGATGACCTTTTGAAGTAATTCTCTTCTTTTATAATGTATGTTAGATTGAATTGTACTGAAACTATTGAAACTTCTTCACAAAAGAGGAAGAGAACTAAGGAGAATCCCACCAACATGTGGCAGTACGACTCGGCCATACTGGCCTTAACAAATTGACCAATCTCATTAATGATGGGTAGTTTAAGTGGTGACTTACACCAGAACCGTACCACACGAGTTAGTCTGTCTTAAGGGTAAAATGACCAAGTTTTCCTTTCCCAAGGGCCTTTCTCATGGGGCTTGAGAATGTTTCGAATTGGTTTACTCTTTATTATATTTGTGGGCAGTTAGATATGAGAGCTAGGGGAGGTTATCTGCAGTTTATTTATATTTTGTGATAACTATAGATGACATCTCTAGATATGGATATGTCTACTTGCTTTAACAAAGTTAAATGTGGTGGATAAATTTATTAGGTATTGGTATGAGGTAGAGAAGCAAATGGATAGTCCAATATGTTTATGAATTATGTGAAGGAGCAGTATGTCATAATGGTCAGGTCCATGATGATGACTAGATTGGATCTACTTATATCTTTTGGAGTTATGCCTTAGAAATAGCAATATAAATCTTGAACAGAGTACCGACTAAATATGCATCTAAAATTCCACATTGATTGTCGTATAATTGTATGCCACAGTACAACTATATGCAAATGTGAAAATGCCAAGCAGACGAGGAGCTATTACTTTTCTGATCCTTTCAATCGAAGGATTCTACCAAGTAGATATGTCATGTTTTTGGAAGGAAAGTTCGTGAATAATTAGTAATGAAAATATAGTGTTGGTGGAGTGGAAAGAGTGCCTAGGGTGTTCAAAATTACGATGTTGAGGGCACTACCAATGTTGAAAATGTAGCAAATAATGACGTAGTACTTGGATTTAGAGGAAATGAGAGAATATAGAAAAAGCCTGACTTTTGTATGTCATGGTGAGGTGTTCTCTATGGAATCTAAAGTTCGAAGAGACAAATCCGACATCTTTGTAAGAAGAGGTTTCATCTTTTGATGCGAATGAATGGACGAAGGCCATGCAACTTGTAGACCCTCCCTTAAACATCAATCCGATTAGGTACAAAAGGGCCTACAAAGCATAAGGGAGGATATTGATTATGAGGACACCTTTTTACTAGTAGTCATGCTAAAATTCATTACAATATTATTGGATATAGCTTCACAATACTAATTATGAAATATGACACTAAATGTGAAAACTGCTTCTTGAATGGATATACCGAAGAAGAGATTGATATAGAATAACCCTATCAGCGTAGGAATCGAAAGTGTGCAAGTTAAGGAAGTCCATTTATGGCCTTAAATAATCGTCTATAACTGGAATATGTGTTTAAACAACACTGCTCCTTCTTTGGTTACATCCAAAATTTCCGTGTCCTGTGTATGGGAAGTTAGTGGAAACCAAGTAGTATTTCTAATCTAATATGTTGATGGCATTCTTTTCATTGGTAATGGTGAAGGGACATTACCAACTACAAAGCAATGACTCTTTATGAATTTTGACATAGACATGGTAATGCATCATATATTTTAATAATTAACTTGCACACAAATAGACTCAACCAAAATCTTGGCCCTTTTGTCAATCTAGCTATATTGATAAGGTATTGACCAGATTTATGATTTAATACTCGAACCAGGGATATGTACCCTTCAAGTATGGGTTGGTTCTTTTATAAGAACATGTCTTAAAATGAAGCTAAGAATTAATAGTTGGAGCTTGTGTAGCGAACAGCTACTGTAGGTAGTATAATGATCCTAGATTGTGTACTAGACCAAATAATTGTTACTCAATTGGCATTGTGAGTAGTTTTCAAAGTAATTTAAGAACTTATTAGATAGTCATAAAGTGCATCCTATAATATTGGAGGAAAATGACTCTCGTCTATAAGGCCAATGAATACTGCCATGAGATACACACGCACACTCCATATTCCAAGATAATGCCTTGAGATACACACACACACCATATTCCAAGATAATACTCACCGAAAGTCCACCTCCGATTATGTATTCACTCTTTAGTGGAGGGGCTTGTAGTTGTAGTGTCAAACAAGATTGCATCCATGACTCTACCATGGAAGCAAAGTATGTTGTAGCTAGTGAAGCAATAAAAGAATCAATATACCTGAGGAAATTCTTAAGAAAACCATGGGTGGTGTCATAAATTAATATACCATCACGTTGTTTTGCAACATCGGAATTGAGGTTGTTCAAGCTAAAGACCCATGAAATCACAAGGGTGGTAAGCATATCCCATACAAATACCATTTCATCGGGTGGGTGCACTTCGGAATACTCGGCCACACATTTATGTCCAATATGCACTATTGGACTTAATTAGATGACCCATCTTTTCTTATACATGTTTGGTATGCTTAAACAACAAACCAACATTACTTTTAATTCATGACATGTTCACTATATACCTTGCTTTGATGAATGGCTAGAATATCTAACATGTGTACTGTCTACTTGTTTTTTTACACGTCCCACCTTGAAAAAATGCCCTCATGCATATCGTTGATAGGAAAGCAGTCCTTCAATTGGATTAAGAAAAAACCTACAATTAATCGATACTCTGGTAGTGTATGATGTTGTGGCGGTAAATGACATTTCTCTATCTCCCTCTCCCTCTCCTTATGTATGAAGCCTAGTTGTGGTAGGCTTTTGCATGTGCTCTCCGCAGTGGTCAATATAAAGGGTACTAGAGGTATAAAGAAGTGAATCAGTCTTATGGGGTATTCCTTGGCGTGACAGATTTTGGACACATGAACAATAGGAGAGAGGTAAGCGTTGTATTTTTTATTTCTCTTGTTTGATGAAAGCTCCATGTTGTTGCCCCGTGGATGTAGGCATAATACCAAATCACTTAAATCTTTATACCACTTGTCTTTGATTTTTATTTTTATTTTGCTCTTGGATTTTTGTATAACCCTTTTCTTTTAGAGTTATATTTTGCCTGCATTGATCATATGTGGATGTTTTTTTAGCAACAAGTGGTATCTAAGTTAAAAGTTGATAAGCCTTTTAGGACAGGATAAATGTCGGTATTTGTGTTGCAATTGTGTTTCAAATGGTTAGATCGAGTTCTAACAAATTCAAGGTCCCGAAGTTTGATAGATCCAATTACCCGTTGTGGAAACTGATTATGAATGTGGTGTTGTTGAAGGAATGTTGTGAAATTGCAATAAAAGAAAGAGAAAATAAGCCCCATAGAGATGAAAGGCGAAGTACTTGAGAAAAATTAATAAAATACAACGGATCTTCTTCTTAACACTAAATGATTTGGTTTTATTTGACATGTCCGATCAAATTATTGTAAAAGGTTTGTGAGACAAATTATCATACTTGTATAAAGAAAATTGATGTTAAATAAGATATTTCTCTAAAAGCAATTATACAATTTAAAGATAAAGAAAATGTCCTATTTGAAAGAACACTTAAATGGGTTTCATACCCTGATTATTGGCGGTGATCAATGTGAAGATTAATAATGAAGAAATGGTTGCACTTCTGCTTTGTTCAATTCTATATTTGTGGGATGATTTGATCATGACTTTTAGCAATGATCCATATCTCAATGTGGAGTCAATAATGTCTATGTTATTTCTTAAGAATTTCACAAAAAAAAAAAAAAAAAAAACACATGGGAGATCCTCTGGTGATATCACGACGGTTAGATGAAGATTTATTGAGAAATGTATAGTGGTAAAGATCAGACAAGATCCAAGTTGAAAGAGAATAAAAAGAAATTTTATTATAATTGTGAAAAAAATGGTCCATTGCATAAAAATTGTTAACTTAGAAAAACAAATCGGAAAAATTTTAAACATAATTTGCAAGATTGAGCATCGGATTCAAAAAGTTTCTTAAAAAAATTAGTTAAAAAATGTGATTCATTCGAGAACGAGGAAGTGTTGTTGATGGTTTCATAAAAGAATCTAAACCACCAATCTATCTTAAATTTTGATGCTTCATTCAATATGACCCCACATAGGGATTGTTTTTACACATATCATTTATGTTATAATGGCACAATTTACATGGTGATGATAACACATGTAAAATCGTGAAATTATAAGGTTATATGAAAAGTCTTATAAAGATAATTGTCGATTTTTTGGTGAAAAAAGCCTATCGAAGAATGTAAAATGGATGATGATGGCAACGAATGGAGAATTAATGGCCGACTTATATCATTTAATTAGAGATATTATGGTCGGCCATGTTGTTGTAATAATGTTGTGGCAAACTCTTCTATAATTTAGCATAGGTAGTTATGAGCCACATGAATAAGGACTAAAGATACTTAACTTTAGTTCCTATTTTAAGATTTATTAATTTAGATATTTTGTTTAGAATTGCTTATTTGAAAAGTTTCATAGAGCTCATTTTTTTCTCATTCACTATTAAAACTAAGAATATTTTAAATCTAATTTGTTTTGATAGATATGAGGCTAATGTTGAATCATTGGAATGTTCAAAATATTTTATTTCTTGTATTGACGATTCTTTAAAAAAAATATGGATTTGCGTGTTAAAAAGGAAAAGTGATACTTTTGTTTATTTTATCAAGGTTAAAACATATATTAAAAACTAAAAGAAAATAAGATTATGTATCCAAGAACCAATAATGGATGAAAGTATACCTCAAAAGAATTCAAAAAATTTTACAACGAGAATGACATTGAGAGACACTATACGGTTCATTGTACTGCATAATAGAATAGAGTCGTCGAACTTATGAATTGTACACTTATGGATTATTCGAACAGTATACTGAGTTCGACAAGACTTAGCAGTGTTTTTGGATGGAAGCCATTAACGCGGATTATTACTTAGTGAATTCACTTGTGATTGCATTAGATTACAAGATTCTTAAAAGATTCACAGTCTAAAAAACTTATCAATTATCCATTCATTCATAATTTTGGTTGTAATACCTATGTGTATATTCTTAAAGAGCAAAGGACTAAGCTAAATGACATGCTCATAAGTTAGTGATTAACCAAGATGTAAATTTTAATGAAATTTCTTGCAAAAAGACAGAGAATTGTCGAACTTAGAATCATAAGAGATAATTGAATCAAAAATTTTAAATGATGTTCAAAATCATTTTATTTATTCGAATGGTCAAAAAGTTGATAATATCATTGAAAAAGAAGTTGATGAGGAGCATGCAAGTAAGATATCGGATGTTAAAACTCAAACTGATCAATGTTAACTAAAGAAATTTATAAAACTTTATGTTTAGCTCAAGGATTATGTCACGACTTGTTGAGATGTGGAGCCACATCTAGACCGGGCCGCTCGACCAGTCAAGTGCCTTACTCGATCAGTCGAGTGGCCCACTCGACTAGTCGAGGACTGGCTCAACTTAAAGTCCAGCAAGCATCAGGTTTTTTGTTCCAAAGTGCTCGACCGGTCGAAGCCCATACTCGACTAGTCGAGGGTCCGCTCGATCAGTCAAGTAGCCTGCTCGACTAGTCGAGGTTATGCAGATTCATTTCTGAATTTTGCACGGACTGCAGATTTTTTGAGTCGGTTTTCGCAGAGGTACGAAAGAGAAGTTGCCTAAACTATAAATAGGGGTCCCTAGGGCTTTTCTAGGGTTATGGGAGTTATTCTAAAGTGTGGGCAAAGGGTTTTCTCTATACATCCAAGGAAAAAGGTTAGTATATTGCTTATAATCTCATTTTCTTCATAGTGGAAGTTTGCACTCGTGGTTTTTTACTCTTGTTTGGGGTATTTTCATGTATATTTTATCTTGTGGTTTGTTTGGTATGCTTTAATTCTAATTTTAGATTATATTTCTTTCTGTTTATCATTTGTGGGTGAGACTGGAGATTGGATCTCAGTTTACTGCGTTGTTGACGTGCTGCGCAACAACTGATATCAACGTTATTGGTTTAGTTCCATTGGGAGAGATGATAGAGGAAGGGAAGACTATAATTAAGAAGTTTGATGGTTCAAACTTTGCCTTCTGAAAGATGTAGATGGAGGATTATCTATATCAGAAGGACCTCTATATTCCTTTATGAGGAAAAGAGAAGAAACCAGAGAAAATGACAGACGATGAATAGTTTTTATTGGATCAGAAGGCTTTAGGAACGATCCGACTCTCTTTGTCTAAGAGCGTCACCTTTAATATACCCAAGGTGAAAATCACAAAAAGAATTAATAAAAGCCCTAGCCATGACGTATGAAAAACCCTCAGCGTCCAACAAGGTTCATCTTATGAAACAGCTATTTAACATGAAGATGTCAGATGGTGGGAGCATAGCTGAACATCTAAACGACTTCAATACAGTCACGAGTCAGTTAGAATCTGTTGGTATTATTTTTTAAGATAAGCTTAGGGCGTTATTGATCTTGTCCATTTTTTCAGACAGTTGGGATGGTTTGGTGATTGTGTGAGTAATTCTTCATGGTCGACAAAGCTGAAATTTGATGATGTGGCTGGTCTAATTCTCAGCGAAGAATCTAAAAGAAAGGCATCAGGAGTTTCAGGAGATTCAGGGAATGCTCTAAATGTTGAAAGAAGAGGTAGATCGCTGAATAAATGAGGCAATAAACACAGACATTTTAAGTCGAGGAAGAATCCAAGGGACCGAAAGACAAAGACGGATGTTGGCATTGGAAGAAGAAGGGGCACATAAAACGTGATTGCAGGGCGCTTAAAAAATAAGAATGAAGCTCTCAAGGCGGGAAGGATTCAATGAATCTATCTAAGGAGAGTGGCACAGAGGCGTTGATCTTGTCTCTTGATGTGAGGAATGAGTCTTGGGTTATAAACTCGGGTGCTTCGTTTCATGCCACTTTATGTAAGGAAGTTCTCCATGATTATGTATCAAGTGACTTTAGGAGAGTCTACCTGGATGATGATGAGCCATGCAGTATTATTGGAAAGGAAGACATTCATATAAATCAGAAAGACGGAACGACTTTGAAATTTAAGGATGTCAGATATGTACCGAGTTTGAAATAAAATTTGATCTCAGTGGGATAGTTGGCCGATATCAGATATGTGACGACATTCACTAGTGATTCTTAGAAGATTACAAAAGGTACCTTAGTGATATCTCGAGACAAGAATGAATGAACTTTGCACATGACTTCAGAATCGTATAATTCACTCATAGTTGCATCAACTAGAGTGAATGAGCAGTTATAGCATCAAAGATTGGGACATATGAGTGAGAAATGGATGAAAGTGTTATTGTCAAAAGAGAAGCCACTAGGGCTGAAGTCTATTAACTTAGAATTCTGCGAGGACTACGTATATGGCAAGCAGAAGAGGGTAAGTTTCAAGAAGATAAGACGCGCTATAAAGATGCATCTGTTAGAGCTTGTACACACTGATGTGTGAAGACCAGCATAGGTATCATTTCTTAGTAGTTCACGTTATTTTGTTTCCTTTATTAATGATGCTAGTAGAAAACTGTGGGTTTATTTCTTAAAGTAAAAAATCTAATGTATTTGATGTATTTAAGAAGTGAAAAGTAATGGTAGAAAATGAGACAGGTAAAACAATAAAATGTCTCAGATCTGATAATGGGGGATAGTACTATGATAAGAAATTTGAGGAGTATTGTGGAGCAAATGGAATCAAACATCAGAAAATGATTCCAGGGACACCGCAACAGAATGCTGTGGCTGAGCGCATTAACAGGACCATCCTTGAGAGCGCCAGAAGCATGAGGTTACATGTAAGGTTGCCCAAGAAGTTTTGGACAGATGCTGTGAATACTACCGCATATCTCATCAATAGAAGTCCCTTAACACCATTGGACTATGGGCTACCAGAAGAAACGTGGACTAGGAAAGAAGTGAACCTTGCACATCTCAGAGTGTTCAGTTACATTTCACATATTCACATTGATGCAGAGCACAGAAACAAACTTGATGCGAAGTCCAGGAGGTGCACTTTTATAGGCTACAGGCAGCATGATTTTGGCTAAAGGTTTTGGGATACAAAAAATAGAAAAATCATCAGAAGCAAAGATGTAGTCTTCAATGAAAAAGTGATGTATAAGGATAGTGTGCAGGAAAATAAGGTCGAGGAGAAAGAATTTATAGATGTAGAAGAGTTATCGGACACATGTGTTACAGCGTCATAGGATGATCATGCATAGGAATATTATGAGGCAATGCTACAAACACCGGTTGTGAGGAGGTCTACTTAGGAGAGGAGACCCATGGTCCGATACTCACCCTCCTTACATTATCTACTGCTGATAGATAATGGTGAACCGGAGTATTTAAAGAGGTATTACAGTTAGATATACGGGTTAAGTGGGAGCAAGCCATGGATGATGAGATGGGCTCTCTTGAATCTATTCGTACATGGAAGCTAGTCACTCTACCTAAGGGTAAGAAAGCTCTTCATAACAAGTGGGTTTATAGACTGAAGGAGGAGCATGATGGTTTGAAATGGTACAAGCTATATTGGTTGTGAAAGGATTCTAACAAAAGGCAGGTATTGACTTCACCAAAATATTTTCACCAGTGGTAAAAATTTCTACAATTCATATGGTCTTGAGGATGGTGGCTACAAAGGACTTACATCTAGAGTAGCTAGATGTTAAGACAGCCTTTCTTCATGGGACCTTGAAGAAGAAATATATATGCATCAACCGACAGGATACGTGGCACTAGGAAAGGAGAACAAGGTATGCAAACTGAAGAAGAGTCTATATGACCTGAAGCAGACCCCGAGGCAGTGATACAAGAAGTTTGAAAGTTTCATGTCGGGAAACGGTTTTAGGAGATGTCGTGTAAACCACTGTTGCTATTTGAAAAAGTTTGATACATCGTATATCATCCTTCTTCTTTACATTGATGATATGCTTGTGGCCAGATTAAACATGAAGGACATCTTAGATCTCAAAAGACAACTATATAAAGAATTTTCCATGAAAGATTTAGGAGCTGTAAAAAAAATATTAGGCATGAAGATAAAGCGTGATAGGGAAAATAGAAAACTAGTTTTGTCATAGGTAGAGTACATAGCCAAGGTACTTAATCAATTCAATATGGGAGATGCTAAGCCGGTTAGCACTCTATTAGTCAACCACTTCAAGTTTTCTAAGGAGCAAGGTGTAAAGACGTAGGAGGAATGAGACTACATGGCTAAAGTCTCATACACATCAGCTATTGGGAGTCTCATGTATATTATGGTGAGCACGAGGCCAGATATTGCTCAGGTAGTGGGAGTTGTTAGCAGATTCATGAAAAACCTCAGGAAGGAACATTAGGAAGCTGTGAAGTGGATCCTCAGATACCTGGTAGGTACTGTGGATACATAACCGTGCTATGGTGGATAGAAAATTAAGCTACAAGTCTACATAGATTCATATTTGGCAGGAGATATCGACAGCAGAAGAAGCACTACAGGTTATATCTTTACTCTAGATAGTGTTGCAGTCAGTTGGACCTCTCAGTTACAGACTATAGTATCTATTAGTACGAAAGAAGTAGAATATGTTGTAGGTACAGAAGCATGCAAGGAGATGATGTGGATGCAAGGTTTCATGGAAAAGCTAGGTAAGACGCAAGAAGATTGTAAGCTATACAGTGACAGTCAGAGTGCAATACACTTGGCTAAGAATTTAACCTTTCATTCAAAGACCAAGCATATTGACATCACATATCACTTCATACATTCGTTATTGAAAGATGGATCTATTACTCTGAAGAAGATTCATACAAGTGAGAATCCTGCAGATATGCTGACCAAGGCGGTCACACGGGAGAAGCTGAAGCTCTGTTCAACTTTGATTAGTCTTCAGCCTTGAAGACGGGGAGGTCGAGGACTGGCTCGACTCAAAGTTCAGTGAGCATCGGGTTTTTGGTTCCGAGATGCTCGACCGGTTGAGGCCCATACTCGACCAGTTGAGGGTCCGCTCGATCAGTCGAGTAGCCTGCTCGACTAGTCGAGGTTACGTAGATTCGTTTTCGGATTTTGCACAGACTGCGGATTTTTGAGTCGATTTTCGTAGAGGTGCGAAAGGGGAGTTGCCTAAACTATAAATAGGGGTCCCTAGGGCTTTTTTAGGGTTATAGAAGTTATTCTAAAGTGTGGACAAAGGGTTTTCTCTATACATCCAAGGGAAAAGGTTAATATATTGCTTGTAATCTCGTTTTCTTCATAGTGAAAGTTTGCACCCATGGTTTTTTACCCTTGTTTGGGGTTTTTTCACGTATATCTTGTTTTGTGGTTTGTTTGGTATGCTTTGATTCTACTTCTAGATTATATTTCTTTATGTTGATCGTTTGTGGGTGAGACTAGAGATTGGATCGAATCTATGGATGCTAGTCAGCAGAGAACATCCATAGGGGAGGGGATGTAAGCTTTGCATACAAATAGGACTTGAAAATTGGTTAAACTGCCTAAAAGGTAGAAGACTATTGGTTACAAATTAGTTTATAAGCTAAAGAAAGATACTAATAAAAATATTAAAATATACAAAGCTGGATTAGTAATAAAATGGTATGTTCAACAATCAGGTATTGGTTTCAATAAAAAAATTCTCCAATTTTCTAATTAAGTACTTTTTGTATTGTGTTGATTATGGTAGCAGTGCTTGATCTAAAACTTGAATAGTTAGATGTAAAAGTATATTTTTACATAGGAATTTTAACTATGAAATTTATGTAACTCTACAAGAAGGCTTTGTTGTAGAAAATAAGAAGAATCTTTTTTGTTAGCTGAACAAATCGCTTTGCAGTTGAAAGCAAGTGTGAAGGTCTCGATACAAGTGATTTAATTCCTTCAATGTGAGTTTGGAATTTCAGAGATGAGAAGTAGACCATTGTGCTTATGTTTGTATCTATGATATTGATGATTTCATTATCTTACTATTATATGTGAATGACATATTGATTGTAAGTACTAGTAAAGATATTATTATAACATTAAAAGCTCATTTGGCTAGAAAATTCAATATGAAGGATTTTAAATACCATTAATCATATTATTGGGATGATTGTATTTAGAGATAAAAAGAACAAGAAAGTATTAATAACTCGAAATGATTATGTCGAAAAGTTATATTCCATTTTAATATGCAGAACTCTAATCTAGTTAATACTTCATTTCTTAATAGTTGCAAGTTGTAATCTAGTATAAAGTATTGGTGATTCACTATGATAGTCAGAATACATTATGTTATAGTAATTAATGATGTCTCCCAGTTGAAGACATTCCTCCCTCCTAATGTATCTCCATAGAGAGATGGTTCTCTCTCTTGTCAAAGCCTACATATATATGAATGTACATATGGGTGAAGCCTGACATGTGCCCTCTCTCTTATGGTGTGATCTATATAAGAAGGAGCACAAATAGATAAAGGTATTTCATTCATCATTTTTTTGGGGTATTCTTTGAAAGTTCTTATATAATAGAAAAGTGGAAAAGATGAGTTTTTGTATTCTTTCTCATATTTTACTGAAAAAGTAAGTTTTGTTCCTACCTCATGGAATAGGCATATTGCCAAACCATATGGATCTTTATGCCTCCTCTTTTTTTAAAAAAAAAAAAAAAAAAAAAAACTTTCATTTGTCTTTTGGTATTGAGTTTGGTCATTTTCTTTTAGTGGTTTGGCTTGTCTTTCATTGATTATGTATTGTTACTCAACACATTATATTTTTCTAAGAATCTAGTATTTCATCTTTAAACAAGCATATCAATGTTCTATATTACTTTGTTTACGATGTGGTGGAAGATGGACATCTTTCATTGCAGAAGATTCACACTGACAATAACGTAGTGAATTTAGCGACGAAGCCTATTTCAAGTGAGAAGTTTGTTTGGTGTAGGACTTCTTTTAAGCTTGTTATTACTTAATGGTTGGTGATGTTTTAGAAGCTTTTATTTAGCGTATTTTCGGCACCATCAAGACTTCTCTCTCTCTCTCTCTCTCTCTCTCTCTCTCTCTCTCTCTCTCTCTCTCTCTCTCTCTCTCTCTCTCTCTCTTATATACGAAGCCTAGTTATAATGGGATTTTGTGTGTATTTTCTCCTATAGTCTATATAAAGGGGACTAAAGGTATAGAGGGGTGAATCAGTCTTTTAAGTATTAATCCTTGGTATGAGAGTTTTTGTACATAGGAGTAGTGGGAGAGAGGTAAGAATTGTATTTATTTTTATTTTATTTTGTGAAGAAGAAAGCATCATGTTGCTGTCCCCTAGATGTAGGCATACTTCCAAGCCACATAAATCTTTATTCCTCTTGTCTCTAATTTTTTGTTTGGCTCTTTTCTTTTCTGGTTTTGTTTTGCCTACATCGATTATGTACAGGTATTTTTCCATGGCATATGATACTTGATATATAGCCTCATTGAAATGTACATGTGACGCACATTAATTCAAAGTAAATCGACTAAATTATAGAACACACTTTCACTACCTAACAATCCTAAATCAAATTAGTTAAACAATCCTAATCTCCCATTTGTAGACACATGTTTGTTGAAATTGGGTGGATACTTTCATTTTAAGCCTATAATAAATGTCCACCAATTTGATAACCAAGTACCCAGCTAAACATAATTTTTGAATCAATGAATATATTGGAGTAAGCATTTGGATGATATAATCATAGGCAATGCTCTATCACCTATGTGAGGTCCATGTGATGCATACAGAAAATCAAACCCATCCATCTATCAAATGGGTGGTTGAATCTTACATGATGCTCCAATACCTATGTGGGGCCATGTAATGAATGCAGAAAATTCAACCCATCCATCCATCAAATGGGTTGTTGAATCTTACAATAGAACCAAAAAAATCATGCAAATCTGTGAATCATATGGGCCGCAACATATGGAAGAGGTTTTTAACAAAATGGCCCCAATGAATGCTCTTTTCATATGTTTGGCCTCTTTATAAAAATGTTTTTTAGCTTTATGATGATTTTTTGAAATTTAATGGGATGAAAATTTCCCTACTTCGAGTCGCACACTCGTACATAAATGACTGAGAGAGAAGCTTCATTTGAAGCGGGTCCTGATGCATGATGTGACAACACATGATGATTGGGCCTATCGAAAGGCATATCCAATCCATTCATTTTATTTGTGGCTAGTGTTCGAGTTGTGAATATCGCTACGAGTTTTTCTAGCTAGAGATAAAGATAAAAAATCATTATGGCTAATAATATCGTTGGTAACTAAAAATGTGATGAAAAATGGAGAAACATAAGAAAACGGTGGAATTTTTCAATGAAACTTCAGGATATGCCTAAATTCATATATTTGCATATTTATGAATAAAAAATTTATAAATAAATGCATTATATAATAAGTTTTCATACAACGTGCCCCAAAAAACACGTGTTATCGTAAGAAATCAATCCAAAAGTAACCAAAATGAGTTTACATATTTACATTGTTCATTCTTTTTGCCAACTCATCTTAGGGCATGGGCCAAAAAAATGAAGCAGATCCAAATCTCATGTAAACCACACCATGACAAATAATTATGAGATTGATGGACATTAATTGGATTGTTAAAATGAAAATAAAAAATAAAAAAAATCCACCGGTCCTATTTTCATAAACAAGCATCCATGATTTTACCATTAGAAGCTTAGTGGGGTTCACTATGATGTTTGTGAGAAATTTACTATCTATCCATTTATCCATATCATGTCAAGGCATGAGCCAAAAAATCAAATAGATCCAAAATTCAAGTGGACCACATGACAAGAAAAATGGGTAAGAAAATACCTACCATCGAAACCTCCCTATGTCCACCTTGATGTTTATATCCAATCCATACCGTTCATAGGAATGAACTGAAAATGCAAAAAAATAAATAAAAATAAAATAAAAATTTACCCCATTCAAAAGGACCAAACTTGTGTGGACCCAAGAATGTTTCAATGGTGGACATTTAATACTCACTATTTCATGTTGTGCGGCCCACTTGAGCTATGGATCTACTTAATTTTTTGGCTCATGCTTAATATGGTCTAGAAAATGGTTGGATGGAGTGGATTTCTCAACAACATCATGGTGGCCCCTACCAAGTGGATGCGGCGGTCCTCCTGAAGTCTGTCTATGAGGAGCACGTCTTAGTTGCGACCCGAAATTAGTAACGTGGGTGGGACCCTGACCGTAGGGCCGACCTCGATATATGAATAGTATATCCATGTCGTCGATCTATTTTACCGACTTAATTTATGAGATGGTCTAAAAATGAAGTAAATACAAATTTCAAGTGGATGTTTATCACTCCACACGAAATAATGGTTATTAACTATTAAAAACCTTTTGTGGGCTATAAAATTTTTGGATCAAGATTATATTTGTTTTATTCCTTTCATCCAAGTCTTAATGAACTTATTAATGGGTTGGATGGTTAATAAACATTATGGTGAATCTTAGGAAGTTTTTGATGGTGGTCGTTCAATGGCTACTATTTATTGTGGTGTGGTCCACCTAAATTTTGTACTTGCTTCATTTTTGGGACCGTACACTAAAATAAACAGGGAAAACATATAAATAGAGCAGATATGTAATGCATACATCGAGGTAGACCTATGGACTCCCACCAACATTGTCGATTTAGGGTGTAAAGGAACCAGATTAGGTGTAGCCTTGACTTAACAAAAGATGGTGTTGCATTTACAGTGGGGGCCATGTTGATGTATTTATTATATTTCCACACCATTCATTCATTTTTAAAAATCATTTTAAGGGCATGGGCCCAAAAATGAAGCAGATTCAAATCTTAGGTTGGACCATAGCATAGGAAACCAGTAGTGATTGACCATTATAAAACCTTCTCATTGGGTCACCAAAGTTTAGGATCAATGTGATATTTGTTTTTTTTTTCCTTTCTTTTAGGTTTATGTGACCTTATCAATAGGTTATATGACAAATAAACATTAAAGAAAATTATGGTGGCCCCTTGTAAGTTTTTAATGGTAGAGGTTCAACTACCACTGTTTCTTAGATTATGGGTTCATCCGAGATTTTGATCAACTTCATTTTTGGGCTCATAGCATAGAATGATCTTGGAAAACATATGGATGAGATGGATATACAATATAGGCAATAAGGGCGGGCCCCACTATAAGGGACACACCATCTTCAATGAACTTGGGGTCGCCTTAATCCACTCCAAGTAAACCCCAATTGAGAGAGCTTTCATTTTTTATGAAAGCTTCTAATCTTCTTAGCTCACACCCAAACACACCCCCCCACCCCACCCCCCCCCCCCCCGCCCCCCCCCCCCCCCCCCCCCTCTCTTATCTTCTTAGAAAAACCTGCAATGAGGAAGATGATTCAAATCTCGTACTCCTGTATAAAAATAAAAATAAAAATAAAAATAAAAATAAAAAATAAAAAATCCAAAACCTCTTCAAAATTTATCTTCTTTTTCAAATTCCAACCCAAATCCCCAAAACCTCTTCATAATTTGGTTTCCTTTTAAATTCATTCTCTTTGAAGAAAAAAGGATTTTTCTTTTTTAGGTTTTTCTTACCTAAAAAAGAAAAACCAATTGGCCCAACAAATAGAGTCGAAATCCTCTTCCTAAGAAAGATCTTAAGAAAAAAAAGGTCAGAAATATTTTTTATATTTATTTCAAATTTTTAGGAGAAATTTCGCCGAAATCAATGAAATTTTCAACAATAAATAGATTTTTCACCCAATGTCGACGATATCGCTGATATTTCACCGACAATAGGAAGAGAAACGAATTATTGAGGTTTCAATGTTACTGAACCGACAACACCAATATTATCAGCGATAATATTAATTTCTCGCAAATAACTCAAACATTGTTTGTAGCCCACCATTTATTTAATGAAGTGCTAAATTTATTTTGATATGACCTCTCTGTAAACCACAACAATCAACAACCCTTAACAGCCACCATTCACTACTAACTGTTTCCTTATGATTTGGCTCACCTAATATAGGGATTTGGCTAATTCTTCAACCCATAGCCTTTTATCAGATTCCAACTCCAATGGACAGAGTGGATTCAACACATACCCTACTGTAGGCTCCACAGACAGCGTCTAAAAACCATTTAGGTAGGGATGGACTGTCACGCCCCAAACCCGAAAATTGGATTCACAGGAATCCCGATCGTCGAATCCGGTGTCGACAGCCTCCGTAGTGCCCCATTCTCAGCTCCTGGCAATCATATGCCAGATTCCGATCCTGGGATCCTACAAGGAGGATTTTCAGAATTAATTTTTTTTTATAATGGAGCATAACCACAAGCATAACCAAGTCACAAAACAACATCACCACATATCCACTATATCAAAAACTTTAAGTACAATAGGAAAAGGAAATACAAAGTGATCAAAAAGCTCCAAAATGGCCTGATACGCGCTCCTACCTCAGCGTTGTTCCTGTCCAACGACACCTGCATGCAACGGTCATGCATAAGCTTAAAAAAGCTTAGAGGGTGGTGTAAGTGTGTGCATAAGGCAAGTGCCAAGTATATAATATCAGAGTAATGCGAAAACCTGCGGTAAATCCATGAATGTTATCAGCTGTACCAAAACTATATGATACAAGGCATGAATGATATCAGTCATACCAAGGCCATGCGATGCGTGGCCTATGTAGCCAAATGTCATATGCGAGATGCAAAGCAAACATGCAAGTCTTCATCAAGTACACATATCAGTACAATTTCCCTCTGGATATCACCGGGGTCTAATACACTTCGCAGTGGCTGCCACTTCCCTAGCTACATAGTTAAGCAAGCAGAATAAACCTCACTATCTGCCTGACCAGTAGTCTGTCAATACCTACCCGGCTCGTCGATAGCGGACTCATTTGCGAGCTGGCCAAACTCATCCTAACTTATAGCCCTCTCACTCAGGCAGATAAGGCCACACCCCCTTCCAACCGACCATGACACAGTTGGAGAAGCGGCCTACTGGTATTTGATACTCGGGCGCTCATGTATCCACTCAGTCTAGATGTTGGAGCAACTCCTGGTACCAAAAAGGTTCTGGGACTTTCACTCAAGGACATCCTAAGTGCCCACAGTGCTAGAACCAAGTATTTTTGGTATCCAATACGGCCATCCACGATGTACCTGTGGAGCCACGGCCCTGATGTCGCTAGGGCGTATAATGATCAAGTCACACATATGTGTGATGCATGAATCATACCGTCGAATCATACCGTCAAATCATACAGCAATCCAGCGCATACTGCGCAATCATGTGGAGCACTCTGTCTCATAACGAGTCCCATAAATGGTCTGCCCAATGGCGTATGCTATGATCAGTCACTACTCATATCAAGCATACATATGATGCGTATGGGCATGAGTCATGGGATTATACTAAGCATGTTATAAAGTGATGATTATTAACGAGTATGGGCTTATCAATGGGCCCTAAGGAGAGTTACAATGTGGATATTTAACCAACATTGTACTTACAATGTGGACGTCAAACCATCATTGTTCCCTAGGCACGGACCACCATAAAACATCATTACACAAACCATGGAGGAATCACACATTGCAATGGACCTTAGGTAACTCCCATTGGGCCTTAAGTACATCAAATGGGCCATATCACATGGGCTTTCTGGTTATCAAGTAAGTGGGCCTCATTAATGGGCCTGATGTACATTGCAATGGGTTATAACCTGCGGGCCTTATAGTACGTCACAATGGGCCTTAACCCACGGCCTTAGAATACATCAAAATGTGCCCAATCCCATGGGTCTTATATATGTCAAATGGGCCTAATCCCATGGGCCTTATATATGGCAAATGGGACTAATCCCATGGGCTTTATACATGTCAAATGGGCCTAATCCCATGGGCCTTATATATATCAAATGGGCCTGATCCCATGGGCCTTATATGTACACCAAGGTGGGCCTCAATGAATGGCTACAAATAGATCAACATGGGCCCTATACACATACCAAGGTGGGCCCACTTGAACCATAAATCTGACTCATTTTTAGCTCAAGCCATAATATGAGCTTACAAAATAAATGGACGGTTTGGATGCAACACATGCATCATGGTGGGGGTCCACATAAAGGCCCACCATCATACATATATACATATAATATATATATATATATATATATATATATATATATATATATATATATATATATATATATATATACAATATTATATAATATATATATACACATTCACACACGCATAGTGTGACAGAGTGAATAGAACACATAAATCATGGTGGGTCCCACTGTCTAAACAATAGACAACGCGGATAAACACATACATCATAATGGGCTCCACTGTCCACTGGATGGTGGGAATACAACACGTACAGCACCGTGGACTCCACCGTCTGCCTGGATGGTGGGAGTACAGCACATACATCACTGTGGGCTCCATGTGAGGGCCCATCAAAATGTTTACTTACCATCCAACCTGTTGATAAGGTCACAAAGACCTGGATGAATAGGAAAAACAAATATCAGATTGATTCAAAACTTCCGTGGCCCCAAAAAGGATTTCAATGGTAGAGTTCAATCACCGCTGTTTCTTGTGGTGTGGGCCACCTGAGCTCTAGATCAAGCTGATTTTTGGGTTGGGCCTGCTTAAGGTAGGGGCCCACCGTATGGACGGGTTAGATGGCAAATAAACATCAAAGTGGGGCCCACGTGTGGGGCCGTGGGTGCCATGGCGTCCGCCCGCCTGCCCATGGCGTCTGATAGCAGCAGCAGTAGGTTGCTACTTATATATATATATATATATATATATATATATATATATATATATATATATATATATATATATATATTTATTTTTTTTTATTTTTTTTCTTTTAAAACCTATTTTTCCAAGGTTTTTCGGGTGTGGGGCCCACATCTAATGAATCCACTCTAGCCATTGGATTTCACAGCCCATAACAATTCTATCAAGACCAATATTGGACCGTTTTCAGCATGTAAGAAAAATCTGGGTAGATTTCAATGGTAATGATACTATTTTTAAAACTATGGCCCACCAGATACTCGGATCATCCTCATTTTTCGGCTCAACGCCTAAAATGAGTTGGGGAAGAGGATGGACGGCTTGGATTGAATACATACATCAAGGTGGGTCCTATACAAGTGGCCCTTCTCCAATGCTTGGAAAAAAAACAAGTTCTTATTTATGTTTTCTTTCCAGCAGCGTCTAGATACTGGACTTTTTTTTTTATTTAGGTGGGCCACCACAAGATGGATGGTGTAAGTACAATACACATAAGATGGGCCCCACTCATGGACGGCTTGGATAAAATACTCACTTCATGGTGGGGTCCATTCAAGTGGAACACACAACCTTATCATCATCACTAAAAAATATATAAAAAGAGAGGGAGAGAGAGAAAAGAGTGGGAGTGGGACATGCATGATGGAGGGACCTTGGTAGTATAGGTCCTCCCTTCCATGATCTACAACATACATCAAGTGGGTCCCATTATATGTGGGCCCATAAAATTGAAATCCAATGGTGGAGATCCCTTCTCCACCAAATTAGATGGTCTAGATAACCCATATACAAGCTAGGAAGGTAAACATCATGATGGGGTCCATGGAGAATGGCCCCATCATGGAATGATATTGATGATCAAGATGGGCCATCGCCCACATCTTAGGGTCCAAAGTGAGATCCATACCATTGATCGGTAGGCCTCACTTGGCCCATCTTAAAAACATGAAAAACTAGGCTATGAAAGCACCCACCACTTGATCTTCTTAGTCCGTTGGAGAGCCGGTCTCCCTGTGCTTCACTTTAATGGAGAGGATGAGAAATGGATGGCTAGGATGATGGGTTTTAGAGTAGGAAGTGGGCCTCACACATGCATTTTCTCTCCATGGGAAGGCTTGTACGTGAGCTCTTTCTCTTGCTTGGGATGTGTTGAGAAATGAGAGAGAGATGGGATGTAAGGAGTGATGGAGTGATGGGAAGTGAGTGATGGGGTGATGGACATGTACTTGACATGTATGGGTGTGTAAGAGAGAGAGAGGGAGAGAGTTGACTTTAGGTAAGGGTGATGTAAGAGGGAAATGGTTGCTTGTACTTGACATGAGATGATTGATGGATGGATTAATTGATTGATTAATAGGACATATTGTAGAGATTCTTTTGGAATTTGTAACGCGCGATGTTTTTTCTCGAACTGAACGCGGGTCCACATCTCCCTGCCAGGGTATCGAATAGGTATGCGAGTTGCGGCGTTGGAATCGCGACGACTGTGCTGTCACAATGGTATAAGTCTCGGATTAAGTCGACTTAAATCTATAAGATACGACTTAGGGTCGCAAGAAAACATCAATTATACGTCACAGGTTGTTGGACTTTGACGAGAAGGATCACGGGAGTCGACGGAACAGTGCGGACTAGGATACGGGTCTTACATGGACTCTACTCGAGGACCTCATTTTTTTCATCCTAGACTCAACCTTGACCCTTCTTCTTCCTTTCACAATTTATTCCATGGAACCCACTACACTATGTCTGATTCCATTTTTTAGCATATAGGCGTGCAGTTCATCTTATCTAGTGTACTAGCACTAGCGTGAACTTCTCCGCCCAAAAACAAGGTTTTTTTTACTCTAGTGGTGACATTTCTTATAAATGGAGGCCAGTAGAATATAGAAGATATTTTGAATAGATTTTTTAACTTATTTTATCAGAATGGTATATGTTTTGGTTGTGGGTTGTGAGGAGGAGTGATGTTTATAAGGGTTGGATGTGGAGAAGGATGGTCATGATTGTTGTGGTGGGGAGAAGTGATGTCTGTAAGGGTTTGAGGTGGAAGGGACACTGTGGCTATCATGTGGAAGATAATGAATAAGATAAAATATGGGTTTTTTAATGTATTGCTTTAGTTGAACAATTATGTCAACCTCGATCCTTTGTACATGTCAGCCTCGACTCATAACATATGACAACATTGACCATTATCCCCTCGGCTAACCTCTACCCTTAACATATGACAACTTTGACCATTATCCTCTCTGCCAACCTCTACCCTTAACATATGACAACCTTGACCCTTAACACATGAAAACCTTGACTCTTAACACATGCCAACTTCGACCGTTATCCCCTCTACCAACCTCAAACCTTAACCCGTAGACCAATCTTAACCCTTAACATATGACAACCTCAACACTTATGCCCTCGACCAACCTCGACCACACGATAACCTCAACCCTTAACACATGATGACCTCAACTTTACTATATGACAACCTCAACCCTGATTATTTAATTTGTCTCTGCTATTAGTATTTTATTTTAGATGTTAATACCTTATCTACAAGGAAATGCAACTCTGAAATCACCAAGAAGGACTACCTACTTGGATTACGAGATTGCAATAGTATCGTCGAAGTGCTCATGTCAATTTTTAAGGGAATTAAATGATGATTTTGCCAACTGCCCTACTTGGAAAGAGATGTTTAGAAATTATGCTTTAGATATCTATTAAACTTCTCGATCTCATCATAATGAGCCCATAGGTCAAATTTTCCGTTGTTTTATACAAAGGCATATTGGTGACCTAACTTTTAATATATAGGGCACCATTATGACATTTACGGAGACGGGCTTTGCCCTGATTATGGGCCTGAAGTGTGAACCATATATCCCCAAGGAGTTTGAAATGGATAAGGGAAGAAGGAGAGAGGAAGGGGAATTAAGGAGAGATATTTAAAAAAGGCATGTGTGACGAATGAGCATTTGAAAGTAGCTTTTCAATTACTCCATGGGACTAGCAAACACATGGATGCAGTGAAGCCAACACTATTGATGTGCATTGAAAATTTGATAGTGTGATCTCATAGTAAGAATAATTGTGTAAATAAGTATATAGGGTTAGTCAATAACTTAGATGAGTTTAATAGGTTCCATTGGGCCGTTGTAGGGTACCAACATTGAAAGAATGGACTAATTTTGCAATAAATAGGGACTATTCCTGCTCATACAACCTATGCGGTTACTTATATATGTTACGGGTAATTTATTGTTGTCTTCATTCATGAAGGGTTTTTTTTTTTAATATTTCTTACATATCCTGACTAATTTATTATGCATCATTTTATGTGTTCGACGGATATGTACATATAAGTAATTCCCCAAACTATCCAACAGTAGGAGATGGGCCATGAGAACAACTTCCATCTGAATAACACGACTCCTCAGCTGGATGTCATATAAAGTAGTGTGTTACGGAATGGCATCAAAGGTCTTCACTAATGTGCCATTAAGGGTGGTTCCTTTATTGCTTAGTTGAGGTGTATTATGGTCACGGTTCTAACTGATAGAATATTCTTATTTATGCAAATGGAGATGATCGAGTAGCTCACACTCATGAAGGATGAGGAAGAGACTGACGTCATTAAAGACATCAGGAATTATTACTTGAGGAAGGTGTAAGGTGAGCAGAAGGTTAAGACATGGGAGGATTTAGTGAAAGAGGTTAGAAAGAAGAACATGGATAAGAAGGGTTTGGAGACGAAGAAGGTGGAGGAGTTGGGGAAGAATGAGATGGGGAAGAAAGAGTCAAGGAAGAAATATATGAGAAATGAGGTGAAGAAGAAGGAGATGGGAAGAAAGAGTTGGGGAAGGAGATGATGGATGGTAGAACACACACACACACACACACATAGAGAGAGAGAGAGAGTAAGTGAAATAATGAAATAAAAATAAATTTTAGAACTTCTTGAAGGGGTTTTTTGACCTGTCGTGGACCGGTCGTGAGCCCTATACAACCAATCGTAGACTGGTGCTCGACTAGTCGTAGGTTCGACTCGTGACATGACTCAAAGTCCAATGAGTTCGGACTATTTTTTTGGGGTGTTCGATTGGTCGTAGGTGGTCCACGACCGGTCATAGGTAGCTCACGACCGATCGTAGCTACGCAGATTTGTTCCGTGATTTTGTGCGAATTTGGTTTCGCAAGTCCTTTCGCAACTGGAATGTGGAAGGGAGTTTCCTAAAACTATAAAAAGGGGTCCCTAGGGTTTTTCTAGGGTATGTTGTGTGAAGAAAAAGTACAAGAGGGTTTTTTAAAGGGTTTAAGGATATCAAAAGTGAGAGAGTGAGAGAAAAGAGAGAGAAGAAGCTTATGGAAGGGAGTCGTCGTCTCAGCACTTTTATGTCCTCGCGATCGGTGAGATTCGTCTGTTTTTCCTTTATTCTCTCATTGTTCATCCACTCCTGCCTGAGTGACGAAGGTTGTAACGTTCTACTTCAGAGTGGATTGTTGATCTGGATGAGGTCCCGTGATTTTTACCTCTTTGAGGTTTTTCCATGTAAAATTCTCTTGTGTGGTGTGTGATTATTACTTTGATTTATTTCATTGATATTATTATCTCATAATTCTGGTTTGTTCGGGAGGCTAGATCCTGAGGTTTTGTGCAAGGCCCCCAACAAAGTGGTATCAGAGCACTAAGTTCATTGAACGGGTAGGATCGGTTTGGAATTATGGAAGGTGACTCATCAAGGATGATCAGCCTCAATGGTTCTAACTGGACCATATGGAAGGCTAAGATGGAGGACTTGCTTTATTGCAAGAACCTATAATCTTCAATTTTAGGCATATCAGCAAAATCTAAGGATATTTCTGATGAAGATTAGAAGAAGTTGGACCAGAAGACGGTGGGGTTTATTAGACAATGGCTGGATGATACTGTGTTCTACCATGTATCTACGGAAACCTCAGCCGCTAGCCTATGGTTGAAATTAGAAGGGCTGTATGAGAGGAAGACAGCTGGTAATAAGATTTTTCTGATAAGGCGACTTATGAATCTCAAGTTCAATGATGGTAGTTCTGTGGCCGAGCACATGAATAAGGTCAGCAATATAGTGAACCAACTCTCCTCTATGAAGATGGTCCTGGATGATGAATTGTAGGCTATGCTTTTACTTAGTTCGTTGCCTAACAGTTGGGAGACATTGGTGGTGTCTCTAAGCAACTCCACGCCAGACAGAAAGATATCCATGGAACAGGTTACTAGTTGTCTCTTCAATGAAGAGACAAGGAGGAAGTCTCAGGGGTCTACTCAGCAAGAGGCACTTGGGAACGAGGGAGAGGAAAGAATAGGAAGGGCGAAAAAGCCTGAGATAAATCAAGAAGCAAGTCGAGTAATAAAAAAGATGTTGAATGCTAGAATTGTGGCAAGAAGGGCCACTATAAGCATGAATGTCATAAGACTAAAAATGACAAGAAAGGAAAAGGAAAGGAGAAGGAAGATGAATCAGATTCCACTGTGGTCGTTTCAGATGGCGACATTGTAGTTATTCTTTCTGCAGATCATGATGTATGTCTCACGGCTACGAGTCAGGACACCAACTGGGTGATAGACTCGGGGTCTTCTTTTCACGCGACTTCACGTAGGGACTTCTTCACAAGCTACAAGTCAAGCAACTATGAGACTGTGAAGATGAAAAATTCTGGCGTATCAAAGATCGTAGGGGTTGGTGATATTTGTGTGAAGACTAATGTGGGTTGCGCATTGGTTCTCAGGGATGTGAGGCATATCTCAGACCTTCGCCTCAACTTGATGTTGATGGGAAAGCTGGATGATGATGGCTATGAAAGTCGATTTGCTGGTGGGCACGGGAAGCTCATCAAGGGTCATTGATCGCAGCCAGAGGAAAGAAGTATTATACCCTGTACAAGGTAAGTGTCAGTGTATGCAAGGGTCGGTTGAACGCAGCAGAAGATTCAGCTATAGATATGTGGCACAGGCGTCTAGGCCACATGAGTGAAAAAGGGCTTCAACTACTAACAAGGAAGCGGCTCCTTCCAGACATGACAGGTATGCCTCTCAAAACCTGTCTTGATTGTTTATCAGGGAAACAGCATACAGTTTCATTTGTTAAAACTACTTCTCATGTTAATAAAGTGCATGCATTAGATTTGGTTTATTTTGATGTTTGTGGTCCTATGAGGATAAAAACCTTGTGTGGGGCATTGTACTTTGTTACTTTTATAGATGATGCATCTAAGAGGGTTTGGGTTTATGCTTTAAAATCTAAGGACGAGGTCTTTGGTGTGTTTTAGTTGTTTCATGCTATGGTCGAGAGAGAGATAGGTAGATCATTGAAGTGCATCCACACTAACAATGCTGGTGAATATATTGGCGACTTTCATGAGTACTGCAAGTCCCTGGGTATTTAGCATGAACAGACAGTTCCCAAGACCCCCTAGTATAATGGTGTAGCTTAATGAATGAATCACACCATTGTTGAAAGAATCAGATGCATGTTATCCGATGCGAAGTTGTCCAAGATGTTCTGGGGAGAAGCAATGCACATGGTGGTGTATATGATAAACAGGTCTCCATCAGCCCCGTTGAATGGAGAAGTACCTGAGAAGGTGTGGACTGGACAGGATCCGTCGTACAGTCATCTTAGGGTGTTTGGATGCAAGGCATCCGTTCACGTACCAAAGGACGAGAGGTCCAAGCTCGATATGAAGATCAGGTAGTGTGTGTTCTTAAGGTATGGTGATGAAAAGTTCAGGTACAGATTGTGGGATCCGATCGAGAAGAAGCTCGTCAGGAGCAGAGATGTGGTTTTCTTTGAAGATCAGTATATAGAAGACATTAGTAAGCTAGAGAAGAACCAGCCTAGTTCATGTAAGCTAGAGGACATGGATCCGGTTATTCCTCCCATGGTGCCTGATGATGGGGGAGTACAGCAAGGTGCAGAGGACGAGGGAGTTCCCTCAGAAGATGGACCAGGGGAGCAGCCCCCACTTGATCCACTTTGTGAGCCACAGGTGAGGAGGTTATCTAGGGATAGACAGTCTTCCAAGAGGTACTTGCTGCATGAGTACATTATGCTGATTGATGGGGGAGAGACAGAAGATTATTCTGAGGCCCTAGCAAATGAGCATAAGGAGGAGTGGTTGAAAGCTATGCAAGAGGAGTTGGAATCCTTGCATAAGAACCACACCAATGACATGGTGAAAATGCCTAAGGGTAAGAAAGCTTTGAGCAGCAAGTGCGTGTTCAGAAAGAAGGTTGAGCAAAACGATTCATAGATAAGGTTCAAGGCCAGACTTGTGGTAAAAGGGTTCGGTCAGAGGAAAGGCATAGACTTCGAAGAGATATTCTCACCAGTGGTGAAGATGACATCCATACGGGTGTTGCTTGGGTTGGTAGCTAGCATGGATCTGGAGATAGAGCTGTTGGACGTTAAAACTACTTTCTCCATGGTGACCTGGAAGAAGAGATCTACATGCACCAACCAGAAGGGTTCGAAGTCAAGGGCAAAGAGCATATGGTGTGTAGGCTGAGGAAGAGCTTGTATGGACTGAAACAAGCTCCACGGTAATGGCACAAGAATTTTGATTCATTCATGTTACAGCATGGGTATGACAGAATGAAGTCGGACCACTGTGTGTTCACGCACAAGTTCTCAGATGGTGATTTCATATTTTTGCTCTTATACGTTGATGACATGCTCATCATGAGAAAGGACATCAAGAAGATTGACAGGATGAAATAGGAGTTGGGCAAGTCATTTACGATAAAAGACTTGGGCCTAGCTAAACAGATCCAAGGAATGGAGATAACCCGTGACAGAAGTAGCAGGAAGCTTTAGTTGTCACAAGAGCGGTATATTGAGAAAGTCCTAGAGCGGTTCAATATGAATGCAGCGAAGCTGGTCAATACTCCACTTGATGGTCACTTCAGATTGAGTGACGGGCAGTGTCCCAAGACGAAGGTAGAGATGGAAGAGAGGCAGAAGATACCCTACGCGTCAGCTGTAGGAAGTTTAATGTATGTTATGGTGTGTACACACCCAGACATAACAATGCGATTGGTGTTGTCAGCCAGTATCTTATAAATCCTGGCAAAGGGCATTGGGCAGCGGTGAAATGGATATTGCGGTATCTAAGAGGCTCATCCAGGTTAAGCCTATGCTATGGTGATGGTAAACCTGTGTTAGAAGGCTACACAAATGCAGATATGGCAGGTGACATAGACTCCAGGAAGTCTACATTGGGGTTCATGCTCACATTTGCAGGGGGAACAGTTTCTTGGCAGAGTAAGCTACAGAAGGTCGTAGCATTGTCGATGACAGAGGTCAAGTACATTGCAGTCACAGAGGCATGTAAAGAGATACTTTGGATGAAGAGGTTCCTATAGGAGCTTAGCCTAAAGCAGGAGCAGCACGTGATCTATTGTGATAGTCAGAGTGCTATACACTTGAGTAAGAATTTAAGTCAGCTTTCCAACTCAAAGCACATAGAGATTCGGTATCACTGGATCATGGATACTTTGGAACAGAAGGTATTACAGCTTGAGAAGGTCCACACGGACGATAATGGGTCAAACATGATGACTAAGGCTTTGCTCAAGGGCAAGTTTGAGGTTTACAGAAACCAGGCTGGCTTGAAGAAGGTGAATCCCTCATGGGTCAAAAAGGGGGATATTTGATGGATTTTTTGACCCGTCGTCGACCGGTCATGAGCCCTGTATGACTGGTCGTAGACTGGTGCTCGACTAGTCGTAGGTTCGAGTCGTGACATGACTCAAAGCCCAGCGAGTTTAGTTTTTTTCAGGGTGTTTGACCGGTCGTAGGTGGTCCACAACCAGTCGTAGGTGGCTCATGACCGGTCATGGACTCAGTACGACCAGTTATAGCTACGCAGATTCGTTCCATGATTTTGCGCGGATTTCATTTTGTAAGTCCTTTCGCAACTGGGATGCGAAAGGGAGTTTCCTAAAACTATAAAAAGGGGTCCTTAGGATTTTTCTAGGGTATGTTGTGTGAAGAAAAAGTAGAAGAGGGTTTTCTAAAGGGTTTAGGGATATCAAAGGTGAGAGAGTGAGAGAAAAGAGAGAGAGGAAGCTTGTGAAAGGGAGTTGTCATCTCAACGCTTCTATGTCCTCGTGATCAGTGAGATCCTTCTATTTTTCCTTTATTCTCTTATTGTTCATCCACTCCTGCGTGAGTGATGAAGGTTGTAACGTTATACTTCATAGTAGATTGTTGATTTGGACGAGGTCCCGTGATTTTTACCTCTTTGAGGATTTTTCACGTAAAATTCTCTTATGTGGTGTGTGATTGTTGCTTTGATTTATTTCATTGTTATTATTATCCCATAATTCTGGTTTGTTCGGGAGGCTAGATCCTAAGGTTTTATGCAAGGCCCCCAACACTTCGGTTGAGAAATTGACAAAAAAAAAGTATTTAATCAAAACTTGAGCACTAAATTTGTTCTAAAGAATTTTTTTAATAGAATTGGTAACATCACACTAGATCTTCAAGAATTGATGGAAGAGAATGAGAAGAGGCGTGAAGAAGCAAAGCAACTAAGGGAATAACTGAAGTTGCTAAAGGAAGAGAATGCATCATCACGCGAAGAGATGAAACTCCCAAGAGAGGTGTTTCATGCTAGTAAGGTATATGAAAATATATTTATTTTATTATGCAACAAAACATTATGATATTACATCTCTAAAATTTGAATCATATACAGGCTAGTAGTTGACCGACTTGAGATAAGGAGGATGAGGATCTTGTGCGTCTTTTAGATGGTGCAAGGGCAACCTGGTGACACGAATGAGGCAGGTGGCTAGCTCGTAAACACGAATGAGGCAGTTGACTAGCCCGTGGACTTGAATGAGCTGGTTGGGCAGCCCGTAGATGTAGATGAGGTGGGTAGGCAACCCATGGTCATAGATGAGGCATGTGGTCAGCCTGCGAACATGGATGAGGCATGTGGCCAGCTCGCAAATGTGGATGCAACTAGAGTATGTACTACTCCGATCATCATTGTTGAGGTGTCATCATTTACGACAACCCCCCCCCCCCCCCTCCGCCCCAAGTTGTTTGTGGGCTAGTGGCTAGTGATGGGAAGCCGAAACGTTATGTACACCATTGAAATATCTCTCCTTTTACACGATCTTCTTACAGGATATATATATATATATATATATATATATATATATATATATATATATATATATATATATATATATATATATATATATATATGGACCTGCATAGATCCCCAACTCTTGAGTAATATGAGGATGTGAAGAACACGCGTGATACAAAAGGTCATGGGGTGGTTGAAATGCCTATGAAATTTAAATTCCTAGGTTGATGATGAGGTAAGTGGACTTGCCTTTGTTTTGTTTCATTGGTATGTTATAATGTATATGTTAATTGACATTTTTTTCTTAACACACAGGAGGGTCAATTTGTATATAAAATACCTGACTAAGCGTCAGCATCAATTTTTCCATGCTTATCCACAAGATTGCATATTCCTATTAATTGTTTTATGGTAATATTCAATTCTAGCTTGTAGGGTACATTTTTTTCTATCAATAGCTACCTTATTGATATTTTTTACTAGTTTTAATTATTCCATGATAAGAATTCATGGATGCATATCTGTATATGATCTGTGAATATGGCGTCGGAGATCACAATGATAGATTTGATATGGAGTTAGAGCGAGTTGATAAAAAAAACTTGTGGCTCTGGTTGAAGCATTTGGATAGCATAAGGCTTTGTGGGGTTATAATTATATAAGTCCCTACTTGCATATGTATTTGACGATTAAATTATTCTTTTAATGGATGTACTAAATATTTTCTTAATTGTATATGTTTCATAAGTGTACATCTCACTCAATGCAAGAAGACAACATTGGTTTTTCAATGTGGTTTACCTATCAAGGAGAGATGTGACTTTAGTGGATCGTCTTCATGATGATTGGCAAGGCATGAACAATAAATATGTCACAACATTAGTGGATGGAATGAGATGGTTGTTTCATATACTCAACAACATGAATCATTTCTAAGTGGTTAAATGGAATGTCGAAATGATGAACAATACCCCAAAGTAAACAAATGGGGATAATTGTGGCATCTACATGAAGAAGTCTATAGACTTCTTATGTAGTAATAAGAATATTAAATTTAAATTGGTAAGTAGAAAATATATACATATATATATATATATATATATAAAATAGGAGAAATTGATTTCGCATATCGCTGAAATCAATATTTTGCCTTTTTTTTTAATATTATTACTTTGCATTTTATCTTAAAGGAAGATATCCTTAATTTAGAAAAACTATTCCATTCAACTGTTTTCAATATATTAGGAAGCATGAAGTACCAAGAAAAGTTGAACAAGTAAAAAACAAAAGTTGATGAAGAGAATGACGAGGTAAAGGAACTAAGATCGTAAGCGATTATCCCAGTTTCACAGAAGAGGAAGAAGATGGCATCTAAAATGTTACAAGAAGATATTTTTCAAAAAAAAAAAAGAAAAATGAACTTTAGATATCTAGTTGAAAACCTGTGGTTTGTACATAATTGTAATAATGAATATTCTTATGTATGTTATAAGGAAATCTGATTTTTTTTTTTTTTTTACTATAAATGTTTTCTATGTAATGCAGGTTTGATGAATATATGAATGGTAGATGAATGTATGTACTTCTTTTGGATATAATGATAGTTAGATGTAGATGTAATGCAATATGGTGAAAGGTTGGATGCGGATGTAATGGTGAAAGGTTGGATGTGGATGTAATGCAAGTTGGATGTGGATGTGGATGTGATGCAGGTTGAATGTAATGTGGGATGGATGTTGGATGCAATGCAAGTTGCATATGGTGCAGGTGTAAGAGGCGAGGTTGTCATCCAATATGGTCAAGATTGTTATCCATTAAGGGTTAAGGTTGTAATCCATTTTGTAAGGGTAGAGGTTGTCATCCATTATGTAAGAGTTGAGGATGTCATAATCCATTATGTAAGGGTCAAGTTTGTCATCCATTAAGGGTCGTAGTTGTCAGGATATTATAGTACTACATATGTTAAATCGCTGGCATCATTTTTACATTCACAACACCCACCATCACATAAGAAGCATACAAATAATTCCCTCAAATATGTCAAAGTATAAAATTATAGTAAAGCTTTAAAAAAATATATAAGTTACTCCTTAAATGGGTATATACAATATTTTTCCTATAAAGAGGAATGTGCACCCAACCCAATTGTGACCCATTCGCTTGCATCTCGAGCATCTAAACGTTAACTTATCTTCCCCCTGAGATATAATTCAAATTTTCTTTAATTTTTCAGCAGAACTTACTTTTGGGGGTTAGATTTTTTTTTCACACACCGCTTTAACTTCATCAGAGGTGTCCCATTAGCTCCTGTCGGGCACTGGATAGACCAACTCTTGGTAGATTATAGATAAGTTTTTTCGTATAGTAAGGAAAGTAGTAGTCGTAACAATTGAACCGATACTTACTATAAGTCGCGATTATATGTAGACAAAGCAACAACATCAAATTGAATTCCCACATGTACATATCATGTTTCTTAGGTGAACTTTGTCACTAAAACCCCCAACTATCACTTAAAACTCATCCTCTGAAATTACAAAATATTCAATCCTTCGTGGCTTGGGGATATATTTTTTAGCATTTTCTCCACCCACATAGTCAATCTTCCTAAGAATGTCGAAGCCTTAATTATCTCTTCTAAGGAGGAGGAAGTGTTGCATTTTATTTCTTACTGCATCAAGGAATTTAGTTACATGGTACTCTCTTCTTTTAATAGTGTATTTGTGTTCTCAACAATGTTCGCGGTTATCATGCTATATCTTTTAGCGAGAAAGAATGCAGATGACCATCTTTCTTTACCTATATAGTAAGCCATTGATATATAAGAGGTTGGCCAATTGCATAAATTGTATGACCTCATTAAACATGATTGCAGCGTGTAAGGATAGATGTTGAAAAAGTACTTTTGGCTAGCTGCTAAGACATTCAAGAATTACTACAGGAACTTCACTGACTAACCCTTTATAACAATATAAAATAATAACAAGTTTCAGTAGGATTCTGATTGCTCATTGTTCTCCGATTCTTTAATCCCGTATGCTATTAGAAGGATATGATTATTTTCATCCAACGTCGTAGCCATGAAGATAACATCTTTATACTTTCCTTTTAAATATGCCCCATCAACACACAAAACCCTTCGAAACATCAGGTGAAAGTTTTGGATGCATTGTCTAAGTGCGATGAAGCATCTCTCAAACTTTTTTATTTCTTCATCATCTTGCAAATCTATCACAGTTCATATGTTTACCTTTCTAAGCTCATAAAGATATGCCAGAAGTTCAATATATGACTCATCGTAAGATCATCTCAAGACCTCTTTTGTTTCAATCTCCTTACCCCTCCATGCTTTCATGTAGCTGATTTCAACTTTGTATTTTTTAGACATTTTAGGCATAATATCTTTTGTCCTGCAAAAGAGACTCAACCTTATGCAGCTGAAGGCAAACTCACTACTTATCTTACTATTTGTTTAGCGATGATATCTCTCCCTTCTCTTAGAAGTTACTCTATGATGACAACTCTCCTTAATACCTATCTGGTGGCCCTTAATATTTTCCTAGTGGTGACTTATCTCTTCAGAGGACATATTAAATGTGTGTTCAGACCTATATGTATTTATTTTGAAAATTCTGATGCCATTCACTATCGATGCATGTATCCTTTAACTACAACTTTCTACAAGACACCTAATCATATATCTCTTCTTGTTTGATTTTAAGACCTTATGTTTGAAGTGGCGGCACATCACATACTTGCTTAAAAACTTCTTTAGTCGACTCTTGTCCTTAAACATTTGTCTGACAACTATTTCAATGGGGTCATCCAACATATCCAAATATCCCTCATATTCTGTATTAACAAATGTTGCATCAGCTAGATGTGGATTCAATGGAATGATATCAGATGACGCAACCACGATATCAATTGATGTATGTCTCCGTTGAGTTGATGATTCAGGAATATCTCTATATTCCTCATTGACTAGTAACCCTAAATTTTGGTTAAATGATGACAAACCAAAGTGAACCGAAGCATCAAGGCACGAAGTATCAGTTGAAGGGTTAGGGATATATGTAGCATCCTCACTATCCAACAACCAATATGATGGCCAATCGCAACTATCAACCCTTGGATCATGACACGGAGCATTAGTTCAAGGGACATAGATATTTGTAGCATCCCCACTATTCAATAACCGAAACAATGACCGCTTATAACTGTCAACCCTTGGATCATGACATGAAGCATTACTTGAACGATTGGGGTTATTTGTAGCATCCTCACTATCTAACAAGTAAAATGATGCCCACTTGTAACTATCGACCCTTAGATCATAACATGGAGCATTACTTGAAGGGTCAGGGGATATTTATAGCATTCTTACTATCCAACAACTAAAATAATGGTCACTCCCAACTATCGACCCTTAGATCATGACACAGAGCATTGCTTGAAGGGTCAAGGATATCTGTAGCGTCCTTACTATCTAGCAACCAAAGTGATGGGACGTTGTCCATTGTTGTAATGTCTCGATGTGTAGGCCAATCTCACGCTAAAGTCAAGATTCATTGTTGGGTGTTGTTCATTCAAATCTATGATCGCGGGTTCATAAAGGAGAATAGGATCAAGGGCACTCTGAACGATAGGTTGAATATTAGGACAATATGTTTGAATGTCTAAAAAGGTGTGTGCTCCTCAACTGGAAAAAAAGGTGTACATCTCACTTTCTCTATATAAAACGGTATATGAGAGTATGTATTATGTTCGTAAAAGATGATATACGTAAGACATCTTCGTCATCTTTGATGATGTGTGGAGGGAGTAATCAACGACCTTGCTCAACGTACACAACATTCATTCCTAAATCAAATTCGTCAGGTGTTGTCTACAAGCTCTTGGTACGTAATTTCATTGCTCACAACAACACATTTTGAGTCCCCACCCTCATACAAAAAAAAAAAAAAAAACTAATCTTTTCATATACACACTCCACATCATAATAACATAGGATAGGCTGAAGAGTCATTAACTTTTAATATAGGTTTACTTGGAAAAAAAAAAGAAGGGATATTATTATGCTTACAAAAATAGGGTCAAGATTTTCATGAGTTAAGGGTCAAAGTTGTCATGTGTTAAGGGTCCAGGTTGTCCTGTGTTTTGGTTCAAGGTTATCATGTGTCGAGATTTTCATGTGTTAAGGGTCCAGGCTGTCATGTGTTACGGGTTGAAGTTGTCAAATATTAAGGGTCTAGGTTGTCACATGTTTTCAGGTCAAAGTTGTCATGTGCTAAGGGTCTGGGTTGTCATGTGTTAAGGGTTTGGGTTAGCATGTGTTGAGGGTCTTGGTTGGAAAGTGTTAAGGGTTCATGTTATCATGTGTTTAGGGTCTTACTTGGTTAAAAGTTGATGGCAAGAAGATTTCATCTTATATCTTAAATAACGGCTTTAACTGTTGTTCCTTCAGAGACGGGATTGCTAAAGAATGGAAAGCAGAGGAACAATCCACTGGAAAATAGTATATATGATGGTGGTGTTGAAGCACAAAAAATGTAACAATTAACATTAGATTATCTTGTTGTGTGACTGCGCAAGAAAGATGTGTTGTGCGACCATGCAACACAAAGAATATTGCTAAATTACTGGCTTGGGGGCAAACTTCTCAAACTGGACAGATAGCTTATTTTGCGACCATGCAACAGAGGTGCGTTACATGACCATGTAACTGCACTCTGTTGTGTAGTTATGGTGGTTTGCACGTGCGAAAGCCTATAAATACCTGCTTCCCCTCTCATTTCATTCATTCACAGATGAGGAACTTAAGAGATATCAGAGGAATTTCAAAGAGTATTCAAAAATTCAGGGTTGTAGCCTTCAAGTATCTCGCAGGGCAACACGGGAGAAGAAAAGAGAAGAAATAGGAAGATGAAAAGAAGCATTGTAGAAGCCTGTCACGCGGTCACGCAACAGGGACTACTTGCATGACCACATAATAAGAATCCCTTATACACATGGTGAGTATGTCTTCCCACACGACTTGGAATGTCCCGCGAGTCCATCTCTCATGCACATATTCCATGTGTATTAGCGTAAAGCAATGGGTTCTGAACCCACGTAACCCTTTTGTCATTACAACGGACATAATACAAGCCAAGATGCTGCCAAAATCACTATTAGATTGTTTCTCCATTACATTAATTAAATGTACTTTATTTTAGAATTAAGGGAAATACGAAGGATGTAATAAGAATTCATAATTAATAAAATAAGTGATGATGTTTATTCTTCAATTTTCATTTATTGTTATTAAATATGGATATTCCAATCCCCGATACTTACTTCTTATCGAATAAAATGGCAACTCCACTAGGGATCGAACCCAAAATCCCTGGTTAGAATATCTATGTTTAATATTAACGATGGAATAATTAAAAGAATACTTATCATCAAATAGCATGGTAATGATGCTAAAATGGTGACTCTCAATGGGTATATCCCCCCTTCATCTCCAAAATAAGGTACATTCTGGTTTAACTTAAATTTTTGATACGCTACTTTGTCATTCAGGTACTTTACTTCTTAAACGGTCATAATAACTTCTCTCCCGGTCAACATGGTTTTCTACTTCAGGCCCAACGAACTCGTCGTTGATTACGTCAGCAGCACACGATCACCACCTGAAAGTCCCACAGAAAAAGTACAACAATCAGAACCGAAAACGAAAAGATGCGGGCGATGTCAGGGGTAATCTCTGCTTCACTGATGGTGCAAGGAAATGATGAATAATGGACAACGGTAATGTCTAGGGGGTATAAAACACGATATTCTTCAATGAGAAATCCAATCCCAATAGGGTAGTTAGATGGCCAATTACGCGAAATGCTGTAAGACGTAACCCCACACTAGCTCCACCCTCACTTTATCCAGGATAGGCCAAAACCACTTTTTTCGCTCTATAAGATTTTCCCGTCTTGCCTGTCATAGCTTCGTGGCCTACAAGGAAAGAAAAAATGGAAGACCCCTAACGAGTGGGCCGTCATCTCTAGAACTTATCGTAATCGCTCTGCCGCAAGTGTCAACACCAAACACGCCCCATCAGAATCTTTAAAATCATCGGTACCATGCAGTGAGGGCTCTTTCTCTTTAAACTCCCCCGCGGTGAATTACAATCACTCTCCTTCAACGTCTAAACGATCAGGAAGTGGAGAGGCAACGATTTTCATGGTAGGGATGACCTAAACTGAGCCATTATCTACAGATGAATACTTAGGCGAGATAATATAAAGGAAAGTCGTGATGGTTAACCTATTTGAGGAAATGAACGGAGGGCCGCTGAAAGATAAAGAGTCAGGCATTACAGCTAGCAAGAAAAAGAAATTTTACTTTGTTCGAAAGCATTTAAGGCATTCGCGCAACAGGGAATGCTTGTGTGATTGTATAACAAGAATCCCCTATAAGCATATGGTGATTATGTCCCCCCGTATGACTCAGAATATACTGCGAGTCAATCTCCCATGCACATATTCCATGTGTATTGGCGTAGAGCAAGGGTTCTGAACCTGCTCAACTCTTTTGCCATTATAACAGACGCAATACAAGTCGAGATGTTACCGAAATGACTATTAGATTATTTCTCCATTACATTAAATAAATGTACTTTTTTTTAGAATTATAAAAAATACGAGGGATATAATAAGAATTCAAAATTAATAAACTAAGTGATTATGTTTGTTCTTCGATTTTTCTTTGTTGTTATTGAATATAAATATTTCAATCCCCGATACTTACTTCTTGTCGAAATAGGTGGTGGTAAAACCGGTGGAGGAAGCTTCAAAGAAGATGAGTTTTTGGACTAAATAACTCTGTAGAATGTCACGGAGGAGACGTACATGCTAGAGAATCAAACGTAAGAGACCAACTTTAGGGGGAGAGTGGCGGTGGTCCCAATTAGAAAGTTTTTAAGGAAGAAGAACACACAAGAAAATTTAAAAGGTGAAAATGGAGTCCTAGCATGGCTTTGGCCCTACCTAAACAGGATTTGGACACCATTTGTGGGGCCATCATAGGCTATGTATCGAATTTACTCCATCCATTATCGTCAAAATTTCATGGAAGGCCATGGTCTGAAGAATGAGCCATATTTTCCAATTAGGTGGCTGGGGTTGACATCACAAGGAAATAGTTAGCTGTGAATGACCACCATTATCGGTTAGGCTATCATTATCGTTTGTCAGGTTTCATGGGTCACAGAGAGTGCGTGTGAGCATGAGGCTAACATCTTTTCAAATAAATAGTGGTCCATGAAGAGAACGAACGGCTTGAATATTCTATTCAGTGGGCCCAATGACCAACCCCCATTTACAACATGCATCTGGATTGAAGCCACGTAGCTTCTCCCACTCAACATCCATACGGTTGTTCTAGCTCCCAGCACGTGCATTTTCATCCCCTTATTTTTTAATTATCTGTTAGAGGGCAAAAAAAAAGTCCTTATAAAGGGAAGCCAAATATGTGGAAAGAGTATATCCAAGCCGTTCGACATTGTAAGGGTTGAAAATGAAAAGAAGAAGATCGAGAGAAGGCCAGGAGTAAGAAAGACTCACCGAAAATTGCCCGCTCAGTCCACCGAGAATCGCCTGCTCTGGTCATTGGGAATCATCTACTCAGGCTGTCAAAAATCGTCGACTTAGGTCACCAGACATTGCTCGCTCAACTCACCGGGAATTGCCCACTCATGTGAACCTCTACAGCAAATGCCTTAAGAAAAAATATGAAATGAAAGAGGGCGTGAGGGCTTATATAGCCCAGAGATATCTTCTACATTTATAGTAGATCGATACAACTGTAGCCGAATCGTCATGAGCTGACCCTGCAAGACACGTGGCAGTAGCTCATTAGTCAAGCATTGTCAAGTCACGTGCTACAAGCATCGGGTAGCTGGAGCGACGCCGTTCCGTCCTCCTTAGTCCACGTGGTGACCTCGCAATCATTCTGACAATTTAAAAATCTTAACCGTCACCACATGTCCATCACATATAGGTCTGCAGACGAAGAGCCTCGACGACACGCTTTCTCGACAATAGAGTCACGCATTAAACGAGCCGACGGTTCATAGCTCGAGGGGTTGTGCACGATTTTTCCCATGTATTTACTCTCTGAGTACATGCCCGAACTCAGAGAGTAGGGGGCTTCTGTTATGGGAAAATCTGAAGTGCTCTGAGACCTGAAGAGTACTCTGAGTAGCGAGGTATTGATAGACATTCGAGTAGCATGATCGGGAGATGCCTCTGAGTGGTGAGGCTTGGAGTGTCTTCTGAACATCGAGGCATGAGATAGACATTTGAGAAACGAGACTTAATGAGGTCTTGCTTAGCTTAATATCAATTCCAAGGTACGATGCCATAATTGTCTCAGACTTAATCGGAAGAGTGGAGGCGATTAATACGGTGTCCCATTATCACATGATCAACAGGATAACTGCATAACCACTAATGTCTACATATTCATCGGACGTGGTTACTGGCTAAGATCGCGCCAAGTATTACGGACACGTTTAACCCGGTTGAAAGGTATAAATATTTGTCAAATGTAAGGGAACAAGTACGCAAAATCTCTCACCCAAAACCCTGCTACACCACTTAGACCCAGATTCCTAGCCTGACTTTGGAATCAGAGGGTCCCCTGCTCAAGCTAGGGTCTCTTTTGTCCTTCTCTTGTGTAGGCATGCAGAGGTTGGAGTACGAGCTCGGAGTTCCACGTGGGTGAACCAGATTTTTGCATCAACATTTTGGCGTCGTTTATGGGAATTAGGGATAAAAGTCTTTTGTAACTCTACCGTAAATGGCTAAGGGAAAAAGGAGAGCACTTGAGGAGCAACCAGCAGATCCTGAACCAGCTGGACAATGACACTCATGTTCGTTACTCCATGCTGAGTCAGCCCCAACAAGACCGTCTCAACGAACTCGGAGCCGAGGTGACAAGTATCAAGCGTTACAGAATCAGGTGCAAACATTGGTCGAAGAGATCAATCAACTGAAGTGGTAACAGGCAGCAAGTAATCATTTGCCTCTCGATCAAGAAGAGGTCACTCTGGTCCCTGCAAATTGACCCATCCTCCTAGGATCGCAAGTAAGAGAGAATCTCAGAGCATGTCAGCCCAAGCTCCAACTCATGTACAAGATGCAACGGCCAGAGTCCTGATAAATGTGTCTGACTTCAACCCTAGCCTCGACTGACCTCTGCCATGAATTAAAAAGGTGAAGAAGGGGGAGGACACTCGAGGTTAATGCTCCACGAGAGGCAGTTGTGGGGAACAAAGATTCAACGAAACACAAAGAGTCATATCGTTCTAAATGCAAATTCAGTCGGCATCGGAAGCAATGATGTGCAGGGCTTTCTCCATTACCCTCACAGGGGCTGAGAGGAACTAGTACGGATAACTTAAGCCAAGGATGATTAGTACATTTTTCGAACTCAGTAGGGCCTTCTTGACGCAGTTCAATGTCAGGAAGAGGAGTAAGAAGCCACTGACTCACCTGCTTACCCTCAAACAAAGAAGCGGAGAGTCGTTGAAAGATTACATCTCTCGGTTCAACGAGGAGGCGTTGCAAGTGGATAACTATTCTGATAAAATGGCACTGGCAACAATGATCGGCGAACTCAAAAATGAGAGATTCATTTTCTCGATAGGGAAGAACCCCCCAACTACCCTGAGAAAACTCATGAGGTGAGCTCAAAAGTATACGAATGTCAAGGAATTCTGTAGCTCGTAAAAAAATGCCCAAAGCTCGAAAACTTCTTCCAAGGATAAGAAGCATAAGGATGCTCCACCACAGCCCAGTACGAGTAAGAAGAGAGCAGATGAGGATTCGTCCTACAATCAGAGGTCGAGTAAAAAGCCTGAGAGCCGATTTAGCTCTTATACCCCTCTCAACACATCTCCAGAATAAATTCTGTTGGAGATCCGAGACAGGAATTTGTTGAACTAACCAAGTTGCATGAAGGCAGATGCAGGTCAGCGATACAAGCGCAAGTATTGTCTCTTTCATCACGACCATGGGCATCATACCAGCGATTGTGTTGATCAGAAGGAAGAGATCGAGACTCTTATCCGCAAGAGCCATTTGCGTCGCTATATAAAAGAAGAAAAGCAGCCCCGGAAGGACGACCAAGTCAAGCTACAAACAAAGGCATGGAAATCCGAACAATCTATGGCGGACCATCCAAGGGCAATGACTCCGAACATTATATTCACTTGGCCAGCATGCCAAGAAAGGAACTCCGAGTGAATCCAGGCAGCCTTACGTTCACAGATGATGACGTCTGTGGGATTCAACATCCCTATGACGATGCTCTGGTAGTCTCGATGACGATAGCCAATCACAAGGTATATTGCATCTTGATTGACATAGGGAGCTCAGCCGACGTACTATACTCTGAGGCCTTCGATAAAATGGGTATTGACAGATCACATCTCCGACATGTAAGGACCCCATTGCACGACTTCAAAGGCGACAAGGTAATCTCAAAATGAGCAATTTCCCTCCCTGTCATAGTGGGAGAAGGATAAAGTCAGGTCACTCTACTGGTAGATTCCTGGTGGTGAATGTGTCGTCAACTCAAAACATCATCATTGGGCGACCATCTCTCAATGCTATGAGGGCGGTAGTCTCCACGTACCATCTGATAATGAAGTTTCCTACAGATGAGGGGTGGGTTATGTCAAAGGTGATCAACAAGAAGGTTGGAGGTGTTATTTGATAGAGGTCAGGAAGGGCTAGGCAAAGCAAGCCCTCACAATTGGTGCACTCAATTCCGGGGATGATGTCTTAATTGAAAACCCCCCTGTGGAGGATCCCCAAGGAAGACGCTTCGACAGAGAGTTCTCCAATGTAGGACCTCCTAACTCTCCTGCTTGATGACACCAATCCGACCAAGATGGTCTAGCTCGAATCATCATTGAATGTCGAGCAGCGACATCAGATGATGAGCTTTCTGTGACAACATAAGGATGTCTTCGCATGGTCCCATCAGTACATGTCGGGCATCGACCCCGAAGTTATGGTTCACAGATTGAACGTGGATCCAGAGTATAAGCTGGTCAACCAGAAGAGAAGAGCTTTCTAGCCAGAAAGGTATGCAGCAATTGTTGAGGAGGTTACTAAGCTCCTCGATGTCGGTTTCATAGAAGAGGTCAACTACCTCGATTGGATCGCTAACGTTGTGCTCGTCAAAAAAGCCAAGGGGAAAGAGCGAGTCTGTGTAGATTACTCCAACCTCAATAAGGCTTGTCCTAAGGACAGCTTCCCCATCCCAAGGATCGACCAATTGGTTGATAGTACAGTCGGGCACGAGCATCTAACATTCATGGATGCGTACTCTGGTTATAATTAAATTATAATGCACCCCTCGGATAAGTAGAAGAAGACGTTCATCATCAACAAAGGTCTACGTCAATGACATGTTGGTGAAGAGCGTCAAGTCAGTTGACCACACCTCGGACTTGGTTGAGGTCTTTTCTATCCTTTGAAAGTATCAAATGAGGCTAAACCCAACCAAGTGCGCTTTCGGTATGGGTTCAGGTAAATTCCTCTATTTTCAGGTTAGTCAGAGGGGAATCGAGGCTAACCTAGAGAAGATAAGGGCTCTCCTGGACATGAGCTCACCCCATAATTTGAAAAAGATACAATGTCTCACAGGAAGAGTGGTCACGCTCAATCGCTTCATCTCCCGAGCCACGGACAGATGCCTCCCCTTCTTTCAGCAGTTGAAGGGTAATAAGAAGGAAGAATGGACTTTAGAGTGTGAACGAGCTTTCTAGCAGCTAAAACAGTATATGGGATCACTCCCATTATTGTCCAAATCAAAGAAAGGAGAACGACTGTTCCTCTATCTAGCCATATCTCCCTCGACTATTAGCTCGACACTCATCAGAGAGTCTGGAGGAAAGCAATACCCGGTGTATTATGTTAGCAAGGCACTGATTCCCTCTAAAACAAGGTATCCAGACATGGAACAGCTCCGATAGTCTCAGCCCGATGATTGTGACCATACTTCCAGGCTCACTCCATAACCATCCTCACAGACCAACCTCTCCGGCAAGTACTGCAGAAACCAGAAGTGTCGGGACAGCTGATCAAATGGTCAATTGAGCTCGGTGAATTTGATATCAAATATCAGCTAAGAACAGCTATCAAGGGCCAAGTCGTGGCCGATTTCATAGCGAAGTTCACCGCTCAGAATAGTGAAACAGGCCTGCTAAGCTCAGATGCGCTCGTAAGGTCAACAGACAATCCTATCACAGCTCCTACTCCCCAGTGTGTGAAGGAGGCTGAGGTTGAAGACAGATGGGTTTTGTTTGTGGATGGTTCAGTGAATTCGAAGATAGGAGGAGCCGAGGTCATTCTGATTACACCCGACACAACGATAGTCCAGTATGTCATACTACTCGAATTTCGAGCCTCGAATAATGAAGCAGAGTAAGAGGCCTTGTTAGTTGGGCTCAGGTTAGCAGCTACCTTGGGAGTTTGAGCACTGAATGTTAAGTGCGACTCATAGTTCATCGTGAATCAAATATCTTCAGAATATAAGGCAAAGGAGGTTGGGATGATAGCCTACTTGAATGAACTCAGAGGCTGATGGGAAAGTTTCAGGAGTGCAGCATCAGCCAGATTCCAAGGGTGGAGAACTCTTGGGCCGACGCGCTTGCTAAGCTCACTTCAGCAACGAAAGGGAGGATCCCGAGGTTTATGCCAGTAGAATTCCTAGATAAGTCAAGTATTAGTGATCATAAGGTCATCTAACCTGTGCAGATGATCCTGAGTTGGATGGATCCGATAGTTGAGTTTCTCAGAGACGGAAAGATCCCGAAGGATAGGGCCGAGGCCCGACACTTAAGAGTTAGATCTGCTTGATACACTATCATCAGAGATACCTTATACAAGAAGAGGTTTTCTGAGCCATATCTAAGGTTTCTGCGACCGGATGAGGCAGAGTACGTGATCAGAGAGATCCACGAAGGAATATGTGAGAATCATTCTGGGAGCTGAGCCCTAGCTTAAAAAATCATTTTTCAAGGATACTTCTAGCTAACTATCTAAGCTGACTCCAGAGACTTCACTCGGAGGTGCGATAAATGCCACAGGTTCGCAACGATCCCCAGGAAGCCAATAGAAGAATTGACCCCTATGAGTGGGCCCTGGCCATTTTTCCAGTGGGGGATCAACATCATCGTTCCTCTACCCCAGGGTAAGGGACAGACAAAATATGTAATCGTGGCGGTGGATTATTTTACAAAGTGGGTTGAGGTCAAGCCGGTGACCAAGATCACCAAGAAGAAGGTGACAGACTTCGCTTGGAAGAACATTGTCTGTCGATTTGGTATTCCGCATACCATTGTCTTAGACAACGGGAAGCAGTTTGACAACAAGTTCAGGATCATGTGTCAAGGGCTCGGCATCAAGAACACTTACTCGTCACCTCGGCATCCTCAGTCGAATGGACAAGTAGAGGCGGTGAACAAAATAATAAAGGGTCATCTCAAGACTAAATTGGAAAAGGCTAAGGGCGCATGGGCCAATGAGCTTCCATTTGTGTTATGGGTGTACAGAACGATAGCTCAGACTGCTATAGGGCAGACGTCATTCTCTCTCTCCTATGGAGCAAAGACAGTAATCTCGGTTGAGATAGGGCTTCCCACTGCCCGAGTGCAACCATATCATAAGGGACAGAATATAGGTCAAATGACAATGAGCCTCGATTTGGTTAAAGAACTGAGAGAGGTCGCCAGACTATGGATTGCAGCTCAACATCAGCAAGTTACCCATTTTTACAACTCTAGGACCAAGGTAAGACATTTCCAACTAGGAGATCTTATCTTAAGTCATGTGTTCCAAAACACGTCAGAGCCCGAAGTAAGATCTTTAGGGCCCAACTGGGAAGGTCCCTACCGAGTGGTCAGCACTGCGAAGCCCGGTTCTTATTGGCTCAAGAAGCTGGAAGGACGCCCTCTACTGCATCCGTGGAATGCCGAGCATCTAAAATTCTACTACTCATAAAGGGAGCAATGTAAGGGTTGCCCTGTTTCATCGAAAGTCTACTATTTAAATAAAAGTTTTTTTTTTTTACAAAACGCTATTCAACTCTACACATTTTACAAGGACCCCCACGAGGAAAAAGGTCCCACGGGAGGATCAGCCGTCAGAATAGATGGTCGGCCCATCTCCTTAATATACTATGAGGGACCATCTCTCATGTGCAGAGACGAAGTCCTTTTGTGAGCAGACTCTTATAGAGGAGGTCAGCTTGTCCCTCGACAAACATTCGACATATTAGCAATCATCAATCATCACCCAACAATCAACATATAAAAGAACAAACTATCAACCATCATCTAAAAAAACATCATTCAAAAATATCCAGTAAAAAGGAAAAATATTAAAAGCTACTTGGCAAGAGGGCTAGGGTCAAGGGGCAAAGGGATAAGGGGAGCCTTAGAGTCGGGGGAAGGAATCTCGGGGTTAGGAACCCGATCGGTCTGACCTCCATCGACTGACTCCTTGGCATCATCAGAGGTAAGAGCATCAAGGTTGATGTCTGGGTATAACCCCCAGACATTATCAATGCAAGCATTGTAGCCACAGAAGTAGAACTTGTTAGCTTCGACAGTCCTTTCCGCTAAGGACTTAAATTCCTCAATGGCAGCAGAAATCTATGAGGCGACTAAAGCCTCAGATTCAGCTCACTGGGCCACTTTTGCCTCCTCAACCGCGACCTTCAATTCTTTTACAGCATCGACCTTTGCCCACTCTAACTCAGCTATTAGACGAGCATTATCTCCCTCAGCCAAACCGAGGCGAGCTTTAACCTCCACGAGCTAGGATGAAGCATCATTGCAACAAGCATTGACCTCCGTAAGCTCGGATGAAGCATATTATAATGAGCTTGGAGCTCGATAACGTCCCCCTGATACAGCAACACCCTCAGCTTCTCCTCAGATAGTAAGCCCTGAAGCTCCTCCTGTTCCTCCCAAAGTGATCGGACTTCGCCTCGGAGAGCCTCTATCTCCATGTCCTTTCTAGTTATTTCCCTCAATCTCTCTCGAGTTGACAGGAACATTGGCATGGCCTGAATTGAGATGGGAGTATGATTTCAGAGCAATTTAAAAGCAGAAGAGGGAAGAATCTTCATGCAAGAATTACCTTATAGAAAATAGAAGCAATGTCATTGATGAAGGACTTATGTCACTTAGTGAGGAGGTCGGCAATTTCTTCTTCAGGGACATGTTTCGCTGCCCACTTGACCAATCCAGACATATGATAGCCCAAAGGAAATCTTGAACTTCCAGCCTCAAGAGCCTCCAAAAGAGGAGTAGACCCTGCCACTTCCCCAGTGCCACTGGCAGCCAAGGCCTAAGGTTCTGCCATTACAGCGCCTCCATCCCCAGGAGGGGAAAGCATTGCGTCAGCAATTCAGATGGCCTCCATGAACTCGGAAGAAGATGGAATTGTGATACATGGCTGCTGAGAAGTTGGTGGGGGCATCCCAGGGGCTTGAGGGGCAATGGTAGGTTGAAGAATCCAAGTCTGAGCAATCCTGGCCTCAAATGCAGCAACAGTGCTGATTCCCGCGACATTGGCTAGAGCTGGAGCTGCAACAACAAAAATTGGAGCTACAGCGACGGAAGCCTCACTTTGAGTCTCTTGCCTCTTCTAAAGAGTTATCTTCACTCGGGGTTCGGCAAGCAGCATGTCCTTGAGGGGCGGGGGCTTCCTCTTCCTGGACTCAAAAGCTTTCTTAAATTCGGAAGCTTCAGCCATACCTGTACAAGTAGTAGAAGATTAGTAACTTTTTGAATTCAGGAGATAGCAGTATGATGAGGGGGTACTGACTAAGAGCAGAGGGGAGCGGCTTGAGTCGGCAGAGTCCGGACTAATGTAGATTGTCTGAAGTGATCACGTAATGTCAGACGCGTTGCTCCTCCGTCCGCAGCCTCGCTATGGCAATCTAGTTCTTAAGGAGAGAAGAGATTTGGAGGGCTCCCTTCGGGTATTCTACAAAAATGAAGCAGAGATCAATGAGGAGGGTTTAGATCAAATTATCATGAAGGAAATTAATGTAACTCGAGGTCCGACCTAGGAGAGAAAACCGAGTGGGTACTTGGACCCGTTGATTCCTGAGCTCAACTACGGGTGCCTCCCATTCGCCCGGGGACTAAAACCACTTGTTCTTCCAATCTTTGTTGGAAGAAGGGAGTTTGAGGATGAGGCCTAAACCATGGTGGGCTCGGGCAGCAAAGTAGTACCAATATGGTTCGTTATGGTCATGCTTGGCTTCGTACAGCGTTAGGAACTTGTCGGGAGTCAGCTCCTGGTTTCAAGCTTAATGTCATATCATGTATGATGCCATCAATATTCTCCAGTCGTTGGGGATGAGTTGGCCCGGGGCCAGTCTCAGACTTGCAATCAAGGCACGGATGAAGGGATGCAGTGGAAGCTGAAGCCCGCATTGCAGAACGCACATGAAAATGGTGATGTCACCCACGGCTAGGTTCCTTTAGATGTCGTGAGGGGCGGGCACGCATATTTGGACGGAGTCAAAGATTTAAAATTCTTCTCGAACCCAATCCATCTCGGACTCAATGAGCACCGCGCCCCCAATGTCAAGCATTGTAGCTCAACCACCAAAAGGTCCTACGGTAGCCATCCCCTGTTGATCTCGAGAAATCCTTTTCATGCCCTTTGGACGAGCACTGGACTTACCCCTGTTGGGCAGAGGATAGAGAGGTATCGCCTTTAAGGGGCCATCAGAGGCTTTTCGCCTTGAGTCTAAGCTCCCTTGTCCGGACTCATCCTCATAGGCATACCGTTCTCAGATTTCCTCTAATCCATTCGACATTGTAAGGGTTGGAAATGAAAAGAAGAAGATCAAGAGAAGGCCGGGAGTAGGAAAGACTCACCGAAAATTGTCTGCTTAGTCCACCGGGAATCGGCTACTCAGGTCGTCGGTAATCTCCTACTCATGCCGTCAGAAATCGTCTACTCAGGTAGTTGGAAATCACCCACTCAGCTCATCGGGAATCGCCTACTCAAGTGAACCTCTACAACATATGCCTAAAGAAAAAATATGAAATGAAGGAGGGCGCAAGTAAGACCCACAACATAGCCCATATCATTCCATAGGTTCCCGCGATCCTCTCTTTTGAATTTGGTCAACCCTCAACCTATATCCAATGTTTGCGCGTGATCCTAAGCCGACTCTTACAAACTAAAGTCAGCTCAACCCGAGACTTATACCCTAGCAACTGCACCGTCTCCGTGATTTTAATGCCACGTCTCACACGCCAAGGCGATACCATGGCTAGGAGATGTGGGCCCGTGTTCAGTTTGAAAAAACGTCACGCGTTACTAAACCCATGAGAATCTCTACAACATGTCACCTCAATCAATCCATCAATCCCATCATGTCAAGTACATATCACATCCCCAAGCAATCCTATAAGTTAAAAAGTTCTTACACACCCCATACCCTTCTTACACCATCTACCCCTAAAGTCAAAAAGTTCTTACACACCTATCACTCACCACTTCCATCATTCTATCACCCATCCTTCTCTCTCTCCTTACAACCCTCTCTCTCTCTCTCTTATTTCTCAAGCTTATTTCCAAGCAACCAAAAACATCACACGTCCAAGCTTCTTAAGCTCTCATGGAGGAGCTTTAGTGTGGCCCACTTCCTACTCTCTTATCTCCTATCTCAACCATCCAAACTCCATCTCCTCCGTTAGGATCGAAGCTAAGGAGAAAAGGAAGCTAAGGGAGTAAGAAGAAGTGGACATTGGGTGATCTTGGACCCACATTTGCATTTTTATTCTGTGATTGAAGGGCCACATATGGCGGGACCCACCTTGATGTATGCTTGTATCCATGAGGGGCCCATTGTGGCAGGGCCCCTCCATCATCTCTGATCCCTCTTTCTCTCTCTTTCTCTCTCTTTCTATGATCATGGCCCACCTATGATGTGTGTATTTTACCCATGTCATCCAACTAGTGGGTCACTTTGATCCTAATTCGGGGCCTACATGACCGGACGGTCATACCGGCCTAGATGAAAGGGATATATAAATATCAGTTTGATCCAAATCCAGTGGCCCACTACGTGGGACCACCTTGATGCCTATACATCATTCAACACCAACTAGCTTGTTGGACGATGGCTGGACACTGGTTAAATACATATATATGTATATACATATAGGGTATCTTTTATTATAATATTATATCATATTATAGCATTATGATATGATATAATATGATATTATATATATATGTATATATACTGTATATCTCTATACATATAGGCTTGCAACCGTACGTGTGGGCCCCATGTAGGACCCACATAATTTAAAGGAAACATAATTGGTTGGTGTACGCTGATCACGGTTGTTGTATATAGCAAACGCGGTGGGCCACCACCAGGCAGCCACCATGATGATGCGTTGTATCCACTGTCCAGCTCATGGATGGTGGATCCCAACCCCAATGCACGTGTATTATCTCTGTCGTCTAACCGTTTTGATGGGGGACCCACCTGTTGTTGACATCAGCACATTCTGTGGATCCCATGTGATGTATATATACATCCAACCATTTTGATGGTGGGACCCAATGTTGGAATGATGTCAGCAAGCTCCATGGGTCCCACATGATGCATATATACATCCAAGCCGTTCTGATGGTGGGACTCCCTGCTGGACGGACGTCAACAAGTTTCATGGGTCCCACGTGATGTATATGTACATCCCAGCTGGCCTGATAGTGGGACCCGTTGCTGGACAATGTTTGGACAGTGCTGGTGCAACTAGACAAGTTTGGATGGTTTTAATTTATATGGCAATGTTTGGGAAATGCTGGTCATCATTAATAGGCCATGTGCCCCATGGGTTGATAGTGTACCATGATACACATGTTACACCCACAACTATTGAAATGATTTTAGTGGGCTCCCAGCCCACTTGAGGACCATTGGTGCGGCCCATCCATGACGTCATCATGATGTATTTAGGGCCCACCTATTTGTATGGTTAAGCCCATGGGCAAGGCCCATTTGATGTAATCAAGGCCCAAATATGTGGCCCAATGTGATGTATTTGAGGCCCATGGGCAAGGCCTATTATGATGTATTCGAGGCCCATTATGATGTATTCAAGGCCCATAGGCGAGGCCCATTGTGATGTATTTGAGGCCCATGGGTGAGATCCATTGTGATGTATTCGAGCGCCATGGGCTAGGCCCATTGTGATGTATTTGAGGCCTATGGGTGAGGCCCATTGTGGTGTGTTCGAGGCCCATTATGATGTATTCAAGGCCCATGGGCGAGGCCCATTGTGATGTATTTGAGGCCCATTATGATGTATGTGTGGCGTTACGTTGTGTATGAATCCCTTATGTGAGCCACTCCTTATGAGCAATGTGGGTTATATGTCCACATTGATGGGCAATGATGGTTAAATGTCCTCATTGTGACCTTCCCTAAGGCCTTGTTAGTCTCATTCTCATCATTCTCTTAGTGGGTTAACCCAGATAAGTGGGCCCCATTCGCGATAAACGAATGACTCAATGCTATCAAAATTGATATAACCACGACCGAGTGCTGATCTTTATACTATGGATTATCGAGGCTGACGCCGATTATCGATGCTGATTATCGGTGCCAATTATCGAGGCCAGCGCTGGTTATCGATATCGATTATGAGTATGTGACAACATAACAACATAATGCATACCCATACGCATCATCTACATGCTCGTGATGAGATGAGTATTGATTATAACACAAGTCATTGGGCAGATTGTTGTGGGACTCCCTGGTAAAGGGAGATGCCCACATGAGCACACGGTACACGCATGATTGCTATATGACTGGATTGCGTGATTCATGCATCTCACATTGTGTGACGTGTATACTGTACGCCCTAGCGACATTAGAGCCATAGCCTCCACAGGCATATCGTAGTTAGCAAGATTCGATACCAAAAATCTTATTCTACACAAGGTGTTATAGATATCCCTAGGTGAAAGTTCCTAAAATCTAATGGTATCAGGATGTTGCTCCAACGTCTAGACAGAGTGGGTGCATGAGCGCTGAGTACCGATTACTATAAGGCCACACTTTTCACTGTGTCGTGGTTGGTTGGAAGGGGGTGCGGCCTTACCCGCCTAAGAGGAGGGGGCAAAGCTAGGCTGAGTTTGACTAGCTCAAGGAATGGATTCACTATCGACGAGTCAAGTCTGATATTGGCAGGTGGATAGTGAGGTCTTTTTCACTCACCTTGTTACATGTGATGTGACCGCAATCTGGTTTAGAGTGTACTGGACCCCAGTGATATTTCAGAGTTAAATTGTATTGATATGTGGACTTAAATGAGGATTCGTATGCTTAAGTTGCATCTCGCATCGCATGGCCTTGGTATGGCCGACATCATTCAAGCCTTACATCGTATAACCTTGGTACGGCTAATAATATTCATGGATTCATCAGCATATTCCACATTGTTCTGATATTACATAATTGTATTACTACCTTGCGCACACACTTTCACCATCTTCTAAGCTTTCTATAAGCTTATGCACGACCGTTGCGTGCAGGTGACGTTGGATCACAGCAGTACTGAGGCTTGAGCACATGTAAGCCTCGTATCCTAGACCATACCATTTCATAGACTTCCACAGTCTTTCCGGTCAAATTCCGATGACCTTCGACCCTTAACCGATATTTGCGTGCGACCCTGATTCACACGACGTTAACCTGAGTCGACTCAACCCAAGACCTTTACTGTAACGACCGAGTCGTCGCCGTGATTTCGATGTCGTGACTCGCGCACCGAGGCGATACCCTGGTCAGGAGATGTGGGTCAAAGTTAGGTGCAAGGAAAACGTCGCGCATTGTGAAACCCAAGAGAATCTCTACGACTTGTCACATCAATCCATTAATCTATCAATCTCAACATGTCAAGTACACATCACCTCACACCCATCCCCAAGCAACCTCAAAAGTCAAAAAGTCTCTTACACTCCCATGCCTTTCTTACATAAACGGCCATAAAAGTCAAAAAGGCCTCTTACACCCATCACCACCACATCCATCACTCCATCACCCATCACTCCTCTCCCTTTACAAGTCTCTCTCTCTCTCTTTTCGAAGCTCATTTCCAAGCTAGAAAAACCTCCATACGTATGAACTTCTCCAAGCCTTCTCAAGCAACAAAGGTGGCCCACTTTTCTACCCTTTATCTCTCATCTTAACCATCCAAACCTCATCTCCTCCATTGAAATCGAAGTTAAGGAGCTAAGGAAGCCAAGGGTGCAAGAAGAAACCGGTGGGTGATTTTTAGATTTTTATTTTCATACATTTGTTTGATTTAAGGGCCACATGTAGTGGGACCCACCTTTATGTAGGCTTTGTATCAAAGAGGGGCCCATAGTGGCGGGGACCCTCCATCTTTACCGGTGTCTTTCTCTTTCTTTCTCTCTCTCTTTCTATGATTATGATCCACCTAATGTGTGTATGTCATCCATGCCACCTACCGGCGGATCCCACCCATGCGGGACACACCATGATATTTATAGGTCATCCCAACCGTCCATAGGGACCCCCCCTTGATATGGCTAATAGTGGGTGAGGCTATCAGTGAAGTGTGATCTGATGTGGAACCAGCTCCATAGCTCACGTGGTGGACTGAGTGAAAGATACATCGTTTCAACGCTAGACCCACCCAGTGCCACAACTCAGGTAGTAGACGGAGTGAAAGATGCCTCGTCTCAACACTTGTGGTCTTGGTATTGATCCCTGTGGAGGTGGCTAATATGGTGTGTGTCCTAACATGGGTGTGTTCTGGCATTGGTGTAACTGATGGCCGGGCCCAGGGGACCCATCCTCGTTGCCCATCCATTTTCGTGGGCCACACCATACTGTATGTGTTTTATCCAAACCATCCAATACCTCTGGACAATGGGGCCACGTCTGTGTGGACCCTCCTTGATGCGTGTTTACATCCAGATCCATAGTTCAACTGGCAGACTGAGCGGAGTTACCTCATTTCAACACTGAGGTCTTGGCATCCATCCCTAGTGGCGGTGGCAGTAGTGAAGTGTAAGCTAGCATGGGGTCCATGGGACCCACCCATTGTCGTCCATCCATTTTGGGTGGTGATGGTGTACCTGGACAAGTTTTAAAGGTGTAGGTTTATATGGACAATGTCTGAGCAGTGCTGGTCCTCTCTGATGTACCATGAACCCCATGGATTTATAGTGTATGATGATACATGTTATGGGTAAGAATGGCCTGACTAAAGAGAAGAGATCGGCTCAGACAACTTAGTGGGACATGAGGTCGGCCAGCACCGGTCATGACTAATGAGCTCCTCAATGGCCCAAGTGGAGATGTCAGTCAAGCCACCTCGGCTCGGCTCGGCCCACCTGATGGTGTTGTTCAGTTAGGTCAAGTCGGCTCGGCCCACCTGATGGTGTTGTTCAGTTAGGTCAGGTCGGCTCGGCCCACCTGATGGTATTGTTCGGTTAGGTCGGTTCGGCCCACCTGATGGTATTGTTCAGTCAGGTCGGCTCAGTTCACCCCACCTGATGGTAATGTTCAGTCAGGTCGGCTCGGCTCGGCCCACCTGATGGTATTGTTCAGTCAGGTCGGCTCAGCCCACCTGATGGTGTTGTTTAGTTAGGTCAGGTCAGCTCGGCCCACCTGATGGTATTGTTCGGTCAGGTCGGCTCGGCCCACCTGATGGTGATGTTCAATCAGGTTGGCTCGGTTCGGCCCACCTGTTGTTCAGTTAGGTCAGGTCGGCTCGACCCACCTGATGGTATTGTTCGGTCAGGTCGGCTCGGTCCACCTGATGGTGTTGTTAAGTCAGGTCGGCTCGGCTCGGCCACCTGATGGTGTTGTTCGGTCAGGTCAGCTCGGCTCAGCCCACCTGATGGTCTTGTTTGGTCAGGTCAGATCGCCCCCCCCCCCCCCCTTTATGGTATTGTTAGACCAAGTAGTGTGGCCTATTTGTTGTATATATAAGGCCACATGTGAGGCCCATGGTGATCCATTTGAATCGGCCCATTTAAACGGCCTAATGTGAGGTATGTGAGGCCCATGAGCGAGGCCCAGTGTGACGTATGTGTGGTCGTTACATTGTGTACGAATTCCTTATGAAGGCCGTGGCTTGGGAGTAATGATGGTCTGACGTCCACATTGTATGAATAAATGTTGGTTAAATGTCTGCATTATAATTCTCCCTAGGGCCCATTGCTAGGCCCATACTTGTAGGCCGTCTAGGCCCATCTTCGTTATGAATAGCATCCCTCACCATATAACATGTTAGTATAGTTCCATGATTCATGATCATACGCATCATATATATGCATGATATGAGAAGTGACTGACCATAGCATATGCCTTCAGGCATATTGTTTAGGGGCTCCCTAGTAGGCGGTGTTGCCCTACATGAGCGCACGTTATGCGTAAGATTGCTGTATGACTGGATAGTGAGATTCATGCATTCGCATTGTGTGATATGGTACTACACGCCCTAGCGACATCAGGGCCGTAGCCTCCACAGGCGTATCGTGGTTGGCAGGATTGGATACCGAAAATCTTGTTCTACATAGAGTGTTATAGATATCCCTAGGTGAAAGTCCCTAAACCCTTATAGTACCAAGAGGTTGCTCCAACGTCTAGAACGAGTGGGTACAGGAGTGCCAAGTGTCGATTACAAGACGGTCGCACTTTCCATTGTATCGTGGTCGGTTGGAAGGAGGTGCGGCCTTACCCGCCCGAGAGTAAGGGGCAAAGCTAGGCTGAGTTTGACCAGCTCGAGAAATGGGTCTGCTATCGATGAGTCGAGCCCGATATTGGCAGACGAATAGTGAGGTCTCTTTCACTTGCCTTATTGCGTGCGATGGGGCGGCAATCTGGTTTAGAGTGTACTAGACCCCGGTGATATCTCACATTTAAGCAGTATTGATATGTGGACTTAGATGGGGATTTGCATGCTTAAGTTGCACTTCGCATCACATGGCCTTAGTATGGCCGACATCATTCATGCTTTGCACCACATTACCTTGGTATGGCTAATGATATTCATGGATCCACTTGCATATTCCGTATTACTCTAATATTGCATGATCATATTACTACCTTGCACACACACTTTCACCACCCTCTAAGCATTCTATAAGCTTATGCACGACCGTTGCATGCAGGTGACGTTGGGGCACAATAGCGTTGAGGCAGGAGCACTTTGCAGATCATCTTGGAGTTTTTATTAATCATTATTGTATTTCTCTTTATGCTCATTGTACTTGTAAAGTTTTTTATTATAGTGGAAATGCAATGGAGTTTTTGGTTGTTGCTTGTGGGTTATGCCTTTGGTTATACTTATTACGAATCAAACTAACATTGAAAATCCTCCTCGTAGCATCCCAGGATCGAAACCTGGCGAATGGGCGCTAGGAGCCGAGAATGGGGTTCTACTGAAGCTGTCGGCGCCAGATTTGGCGATCGGGAATTTTGTGAGCCCGGTTTTCAAGTTTGGGGCGTGACAGCACGTGGCAGATTATCTTAGAACTTTCATCTATCATCATTGTATTTCCCTTTATGTGCATTGTACTTGTAAAGTTTTGATCATAGTGAAAATGTGATGGAGTTTTTGGTTGTTGTTTGTGGGTTATGACTTTGGTTATGCTTATTACGAATCAAACTGATGTTGAACTCCTCGTAGCATCTCAGGATTGGAACCTGGTGGATAGGCGTCAGGAGCCGAGAATGGGGTTCTACGGATGCTGTCAGTGCAGGATTTGGTGATCGAGAATTTTGTGAGCTCGGTTTCTGAGTTTGGGGCATGACAACGCGAGGGCTTATATAGCCCAGAGATATCTTCTTCATTTACGACTGATCAATACGACTGCAGCCGAATCATCATGAGCTAACCCTGCAAGACACGTGGCGGTAGCACATTAGCCGAGCATTGTCGAGCCACGTGCTACAAGCATCAGGCAGCTGGAGCGACGTCGTTTTGTCCTCCTTAGTCCACATGGTGACCTCACAATCATTCCGACGATTCAAAATCGTAACCGTCACCATGTGTCCATCTCGTATAGGTCTGCAGATGAAGAGCCTCGACGATACGTTTTCTCGACATAAGAGTCATAATTGCATTCGTATGCATTACATGAGCAGTCGGTTCATAGCTCAAGGGGTTGTGCACGATTTTCCCCATGTATTTACTCTCTGAGTCTGTGCCCGAACTCGGAGAGCAGGGCTTTTGTTATGGGAAAATTCAAAGTGCTCCGAGACCTAAAGAGTCCTCTGAGTAGCAAGGTATTGATAGATATTCGAGTAGCGTGATCAGGAGATGCCTCTGAGTGGTGAGGCTTGGAGTGTCTTCTGAGCATCAAGGCATGAGATAGACGTCTAAGAAACGAGACTTAATGATGTCTTGCTCAGCTTAATATCAATTTCGAGGTACGATGCCATCATCATCTCAGACTTAATCAGAAGAGTGGAGGCGACTGATACTGTGTCCCATTATCACACGATCAACGGGATAATTGCATAACTGTCAATATCTACATATTCGTCAGACATGGTTACTGGCTAAGATTGCGCCGAGTATTGTGGACACGTTTAACCCGGTTGAATGGTATAAATAGTTGTCAAATGCAAGGGAACAGGTATGCAAAATCTTTCACCTGAAACCCTACTACACAACTTAGACCCATATTCTTAGCCTAACTTTGGCATCAGAGGGTCCCCTACTCGAGCCAGGGTCTCATTTGTCCTTCTCTTGCGCAAGCATCTAGAGGTCGGAGTACGAGCTCGGAGCTCCGTGTAGATGAACCAGATTTCTACATCAACACTCTACATTTAACGAAAGAAAACATAGAAGAGGGATTGGACCATGTGGGCCCACTCCCATTTTCAAATCACTTGGATCAAAAGATCTTGACACCCTTCAAGAGAGAAATTATTTTTACTTTGGGTGTGTTTTAGGAAGAAAGGCATTGGGGCCTCAGAGGTTGAAAACACAACACGGCTGTTAACAGTGTCGAGGACTTTATGTTCTCATGCTTGACCTAGCACCACCGCCGGTCCTCAACGGTGGTCGTCCCCCATCTGTGTGGCCCACCTCTGTTTTGAATTTCTGATTTTTTGGTACAGGTCATAATTTTGAAAATTTTCAAAATTATATAAAAATAAGAGATTTTTTTATGCAAAATTCACGGGGAATCAATATTTTACCACGTAATGTTGGAGGATTGGAAATTACACGGAGGAGCTTTTTTTTTAGGAATGAAATAACAACACTGTCTTCATTTGGTTATTTATTTTTCTTTTAAAAGTAGTTAAAGTCAAAACTTCATTTGGTTATTTATTTTTCTTTTAAAAGTGGTGAAAGTCAAAACTTGTCGGCTATGTATATAACATCCAGCCCATTCAACATATGCACCCTACTATGATAATAACATGAAAAAAAAATTTAGGGGATCAAATCATTCAATAGGCTATGCTTGAATTTGGATATTTTGAGTGGCGTATATAATTTCCTATGGATTAGCCTGCCTACAGCTAACCGAGCACCATGTCTGGAAGTATGCATCAGATCCACCCCTCCATTCGGGAGTGCTGCCATATTTTCACCTTTGATCAAAAAATCAGTCTCATCAAAAACTTAGGTGGACCATACCAGAGGAATGATGAAACCATTAGCCTATAATAATTACAAATTTACGTAGTGTGGCCCATATGACTCTCGACATGTACTGATTTTCGCTAATCTATTCATCTTGGCATGGCACATGTCAGTGGTTTTGAGGGCATATCAATACCCCAAACATAATTTGATGGTGAGACTTCCTATTTTAACTTTTTCCGTGGTTTACCCAATGTGCCTATTGAATCGGCCTGGCTTTTGAGCTCGATACAAAAACACGGTGGGGCACTGATGTGCATCTTGTCCGAGGCGGATTAGCTACAGACAGGTTGAGTAGCAATCTCGCTATTGAAGTGACGGCACCAGGTTTTTTAGGCTTCACCATGATGTATGTGTTGTATCCACACCGTCCATCCATTTCGAGAGACCATTTTTGAGCATGAGCCAAAGATTGAGGCAGATCCAAAGCTCAAGCGGACCCCACCACAAAAAACAGTGGGGATTTAACGCGGGGCCATAAAGTTTTCAATCAAGCTAATATGTCATGTCTTTGTTGACTCATAAGCAAGTATAATATCAAATAAACATCATGGTGAGCCTAGGAATTAATCAACGGTGGGTGTCACTATCTCTACTATTTTCTATGGTGGGGTTCACTTGAGATTTGTATGTGCTTCATTTTTTTAGTTCATGCCCTAAAATGATTTCTCCCAATGGATGGATGGTATTGATACAACACATACACTATGATGGGGCCTACAAAACCTGGTGACGTCACTTCAATAGCGAATCTCCGGGTAGGTTGAGCAACGAGACTTGCTAATGAAGTGACATCACCAAGTTCTGTGGGCCCCATCATGATGTATGTTTTGTATCCACACCATTCATCCATTTAGAGAGATCATAATAGGGCATGATCCAAACAATGAGTCAGATCCAAAGCTCGAGTGGACCCCACCACAGAAAATAGTGTGGAGAGCAACGCCCACCATTAAAAAGTTTTAAGGGCCACAAAAGTTTTCGATCAACCCGATATTTGTGTTTTCCCTTCTTTCATGTTTGCATTAATATATGAACAGTTTGGATCTCAAATAAACATCATAGTAGATTTTAGGAAGGTTTCAACAGTGGGTGTCACTCTCCCCTCTTTTTCTGTGGTGGGGTCCACTCCTGCCTTGGATCTGCCTCATTCTTTGGATCATACCCTAAAATGATATCTCCAAATGTATGGACGGTGTGGATATAACACATACATCATGGTGGGCCCCATAAAACTTGGTGACGTCGCTTCAGTAGCGAGTCTCGCATGAAGGCCTATGTCTAGAGGTGTACACGAGTCAAGTCGAATCAAGCTTGTGCCAAGCTCGACTTGGCTCAACCACTAGCTGACCCAGCTCGAACTCAACTCAGCTCGGTCCTCGAGCCTGACTAATCACTTGGCTCAGTTCGATCAGCAGCTCGGGCCAGTTCGAGCCAAGATCGAGCTGAGTTCGCCTGTTGTCACGCCCCAAATCCGAAAATCGGATTCATAGGAATCCCGATCGCCGAATCCGGTGCTGACAGCCTCCGTAGTGCCCCATTCTCGGCTCCCAGCATCCATATACCAGATTCCGATCCTGGGATCCTACAAGGAGGATTTTTTATTTTTTATTTTGCAATGTACATTTAACTCGTAAGAAGTATAACCGTAAAGTTTACCCAAGTCACAAAAGCAACATCGTCATCACATATCCACTAATATAATCATTTGAGTACAATACTGAAAGGGAAATACATACGTAAAAAATCAAGCTCCAGAAGACCACTGCATGCTCCAAGCTCAACACTGCTGCAGCCTAACATCACCTGCACGCATCTATCGTGCATAAGCTTATAAAAAGCTTAGAAGGTGGTGTAAGTGTGTGCACAAAGTAAGTGCCAAGTATTCAATACAATACCATAATCATATAATACCGGAAAACTAGTAATCCATAAATCGTACAATGTCTGAATAAGCAGAAACACTGATAAGATCATGAATTATTAGAGTAAACAGAAATACTAACAAGATCAGGAATTATTAGAGTAAACAAAAATACTAACAAGATCATGAATTATCAAAGTAAACAGAAATACTGACAAAGTCATAAATCACACGATAACAGAGTACGCGGAAATACTGACAAGTGCATGAGTCATAAAATATTACAATATGCAATAGAAATCAACTATGAAAATGAGGAGTCATAGAGAGCCAAATATCATATGCAGAGGATGCAATGTAACATAGATTTCTGATGAGTAACACAAACAGTCTCAGTCATACCATATGCTGCGGATGTAATGCAACATGCAGTGCAAATGGAATGACCATGCTGGAGTGTGAAGTCGGGATGATAGTACGTAGTATCGCAGGTTACAGGGTCCACCACAAGGGACTTCTATCCAAACCAGTCTCATACCTAAAATTAGATAGTCAAACTCAACGTGGTAAACTCTTGATCTCAGGTTAGTCGCACTCCCAACCGAAATCTTTACCATAACGAAGGTACACAACAATTGGTTGCGCACCACTAGCCCGAGTGGATCGTGAATAAATGAAGGAATGAGCATGTAACTCCTACTCAATAAGTCCACATATCAGTACAGTTCCTCTTTAGGAAATTACCGGGGTCTATTACACTCCAAACCAGATTGCTGCCCCATCGCGTGCAACAAGGTGAGTGGAAGAGACCTCACTATCCGCCTGTCAATATCGGGCCTGGCTCGTCGATAGCGGACCCATTCCTCGAGCTAGTCAGACTCAGCCTAGCATTGCCCCCTCCTCTCGGGCAGGTAAGGCCGCACCCCCTTCCAACCGACCACGACATAGTGGGAGACGCGGCCTAACGGTATATGGCCCTCATGCACTCATGCATCCACTCGGTCTAGACGTTGGAGCAACCTCTGTAACCAAGAGGGTTCTGAGACTTTCACCCAAGGATATCTATAGCATCCCATGTAGAACAGACTTTCGATGTCCCATCTGGACATCCACGATATGCCTGTGGAGGCTACAGCCCTAATGTCGCTAGGGCGTACGGTGGTCATGTCACACAAATGCGAGATGCATGAGGCACACAGTGCAATCATGCATAAGGATATCTATAGCATCCCATGTAGAACAGACTTCCGATGTCCCATCTGGACATCCACGATATGCCTGTGGAGGCTACAGCCTTGATGTTGCTAGGGCGTACGGTGGTCAAGTCACACAAATGCGAGATGCATGAGTCACACAGTACAATCATGCATAAATCCTATGCATACCATGTGCTCATGTAGGGCAACCCCGCTTATCAGGGAGCCCCATGAATAACCTGCCCTATGGCATAGGCGATGGTCAATCACATCTCATAACAAACAGGCAGATGATGCGTATGTATTATGATGTTATGTGTCACATACTTATAATCGGTATCAATAATCGGTATCAACCATCGGCCTCGACAATATGGACATCTAACCAACATTGCCCCAAGGAATGGCCCTCATGGGGCCAGTCACATAATGGGCCGACGGACCACAGATATACAACACAGTGGGTCTTGCCCAAGGACCACACATACATCACAATGGGCCTCAACTACGGGTCGCATATACATCATATAGGTCTCGACAATCGGCCTTGACCCCGATAATCGAAATCGATAATCGGCAGTCAGAATCTGTCTTGACACAAGGCGGGGTCCATAGATGGACAGTCAATGATGGGTCAAGCAATGTTAATGGGGCCCAAACGTTTGGGTTAACCCACTAGAGAACGATGAGAATGGGCCTATCCAGGCCTAAGGTAAGGTCGCAATGTGAACATCCAACCATCATTGCCCATCAATGTGGCCATTTAACCGACATTGCTCCCAATGAGTGGCTTATAGAAGGGATTCATACACAACTTAACGGGCCATACATACATCGCACTGGGCCTCAACCATACGCCTTGAATACATTACATCAGGCCTAATCAAATGGGCCCTAAATACATCAAATGAGTTGTAACCCATAGGCCTCAATATACATAAGTGGGCCGTATCACATGGGCCTCAACAATGGGCCTCGAATACATCACAACGAGCCTCGCCCATGGGCCTCAGATTCAAGTAGGTGGTCCCCATCATATGGGCCTCAAATATACATCATGATGAGCCTTATCATATGAGCTTCAAACACAAACAGATGGGCCCCATTACACAGGCTAGAAGTACAAATAAGTGGGCCCTGCACATGAGCCAAAATACATCATCCTGGGCCTCATCTCATGGCTAAAAATATATCACAATGGGCCACAACATATGAGCCAAAAACACATCACAATGGGCCTTGCCAAATGGACCGAAAATACATTTCAATGGGCCACGACCCCTGGGCCCCAGTACATCATAATGGGCCGCAACCCATGGGCCTCAAATACAACAAGTGGGCCACATCAATGGGTTGCACCGATGGGCCTCATATACATTAAGTGGACTGCATTAATGGACGGTATAGATATATAATACATGGATCAATAGTAGGCCCTTGGACGATATGAATATTAAATACGTACACCAAGGTGGGCCTCATCACATGGACCTCATATACATCAAATGGGCCATGTACAGCTAACAGGTGGGCCCAACACAGTAGATGGGTCCTGCGTACATGACAGGTGGGCCTCATGAATCTCAAAATGGGCCCTACCAGTTGGATATACAATGCATACATTACGGGGGATCTCATGGATGGATTGTATAGATGAAATACATATATCATGTGGGACCCACATCCCTGCACAGGATGACACGATCTAAACACCTACATCAAAGGTGGGTCCCATATAGATGGACGATGTGGCTGAAATACATACATTATTATGGAAGCCACGGACATCGGTATGGATGAACCACAATACCAAGGTGGCCCCACCTATACTACATAGATGATACAATACATGTATAACTGTGGATCCCACACATGTGGCTCACTAGAGTTTTGAATCTGCCTCTATAGAATGCGTACATCAAGGTGGGTCTCATCCCACACGTGCAGTACGTGTGGGGTGAGCCCCGCATACCAGCCAAATGTGAAGCAACATAGATATAACACGTACCAAGTGCTAGACCACAACACTTGATGACATCCGTCTAGCCAGATGGGTAGGAGGTGGTCCCCATCAAATGAAAGGTTAGGATGAAACACATCTGATGGTAAGACCATCAGATCTTACTGACATCATGACACCAGCTAAATAGTTGGTGTATAGTACTCCAGCCAATCCACTCATAGCAGGTGGGTCCCAAAGAGATGGATGGCATGGACATGCAATACATACATCATCGGTGGAGCACACGTCCGAATGAATGGGCGGTTAGGATATGCAACATGTCAGCAAGGTGGGCCCCATTTGTACAGAAACGGATGGACAGTGTGGATGGGACCCACAACGTCAAGCGATCAGGAAGGTGGGTCCCACGTGGGGCTATCATATACATATGATATATGTTGTGTGTGTGTGTATATATATATATATATATATATTATCATGTATCTATATTTATATAAAGGGGTCCAGCGTTATACACATATTACAAGTGGGTCCCACTCCCACACATGCCACATGTGTGGGATGGGCCACGTACGAACATATAGATGGTATAGATATAAACATACATCATGGTGGCCCACCATCCACACCTGTTGGACGGTGCAGACCAAAGCATACATCATGGTGGTTTTCACCAAATGGATGACGGTGTGGGCATACATCCATACATCAGTGGGTCCCACGTGGGGCCCACTATAATGTTTATCTGCCGTCCAATCTGTTGTTAGGGTCATACGGAACCGGATGAGGAAAAATAATTTGCATACTGATCCAAAACTTCTGTGATAACCCAAAAGAGTTTCAATGGCAAACATTCAATCAACATTATTTCATGCCATGTGGGCCACCTAAGTTGTGCATATGGCAGATTTTGAGGAAGGACCACTACCCTAAGGGGCCCATCAAAATGCATGGTGTTGATGTACACAAGCATCACGGTGGGGCCCACGGTTGGGACCCCTGCCTCCAGTGCCTATGCGGCAGGACGCCCTTACTGCTAGCGTCCTTGGCTGTCAATGGCAGCAGCTTGCTGCTGCTGTTGTTCTTTTTTTTCCTTTTTTTTTAAATTATATTTTTTTGAAGAATTTCCTAGATGGGACCCTCATCTGGGAAATCCAACCCAGCCATTGCACTCTACAGCTTAAGACAGACCCAACAAGTCTAATATTCAGAATATTTTGGCTCAATATGGGTCCTAATCAGTTTTTTAACGGTAAAGATTGATATTTTCTATGCTATGGCCCGCCAAACAATCAGATTGGGTTCATTTTATGGTTCAACGCCTAAAATATTCTGAAAAATAAGATGAACGGCATGGATTATATTCATGCATCAAGGTGGGCCCTGTATAAGAAGCCCACCCAAAAATCTAAAAACCACTTTATATATATTATTATTATTATTTATTTTGTTAGCTTGTCAGTACACACCAGTGTCAGTACACGAACTCCATGTTAACCATACCCTCTTCACGTTCAGTGTCCAGGGACGCTGGACGGCATGGATTAAGACAGCATCACGGTGGGTCCCACATTTACATGGCCCACGTTTTATCAAGGTGGGTCCCACATGAACGTGGCCCACGTAATAGTTCTGATATTTGTGTTTTCTCATCATCCATAAGGTAGGGTCTACATAACTTGGATGGTTTGGATAAGACATACATCAAGATGGGGTCCATCTGAGTGGGCCACACATCACACAAAATTTAAAAGAGAGAGAGAGAGAGAAGCACCCACCTATCCTTCTTCTTGGATTTTTTCTTCATTCTTCCACCAATGCATGCTAGAACCCCAATGGACGAACTTCAACGGTTGAGATGGGTCATAGATGGTGGAGATGAGAGTTAGGAAGGTGGGCCACACTAGCTCTCTCATGGGAGCCATGGACGTGGGTTGCTCTATAGAGGGATTTCTTAGAGAAAAAGAGATGAGAGAGGAAGTGATTTAAGAGAAGTGATGGGAGAAAGATAGTGAGGTGATGGGAAAGTTGACTTATGGGGAAAAGGGAGGGAGTGGTTGCTTGTAAGGAGTTATGGCTATGGGTAGGGTAGGGTGATGTCACCACCTAGGGTGACATCATAGTAATTATGTTTCTAGGAAAATACAACAACAGGGATAGGTGGGTCCCGCGATCAAGCGATCAACGGCCGAGATAATGCACAGGTCGGATCTCATAATCTGAGCGTCCCATTGACGCACGAGCCGCATTGTCGGAACCACAGCGACGGCGCGGTCACAATGACATAAGTCTCCGGTTGAGTCGGCTCGAGTTTACAGAATGTGACTCAAGAGCGTGCGTAAATACTATCTATGCGTTGCGAGTCGTCAGAATTCGACTGGGAGGACCATGAAAGTTTAGGAAACAGTACGGCTAGGATACGGGTCTTACACCTATGCAGCATTTTCACAAACACATGGACTGCGCATTCAAATTCTCACTGTATGTAAAACAGCAGCAGCAATTTTACAAGTATTTCATTAAACACCTTGTAGGCAACGTGAAAATCAAGAAAAAAAAAGGTATTTCTTTCATATACATACCTTCCTTGCACCAGCTGCCACTTCGTTGAGTCATTTCATCAAACACTTGGTGAGCAACATTAATATCAAAGTAACCGAGCCACTGAACTGGTTCTATCCAAGTTCGATTCAAATTGGAGTTCTATCCGAGTCGAGCTCGACCAAGCTTGAACTTGGTTCGAAATTTTTTCAAGCTCAAAAAATCAGCTCGACTCGGCTCGAACTCAGTTTCAAATTGAGCTTTTTCGAGTCAAGTTGAGCGAGCTAACCAAGCTAACTTGGTTCGTGTACAACCCTATGTCCACCTTCCGCATGTACGTGGAACGACAAGTAACGCGTAAAACATCCAAGTAATGTGGGACCTACCAGTTGTATATGTAAAATCGACTCAGTCCATCACACTATATATATCTTTAATTCTAGCTTCTGATGATAAAAATAAGGTAGATCCGCATCTCAAGTGGGCCACACCCATGGAAACTACTGGATAGGATGCCAACCATAGGTTTGTGTGTAGTCACCATGGTGTTTATCTTTCATCAAACCCGTTAATCAGGTGTAAATAAACAAGATGAAATGAATGTACATAAATCATCTTCACTCAAAACTCAGGCATGACATATCATATAACTTAGAGGTTTTAGAAATAATTTTACATTTTTATTAATGTGTCCCATATAAATATTGGTGTTGTGGTTCGATTTATGATTTATGGCGGGCATATCAGAATTGAATGTGTGGCTCAATTCAAACCAAACAACTATGACCCTAAGCTTCAAAATAAACAAATACATAGTAAGTGACCAAGATCAAATAAAATCTATCACCTATGCAGCCATTTACACCATACCTTATAACGGTTAGGCAATAATAAAAGGATATGGTTCATCCTCTGATAATGTGTTACACCTTCGTCTTCCGTACAAAAATACTTTTTGATACAAATAAAAGAGAAACATGAAAGGGATTCTCACAATCGATCGTAGAGAACAGCTGCAAAACACCTTCCTATATAGAGAACTCTGATTGATACTCAAACTGAATCCAACGTAAAAGCATATATTTGAATTACAACTAAAATAATCACTACTCGATTTATGTTAAGGATTACACTAAGGACTGTAAATAGCAAGCAAAAGTAAAAGATCACATTATGGAATGCGAATGGCTGGCAAAAAGTAAAGAAGTTACACTAAGGAATGTAAATGACAAATAATTGAAAGATGAATTTGGTTTGATTGGGTTGGTATGAGACCATTTTTCTTGCTGAATTCCCTTTCTATTTATAGCCTCAAACTAATTGTCTAGATGCTTCCACATTCTAACAGTTGTCATCACTATTTCAGCATTATTGACCTTTTGGATGCTTCTCATGTTCTTATGGTTGTTATAACTGTTTCAGCACTACCCGACCTTTTACAGACTTCCTTACCACATGTCCTAGTAACTGCTATAGGCCTCCTTTCTAACTCAACCACATTCCATTCGGCCACTCAGTCGACCTCCTGGATGACTATTGGTCACTTTATCGACATCCTGATTGACTATCAGCCATTTAGTTGACCTCCTAGATGACTATTTGCCACTTAGTTTGCTTTTGAATTCCTTTCAATTGCTGCATGTCTTCTCATCGTATTAGTTGTGATTCCATAAAAAGCACTTCAAGCATCTTTAAAAATTTTTAGCTTGTTATATCTTTCCATTATTATATTAAGTGTCATTTTCAATTAAGTTTCTCAAAAATGATCAGGAATATGGTACAACATTACCCCCCACGTCACTTCGCCTTTAGTAAAAGGTGAATACAACTTGAGCGACCGACCTTTGACTAACGGCCTGAACATTGATGGCTTCATCAAGTATTTCTTGATTTTATCGAAAGTCAATTGATGTCCAGCTTCCCATCTGAACTCATTTCCTTGTTTCAACTTCACCAATGAAGAAAACACATTAGTTTTTCCATGTAAAATAGTTAACAAATTTCCTAAGAAAATTAATGAGCTTGGCCTGGACTTGTGGTTTTAACAAACCGTTGATGCAAGTTGGCCTAAGAATCATTTAGCTTTTCTGGAGCCTTCTTTATATCCTTTAAATCTACGTCGTCTTCGGCCACCTCATTGGGTAGTATTACAGTTTCAGCCAGGTTAACCATGACTTCAGTTGCAATTAGGTTGGCCTCGATTTTCTCTAATTTTGTCATCATTTTGGCGGGAAGGATGTTCACATTTGCCCCATTGTCAACTAAAACTCTGGTAACTGGATATCCATCTAAATGGACAGATATATACAATGGCTTTAGGTATTAGGTCATGGTAAGAGTAGGTTTTTCTATGACCACTTTCTTAGAGGATGTACCTAACTTAATGGTAACAATCATACATTTTTTGTCCCCTCCTCTAGGTAGAAGGAATCATGTTGTATTATCATTGGAGGATCAATTTCCTCCATGTCTTCCACCAGCTTGTTAGACTGAGATGGCTTAGCCTAAAAACTAGATGGGAGTGTGAGCACCATGTTGTAGTCCACCACGAATGATGGTAGTGATCCAAACATTATTTCAAATTTTGGATATTAGCCCCTAAGCATTTCCAAATATTATTGCTCTTCAGCACTCTTGACAGCGAGTATAGTCCTTGGGCAATTCACCATTGGAGTTATCCTTATCTCTTCAAGACTTGGTTAGGTTTCTTCCAATAATTTTATTGTAGCAAGAAGCTTTTCGATCAATAGATCTTCATTCAAGAAGCACTCATCACTGAGAAACTCAATCGAGCCTTTGAAGTTTTCAGTATTTTTCCTAACTTATGTATTAATTAGATGGCTTTCCACGACTAGATCATCCGAGACAGGTTTCACAACCAAATCGATTATATTTACAACTAATCACTTATCTCCTGGCTAGAGAATCCTCAATGGTCGTATGACCATCAGCTGAGGTTCATTCTTTATGCAAGCCAATTTCCTTCACTTAATAGCCTATCATCTTGTCAACGCTGCTTCTGGGTGTGAGTCATTCCTTAAGGTACAACTGGGAATTTAGGGTGACTCACCCTCCTCTAGACCTTCTCCTAGGTAGGGCAAAGTTTGACCATTCTACGTCTCAGTAGTGGAGCCGGCTGAGAGTGGTCACTATGAGGTTGATATGTTTTTCACTACTGATAAAAGTCCACTCCTTCGATCATCTGTGAAAGTCAGGGTTTGATCATACTAGTCGAACTAGGTAACAGCTTAGTCAGCTGAATCACCCTTGTGCATTAACTGCACAGGTATGGTCTATGGTTGATGTGTGGTGCTACTCTCGGCCACACTTTTGCACTTGTGGCCGCTTACTAAGACGTATAACGTCTCTTGCCGAGTTGTCATGTCACAACCTAGTGATCACTAGGCCCATGGTCACCCTTATATCGTGGTCGAGTTAGTTTATAAATATTGACCGTGTCCATGTTAATCCCTTGGTTAGGTGAAAATGGATCAATATCTATCAGCATTCCTTCCCTTTTTTTCTCAGGAAATTTCAATAATCTTCGGTCGATATTGTCCTAAATGATATTCCTAAAAACCACGCAATTGTCAGTTGTGGGAATGGGTTCCAAGTCACCTATAGTACTCGCTCTTTAATAACTCTTCAACTATGAGTATTTTATGATTAATAGGAAATTTAATGAATTTCTTAACTAACATGATATCAAAGATTTCGTCAACCCAAGTAATGTTGGATGTACATACCTTATGAGTTTTCTGTGTAGTCAGCACTGAAATTACACGTGATGGGCCCATGGGCTATGTGCGGAAGTTTGGTGAAGTTAAGGAATGATGGCTATATCCTAGAGGGGGTGATTAAGACCAAATAAAATTTTAGCCAATTAAAACACAATTGCCTATCTTAAGCTAATATCCAAATTAAACTAGGTAAGACTATTAACTCTAAGACTTTTAAGCTAATAGAGAGTCTAATCACATTGACTACAAATCATATTCCTATAAAGCAAGTAGTTTATAGACGTGATAGTGTATATGTGTGTGTGGAATGTACTACCTATCAACTCGTAGCATTCATCTAATCATTTATATATATAATTAAACATTCATCACAAAGTATAATTAAACAAGTGCTTAAAAATAATTTCAAACACAAGCATTTATAGTAGTTTAGTTTTCCTACTTCACTCTTGGTGGACACACTCAACCCATGAGTATACTAAATTTCACTATAGGAGATTTTAAATCAGTTTCACCCCTAACATTTATAATCCTACATAAGGATCGGCTCCTGTAATAGACTTTATGTGGTTTTCTATAGGCTCGCCACGAACCTTGGTCCTACACAACAACTTACCAAGCGTATACTCCCATCTGAGACTCCCGCAAGAGACTTTAGTTGGTTTTCTATCGGTTAACCAACAACCTCAGTCATAATCAAAGGACCTACAGTTACTCCCACCGGAGGCTACCAGGGATACTAACATGTACACACCCGTATCCGATGGCTTACACAAGAACTTTAATTGTAAGACCCGTATTTTGGTCCGTACCTTTTCGTATACTTCCGCGGTCTTACCGGTCGAATTCCTGCAACCTTCGACCCTTAATCGATATCGACGCGTGACCCTGATTCATATGCCGACAACCCGAGTCGACTCAACCCAACACCAATACCATAGCGACCGCGCCATCGTTACGGTTCCGATACCGTGACTCGTGCGCTAAGGCGATACCCTGGTCAAGAGTTATGGGCCAACGTTCGGTGCGAGAAAACGCCGCACGTTAAGAAAACCAAGGAAATCTCTATGATGTGTCACATCAATCACATCAATCCCATCAATCAATCACCCATCAATCCATCACATGTCAAGTACACATCACTCCATTCCTTTTCCCAAGTAATCACAAACGTCTTCACCACTCATACCTCTCTTACACAAAAAGCCACAAAAGTCTTCACCACCCATACCTCTCTTACACAAAAGCCATAAAAGTCAAAGATTTCTTACACAAACATCACTCACCACATCCATCCATCACTCTCTCTCTCTCCCTTTACATCACTCTCTCTCTTTCTCTCTTTCTCATTTCAAAAATTCCAAGCAACAAGGGTCCATATGTATGGAATTCTCCCTCTCTTCCTAAGCTCCAAGTGGCCCACCTTCCTACCCCAAAATCTCCCATCTCAACCCTCCATTCTTCATCTTAACCATTGAAGTTGGAGCTAAGGTGCCAAGGAACCTCTAGGAGCAAGAAGATCGGACGGTGGGTGCCTCTATAGGGTAGTTTTCTTTATTTTTATGGTGGACCAAGTGAGGCCCACCGATCAATGGTGTGGATCTCACTTCGGACCCTAATATGTGGCCGATGGACCACATGGATCATCATGATCATTCCATGATGGGGTCATTCTCCATGAACCCCATCATGATGTTTATTTCATTTAGAAAGGTCATTTAGACCATCCATATTGGTGCGGAAAGGAACCCCACCGTTGATATTAAGTTTTAATGGTCCCTTATGCTAAATGACCCACTTGTTGTATGATTTATTGCAAGGGAGGGCCCATAGTGTCGGGGTCCCTCCATCACAAGCCATGTCCCAATCTCCATGTCTCTCTCTCTCTCTCTCTCTCTCTCTCTCTCTCTCTCTCTCTCTCTCTCTCTCTCTCTTATTTATTTTATTTTATTTTATTTTATTTTATTTTATTTTTTATGCAAAAGGATTGTGTGGCCCACTTGAATGGATCCCACCTTGGCATTATTTTTTCTTCAAGATTTATTCAAGTGGGGCCCACCATATGCGTTGTACACCCATCAGTGGTGGCCCACTTCATCAGGGCCCACCACAATTTTTTTTTTTTTTATTTTTTAAAGAAAGTCAGCCGTCCAGCGTCTGGGACGCTGGACGTTTCAAAGGAAATGAGAAAAGGGAAAGAAGAAAAGAAGTTTTGGGGTGGTCCCCTCGTATACGCCCCACCCTGATGTTTATGTTCAATCCACGCCGCCTATTCCGTTTTCAAGGCCATTTTAGGCTTTGAACCAAAGAACGAGATCAATCTGATGATCAAGCACGCCATACCATAGAAAATGGTATTTCTAACCTTTTAAAGACTTTTAAAGGCCCATTTTATTGTTCTATATGCTGAAAAATGTCCAACCTTGGACTCTTTAGGTTTGTTTTGGGCTACTGAACATAATGGACGGAGTGGATCTATGAAATGTGGGTCGCATGCGCGAAAAATCCCAAAAATCAAATTTTTCCAAATTTTGTTAAACTAGAGGCTTTGCCTCTCTCTGACATGGGCAGCGACGTGCAGCAGGCGCTGCACGTCGGGCGGGCGAGCAGCAAGCGGCCACCCACGGCTGCTGCCGTGGGCCCCACCATGATGTATACGTCTTATCTATGCCGTCCATTAGGAGGGTCCCCTCCTCAGGTGGGCCCCCTTCAAATTTCGGCCAGATCCAAAACTCAGGTGGCCCACACCACATGAAACAGTGAGATTTTGTATCTACCATTGAAATCTTTTTGGGGCCCACAGCAGTATTAGATCAAGCTGAAATTTATGTTTTCCCTGCATCCTGGTCAGAGTGACCTTGTGAACGGTTTGGATGCCAAACAAATGTTGCAGGGTGGGCCCCACATGGGACCCACATTGATGTATGTGCCAAGTCCACCGTCCAGCGGACGGTGGCACCTGCCTGATGTTTGTGTGGCCTCCACCGTCCAGCGGACGGTGGGGCCCTATGTGATATATGTGCTATATCTGCACTGTCCACTGGACAGTGGGGACTCACCATGATGCGAGTGGTGCATCTAGACCGTCCATCCACCTGGTGAGATCATTTTAAAGCTTGATGTTACTGATTTGGTGGGCCATTCACACAAGGGTTAGGCCCATCTGATTTGTAAAAGGCCTATGGGCTAGGCCCATTTGATTTATGAAATGCTTATGGGCTGGGCCCATTTGATTCATTTAAGGCCTAAGAATTTGGGCCCACTTGATATGTAAAGCCTATGGGCTTAGGTTCACTTGATATTTAAGGCCTATGAACTAGGCCCATTTGAATTTCAAAAGGGCATGGGCTAGGCCCATTTGATTTATAAAATGCCTATGGGCTAGGCCCATTTGATTCTGTAACACCCTGAAAATCGGGGGTCGTGTATAAACTCAACTCCCGAGTTCCAGACCGTCACTTATGCTACAAAAATGATTATGATTCAATGTTGTCTGATTTAAAGCATTCACATGAGTAAAAGTGTACCAAAACTGCAATTCATACTTCAGATCCAGTGATAAAAGCAAGCGGAAGACTAAACAATATATATATCACTGTACGGAAAAACAAAGTAAATCTCATCTGTCTCTAAAGTATGACTACATCTCTGAGTCTCATATACATATACATGAACAAAAATGTAATGTTCAAAATAGTCCCACTGAAGTCCCATCGATCCAGGTCGCCTACGGAAAGCCATCGTGATACTGCATGTATGAGAACTCGACCTGGTCCTCGTCGATGTCTGGCTCCACCTCCTGGATCTCAGCCTCACTTGCATCTACAACAGGGTCTGGTGGGTGTTGCAAACACCATCCCGTAACGTGGGAGTGAGTGATCAACTCAGTGGAATCATAGAGCAAAGATTAGCATGTTCACAATTCAATCATGCGATAATAGTAAAGCAGTGAATCAGACAATCCTAATACTGTTGTTAATGCAAGATGACATGACGTGATGTATGCCCCCACCGACGATCTCCCTCATACGGCAACATCTTACGACCGCGGCATGCCACACTCCCTAGAGTGCTCCACATCTTCCAGGCACATGCAATGCTATGGTGATATGATTTCCAAGTTGTTATTAGTCCATTCAAACAGCAGGATTGGGAAACTAAGGTACTTCCCTTGTATCAATCCCAACACAGATCCTGTCTAGGGTCGTCACTCCTAGTAATCTCATACGATGTATATTTTGTAGGTCACTGCAAGGGCTGCCAGGGCTGTTGCTCGCACTCGTTGCACCGCTCCCCCATCACCTTATCAATACAGGCCTACTGTACTCTACTGCAACGGAAGGGTCGTCACCTCCCGTGGACTCAGAATACGCTCTCGGTCACTACAAAGGACTCGTCGCCTGATCAGTGTAGGCCGACAGCTAGAATATAGTGTCCCATACCACCATAATCTGCTCACGAGTCTAGGTGCTCACTGGTCACTACGGGGAGGTTTGTGGCCCCAGCTTAGGCCGACAGCTCGACCACGGTGTCCTATACCACCATGCCCGGCTCATGAGTCTTCGTGGATCAAGGTACCATGGTTAACAGGGTTTACAGTGGTAAGTTCAGTACCCTAGGTTCAAGCAGTTATGACTCATACAAGGTGAACATACATCGGCCAGTCGGGTTGCTTGACGGGCTCGACTAGCGCGATCGCATCTCAAGCCGAACGACATGAAATGCGTAAAACACTTCGCGTGGCCTAACCACTGCCGCCAACTCCAAACACGAATCGCGTTCATCGACGCATCATTCGTGGCTATGACCAGTCAGCCACGAATTCGCTCGGTTACCGACTGCCTGGACTAAGTCTAGTCCCAAACATTTATGGAATCACATCAGCAATTTATGTAAGAGTATTGGAATTGAAATACAATCATGTGAGCATGTTAACACATGTTATAACATTCAACTTAAGCAAATCTCCAAACACATACATTCCATGCATTGTAATGAAATCATGCATATAGTGAACATGTAGGAAACCATTTAGGTCAGTATATTAATTGAGAAATCAATCTCAAACTATCTCATAACATCATTTAATTCAATACATACTAATACAAACATTTATACAAACACATACACTACACACTTAAGTCTACATATAGTATGTCGACCCAAAGTGCGCAATTAGGCGGATCTCTTCGCCAAACTAATTATGCACGCATTCCTAACTTCCTAATGTGACAACAAACCATGTCAATCACATCAGCAAAATATGAATGTAAACCGTACTTCCTACAAATGACTAAAATACCCTAAATCTCATATTCTTCGTTAATTTACGAAACAGGAAACGGAGAGCATGTTGTACATGTCAAACGGCGATGCCGTCGATAATCTACTATTAAACGACATTGAAAGTGTTGTAAACCGTCAATCAAAGCGTCTAAAATCCTCACCTAGTCTCTTACGGACGCGTGATTTTGAACGGAGCGTGTACGCTTCGTCTACGGTAGTAGGAGGACCTGATTTATGAAGTACGTTAGCTAACACGCTATGAATCTAGGTAAACCCTAAATCAGCAAGTTCTAGGGTTATTTTGTACTTGAAAAAGTGGAGAAATCACCAGCCAGGTGATTGGGAAGAGTTGCTGAAGCACTAGCAGTCGGTGGCTCGGAGACGGGAAAAATTCCTTCCACTCTCTCTCTCAAACTCTCTCTCCTTTTCTCTCTCCCAAAGCTAGGGTTTGCAATTTTTGGATGGGAGAGAGGAATGAGGGTTTCAACCCCTTTTATAAGCTTAAAAATGCCGGAAACAGGCTCCGGAACGAAGTTTACTTGGTGCCTATCCATTTCGGGGCTGTTTCGGTCCAAAAGTTGCTTTCTGGTGGTCCCCTGGTTGATTGCGATCGGACTTAAGCTCATGCGTACCAGATATAGCACGTATTAAGTTTTCAGTCCGGCAGGGTTCGCAGATCGCACGTGGCGGACCAGTTTCAGTTCAGCGGTCACCGCACGTAGATCAGGGCTGAAAGTCTCATGATATGAAGTAGAAATTTCTCCTGATCCAAGGGTGTAATCTGGATGAATTCTGACGGTTAGAACGCTTAATACTGACGTATCAAGCCGTGTGCCAGATTTGAATTTAAAATTCCAATTCTGTCCCTATTCGCGGTCTCTTCAGTCCGAGCTCAATGAAATAGTCTGTGATTATCGGTTTGACTTAATTTTTGAAATGATTGTCAAGTCCAGCTGGGCGGTTCTAACGGTCTAAGATAGGAGGTATCGGACTTTCGACGTGCGGTCTAGATCCAATATAAAAATTCAATGTGGTCCAGAGAACAAACCCGCTTAGAGTTTGATCCGAGGTTATAGAGTATTGTAGAGTTGTTTGTTCTACTCAATTTGGGTCTTGTAGAACATATTTAAAGTGATCAGGGACTATTTCCCAGCTACTCTAGCATTGCGCTAGCTAACTTACGCTTAATTTCCATGGAAATTAATTCTACGCGATTTCGGGTCGAGGTGGTGCTCGGGCCCAAGTATGGATTTTTCATGGGCGTTACAGATTCATATAAGGCCTATGGACTTAGGCTCATTTGATGTGTTGCAAGTCCATAGGACTAGGCCCATTTGATGTGCTTCAAGACCCATGTAATTGGACCCCTTTTTGTTGAAACTTAAAGCCCATGGAGGTAGGCTATTTGATATATATGTAAGGCCTAGGGGTTTAAGCCCATTGAACTCATGTTAGGTCTATGGGTTGAGGCCCACTTGATCTATATATAGGGGCCAATTGGTGTGGCCCATTGGTCATATATAAGACCCATGAGACTAAGCTCATTTGATGTAATCTAAGGCCCACGGGTTTGACCCATTGCAATGCACATAAGACCCATTGGTGTGGCCCATTTATGTGGCCCATCTGATGAATAAAAGGCCCATAGGATATGGCCATTTGATATATATATGAAAAGCCCAATGGGGTGAACCTAAGGTCCATTGCAATGTGTAATCCCATACCGATTACATAGCGATGTTTAAGAAGATCGTGCCTTGGGAGCAATGTTGGTTTAACATCCACATTGCGAGTGTAATGTTGGTTGGATGTCCACATTACGACTCTCCTTAGGGCCCATTACTGGGCCGTACTTGCTGTGTTTCGGCCGTCCACGCCCATCTGCATTGTAAGGATGGTTCATCATTCGTTTACATGTTAGTATAGTTTCATGACTCATGATCATACGCATCATATGTATGCTTGATATGGGGATTGACTGATCATAGCATATGCCTTCGGGCAGGTTGTTTATGGGCTCCCGGTTAGGCGGAGTTGCCCTACATGAGCGCACGATATGTGCTGGATTTGTTGCATGACTGGATAGCGTGAATCATGCATTTCGCATTTGTGTGACATGTTTATTATACGCCCTAGTGACATCAGGGCCATAGCCTCCACAGACGCATCGTGGTTGGCAGGATTGGATACCGAAAATCTTGTTCTACATGGGGTACTATAGATATCCCTGGGTGAAAGTCCCTAAACCCTTATGGTACCAAGAGGTTGCTCCAACGTCTAGACCGAGTGGGTAGATGAGCGCTGAGTGCCGAATACCAGTTGGCTGTGCTCTCCACTGTGTCGTGATCGGTTGGAAGGGGGTGCGGCCTTACCCGCCCGAGAGTAGGGGGCAATGCTAGGCTGAGTTTGACCAGTTCGAGGAATGGGTCCGCTATCAACGAGTCACGCCTGATATTGGCAGACAGATAGTGAGGTCTTTTCCACTTACCTTATTGCGCGCGATGTGGCGGCAATCTGGTTTAGAGTGTACTAGACCCTGGTGATATCCTACATTTTGAGCTGTATTGATGTATGCACATAAATGAGGATCTGTATGCTTGAGTTGAATTGCATATCGCATGGCCTTGGGGTGGCCGATACCATTCATGTCTTGCATCACATAAGCCTTGGTACGGCTCATGATATTATGGTTCCATCTGCATATTCCGCATTACTTTGTCATTGCATGTTCATATTACTACCTTGCGCACACACTTTCACCACCCTCTAAGCTTTCTGTAAGCTTATGCACGACCATTGCATGCAGGTGACGTTGGATCGCAACAGCGCTGAGGCAAGAGCACGTTGCAGAGCGTTTGGAGTTTTTGGTTCTTTACCATTGTATTTCTCTTTATGCTCATTGTACTTGTAAAGTTTTTGATCATAGTGGAAATGTAATGGAGTGATTGGTTGTTGTTTGTGGGTTATGCCTTTGGTTATGCTTATTACGAATCAGACTGACATTGAAAATCCTCCTCGTAGCATCCCAGGATCGGAACCTGGCGAATGGGCGCTAGGAGTTGAGAATGGGGTTTTACGGAGGCTGTCGGCGCCGAATTCGGCGATCGAAAATTTTGTAAGCCCGGTTTCCGAGTTTGGGGTGTAACATTAATTTAGCTCCTACACAAGAACTTACTCGAGTTTGGTGTAACACCCCAAAATTTCCAATACTTAAAGTATTGAAAGTTCTCATGTGTTACCATGAAATTTAATCTATTATGTACATGTGTATGATACCAATCTAGCTATCATAACCTTACATCCATTCTCCAACACAAATTTGACCATTGGGAATAATCTTCATTCATAGATTAAGTCACCTAACCGTTGATTTTGAGATAAGATCATCATATACCCAAGTATTCTCACTTGTCCATCATAACCAACTGTTCAGTAAATTATTCACCGCTAGGTAAAGATATCAGACCGTCCACTCTGAGTATGGACTACCTGATCATAGTAAACTAGCTACTTGATCTCGGCATCCACTCGTACACATATTGAATTGATATTCTTATCCATTCATTTTTTTCAACACCTATGAATATGCTTAACCTACCATCAAAACTACAATTTGAGAAACTTACACAAGTGAGCAAGTTAGTTGAATCTAAAGGTATACATGTTCTACCTCTTGATCACTCCAAAAAATCACTTGTGATCATCCATTTAGACAACTGACCTTACACCTACTTACATACATGATCAGAGTACTAAATATCAAAATTTACTATTTTAACATGTCATCTGACCATCCATTATATTGATTGATATATGTACATTCCGTTAATTAGTTTGGTGAATAATTCCTTATTTATAATGATTTACATATAAGTTCTTATGAAAGAATTACTTAGAAACATGCATATAACCATTAGATTTCATAAAACTCTCATATCAGTAATAATTATAAAAATGACATTAACCTATACCCCTGAATTCTAGATCATATAGTTTCCATGATCCGTTTAATCTGAAAATTTATATCATACCTATGTATCATAAATTAACCATACATGTCAAATTTTAGCCCTTAGATCATTGTAAAAGTAACCCAATTGACAAATCAGCCTTGTAACCGTTAATTTTGGTGTCCTTCGAGTGAAGAAATCTCATGGGTAGTCGTAGTAGGATATTTTCCTTCATATGAATGACTTGGATTACACATAATATGGATCAAGTGTGAAATATGAAGACCCTACTTTGGTAGGCTTTTGCTTAGATGCGAAGTTATCCTTCTGAGGCCTACTAACTCCTTATAAATCTAGCTCTTTCAATTTAACTACTTTCTTTCATCAATCACAACTCAAATTTAGACCATGCTTTGTTCTCATATGACTATGAGGTTATACAAAATTTAGGCCCCGATCTATGATCCTGCACCGTTAAAGGTTAAAGATAGTTTCTTCCTTTTGGTACAAAAGGTGAAATTTTAGATTTAGAATTTTTCCACCATCGATCAATCATCAAATTTTATCGAAACTTTTGCCTATCCTGACTACACATTTTCACTAAAATTGGGCCCTGATCATTAAGTGTGGATCGTTAATTGAGATCAAATTCGTTCTGGCACCCGTTAGGAGATTTTTCAAAATTGGTTAATCTAAATTTCAAATCACCAAGAAAATCATATATCCTGTCTCTATTCGACAACTCTGATACAATGGATGAGTTAGATTTAAAGAAAGATCGTTAGAAAGAAAAAATTTTGAGAAACCCAATCCAAGTGGGATAAGAAACACACTTCTTCACACGCCCACTCCTTTTAAAAGGGGTGTGTGTTCCTGTCTCCACTCACATGCCCAAGGAGAAAGAAAAAGAGAAAGAGACAAAAGACAGAGAGAGAGAAAAAGAAAAAGAAAGAAAAAGAAAAAGAAAAGGAAAAAGAAAAAGAAAGAAAGAGAAAGAGAAAGAAAGAGAATGAGAATGAGAAGCCTAGACACCCTCTTCCTTCTCCATATGTATGGTGTCTCCTTCATACTCAAGCGATGTTGTGATTCATGATGAAGCTTTCTTACATGGATATCTACATAGGGTTTAGATCTAAGGCTAAGGTGAGGAATTCCTTTAAGCTTATATTAATTTAAGTTAGTATGACTTATTTTGTTCCCTCATATGCTTTGAATCCTCCCTATAAATATTTAATTTACCACCACCAATTATTTGTCCTTTGGGAATAATAGTTAAGGTGTGATGTTAATTATACATGACCTTTCTGAATTTATGTGAAGGATTTCCTTTAAGCTTACCTTAATTTAAGTAGATATACTTCATACTGTCTCTTACATGTTTTACTTTCATGCTACTATGATTTTCACCTGTAATTGTTCAATTTGTTACCAATAATCAATTACCTTTTGTGGAATTATGATATGATGTTAATTATGAGTGATCTGTATTATTTTTGGGGCAATGGATATAGGCCTTACCCTTGCCTTTTTATTGAGTTGGCCCTTGCTACTCTATCCTTTATTGAGTTAGTCATTGCTACTCTCCTCCTTATTTTATTAGCCTTATGTTATCTCTCTTTAAGGCTTGGGCATGTGAATTCTAAAACTCTCATAATTCAATTTACTTCATCTTTGGTGCAAGTGATGTGTTGAAAGTATCATAACTAGTGATTCAATTATTATATCATAGACATAATGCGCTCTGGGTAGAAACCCTCTTGGTCGATGCGTAATTCTATGGGTTTTGGGTAGTAATTTGCAATGCCTGTTACATCACTTTCGACATTGGATGTCACAAATAGTCACTCCATAAACAAATCACATTACGTAATTCATCTGATTCATGTGTTGTGCTGCCTTGAGGTGTTCACGTAAATCCACGGTAGCGTTGGACATGCCGACAAATCTCCTTAGTGTGAGAATGCAAAGCTAGCCGGAGTTTTCTATGAATTATATTCTATATTGTGATGGTCACTACGTATGATGAGCCGCACACACTTTGTTAGGATGCATTCATGTATATGTGTGTGTGTGTGTGTGTATTTTTATGCATACTAATACCTCTGATAGTAGCGGAGTACCTGATGTATCAGAACTCTTACATTACTTTTATTAATCTCTTGAATTATTGTTAATCTTAAAGGATAACCATCACTATGAGTAGGGTGTTGACCCTCAAACTGTACAGATGACACAGGTGATGTACAGATTGAAGACCTAGAAGACCATCTCCGCTATGAACTTGATAATGTAATAAGCTCCCATTGAGAGAGCATTTGATAATTTGTTGAATTCTTTTATTCTTGTGAATGTTTACCTTAATAAATGTAATTAGATGTGATCTAAATGAAACAAAGAAAGGTATGATTTTTAAAGCATCCAATTTATACATTATTAACACCTGGTTTTCTAGGGCATGAGTATAAACTCTGGGCATAAAAATTCGTGATGTTACATTTGGTAATTCAAAATCTTCCACTCAACCATACACAAGGAAGGATTATATACGGACTCGACAATTGACAAGCTTACATGTCGGACTGAACCTCATTGATGTGTCATCTTGGGTTACTTGATTGATGCTCTCACACGCTTCAATCAGCTCTCATTTGCTCCCCCAATCATGATGTCGATGCGTCACCAATGCTTCAGCTCTAGGATAAAATACCTTACATGCGATACTCTGATGCAATGACCAAGGTAACGAGAGGTAGGGTGAATATCCTACAACTGATAGGAAGCTGTAAAGCTTAGGGATTCAACTAAAATGGGCCTTCTAGAGGATTTATAATACATATAGAGGTTAGGTCTAAACTCTATAAAATAGTGGAGATTGAATTCATCTTCAACATTGAGGTTAGAATCCTCATTAGAGTAATAAAGCTTAAGAAGATGAATCAAATCTCATAGACTTATAGGCTCAAGATGAGGGATATGATCATGGAATCATATGAGCTTCTATTGCACTGAATACTAATTCAAATGCCCAAGAACCAAATGCCATATATATATAAAGTTTAAGTGTCAACGGTAAAAAAAAGGATAGAAAATGGATTTGTCGATGGCATCGAGCGTGCCTTCAATGGTATTGACGCCATCGAGTGGTTTATATATAAGATCACTTTGTTGGATAGATCTGAGTTACCTACTCGATTACATCGAGGAAATCTTCAATGTCATCAAAGACCCCATGAGGTCTACTCGATGAGATCAACCACCACTCGAAAGACTTGTTTTGGGTATATGATTTCATAGCAGCTTTTCGCATCTTCTAGCCTAACTTATCATGTTCCAATTAAGCTTCTAAGGCTAGGGGATGGCCAACAAGGTTTACCTATAAGGTTAAGGATCATATAAAGGCTCAATGTTTGTTTTGGGTCAAGAGTTATAGTCACTAAGGCATCTCATTTACATGTTCTTTGCTCATTGATGCTCATGTCCTCTTTTGTCTTTAGTCTTCAGCTTCTAAGGGGCTTAACTGATTACATGACATATGAACTCACGTGATTGACAAACAAGATATATAAATCAACGCACTAATAGGCACAGTTGCTTCCGTTCTAACCAATGATGAATACACAAATGACTTCTTCGCCACTACTTCGGCTACAACCAGCTCGTAGTTAGGATTAGAGTTGTGCACGAGTCAAGCTAGCTTGAAAATCTCACTTGGCTTGGCTTGTCTAGCTCGGCTTGAATGACGAATCGAGACAAGTGAAGCTTTATATGACCCAGCTTATTTTGAAAACGAGTTGAGGTCGAGCATAGTGGAGCATAACTTGGCGTAACAAGGTACATATATCTAATATTATATATAATTGAATATTTGATTTAGGGGTTGTGTCGGGTATGGGTTGGGTCTGTTGGGTAGGGTAGTTGGGTTGGGTATGGTATGGGTGTTGGGTGGGGTGTTAGGTTGGGTCGAGTGTGGGTGTTGGGTCAGGTTGAGTGGGTGTTGGCTGCTGGGTTGGGTCAGGTTGAGTGTTGGGTTGGGTTGGGTGTGGATGTTGGGTCAGGTTGGGTGGGTGTTGGCAGATGGGTTGGGTGTTGGGTCGAGCTGGGTTAAGGTTAGGGTTGGGTGTTGTTTCGACTCAACTCAAGGTAAGTTATCCTTAACTCGATTCACTAGCTTGCCACAAAAGGTTTGGGAAACAAAAGAAGAATTCAAAACTTCACTATTTATATGGTTTCCTAATCGAGTCTTATTCTGTGTGAATGCTTCGAACGGTTAAGATGCTCCAATATGAATGACCCAAGATTGGCATAAATGAGCTCTCTCAGATCAACTCTAGCTATCCAAGAGATGGAATCTTTCCATTTTAGAAACAATTTCACTGGCATGGAAGAAAGTTGCATGCTTTCGGGAAGGCTACTGACAATGAATGGATGGGTATGATCTCTTGAAATGGACGGTCATGATGCACTAGAGAATTTCTCTCTCGAATTGCCAGCGAAGGGAAAGAAAATGGCTTTTGTTTTGGAGAATGTCCCACACATGCATTTGTTATGCCAAGGATCGTGTGTTCACACATGCATGAAAACGTGTGAAAACCATGAGGGTTTGATCGGAATTCGACCCCGAATTTGATGGATGGCTTAGATCATCTAAACCAAAGCTAAGGATGGGCCACAGATCAAAATTCATGGACACAAGTTCGTTTGAAACTCAAACAGCGAAAGAGGAGGAGAGAGGAATTCCTCTACGGTCAGTGCACAACAAGTGTGCAGTCAAGTGCACAACAAGTGTGCACAAATTGCGTATGCACGCTGCCCTAATGTGGGGTTAACTAAAATGTGCCACAAGATCTTCTCCGTCCATCAGTTCTAACTTCTCATATTAGGACCCTAGACTAAGAATGAGAAAGATCCACAACTCAAATGGGCCATACCAAGTGATTTCATGATCAATTATTGATTTCTGCCACTCCGATGGTTGGGTTTCTTCTATGTTTGATCAACACCAATCCAAAGGATTCTAAGGACTATCCACATAGTGATTAACAGTTAGATTTAAGGTCCAATTATTATAGTATAGTTGTGTATCATTCGTAACCCATTCCTGAAGTTGATGAACAATGGATTTGATGATTCATAACTAAATACTAATGGTGGATGGTTAGATTTATCTATCAAGGAGGTCAAAATCCTAAACAATAGGTTTCTTAGATGATGTGATGGTTCATTTTAAAAATTAGTGGATGGATGGCTTCTAATTGCCATAAATCACAAAATGACAGTTGTAGGAGTTTTTAAAGGTATTTGGGTGTATCTGAATGCAATTTATCAGTTAATTCTAAAATCAAACTATTAGAAAGGTGCAAATTTTGAGGGGGTAAGACATGAACTCGATCAGCGGTGTGATATCCTGATCTATGGATGAAAAATTCTTCCAACGATCAGATTTAGGTTAGAATGAAGGTTGAAAGGACAAGGTATAGAAGTCTTAGAGACCGGGGGGGGGGGGGGGGGGGGTTTGTTTGATACAATGCTTACAATGCCGAATAATAAAACAATTATATTCAATTGCTTAGAGTATTAAATTCTTAATGTCAAATAGTTCATAAGACAACCTTCACATAAAAGATTTAGGTAGGATAACTTTATTTCATGATGTCTTTGAAATCAAAATATCAAACTTAGTAAAAGCTAATCAATCACAAGGAAAGCATATAAAAAATTTAAAAAATCACCACAATGCACAAATGAGTTATAGTGGTTCGGTACATAAACCCACACCTACTCTACTCCCAAAATTACTACCCACGTAATTTTAGCTTTCACTATTCAAGATTTTCATGGGATCACCTTAACAACCTTATACAGTTCTTGTGATTTTCACGGGCTATCACAAAAAAACCCACTTTGTGATTTTCATGGGATAACCATAAAACAACCTGTTAAGATTTCCAAGCTATCTCAGAAAAACTCAAAATAAAAATAAAATAAAATAGTATTTATCTTCAATTGGCGAGTCGAGCTTGCTTGCAGTGATCTTCTTTCTTGGGATATTAATGAAGTCATATATGAGTTCAAGCCAAAAAGACTATAGGGATCTAATGTGTTTTCAATATTTATAAACAAAATCCTAATTGCTGCAAATTCTATTCTCTAAATATCAAGTAGAGTTTAGATAACTCTCTTAAAAACAATTAAAACTAACTTGATAAAGAAAATAAAATAAGCTAATAGAATATTAGAATTACTGCACAAATGCTTAAGGAGGACTTGACTTTCTCCCTTACTTTGAAGAGGTTTCTCACAAATTTTCGTTGTAGAAATGAATGAGAGAAAGCCTCTATTTATAATCAAAAGATTTGGAAATTCGGCTGGCCTGATTGTCGGTTTGACTGGCCAAATTCCAACGATTGCGTTTCAACGACACTCGAATTTTGCGGGATAAGATCTTTCAAAATTTTGGCTGGCCGAATCTCCTTAGGATCCGAAATCTTTACACGCTGAAAACTTGACCGAATATACTCAGGCTAGCCGAGTGGATATGTTCGACTAGCCAAACCCAAGGTTGGGCTAGCCGAACTTGCCGTGGAAAATCTTTGTCAATTTATAAACTTACCCGAATTATGTTGGGTTAGCCGAAGGTAGTTAGGTTGGCCGAATCAGATGTCGGGCTGGCCTACCTTGAGTGTATTTTACTTAGAATTATGTTCGTTATAATGCAATGTGAAATACACATAACCTAGGGTCAATCTAAGGTTATACCACCCGATGGTTGACTATACAAAGTGTTCCGATCTTCGAACCATGTACTTTTACTCCTTGAGATGTTGAGTCTTCCTTGAAATACTTGATCGAGTCTTTAACGATTCTTCATGAGTTGTCGAAGAGTATCTTCATGAGTGCTTGTGTTCCTTTCAAGGCTACAAAATTTGACAATCCTAATTGTGCTTAAGTATAAGCACTTACAAAGGTAAACTTATAAACAAGATAGATTTGAGTTACTAAGTTAGATATTCATGGTAACACTCGAGTACTGAAAAGTACAGGGTGTTACAATTTGGTTGTGTGCTTGTGTGAGTGGAGTGAACCACCTGAACTCTTTGTTCATCTACCGATTCTAATAGGGGTACTGGACATCTTCCCTAGGCTGTTGTTGTTGCAGAGGTTGTGGTTGGGGATTTTTCTGTGGTGGAGGTGGTAGTTGATATCTCTTTTATTGATGTTGAGGACAGTACTGCTAGTAGTGTTGACACCCTTATTGAGGTGCATACCAGGTGCCTTAAGTTGCAACAATGATGTTATTTGCTTCTGTCGGGCGATGGGCAGAACCATTGTCGTTTTCATTTTTATATCCCACAAGTCTTTCTTCGACTTTCTTTTGTTTGATTAGTGCTGTCTGACGAGGCCACTGGGGGATCTATAGAGAATGCTAGTGTATTGTGTATATGGCCCTTTTGGTATAAGTGCATGTGCACACTTTCCTCTTCTCCTGCAGTGTACTATATGCTCTATTATAATAAAATATTATGTGTTAGGGCAAGTAAGTCTAATACCACATATGTCCCAAACTCTCCTCCTCCTTCTTCTCTCTCAATCTTCTCCTCTTTTCTTCACATTGTTATCATCAAACCATTCTCTACTAGATCATCCCCTCACGTATTCTAGTTTCTACTTGCTCTCTCTCGCGGATGAGTTGAGCGAAGTTCACATAATAATGCGAGTAGAGCTGAATACGAGTCAAGTTTGAGTCGAGCTAGGTCAAGGTTTTACTCAATTATAGACAATATTCAAAACCGATGACAATTTACTACCCAACAGTAATCACAATCGAGGAGAAAGTAAGTGTTCAACAACATTCATGATTAAATGAGATAGTACAGCTAAAAAAAAAAGAGAGAAATAAAACAAGATCGCCCTCAATTTTTTTTGTGCCATGATCTAATGACGTAGTAAGGCACAAAGCAAGCATCGCATATGATTAATAATTGAAAAAAGGAGGAAAACATATATGAGTAGGGGATTATATGATAGGGGAGGTGTTGCAGTGTGTTTACAAGTAAAATAAACGCAAGAAATGGCCCATGCGAAGTGACCAATAAGTAGAGATGGCCAGATATCTTAGACCATGACCATAGATTGTTAAGGGCCTATTTGGGAGTGTGGATTTGGAACCCCCTGGATTTGAAATCCCCCTAGTGTGTTTGGCATCCTAGATTGTGAATCAACTTTAATCCAAAAGTAGCTATGTGTGGTATATTAACAAGGGTTTGAATTTAATTACTAAATCAACTTTAATATCTCTAATTAGTGAGATATGTAATTTTTGACACAATGGTTGTAATAAGCCCGCTGAAATATATGTTTTTCCTGAAAATAATGAAATTCCAAGTCTCGGATGGGCCATAAGCACAAGATCATGTCTGAGTGACTAACCAATGATTTTTAATCATTGATTTACATGGACAATGTTTGGATTGTGCTGGACAATGTTTGGACGGTGCTGATTTACATGAACAATGTTTAGATGGTGCTGGTCATCATTAGTGGGCCACGTGCCCAATAAAATGATAGTATAGTGACACACATGCTACACCTGCAACCATTGAAATGATTTTAGGTGTAATCCAAGCTCTCACCGTAGATTTGAAACCCCCTCTTTGAGGGGATTTGAAACCCCCAGTTACTTTATACAGTCAAACAACCAGGGGATTTAAAACCCCCTTAAATCCCCTCGAATCCACGGTGCCAAATGACCCCTAAAGCTTAACCACCATGATCACCAGTGTGGATTGGGTGTGTATTCGGGGATGGAGTGGACGTGGCGGATGACTTAAAAACTTAGGGAAGAGAACTCGATTGAGATGCGTGGCTTGGATGCTTCCCTTTTCTCTAATCTCTCTTTCTCTAAGTATATAGAACGGGGGTTGTTAAGAATGTTAGACCTAGGCCAGTGGGGCCCATTGGTAAGCAATCACTAGTGGGTACGTTCCATATTTTTTTCGGCCTCTTCTTTTCAGTTAAATTTCAAATTCAAATATGAATTCGATTTTTTATGGGAGATAGGGATGTGATCGGATGATATGATCTCATCCAATCTCATCCAAACTTTCATTCCTTCCTATATAAAGGATGAGACTCTCTCGTAATCAATCATAAGAAATACCGAGAGTATACGGATAGAGAGAGATATAGTGTGTACAGTAGTCTGTCCATTTTGGCTTGTCCTTGGGATGATCTAATCCATAGATCGTGATCCGGGGCCACTTATACCGCAAGATCAGAGGTGTGAATAGATCCATCTGCTTCAGTAGTAGATAGGCGGGCCGTTGGAGCGACAATCTTCTGCTTTGTGAGGGTTCCAAAACTCGTGTAGTCCGTTAGATCTTGAGGGCTCACCTTCTGCACTTCCCTACAGTTGTAAGACCCGTATCCTAGACCGTATCGTTCGGTAGACTTCTGCAGTTTTTCCGGTAGAATCCCAGCAACCTCGACCCTTAACCGGCATTTGCGTGCGACCCTGATTCACACGCCGTTAACCCGAGTCGACTCAACCCGAGACTTGTACCCTAGCGACTGCATCGTCGCCGCAGTTTTGATGCCGCGTCTCGCGCGCCGAGGTGATACCCAGGCTAGGAGATGTGGGCCCACGTTCAGTTCAAGGAAAAATGTCGCACGTTGCAAATCTCGAGAGAATCCATCACATCAATCACTTCACTTGTCAAGTACACCCATTAAGTCAAGTACCCTATCCCATCCCCTAAGTACACTACACCATCCCCAAAGTCAACCTTCCCATCCCATCTCTTACACACCCTATCACTCCTCTCCCATCATCTCTCACCCCTCTCTCATTTCTCTCCCAAGCTCCATGAGAGCAACACCCACGTCCATGGCTCTCTATGGGAGGAGCCTTGTGTGGCCACTCTCTACCATCCTATCCAATCTTTCAAAGCCAATCTCAGCCGTTGAATCACACCCATTCGAGCCTTAGATTACATTGGCGGAAGAAGGAAGCGAAGATAAGAGGTGGGTGCTTCTTTCTCTCTCTCCTTCTCTCTCTCTATCATTTTGGGCAATAATATGGCCGTGTGGCCCACCCGGATGGACCCCACCATGAAGTATGTAGTTCATCTCAACCATCTATAAGCGAGGCCCACCTTATATGTGTTGTACCTACACCATACATCATGTGGTGGCCCACTTGAGCAGGCCCACCTTCACATGGACAGACCATCCAGCGTCCTTGGGATGCTGGACGTAAATGGGAAACACAAATATTAACTTGTTTCCAAGAAAATGGAGGTGGCCCACTCATATAGGCCCCACCTTGATGTACTTATTCAATTTATGTCGTCCATCTAATTCAGAGGATCGTTTTAGGCGTTAAGCTGAAAAATGAATTCCGTCCGATCTTCAGGCAGGCCATAGCATGTAAAACAGTAGTTTCTACCGATGAAAGTCACCCTGATATTTTTATGTGCCCGAAAAATATCGGATATTGGACTCGTTTAGACGGTCTTGAGCCACAGAGTGTAATTGATGGGTTGGATTTACTTATTGTGGGCCCCACGCGTGAAAAACCGCAAGAATACAATGATTTCAAAAAAATATTTATAAACAAAATAAGGGCAGCGCCTGCTGCCTCTGACATAGCAGCAGCACGCTGCTGCTAGTGACGGGCGGGCGGGCGGGCAGTGACCCACGGCTCCAGCCGTGGGCCCCACCATGCTGTATATTTGATATCCACACCGTTCATCGGGTGGGCCACTCCCTGAAGTGGACCCACTCTGAAAATTAGCCTGATCGAGAACTCAGGTGGCCCACATCATTGGAAACAACAAAATTGAACATCAGCCATTGAAACCTTCTTTTTGGGTCTCAGAAGTTTTGGAACATTATGAAATTTATTTTCCCTATTCATCTGGGTCCACGTGACCTTATCAACGGATTAGATGGCAAATAAGCATTATGGTGGGCCCCACGTGGGACCCACAATGACGTATGTATTTTACTCCCACCGTCCACAGCAGTGGACGGTGGAGTCCTCACGGTGCATGTGTTGATGCATGTGTTCTCTCCACGCCGTCCAGCTGTGGACCACCTTAATGTACGTATTCAATCCGCACCGTCCATTACTTAGACGGTGGGACATACCCCACCTTGCTGTACCTATTCTATATGCACACCGTCCGTTCTAAGCGTTTAAAACCCCTGGACGTTGCCTTTTATTTTATTATTTAATATTGTATATAATCTTATATATATGCATATGGTGGGCCCCACGTGGGACCCACTTGCTGGACGGTGATATTATATAATATTATAATATATAATAATAGGTATTATATAATATATCATATTCTATAAATATGTTATGGTGGGCCACTCCCACGTGGGATCCACCTTTAATGTGAGGATTATCACCGTCCAGATGGGTCTGAACGGTGGGTCTGGGTATCTCTGCCCTTGATATATATATACAATAATATATACTACTTAATATTATATATATATATATATATATATATATATATATATATATATATATATATATATATATATATATATATATTGTACTTGAGGTGGGCCACTACATGGACCACACCATGATGTATAGCATTATCTGCACCATCCAGTTGTTGGACGATGCAGCTGACCTGATATCCCAACAATCCATCCATCTTACAGGGACGGGTTGGAGTTTTGAACAACCCCATGATGCACGTGCTGGAGTTTTGAGCAACCTACATGATGTATTTATTCCACCGTCCATCACCCTACATGATGCATGTGTAGTATCCATACCATCCATCTGTTGGACGCTGGGCAGTTGGCCCAGCAGTCCAGCGGCATGGATGTCAGGTACAGCCCCACCTTGATGCATGTATTGTATTTAAATCGTCTAACCATTTGATGTCAATGTTGCATCTGTATCGTCCATCAATGTTCCCATGAAACTGGCAGTTCTGTGGGGTTCATTGATGCATGTATTACATCGAAAACCGTCCATCCTGTTGGCAGTTCATCTTAGGCCTGAGGTCAAAGAAATAAGACAGATCTCATATCACGTGGACCACACCTTAGAAACAGTGGAATTGAACGCCCACCATTGCAACCCATTGGGTTACAGAAGTTTTGGGCTTATATGATATTCGTTATCCTCTCTGTTGAGGTCTTGATAATAAAATGAATAGGCTGGATGGAGAATGAATGCTATGGTGGGCCGTCTAAATTTTAATCGTGAGAATTATCAACACCACTGTTATTTATGGTATGGTCCAGATAATCCTTCGATTTGATTCATTGTTAGGATAATGCTCTAAAATGATCCCTATAGATGGATGAATGGTGCGGCCCCAAGTAGTGCAGCCTACTTGTTGTATTTGGGAGGCCTAATATCACATATTCAGGACCCATGGGTCCCATTGTGATGTATTTGGAGCCCATGGGTAGAGGCACATAGTGTTGTGTATTAAGCCCATTTGTATCGGCCCATTTATATCGGTCCATTTGATCGGCCCAATTGATTTAGCCCATGTGACTTGACACATTTGATTTGGCCCATTTGATTAGGCTCAATGTGATATGTGAGGCTCGTTGTTGAGGCCCACCTTGATGTGTATGAGGCCTGTTGTTAAGGCCCACCTTGATGTATATGCGGCCCAGTGATGCAGCCCACTTGATGTGTCTGAGGCCCATGGGTTAAGGCCCATGATGATGTATTAGGCCTGTGGGTTAAGGCCCATTGTGATGTATTTGGAGCCCGTGGGTAGAAGTCCATTATGATATATTTGAGATCATGGGATGTGGCCCTTTATGATGTATCGTAAGCCCGTGCCAGAGGCCCATTGTGATGTGTATGCTGCTCATATGATGCGGCCCACCTGATGTATGAGGGGCCCATGGATGTGACCCATCGCGATGTGTATTAGGCTCTTGTGTGAGGCCATAGGCTCACTATATGTTCGGCCCTATGTGGGCCACTCCCTGGGAGCAATGTTGGTGGTCCACATTAATGGACAATGGTGGTTAAACGTCCACATTGTGACCTTCCCTTAGGCCTGGATAGGCCTATTCTCATCGTTCTCTAGTGGGTTAACCCAAACGCTTAGGCCCCATTGACATTGCTTGATCCATCATCGGCCGTCCATCTATAGACCTCGCCTTGTGTCGAGGCAGATTCCGATTGCCGATTACTGATTTCAATTATTGGGGTCGAGGCCGATTCCGACCGCCGATTATTGATTTTAATTATCGAGGTCAAGGCCGATTCTGATTGCCGATTACCAATTTCGATTATCCAGGTCGAGGCCGATTCCGATCGATGTGAGCAATTTGTCGATCCTGATTATTGATCGATTCCGATTGTCATGACCGATTGCCGATTCTGATTGTCATGACCGATTGTTGATTCTAATTAACGTGATCGATTTGCCGAGTTTGATTATCGATCGATTTTGATTGTCATGACCGATTGTCGATTGACGTGACCGAGTTGTCGATTCTGACTATCGATCGATCCTGATTGTCGTGACCGATTGTTGATTCTGAGTGACATGACCGATTTGCCAATTCTGAGTATTGATCGATTTTGGTTGTCGTGACAGATTCCGATTACTAAGGCCTACTCCGATTCCGATTTCGATTGCCAAGGTCGATTGTCGATACCTATATGATGTACATGTGACCTGTAGTTGAGGCTCATTGTGACTCGTATTAGGCCCATGATTGTCACGCCCCAAACTCGAAAATCGGGCTCACAAAATTCTCAATCGCCGAATCCGGCGCCGACAGCCTCCGTAGAACCCCATTCTCGGCTCCTAGCTCCCATTCGCCAGGTTCCGATCGTGGGATGCTACGAGGAGGATTTTCAACATCAGTTTGATTCGTAATAAGCATAACCAAAGGCATAACCCACAAACAATAACCAAGTACTCCATTACATTTCCACTATGATCAAAAACTTTACAAGTACAAAGAGCATAAAGGGAAATACAATGGCAAGAACAAAAACTCCAAAACGATCAGCAACGTGCTCCTACCTCAGCGCTGCTGCGATCCAACGTCACCTGCACGCAACGGTCGTGCATAGGCTTATAGAAAGCTTAGAAGGTGGTGAAAGTGTATGCGCAAGGTAGTAATATGAACATGCAATGGCAGAGTAATGCAGAATATGCAGATGGAACCATAATATCATGAGCCATACTAAGGCTTATGCGATGCAAGACATGAATGGTATCGGCCATCCCAAGGCCATGCGATGTACAATGCAACTCAAGCATACAGATATTCATCTATATCCACACATCAATACAGCTCAAAATATGGAATATCACCGGGGTCTAGTACACTCTAAACCAGATTGCCGCCACATCGCGCGCAATAAGGTAAGTGAAAAAGACCTCACTATCCGTCTGCCAATATCGGGCGCGACTCGTCGATAGCGGACCCATTCCTCGAGCTGGTCAAACTCAGCCTAGCATTGCCCCCTACTCTCGGGCGGGTAAGGCCGCACCCCCTTCCAACCAACCACGACACAGTGGAGAGCGTAACCGTCTGGTAATCAGCACTCAACGCTCATCTACCCACTCGGTCTAGACGTTAGAGCAACCTCTTGGTACCATAAGGGTTTAGGGACTTTCACCCACGGATATCTATAGTACCCCATGTAGAACAAGATTTTCGGTATCCAATCCTGCCAACCACGATGCGTCTGTGGAGGCTACGGCCCTGATGTCGCTAGGGCGCACAATAACCATGTCACACAAATACGGAATGCATGAATCACGCTATCCAGTCATACAATCAATCCTGCGCATACCGTGCGCTCATGTAGGGCAACACCGCCTAACCGGGAGCCCATAAACAACCTGTCCGAAGGCAAATGCTATGATCAGACAATTCTCACGTCAAGCATACATATGATGCGTATGATCATGAGTCATGAAACTGTACTAAACATGATAAAATGAACTACCTCACAATATAGATGGGCCTGGACGGCCCATACACGATAAGTACGGCCGAGTAATGAGCCCTAAGGAGAGTCGTAATGTGGACATCCAACCAACATTACACTTGCAATGTGGACGTCAAACCAACATTGCTCCCAAGGCACGATCTTTGTAAACATCAATACTTAGTCTGTAATGGATTTACACATTGCAATGGACCATAGGTTGTCCCCCTTGGACCTTATATATATCAAATGGGCCATATCCTATGGGCCTTTTATTCATCAGATGGGCAACATAAATGGGCCACACCAATGGGTCTTATGTGCATTGCAATGGGTCAAACCCGTGGGTCTTAGGTTACATCAAATGAGCTTAATCACATGGGTCTTATATCTGACCAATGGGCCACACCAATTGGTCTTATGTGCATTGCAATGGGTCAAACCCGTGGGCCTTAGGTTACATCAAATGAGCTTAGTCACATGGGTCTTATATCTGACCAATGGGCCACACCAATTGGTCTTATGTGCATTGCAATGGGTCAAACCCGTGGGCCTTAGGTTACATCAAATGAGCTTAGTCACATGGGTCTTATATCTGACCAATGGGCCACACCAATTGGACCCTACATGTAGATCAAGTGGCCTCAACTCATAGACCTAAACATGGGTTCAAATGGACCTAACCCCTAGGCCTTATGGTACATTACATGGGCCTAAACCCGTAGGCCTTACATATATCAAATGGCCTACTTCCATGGGCTTTAAATTTCAACAAAAGGGTCCAATTACCTGGGCCTTGAAGTACATCAAATGGGCCTAGTCCCATGGACTTGTAACACATCAAATGGGACTATTCCTATGGAATTGGGACATATCAAGTGGGCCTAAACCCATAGGCCTTAAATATCAAGTAAGCCTAAGCTCATAGACTTACATATCAGGTGGGCCCAAGTTCATAGGCCTTAGATGAATCAAATGGGCCTAGCCCATAAACATTTCATAAATCAAATGGGCCTAGCCCATATATGAATGGTCCATCTCACCACTAGCTCAAGCCTTAAAATGATCTCATCAAGTGGACGGACGGTCTGGATGCACCACAGGCATCATGGTGGGTCCCACTACCGCCGGCCAGGCGGGGCACACGCAACGAGGAAGGCTCCACCGTCCGCTGGACGGTGGAGACGCTAGAACATCAAGGTGGGCGCCACCGTCCACTAGACGGTGGTCTTAAGGCACGTGCACCACTTGTGGGTCCCATGTGGGGCCCACCACACTTCCCAGATGCCATTCAGCCCGTTTATCAGGTTCCCCGGGCCTGAATGAAGGGAAAACATGAATTTCAGCTTGATTCAAAACTTCTGTGGGCCCCAAATAAAATTTCAATGGCAGACGTTCATTCACACTGTTTCCTATGATGTGGGCCACCTGAGTATCGGATCTGTCTGATCTTTGGAGGGGGGCCACTGTAGGGGGTGGCCCACCCGATGAACAGTTTGCATGGCATAAAACATCAAGGTGGGGCCCACGGCTGGAGGCCGTGGGAACCAGCCACCCGCCCGCTGTGACGCGCCTGCAGCGGCTCTGACACAGTAGCGTAGCTGCTGCTCTCCTTCTTCTTTCTTTTTGAAAAATCCTGAGTTTTTGAGGATTTTTTGAAGGTGGGGTCCACACCGCCTAAATCCGCACCATTCATTGGTTTCCCTGGCTCAAAACAAGTCCAAAGAGCCTAAAGTTTGAATTTATTTGATGATAGAAAATGAAATAAACCAAAAAAAAAATCTTTGAATGGTAGTGATGAGTTCTTTGATGCTATGGCCCACCAGATCTTCCAATCAGCCCCAAACTCCTACCCAACGGCTAAAATGCTGTAGGTAAGAGGTTGGACGGCTTGGATTGTGTAAATACATTATGATGGGGCCTAAGCAATGGGCCACCAAAGGCTCCTATTCTTCTTTCCCTTTTTTTTCTTTTTCCTTTGAAACGTCCAGCATCCCAGACGCTGGACGGCTTTAATATTTATTTATTTATTTATTTATTTATTATTTTTTTTTGAGAGAGGTGGGCCCTGATGAAGTGGGCCACTACTGTTGGGTGATGAGTGGATTCAATGTACATGGTGAGCCCCACTTGAATAAAAATTTGAATAAAATAATCTCAAGGTGGGATCCATTCAAGTGGGCCACACAATCCTATTGCCTAAAATAAAATAAAATAAAATAAAACAAATAAAAGAGAGAGGGAGAGAGACATGGAGAGTGGGACACGGCTTGTGATGGAGGGACCTCGACATTATGGGCCCTCCCTTACAAGAAAATTATACAATAAATGGATCCCTTGCACATGGGACCATTGAAAATGTAAATCAACGGTGGAGATCCATTCTCCACCGATATGGACAGTCTAGATGACCTTTCTAAATGAAAATAAACATCATGATGGGGTTCATGGAGAATGGCCCCATCATGGAATGATCATGATGATCCAAGTGGTCCATCGGCCACAAATAAGGGTCCCAAGTGAGATCCACACCATTGATCGGTGGGCCTCACTTGGTCCACCATAAAAATAAGAAAAACAAGTATGAGGTAGCACCCACCGTCCGATCTTCTTGCTCCTAGAGGTTCCTTGGCACCTTAGCTTCAACTTCAATGGTTAAGATGAGGAATGGAGGGGTGAGATGGGAGATTTTGGGGTAGGAAGGTGGGCCACTTAGAGCTTAGGAATTTGGAGAAATTCCATACGTATGGGGCTTGAGATTTTTGCTTGGAGATTGAAATGAGAAAGAGAGAAAGAGAGAGAGTTGTAAAAGGAGAGAGAGAGAGTGATGGATGGATGGGTGAGTGATGGTTGTGTAAGAAAAACTTGACTTTTAAAGCTTTTGTGTAAGAGAGGTATGGGTTGTGAAGACTTTTGTGGCTTTTGTGTAAGAGAGGTATGGGTGGTGAAGACTTTTGTGATTGCTTGGGCAAAAGGGATAGAAGTGATGTGTACTTGACATGTGATGGATTGATGGGTGATTGATTGATGGGATTGATGTGATTGATGTGACACATCGTAGAGATTCCCTTGGTTTTCACAACGCGCGGCATTTTCTTGCACCGAACGTTGGCTCATAACTCTTGACCAGGGTATCGCCTCGGCGCTCAAGTCGCAGTATCGGAACCGCAACGACAGCGCGGTCGCTATGGTATTGGTCGCGGGTTGAGTCGACTCGGGTTGTCAGCACATGAATCAGGGTCGCGCGTCGATATCATTTAAGGGTCGAAGGTTGCCGAAATTCGACCGGTAAGACCACGGAAGCCTACAGAACGGTACGGACCAAGATACGGGTCTTACAATGATGTATGGCCCATTTGATGTATTCAAGACCCATGTGTAGGGCCCACATGTCATGTATTTGGGGCCCATGGGCAAGGCCCATTGTCATGTATTTGGGGCCCATGGGTAAGGCCCATTGTCATGTATTCTAAGCCTTTGTATGAGGCCGTGGGCCCATTATGTGTTTGGCTTTATGTGGGCCATCCCTTGGGGCAATGTTGGTTAGATGTCCACATTGTCGAGGCCGATTGTGATACCGATTATGAGTATGTGACTGCACAGCACCATGGTACATGCCCATACGTATCATCTACATGTCTGTTATGAGATGTGATTGATTATTACATATGTCATTGGGCAGGATGATATGACTCCCTGATAGACGGAAGTTCTCCCACATGAGCGCACGGCATGCGCAGGATTGATGCATGATTGGATTGTATGACTCATGCCTCTTGCATTATGTTGTGATTACTGTATGCCCTAGTGACATCAGGGTCGTAGCCTCCACAGGCATTTCGTGGATGGCCAGATGGGATACCGGAAATCTGTTCTACATGGGGTGCTATAGATATCCTTGGATGAAAGTCTTAGAACTCTCTTGGTTCCAGAGGTTGCTCCAACGTCTAGACCGAGTAGGTAGATGAGCGTCGAGTGCCGATTACCAGATGGCTGCACTCTCCACTGTGTCATGGTCGGTTGGAAGGGGGTGCGGCCTTACCTACCCGAGAGGAGGGGGCAATGCTAGGCTGAGTCTGACCAGCTCGAGGAATGGGTCCGCTATTGACGAGCTGGGCCCGATATTATCAGGCGGATAGTGAGGTCTCTTCCACTCACCTTGTTGAGCGCGATGGGGCGGCAATCTGGTTTAGAGTGTAATAGACCCCGGTGATTTCCCAGAGAGGAACCGTACTGATATGTGGACTTATTGGGTAAGAGTTGCATGCTCATTCATTCATTCATTCACTATCCACTCGGGCTGGTGGTGCGTAACCAATTGTTGTGTACCTTCATTATGGCAAGAATTTCGGTTAGGCGCGCGACCAACCTGAGATAAGGAGTTTACCACATTGAGTCTGACTATCCAAATTTAGGTATGGGACTGGTTTGGATAGAAGTCCATTGTGGCGGACCCCGTAGCCTGCGATACTATGTACTATCATCCCGACTTCACACTCCAAGCATGGTCATTTCATTCTCATTGTATATTACATTGCATCCTCGGCATCTGATATTTAGCTCTTTATGATTCTTTATTGCATAACTGTCCTATATCGCGTATCCTGATATTTATTGACTTATGGACTTGTCCATACTTCCGCTTACTCTATTATCGTATGATTTATGATCTTGTCAGTATTTCTGCTTATTCCAATGATGTACGAATTATGAATTACCAGTATTTTTGGGTATTGTATGATTATGACATTGTATTTTATACTTGGCACTTACCTTGTGCACACACTTACACCACCCTCTAAGCTTTTTATAAGCTTATGCACGATAGATGCGTGCAGGCAATGTTAGGTTGCAGCAGTGTTGAGCTTGGAGCGTGCAGTGGTCTTCTGGAGCTTGATTCTCTATTTATGTATTTCCCTTTCAGTATTGTACTCAAATAATTATATTAGTGGATATGTGATGACGATCTTGCCGTTGTGAATTGGGTAATCTTATGGTTATGCTTATTACGAGTTAAATACAAAAAAAAAAAAAAAATCCTCCTTGTAGGATCCCAGGATCGGAATCTAGCATATGAATGATAAGAGTCGAGAATGGGGTACTACGGAGGCTGTCGGCACCAGATTCGGCGATCGGGATTCCTATGAATCTGATTTTCGAGTTTGGGGCGTGACAACAGTGGTATCAGAGCATTTAACGACGGATCTCTGATTATTTTCATCTAAAAAGGTAAGTGGCTCATCCTTTCCTTTTGGATTGAAATCCATGGCCTGTCAATTAGAATAATCTTGATTCCATACATGAAAAGTCACGTGTACGGTGGATTAGATTTTGATTTTGTATACACGTATGTCATATGCATGTAAGCCCGATTATGATGGACCAAGGTGATCATGTAGACCTTTATGATTCCATACACCTTATGTACACAAATCTTATTAGTTTATGGAATGGTCCACATGCAGTACCCCATGCATGTACATCATAGCCACCAATAGTTGTTGTATTGAAATACATGCGTGTACATCTCACAAAATATACAACAATTGTTGTTGTATTGAACTACACCACTAAAACATAGCTGCTGGTGACACATCTCACCATACTTAAATTGACATGTCACGCACTCAGATATATAGCTGTTGTACACGTATGACATCTGTACACATGTTGGCTAATGTGCACGTGTACACGTGTTGTTCTGGGAGATAACTTCTGCTATATATATGACATTTGTACACATGTTGGCTGATGTGCATGTGTACACATGTGTACACGTGTTGGCTGATGTGCACGTGTACACGTGTTGTTCTAGCAGATAGCTTCTGCTATATATATAGCTTCTGTACACGTGTTGGCTGATGTGCAACATACAAGCTACCAGCAATATAGTTGTTATATTATAGTACACCACAAATATATTGCTACTGTATTAGAGCGGATTGGCTGATGTTCATCACACCAGTTGATGTGTGTCCATATGACCCAATGCAACCAGAAACATTATAATATTAATTTTTTTTAGAGCATTGGAATATTTCCCATTGATGCCACATCTATTGAATCTATGTTGTGGAAATTGAATGGTCATGAGAATATAATGCCAAGTTTGGATGGATTGGATCACTAGATCAGTATAATTTTTGCATGAAAATCATTGATTGTGATACAGATCTAATGATCGGTCCAGATATATTACCAATGGTCTGGATTACCAAACGTTGAGACCCACTTGTTAGAATAACTAAAACACATTATGTGTATTCACATTGAAAAAAAAAAAGTATCAATTGTATTCATGTTAGCAACACATGGGTATGATCACTAGATATGTGCGGTATCCAAACTGTCTATCCATCTGGCGAGCTCGAATTTAGCCTTGAGAAGATAAATAAGATAGATATAATTCTCAAATGGACCACACTATAATATGTAGTGGGGATTGGACGTCTACCATGGAAACCTCTATAATGAGGATCACCTTGAAGTCTGCGTTCTAAATCCATGGTGTCCATCCATTTTTCCAAAACTATAAGCGGCTTGTAGAGGTCAAAGAGAGGGAATGGCTTCATGGGTTGTGCCACCTCTCTCTCTAATCTTAGCCATTGATACTTTCTCTCTCTAATCTCAACCGTTGATTTTGGGCTAAAGCACATCAATAGAACGGCCCATTACTTGAGAAACTGAGTGGATTTCACATGTATATCACGTGGGCTCATGTAACTTAGGCAAGTTCAGATAAGTGAAGTCTTGTGTGCAGTAGTTGCATGTATGCTTGTGTTATATATGGACCCTGGGATTGACATATTGCTCAGTTTTTCAGTTTTGTACAAGTGGGCCCATTTTTCAATGATCTACACCGCTGAGATTGTTAGTCTCACTATCGATCTTCCCTGAAATAAATATATCCTAGATTGAATAATCCTATCATCTAATAAAATGAAGGGATTAGATCCTTACATCAACTGGATTATTGACATATGGGATATATAGAGTAGGGCCCATATTATCAACTGTTGGATCAATAAACTATGGTCCAGTTGCACATTTGTGGTAACCCAAAACCCTACAGCTTTCTTGCAAGTAATATGTATATTTCTCTTCTTTTTTTTTTTGACATGTACATATATATATGCATATGAATGTTGTTTCCTTTATAACATTTTCTTCACTGTTGATCAAGAGATCATTAGTGATCGAAATGATCATTGACCATGATGATCAATGTTGATGAAAGGATCCATCATCAATAATGATCATTAACGGTGATGATCAGATCCATCTCTAATGGACATGATTACTAGTGAAGATTGAACTCTCTTCATATTTAAGCACTTTCTATTTTTTATGATGATGATGTTTATATGTTTGATATAATTAGGCCTGATGTGATCAGAACTTGGCCTTTTTTTTCATTGGAATAAAGAAAAACTTAATGCTAGAATCCTCCCTAAAAATAAAGGTTGTGCATAACCTGAGTAGGAGTTTATTCTCCTCCACTAAATGATGCATGCAACCAAGTAATAGAAGGTTGCACGTTATACAATTGTAATTTTATAAAAGCATCAATTCCATCTTAAAAAGAGAACTTGATTGTTCTACACCGCCCATTAAGGTATGTGGATTTTCAGATCTCATTGAGACGTCTTAACTACTTTTATACTGTGAAAATTTGTATAACACTTAGAAATGCTGATGATTAGAGTTAATACCTTAGATCATAGCTAAGTAGTGAGATGACCACCAAAGCGTTAATCGCTGAACAACTGAAAGGACAACATTTCGACGGTAACAACTATGAAGATTGGTCACACGCGGTGCAATGCCTTTTGGACGAGGATGACATATCGCATACACTCGATGAAGTTTAAGAGGAACCCATATTGGTTTAAAATGAAAATTTACAAGAACATAGGGTTACGATAACTTGCTACAATAAGTGGCAAACAATAAGTGGCAAAAACAGAATCGTTCAGCTCGTGATGTCGTTCTTAGCACTATAAACAAAGAACTCATACCTACGTATGAAGTACATAAAATCGCTAAGGGAATCTGGAAAGCACTGACAAATACCTATGCGCAGAAGTCAGATGCAAGAGTTCGGGCAATGAAATTAGAATTCTAGGAGTATAGGATGCCATTCGGCTGCCCTATCAAAGATCATATCTACTAGATAGAGCAAATGATAGGCGCCCTTAGGAATGTTGGGTGTAAATTGACTGAAAATCAAAAGATTATATTCATGCAGCGTTCCTTGCCTAAATCTTGGGCCCAAATCAAAAGAATTCTGAACCATACTGATTCTATCACTATGTTCAGAGACTTTTGTGGCCACTTGGTACGTGGGTTGAAACGAATGCAATTCAACCAAGTTCGGCCAAGGCCTTTGTATCAGAGACCCATAATCGGAAAGCTAACAAGAAACAGTTCAAAGCTCACAAGAAGGTAAAAAAGAATAACCAAGAATAAAAGACGACAGCACCTCCTCCAAATCTTAAGAAGTGGAATGGAAAGAAGAAGCAGAAAAAGATAAATATAGTATGCTTTGTCTGTGAAAATTCTGGCCATTATGCTCAGCAATGTACCCATAAAAAGACAGTAATTTCTAAGTCACTAAATACTTTGCATGTAGGCATTTGTTCTGAAATTATTTCCGTTGATATTGTATCTAATGAGAGGATTTTGGATTCAGGCGCAACAAAGCACGTAACACTGAGTCGTCGAGGACTCAAGGATTTTCGACCTATAGCCAAGGGAAGTTACAAGCTGTACATGGGTAATAACGCTATTAAAGACGTAATAGGATTGGTGTTTACCACCTCCGTGCATGCATATGGCGAACAATAATCCTCCGTGATACTCTTTATGCACCGGGGATGCGGTGGAATTTAATTTTTATTTCTAGGTTATTATTTGATAGTTTTAATATTCAATTTTTCAGGACAAGAGTTTCTTTGAGACTAGATAACCTCATCTTTGTATGAAAAAATTTAATTTTAGATTTATTTATTATGGGCGTATATTATGATAATGCACCTCTTACTTTATTTGCTATGTCGAATGAAACTGTAGTATCTGAATCTCAAAAATAGCACATGAAGTTATGTCACATCAGAAAGGATCGTATGACAAGATTAGTAGGTACTGGTCTGTTAGACTCCTTACCTAAAGTTGATTTGTCATTTTGTGAACATTATGTGTCCGAGAAGACTTTGAAGAAACCATTTTTCAAAGCGGCTAAGTCCAAGAGCACACTAGAGATAATCTATTCAGATATATGTGGACCCTTCAATGTACATGCCCGAAATGGATGTCAATACTTTGTCACTGTTATTGATGATTACTCGCGCTATGGATATGTGTATCTCATCTCACACAAATCTGAGGCTTTTAATTATTTTCTTAAGTATAAAACTGAGGTGAAAAATCAGCTGAGAAAAAGATTAAAATCCTTCGATCTGATTGAGGTGGCGAGTATACGTCTAAAACGTTTAAATCATATTATGAAAATATTGACATTGTTCGACAGTACACAATGACTTACACTCCACAACAAAATGGTGTTGCAGAAAGAATGAATAGGACACTATTGGACATGGTCAGATCGATGATGACACAAGATAATTTCTTTACCACATTATGGGGAGACGTATTGTTAACAGTCGTCTATGTCCTTAATAGGGTCCTATCCAAATCCATTCCTAAGACACCATATGATATGTGGTCTGGGAGGATTCTTTCTCTAGCTAACCTATGCCCTTGGGAATCTTAGAGATATATTTTGATGCTTACTCCGCATAGAGGTAAACTTGATAGTAAAACCATTGATTGCGTATTCATAAGGTACCCTACGAATGTAAAGGGATATGTTCTAGTTTATGAGGATTATGAACGATGAATTGAGATAGAATCCCGGGACGTGACCTTCGTTGAAGATAGATACCCCAGTCGAATAAAGCAAAACGCTCCAATAGAACTTTTTGAAATACCCAATGTATCTCAGGAGAGTGGGAGTTCTGCTTCTCAAGATGATGATGCTCATATAGTTCGTCAGGACAGTGGGAGGACATCTTAGCAGGCTTCTGAGTTACGTTGAAGGGAAAGAGGATTGATTCCCTGAAGATACTTCAATATTGAGGGGCAAACATTTTCTTGCGTTATAGTTGATGATGATGAACCTGATTCATATCAGGATGTATTATTATCTTCTAACTCGACCGATTGGGTGAATACTATGGACGAAGAGATCGCGTCCATGGAGAAGAATAAAGTCTGAGAAATTGTTGATTTGTCTTCGAATCGTAAGGCGATAGGTAATAAATGGGTACTAAAGATCAAAAGAAAGGTAAATGGTACAGTGGAAAGTATAAAGCACAATTAGTCGGTAAAGGTTTTACACAAAAAGAAGGCATGACTTTTTCACCTGTTGCAAAGTTCTCCTAAATTCGCATGATCTTGTCCATTGTCGCAAGTTTAAACTTATAGATATACCAAATGGATGTAAAGACCACATTCTTAAAAGGTGACTTGGATGAAGAAATATATATGCAACAACCCATGGGTTATATGGACAAAAAGCATCCAAAGAAAGTCTGCAAGTTGTTGAAATCTATTTATGGGCTGAAGCAATCTTCAAGACAGTGGTACATGAGGTTTCACTTGGTCATCACCACTTTTGAGTGAAGAAGATCATTGTGTATACTTGAAACGGTCTAGAAGATCTTTTCTGATACTATCTCTATATGAAGACGATATCCTGTTAGCTGGTAATGACATGTAATTGTTGATATTGACTAAAGATTGACTATTCTTGAACTTTGAGATGAAAGACCTACGTGAAGCCAACTTTATTCTTGGGGTAAAAATCATCAGGAATTGCCCTAAGAAATTTTTAGGCTTGTCTCAAGCAACCTACATACAAAAGATCTTACAGCGGTTCAAGATGAAAAATTCAAAAGCTGTTGAAATCCCTATAGATAAAGCTACCAAGCTAGACAAGAAATCGTGTCCCCAGATTGAAGTTGAGAAATTGGTTATCTCCTCAGTACCTTATGCAAGCACAGTAGAGAGCTTAATGTATGCTATACTTTACGCCAAACCGGATACTAGTTATGCATTGGCATAGTCAACCGTTATCAGAGTAACCCGGGACAGTCTCATTGGCAAGCTGTCAAACGTATATTCTATTATCTCAGAAGAACAAAAGACCTAATGTTGTGTTATGAAGGCACAAGCCTTGAGTTCAAAGAATATTCTGATGTTGCTTGGGGTAATGACATCGACGAAGGAAAGTCTACTTCAGGATATGTATTCTTACTTGGAGGAGGAGTTATCTCATGATCGAGTAAGAAACAAACATCCATAGCTCTTTCATCTATAGAGGCTGAGTACATTGCATGTTATGCTGCAATTCAGGAGTGTGTGTGGGTTCACAAATTTCTATTGAGTCTGGGTGTTGTAATGAGTATTCGTCAGCCTATATCGCTGAAGATAGACAATACTTCTACCATTGATTTGGCAAAAGACCCTAAACACCATCAGAAATCTAAGCACATTGAGATCAAGTATCATTACCTCCATGATCAAGTGAGAGATAAGAAGGTCGCCCTCAGCTACATTCCTATCAAGGAGATGATGGCTGATCCCATGATGAAACTTATAGCTAGAGATCTATTTCAAGTTCACGCCAGGCAGATGGGATTGAGGAAAGCTTGAGTGATGTACTTGTTTTGTAGTACCTTTAATTTTTTATTAATGAATAACGCATTCCATTTATTCAGTATTGAACACTAATTTAAACTAGGTAAGAAGATTATCAGCATTTACCTTGAGATCATGTAGGATTTCTATTTTTGTCGGTAGGCCGGTCACCCACTCGCACGGGTTGACCAACTTTGAATGTACAAGAGAGGTATATTTGGGGCCATATTTATACATTAAGGTATGAACTTCTCTTCATTTTGATTAATAAAGGATGAGGATATGAGTGAGTTGTATTCGCCTACAATCTTTTAAGATTAAAGATGAGACTGATAAAGTCGAATAACATAATCGCACTATTCTCTTTTTATGCGATTAATGTTATGACCTGAATTTAAAGCCAGATTATGAGGTTATGAGATGAGTCATACCTCATGCAGAATAACCTGCGTATTGTAGACCCAACATTCACGTAGTATTGTCTACTTTATGACGTGGATTATAGCCATGTGCTGGGATCTTTTACCTAAAGATTGTTTTGATTCGATCTAATCATTGCAACGTACGAGTAGTCAGTCCCGTAGGTGACTCTTTGTGTCCTTAGCTACCCTCCTCTTGTGTATATGAGGATGAGATTAAGTGTCATTACTTTAGTGTACTATGATGAAAGGTCCTTAATTAACCAGACTCAGTTACGCTAGGAAAGCGGCTTGATTAATTTCAAATTACATATCTGCGTGGGGAAGATCCTGTGACAGCTACACTAACTTTTTAGAACTATAAATATACACTTGAAGGCTTATCCGCCGACAGTATCGAGTTGTTTTTATTAGACTTTTGCAAACGATATTTTTCTTAAAAAGCATATAGATATATAAGTATTGCTTTAAATTGGTTTTAGTTGAAGTTTGTGAAAAATTAAGTTTTCAGAATAACTCGATAAGTTGAATAAGTGTGTATGTTGGCCGAGTACTGTAGATCGGGAGTTAACTCTATCCTGTGTGGTCATGCAGACTAGGATAGGCATTGCAAAACTTGGGTTATTGAGTACTAGTTAGGTGGTCGCTTAGTACTTAAACACCTGTGAGAAGATTACGGTGATCCAGCTGGTCCCATGCCTCTGATTCTTTTGATCACGATGTTTAGTTTATTATTATTATTAGGCGAGTTAGATGGACAATTTTTTGTGCATATCCCACAATGTGATTGAGTGAGAGATGTTGGACCTAGGCCAGTGGGGCCCACTGGTGAGCAATCACTAGTGGGTACGTCCCATGTTTTTTTCGGCCTCTTCTTTTCAGTTAAATTTCAAATTCAAATATGAATTTGATTTTTGATGGGAGATAGGGATGTGACCGGATGATATGATCTCATCCAATCTCATCCAAACTTTCATTCCTTCCTATATAAAGGATAAGACTCTCTCTCGTAATCAATCACAAGAAATACCGAGAGTATACGGAGAGAGAGAGATATATAGTGTGCATAGTAGTCTGTCCATTTTGGCTTGTCCTTGGGATAATCTAATCCATAGATTGCGATCCGGGGCCACTTATACCGTTGGATCAGAGGTGTGAATAGATCCATCTGCTCCAGTAGTAGATAGGCGGGCCATTGGAGTGTCAATCTTCTGCTTTGTGAGGGTTCTAAAACTCGTGTACTCCGTCAGATCTTGAGGGCTAACTTTCCGTACTTCCCTACAAAGAAATGAAGGGGTGAAGTGTATTCATGAAAGATTCCAATGACACTTTGAGAAATGGTGGGAAGTTGAATAGAAAAATACCATATGGCATGATTTGATTGGTTGTTTGGGACCCTTAGATAAGGTTGCCAATGGGCTAGTGTAACGTCTCGAAAAAATTCGTACAAGGACCCGAGTACCACCTTAGGCAGAAATCACTAAGGACCGAATCCTTTATAAATTAGATATGAATTAGCTAGTGCTAAACTAGATTACCTATAAAATTAGCACTAATCACTTTAAATACGATCTGTAAGACCCAAAATCTATCGGATCGCTAGCGCTACATTACCTAAAAACTTAAGATCCATCTTAAAACCCAGTTGCTCTCGAGAGCATCACAAATCTCCATATCGGACCTGGACTGTGTGTCGAAAATTCGATTACCCCGAAACTATACGGTTAGGACCGCCTTATTGGACTTGACCACCATCTTGGAAATCAAGTCCTAACAGTACCCTGAAACGCATAACTTGAGCCTGGAGCGAAGTGTGTGAGAAACATGAATATATTTATGAAATGAACTGAAACTTAAGTGAATTGAGTCGGTTCACTTGTAGGCCGAATCTAAGGATTCAGACTGTCGGAACCTGACCCAATTACACCCTTGGATCAGGAAAAATTTTCAACACATGTCAGGGTACTTGTAACCCTGATCGAGTACTGGTGATCGTTGAACTAAAACTGGTCTCCCGCGGTCGATCCCTAAACCCGATCGGACCAAAATCTTAACCTGACCTAGATCCAAAGTCAGGAAGCTTAAGTTCATCTGCATGCAGAAAAAGGACCTCAAAAACAGTTCTGTTGGACTGAAACGGCCAGTATTTTGCTATAACCTAAGTATATCATGGCCCTGGGGCCATTCCCATCAGTTCTAGGCCTATATAAGGGCCTTAAACCCTCTCTCCCTTGCCATACGAATTTTTAAAACCCTAGGATAGATAAAGTGTGAGAGATAGTTGGAGTTACTCCTGGGATTCGATCCCTGCCGCTCCACGTGCTTAACCACCACATTTGTGTCTCTATACCGCCAATTCCGGTTCCGTACTTGGGTAAGAAATCTTAACTCTAATCTGTTTTAGAGATTCCAATAGAGCAAATGGTGAAATAACTAACCTATTTCATACTATAGGTTGTCGTTGTGCCGTAGACGAAGAAATAGTGTTCGAACTGAATTCGTTACGAGTCTACCAGTGAAAGGTGTGGATTATAAATGTTTAGGTTATTGTTTTCAAAGCTTTCAATGTCAGTAATGATTTATGACTTACTTGATTACTGTCACATGTGCGTAGATACGACGTTTTCCATATATTGCATGTATATGTATATTATGTAGATTTTAACGCATTCCATGTGTTTGTTGAAATGTTTGAATGTGTATGCAATTTGTGATTTATGCTTGTCATGTTTATTGACTGAGAATACATGATTGTCGTATGTATAGCAACTCCTTTGTGAAAGGTTTGACTATAATATGTATTTTTACTAATCTATTACCGGTATGTAATATGTATAGGCTAAGTGTTTGATAAAATGCTTGAATGAGAAAATGCTTGGTGGAATGTGTTTAACGAAGGTGTTGAGATGATATTCACAACTCCTTATCTATGGTTATAGAATCCTTTATATAACCTATCTAATTACTATGTGAGTTAATGATGAAATGCCTAGGTACAGTAACATGCGTAGTATGTGTTTTGTCGAATTGCTTGAGTAAGATTTATACTTGATTTTAGTTGTCATATGTTGGCTTTAGCTATTACATGCATATACTGTTTCTTGAAGTGCGTTTAGGGCTACGATGTAGTCCAGACAATCGGTAATGGTTTGTGATCAGTGGCCCAGCTGTTTAGCCACAACCGACACGCCCGATAAGTCTGAGTCGTACCCTGCTTGTCGGCAGTGGTTAGGCCATACGGAGTGCTTATGCGCTCCATGTCGATCGGCTCGACGTACGCTCGTACCAGTCGAGCTTGTCAAGTAACCCGATTGACCCAATGTATGTTCACCATGTATGGACATTACTGCTTGAATCTAAGGTACCAAACTCACCAATGAAAATCCGTTTAACTTTGGTACCTCGATCCACTAAGACTCATGAATCGGATATGGTAGTATGAGACACCGTGGTTGAGCTGTCGGCCTACACCGTAGTTGAGCTGTCGGCCTACGCCGGGGTGACGAGCTCACTCGCAGTGACCAATGAGCAACCTAAGCTCGTGAGCCGAATATGGTGGTATGAGACACTGTATTCGAGTTGTCGGCCTATGATTTGCTGACAAGTCATTCGTAGTGACCTGAGTATACTCTGAGACTACATTGAGGCGATGAGCCTTTCCGTAGCAACTAGAGTATAAGCTACGCCTACATTGAGGTGACGAGCCATTTGTAACGACTTGAAACCGCAACATCGTACGAGACTAGCTAGGATTGACGACCCTAGAATGGATCATTGTTTGAGAAATGATATAAGGGAGGTACCTTGGCTTCGTAATCCTACTGTATGAAAAATGACTAATTAAGAACTTGAACAACATGATTCATGCATCGCATTCCCTGGTGCTTTGGTGAGGAAGTGCATGTTTACTGGGAGTGGTGCATGCCGCGATCGTTAGATGTTGTCGCAGGAGGAAGTGCAGGCGAGGGCATGAATAAGAGTACGTAGGACATGATGTTGTACTACTTTATCATTACTGCTTAACTGAATTGAGTACATGTTAACCTTTGCTTCATGATTCCACTGAGTTGATCACTCACCCTCACATTTTGGAACAGTGTTTTAAACACCCAATAGACTCTGGTTTAGTTACAGATGATGGCAACGCTTACAAAGCGAAGCCTGATTTTTATGACGATGAGGAGTTCTCATATATGTAGTTATCAGGCGGGTTTGCGTAGGCCGCTCTGATCGACGAGAATTATCGGGTTGCTGACTAGATGACATTACACATTTTGTATATTTTAAAATTTTACATGTAACTATTTGACGTATTAACATGATCATACTCAGGAGACTTACAATTGCCTAGATACTTTATATACTTATCACAGTCTTCCGCTTGCATAATTTAACTGTCTCTGGAGTATGATATGCTGTTTGGTATAATCTCACTCATGTTTAAGGCACTAATACAGACAACATTTAATCATCATTATGTATGTTGCACAAGTGATGTGTTGGAACTTGAGAGTTGGGTTTCTACTCGACTCCCGATTTTCAAGGCGTTACAGTTAGGCTAGCCTGTCTGGCTTTCGAGCCAAGCCCTGCCTACAACATCAGGCCGAGGGTCAGGCTCAAGTTATAGGGTTTCGATTCTCAAGTTATGATCCAGTTCCAATGTGGTGGGTTACTCCATGTTAGGTGAGGTGTCTAGAGATAGACGGTGCATTGACACATATGAGGTACTTAAAAGATGAAAGGCTACAAATGTATGGCTTTTAAGAGATAGCGGTGACACATATGACTATTATGTGGGGCACTTCATAAGTACAACAATTATTTCCTTTCATCTTTCTCAATATTTTGAAAATGACATTTCTTAAGTTTGGACAAGAAAATAAAAGACCTATATTTCAAAAAATGCCAAGAAATGAGAATGGTGTTATTGAAAGAAAAAGCCAAACAAACCAAATAACATTTTCCATAGAAATGTTGTTTTCTTAAATTGTATTTCAATAAGCCCTCACAGGCTCATAAGTAATTCTCAAGAAAGAGAATTGTTTCTCTGAATGAATTCTGCAATTATCTCGAAGCAACAACGCCAAACAAGCGCTCTTTAATTTTCAATTGCCGAATGAATATCCACCAATATTACCGAATGAATATCCACCAATTTGATAACCAGATAATCCCAAAATGTCTGATGCATGACTCTCAATTGGCAATCACAATTGGGAAAGTTAAATCTAACTTACTGGAATGCTGCGCGTGTAATTTCTAAGTGCTTGGTCCTAGTGGTGCAGTAGACGGTCCACATCTGGAGCATGAAGTAATTGAACGACTTGGAAAGATGCTTTGTGTGTGGGGTCGGACGGTGGCCGACGATACCATCAAATCCGGCCACTGAAGGACAAGGATAGTGGAAGGTCGGTCCACGCGGGAGCAGTAGCCAGTCCTCGTCCACTCATCACATGCCGCCATGATGTTTCTCTTTTCCTCGCGAATGACCATGGAATGACGAAGGCGCGTGAATCTATCTATTCTCATTTGGACACTCCCCCGAAATCAACAGCCGGAAACGTACTCTTGCTTCTTCCTTTCTTCCTTCACATCAAATAAGAGAGAGAGAGAGAGAGAGAGAGAGAGAGAGTCCATGGCCCTCCACGAAGATCAGATACAAGTTACAGAAGCGGAAAAGGCCATGGAAACTGCATCAACATCCGAGAAGAAGAAAATCTCCACCATCCTCATCATCATCGGTACTTACCCTTTTACTCTTACTCTTCTTCCATTTCTACTTCCTTTCTCATTCCTTGCTTTTCCTTTTTCTTTTTTCTTCTGCAATCAGCGATGCAGACAGAGGCTCTTCCTGTCGTCAACAGGTTCCATCTCTCTGAGGACCCCGATGTCTCGTGAGTTTCATCGCCGCCGCCCCTCTCTCTCTCTCTCTCTCTCCCTCCCCTACTTTCATCATTCACTCCGTTCTGTTTGTTCAATGGGGATTCCAACTATATTCAATTTCATAACAGTTTATTATGTGCTGGAACGAACGGTGAGATTGATGAATGAATGGTGGCCCACTTCATGTTATCTTTATATCAATATTCTCACTAGTTACTTGTGGCGGAGGACGATGATCCAGCCAAATTTTCAATGGTGGCTTTAAGATGGTCTATCAAGGCCAGATTGTGATCAGTGGGTTTGGCATATTCGCTTCTGATTCATCGCATCATTCTATAGCCCAATCATGATTAGATGGTCACAATATTCACCTGCCTAGAAAATTCCTGGTGTGGTTTTTTTTTTGGGTACGTAATATCTTACAATTTATGAAATATGAAACGATAAAGCTGTGGAATGAATATTCCTGTTTGTTGCATTAGTTGTGCTGGTAGTTCTAGTGCTTCTGTTCTGTTGATTTTAGGGTGACACTGCATGATTTATTTATTTACAAATTTGGCCATGAGAGATGATGCAAAGATGCTCGTGAAACCACTCTGAGCCTTTTTGACCCTTGCCCGTTCCAGTAAATGGTGAGTTCTATCTTGAGAAGTAGATTTGTTGGATGTTCCTGAAATTAATTTATTGATCAAGAACATGAAGGGACAGTTTGGATTGTGAAAAGAAAAGAAAAGAAAAGGATTTTCCATTGTTTTGGGATTTTCTATTCTTTGGACAGCAAAGGAAATAGTGAGGTTTCCATACAAATTCTCATGCACTAGACATTATGTGATCATTATGAGAGGAATATGAGATTTCCACTTGCTATCCAAATAAGACTGCCACAAATGGAATTAATGGGAATCATCATTGAATAATCATTAGACTTTTCTTTTCTTTTACCAATCCAAACAGGCCCAGTAATTGAAGGGCTTCTCTATTATCAATTTCGATAGGAAATAGAGTGAAGGGATTAGTGATTGTTGAATGGCACTGAAGAAGGGCATGATTTAGACCCGACTCCAACAGGATGGCGGAAGCTTGGTGTGGATGAGAGTTCAATGGTGAATCCAAAGGTGTTTTTATTTTTTTATTTTTTCCCGAGTGGGGTCCTATCAGGGGTTGGAGACTAGAGTTGGAAGCGATATAGACTGAGTTGCATTTAATTAAGGATTTATTTGGTTTCTTGGATCTGATTATCATTGTGTGAGATTCAAAGAGTGGTATTTCGGAGGTATTCGGGCAAATGTCATTTCCATGGAACTAACATTTTGTTGTAAATGAAATCAGAGGTTGATTTATCCTTACTCAGTTTTGTTTAGCTTAATTCCTAGAGAAGCCAGCTCCTTGGCTGATTGCTTTTCTAAATGCTGAAGAAGTGGTGTGTCCTTGCATGTTTGTAAAAGTCCATTGCCTTAATGGATAGTGTCCTGTTTCTTTGTCTTAATGACTTGCCATTTCTTATCAGAAAAAAATGGTAAGAGTTATTTGCCATTGTGGAATGAGGACGCTAGTCAGTTTTCTATCTTAGCAAAAGTAGTAGTTCCCTTTAATTATACTTGTTCACACACACAAAGACACACACCAACTCAATATTCACAGAAGATTTACTTTTGCTGGTATGCTATATCTTGTGATGCTTGCATGCATGCACACATGCTATAAGCTAAAGAACAACCCTAAGTGAGATGCTCTTGGTTGCCCCTTGCACAAACATAGTGCCACTTTATGGCATAAGTTGGAAGACAGAATTAGCCCATGAATCCATGGCATAACTTCATCTGGACTTCAAAATCTCATGGATTGAATGATGCTCCTTATAACACAAGAAAATTATTTGGTGCGTTTCTAGGCTTATAAGCACTTTTTGTGGCCACCAAAACTAATAACAAGCTCCCATGATTTGCAGGCTTGCATCTTAGGCCATGTGATGTGTCATCCAATTATCCAAAAAATTGGCCATATGCTTTGCCATAATGGTGATAAGAAGTTCAGGAATGTAGTTTCATGTTTTCCAGTGAGGTTGTTAATTCCCTTGGTTAGGAGGGGGTGACTGGTTCATGATTGTGCATGGGGAACTTTATTCCCCTTCTAGTAGACTGGGGACAAATAGTCGGTCCTTTTGTCTTTTTTAATCTTCTTGCTGATTTGGACTTCTTTTATCAGTATTTTCTTGGGGATTGAGCTGTAAAACTGGTACATGTATTTACAACTGGTTCGTGCAACTAGTTTTTTTTTTTTCATTTTTCTTTTAAGTTGTGCTGACCGGTGTATTAGATGGGGGATGATTTGATGAGGGTCATATGTTATTTACAGTTCCTGCAACTTTCTTTTTCTTCTTTAAAATTTTTTTAATTTTTTTTAAATTTTTTTTAGTATAGCCATACCAATCGGCGTGTTAGTTAGGATAATTTATTGAGGGTCATGGTGCTCCCAAACAACAAGTATTTTCATTTCTATCCTGACAACTTCCCATCTACCCGTTCAACCGCTGCATCTTCACAAGTGGTTCGAAGGCTTTCCAATGCACAAAGGGAGACCAAGACAAGTTGGTGGAAGCTTTCTTGCCTGATAACCAAATTTGCTGCAAGACTTTCCACGTCCTCATCTCTCAAGTGAATCTCGATAAGCTCACTTTTCGGAAGATTAATTTTCTAGCTAGATGCTGCTTCAAAGCAACACTTTTCTCAAGTTTTCCATTTTCTGGCTGTCCACGTCCCAAAATAGAATTTTGTCATCGGGGAACTGCAGGTGCACGATATTGAAATTAGTGATCTCTTCACCAATGCTATCAATAAACCCTTTAAGCCTTATCCAACATTCTACATAGAACTTCATAGAGGAAGGGCGTAAGCTGGTCCCCTTGGCATAGGCCTCTCAATCCTCTAAAGAATCCATCTAGAGAACCATTATCCATAAATGAGAAAAATGCTGAGCTTACACATACTTGCATCCCTTTTCTCCATTTTATCACAAATTCCTTCCTTCTTTGCAAATACATATATCTAATTTGCAGACTACTGCATGCCTTCCCACCTAGTGTCTTGGATTGATACATTTGTTTGCAATTAAAGTTATATCAAGGATTTGGCTCCCAAACACAAAAGCCCCTTGAGCCTTCAAGACATGTCCACCGAGCACCTTTTTAAGCCTGGGCACTAAAACTTTAGCCAAAATTCAATACAATCCCTAATAAGGCTTACGGGGCTAAAGATCTTTTAGGTTTAGTATGTCATCTTAATTGGATTACTCTAACTTATTCAATAAGGGCCTGCTTGGATTGTGAATTACATTAGTAATTCAATGTAATAGCACTATCATTACGATTTTACAACGTTTGTTTAAACATGTAATTTGGTAGTTAGATGCAGTTGTAATAGGAAACAAGTAAGAGAATTCATAATCATTACAATTTTACAATGTATTGAAGTGGAAATCTCTTATGTAAACACCGAAATCAATGTATTCTCTCTCTCTTGTTTTGAATGATAACGAAACATTTATTAAAGACCCGCCAAAGGACGGGGAAAGAATACAACCTGACAAAAACCAAGAGGAAAGATTAGTAGACTTTACTGAAGAAAGATTAGTAGACTTCACTGCCTTTACATAAAGGAGCCAATGTTGTCAAATTGCATAAAATCACATAATCCATTACCCTGAGTTGATCGCTTATGGCATCGCATAATCACGTAAGCGATCTGATGTAGGATGATGGAAACTATCGTGGGATGCAAGATGAGAGATCAGTTACACATTAATTTCGGCAATCAACATGTAAATTCAAGCATATCATCAAAATAGATTTGGAAATTCAGATTTATAACACGAATATCCTAGGTTTCATATATGCAGTGCACAAAAATATAAAATAGTTCAAGAGTGGCCCATTTGGAAGTAGGGATTTCCAATCCAGCGTGGGTAGTGCAACAATCACGTTGATAGACAATGATGCAAGAAAAATTCTGGTTTGGGGGTAAGTTACATAAAAAAATTCAGATTTTCATTAGGGTTTTATATTCATGGATGGAGATTTAGGGATTCAAAGGATCTAGGGTTTAGTGAGTTTTGGATGGAAATCAAAGAGGGGAAAACCTCAAATGGGGGCCCACATGTGACTGCCTGTATTGACACAAATGTGTGCGTGCATGTGCACATGCGAGTCCACGCATTGCTAGGTAAAAAGGGAAGAAAAAGAGAGAGGATTGAGTGGGTTTTCGATGAGTTTAAAATGTTGTAATGGAAGGGAAATGAGGAAGACAAAAGAAGAAGAATACCTTTTGAAGAAGAGTAAGAGGAAGGATGCACCTTGGGGAATCCACCACCAAACAAGCCTTTAGCCTTTCATAATTCAATTGGAAAGGATTGCTTTTCATAAACCCTAAAACACAAGGAGGAAAATTTCTTCATACAAGAAAATTTCTCTTTTTTTTTTTTTTTTTTTCTTCTACTCAATAACTATACTAGGGTTAGACATCCACCCCCTGTGCTTTTATAATTAAAAATTCAGAATAATTACAACTATGCCACTCACTTAAGTGAAATGATCCATCATCCAAAATAAGAAAACTAAAACACTTATTATCAATCTTAACCATCAAATAAATCATAAAAATAACAAAAAATGTAAAGAAAGCAAGATCAGAGTCCAAGGGGCCCAAATCTGGAAGATTTGGTGGCTCGATGGCCTGTTCGATAAGATCCAACGATCAGATTTGGTGGCTCGATGGCCTGTTCGATAAGATCCAACGATTGGATCGACACGAAATAAAAATCGTATGACTAAAATGGTCTCCTAAGTAGCCCACATGCATCATCCGAAAGTGGGGTCTTCCTGATGCATGTCCAATGCATGTGGGGTCTTCAAAATCGCCCAGTTCGCCCCATTTGGAACTAGTCTCCTATCTACAAAGAAAGTTGCGCTGATTGGGTGGTCGCCTTTGTCTATGGTACACCCAAGTAGGTCCTCTGATGTCCTCATCACGATCGCTCAGGTTGATGGCTTTTTTTTTTTTTTTTTTTTTTGAAAAATTAAAGAAAATTGAAAAAAATGATAAAAAATAGAAAAAATTGTAAAAAGTTCTAAAAATTAAGAAAAACTGTCTAATTACTACAAGTGATTGGATTAGGTTTATTTACCTATTTCATTGTAGTTTGACTATTAGGCCATCTATATATTGAGTTATATTATATTATATTATATTATATTATATATAACAAAATAAATTTAAATAGCCAACAAGTTAAACTAAGAAAGAATTAATTATTGAAAACTATAAACATAGAAATTTTATTGATAACTTGAATCTCGATGAGTTGTTGCATGCAATACAAGTTGCAAGTTACAACTTACAACTTATTACAATCTACAAGAAATTTGATCATTGGCCATTATGCCATGGCATACTAGAGTATGCCATAATTATGCGATTATGCCATCGCATAACCATCACATACTTTAGATGCCATGGCATACCTCCTGCATGGCATATGCGACCATAGCATATCCGATCTAAGCCAGTGTATGCTATTATGCGATCGCACATGACAACACTATAAGGAGCCCATTCCAAAACAATGAATTTCACTAAACAATTGTCTCTTCAATAGGGGAACTCTTGTCTTGAAAGCATCGATATTTTCGACCTTTCTATATAAAACTAGAAGATTCCCATCGCGACAAGTCTCCATATGGCTTTCCGAGATTTAGCCACTGCAACTCTGTGCCAAGCCCATAAAAGATTATCAACAAATTTCAGCATCACCTATGAGATATAGAAGAGAAGAATGAAGTGGTCCCAAACTTTATGCGCGAAGGGGCAATGGATGTAAAGATGATCAATTGACTCAACGTGTCCCATATACATCAAGCAAATGTTGGTAAGAATAAGGGATCTCCTTTGAAGGTTATCTATGGTTAGAACTCTCTTCCTCTCCACAAGCCAAATGAAAGCCGCAATCCTTGGAGGAGCACCGTAAGACCAATGATGGAACGGGAAGGAAGGCGAGGAGGTTGGCTTAGAAGTCAAACTATAGAATGATCTCATTGAAAAAACACTAGAGCTATGAGCTTTCCAAATCATTGAGTCTTCTTAAGGCAATGCCATGATAAGCTTCAGATGGTCGAGGAGGCTAAGAAGCTACTCAAATTCCTCATCCGACAAATTTCTCCAACAAGGAGGAGACCAGAAAACCAATCCACCCTCTATGGAATAGCAATGATCAACAAGAATAAAACGGTTTGCAACAAAACCAGCGATACTCTGGAAGAGATCGTGTAAAGGACTATCCCTGCACTAACAGTCGACCCAAAAAGGAATCCTATTCTCTTTTCCAAGAGAAAAGGAAACTCCTTCACGAAATTTATGCTCGGTGGTAACAACAGCCTTCCAAACATGAGAGGCATGATAGAGAGGAAGATTTTGTGCTCCAATCGCTTGCATGAGTACCGCATTTGGACATAAGGAGATCCCTCCATAATTTCCCTACCTCCGAATTGAACCGAACCAAACCTCCTATGCCACTTCCCAAGAAGAGCATTATTCATAAGAACCAAATCTTTCAACTCGGCTCCACCCTTATTAATAGGCTTGTAGACTCTCTCTCAACTAAGCAAGTGAAAATTTCTGTTTTCCTTGGTACCTTTCCACAAGAAATCTTTTCTTAATTTATCAAGCATAACCGACATAGATTTGGGCATTTGAAGAGAGACATAAAATAGATTGGCATGCTAGAGAAAGCCGCTTTGATAAGAGTTAACCGCCCTCTCAAAAAAAGGTAGTGATGCTTCCATGAAGACAATTTCTTCTCAATTCTTTCAATAACCTTGTCTCATAAGTGTTTAGGAGGCTTCTTAATACAAAGCGACAACCCAAGATAGGATGAAGGGAAAACACTAATTTGTAACTAAAAACATTCGCAAGCTGAGGTAGGTCTTCTTGATCCATATGTATTACCAACACCTTGCATTTGGAAACATTAACATTTAACCCCGAGACTGCTTCGAAACAAACTATAATCTTTTGAAGATTATCAACCATTGTAATGTCTGTGTCGCAAAAGAGGATCGTGTCATTGGCATATTGAAGGTAACTAACTTGCACCTTGAAGCCATTAATTAAACCATTTTCCTCAGCTTTGTGGAGTATCATACTAAATGCTTCCCCAACTACTACAAAGAGATAAGAACTAAGAAGATAAAGGATCCCCCTGCCTGATGGCATGAGAAGCCTTGAAGAAACCGAAAGGAGACCCATTAATATGGAAAAAGGCAGAGTTTGGATACATGATTTAATCCAACCTCTCCATTTAGGGCCACATCCAAGTCTCTCAAGCATATAGTGTAAGAATTTCCAATCCATGTGATCGTAAGCCTTTTCCATATTGAGCTTGCAAACTAAGCCTTTCTTTCTTTCCTTGTGCCTAGAGTAAATACATTCATCTGCTATTTATAATTTGTCTTCTCAGGACAAAAGCTCCTTGATTTTCCGAGATGATACTAGAAAGAACATTCATGTACCTTAGATCAGGGACTTTCTCTAAGATTTTATATGGGCTTTTGATAAGACTGATAGGACGAGTCTTTTAATGATTCCGCTCCTTCGATCTTAGGAATAAGAGCTATAAATGTTGCTCCAAGGTCATTAGAGAGTTGGCTTCTTTTGAAGAATTCTGAAACAAAATTCATCACGTCTCCACGAACTGTCAGCCAAAATTTTGCTAGAAGAACATAATTGGGAAGCCATCAGGATTGGGAGCCTTCTCTCCACACAGAATCGACAGTCACTTTAACTTCTGAAATAGGCTTCTCAAAGGAACTCTGCATCCTCAACAGAGTGGTGGGGGACCTCCAAATTATCTAATCTCGGTGTATGCCATTGATCACAAGAGAACAATTTTTTTTTTTTTTTTGTAAAACTGGACCATAGAATCACAAATTTTCTTTTTATTCGAGGTTCTAACACCATCCACTATCCAGTGTATTTTCTCAGTTGGTTTGACATTTCAGTAATGTGAAGTATCATCATTACAAATTTACCACATGTATCCAAACACGGGCATTGTCAGTCAACCTGTTTTCCAAGAGATATGTATCGTAATTTGTAATCATTGCACTTTTACAATACATTATCGATGTAATTTGCAATCCCTGCTTGGGGTTTGGGAAAATGGCTAGTGCCGTGGGTTTACTCCCCACAGATGCAAGTTTGATTCTCCTCCCCGTGATTTACCCGATGCATGTGGTTTGCAGGTGATTGTGTGCATCCGCAGGGAATAGTCTCGCCTTAAAAAGGGGCGGGGAGAGCCTATTGTCATAAAAAAAAAGTGTGCTTTACAATCCAATCTGTTCCTAAGTTATTTTTAGAGTGAAGTGATCTAGTGTGCCCAGTGTATGGAAACCTTTCCATGCACCTTGCGGCATTTGGATTCACTGCTATCCAATCCACATCACCTATCTGGACCTCCGTGTTCAGTTTGTTCTTTGTTCAATATTGTGCAAAAATCATAGCAATCTGTGTTGTAAACACCCATGACTGGAACTATCTTTTGCAAACAGCTTTTGCCCATCCATTTTGCATGTCAGTGATTTTATGGGGTTTAAATCGTCCTATCAGTATGATTTTCTCAAGGAAGCCTATGAAGAGCTGACTGGATCTAATGAACAGTCCAGATAGGTGATGTGGATACCAAGGACTAGGAGTCCAAGTGCAACTAGGTGCATGGAAATGTTTCCATACACTTATCACATTAGATTGTTTCTCATTTAAAAAAGAAAAAAAAAATGCCCAAAGCATAAATTTGCTTCTTATTATTTCTTTGTACCTTTCACCTACTTTTCACATGAGATTCGTCATACCACCCCCCCCAATCTTCCATATTAGTTTGACAAGTTACATTGACTGTTTTGCAGGTTCCCCAAAGGAGTCCCATGGGTCAGATATCATGGTATTTACAAAGACTTGCATATTAATCTAATCTGGCCAGGGAAAGACTCACTTCTAGGTAAATTTTGAATGTTATAATTGTTTTACCATAGTGCAATTCAAATTAGTGAATAGCCATGCGATGTGGGTTCTTTCATTTACAGTGTATAACTCCAGTTATGCTGCTATGAAAATTTGAACTGTACTCCCGTCCAGATACAATTACATCATCTATTTCCTTAGGAAAATCTGCAGTCTTCATCTTCTCATCCTTGTTAAATGATAGACTTCTGTAAATTCTCAGAAGAAAAACCACTTTTAGATGAAGCTCTGTCATCGTCATCATAGCCTTCCCCAGCATATGGGTCATCTTTACAAATCTTGTTTGTTATGTGGTCTAATAGTACTACCAGCGAATCCTGATCTAAAGGTCTTCATATTATTGTATTATAATTTTCATGCTCATTTTATATGCTCTCTTCTTCTGCAGGTTGCATGAGTTGCTATCGTTGAACTGTTCCTTATTAGCTTGAGCAGTTTAAAGTCTGCAGTTGGTTTGATAATTGAAACTAACTTGAATCCTAACAAAATTTTGTGCACTTCCAGATAATTTTGTTTTTATTGTGGAATCTAATGTTGTTTTACCTCTGCATTAAATACTTTCCAAAATATATGCTAGTTTTCTGTAAAAATTCATGTCACAACACGTGTTCATGACATTGTTCTGAACATTGATCAGACGTACATTGGAAAGTCCCGAATAACATATGTTTTAGTAGTTAATTAGTGATTTGTAATGATAAAAATGTTTTCCTACTGTTATTGTGTATTGTCTATGTAAACTGCCATAGGAGGTCAGTCGATGCACTCACTGCTGGTGCTGTAGGGACATGTGTTTGAGTTTAATTTCCTGGGGATTACTCTGGTTTAGTGGGACAAATTTTTTGTCTAAAATCAGAGAAGAAATTCCCATATGAATACACGATGATTTTTTTTTTTTCCCCTTTCATGGATAACTGAAAATTTATTGAAACGAAAGCAAAAAGAAAAGAGACAAAGGTCGATGAGAGATCATCCAACTAATAAAAAAACAAAAATTTCCCTCAATTTACCTGAAAAGCCTTAATACTCTTAACCAGTGATTTAATATCGATAGTATCGGATGATATATTGGCCGATGCTATTGATATCGCATGTAGTTGATACGATATATAGGGGGAGTTAAATTCTGCTGCATTGCACAAAATAGAGCAATGTATTGCTGATATGTTGTGATATTTTGCAGAAAGCCCTTCATAAAATTTCCTTATTTTGTTGATACATGTGATAAACTGTGATATGTATTGGCAGTACATTGTGATATATTCTCCCACCAGAAATTTGAAAAAGATTCATGAAAAACCTCACAAAAACATGGTTTAGGACTATACAAAGGAAACTTGTTGTGCATTCACATTTCTTGTCATATTTTCAATTATAAGTGTGTAATTATACCTCTTCCAACATATCCAGAAGGTTTATTGAAAAATCCCATCAGTTCTCAACGTTTCTTTCAAACAATGATAAATTCTCCTATACATGCAATAGCGATGTGTTTGTGTTTCCCAAAAACTTTTAGGTATACAATATACTCGTGGCATTATTTTTCATCCTCAATGCCACTGTAGCTTTACTTGAGAATAAGCCTCAAGAATTTCTGAATGCCACTATCTATTGAGTAGAAATACATGTCAATGATTTGTATACTCGATATTTAACAGGGAGCACTAGATAATCAAGAGTACAAAACACATTACCTTGTTTGAACTAACCTTTCCCCTTGGCTTGTGGAATAGTTTGACATGGGCATCATGGAGAACTTTCTTTACCTTGTTATTGTTATCAATTCTATGCCTGTAATGATATTTTGGGTTCAGTAATATGTTGAGACCTAATTCAGAAACGAATTAAAAATATGAAAGAAACAATTAATAGAAGCTAATGCAATATATAGAAACTAAAAACTAAAAACTTACTAGTTGCGTGAAGTGGGTATCCGACTGTCTTGTACCATCAATGATTAATGATCTCACACAATGCACCCATTTGTAAGATCGATGGGCTGTAACTTTGATTGCATCTTTCATGATTCACATTGACCCATACAAATCTTATCGATGACTACGTCTTGTTGCCCACCACCCTTAGGACTATAAATGGGCTAAAACAATGGCAACCATGCCATGAACCTTTTCCCAAAATGCATTGTTTAGAACTATCCCCTCAATCCTCAACCCTATTTGACTATCGCTTTTATCGCATCCACCCTTTCTGCAATGGTCAACATGGATATTAGTTTGGCTTTATCATGGAATGCCAAAGCGGTTACGTAACGGCCATAACAACTGTTACGTAATGGTAAACGTAACAGTTGTAATTGTTACACATTACAGGGCTGAAATGGCCATCACAGAAAAAATGGCCCGTAACCAGTGTTCATATTGTTGGCGATATTATCGATAATATGGTGATAATATTGGTATCGATGAGTCACTGTCATCAACTCCCCCATATATTGCATATTTGCATCCCTTCGGTGTTTCGGCGAGTTTTTGGCGATGTTATCACTGAAATGATAAAATGGAGATATTTTTGATATTATCAGGCACTATCAACACCTAAGAATCCTAGACACCATTGCCAGTCAACACTTTCGACGTTAATATCTTTAAATATCGCGAAAATATCGGTCCAGCGACATTCGACTTCCAACAGTTGCTTTGTTTGTAAATGCCAAAAAATTGATTTTTTTTTTTTAATAGAAAATTGTGAGGATGTGTTGAAATTGCTTCAGATGTGGTTTGGGTTGTCAATTTCGGCATATCTTATTGCATCTATTTAGATATTCGAGCATTTGATTTGGGGCAAATCCACTGTCAATGGCTTTGGTGCAAAAGTCTTCTTCTGACTCCTTGCAAGGACTTTCTCTCTCTCTCTCTCTCACACACACACACACACACACACACACCCACACACACACACACACACAAATTAATGAGTCTTTACTCTCTTTGTTAGTTTCAACTTTCAAGGCTCTTTTTTTTTGTCATTAAAAAAAAAGGTTTGCTGTGTAGAAGCAAGGTATAAAGCAATTATATGATACTCGGGCAGTGTAGGATGATTGATACAATGGCACTAAAAAATTGTATACGTGGCATACATTTTAATTGATAATACACTGATTAAGTTGTGAAACATACTATTACTTAAGTCATAGTCCCAAAACGAGATTGTTTGAACAATCCAAACCTCTAATTCGTGGACACATTAAAATAACATAAAATTTTGTTTAAACATTATCAAAAATTATTTGGATGGATGGATGGATGGGTGGATGGAGGGATGGGATAGTTGGATGGATGTTTGAATGGATGAGATGGTTGGATGGATATTTAGATGATTGGATGGGATGGCTAGATGGTTGGATGGACGGATGGATATTTGGATGATTGGATGGGGTGGTTGGATGGATCGATGGGATGAGATGGTTGGATTGTTCGGTGGATGGTTAGTTGGATGAATGAATAGATGGATGGGATGGTTGGATGGACGGACGGATGAGATGGTTAGATAATTGGATATGATGGTTGGATGGATGGACGGACGGATGGGATGGTTGGATTGATGGACTGATGAGATGGTTGAATTGATGGACGGATGGGATGGTTGGATGAATGTATGTTTAGATGATTGAATGTGATGGTTGGATGTTTGGATGATTGGATGGTCGGTTGGATGTTTGGGTGGACGGTTGGTTGGATGTTTGGGTGGACAGTTGGTTGGTTGGATGGACGGGATGGATGGATGGTTGGATGATTGGATGGGATGTATGGATCGACAAATGGAATGGTTGGATGGATGATTGCATGGGATGGATAGATGTTTAGATGATTGGATGGATGGATAGATGGGATGGTTGGATGGATGAAATGGATGGATGGGATGGTTGGATGGATAAATGGAATGGATGGATGGGACAGTTGGATGGATGAGATGGATGGATAGGTGGATGATTGGATGGATGGGTGGGATGGATGGATGGTTAGATGGTTGGATGGATGGGATGGGATGGTTGGATGGGATGGGATGGTTAGATGGATGGATGGATGGATGGATGGGATGGTTAGATGGATGGATGGTTGGATGGGATGGATGAGATGGTTGGATGGATGGGATCGATGGTGGATGCTTGGATGGATGGGATGGATGGTTGGATCATCATGCATGTGTATTGTGTTTATATGCTTATTTATGCATAGATATATAATGTATGCATGCTTTATGCATGTTGGTTTGCTTGTTAATTAGCTTAATAAGATTTAAGTGATTGTTGCGTTATTGTTGGACTGATTTTTTAAGACAACATACTTTTAGGTCCCATTAATGGAAACTTATTATGTATGCATTCGTTTTACAATGTTTTGATTCTTAAATAAGCAAAGATGTGTATTTTAGCATCTCATGAAGTTTCACAAAAAAATTCCACTATTATCCGTCTGAGTGCAAGTAAATTTAATACCAATCAATGCCCTACCAAATTTGTCAAATCAACCTCGAGGGGCTTGCTTCAAAATATATATTGCATTTTTAGGATAGCATACCTTATTTTGCTCCCCCCTCTGAGTAAAACTAGGAGGAAGCATATAAATTTCTTTAGTCAAACCACCATTTAAGAAGGCGTTCTTAACATCAAACTGGTGCAACAACCAATTCAGATTAGCAGCAAGAGATGATAACACGAACCGAGTTCATCTTAGCAACACGAGCAAAGATTTCAGAATAATCTTTACCATATGATTGTGTAAAGCCTTTAACTATTTGATGAGCTTTATATCTGGCTATACCATCACTAGGGTGGTATTTAAGAGCATACACCCAGCAATAACTCACCAAAGTCTTCCCAACAAGTAAAGTAGTCATCTTCAATGTATGATTCTTCATAAGAGTAACCTTCTCCTCCTCCATAGCTTGATGTCACAAAGGAGAAGTCAGAGTCTATTTAAATTTTTAGGAATAGTATAAGAAGAACACTCAAGAGTAGAAACAAATGAATTGTATTTAGGAGACAAGGAATGATAGGAAACAAAATGTTGAATCGGATGAGCAATACACTGTCTTTTAGATTTTCTAATAGCAACAAGTAGATCAAGAGATAAATCTAAGAATGGATTAGAATAAATGGGTAAGCGAGTAGGAATACAATCAATACCTGGATTCGAGGAGCATGCCTTGTTGTGGATTGTGGGAAGACTACTATTTGAACATTCATTCTTTCATGCACCTTGAAACCATGTTTAGTTGCATAAGAATTAGGAACCACTTTATTCGTAGCATCATTAGGTGGAGACCATTTCTTTGGAAAAAGAAAAGAATTGGATCGGAGTCAAGAACAAGCATAGGAATAACCATTAACTAGTGCTCTTCATGATCATGTGAAAAACATGGAACATTTTCAAGAAATTTGACATTCACAGAAACATAACGTTTTTTTATTGATCGGATGAAGACGCTTATATCCATTTTGGGAAGCTGAATATCCCAAGAAAATACATTTAATATTCTGATTTGATAATTTATTTTGATGAGGATTTGTATTGAAAGTAATGCGGGGGCATTTTCATATCAGGCTTGAGTGGAGTGGCCTGTGGGATGCAGGAGCACACTCGGGATGGGCGGCTCGCGGAACCTATGGATTTAGGTCCCATGAGGGGACGAAACCCATGGATTTGGGGCCCACGAGGAGGGTTCGGCCGATGACCTAACCCATGGATTTGAGGCATGGGTTATGAGATGAAGGGATTAATTTGCTATGCTCTACTAGTTCGAGCTTTTAGAGCAAGTGGTTAATTGTCCTGCATCAAATTGGTATTAGAGTGAGAGGTCTTGTGTCTGAGACTCCTCACCGGGGGTGATTAATGCGGAGCCGTTTTCACATCGGGCTCGAGTGGGGTGGCTTAAAGGATGCAGGTGCTCACTCGGGGTGGGCGGCCGGCGAAACCCATGGATTTGGGGCTCGTGTGAGATGGAACCTATGGATTTGGGGCTCACGAGGAGGGTTCGACCGAGGACCTAACCCATGGATTTGGGGCCTCGACTATGAGATAAAGGGATTAATTCGCCATGCTTTATTAGTTCGAGCTTTTAGAGCAAGTGGTTAATTATCTTGCATTACAAAGCATAACAAACACACTCAAAGGCTCGTAATGGAATTTTAGGAAGGGTAGAATGCTAAGAAATATTGAATACAAGACTGATCCTCAAGAATCGTAGGAGGCAAGCAATTAATTAAATGATAACCAATAAGGTCAACATCCGACCAAAGATATTTGGGATCAAACATACCAATGAAGAACTTAATTAATTTCTAGAAGATGTCTATCCTTTCTTTTAGTATTAGTGTACTAACCTTTTTTTTGGGGGGGTATATGCACTAGTGGTTTGATAATTTGTACTATGCTCCTGAAGATACGACAACATAGAATGATAAAGATATTCTTTTGCATTATTAGTGTGGAGGGTTCTAATATTTATATTAAACTGATTTTTAAACCAAGCATAAAACAGTTTGAAGATTGAACCAACCTTATCTCTATTTCATCAAATAAATACATGTCATATGAGAAGCATCATTAGTGACCGAGGCAAAGTATTTAAATCCATTATAATTAATTGTAGTCATCCATGAAAGATAATACTTGCCACAAACCATGCATTTTAGTATAATAATCAGAAATTGAACGTTCCCCCTATCTCAAAGTCCCAATCTCCTGGTAATTATTGTAAATCCAAGCTATATTATTCTAATCGGCATGCAATTCATGGGTAGTCAACCAAATCTTAAGGGTAGTAGATAATAAGAAAAGGCCTTCATTAACTTCCGGTTCCATAGAATTCAGAAGCTAGGACATGTCGAGCAGGTTATTTAGTTTCTAATCTCCACAAGAAGGGTTTGATATAGCAAGTTCTGGTATGTTGTCATCTTTTTAACCTAACTTTTGTTTTTCAATAAATCTTTCCATCTTAAAGTTGATTGAATCAACTATCTCAGACCTTGACGAAGAGGCCATATTGAATCCACACATTATGGATAAAAACCAGGGTCAAAATAATAGTCAAATCCCAATTCACGAAACTCCAAGAAGATAGAGGGAGGATCTTATGGCTAGATTAACAAATCTGAAAGATAAGGATTACTGTATGCAGATTTTAATAAATCTGGAGATTAAAATGTCCAAACAATAATCAACATAAAAATCCTTATTACTACAAATGGATTTCGGCAAATTTGTAGGAAAATCTACCCAAAAAGTCCAGCGAACACAAACTTACAGTAAAAGATTACAAGTGCAAACCAGTTTTTAACAAAAAACTTAAGAAAATTCCGAACCTTGATTGAAAAAGATTGTCCAGCAAAATCTTCTATCAGATCTCCCGTCCAGAAAAATCTTCTATCAGATCTCCAAAAATAGGGCCACAAGTTTCAGGCCTCAAAGAAAATATGAGCCACAATTTGGACTCCACAAATCACAAAAACATAAAAAAACCTCCAGCTGCAGGTCTCCCCCTCTCGAATCAAATCATATCAGTGGGTAAGAAACACCAACAATCCTCAAAACAAGATGAAATATATGTATAAAAGAAGAAAAAAGGAAAAGTTGAAAAATAAATATACTTTGAAGGAGAAAGATCAAGAGATGAAGGAACAAAGAAAGAAACCTTAGGAAGAATCCCTAGGCTCTGATTCCATGTAAAGTAGAAAAACTTTGAAAGAAGGGAAAGATTGTAGGATTGGATGACCAACCTTGTATTTATAAGACAAAATTTGCAAATTACATAAAATATCCCCAAGTGAAAGGGAAAAAATTGGAAACAGGAAAAAATCTAAGAAATAACATAAAACTATTAGGCCCAAAGGCCCACGGCAGGCCTATATATACTATAACAGTATGTAGCTAGAAAGGGATAGATGAAATTCTTTGGGGAAATTTAGGGCACTATGAACCCTGAAATAATTAATAAATTCAGATACAAAATAATTTTGCATCTTTCATAAGGCAGGCAAAATGAGATGGATTCGTGCATGATTCAGGATTGTTTCGTGTCAGTGAGGAGCTCTATGAGTCTTGAACTTTCATTATTTCTGATGAAGTCTTGAACTTTCATTATTTCTGATGAATGTACACACTAAAAATTCCTGGCATTGCATTGAATTGTGAATGTGTGGTCAGCTCAAGGGCTGCAACAATTTCAAATGGTAGCTTTCATGTTTGCAGATTTCATCTGACCGTAATTGTGTTGCTGTTTCAAACCAATGAATGCCTGAGCAGGCACCCATGGACTGAAGTCCCATGGTTTTTATGCAGTGAATCTGTGTAAATAATGGGAGGATGCACTCAAGTAGCCAAGTTTCATTGTTTGTTGACCCCCCCAAATAGCCAGGACAAAATTATTATGACAGTGACCACGACTTTCGTAGGTTTTTTTTTTTTGTAATTCAGTTAGTGCACTGTTAAGAGTACAAGCGTTTCTAGTTTCTAGTTTCTAGAATCACTCTATCCAGGAGACATTGTACTGTATTTGTTTTCGTATGAATAAGCTTTTTCTTCGAATGTTCTTTGAACACTGATTTCTTTGGTGAATTTAACTCATGGATCTTATTCTTGCATTTAGCTTGTACAAAAATGTTCTCTTAAGGCATTTTTGGATTCCTGAAAAGCATAACAAAGGAAATAGTGTTTCTTGGGAAACCTTATTTCCAAGGAACTGTGGGAAAGGAAATATTGTTTTCCTTGTTTGTTGTTAACAAAATTTTCGTAGAAATTTATAATATGTTTTCAAGTATGTCGTTTGACAAAACAAAAGCTTTTCTTGAAAAGAATTTAGGTAGTCAGTAGCACTTGTGGCGCATGTGGGATGCTTAGAGATGGATAGTGACACATGTAGCATACACTGCATATGTGGGCACTTGAAGTTGAATTGTAGCACGTGTGGTACATGCAATGTGTTTGAAGGTGTACGGTGGCACATGTGGCACAAGACGTGCAGTGGCACATTTGACATGTGAGCACTAAGGCTAGATGATGATACTTGTGAGAATTGAAGATGGTCAACGGCATGTGTGGCGCATTGGTGCATGTGGGGTGCTTTACACATGTGGGGCACAAGTAAGATGAATTGTGCTACATGTAGCATAATGGCACATGTAGGGTGCAAGAGAAGATGGATGCTGACATATGTTTCACATTAGCACATCGGGGGCTCTTTATTCACGTGAGGCATAAGATAAGATGGGTGGTGGCACATGTGGCTTAGTGGCACTGTGGGGCATGGCCGAAGATGGACAATGTCTCATTTGGCACATGCGAGGTGATTGAACATGGATAGTAGCGCATTTGGGCTTTAACCCTTGAGAAACCCATTTTCCTTCCAATGAGAAAACGCATTTCTTAAGGGTGGAAGTGGGAAAATAAGTTAATTTATTTTCCTACAAAGATAGAAAGTGGGAAATAGTATTTCCCACAACATTTCACAAACAAAGGCTTACCAAACAATGGAAAGTGAGTTTCTTGGGAAACACTTCCATTTTCCGTACTTTCCATGAATCCAAACAGGCCCTTATTAAGGCTGGAAATGGTGCACATTTTGTTGCTAGGCTATATATATATATATATATATATATACATACATATATATATATATATATATATATATATATATATATATTTGTGGCACGATCTCCTAACTCCTGTTATACTATTTGTAAATATAGTTCCTTTGTATTTCTTGTTTCTTTTGATCACTAATGGTGGTTCCATAAACCTTTTCTGCAGGGGTTGATAATGTAGGCACAGTATCAGCATCTCTCGTGACCTATGCTTCTGTCCTAGCATTAAAGCCAGACCTTATCATAAATGCAGGCACTGCTGGTGGCTTTAAGGTACCTATAGTTTCTTCACACACTTCTTGAAATATTGTTGCTCTTTTCTGGAATCTAAACATCGTTATGGAGTTTTTTTTATTTCATTGTATCAGCAATAGCATTTGATCCTTGATGCTGTGGTTGCTAAACCATTGTTGAGGGCAATCATCCATGTGATCTTTAAGCTGTTATTATTTAAATAGTTGAAAATTACTGTTGGCAATGGGTGAGGCTAATTCAGCTGGATCTTTAGTCATACCTGTTCTTCTACTCCAATAGTACCACTGAAAGACCAGTCTTCCTTGGCACCATTCACTGATGTCAAGAAAGTTCAATATTGAAGTAATCCTCTGTTGTTCTCTTTTCGTTTTTTCTGGCTGGTTGAAATGAATAATTCTCTGAATTTGATCTGATGTGTCATTCATTCATTTGAACTGTTGCTGCCTGGGGAAGAACCAAACACCTCTCTCTCTCTCTCTCTCTCTCTCTCTCTCTCTCTCTCTTCATTTCAGGAGAATAACACTTATCCCTTTTGCGTTGATGCATACCGAAAAAAGACACATTTAAAAGACTGAGGTCCTAACTTGTCACGAGAAGGTCCCAATGCATGAACAAAATCCACACACCCAAACACTTTAGAAGGGATGCTAAATAGAGCATAAGTGAAGCTTTAAGATATGAATAGGGTAACTAGTTCCAAGAGAAGGTGAAGGCATCCTATTTATCATGTAGGTCGCAGTTAGCACTGCCTCATCCTAGTAGATCTTTGGAGCTTTTCTTCCTAGTAACGTAGATTGAGTTACCTCAAGGAGGTGCTGATTCTTGCGTTTTCTTTTGGAAGATAAGTAGAACTCTTTATTTCCTCCAAAAGGACACGTGGCCCAAATAATACAAGAGGGGGCCCACACTTCGAGCCAGGGAAAAGGAAAATGAAAAATAGAAAGAAGAAGGAACTTACACCCTAGGTCAGGGAGGCACCCACACCCCAGGCCAAGGAAAGGAATAAAATCCACACCCAAGGTTAGAGAAAGAGCCCACACCCTATGCCAGGAAAAAAAGAGGAAAAGGAAAGTAGAGGGAGAGTCAAACTTAAAAAAGCGAAACTAACTCAATCTCGGAGATAATACAAATGGAGGAGTTGGATGGGGCATTAGCGAGCTTAGAGATGAGTGCTTTCTTTCGCATACTAATGATCATCCCCTCCCCTCCATGCTCACTAATCAGAGATCTCAGATTTTGAGTGAAGCGTCTCATATTCCAAGAGGAAGAATTAGGCTTTGCGATCGCATGATCACGGTCTTCATTGCGCACTTCGATGAGGATACTTGAAATAAAGGAAATAAATCTTATTTGGCAGAAAAGAATAATAGGTAGACTCCTATCTCCTGGCCCTTGACTGTCAGCATCAGTGATTGCACCCCAGACAGTCTTGGAGGAAGGGAAGAGACACTAGAGGCTGATCTTAGAAGAGTTGATTTCGGTGCAAGAGAGCGTCAAAGAAGGCCCATGGCGATTTGCCGAAGCCTTTAGCTAGTGATTTGGATACTGCTTGGGATTATGATGGAAAGATGTTGAAAGATTCCAAGTAGCCGAAATATGCATGGGAGCGGTTACAACAATAGAGGGCCCAAAAATGAATAAAGTTTGGGATCTCACCTCCTCTAGAATATATCTTAAGATGATTTACCATTGATTCTTGCGTTCAGTCATGTAGTAGATTAGGGCACATGTATTCCTTGGCATTATCAGCTCGTAAAACCTTAATTCGAGTCTCAAATTGAGTCTGAATCATTTTGTCAAACAATTTTACAATTGAGGGTACCTCACTTCTATTCATCAAAAGATGTCTAGGTAAAACGGGAATAATTATCAATAAATGATATATATTTTTTTTATAACAAACAACAAAAGTAATGGGGGCATGCCCCAAGACATCAAAATGAATTAAAGAAAAGTAAGTAACATTCTTCTTATCATGAGAAGAATAGATGGTTTGATAATGTGTAGAAAGTTGAAAAGTATCACATTGAAAGGGAACATTCTCACTAAATTTATTTGGATACAAATACAAGACTTTTAGTAACTTGATCGACATATGACCTGTGTGTGCATGTGAAAGCTGAACACTCATTATTATTTGAACTTGACTATGAAACAAAAGCCGTAGGATTAATTGACATCAAGTAGTTATAGCCTCGAGCTTCCCGTCCACACCAATCCTCCTGATCCACTGATCCTGAACAACACAATTAGATGGGAAAACGTAACACAACAATTGCTTAGAGCACTAACAAAGAGCGGGTTATTAGGAAAAGATGGAACCTGAAAGACCAAAGGTAGCTTGAAGGAGGAGTTGAGTCGGCAAGATCCCCTTCCAGTAACCTTATAATAGGAATCATTGGCCAATTTGATATGATGAGGAAAGTAGGAATATGAAAGAAAATCACCTTCCTGTCCAATCATGTGATCAGTAATGGCAAAGTCTTTGACCCATGATGCAAAAGCATAGGACACGGACCTAGCCATATGATTAGTATATAAACTTGATGGGTCGCATGACGTGTAGTAGCAGAAAGAGAGGCACGTAGGCTCACAAGCTTTCTACAAAGCTCATTAATGGTGCTGGACTCTAGGTCGGTACAAAAGGGCTCCCCCTAAATTGTAGCACTATCAGCCCTACTCTTGGACTACATACGAAGATGTGGGTGAAGATCATAACAATAGACCTAGGTGTTTTGACGCCAACCACAATGGAGTACATACCAACTTGTCACTATTTTGAGAGGCTGACCATGGTTGTCCTTTTTGAAGGTTGCTTCTCGAGATGATTTTGACCCAACAACAAAGGCAGACTTCTCAAGGACTGATGTGTTATGCACTCCAGTTGATGCTGGTGATTCGCCTGACTTCTGATCTAGAGAAGCTAGGGACTTTGTTCCTATAATCCGCACTCCTCGACGCGTAAGACTGGAATGTAGACTGGCTAAGAACTCGAAGACCAACCATTTGTGAGGTTCTTTTGGAATGACAATGGTTGGAATACAATGATCTAACTCATCGGTGATGAAGGGCTGTTTAGTACGCTTCTATAGTTGATTTGACCTGTTGCATATTAGTGATCTCCCTTGCAACGAGAAAGTATGGGCCAAATCATCACATTGAGATTGCATACCAGCAATAATGTCTTCAATTTTGTTGGTAGTCTTGCTGAACACCAATCCTCCATTAATATCAGGTTGCATGGAGTGAAGTGATGATACATCGGCGTAAGATTCTGGCTTTCCCAATCATTGTGGAATGCCACATCTACTTTGGGGCCTATCAGTGCATTATCTTTCGCCAATGAGGTGTTGCCCCTTCGACGACCCTTATCTTTGGTATGTGTGGAGTTCCTGATTGTCCCTGCACACCTAATAAGTTGTTGCACGTGGGATCCGATTCCTTTAAATATTAGGAATTTTGACCACCCCTTTTCATTTCAAGTGCCACAACCTCATAGGCTCGTGAGAGAAGCCTCTATGCCCAACGGCTCGGTCTTGCCATAAGACTCCACATTACAGATTTTGCTTGCGGATGTTTCAAGGCTGCATATTTTGTATATGGATGATGCGCTCATAGCAGTGGAGCAAGCCAGCCAGGACAATTACATCTTAGAAGAGTAGCAGGCTGATGCAGAAGCACTAGAGGACCAGGAACGCTCAACTATGAGGAAGGGAACATGGCTTAGGAAGACGCATCGGAAAACGCAGTGATCATCACACCTCTTTGTGCAACGACTATAGGGACACTATAGGTATGGTCAATCAGACGGAGTTAGTGGTGGTGGAGGACAAAGATCTTAGCCTCGGGAGAATTGCGATTACCGAGGAGCAGTATAGATGGACGGACGAGAGAGATTCTCCAAAAGGATTGACGGCTTGGTCGGTATGTCTTATGGAGCATGCGATGAGGACGTCAGGGAAGTTTTCCATTTTGTTAGAAGCAGAGATGCACAATATCAGAATTAGGTCCAAATTTCAAAGACTAGGGAGTCTTTGAGGGGTTGGAGGGAACTCCTCAGCTTAGAATGTTCGATTAATTATGACTCTGCTTGAAGAGATAGCGGTGAAAAGAGGGGAAGGTTGGGTAAAGCTGGTGATCAATGATGGTTTTATCCTGGAATGTCAAAAGCTTGGGTTGCAAATTCAAAAGAGTCCATGTGAGGAAAGTTTGTAAGAAGTCTAAGGCGAAGATTATAGCACTGCAGGAGACAAAACTACAAAAAGTCAATAAAGGTATGATTGATTCTTGGGTTTCCATTTTTCTTGAGTAATTCTCTTATGCAAGACAGGCTTTTTACTGCAATTTACGGTCCTTGGACAAGTGGCACGAGAGATAAGTTCTGGGATGAGCTGAACATTGTTAGGCAAAAGTGGGATTTTCCTTGGTGCGTCAGGGGGGGATTTGAACCTAGTTTGGTTTACACATGAAAAATCAAATGGGTATGGGACCAACAAAAGCATAAGGAATTTTCTAGAATGGGTCTCCAATCATGATATGGTGGAGCTACCTCTATCGGGTGCCAGAGACATTTGGTCTCCATGCTTTACTCGACCCTCAAATACGAGACCCATCTTTTGACCTTTAGAAAGCATGCCACTCAAGGCTTCCACAACCACTATAAAAAAAAAGGAGAGAGTGGTCTCCGTGCTTTAAGCCCCACAGATTTGAAAAACCTTTTGGAGAGCCATTAACCAAGACCGAGACAAAGGCCAACAACACGCATTCAAGCATCCAACTGATCCATTTACTAACGTAGTTTATTCTTTTGAGCATATACTCCAGAAAATCCAATCTACTTGATCATATACCTTTTCGATGTCCAATTTGCACACCACACCTTTCTTTTACCTTATGTCTTGAATCAACACATTCATGAGCAAGCAATGCGTTGTCTAAAATTTATATATCCACAACAAAAGCACCTTGCTTTTCTGATACCATTGAAGGCAAACTGACTTGAATCTATTAGCCAAAGCCTTTTCTAAGATCCAGTAAACACTTCCAATAAAAAAATAGGCTGGAAATCTGAAGGGACTTGCCCTTAGGAATTAAAGCTATAAAGGAGTTTCCCATCCCTTTGGCAAGCTGACCCCCCTTTCACCAAACTCTTGCACCAAGTCCATAAGATCCTTTTTTATTGTATCCCAAAAAACTTGATAGAAGGCTATGGGAAAGCCCCCGAGATCTGACGTGTGATTTCTTCTTTCAGATTTGTTTCTCTAAATCTTTGCTTTTCGATACCGAGATTCCAGGGAAGGCCAAATTGTTCAGCAGTGGCCTCCTCCAATTGCTAGAAGATAATAGCTTGGAATAAAAATCAACAATAGTGGAGCAAATTTGATCCTTCTTTTCGAGTCTTTGACCTTCAACCATAATGTTACTAATCTGATTAGTTCTAGCCTGAGCGCCAGCAATACCATGGAAAAAGGAGGTGTTCTTGTTGCCATCCTTGAGCAACAAGGTTCTCGATCTTTGCCTCCACATGATTTCTTCTTCCTTAAGGAGCTTGGAGTACTCCACCGATAGCAACAAATGTTTATTATGATCTTCCATAGATAAATCAACGCCTCCTCTTATTTGATTTCAATCTCATTAAGCTCATTTACAATGCTACTAGCCTTTATGATGTAATCCTTCTTCCATTCAACCAATTTCCTTTTAAGGCCTTTAATCTTTTGGGCCAAACGAAAGCCAACCGTACTTGAAAATGAGGACTACCACCAATTTCGCTATTTAGCAACAAAATTGTCCACTTCCAGCCATGCTAGTTCAAAACGAAAGGGCTTAGGGCCCCAGCTCTTGTCTCAACTTCCAACAAAATAGGACAATGGTTTGATGACGTTCTAGGCAAACCATACAATTTTACCATTGTGAATTTTTCAACCCATTCAACTGAAAGCATGAATTTGTCTAACCTTGCCATAACTGGTTTCTCCCTCCCATTAGACCATGTGTACTTTGCCCTCCCATTAGAATATGGAGCATCTCATTTTGACTCCCCCATTCCTCAAATCCTCTTAAACTTCTAGTTATCTAACCACCGTTCAACTTCTCATGAACAAATTTGATCACATTGAAATCTCACCCAATGCACTAGGGGATGTTAAAGATGTTTTTGACTTGATTCAATTTTACACAAAAAAGGTGTCTTTGAATTGGAAGGCATGTACCATAAACTGCTGAGAATAACCACCTAAATTAAGAGGATGTCTCCCTAAAAACAATTGATACCGAAAAGCCACAAATATAATTGTCCCTCAAGCACCAACAATCCTTATTCCAAGCAATCACACACCCTGCCGAACCTTCGACATTCAAGGCTAGCCATCCCTTATTCTTAATCCCCCAAATGGAGCTAAGAATTTTATTGTCGAATGCCTCCAACTTTCTCCTAGAGAGAGGATTTGAACTTCATATTTTCTATAAACTTGTTTGACTTCGATTGTTTTTTCTTGGCCTCCCAGCCCCTAATATTCTAACAAAGAATCTTCATTGGATACCATGGTGAGATCCCCTACCCTTCTTTCTGTTGTTGCAAATGTTGGCAGAGTCATAATTCACATACCACTCCAGGCTCAACAATTCTCTCCAGTCCCTTGGGAATTTCGGTCCGACTTCTGCAGTTGTGCCTCGTTGGCCTTCCAAATGCTTGTCTTCCACAAAATTGATAAAGGCTTCCATGTCATCATCTTCAACTCCAAACATCAACCCTACATGCTTGCCCACATGTTCCAGCATATCCTTGTACCAAATCAACTCTTCTTCCAACATTGAATGCACACCTTGAAAAGATGGGAGTCTTTCAGAAAAGAAGAGGCAATGGTTTCACTGTTACTAAATGCCCTTAGTTTTTTAAAATGATGAAAATGCCCCTAAGCAATACGAATCCTCAACCATTCTCTCATTCCTCTCCCTCTCCCTCCCTCTGTCTACTTCCAAACCCTAACACCATCCCCTCTTTCTCTCTCATTTCACTCTCAATCCCATTCTCCATCTCAGACACTCTTTTTCTCTCCTCTGGCTACTTTCCCTCCCATCATCATCATCTAAGCCTTTTCCCAACTAATTGGGGTCGGGTACATAAATCCTATTTCTCCATTCCACTATGTCATATTGTTTAGATTCATGATGGAAATTATGGAATTAGTCTGACACTAGTTGCCAGCCTGACACGACCTCCTTTATCCGGGCTTGGAACTGGCAATGAAAGCACAAAACGCCCTCAAGTGCAATGTAATAGACTTTCATATATTGATTACAAACAAACGATATCTTGTAAGGGTGAGGAGTTCATAAAAATCCTTTTTTTTTTTCTTCCCTTTTTGTTGTATTTCAACATAATGGCACTAATTTACTAAATCACGCTTGGTCTATACTTGATTAGGCTCTATTTGGCTGATTTTTGAATTTTTACATTGTAATTTTGGCTGATCTTTATACTTTTTTTTTTTTCCCCTAAAAAATTTCAATAGATGCATGAATCAGTTGTTTGGACTCTAGATATATAGATGGAACTAGAAGTTAGTTGTTTTGGGCCATTTTTGGGATGACCATTAACTCAATCACTATTCATCTCAATTGTTTCTTGAGTTCTCACACAACTAGTTGGACGATAGTTTCATTGTTCAACTAGCAGCTAAATGTTGATTTGTTCTTTGTGCATGACATCTAATCCATCCAACAGATTGTCCCTGCCATGAAGAATGCATGATGCAAACATTAGGCCAATTTACTCAAACATGTTGGCTACACCTACACCATAGAAAATAATAGAAAAACCATTAGTTTGGCCCAAGGACATGTGTGGCCCACCTAATATGTGCATTAGCCTCATTTTCATTAGTTCTTCATGGTGAGACCAACCTGCTGGATGGGTTGGATGACATATGCATATGACATGTTGACATTTAGGCAGGGTGTCCCGTATCTGTTACGATGCGGCCGTATCGGCCGATACGTAACGGTAACGGCTGACACCGTTACGCGATACGGGGTCGAAATGGCCGTTATGGAATTCTGTGACCGTAATGGCCGTTACGGACCCGTAACGACTGTTACGGGCCTTGAAAAAAAAAAAAGAAAAAAAAAAGGAAAAAAAAGAAGAAAAAAACTTACCTTTTTTGTTTCTTTTCTTCTTCTTCTTCTTCTTCTTCTTCTTACAATGAGGCTGCGGCGGCAACCCTTCCTCTCTCTCTCTCTCTCTCTCTCTCTCTCTCTCTCTCTCTCGGTTTGGTCCCCTCTCTCTGCTTTCTGTCTTTTCTTTTTGTTTCCCCCTCTTTTTCTTTTTCCAGCAAAATCGAACGGAATGGCGTGACGTAGTTTTCTTTCTTCTTTATTGTTATTATTATTATTATTATTATTTTTTAATTTGCAGTGCACGTTGCATAGTGCACACTCACTATTTTATTGCATGTGGTGGGGCCCACCTTAATTTATGTATGGTAAATCCATGCCATTCATAATTTTTCAAGTTCATTTTAAAGCATGATCCTTGAAATGAAGGGATCAAAAGTTTTACTAATAAGCTTGACTTTACTCCGCCCAAGTGCTTGTTGGCTGAAAAGCAACGAGCGGAACTGAAGCTAGCGCGCTAACGCGCTACGGCAACACGTTGACATTGCCCCGCTTGTTGCTTGTAGAAGCGAGAAGCAGACCCCTGACACCCTTGACTCTTTGAAAGAATCTTTGGAAGGATGAGCCTCAATCGGTTGGCCATTCTTTTGCTGAGAATCTTGTAAACCGTGTTACACAAACAACTCGGCCTGAATTGATCGAGTTTCCTTGCTCCTTCCACCGTCGGAAATTAGGACAATCTTGTAAACCGTGTTACACAAACGGTTTTGGAAAAGAAAAGATTGACTTGCTTTCGAAAATCTCAATTGGACCACGCAGTTGGGATTGAATGCCCGCTGTTAAAATCTTCTTAAGGCCCATTTTGTGATCCACCTAAGATTTGGATCAACCTCATTTTTTGGTCCATGCCCTGAAATAAGTGGGCAAAAAGGATGGACCACATGGATATACAACAAATGCCATTATATATATATTTTATATTTTTTTCTATTTAAGCATTAAATATGGCCATTTTTTTAAAATTCGAAAAATCATTTTTTAATGATTGTTTTGCTGTTTTAATCATGCCATGTGATGTGTTAATCATAGTAGAACATGTTAATGTGCATTTTACAGATTTGGGGTGCCATTTTATATTTTTTTTCTATTTACGCATTAATTATGGCCCTTTTTTTTTTTAAATTCAAAAAATCATTTTTTAATGATTGTTTTGCTGTTTTAATCATGCCATGTGATGTGTTAATCATAGGAGAACATGTTAATGTGCATTTTACAGATTTGGGGTGCCATTTTATATATATATATATTTTATTTTTTCTATTTATGCATTAATTATGGCCCTTTTTTTAAAAAAAATTGAAAAATCATTTTTTAATTATTGTTTCGATGTTTTAATCATGCCATGTGATGTGTTAATTATAGTAGAACATGTTAATGTGCATTTTACAGATTTGGGGTGCCATTTTATATTTTTATATATTTTTTTCTATTTACGCATTAATTATGGCCCTTTTTTCAAAAATTTGAAAAATTATTTTTTAATGATTCTTTTGTTGTTTTAATCATGACATGTGATGTGTTAATCATAGTAGAACATGTTAATATGCATTTTATAGATTTGGGGTGCCATTTTATATTTTTTTTAATATTTTTTTTCTATTTAGCATTTTCGAGAAATTCCTAAAAAATAATTGCAAACACCTAATGTAAGATATTTTCATATTACATTCATTCTAATATATCTATCATTGATAGTAGATAGTTAGAAAATTAAATATATGAATTTTGTAGTCAAATTCAGGTTATCTGGTTCATAAATTCATCAGACAGTCCGATACAACTTCTCATCAAAGAGTGGACTGTTACACCACCATAAACATGTTCCAATTTATAAATGAATGCATATTTTGAATGTTTAGAATATTCTGGATTTAATCCATATTTTTTCATATTTTTTTGGCAAAAAAAAATTTTGCGCCGTTACGGGCTGTTACGCCCCCGTATCGCCGTTACGCCCCCGTATCTATATCGGTTTTGGAGGTCACCGTTACGCCAACCGATACCGATACGGGACACCTTGATTTAGGTGCAAGTTGGATGATAACATTACTGTCAACAAGTTGTGTGTGACCTCCTCCTTTCTTTGCTTTTCCCGAAAAGGTCTTTTGGGGGAAGGGGCACTTACTAAATTCTGAACCTACATCTATACATGTATGAGATCAATCCCATGATTATTGTAATTTTCTGTTTTCCTTTTTCTTAGTTTTTATTTATTTATTATTATTATTTTTTTGGGGTAGATCTTTGAAAAATGATTCTATATTAAGTAAATATTATGTTTCTTCTGTATTATGATGTACACGTAATGAAATTATTTAAGGATGTATTTATTAATTATTTTGTGCTTCTTTTTATTGTTTTTTATTTTCCATTACAAAACTATATATATATATATATATATATATATATATATATATATATATATATATATAGGGAATACAAAAAACTACATAATATAGAATTCACATTTTGATACAAAAGGCTTTTCAATAAGCTACCTCATTAATTTAATGAATTATCACCATTATACCTTCCGTTGGATTTTTTTAACAAAAGTTGGGTCTTGGCTATGTGAGCTAAGGGTCTGGGCGCTCGGGTGGGCTCTACCATGATGTTTATGTGAATCCACCTCGACAACTAGGTGGTGCAGCCCATGTTAGGCAAAGGGGGCGAAATTTAGCCCCATTCGTGATCCAGGTGGACCATATGATTGGAAACATGTATAGAGCAATCCTTACCCTCCAAACTGTTTCCCTTGGTATGGACTGTCTGAATCACGTATGGGCCTGATTTTTGGGCCCCAAGCCTAAATTTTGGTGTGGCATCTATGGTTTGAGTAGATTTCATATAATCATTGCGGTGGGCCCTGTAAAAATCAAGGATAGACATGTCTCTCCCCACGATTTCCTTTGGTGTGGCCCATCCGAATCGTAGGCCTGTCTAATTTTTTGGCCCTCAGCCTAACGTGGGATTACACATCTAATGATTGGAGTGGATCTCAAATATACATCACAGTCAGTGTTGTCATGTGTGACCGCATATGCGCATATCCATATGTGAAAATATGCACATATTGGCCATGGCATATTAAATTTATTTTATTTTTATTTTTTTGCAAAAAAAAAAAAAAAACATTTTGCCTATAAAAAGGCTTCCAAATCTCCTCCATTTGCAATATTCTCACTCTAAAACTCTCTTACTCTCTTCTTCTCTTACATTTCTTAATTACCATTGGTCTCTCTCTCTCTCTCTCTCTCTCTCTCTCTCTCTCTCTCTCTCTTCTATTCCCTAATTCCCAGCGATCTCTCTCTCTTTCTCTCTTCTAGTTCCAAATGATCTTAATCTCTCTCTCTCTCTCTCTCTCTTATATTTCCTAGTTCCAAGTAATCTTAATCTCTCTCTCTCTCTCTTATATCTCCTAGTTCCAAGTAATCTCTCTCTCTCTTATATTTCCTAGTTCCAAGTAATCTTAATCTCTCTCTCTCTCTCTCTCTCATATCTCCTAGTTCCAAGTAATCTTAATCTCTCTCTCTCTCTCTCTCTCATATCTCCTAGTTCCAAGTAATCTTAATCTCTCTCTCTCTCTCTCTCTCTCTCTCTCTCTCCCCCCTACATTGCCTCTCCCTTGGAAGTTGGAAGATCAAGATTCAAGCACTTTTAAGTTTCAAGGAAGATAGCTTTTTGATTTTCTACAATATTAAATAAATAGCTTGTTGATTTTGTTGTTACTTCTTGTTAACTATATTGTTTAATGTTGATGATTTGATGTTTAATTCATTTTTTCTCTCTCAAATGTATCTTAAATATGTAAAATTAGTTATCGATGAACTTAGAAAATTTTCCCTTACTTTTTTTTTTTTAAAATTTCCCTAATATATAATAATAATAATAATAATAATAATTTTCAAAATAAAAAATAAATATGCAGTCACATATGTGATAATTGTGGGATCGCATATGTGATTGCACATGATCGCATATGCGATTCGACAACATTGATCACAGTGGATGTAGTTTGGCTAGTGACCCCAACACCAGCCAACTAGCTTGTGTCAAAGCTCTATGGGCCTCACCATGAGAAACGTGTTTTTATCTATGCCATCCATCCATTTTGCTAGCTCATTTTAGGTCATGAGTCAAAAAATGAAGCAGATCCAAATCTTAGGTGGATCACTCCATAGGAAACAATGGTGATCGAACTCCCGCCGTTAAAACTTCCTGGGGCCCATTGTAATGTTTATTCGCCATCCAACCTGTTGATTAGGTCACATAATCCTGGATGAAGGGAGAACACAAATATCAGCTTGATTAAAAACTTCTGTGGCCCCCAAGAAGTTTTCAATGGTAAGCATTCAATCTCCATTGTTTCCTGTGGTGTGGTCCACTTGAGCTTTGGATCTGCCTCATTTTTGGGCTCATACCCTAAAATGATCTAGCAAAATGGATGGATGACATAAATAAAACGCACACATCATGGTAGGTACCACAAAGCTTTGACACTAGCTAGCTGGCTGGTGTTGGGGTCACCAGCCAAACTGCATCCGATCACAATGGGCCTGTAAACAATCAAGTGTGTTGTCCCACTCCCAACTATTCCAAGAAACCCACCCTGCCCCCCCACCCCCACAAGAGATTTAAAGGAATTTATGAGGTACCCACCCTTAATTTTTAATGGCTCCGTCATGATGTTTATGTGAGATCCACTCTGACCATTAGATGGGTCCACCCGAGCCCTTGGCCACTTTGTTCGCACGATTGAGTACAACTTCCATTAAGGAATCTAATGGAAGGTACTCTAGTGATAATTAATATAATTAATGGGGTAGCTAGTTGAAAAGCTTTTTGAAAAGGTACCAGAATGTAAATTTTATATCAAGTAGGCAATTCTTTGTAAAATTCCCTAAAATATGTAATTTGTTTATGTATTCAAACATTTTTTGATTTATAAACATATATCTTACTATTTTTCGTTTTCCATTGAATTTACTTTTCAATCTATAAAAATAAATTATTATGTAAATTATGTTTTTGTTGTAAATATTATGAAATTATGAAGGCATTTATTTATTGTATGTTTGGTATTTTGTCATATTTGCAGATTTGGATAGTTGTAGTTGGCAATTGGTACCATTAATAAAAAAAAGGTCTATTGGTACATTAGCAATAGATTAAAAGTTAAAACAACAAAATCAGGGACAATAATGTGGATATAGCCTATATGATAGCAACACTATACAATTGGTGTGAATATATATTACATCATATGTAAATATTGCTGTATGTATGTATGTGGGAGCATTACCAACTTTAACCAACACCTATTGCATAAAAGCAAACTAGTTACCAGGTCTCCAAGTATCCCTAGAGAAGGGAGGAAATGGATAAGAACCTGGAAAATTTAAAAGAAAAAGGTTGTGAAAGAGAAGGCTAAGAACGCTACCATTGATGTAAACCTTAGTAGTTGAATTTCATGAGGAGGACAGGGGTATTGATGATTTTCAAAGGTTCTAGCAGAGAGATAATGACGACAAGAAGAGAGTCTGTAAATTGCTCGTGATGATGTAACTTAAGTAAATGTATTTGGATTTCCTGAGGAGGGGTTGGTGATGATTTTACCAAGTCAAGGGAGGATTCTAGCATAGAGATGATGATGGCAAGGAAAGAGTCTGTGAACTGCTCATGAGGATGAAGAATGACAATGATAGTTTGGAGAGCAAGTTCAGTTCTTGATTTGTGTGTGCGTGTGTGTGCACATGCGCGTGCACGTGGGTGTGTTGGCAGTGGTTGGGGTAGAAATCTGCTATAGAAGAAATCTGTAGAAGGAAAGAGAGAAAGGGGGAGTGAGAGAGATGGCTAGGGCAACTTGTGTTGTGTTAGTTAGTCTAATGACTCTCTCTCTCTCTCACACACACATATTAACTTTGAAGGAAAGGTACACTGCTCCACAAGAGTATAAAATGTACGTACAAAAACAAAATTACATCTATTTTCACCAAAAATCGGAAAAAGTACAGATTTCGTTATTCTTGCGGTGCTGTTTTTCTGAAAGATTTTCGGACAATTTTTCTGAAGGATTTTCTGGTAGTTTGTCCACATAGGGTAGGTGCAATTGATCAAGAACAATCACTAGAAACAAGAATGATGAAGTTTCCTAGAGATTTGGGTGTGCTACGAAGTCTTTTGTGAGAAATGGGTACCATTGGTCCTTTATTTTTGGTTTTTGTTGTGTCTTTAGCATGTGACTTTGTGCGTGGGATTCTATATTGGTTTTTGTTGTGTCTTTCGCGTGCGATTGTGTGTGTGCTCACGTGGGTGTGTGTGGGCAGTGGGGGGTAGTGGGAGTGGAAGTGGCAGCTAGTCAAGGGGGATATTGGTTTTCCATTCTCTTTAGAATGCGACTTTGCATGGGGGTGCAACTTGTCAAGTAGGATTCTTTATTGGTTGTTTTTGTTGTCGTCTTTAGCATGTGACTGTGTGCGTGCATGAAGAGGAAGTGCACAGAACTTATAAAAGAGCATTATATCCTGACATTGATCAAAAGACAATTTTCATTGTTTAGATGCACTAGACTAGGTGAAAGATGCATCATATATTTTCAATTTGATTGATAATGTGGGAGATGAAATTGGTAAGAACAAAGTTTTGCAGATTATTGCTGACTAGGTGGCCGCTTGTAACTTATAGGGCATCAGTAAAGATGTTGAAGGAAAAGATACCTCACTTATCTTGGTCAGCGTGTGCTGCTCATTGCATCGATCTTATCCTTGATATTAATGAGAAAAAGAATGTTGTTAGTTGAAAATGTGAGGCAGTCGGCATGTGTGTGACATCCGATTCCAACCCATCCAATTTGGAAGAGCAGAATACCCACACTTTCAACAGAAGGTCGAATATCAGTAATGATATTCCTCAATGCTGAAGATAGAGTAATTTCCTGGGAATGGGTCATAGGTATTTTGCGAATTGTAAGAGGACCTTGTTGATGAGTGAGAAAAGGTGTTGTAATAATTAATAAAAGGGTGTAATGGGGGAGCAGTGGGATGGCCCCTCGACATTTCCTTCTCTTTGTTTTTCCTTTTGTTAAGTCTTAATGAAACTTTGTTACCATTGAAAGAAATCATCATCTTAGCCTTTCTCTTGACAATCTAGCGTTGGCTTTTAAATGGTAGATTGGCAAATTTTTTATGATTAGCTGCTTAACTGCAGTCTGGAATGGGCCATGGTAGAGGTTCACATTGATAAGACTTTCATGCCAACAACAGCCCATCCAATACTAACACCTTATGTACATCAGTTGCCAGGCATACCGCTGAGCATGAAGCACACACATGTATAGCCATTGGGTGAAAGTGGAAGGACATGCACAACTTGTTGGCTGCATTGAATAACAAGGAGCCAATGATAAATGTTCCAAACAGAGCTCACATGGAAACTGATATATTTCTGTCCTCATGAATGCAAGGAAAGGCAGATTCGTCTCATGTGTTCTTTGGGGAAGTGTATTTTCATGTTCCAACTTTTTTGCCCCTGCAATCATCATGCATGTAACTTTCAAGTTGGTCACATCTATCTGTTGTCAACTAGGACTTCTTTATCTGTTGACGTAACTGCATGGGCATGTTCCAATTTTCCTAATGGTTTAATTCTTGGTGTTCTAGATTATGTTGCTGCTTAATTAAAAAAAAGTGTTAGCTTTAACTTTTGCATGTCCTTGTGCAATATCAATATGAACGTCACACAGGTGTTGTCCATTACAAATGTTTGCTCATAATGCCTTTGTTGGATCCTTTATTTTCTTAATGTACATTGCTGATATTGGTTTTTCTATATGGCATGAATATAAAGCAAAGTAAGAATTGTCACTCTCTTCTCTCTATGTGGCCCAACAATGCAATTCTTGGATATTTCAGGCAAAAGGAGCATGCATTGGCGATGCATTTTTGGCGTCTGATGTTGCTTTTCACGATAGAAGAATACCCATCCCTGTGAGTGTTCATAAAATCTCAATTACTGGCAATTTAACGATGTTGATTCAACAATAAGAAAATAATACATTCATGAATCGATCATTCTATTAGAGAATGAGAATGTTGCTTTATTGAAGAAAAAAAAAGTACTAATACCAAGTACAAGCACGATCCCATTTCTTCTACTCCTAGACCCAAATTCTCAACGTTGAAGCTAATCACCCCCATGGCTGCGCATTGTCACGGACTGATTATTCTCATGAGGCCAAGTCATGGACCTAATATCCTCATCTTGTATAAACATGTAGAAAATTGTAGAGAACATAAGTGTGGAGTTGTGTAAAGAACTTTAGAATGTTCTAGAGTTCCCTAATGGGTTTCGTAAAAAGATTAGTGGAGAGTGTTTTAGAATGGTATTAGAGTGTTCTTAGCTATTGGATGATCACCATGTGGCATCATCCTAGCCATTGCTGGAGAGTCGATTGTTCTTAGGTGTTTAAGGGCTTCATTTGTAACTAACCAGGTATGCCGATGATGCAGGCCTGCGACCCACCTAGGCTCCATGACTTAGGCCCTCTCTAGGGCCCAACAATATGTAGGCTCATAGCCCACCATAGAGCCCAACATCTGCTGATTATTTACAGATTTAGGGGCGTAGGATTGTAATTTACTATTTTTGGGAGATAAGGGGGGGGGGGGGGTGGTAGTGGTGTAGGAGTTAGCCATTCAAATATTTTTCCAAGTGTGAGTTTTTTTAAAAGCTTTTGTAAGAGAAGGAGGTTGATATCAATAAAATTCTCTCACTCTCTACTCCATTGTTCTTGTGGGTATATCTTTTTTTTTTCTTTTAATAATATTTTTGCAATTCGGGTGTCGAGGTATCAAGTGTCGAGGTCTCATTGACTTGATAATTGGGTTGCACTATTTTGGTATCAGAGCCGATGGTCGTTGGGAAACTACCAATGGCTTCGAAAGATTGACATAGGAAGAGTGTGTAATTAATCTAATTGATCCACATACTCATAGAGCGGGTAGATCAACTCACATTTGTGGTAGGTGTTGAGGCATAAAAAAATGATGATGAAGGATTGAAGCAAGAAGAGGTAAGGAGGTGGAAAGAACACTTGAAAAGAAGAAGGAAGAAACAACTTTAAAAAAGGGGTTAGCGCAGGACCGCGCAACCAACATCTGTTGTGCGGAACCGCGCAACCAATATGCCTTGCGCGGGTCCGCGCAAAGTAAATATCAGTTGCGCGGGACCCCGAAACGTATTGCAGAAATGGTCCTTTGCAAAATGATCTAAAACATTGAAAGATTTGTCCCACATCGCTAAGATCAAGATTTTCACATGTGCAAGGGTCTATAAATATCCCTTCCCCTCCTTCATTAAGGGTAATTGAAGGTTTTCAAGAGGAGCAGAGCGGAGCAGAAAACTGAAGGTAGAAGAGTTTCCTGTCAGTTGCGCAGGACCGCGCAACTGATATCAGTTGCACGGGTCCGCGCAACCAGACTGCCCTGCAGTCTGTGAAGATGAGGGTTTGTTATGCCTTCGAAATCTCTGTGCAAGGCTTCCCTTCTTCAGGCCTTCTTTTATTGACAAGTTTAGATGAGAAAGATTAGTCGATCGGGTCGACATTCCCCTAAGTATTAGGGGATGACTGAAACAGGTGCTATTATGCTGCTGAAATTTCTATCTCCTTGAAGACTGGCTGATCAGATCAGCAATTCCCCCTAAGTACCTAGGAGATGATCGAAATAGCGTCAGAATGCTGCCGAAATTTCCATCAAGCTATCTTCTCTTTAATTGCATTGTATTAATTGTACTTTGTTTTCAGAATCAAGGGAATCAGATGATGTAAATGAACTCAGATAAATGTGATCAATGTTCTCTCATTCATTCTTTGTTATCATTGAATAAATCCCCCAAATAGAACGCATTTGTTTTCTTGTCGAAACAAAATGGCGACTCTGCTGGGGATCTTTATTATTAGATGGTAACTTAGAAAATATTCCGAGAACATTTATCACTTTTTTGGCGTCTCCAAAATGACGACTCTCAATGGGAATGTCCTCCCCTTCATCTCTGAAAATGAAGCACGATTTTATTTAATAAATTAACTAACACTTTTTTTTTTTAATACTTTGTCTGAAGGTAAATAGAAGCGTCAGAAAAGCAAAGTCTGTTGTGATCAAGAGTAGTGAATTTTGTGTAATGGACGGAACAATCGCTGTTTCGCCAATAGCTCAAGAAGATGAGGAAGGATGGAAGATAGCAACATCCAAAAGCCAAAAAGTTCGACCTCCTTCCGCAAGAAGCAACATCTCGCCAAGTACTGGGTCAACTAGGCGAAGTGTCGTTAGACATAGTCCTGCTTCGGTTATACGATCATCTCATTCGAGAAAAACAGAAAGGCCCGTCACTCCAAAAGGTCTTTCAATACTGTCGACTATAACCGTAAAGACATCTTCCACAAAATCATTGTGGGTTCATGAAAATAAGGGGAAGGCGACCGTAACCAGTGAATGTCCACTCACAACACCTCCTGCAAAGGATTTCAAGCAAACTCATGCATTGAGAATGCCACGATTTGAGTCAGCTAGTCCTTCAAAGCGACGGTACGTTGGTTTTAAATCAAATAATAGTTCGTCTTCTTCAATAGCGTCAGCAGCGCGACGTTCACTTCCTTGTTCAATATCAAGACAATCAAAGTGTAAAGAAATAGAAAGCTCATCGACAAATATTAATCAACTTGATTAGTTTCCACTGGATGAGCATGTGGTTGAGGAAATCCCTAATATGCCGACAGTGACTGCCGTAAACAACATTGAACCACAAGTAGAAAGGCCACAACCGCAAGCAGTTAGATTTCAAGAACCAATACCTAATATTACTCAGAATATAACACAGGAAGAAATCCGGCAGATGGTTATTGAATCTATTCATCTAGAGAATGAACGAAGTCAGAATAAAAAATTTCGATATTAGACACCGTATCCCTCTGAAATAGAAGAAATGCCATTTCCTGCTGACTTTGAACACCTAGATTTCCAGAAATTTAATGGGAACGGATCACCAGAAGAGCATATGATGCATTTCATAACAAAGGTGAGAAATTTCTCTAGAGTTCCTCAATATTGTCTACGATTATTCAGATATTCTCTGACAGGAAGAGCTTTCAGATGGTATTCAGGTTTAATCCCAGGATCTATTCATACCTGGGAACAGATGCAGGATGCTTTTATGTCAAACTTTTTCTCTTCAGACCGAGAAGTTAGTTTGACTGAATTAGCCTCTATTTGCTAAGAAAAAAATGAATTAGTTGAAGAATTCATCAGTCGATGGATGAAATTGGCAGTATCATGTCGATCCTCTGCAGGAATCAAAACAAGTAGAACTATGTTTAGAAGGCATGAGACCAGAGCTGGCATGCCACCTGATTAGTAAAGATTGGAAAACTTTTTGTAATTTTGCTACGAAGGCTTATGCTCTTGAAAAGATGATGAGAAGACTGTCTGCTTTTTAGTCAAAATCAGCTCACATAACTTGGAAAGAAGAAACCAAAGAAGATTATAAGGATGAGGAAAAAGACAACGATGAAGAAGATAGAATGGTCAGACGGTTATAATGACGTATAAAAGGTCCAGGCAAAATAAAGATCATACGAAGTATTCGTTTGCAAGAGAAGATGTGCTTCCTATGCTGAATCAGTTGTTGGCTATGAAGAGTATTGAATTACCTCGGTAAAGACACCTTGAAGAAATAAAAAATACAAGAGGAATGGATTATTGCAATTATCACCGTAAATTTGGGCATCATACCGAAGATTGTAATTCCCTCAGGAAAAAGCTACAAAAGATGATCGATAAGGGAGAAATTGCGATGAAAAGAGCATGACAGACAGAAAAATGACAGAAACTCGATAAAGAAAATTCTAGGGGCATCTGCATTAAAAGACGATGCTTCGTATGGTGAATCATCAGTAATCGATAAGATCGAGCTATCATAGCCTAAATGCTCAAATAAAAAGAAGCGAGTGAGGCAAAAGATGTAAAGCCACGATAAAAAAAACATATTCGTTGCAGATATGCATTGCAATACCTGCCAGTTCAGGAGATGATCGCTATTTTTATTTCGAAAGATATCAGTATGATACTTCCAAAATCAAAAGGGGGCAAGACAGGTAAGACAAGTGAGTAAAAAACTGTGAAATGTATTTCTCACTATAGAATGTATTTCTTCTGTATTTGAATAAAATGCAGGCTTTTAAGCATATCAAGTCATCGCCAAATGTGAAGCACCAATGACAATCGCCAAATGAAAAGCCAATCGCCAAAATTAGCAACTATCGCTATCGCCATTAATCGCTTATCAAAAATGTTATCATCGCCAAAATTTATTGATTCTCAGAACATATCAGTAGCGGTGAAATATTAGTTATGGATTCGCCATTCATGGCAGTGAAATAAGCAGTGGAATAAACCTACATGGTCAATCACACAAATCTTACAACAACGATGGCAATATAGTGATGGCAAATGATTATTTAAGGCAACCTAGTCAAGCTTATATGGCCAATTACGCATAAGACCTATAAAGCTTCAACGATTTAAAAAGCCCGAAATTGGCGGTAAACTATCTTGCTCGAAATCGGTGGTAAACTAAAAAGCCCGAAATCGGTGGTAAACTATCTTGCCCGAAATCGGTGGTAAACTAAAAAGCCCGAAATCGGCGATAAACTATCTTGCCCGAAATCGGCGGTAAACTATCTTACCCGAAATTGGCGGTAAACCATCTTGCTCTTTGAGCCCAGTGTCAAGTCCAATTCAGTCAAATCTGGTCGTCCAGTTCAGTCATCTGGTCGAGTCAAGTTTAGTAAAGTCCAGTCAAATCAAGTCATGTCCAGTCAAAGTATGGTTAGTCAAAAGTACACTATCTCCACTGCTTAAAAAGCATAAACTATGCATAGCATTCAAAATGCTGTAGATACATATTTCAATTTAGATATACTTAAATATGCAATTGCCTGATGAAAATTTTAAACGTTGATTAGACAACATGCAAAAATGTATTTCTCTTGAATCAGGTTCAAATTACATCAACAGTAAATGCCTTCAAGATATTGGCGATTTTCTACTCAAAAGCTCAATTCTCCAAGGTCAATTAATATATTGACACAGTATGCAAAAATGCATTTCTCTTGAATCAGGTTCAAATTACATCAACAGTAAATGCCTTCAAGATATTGGGGATTATCTACTCAAAAGCTCAATTCTCCAAGGTCAATTAATATATTGACAAGAGCTGTGAGGTCTTTTCATCTCTCGTCTTCTTGATGAATAGAGACATATTATTGCACAAGATTCTCAAAAGGGGGCAGAGAATAAACTAGCAAAGAAATTATCATTCTCTTCTTAACAATATGAAGATCCGGATATATTCTTTGGATTTGTTAAAGGAGCAACAAAGATTATCTATCCTTCAAGGGTATTAGTAGGCTTCACTTAGGAAATATTATCTTCTAAAAAAATCTTTATGCAAAGCTGATCTGGAAAGGGGACAGAATTTAATGTCTTCAAAGTAATCCATGCCTCGGTCTTTTTGATAATCTCTTATACACGGCGAAGGAATTCATATGCCGATTCATAACTTCTCGCTATTCTAGTAATAGTATCGCAAGAAGTATAGGATCTGATGAAGACAAAGAACAAACGGAATCATCATCATCAGTAACTTCTATGACTTTTGAAAAATTATTAATTGAAAATTGAAAAGAAGTCTCGTCTATTTTTTAATTTTTCAGAATCAGCAAAGATCCAAGGAAAAGTCTATGAAGAAATGTTAAGGAGCACAAACTAGAGAAGACTCGGCAGTTGAACCTTTGGAGCTAAAGATGAAATCTCCAAGAGTGCAATATAAAGAAGATAAAGAATACAATGCGAAGCACGATGACAAGCACAAAGATTGCTTAAATCATATTGCAAATATCACACTCAGCCTAAAAAGAGAAGAAACCCTCAATCTATTTCAAAAATTATCGATGCTTCATAAAGCTATATTGAAAAATTATAATGAATTAAGATACTAATTCCAATTAATTTGGCAGGACAGACCATTATTCAAAAGCTTGGGTTATGCAGATCGTGAGTAAAGGAAACAATCGAAAAAGTTGTTGCGGCAGGAATAACATTAAAGAACAACCCCTGATACAGAGTTGAAGGAAAGAATCGCTGGAGTTGATCAAAAGGAAAGAATGGCTGGAATTGATCTAAGGGACCGTTACAGCAGCAACGGTGTTGAAAGAAAGTTCTCTAATCAAATCGCTCAAAGACGAAGTCGTCACAGCTGTTGTAGACGCGTGCTTTAATGAAAAGAGAATTTTATCCTCTAGTGAAACATCTGCTCGACATTACTGGTTGGGGGCATTCCAGTCTTCCGCTCGTGTGCCATCATTCAAGTCTTCTGTTCGAGCGCAATCATTCAAGTCTTCTGTTCGAACGCAATCATTCAAGTCTTCTGTTCGTGTGCCATCATTCAAGTCTTCTGTTCGAATGCCATCGTTCAAGTCTTCTGGTCGAATGCAATCATGCAAGCCTTCCATTCAAATGCGATCACCCAGTCTTCCGTTTGAATGCGAGCATTCCAGTCTTCCGTTCGAATGCGATCGTTCAATCTTCTAGTCAAGCATGATCATCTAGTCTACCATACAAGATCATCTAGTCTGCCATACAAGCATGATCATCCAGTCTGCTATACAAAAATGATCATCTAGTCTGCCATGCAAGTATAATCATCTAGTCATCCTTCAGTTGCAGTTCACTCAAGTTCTTCAGGCAGAGGAAGATCGATCCTCCATTTGATTTCTTAAACTAATCAAAGAAGGATCGAGGGGGCATCTGTTGAGGCATAAAAAAATGATGATGAAGGATTGAAGCAAGAAGAGGTAAGGAGGTGCAATGAACACTTGAAAAGAAGGAAGAAACAGCTTTAAAAAAGGGGTTGGCACAGGACCGCATAACCAACGTCAGTTGCGTGGAATCGGGCAACCAATATGCCTTGCGTGGGTCCGCGCAAAGTAAATATCAGTTGCGCGGGACCTCGAAACGCATTGCAAAAATGGTCCTTTGCAGAATGATCTAAAGCATTGAAAGATTTGTCCCACATCGCTAAGATTGAGATTTTCATACGTGCAAGGGTCTATAAATACCCCTTCCCCTCCTTCATTAAAGGTAATTGAAGGTTTTTAAGAGGAGCAGAGCGGAGCAGAAGACTGAAGGTAGAAGAGGAGTTTCCTGTCAGTTGCACAGGACCGCGCATCCGATATCAGTTGCGCAGGTCTACACAACCAGATTGCCCTGCATTCTGTGAAGATGAGGGGCTGTTATGCCATCGAAATCTCTGTGCAAGGCTTCCCTTCTCCAGGCCTTCTTCTATTGACAAGTTCAGAGGAGAAAGATTAGTCGATCGGGTCGACATTCCCCTAAGTATTAGGGGATGACTGAAACAGACGTTATTATGCTGCTAAAATTTCTATCTCCTTAAAGACTGGTTGATCAGATCAGTAATTCCCCCTAAGTACCTAGGAGATGACTGAAATAGCGTTGGAATGCTGCCGAAATTTCCATCAAGCTATCTTCTCTTTAATTGCATTGCATTAATTATACTTTGTTTTCAGAATCAAGGGAATCAGAGGATGTAAATGAACTCAGATAAATGTGATCAATGTTCTCTCATTCATTCTTTGTTATCATTGAATAAATCCCCCAAATAGAATGCATTTGTTTTCTTGTCGAAATAGTAGGCAATCTCATTAAAGTAGTGGGAGAGCTCCAGCGTGGAGGGAATCTAAAGTTGGAGCACGTGGATATGTAGGGGAAAAAGTTCTGACAATAGACAACCTACAAAAGAGGGCTATGATTATCCCCGATATTTGTTCCTTATGCATGAAGGCAGCATAATCCATTGTTCACTTGTTCATCCATTGCCCCTTAACCTATAAGGTGTGTTTGCACTTCCTAGTTCTCTTTGATATATGGTGGTGATGTCTTGATCTATGGTGAGCTTCTTTAGGCATGACATGGCAGAGGGGTGCGAAAGATAGGCAGGAAAATTTGGTGCCTTGTGCTTTAAGCCATTTGGGGGTCACTTGGGGAGAAAGAAATAGTCAATGCTTTTGGAACAAAGCAAACCTGGAGGAGATGATCATGGGGAAATCAAGTGATTCATTTGGGCTCCATTTTGAAAGATTTGTTTGATTTTAAATTTAAATCCTTTTTTGGGCTATAATTTTGCACTCCCCTTTTGTAATCTTTTGTTAGCTTTTTCTACCTCCTTAATGAAACTACCATTACCCCTAAAAAAGAAATTAAAGAAGAAATGGAAGAAAAGTGGAAAAAAGGAAGATTTAGAAGGGTTTTTTTATAAAAAAAGATGTGGTCATTTTTCGAATGTTACAACTGTCATTCGATCGTTACAAGTGTCATTCGACACACCTTGGTCTTGATCCAAGTCATGTAGGATGAGAGGCCAAGAACCAGGTTCTTGAGTGTGTTCCAGGGTTAAAAATTGGTGGAGAACAAGCCATTTGGACAAGAGTTGATGTACGTGAATGTGCACTTTAACAAAATGCTCACTAAGGCCTGTTTGTTTCTGTGGACTACCACGATAATGTATGGTAAAACTCACACCATTACATTTTTACTGTGATTGGATATTGCCAAATGCCAACTGTCAAATCACTATAATCCTTCCGAATCCCACAAGACATGGACATGCGGAAATTATGTGGCATAGTTTCATGGGCCCCACCATGATGTATGCGTGTTATATCCACACAGTCCATCCTTACATCTTGCGTGATCATTTTATGGTATGAGGCAACAAATGAGGTAGATCCAAGGCGAAAATGGACCACACCACAACTAGCAATGGGGATTGAATGCCTACCATTGATAACTTTTTGGGGTCCGCAGAAGTGTTGGATCAAGCTGATATTTTTGTTTTCCCTTCATCCTGGTTTGATCGACCTTATGAACAAGTTGGATGGAAAATAAACATTCTAGTGGGCCGTAAGAAGGTTTCGACAGTGGGCATCATTATCCTAATGTTTTTTGTGGTGTTGTTCATGTGAGAGTTGGATCTTCTTCATTTTTGGGGACATGCCCTAAAATGATATTACAAAATGGATGAATGGTGTGGATATAACATGTATTGATAAAATTACATCCAAACGCATCTAATTAGGGAAAGTATCTTACATGTCGGGACATTGAGCCGTAAGAGACGTATTATTTATGGTAGTAAAACCTGTTTACTTCCAACTATTCTGGTAATGATAATTATTACTCATTTACTATACATTACACTACCGTGTAACTCGCCATAACAAACATGCACTTAGGCTTTGGTGGACATGGGGGCGACCCACAACTCAATCTCAAGGGAGGAGGTGAAGCGACCGGGTTTGAAATTGGTAAAGGATGTAAACAAGGTTAAGGTGGTTAACTTATAAGCCAAACCTATCAAAGGTGTGGCCAAGGATATGGAGTTATGCATTAGTGAATGGGTCATAAGATGAGTCCCTCTGCCATTCCATTGGATGATTCTAAGGTGATATTGGGCATCGACTTCATTTACTAAGCAAAGGTGATTCCCATGCCCACCTCATCATGGATGAGGGCTATCCCTGCATGGTACCGGTGGTGTGTAAGAGAAAGGCCAAGGTTAGGATGATCTCAAACTTGCAATTGTTAAAATGTGATAAGGATGGTGTGACATGGAGCAACAAGGATGGTGTGACACATAATGACAATTTGAGGTACCAACATAGTGGATCATTGACCATTGGTCGATGAGGATGCCAACACAATAGGTGGGGGAGATTGTCATGGACTAATCATTTTCATTTGGCCAAGACATGGACTTGGCCAAATTTATGCTCATCTCATACACTAGAGATTTTGTACATTGAGTATAAAGAATTTTAGAATGGGGTAGAAGAGTGTAGAGAACTCTAAAGAATATTAGAAGAGTGGAGAGTTGTGTGGAGAACTCTAGAATGTTCTAGAGTTCTCTTGTAGATCTTGTGGATAGAGTAGTGTAGAGTGTTCTAGAGATATTTTGGAGCGTTCTTAGCCGTTGGATGATCATCATGTGGCGTCATCCTAGCCATTGACGAAGACTTTAGATTTTTCTTAGGTTTATACAAAGAGGTGACGACCTCATTTTGTACCCATCCAAGAAGGTTGTAATGCTCTAGTGTAATAAAAGTTCTCTTACCTACCAAGCTTTCTTGTTCTCTCTCCTCTTCAAGTGGCTAGTAATGCAAGGGCATTTTCATACCGGGCTTGAGTGGGGTTGCCTATGGGATGCAGGGGCACATTCGGGGCGGGCAACCCGTGTGAGGCGGGCCCCACCCGTGAGAGGGGGGTGGCTCGTGTGAGGCGGTACCCATGTGATTTGGGGTCCACGAAGGGGGTTCGACCGAGGTCCTAACCCATGTGATGTAGGACCTAGACTATGAGATAAAGGGATTAATTCCCCATGTTCTAACAGTTCGAGCTTTTAGAGTAAGTGGTTAATTGTCTCGTGTCAAATTGGTATCAGAGCGGGAGGTCTTATGTTCAAGACTCCTCACCGGGGGTGATTAATGCAGGAGTATTTTCACACCGGGTTCGAGTGGGGTTGGCTGTGGGATGCAGGGGCACACTCGGGGTGGGCAGCCCGTGTGAGGCGGGCCCCACCCGTGAGAGGCAGGTGGCTTGTGTGAGGCGGTACCCATGTGATTTGGGGCCCACGAAGGGGGTTCGACCGAGGTCCTAACCCATGCGATGTGGGGCCTGGGCTATGAGATAAATGGATTAATTCGCCATGCTTTAACAGTTCGAGCTTTTAGAGCAAGTGGTTACTTGTCCTGCGAAAGCTAGGCTAGCACCAAGGTGTCCCGAATCGGTATCGGTTGGCGTAACGGTGACCTCCAAAACCGATACGGATACGGGGGCGTAACGGCACAAAATTTTTTTTTTTGTCAAAAAAATATGAAAAAATATGGATTAAATCCAGAATATTCTAAGCATTCCAAATATGTATTCATTTATAAAATGGAACATGTTTATGGTGGCGTAACGGTCCACTCTTTGGTGAGAAGTTGTATCGGACTGTCTGATGAATTTATGAACCAGATAACCTGAATTTGACTATAAAATTCATATATTTAATTTTCTAACTATCTACTACCAATGATAGATATATTAGAATGAATGTAATATGAAAATATCTTACATTAGGTGTGTTTGCAATTATTTTTGAGGAATTTCTCGAACATACCTGTGCACGTGACTGTGATTCCTGTCTATGACTTGTCCTCAAGTCAAGAATATTAAAAAAATAAAATTAGTGTCTGATATACTCCCCTTCAACTTGATTAAGGATTACTTGATTGGTTGTCAGGGGAGCTATTTTAAATACAAGTTCGGCAGTGTCAAGTGTGTGCATAATTGCATGGCTTCTTGCAATAATACTGTTGTGACTTGTGAGCTGTCTGCTGCAAAATGCAAATACTTACCTTAATACAAATATATACTCACAATCACAAGTCACCACCAAAATGAAAATCTGGTTTTTTGTGGTTGCTCGACTTCCACATCATCGTCATTGTCACCATCAGGCTGAGGCTGTCCAATAGGTGTAGGTGCTGCATATTCATAATATCTAGTGCCAGAAGGAAATACTAGATCAACAAAACCAGAGGATGACTGATCCTGACTAGGTAACAACTCTGACTTTGAGTAAGGATATCCACCAGTGCCCGTCGGCGTCGAATAGCCATACTGGTAACCATACTCAGGCTGTTGAGAATCTTGAGATTGAGAGTGCGTCTGCTGTGATGAGTAACTTGGATTTGGATCTGGATATCTATAATCATATGAATATTGATTGGGAGGGTTACTCCAACATGAATGTGATGGAACAGGCTCATATAACCATCATAATCATAATCCAATTGACCATAAGAATATCCATCATAATAACCAAGACCATGAGCTTGCTGATGTTCCGAACCTCCCGGACGCGGTGCACCACTAGATGTACCCTCCTGCTGGCTGTATCGTGACTTGGTGCACTCGTAGGTCCGACCTCATGTACCACCTCGTCGATGTTCATCGGTATCGCGATCTGTAGACGGCTGAATAGGGCGTTGAGCAACACCAGAAGTGCCAGCACCAGAGGCAGGGGGGTCATCGTCACCATCATCAGACACGGACACGCTACCACTGCTCGTACTCTTTTGTTGATCTTGAGGCGTTTCCGTACGTGGCATAAACGCTGCCCCTCTTACTGGGTCCAACACATCTGCACGACTCTCTTGTTATGTTTTGCGTATTTCTGGGTCATCAATTTTCAATTCTTCACTATCCTTTTCAATTTGCTTTTTCCTTATTTCCAACCAAGGTAGAAGTGGGTCATCCTCATCATAAATATTGTCCAAGTTTATTGGAAAGTAGTCTCCGTCATCGGTAGCTGTAATGCTCGTATGATGTCGTCGCATTCTTAGTTTTATATTGTAGTGTATGAAGACAAGTCTATCTAATGTTCTAGTCTGCAATCTATTCCTATTCTTTGAATGAATGAGCGCAAAACAACTCCAATTCCTTTCGCAGCTAGAGGAAGATGTTGTCTGGCTCAAAACTTTTACTGCAATTTTTTGGAGAGCCTTCGTACTCTCTCCGAAATTAATCCACCATTCGGCCGGTTGCAACCTAGATACTGCATGCTGTGCAAGAGCATCTCCAAAACTACCAAGGTGATTTTCAAATGTATCTAATTCATTCAACGCCTTTATTTGCAGATTTAAGTCAGGTTCTAATCTCTTTATCACATTTTTTAGACCGACACGAACTTATCATCCGCAACAAATGATTGAGCATATCTATACCTAAGATTTAGGTAATAACCTGCTGCATGAAGATCGTGATGGAGTTGTTTTGTCCATTTCCTGTCGATCATCTTCCAATAAGTCTCCTAGCTTCTACAATCACGTTAAATTGTAAGCTTTGCCTTATCCATGACATCATATAGGAAGCCCATGGTAGGTGCTTCATCGGTTTCAACAAGACGGAGTACCCTCATTAGTGGCTCCATCACTTTTAGGATCGCCTTGACCTTCTTCTAATATTTGTTGTCCCGTATGGTGTTCGCAACGTCGACCGGTGTCCCTGATATCTTCTTCCCATATTTTGTGTTGAGCCATTGTCGGGAAGCGAACATCTCACTCAACTTTTCCCTATGTTGGAATAAACTCTCTAATGCTATAAAGTTTGTTGCGAATCTAGTCGCCATAGGCCTCAACAACTCTCGTCCTTTCATGAACTTTCTCATTATTGCGACTACTTGATTATGGTTGTAAATAAACGTCGTCACTTTCTTTGCCCTTTCGACCATTTCTTTAACATTCTTCTTCCCAATATCTTCCAATATAAGATCAATACAATGAGCAACACATGGTGACCAAAAAAGATGTTCTCTCTTATCCATCAACATATGTCCTGCAAGCTTATATGTTGCTTCATTATCTGTCATAATCTGCACTACGTTCTCCTCTCCAATCTCATCCACAACTTTATTCATTAGACCCATAATATAAAAAGAATCTTTTCTTACTTCTGAGGCATCAATTGACTTGTGGTATATAGTTCTTAAGTGGCAGTACACCATAAAGTTAATCATGCTACGTCTGGTTGGGCCAGTCCAACCATCACACATGATCGTGCATCCTCTGGCTTGCCATATAGGTTTAAAGATAGCCACGTATGCTTTCACATCCGCATACTCTGCATCTGTCCATTTCCCCTTAATCTCCTTAGCCGTGGGAGCTTTTATTCCTTCACCTGTTTCTGCTGCTGCATCGATTACCACCTGCCAATATGGAGAATTGGCCGCATTAGGATCAATATAGGGTCTCCTAGGCTCATTTACTTCTTCATCCAAATGTATAGGGGCATCACCTGAAAATGTCTGTCGTCGGCTCCCAAATATACGTTGTAACCCACCAAACCTACCCCCCCACCCTCAGTCCCACCTGCAGAAGTAGTTGCACTTCCAGTTGCACTCCCTGTCCCACTCCCACTCCCACTGCCCCCCCCCCCCCCCCCCCCCCCCTGTATCACGCACTGACCCATGCATGCCAAACATGCGACGACGTTCTTCCTCTTCACGAGCTAGACGCACACTCTCTTCTAGCTATAGTTAATTCCCAATTTGAATCTTCGTCAGAATCAATAATATCTTCATCACGAACGCCCATATATTCAGGACCAAACACCTCCTGTCGAGCTGCTTCTAAAATATCATCTTTCTTCTTTGTACAGCAGCACGTTTATCCTTCGACTCATCCAGACTAACTTGCATTAAAAGCATCATCTCTTTCGGTACTCTGACAAATGGCGCAACTTGACCCTTTCGATGTGCCAAATGTTGTTTGAGACGGGTAATTCCACCAGACACTATCCTATCACAATACTTGCATTTCATTTGGTGCCTAGTACCACTAACACTCTCACAATGTTGCCATCCAATATCCTCACTTGTTGTTGGCCAGACCCAGACATTTCTTTATGTTTAGGATATGAGTATGAGTGTATGACCTATGTTAATAAAGATAATTTTATGTTCTAACTAAACCCTAAGAAGCTCCAAAACCTGTCCAATATAAGCAAAAAAAAATATAAAGTCACTAATTCGAAAATACAAAAACAAATTTATAAAATGACACCCCAAATATGTAAAATGCACATTAACATATTCTACTATGATTAACACATCATATGGCATGATTAAAGCAGCAAAACAACCATTAAAAATTGATTTTTCGAATTTTAAAAAAAGGGGCCAAAATTCATGCGTAAATAGAAAAAAAATATAAAATGGCACCCCAAATATGTAAAATGTACATTAACATGTTCTACTATGATTAACACATCATATGACATCATCAAAACAACAAAACAACCATTAAAAATTGATTTTTCGAATTTTAAAAAAAGGGGCCAAAATTCATGCGTAAATAGAAAAAAATATAAAATGACACCCCAAATATGTAAAATGCACATTAACATGTTCTACTATGATTAACATATCATATGACATGATTAAAACAACAAAACAACCATTAAAAATTATTTTTTCGAATTTTAAAAAAGGGGCCAAAATTCATGCGTAAATAGAAAAAAATATAAAATGGCACCCCAAATATATAAAATGCACATTAACATGTTCTACTATGATTAACATATCATATGGCATGATTAAAACAGCAAAACAACCATTGAAAATTGTTTTTTCGAATTTTAAAAAAAGGGGCCAAAATTCATGCATAAATAGAAAAAAATATAAAATGGCACCCCAAATATGTAAAATGCACATTAACATATTCTACTATGATTAACACATCATATGACATCATTGAAACAACAAAACAACCATTAAAAATTGATTTTTCGAATTTTCAAAAAAAAGGCCAAAATGAATGCGTAAATAAAAAAATTAAAAAAAAAATACAAAATGGCACCCCAAATCTGTAAAATACACATTAACATGTTCTACTATGATTGACACATCATATGACATCATTAAAACAGCAAAACAACTATTAAAAATTGATTTTTTGAATTTTTTAAAAAAGGGCCCAAAATTCATCCGTAAATAGAAAAAAATATAAAAAAAATTAAATGGCACCCCAAATCTGTAAAATGCACATTATCATGTTCTACTATGATTAACACATCATATGGCATGATTAAAACAGTAAAACATATTAAAAAAAGTAAATACCTATTTTTGAAGAATTTCTGAAAAATGGCCCACCGAGCTTCGATTCAAACAAATCCGTAATATAATGTGTTTTTGTCCCAAATATCCAGCCAAGGTTGGTCGAAATTACTATTATGAGTGAAAAATAGTTTGGAAGCAAGAAATTTGAAAAAAATAGCAAAATCGGTGCTTAAAAAGAAAAAAAAAACTGACCGTTTTTCGACCGTTACGCCCCCATAACGGCCGATACGCCCCGTATCGGCCGATACGTCGCAAAAAATCGAATCGGCCGATACGAGGCCGAATTGCGTAACGGTTGCCACCGTTACCGGTACGTATCGGCCAATACGGCCGATACGTAACCAATTTGGCCCACCCTGGCTAGCACTTGTGTGGTTGGCTCACTCACGATGGGACTGTGAGATGAGTGTTGCATGGCCTATGCTTGGGGAAGCACTTGGGCTGCTTCCGCTCACCATCATGGCTCAAATCGCATGAAGCATGAAGGGAAGCGGCAACAAATTCGGGTGCATGTGCGGGGAAGCATCTATTTCAAAATGTAAATATGTATAACTAGGTAGGATGTGAGAGTGGGAGTGAGAGTGTGAAGCGTGATTCAAAGTGAGAGCGGCACCTCATTAGAAGGATCTTTAATGCGGGGGCACTTTCACACTAAGCTCGAGTGGGGTGGCCTATGGGATGCAGGGGCACACTTGGGGTGGGCGGCCCGCGGAACTCATGGATTTGGGGCCCACGAGGGGGCGGAACCCATGGATTTGGGACCTGGGCTATGGGATAAAGGGATTAATTCGCCATGCTCTATTAGTTCGAGCTTTTAGAGAAAGTGGTTAATTGTCATACATCAATCTTGTAACCAGTCTTTGAAGTATCAGTATTGTTACATGAATCGATGATCATGGATTAAAAAACATGTATTGCTATCGTCGATGCTCGAAAAAGATATTGCCGGCTGAGGGAAACATGGAGAACAAGGTGAAAATTTTTAGTGAGATTTTAGGAGATGTTAACTAATACACGTTTACATATTTACGAATCATAATATTGGAAAGAACAATTATAATAAGTTTCCATTTAATGGGGGCCTAAACCATGTGTTGACGTTTAAAAAAATTGCAATAGTAACCAAACTGAGTTCATATCATATAAATGCAAGTAATAAAACATAAGTAAGACATCCTCAAAATAAGGTAAATAAAAAAACCCTTATCCCACATGGAGTTACGTGGTGGCTCAAAGTCATGATCTCTGTCTCCACTCGTTAGCCATAGTGTTGCTGCTTCCAGTGTTCGAAATATTGGTATCGCGCTTTGTATCGCTCCCTTGGGATACAGATACGTATCGGTTATTGCCCGGGATATATTGTTTGTATCGCATAATTTATCGCACTTTTTGGGAAATATGGGGAAAGATTGGAAAAATGGTTGAATTTTTTAATGAAACTTCAGGGATTGTTAAAAAAGACCTTAATACACACTTTTAAATAAAAACATTTTTAAAAAAAGGTGCACATAATAAGTTTCCTTTGTATAGGGTCCTAAGCTATGTGATGTTTAACTCAACTAATGCAAATATATTTAAATTGAATGCATGAAATTTATAAATGTATCAAAGACATGTATAAAAACACAACCAATTCATTGAGATCATATCCTGAAATGATCTTTCAGAATTGTTGGACGGTGTAGATTTAAGACAAATACATCACCCCAAGTCCTCATCTGGATTTCATGCAAAAGCCTTGGCAGAAGTTCGTGTGTTGGGAAACTAGGTGGGCTCACTGTGATGTTTGTGAGCAATCCACTCCGTCCATTCATTTTATGTGCTCATTTTAGGACATTAAACCAAAAATGAGCCAGATTCAATACTCAAGTGGGCTGAAAAAATGGAGGATTGAACGTTCACAATTGAAATATTCGTGGGGCCACGAAAGTTTTGAATCTTGTTAGTATGTGTTTTCAGTTCATCCCAGTAGGAATGATATTATGAACAATATGGATGGCAAGTAAACATCACTGTCGACCCCAAGAAGGTTTTAACAGTAGAAGTTTCCCTACCCACCTTTTCCTTTAGTGCGGCCCACTTGAGTCTTGGATCCCGTTCACTTTTTGTTTGAAGTCATAAAATGAGCTAACAAAATGGATGGACGGAGTGGATTTCTCACAAACATCATGGTGGGCCCCACCTATGTTTCTTGCTAAAGGCTTTGGCAGGAAAGCTACGTGGGAGTCTCACCTAACCCCTCCCATGCGGATGGAAGCGGTTGGCTGGTGCGTTGATGTCACCAAGTTATGTGGGTTCCATCATGAGGTATGTGTTATATCCAAACCGTCTGTCCATTTGGCGAGCTAGTTGTATTGCTTGAGCTGAAAAATAAGGTAGATCGAATTATCAAGTGGACCACATTGCAAAACGTAATAGGGGATTTAATGTCTACCATTGAAACCGTTTTGGGGTCACAAAAGTTTTGGATCAATATGATATATATTTTTTTTCCCTCTTCATCCAGATGTGTGACCTTACGAATAGATTGGATGGAAAATAAACATTATGGTGGGCCCTACAAACGTTTTAATGGTGAGAATCATTGTCCCACTGTTATTTATGGTGTGGTGCACTTGAGCTTTGGATATGACTCATTTTTTGAGTTCATGATCTAAAATGATTTGTTCAAATAGATGAACGGGGTTGATATAATAAATACATTATTGTGTGGCCCATGTAACATTGATCTCTGTTGAACCATTGGTACAACTTGGAATGTCAGCGCTCGTCTTTGCACCACACGTAACCACACATTGAGTAAACTCTGTGGGGTCCACCGTGATTTATATATTTTATCCACTCCTTTCATCCATTTTATCAGATAATTTTAGGGCTTGAGCCCAAAATTGAAGTATATCCAAATCTTAAATGGACCACACCACAAAAAACAGTATGAATTGAACGCATACCATTGAATAATTCTCGAGGGCCACAGAAGTTTTGGATCAAAATTATATTTATTTTTTACAATCATCCATGTTTTTTTGATCTTATGAACAACTTAGATGACAAATAAACATCATTGTGGGGCCTAGCAAGGTTTCAACGGTGGAAATCATTATTCCCATTGTTTCCCAGGGTATGGCCCGCTTGAGCTTGGGATATGCTTCAATTTTGGGGCTCAACCCCTTAAATGAGATGGAAAAAAGATTGGATGCTGTGGATAAAACACATACATTCGCAGTGGCCCCGCTCAGTTTTCTCAGTACAATAAGAGCGTACCGGACTCGGTACGAAATCCAATTTCGACATAGGGCGGAAGCCATTTTCGAAGAAAGGGAGGGTTTCGGACCTTCCAGAACCCTAAAATCCCCAAATCCTTCTCAATCAAACCCCACTTTCAAAAATTTTTTCAGATTTTTCGCCGGAATCTCCGTTGATGTATCTCTGATTACGTAATCTTCATTTCCAGGTACCGAAATCCCCTTTTTCTTTTTCTTTTTTAATTTTTTTTAAATTTTTTTTATAAAAAAATCTTGATAATATCGAAGAAAATCCTGTGATATCGTATGATATATCGTGCGATACAAATATTTTTTCTTTTTTGAAAACTTCCTGCTGGTTTCGTGTCGCTGGCCAACGATACGTATAATATCGGCCGATAGTATCGATATGGCAAACACTGGCTGCTTCACATGTCGACAATATTATGTCCAAGTCATGGACTGGCTGTACCAATGTGAGTATTTTCTCAGGCATCTATGGTACTCATTTTTCCAAAACTGTACAAGTACGCCTAGATGTGAGTAGAGTTGTACACGAGTCGAGTTAGCTTGGTCAACTCAACTTGACTCGACTCGCCTTGGCTCGAAATTGGATTCAAATCGAGTCGAGCTGGTTTTTGGAGCTCAAAAAATTTTCGAGCCGAGTTCGTGCTTGCCCAAGCTTGAATCGACTCAGATTGAATTGGCTTGGTGACTCAGTTATTTTGATATTGACGTGGCCCGCCGAGTGTTTGAAGAAATGACTTAATGAAGTGTTGTTTTAGGTGCATACATTCTTTGTGGGATTGGCTGGTGGTGAGGAAGGAATGGATACGAAGCAAATCACTACAAAAAAAACTTTATAAGATTTCACTAATATCTTGATTTTGGTGTTGCTCGCCGAGTGTTTGATGAAATACCCGTAAAGTGCTGTTATTGTTTTGCATTGTGTGAGAAATTGAAGATGCACTCTGTGTTTGAGAAAATGTCGCACATGCTCGAATTGGTCTGAGCCGCCAACCGAACCCAGCCGAGTTGGCCAGTTAGGCTCGAGGACCGAGACGAGCCGAGTTCGAGCTGGGGTTAGCTACTGGCCGAGCCGAGCCGAGCCAAGCTGTACCAAGCTTGACTCGGTTTGACTCGTGTACAACTCTAGACGTAGGTATTGTGTAATGGTAATCAAATGTAGCTGAGTAGAGTGTGTAGGAAATGGACCGACTTCAACTTTGACTCCTTGATGGAACTATTTCCAATCATATGAATAACCCAAATATCTCCTTCCTGCGGCTGCCCATAACCATATCTGGATGACTTTGATTGAGTATTGTACACATAATTGTACGTACCATTGGAATCAATTGTCTTGTAGCCATACCCTGTAGTACTCTCCATGTGTAAAGGTGGGGCGGAAATGGAGCTCCTTAATTCTGAACAAATGTCCACGAACAGTATGTTAAGTGCAAGAGACTTTTGGCTGCGTGGGACCTTCTTCTTACCCTTGCAACGCTCAATGCTGGCTAGGCATTCCTATTCCACATGAGGATGATGGACACCATCCATGGTCTTGGTCCAGCCTCCATAATGAACTAGCTAACCGATTGCTAACTCTGATCCATCCTACCGCCTCCACCCCCAACACTTTTGCCTCCACTCCTAACACTTTTGCCTCCACTCCTGTGGTTGTCACCATCAGCCCTGCCATTGTAGTCACTATCGCCACCACCCTTGCCATCACTGTGAGATGGGGCTAATGTCTTATTATTGTCATCGCTTAACACAATTTGACGTCGTGGAGTACGCTGTAAAGATACCATATGACCCTCCTCCAGACAAACCAGGCTCGTCATCAACGCATTGAATGAGTCGGCCTAAGTTCTTTTCTCCTCCATGATTTGTATTGCAGCGACTATACATTTGTTGATATTTTTAGTATCACCAGTTTGAGATACGAAACATTGGGTGAATAGAATAAATACCTGGTATTGAAGAAATTATCATTAATATTAGCAATGCACATGTGATATCAATATTATAAGCATACAACGACGAGGTTTTAGTGTTATAAATACAAAATATCAATTGATACTTGTGATATTTTGCAAGTAATGATCTACATAGTGATAACTTCTATATTCGAAGGAAAATCATAAAAAAATCTTTTTTTTTGCCAAGTTTTTTGGCAATTGTGTTTCTTGGTGTCTCGACAACTCCACTTGAGTTTTTTCTTATAAAAAACCGAATTTGGTTGAGAAATTGCGTCTGCTCAACAAATTGGGGTTAGGACGGACAAACGTGAGAAAAGTTTGTTTAAGTTTGCTTGATGGGGAAATCTTGCACACATGCACGTACGCAAAGAGGAGGGCTCCACCGTCGATTTGGATTGACGACGACGTCCAGGGAGGGCCCCCTGGTTAGAAGACTGAGTCTCAGTTCGTTGGAGTGGGCCTGATAGTCAAATAAAGCCCTTCGTGGGTTCTCATAATCGTGGCCCACTAGTCTGATTAGTCTCATATTTTAGGTTTTGCTTATTAATGTTATTTAGAATATCATGAATGGTATAGATTACTTTGATTAGTTATTATTTGTGTTTACTTCTTGCCAAGTAATAGGTTGCGCACATGGCGTGAGTTTTAGGGGTATAGGATTTTCTTATAAATAAGCACCCCCTGTAGGCTTTTTTTTCTCATTGAAGATTAATAAAATTTCTGCATTTTCTTTCTTCTTTCCGAGTTATGAAAACCTAATTGGGTGCGAAGTCCTCCCTTCTTCGAAGGGCTAACTACCGTGGTGCGAATCCACATCTATCCCAATTCATCCCCACCTTCTTTCATCCATATTTCTCTTTTCCTACAATCATCTACGCTTCAAATCTATCTTTTATTGCAGTCGTTTTTCTCTCTACATAAGATTTCCAGAATCTGGCCCTGCATGAGGGCTGAAACTTTGGCAGAGCACCACGCACAAACCGTGCATTGGATCGAGTTGATATTTGGGGGTTTTAGAGTCTTCCCCTAGCCGATTAGACCCAAGAAGTCAGTTATTGGAATCGGGGCTCGCTCACACGTGCGGTCAGGCTCCTACACACGTGCGCCAGGCCTGGCCCGCTGTCCGCACGCACGGACTATCGATAGGTTCAGATTTCCTGTTTATTTCACCCCTCTTATACCTGTTTTCCATAGCCCTAACCCTAAATTGCATTATTCTTAATTTGTCCCTTTTCTTACCCTAGGGTTCTCAGAACTGAATTTGGTGAATCCCTTGGATTAGAGGCAAATTGCTTTGCATGTGTGGATGAGTTTTACTTCCCTTTGAGTATCGTTTGGCCTATAATTTTTATTGATCTAGCCCTAGCATGTGTAGGCTTGGACCCGCACAGATTCCCCTTGCTTGAATGTTTGAACTTTTGTATGGTATGTGGAAATTTTATGTGAATGTTTTTGAATTAGTTTGATTTAAAGCCTGAGATCTTGCATATCATAGTTAATTTTCATGTCCTGCATCATTGCCTTATTTTATCTTATTTTTAATTTCAAGATAAAAATTAAAAATCGGCTTGAGTTGGCCCAAGCTACTGACAGAGCTGAGCTGAGCTGGCCACTATGGCTCGAGGACCGGGTTGAGTCGAACTGGAGTTGAGACGAGCTGGCCACTATGGCTCGAGGACCGGGTTGAGTCGAACTGGAGTTGAGACGAGCTGCTGACTGAATCGAGCCGAGCTATGCCAAGCTCGACTTGGTTCACCTCGGTGTCCAGCTTTAGCTATGATGATGTTGTTGGTGTTGCCGACGATGATTGATCCAAGCACCAAACTGCCCTCTAGGGAGGTTGGATACCTTAGCCCACCATCTACAGTAACCTTGCACTGAAAGTCCCCCTTAGGACCAATAATAACCGATAATGATCAATGACATGCCCAACCCTGACAAGCCAAGTGGGTGCTTGGACCTCGTCATTTTGAGACTGTAGGAGGCTCAACCACTAATGGATTGACCTTGTTTAAGTTAAAGGATTAAGGGCCAATGTTATTAGTGTGGTCCATGGGATTCAACTGCACAATCATGTAATGACATTAACAAGTATTGACAATGAATTATGTTTCAATTCAATATGACATCAAACTCTCAACCAGTGGTTCAATAATACATTGTAGAAGAAATCAACAAATGGTGTTCTTTTTCTAGTTAGAACCTTGTATGCATATGAGATGGATAGATAGGGATTCCTCTTTTAAATAAAGGTGCATTTACTACCCTATGCAACTCTTGACTGGTTATTGTTGAAGGTATTTACTGAGGCACTAAGCATGAAGAAGGTTGTTTGGAGATTTTCCCAAGGGACTCAACCCATTCTTAATTTGCATCTGGTTTTTCTTGTACTTGCGTATCAATCACTTGGTGAGTCCAATGCAGTGTTTGAAATATCGGTATCGTGTTACGTGTCGCATCCTTGAGATACAGATACGTATTGGTTATCGTACGAGATATATTGTTTGTATCGGGTAATTTATCTCACATTTTGGGAAACATGGGGAAACATTGGGAAAATGGTTAAAATTTTCAATGAAACTTTAGGAATTGTTAAGAAAGACCTTAATACATACTTTTAAATCATAATATCTCAAAAAAGAAATGCATATAATAGGTTTCCTTTGTATAGGGTCCTATGCTATGTGTTGTTTGACTGAACTAACGCAACTATATCCAAATTGAATGCATAACATTTTAAGTGTATGTGATGATCATTTCATCAAACGCTCCTAAGTACATTGAAATTAGTCTCAATTAACAATTGGTTGAAGGGAAATTTCGAAAAAAAATTAATATTTTAATAATATTTTATTAATTTGTGGTTAAAGTGATTTTTATTTTTCAAAAGTTGGCAAGGACTTAACAAATCAGTAGATCAAGCCTCATACATGCTAGATTTCATGTTTGGAGTGCAACATTGCAAGCAATTTGGGAGAAAATTTGAAAATTTACCAAAATTTTCACAAATCGGACCACCTACATTCAAATTTCAAAATTAGAGTGTATGTGATGATCATTTCATCAAATACTCCTAAATACTTCAAAATTAGTCTCAATTGACAGCTGGTTGCAGGAAAATTTTGAAAAAGAAAAACATGAAAAGAACCAATGGATATGGAAATCAAAGCTCCAACTCCATGATTTTTGCATGCAAAACATGAAAAACCAATGGATTTATAACCATTTGACACTGATTTAACATAATTACAACAAAAAAGGGATCAGAAATTGAAAATGCTCATCGGATCGAACATGTGGGATATATTGGAACTAGTGTTCGAAGTATCGGTATCGCTACAAGTTTCGCTAGCCAGGGATATAGAAACAATATCGATATCGCTGATAATATCGCTGATAACCGGAAATGCGGGGAAACATCAGAAAAACGGTGGAATTTTCAGCAAAACTTCAGGAGATGTTAAAATGGACATATTTGCATATATAGAATAAAACAATTGTAAAAAGAATACATACATAACAAGTTTTCATTTAATGGGGCCTTAAAAGCATGTGCTATTGTAAGAAATCAGTCCAACCATCCCATCCAGCCTATTTAACCATCCGAACATCCATTGATATTGCAAAATATCAACAACGCATGATATTTCACTAAGAAATCATCAACAATTGGAAAGAAAGCGAAAAATCGTGGTCTCAATATCGTGCATGTTACGATATCGATAATATCGAGATATTATCAATATTATCAATGACAAATTGAACACTACATACAACCATGTGCCCATGAATAAAAAATTGAAATAGTAAATTATCGTTGATACACTTATGATACAAGCATCACCTAGGATTTTCATAGTCGAAAATATTGGTGATACATTGGCGATATTGATGCATTGGCAATACAAGCGACACCTAGAATTTACATAGTTGAAAATATTGGTGATTACATTAGCGATCTTGATATGTCGGTGATACTTAGCAATACATTGTTAATACCTGGAATTTTTGACACTACTAGTGTTATCGGTATCACTACCAGCGTTATCGGTATCGCTGAGCTAGAGATAAAGATAATATTGGAGATATTTTGATAATATCGGAGATAATTCGAACACTGATTGGAACTATTTGTGCGTTTCATATCGCACAGGTGGGATACAAGATATATCATGGGATATATCGGCCGATATTGTCGATATTTAAAACATTGGTCCAATGTACCCTATACACCAAGGGTCAAATCTTGTTTTTTGTGTTGTTTTGTATGTAAAGTTGAAGCAAAACTCTTCCACTGTGAGTGATGAAGCTTGGGAGCAGAAACAATAGACCCCACCTTCTTTATAAAACACATCTGTACATATTTTGTTGTGAATTGTGAATGAAAAGTGGTTTCCTAGCATATTCATTGACCTTAGTGGCCTGATGGAGCAACTAAAGGTCTAAGACACTAAATCTTAAAACGAGACACCACTATATTTTCTTCTTGATTCATACTGATGTGATGCCAACAATGATGAGTTGTGATCCTATGTAGCTTCATTAGATGATGCTCTATGTTCTAGCCAATGGGGCACAATTTCTTCTTTAGCCTACATATCAGAAACATTATTTCGAGTTGAAGAGAGGCATGGTAATCCTCCGCAGACAACTCTCCCACTTGCATAGTAACAATCTCATGATGCAGCTGAAAATTTTGAGTAGGGCCATGGTGTCGGGAATACATATTGGCAACCCGATCCCACAACTCCTCTGTGGTCTTGCTTTTAAGTAGAAGTCCGCTACTAATTTGTGGTTTCATAGAGTTAAGCAACCAAGTCATCACTGTTTTTTTGTCACTAACCCAATCATCATAGAATGGATCGGTCTCAGTAGGTGCCCTTTTGGTTCCGGTGATATATCCCAACTTCTCCCTCCCCTCGAGAAATGCTTGGTTGTCTTGGACTAGGTTAAGTAATTTGTCCCCTAGAGAAATGATGGCAGTGATGACAAGACTTGATTGCTGATTGGGAAGCCCCTTTTGCTAGGCAAGTCACCTTTGGAATCATCCATAGGAGCCCTCAAGATATTAACAACAATAGGTATTGGGAATGAGCGGACCATAAACCATAAACCAATCTTCATGTGCACATGGGCGAGTAGACAAAAATCAACAATATATATAATTATATATTAGCCACTCATATCCATAAAAGGATACCCATCGATGTGCTAGCTGGGTTCCAACCCATGGCTTAGCGGTAGACACTGTGTTTCAACACTGAGTTTATGGGTTCAAGTGCCCATGTGGTCTGTGCATGTTAAGGTATTCCGTAATGGTAACAGTGGCCGCATTGACCACCACTGTTACCTTTACGATATGGGCTGTACGACCATTTCAGTCTCTTTATATTTTATATATATATATATATATATATATATATATATATATATATAGAGAGAGAGAGAGAGAGAGAGAGAGAGAGAGAGAGAGAGAGAGAGAGAGAGAGAGAGTCATGCTCCCCTACGCACCTTTGCACACGTGCCATGGGTGTCTAATCTAAACGGTCCATGTGATGCGGAATCCCATGAAACCCCATGTGGCAAATTTTCACCCCGATCTAAAATTCTGGTGGGCCATAGCAAAGAGAAATGCAAATCGTGGGAAGAAACTGTTTTCAATTTTCATGACCCATCAAAGTTTTAGATCAAAGTAAAACTTGGGCCCGGGGGGTTTCACGAGGTGCTGCTTCACATGAACGGTTTAGATTTTGGATCCACATCACGTATGATGGGTTCTCAAAAAAGTTCGTACGTAGTACGTACGAACTGGTTCGCAGGTGAGCATTTTCCTATATATATATATATATATATATATATATATATATTGAAAAAAGGGAATGTTACTAAACAGTACCTCATTATTATGATTTTTTCATCCTGGAAACCTTTTAAAGTAAGTTTTCATTAAGCTACCGTATTGATCAAGTTATTGTCAAATGGGTACCTTTGGTTTTCTCTAATGTCCGTGAGTTTGAAGTATGATTTTTCCTAAAATGAGGAAAATGCCCACCAATTAATGAGATTACGTAGTAAGAATTAAATAGGTAGCTCGATGTAAATATAATTTATGACGTGTTATTAATTAAATAGGAAAAATCATGCTTTAAACTGACGTCCATAACAAGCGTTATGACCCCATAACGTGTAACAATTGTTACTGTTACCCAAGTGGTATCATCAATCCAAGGTGCTGTATGACCTCAAAGAAAACCCCAATCAACCATTTGTTGGAGATATTGTCGAATTAAAATATTGGAAACCAAAAAAACAAACTTGAAACAATATGACTAGAACCAGGCTAAAGCACGTATCAGGTACGCTGTTCTTAAAGCGCGATTCACCCCCTCTCCTCTGTGATTAGAGATTGCTAGCGGGTTGCTGGTGAACTGCTTCCATGATACGACAAGCCTTGTTTGGTCCCATGTGTAGCAATCACGAAGGGACCACCTTAAGAACTCGGCTAACACAATCGCTTTCTTTGGCAAACTCAATGAATTTTCAGACTCAGTAATTCATTAAGTTCGAGAACTCAGTTTGTTATACAACTAAGAAAAATGGAGGAAGAGAGAATTTTTGTTTGTTTCTTAGTTTTTTTTTTTTTTTTCCTCTTATAGATGAGATCATTCGATTCTAGATACTCCAGACCTAGAGGGGACCCGGTTTATATAGAGGGTGTAGGGATGGTCCTTGTGACCATTTTGCAATTAAGCGGCTAGCCGTTTTCTGATCGTTTTTTACTATTAGCACCACTGAATAGCAAGCCATTTTCGGACTGTTCACATTAGGTCGCAAGGGAGCGACACGATATGCACGTGTGAAGTGCAAAGTGCGCCACTACCACCTTTACAACCACACTGCCCGTGCGTGCGTTCCAATGCTCTGCACTAGAACACGCAACCCAAGCTCTCTCCCTCTTTTCTCCAAGTAAACTAAACATAAGATAGTGTATATAGTCTACAGACTTCCCATCTCTAGGCGATGTGGGACAAAGAAACTCACTTTTTCTCATATTTTCAAAGGGATTTTGGAGGGAAAATGAAATTTTGATTTGAATTTGAAAAAAAATTCATTATTTATTTTCACCAAAATAGTAGCAATTCTCAACACTATTGGGGCCCATGTCTAACATAACAGCACATTAAAGTCTGAAAAATTAGTCAATTGATTTAAATCTACTGCATATTGTCCATACCTTAAAAAATATTAACGAGCAAGTACTTGATTGAGGCTACTAGTGGTCTGACTGGATTGTCAGTGGCTTTTGGTTGTCACCGGTGCTCACTGATGGTTGAGGGAAGACTGCTGAGAGATCTAGATGCCCAGGCTTGACTGTCGGCAGGCCCTTGATGTCCCGGTTGGATGCAAGCGTTGGTGGTCTGGCTTGGATGTAGGTGGGCACATGTGAGATTATATGCTTGCAACTCCTCTCATCATCAGGAGATTGTTGGCAAGCTGGGCATATGCAAAATATATGCTCTAGCTTGAGGGGGAGTTTAGGAGATTCTGAGAGTGTTGGTTTGCATATTGTGTGTGCGTGTGCATGCATTGTAATGCAGACCATTTGATTTATTAGGATTTTATTAATAACACTTTAGGGGAGAGGCTGATCGTAATTTTTCTTTATCCTTTCTTCTCTTACACCTTTCCCTTATCCTTTCTTCCTCTTCTTCTCTCTACCATTGATTTTAAGTGACGAGACTGTTTGGCAATGGAGAATTCCTCATGAAACCATTTATTTGACTTGGATGGCTTACGAAATTGCTAGACTAATGCATTTCTAAATTTTGAATTATTAGGATTTTATTAATAAAACTTAAGGGGAGAGAGACTAATCTTAATCTTTCTTGATCCTTTCTTCTCTCACACCATTCCCTTATCCTTTCTTCCTCTTCTTCTCTCTACCATTGATTTTAAATGATGAGACTGTTTGCCATTCCTGATGAAACCATTTATTTGACTTGGATGGCTTACGAAATTGCTATAGACTAAATGCATTTCTAAACTTTTTCACTATTTATGGTGCGTTAGCTGCCATGGAAGTATCTTTTAGCTGTCACACAATGTTTTGATTCATCTATGCTACATTAAATTTCTTGTCTTATCTATTTACTTGCCTGTATCTGCACTAGGTTTTTGATCTATATGGAATTGGAGCTCGTAAGGCCTTCTGTCCGTCAAATATGTTGAAAGAACTTAATCTGAAGGTGATTACTAAGATTAGTTTTCCACTTTATGCTGAAATCCCACAATTCAGATCTTAGTTTATGTTCCATTGTCCTTGATGCCTAATTTTTCTTTCCTGGAATAGCACTTCAATCTGTTGGTAAACTTTGGCCACTTGTGGCCATGCACTTAACTTCCCACTCATCTTCTGTTTTATTCTACTTCAAATAGTCTCATTATACATGCTCATAAGCATATATCTACAGATTCAACATTGGTCAACATAGTAATTAGAGTTCACTGTTCAAAGGACAACCTGTTTATTGTTTTTTAGATTAGGGCAACAGACATACCATACGCAACCACTTCTCTCGAAGAATACATGTTTGACTTTTAAATCATAAAAGATCAGCTTGCAACCCGAATGGCTGCTCTTCTCTTGATCTGTTAGGAAGGAGTAGCATTAATCAGTGCTTGCAGAAAAAACAGAAATCAATCCTTTTACTTGATGAAGTTCAACTTTATGCCTGTCTTTGTAAATTGTAATACCAGACACTTCATGTTACTATGCACCAGATGTGAAGTTTTAATACTGCTTTTCTCTTTATCCGTTAGGGAGGAGTAGCATCAATTAATGTTTCCAGGAAAAATTGGAAATCAATTCTTCCATTTGGGTTGTGTTTAAAGTTGGGTTATCAAGTTTAATTCCTGCATCAGGTTATGTTTTCTAATGTAAATTGGTTAAACTGCTCACCTTTTACTTGACTAAATTCACCCTTTATGCTTGATCTTTGTAATACTGCTCCACTTCATATTACTATGCACCAGATGTGAAGTTCTAAATGTACTTTTTATCATGCTTATTCCAAGCATATTGGGCATGTGCTGAGTTTTTGTGATTCCTTATAAGGATTTACCAAAGCAGTTTTGATTCCAAGTTTCTGACCATTTTTGGGTAAGTCTCTAGAAGATCTAGATAGTTTAGGACATGCTCCCAAAAGATTTCTCTTGATTTCTATTTTAGGCCTGCCTGTGTAGATTGCCGATACATAAGGAGGAAACACCATTTCTGCAGAAACAATGTTTCTGTTTGTTTCTGTAAATTTCCTGGAAAGGTCATTTCCATTTCCCTCCCATTTCTTGAAAAATGCTCCTTCATTTCCTTGCCTATGGTTAAGAAGGTAATTTCCAAGATTTTGAGGAAAATATGAGGAAACAACCCCACGTGTTAGCCACATGTGGCACGTCAATCTCCACGCATCCCACATGTATTGCCATCTATCTTTAAGCATCCCATGTGTACCACCATCTACCTTCAAGCATCCCACGTGTACCACCATCTATCTTCAAGCATCCCAGGTGCTAGTGCCAGTGTGTAACATGTGTCACATATGGCCTGTGTTTGAAATATCAGTATCGCGTTACGTATTGCACCCTTGGGATACAGATACGTATCGGTTATCGCATGAGATATATCGGTTGTATTGCGTAATGTATCGTTGTTGTTGGAAACATGGCGAAACATTGGAAATTGGTCGATTTTTTCAATGAAATTTCAGTGATTGTTAAAAAAGACATCAATATACACTTACAAGTCGAAACATTATAAAAATCAAGTACACATAATAGGTTTTCTTTGTATGGGGTCCTAATCTATGCGTTGTCTAATTGAATTGATGCAAATATATTCAAAGTCTATTCATATAATTTATAAATGTAAGAAGACGTGTGGAAACACAAACAATACATTCAAAAGCAAAATAGATTAGGTTACATACATGTTTGATTTTGATTTTTTTTCAAATTTCCACAATTCGGTCATTCTCCTCCAAATCTCGAAATCGAAGCTCCCAATCCATGATTTTTCATGAAAAACATGAAAAATCATGGATTTGTAACAATTTGACACTGATTTAACATGTTTTACAAAAAAAAAAGTATTGAAAAAAAATAAAAATGCTCACCAGATCAAACATGTAGGATATATATATCCTACTACTTGTATTTTTCGTATCGCACAGGCGGGATACAAGACATATCGTGGGATATATCGGCCGATATTGTCGATATTTAAAACACTGAATATGCCACTGCCCATCTTCAAGCGCTCCACATGTGTCACATGCACCAATGTGCCATTGACCATCTTCAAGCCTCCTTTATGTACAATAGTCCATTTTTTTAGTGCCCTACATGTGCCAATGTGCCACCAATCATCGTCAAGCGTCCCACATGTGCCAATGTGATACATTTGCCATAATCCATTTTGAGTGCCCCACATGTGCCACTGACCATCTTCAAGTGTCCCACACATGCCATCATCCATCTTTAAGGGCCACACACATGCCAATTGTGCCACTGCCCATCTTCAATCGCCCCACATGTGCCCTATGTGCCACATGCTACAATCCTTCTTCAATGCCACACGTGCTACCTTCCATCAAGTAAAATTTCCATTAAAATCTGTTTTGACAACTGATGCATCCTCCCTTTGCCCAATTCAGGACAAGAGTCCAACCCACGAATCAGGCCATTAGTTCCAACCCAAGTGCTTTCATGTGGAAGACATTCATTATGCATGGCTTTGTGACCATACTGCATGCATGGGAAATGATAAGAAATTTTGGAATTCTTACATGTCTTGGAGATTTGTATGGTTTCAAAACTTTTTATTTATTTATTTATTATCTTAGAAAGATGTTGTAAGCATTGGGAAGTTGTGATTGTATTCAATGAATTTATGACGGTGTAATGGGTCTATATAAGTACCCATTTTGTAACGAGAAAAAATGTTGCGTCTTGAGTAAAAAAAAACTAATAAAAATTCATGGAGTGCTGTCTGATAATAGCAATTTTATAAATAAAATGCCCAGAATCAGTCCCATTTGAGCTTTGTTTTGTTTTCTGTTTTCTTCCCTCTTAAAGTAGACTTGTTAAGGTTTCTTTTGTCATTTGAATCACCTCAATCCGAGTTGTATTCAAGGAGATGCATCATTTTGAAGACACGGTATATAGTCGTCCTATTGCAATCTTTGTCAACTGCATTGTGTTGCATCACCAAAAGATAGATATGGAAATGGAGGAAAAATATGTCAAGAAAACCTAATTGAAAAATAATAAGCGGAAACAGCTTCTTCTTTCACATTATTTCCTGAAAAATGATGGTTCCCTGGAAACATCATTTCCTCCATTTTTTTTTTTCCTAATGAATCCAAACAGGCCCTTTAAGGAAACTCAAATCTGGCCTTTTCTTCTCCATGCATATTGTATGAAATAGCCTGCCTGGAGAATGTGAATGTTTGGCTAGCAGTGCTTGTATAGCTTGAGCTTCGGTGATTAGTTTGGGATATCATGTTAGGTCACTATGATTGCTTTCTTTTATGAGTTTTCACCAGAACTGTTGATACATAAATATATTTTTCCCTTTAGTTCTTGCTTATGTTATGAAAGTAAAATAACCAAACTTTTTGTATTAGTACACCAATAAACACATGAAAGACCCATAAACTAGGAGCATGACCCATAGAAGCACTCTATGAAAGGCTAGGTTTCTCCTCTCAATCATCAATTCTCTAGCCACGATGATGTATATTAGATGAATTGAATTGACACCTCTTAAGACCTAATTTGAGGTTCTGATCTGCATTCACATTAAACCTGGATCTTTAGGTTGAGTCACACCATCTAGTAGGAGCCCTATACCTCAAAATAATCCTATCACAAGGTTAGGGAAAAGCAGCAAAGAAATTGTTTCATTGACCACTCATTTATGGAGGAATCTTTACATATGTATGTACTTCTTCCAAAGCAAAAGAATCCCTTATCTAGTTGTAACCTAACTCTCTATTTAAGAAAATATTCATAATGACCAAGATACCCAATACCCCTAAATCACGCAAGAACAATACAAATTTTCCCTAAATCAGCTGTAATAGACTCAATTGATGTTGGATTCTCTTGATCTTAGCACATTTCGAGACCTAATGAGATGTTATTTCGACACTGTTTAACACCTGAAAAGTGGACCACAAATAGGTGGCAAGAGCGCTGAAGGGAAACTTGACTAACAAATCATTAACTCTAATAATTAACAAAATAATATAGTTTTTATTGATTAATTAAATAATAAAAACTTTATTATTTAGTTAATTAAAGAGACTACTGTACGACCACCTGCCTTTTTTGCTATTGACAAAGCAATGCCTCCTTTTAAAGTATTTCATGTCAGTTAATTAAAGAGACTACTGTACGACCACCTGCCTTTTTCACTATTGACAAAGCAATGTCTCCTTTTAAAGTATTTCCATGTCAGTGCCTAAGTTTTAAGAAACACGGTCAATACATCACTTGTTTGACTTTGACTTGAGATAGGTAACGGAAAACTCCGTTTTATTGTAAAAAGTTAATTACCCTTGAGAATTTGAAAAGGTGATTTTATCCATGATCTTATACCAGCCCCAACTGACGATCACAGAAAAGACAAGTTGGAGACATTGCCGTATGGCTGCATGCCTTTTTCGCCGTTGACAAATCAGTGCCTCCTTTTAAAGTATTTCCATGTTAGTGCCTAAGTTTTAAGAAATATGGTCAGTGCATCGCCTGTTGGACTTTGACTCATGGATGGGTAATGAAAAACTCCGTTTTCTATTAAAAAGCCGATTTTACCCTTGAGAATTTGAAAAAGGCGAATTTACCCTTGATTTTATACCAGCCCCAATTGATGATCGTAGAAAAGATAGGTTGGAGAATTGAAGTTCGGTGGGGTCCACTGACACTGTTGAACTTCGCCATCCATCCATTTTGCCAACTCATTTTAAGGAATGGGAAAAAAATGAACCACATCTGTAGCTCAAGTGGACCACACCACAAGAAACAAATGGGAATTGAATGCCTACCTTTGAAAACTTCTCGGGGGCTACAAAAGTTTTGGATGAAGCAAATATTTGTGTTTTCCCTTCATCCGGGCCTGTGTAACCCTATGAATATAGGTCGGATGGAAAATAAACATCACGGTGGGGCCTTAGGAAGGTCTCAATGGTGAGCATCATTATTTCCATTGCTTCATGTGGTGTGGTCCACTTGAGCCTTAGATCTACCTCCTTTTTTGGCTCATGCCTTAAACTAATTTTTCGAAATGGATGGATGAGGTGGATAAAACACATACATCACGATGGGCTCCACATACTAAGGTTAGGGCTGAAAAGTAGGTGAAACCTTGATGTTTCAGGACTCCGATTGTGTAGTGTAGAACACAACATTGAGGGCGATATTGTGTCAACATGGCAAGGTTTTATGCATCTCACTTTGATGTATGTGTTGTATATTCACATTGTCCATCCGTTTTGGTAGCTCATTTTAAGGCATGAGCCCAAAAGTGAAGCATATCCAAATCTTAGGTGGACCACACCATAGGAAACGCTAGGGACTAAACGCATACCGTTGAAAACTTCTTGGGGGTCAGAGAAGTTTTGGATTAAGTGGATATTTGTGGTTTCCCTTCATCTGGGTCTGTATGACCTTATGAACAGGTTGGATGGAAAATAAACATCATGGTGGGCCCTAGGAAGGTTTTAATAGTGGGCGCCATTGTCCCCATTGCTTTCTATGGTGTGGTTCACTTGAGCTTTGGATTTGCCTCATTTTTGGGCTCATGCCCTAAAATGATCTAGCAAAATGGATGGATGGTTGGTGTAGATTATAACATATACATAATGGTGGGGCCCACAGAACTTTGCCATGTCAACACAATACCGTCCTAGTTGTTTTACACTACGCAATCCAAGTCCGGTTTTTCATCTCATTTAGAAACAATTGTTCATCAAACCCAAGGACATGCAAAGTATACTTAGGTGACCATGGTTCAATGATCTAGGTTACTGGTGTGTTGGACTCCACCTTGCATTGACTATATCCCTAAAAACTCCTTGATCGTAGGTTTTTAAGCACTGATGTAGGCCTCCTTTTTCAGATGAATATTGATGCTCCCTCACCCATTTATTAGGAGGCCAAGATTTGTCTGGTTGGGATTTATCCCTAAGGAGTAGATTTTTGGGTATTATCAATTTATGGTGGACCCGATAGATTAATGGCCTAGATTACTGAATCATGGGCCACAATTTTACAAATTGAAAACCCTTGTATAAGGCGTAGTGGAAGGACTTATAATTCCTCATTGAATGCTTATTACTTTTCTTATCTTTTGATTGATAGAGAAATTGTTGTGTGTGATCTAAGGTTCAATCCCTAGTAGTGTTGCCTTTCAAAAATAAAATAAAATAAAGAAATAAAGAGTTACATCGAGAGTCCAGAGATATGATGTGATGTTGGATTTGCATTTCCATTTTCTTTGACCAAAGTGGATTGCGCCACTGATGACGAGACTTTATGGGGCCCATCATGATGTATGTGTTTTATTCATTTCGTCCATCCGTTTTGCGAACTCATTTTAGGGCATGAGCCTAAAATTGAAGCATATCCAAAGCTCAAGTGGACCACACCATAGGACAAAGTGTGGATAATGACATCCACCATTAAAACATCTCTAGGGCCCACAACAATGGTTATTTGGCATCCAACCTTTTCATAAGGTCACACATACCTTGGTGAAGGGAAAACACAAATATCAGCTTGATCCAAAACTCTTATGGTCCCCAAAAAAGTTTTTAATAGTAGGCATTCAATCTCCATTATTTCCTTTGGTGTGGTCCACCTGACATTTGGTTCTGCTTCATTTTTTAGGCTCTTTCCCTAAAATGAGATGGCAAAATGGATGGACATTGTGGATATATCACACATACATCAAGGTGAGCCCACAGTCAAGGCCTTGCCCACTAAGCTATCACCCCACCCATGTCCATAAATAGGGGCATTGTCGCCATTCACAAAATACTTGCTAAATCGGACTTGTTTGGCATTAACATAGATGAAGATGAGCTGGAGAGTTTTGCCACCATTTTTGGTTGTAAGTCCGGGTATTTCCCTTCTATTTATCTTGGGTTGTCGTTATGTATTGGAAAGCCGACAGTTCATCTTTGGGACAGGGTGATTGAGAGGGTCGAGAGGAGATTGGCTTGTTGGCAAGGCCAATATATTACGATGGGGGGTCGCTTAACCCTTATCAAGACGGCGTTCTCAAACATGCCCATATACTTTATGTTCCTCTTCAAGTGTTCTACTTCAGTGCTTGGTAGACTAGAGAAGTTAAGGCGTGACTTCTTGTGGAGGGGAGCAAGTGAAGGAAAAAAGTTTCATCTTCTTAACTGGGACAAAGTTTGCAGGCCTATTTTTGAAGGAGGGGCAAGGATTGTACCTTTGCGAGCCATGAATATCGCATTGCTTGGTAAGTGGATTTGGAGATTCGGAGTGGAAGAGGAAAGGCCTTGTAGAGTTGGTGGCCGCTAAGTATGGGACACAGGAAGGTGGATGGTTTGTCAGAAGGTCGTCCATGTATCGGGCTTCCGCTATGTGGAAAGTAATCGCGACGATTGGACATATTTTTTTTTTGGAAATGTATATTCTTTGTGGTTGGGGAGGGGCTTCGCACTCTCTTTTGGGTTGATGTTTGGTGCAATGACTCGACATTGCAAGTTACTTTCCCTAGTATTGCTCATCTTACGCCCGATCGATTCGTTGTGGTAACGGATTGTTTGTCCATTGTTGTTGGCTCCACAGTTTGGGCCCCTCCATGTAGGAATCTCACATATGTAGAAGTTGGGGAGTATGCTAGCCTGCTGGATGTTCTTTGGAGTGACAAGATTGATGTGCAGGAGGTTGATGCCTTTTCCTGGGCAGCCAACCCATCTTGCAGATTTTTAATCAAGTCTCTATTCACGTTGGGCCTTTGAGCCGGCTTCCCTCTCATCCATTACATCATTGGTTTTATATCGCTCCCCCTCATGTTGCGGTTTTCCCGTGGTTAACTTGTCGGCAGAGGATTTTGACATTATACAATTTGCAAAAGAGGGCCATGATCATTCCTAACATCTTGCCTTATGTGTTTGGCTAGGGAGGAGACTATTGACCATCTGTTCATCCATTGTGCCTTCGCTGACAAAGTGTGGACTGTGGAGTCACTTATCGAAGTTCAGAACAGATTGGGTGATGCTGGCTTTAGTGGGGGGAACTTCTGTGGGCATGGCATTGGGGTGGAGCCAGGAAGATCGGGAAAGCGTAGTGGCGGCTGCTAATTATGGCCGTTTTTTTTGGGCCATTTGGGGAGCCAGGAATGCTTGTTGCTTCAGGAACGTTCCTGCGATGGTGGGCGATGTCATTATGAGAGCGCAAACTCTCTTAATGGAGTGGTCCTAGTTGTTGTAGGTCTTCTAGGATTTTGTTTTGCGCCTTTTGGCGTTGGGTTGGTGTATTCTTTGTTCGCTTTTGGTGAGCTTTTCTTAATAAAGTGATTGTTATCCTTAAAAATATAAAAAATACAGTCATGTCAAAATCTTATGATTTATGATTTAAGGTGAATCTTAAGCAAAAACAAATTGAATCTCACCTTTGAATCCCTTTTTATATGAATCCTACGATTTTATGATTTGAATCCCTACAATTTACTATTCAAATCTTAATTTACAAATCAAATTATACTTGCTTTCTTCTATTTTAAGCTTCACTTGCCTTTCATTTTATGTTTTTAAATTTGTGGGGGCTTTAAGAATCATCTAGAAAAGACCTTTCAAAAAATAAAGAAAAAAGAATCGTTTAGAAAAGGTAAATTATTATTTTTTTTCTTCTTTATAAGAGATTAGATGATATATGTTCTCTTCAATGTTAAATCTTAGACCTAGTTATTTTATTTTATTTTATTTATAAAAATGATTTCTTACTTTCTAATTGGTCGAAACACCAAATTAGTGTGTGACTTATATAGAATGTTTTTATCGATGGTTACAATCATGTTGACTTATATGCCACTATCGATTGATATTATCGTTATCGGCCACCGTCGACACGAAACCCCTCAGAAATACCAAACATTTCTAGAAATCCTTGTATCGTGCAATATATCGTATGACATAGCATTATATTTTGCGATATTGCCAATATTATCATATTTCTTGTGTTTTATTGGGGGATTTTATCATTTTTTCGATGCTTAAGTACTCGAAAAAAATCGAAAAAAATAAAATAACAAAGGGGAAAGGCTTTCAATCCATGTAAGAGAGGGGATTTCAGTACTTGTAGAAGCAAATTGCATGATTGGATGTATAATTTGGTGGGCCATGATCGACATTGGCGAAAAAAATCTTGAATTCTCTGTTTTTTTCTTCAAATAGATGATAGATTGAAATTGCTAAGGCGATTTCAGCAACAACTCTGCAAAAATCCTGGAGATTTGGAGTTTGGGTGAGAGATTTTAGGGTTTTGGAAACTTCTTTGTTTAAAAATGGCTTCGAAAGCCCTTTTACAGGGTTGCGGGCTGTGTATTATCCCCACCAGGTCTGTAGTTAGAGACGGACGGTCCTGTTGGGGGCTTTGTGGGGTCCACTTTGATGTATATGTTTTATCTAATCCGCCCATCCATTCTAGAAGATCATTTTAAGGCATGATTAAAAAAATGAGACGTATTAAAGGCTAAAGTGGACCACACCACAGGAAGTAGTGGAGATTGAACGTTTACTGTTAAAAACTTCCTAGGGCCCATCATGATGTTTATTTGCCATCCAACATGTTAATAAGGTCACATAGACCTGGATAAAGGTAAAAACTAAATATTAATTTGATCCAAAACTTTTGTCATTGCAAAAATGTTTTCAATGGTAGGTGTTCAATCTCCACTGCTTCCTGTGGTGTGGTCCACTTAAGCCTTCAATCTGCCTCTTTTTTTAGATCATGCCTTAAAATGACCAGTGAAAATGGATGGATGGCATGGATAAAACATATACAACATGGCGGGCCCCATAGATCCCTCAACAGGTCCGTCTGCCTCTTACTACATCCTGGTGGGGTTAGTATCCAATCAACGCCCTTTTTACAGGAGATGATTAGTTGTTACCCTAGTAACAGAGGTTATTTACGGTGGGGCTGATTTAGTTTATATTGATGGGGTTATTACCTTTACGTCCATCCATTTTTCCAGCCCATTTTAAGATGGGGTCCCAAAAGTTAAGCAGATCTAGATCTCAGGTGGACCACACCACATGAAACAATGGTGATTAAGTGTCACACCATTATAAATTCGAAAGGGCCCATCGTAGGTTTTCTTAATGTTTATTTGCAATCCAACCTGTTGATAATGTCAAGAAGATCATAATGAAGGGAAAATACACAAATCATCTTGATCCTAAACTTTTGTGGCCCAAAAAGAGTTTTTAATGGTTATTCATCTCTGTTTCTCGTGGTATGGTCACCCTAAGATTTTGATCTTCTTAAGGTTTGGGATCACACCGTAAAATGAGATGCAAAAAACAAATGAACGGTGTGGATATACAAAAAATACATGAAGGTGCGCCCCACACGGTTAAGAGTAACATCTACTAAGGTGTTACTCGGGTAACAACTAATTTACTCACCCTTTTATGTGGGACTTTCTTGTGTGCAGTCGCAATCGCAAGTCGACGTGCTCCATGGACCCCACTATGATGTCATGTGTTTTTAATGCAGTGGCATTTTCACACCGGGCTCGAGTGGGGTAACCCGTGGGATGCGGGGACACACTTGGGGTGGGTGACCCATGTGATTTCGGAGCCCACGGGGGAGGTCTCATGTTCGAGACTCCTCACCGGGAGTGATTAATGCGCATTTCACACGAGCTCGAGTGGGGTAGCCTGTGGGATGCGAGGACACTCGGGGTGGGCGGCCCGTGTGAGGCAGTACCCATGTAATTTGGGGCCCAAGAGGGGGGTTCGACCGAGGTTCTAACCCATGCGATGTGGGGCCTGGGCTATGAGATAAAGGGATTAATTCGCCATACTCTAACAGTTCGAGCTTTTAGAGCAAGTGGTTAATTGTCTTGCATCAGTTTTATCTGCACCGTCCATCTATTTTGGATGATTAATTTAGGGCATGAGCCAAAAAATGAGTTAGATCCACATTTCAGGTGGACCACACACAAAATAAAAACTAGTGGTGATTTAATGATTAACATTAAAAACTTCTTTGGCCCACAGTAACGTTTATTTATCATCCAACCAATTTTTAGGGCTCGTTGATTTATGACATAAAATCTGGATGAAGAGAACCAAATATTAGCTTGATCGAAACTTTTGTGGCCCCCAAAAAGTTTTTAATGGTGGCCATTGAACAACCACCTGTTTCGTGTGGTGTGGTCCACCTCATATTTGAATCTACCTCATTTTTTGGCCCATGCCCTAAAATGATTTGCCAAAATGAATTGGTGGTGTAGATGCACCATATTATATCTAGGTGGCCCCATGGTCAAGGTCTCACCCAATGCGATGGTTGGCCATGATTTGAGGAAGCGGATTGTGTAGTGGGCATGGATTTGGGGAAGCCGATTAAACTCTTTGGGGTCCACCTCGATGTATGTATTGCATATCCACGCCGTCCATTTGTTTGGGCTACTTATTTTATGGCATGGTCCCAAAAATGAAGTAGATACAAGTTTCAAGTGGACCACACTACGAGAAACAATGGTCAATGATCTCCCACCATTAAAAATTCCTAAGGTCCACCGTAATGGTTATTAACCATCCAACCTGTTGATAAGTTCATTCAGACTTGGATGAAAGGATAAAAAAATATCAACTTGGATGAAAGGAAATAATAACCTTCCCCAATTAGTTGGAATGAGGCTTAGATTATGATAAATAATAAACTTACTAAAATAATGACTTAAAGACTAAATTTATGGACTTCTGGATCAATGGCTTGATTGAACCACATGTTGGGTACATTAGACAGGTCCACCTCATTGGCCAATAGATCTATTGGATCACCATCAGTAACCCCAAAATATCGTTGGATAAATATTTGAGGCCAAGTTCACTGATCAATCAGATTGTGGGGCCAATTCCTTTTTGGATAGATCATGAGGTTCGCTCTTCATCATAGCTACTATGCATCATTCCTTCATAGTTTTGAAGAATTATCCTCAATTTAGAACTGTAAGTCTGTAATACATGTCCATCGTGCTATTGTCGGCTTTGGGGGGTTTCAATCTACTTTGCTAGGTCGCCTTGATCATTAGTGCGCATTGTTGCTTATTTTGTCCGATACAAACATAATTTGATGTTGTCTCCTCCTCCTCACCTTTAATCCCTTAGATCTTGAATCGTCAGTGTAGATTGTTTGGGCAAGATGAACAAGTTCATATTTGTTAATTGGACCGTTGATCCATCCATTAGTTATTCTCTTCAATCTATTTGTCGATTACTCTTGAGATTTATACAAGGATCTTTCTTTTGATTTGGTCATTAATCCAAAATTGATCCATCAAATAGTTCTTTAGTCAATCTAGCCAGTGATCATATATGTATGTATGTGTGTATATATATATATAGTGTGTGTGTGTGTGTGTGTGTATCTTTCATATATGGACAATAGATCTATGGATCTATCTTTATATTCATGCATTGGTGCCTTTTGGAGGTTTCACAGGACTAGCATTCTCATCCATCTGCATATCAATCTTTGCTTCATCCATTAATTCTCTTGTACTTTTTCATCTAAAGGCTTCATGGGACTGGTGATCTTCTCAGTAAGTAGCTTCATGATGAACTTTGTTTTGTCTATCTTAAATGAGTACGTAGTCTTCTCCACATCATGAATGACGTTTCAGTCTTGTATCCATAATAATCAAAGATGCATATTATAGTGGTCCATTAGATTGACAATGCACGAACCTCTTCAAATTACTCCTCCATGTGAATATGACACAAGGTACCTTTGATTTGGGAGTTCTTAGCACTTTGGAAGGTAAAGTAAAGTTTGATAGTTTCTTTATTGCCTCCTCGGATATTGAAGTTCTCAACATTGTTTCCATTGATTACCATCCAAATGACTTTCTCTATGCCATACATCATCATCATGATCATCATCATCTAAGCCTTATCCCAACTAATTTAAGTTGGCTACATGAATCCTTTTCTGCCATTTCACTCTAGCAAGGGCCATAACTTTAGTTAGATCATAGGTCATCACATCTTTTCGTAGTATATCCACCCATGTCCTTTTGGGCCTCCCCCTTGCCCCTTTAAAGCCTTTACCTTGTATCAACACACTCTTAACCAAAAGAGTTCTTGGTCTTCATTGCACATGACTACACCATCTAAGTCTATTGTCCCTCATCTTGTTACCTATTGGTACTACTTCGAAATTCCCTTGAATGCATTTATTTCTAATTCTATCATTGTCTTACCACACATCCATCTTAACATCATCATTTCAGCTACACATCCTATGAACATGTGCTTCCTTAATTGCTTAACATTCCGTCCCCTAAAGCATGGCTGGTCTTATAGCCATCTTATAAAATTTCTCTTTTAGTTTGAGTAGTACATGATGATCACATAAAAACTCCAGAGGCACATATCCATTTCTTCCACCCCTCTTGTATTTTTATTTATTTATTATTATCATTATTATTATTTTGAAGACACAGGGTGTCCCCACCTCTTTTTTGAAGTGAGACTAGTCCCTACGGATACACACAGTCACCCACAACCACGTGTATTGGGTAAAGCCAAAAATAAATAAATAAATAAATAAATGTAGCTTTATATTTATGCCCTCCCTCGTCTTATCAATCAAAACCATGTCATCTGCAAACAACATACACCATTGGATTTCTTCAGACAAATGCCTCGGTAATTTATCCATAACAAATGCGAAAAGGTTTAGGCTGAATGCCGACCCCTGGTGCAAGCCTAAAGTTATTGGGAACTCAATTGTCTCTTCACTATTGTTCCTCACATTTGTTACTACTCCCTCATAAATATCCTTAATCATGTCAATATATTCTTTTGAAACTCCTTTCTTTTCTAACACCCACCAAATTAACTACCTAGGGACCCTATCGTAGACTTTATCTAAGTCAATAAGTACCATGTGGAGATCCTTCCTCATCTTCTTATATTTCTCCATCAATTGTCTAAGGAGGAAAACAACTTCAGTGATAGACTTCTTTGTCATGAAACCAAACTAATTTTTTGATACATTCGTCTCATGCCTTAGACTTTACTCAATTACTCTTTCTCAAGGTTTCATAGTATGGCTAATAAGTTTAATCCCATGATAGTTAGTGCAACTGTATATGTCTCATTTCTTCCAAATAGCAACCTTAATACTTTTCCTCGATTTGTTTGGTATTTTCTTTGATCTTACAATCTTGTTGACCAATTTTGTCTACAAAAATAACCTAGTATCTTCCACACGCTTCCAAACCTATATTAGTATACCATTTGGTTCAAGGGCCTTTCTTGCTTTCAACTTTTTTTTGAAAGATCTGTTTTCATCTTTTTCAATGCGTATCTCACTTCAAATATACTTATCCTATGAAAGTATCTATGGACTCCGACATCATTTGAGTTTATGGTTCCTTTTATCTATCTCTTAGAGTGATTGTCATTTAACAATTTCTGAATAACATTGTTTTCTCTTTTTAATTTCCACCACCTAGATTTTGGACGCCAAGTAATTTCATTAATTTCTTCCATCTCTTAGTGTAAACATCCATAGCTATTAACCTATATTGCATGGTCAAACTCTCTAGATATCACCTCATAGTCCTTGTTTATTAATTGCTTTGTCTTCCAAGTAAAAACGAAATCCATTTGGCTTATATAATCCACATTAGAAAGTTATTAAATGTTCATCTCTCCTTTTAAAGTATGTGTTTGCTAGAGTTAAATTGTTTGCCATAGTTAAATCAAGGATAACTTTCCCTATCTCATTTCTTCTCCCAAAACCATATCCTTTGTGTACTTTCTCTTATCCTCTACTTTCCTTTCTCACATGATCATTCAAGTCTTCTCCTATAAATCCATTTTCTTTGTTTGGAATTTCTTTCATTAGTCCATCCATATCCTCCCAAATTATCTCATGATTCTATCCCCTAACCCTACCTATGGTGCATATGCACTAATAACATTAATTATCTCGTTTCCTAACACAAGTTTTATTAATAAAATCTTATCCCTTACTTTTTTAACATCTACAACCATGGAATGCCAAATCGGTTACGTATCGGCCGATACGTAATGGAAATGGTGGTGACCGTTACACGTTTCGGGGCCGTATCGGCCGATACGTTTTTTTGTACCCGTATCGGCCAATACGGGCCCGATACGGGGCGTATCGGCCATTACGGGCCGTTACAGGCCCGTAACAGGCCCGTATCGACCTTTTTCCATTTTAAGCTTTGTTTTTACTGTTTTTTTGAAACCTCTTGCTTTCAAACTATTTCTCACTCCTTTTACTACTAATTTCGACCTTGGCTGGGTATTTGAGATAAAAACACATTATATTATGGATTTTCTTGAATTAAAGTTCGGTGGGCCATTTTTCAGAAATTCGTCAAAAATAGGTATTTATACTTTTTTTAATATGTTTTGTTGTTTTAATCATACCATATGATGTGTTAATCATAGTAAAACATGTTAATGTGCATTTTACAGATTTGAGGTGCCATTTAATATATATATATATATATATATATATATATTTTTTTTTTTTTTTTTTTTTTTTTTTTTTTTTTTTTTTTTTTTTTTTTTTCTATTTACGCATGAATTTTGGCCCCTTTTTTTTAAATTCGAAAAATCAATTTTTAATGGTTGTATTGCTGTTTTAATCATGCCATTTGATGTGTTAAGCATAGTAGAACATGTTAATGTGCATTTTACAGATTTTGGGTGCCATTTTATATATTTTTTATATTTTTTTCTATTTACGCATTTATTTTGGCCCTTTTTTTGAAAAGTCGAAAAATCATTTTTCAATGATTCTTTTGTTGTTTTAATGATGTCATATGATGTGTTAATCATAGTAGAACATGTTAATGTGCATTTTACAGATTTGGGGTGCCATTTTATATTTTTTTTTCTATTTACGCATTTATTTTGGCCCTTTTTTTGAAAATTCGAAAAATCATTTTTTAATGATTCTTTTGCTGTTTTAATGATGCCATGTGATGTGTTAATCATAGTAGAACATGTTAATGTGCATTTTACATATTTGGAGTGCCATTTTATTTTTATTTTTTTTATATTTTTTTCTATTTACGCATGAATTTTGGGCCTCAAAAATAATTGCAAACACCTAAATGTAAGATATTTTCATATTACATTCATTCTAATATATCTATCATTGAATGAATGCATATTTGAAATGCTTAGAATATTCCGGATTTAATCCATATTTTTTCATATTTTTTTGGCAAAAAAAAAAATTTGCTCCGTTATGACCTGTTACGCCCCCGTATCGCCGTTACGCCGCCATATCCGTATCGGTTTCGGAGGGCACCGTTACGCCAACCGATATCGATACGGGACACCTTGTCTACAACTTCAACTTTTAAATCTTTATCTACCAATATCCGTACCCCATTTCTATTATTATCCTTTCTTATATACCAATGCATACATCTATCAATTTCTCTAGATTTAGCCCCTCTCCATTTGGTCTCCTGAACACAAGCTATGTTAACTCTCCCCCCTTTCATCATATCTACTAGCATCATACTTGTCAATGTTCCTATATTTCATGTGGCAAGACAAATTGACCTTGCTATGGTACCAAAACTTCTCTTGGACTAGCTTCTTTAACCGCACATGTCCAAAATGGTGCAAGAACCCTTGCCTACTTCTCACAACAACTATGTGATTTTACGACCCATCGTTTCCATGGAACACCCTAGCCAACCCTTGCTCATTTTCCACTGCATCCGGGGTTCTAATGCAGTGTCTCTTATAGGGAATGCCCTAGCTTGAAATTGGAATGTCATATTGTTTGTATTCATGTAGGAAATTTTGGCATAAGTTTGATACCAGCTGCCAACCTGACTCAACCCTCCTTTATTTGGGTTGGGTACTAGCAATGCGAGCATAAAACTCCCACATGCACAATGTAATAGACTATTATATAGGTTGACTACAATCAACCACTATTAGATAGTCTATTATATAAGTTGATTACAATTTATAGTCAATGGATATGTCTATATACCATACATCTAGCCCTAAATGGATCAACCTACGAACTAATTGTGCTTTGCATACATTTGTTTATCCCAAAGAATTGACCTTGTTATGATACCAAAGTTGATGTAGGACAGATGATTGAATCAACACAGACAAACATCCTTACCAAAGAATAATCTGTTACACCACTAATACATGTTCGGGATAAAAAAAAACATATTTGGGATCCTCTCATTTTTTAGGAATTTACTGATAACTTTTTGAACACCCTCCCTCATGTTGGCCAAGTGAAATATGTCATATGATATTTGGCCCTCGTGTTGGGCAGTGAAATATGTGACATGATATTGGGCTCTCATGTGGCCAAGTGGATTATACGTTGCATTATATGATTATTGGGCAGCCTATCTATGCGATGAGGTGTCGAGACCCAAGGTTTTATGATGTGTATTGGCTGGGCGGCCCATCTACATGAAGATGTGATGGTATCCATGGTTTTGTGATGTGTATTGCCTGGCAGCCCATCTACACGATGAGGTGACAGACCCAAGGTGTTGGCAAGTGGCCCATCGTATTCCCCCGATGTGGTGGCGAGACCCGATGAGTAGTTTGGATGTTTGGCAATGGCCATCGTGTTGGTCTAACCAAATTCATGAATGGTTCGATCTAGACTTGGAACCATACAGACGCCTCAGGGGACGTAGGAGTAACCTTCTTCTGTGTGAAAAAGTCCAACTTTCCTAGCTTAGGGAGACTATTGGGTCCCTAGGGTACAATACCCGTCATTTGTCCCAATTGGCCAATAGCAAGCCCCCTATCTTCATGTGTATACGTGCTGGGAGTAGGGAAGAGAGTGTGGCGAACCTATCGTAGGGAAATAGCGAATTGCGCCTATCTCCCGATTATATCAGGAGGGATGTGAGGCTGTCATTGATGCTATTATTTAGAGTATTTGGAGAGATCGTACCCCCCCCCCCCCCCCCCCCGTGTTGGCTAAGTAAAATATGTCATATGATATTAGGCCCTCATGTAGGTCAAGTAAAATATGTGATATGAAATTGGGCCCTCATGTGGCCAAGTGGATTACACGTTGCATTATGACTATCAGGCGGGCCATCTATGCAATGAGGTGACTAGACCTGAGGTTTTATGATGTGTATTGCTGGGCGGCCCATCTATGCAAGGAGATGATGTGACCCGTGGTTTTGTGATGTGTATTGTCGGGTGGCCCATTTACACAATGAGTTAGCGGACCCGAGGTGTTGCCAGGTGGCCCATTGTATTCTCTCGATGTAGTGGCAAGACTCGATGAGTAGTATTGGGTATTTGGTGATGGCCCTCATGTTGGTCTAACCGAATTTGTAGATGGTTCGATCTAGACTTGGAACCATACAAATGCTTTAGGAGATGTAGGGGAGTAACCTTCTTCTGTGTAAAGAAGCTCAACCTTCCTAGCTTAGGGAGGCTATTGGGTCCCTAGGATACGATATCCGTTAGTTGCCCCATTTGGCCATTGAGAAGCCCCTTGTCTTTATGTGCATACGTGTTGGGAGCAAGTGAGAGAGTGTGGCGAATCTTCCTTAGGGGAATAGTGAATTGCGTCCATCCCATGATTCTACTAGGAGGGATGTGAAATTGTCGTTAATGTTATTATTTGGAGTATTTGGAGAGATTGTACCGCATGCATCTATACATTTACATGCATGTTATATTCCATCTGCATTTATTCATATATTACTCACTCGGGTTGGTAGATGCACACCCTAACTTTTCTAGTGGTTGGCAGTGCGTCTGTGCACTTGTCTCGGCTATCCGCTTGTAGGTAACCTTTGCACCCATTGTAGTATCGCGATACCCCACAAGTCTTCTGCATACGAGTGTGCATCGTCCGAAAGCCCTAGAGTTGGACTCATACTGTCTGTGCACAGTATGCACCTAGGTGACCCGAACCTTGAGACCTTGAATACTCCGCCATATTGACCGTTACGTCACGCTGGTCGTGGAGGTACCATACATTAGTCTGTACTGTGATCCGTTTGTGAGATACATCGCGAAGAACCTAAGAATGTAAGTGTGCAAAGAACCACACATACACGCACCTCATATGGGCTTGGGCCCATAGCCCATGAGCCATTCTATAAAGCCATTCCATGGTTTAGTGGAATATGTCGACACTGTCCACCCACTTAACCCACGCATCACCATGATGTCTTGGTCCACTCACTACACATACATTACATGCACATGACACCTCACCCCACTCATACCAAATGCACATTTTTCATGTGATACCTCACTTAGAGCCCTCTCTCTTTGTGACACATCACCCTCCTTTGCATGAGCCATGCCCATGCAATGCCAAAATGCCCTACTAATTAGCTAACCTAAGTAAACTAACCATCTCCCTTAAGGGTTATCTCTCTACACAAAAGGGGGCTAACCATGGTGGTTAGCCATTTCCAGCAAGAAAATTTCCAGAGAGAGAGAGAGAGAGAGAGAGAGAGAGAGAGAGAGAGGAGGAGGAGGAGGAGGAGGAGGTGGGCCACCATTGGAAAGGAAGATCCAAGCCATCCAACCTTAAGGTGGTTAGATCTATTCTTTGTATTCCTTCCTTTCTTTTCTATTTGTATATTAAATTGGGCCCATAACCCACCGGTCCTTGGATCAACGACCTAGTATTAGAGCATGATCTTGGTAACGCCTGAACATGTGACTATCGTTTGAGAACTTAGTCAAACCTGAAGCAGGATTCCCGGTGTGATAACCTAGATTGAAGAATAGGAATCCTGTTTGATTTGGTACTAAGAAACAATAAAAGTAGGATTCTCGGTTTGCGAAGCTAGCTGGTATTAGGATCCCTATGTACAAAACTTGGAGATGATGAATCTCAAGAATCCTGGCATGTGAACTTAGCCAAGTTTGGATTCCCGATCAGAGAATGTAGAAATCCTGAACTGTAGAACATAGCCTTTTCGCGACTTAAAGGGTCCGCATCCTTCCGAGTTTCGCTTATTTGGTTATGTTTTCTTGGAAATTTTGAGGATGAAAGTTTTGTAAAGGGGGTAGATTGTAACACCCTGTTTTTCTAGTGGTCGGCACTGCGTCTGTATGACCAGTGTTTGCAATATCGATAATATTGGCCGATATTACCATTATCGCTGGCCAGCTAGATGAAACCCATCAAAAGTCCCCGAAATAAAAAAAAAAAAAAATAGAAATTTTTTGTATCGTGCAATATATCGCACAATATCGCACGATTTTTTTGCGAAATCCCCAATATTAGCGATACTATAGCACATTACAAAGCCAACAATGATTTGAGGAGAGAATTCCGACAATAAAGGGTTGGGAATGTCGGGTTTGCAATATTCTCAAAAAATAAAAAAAAATTCCAAACAAAAAGAAGGAAATCCATGTAAGAGAGGGGATTTCGGTACCTGCAGAAGATGTGAGTGTGAATGGAAGCTAAATCTGGTGGGCCACTCGATCAAGAGGTAGTGGTGCGCCGTAAGTGTGAAAAAACCCCCTGATTTTCCTATTTTTTCGTCGAACAAGGGAGAGATTTTCTGCGAAATGGAGATTTCAACCAAAATTTTGCCTAAATCGTAGGGATTTTGGATTTGGTATTTGAGATTTAGGGTTCCGAATGGACCGGAACCCTTTCTTGCTGTGAAAATGGCTTCCGATGCCATTTATGGAAGCGGATCGGGTGGTGTAGCGCACACCAGCGACCTAGCTGGTGAGTCGACGAGTTCTGTGGGCCCTACCATGAAGTAAATGTTATATCCAAACCGTTCGTCCATTTCGTGAGATCATTCCAAGGGCTAAGCCCAAAAATAAGACAGATCCAAAGATCAAGTGGACCACACTGCAGAAAGTAGTGGGGGATTAAACCTCTACCATTGAAACCTTTCTGGGATTGCAGAAGTTTTCGATCAATCTAATATTTGTTTTTTCTCTGCATCCATGTTTGTGTGGCCTTATGAATAGATTGGATGGAGAAGAAACATTACGGTGGGCCCTACAAATGTTTTAACGGTGGGAATCACTGTCCCACGACTATTTGTGATGTGGTCCACTTGACCTTTGGATATGACTCATTTTTTGTTACGTGTCCTAAAATGATCTCGCCAAATGGATGGTCAATATAGATATAATAAATACATCATGATGGGGCCCACTTAACTTTAATCCTCTTTTCATAGTTAATACGCACGTAGACATAAACCAGCGAGGGTGCTGATGTGCGACACAACTAGTTGGTTTACTTTACAAACGCGTTGTGGGGTCCACCTTGATGTATATGTTTTATCCATGCCATCCATTCGATTTTTCATGTCATTTAATGACGTTAGACCAAAACTTCAGCAAATCCCAATCTCAGGTGAACCACAACATAAAAAGTGGTGAATAATCATTAAAAGCATTTTATAGGCCAAGAAAGTTTTGGGTTAAGGTCATCTTTGTAGATTCCCTTCATTCACTTCTGGTTGACCTTATCGACGGGTTGGATGACAAATAAACATGATGGATCTACTTAAAGTGGGCCTTCATATGTTTTTAATGGTGAACGTTTAATCATCACTGTTTCATGTGGTGCGGTCCACCTAAAATTTGGATGTACTTAATTTTTGGGACAACGTCCAAAAATGAGTTGAAAAATTGAATGGACGGAGTAGATATACAAGATATCATCATGGTGGGCCCTACAATAGCATTGTTTTTTGTGGTAGGGTCCACTTGAGTATTGGATCCGCCTCAATGGTGGGTGTCATTGTCCCCACTTTTTGTATGGTAGGGTCCACTTGAGTATTGGATCGGCCTCATTCTTTGGCTCAGGCCCTAAAATGGTCTCTCCAAATGGATGGACAATGTGGATACACCACATACATAATGGGTGGGGCCACAATCAGGGTTCCATGCACATCGTTCTCTGGTTCATGCTCTAAAATGATCTCTTAAAATGGATGGATGGTATGGATAGAATCCATACATCATGGTGGGCCCATAGTCAAGGTTCACCCTCAGTGTGGCCCTAAGAAGTTTTTAATGGTGGCCGTTCAAGAATCACTGTTTCCTGTGGTATGTTCCACATGAGATTTGAATCTGCCTCATGGTCCTATTAGGCTTGTGGTGTGGCCCACCATGATATTTGTGAGAAATCCACTGTGGCCATCCTTTTTTTACATGGCATATTAGTTGTCCATTATGCATCATATCTGTTACTTGTCTCGGTTCAATCAGACAACCCATAGCTTAAGACCCTATACAAAGGGAACTTATTATGTGCACTTCTTTTTTGAGATTTTATAATTTAAAAGTGTGTGTTGAGGTATTTTTTTAATAATTCCTGAAGTTTCATTGAAAAATTCAACCAATTTCCCAATGTTTCCCCATGTTTCCCCAAAAGTGCGATAAATTACGTGATACAAACGATATATCCCGTGCGATAACCGATATGTATCTGTATCCTAAGGGCGCGATACATTGTGCGATACCGATATTTCGAACACCGTGTACAACTATCTTGGCTACCCTCTCGTAGGCAACCTTCGTGGCCATTGTAGTACTGTACTATCCCACACCTCTTTTGTGCACGAGTGCACATTGTCTGGAGCTCTGGAGCGGGACTCATACCGTCCATGTGTAGAATGCACCCGGGTGACACAAACCCCGAGACCTCGAAACCCCCGCCAATAAGCCTTGATCGCGGCGGTTTGTTCGTCCATGCCGCACTTTGTTTATGAGATACGTCGCGAAGAACCTAAGAGCGTAAGTGCATGAAGAATGGCTCAAATACACACCTCATATGGGTTTGGGCCCATGGGCCATTCGAGAAAGCCAATTCCATGACTTAGTGGAATATGTCAACACTCTCCACCTACTTAACCCACACATCATTTTGATGTCATGGTCCACTCACCACACATGCATCACAATGTATATGACATCTCACCCCACTCACACCACAGGAACATTTTCCATGTGACACCTCACCTAGGGCTCTCTCTCCTATGACACATCACCCCCCCATTCATGAGCCATGGCCATGCAATGTCAACATACCCCACTAATTAGCTAACCTAAATAAATCGACCCTCTCCCCTAACCAGGGGTTATCTCTCTACACAAAAGGGGGTTAACCATGGTGGTTAGCCATTTCTAGCAAGAAAAATTCTAGATGAGAGAGAGAGAGAGAGAGAGAGAGAGAGAGAGAGAGAGAGAGTGGGCTACCATTGGAGAGGAAGATTTGAGCCGTTCCACCTTAAGGTGGTTAGATCTATCCCGTGTATTTCTTCATTTATTTTCTTTTTGTATGTTAAAGTGGGCCTATAACCTATAGGTCCTAGGATTGACAACCAAATCAAATAGGATTCTTGTTCTTCACTAGTGAGTCTTTCCTCTAGGCTGTATGTATAAGAGGAAGCAATGGGATGACCTTATGAATGCTCAATGGGTAGTTTTATCAAGTGGCATAACACAACTAATTCAATGGCATAACACTGCCAGATCAGAGTATAGCGTAGGTAATTGTGTTATATCATAATCAAGTAGCATTTGCAACTAAGCAAAGTAGAGTGTAGATAACCACATATAAGAGGTAAATAACCAAGAATGTTATTATCATGTTATAACTAGTATAGAATAGAACCAACACAGAATATAACCAACACATGGTGTGGTCGGGATAGTAATGCGTGGTTTCGCAAGCTGTGGGGTCTAGCACAGAGAACTTCTATCCAAGTTAGTCCTATACACAATTTGGATAGCAAGTTCCAAGGTGGAAAACCCCTAATCTCAGGTTAGTCTCTTACCCAACCGAAATTTTAGCCACTATGAATAAGCACTTGATAGTCTAGTTGCGCATCTACCAACCCAAGTGAGTAATGTATGAATAGATGCGGATGGAATGTAACATGTGTGCACCGTCTCTCTAAATACTCCAAATAATAACATCGATGACAGCCTCACGTCCCTCTTGATAGAATCGGGGGATGGGCGCAATTCACCGTTCTCCTACGGTAAGTTTGCCACACTCTCTCGTGCTCCCAGCATGTATGCACATGAAGACAAGGGGGCTTCCCAATGGCAAATTGGGGTAACTGTCGGGTATCGTATCCTAGAGACCAATTGCTTCCTTAAGCTGGAAAGTGGGACTTCTTCGCATAGAAGAAGGTTACTCCTCCGTCTCTTGAGGTGTCCGTATGGTTCCAAGTCTAGATCGAACCATTCACATATTTGGTTTGACCAATACGAGGGCCGTCATTAAACATCCAAACTACTCCTTGGGTCTAGCCACCACATCGGGTGAATACGATGGGCCACCCAACAACCCTTGGGTCCATCACTTACAGGCTCATATCGTATTGACCAACAAGTTGGACGATACTATTATCGAATACCTTGCTCTCTATGAATAATGATTGGACATCTATCTCATTAAGTTCACTCATGTGAAAAGGTATGAACCTAGTGTTGTAAACTATAAAATCTAACAAAAAAGAAAAATACTAATCAAAATGGACACTATTATTGGAGGAAGAAATTTATCCTTCATGATGAACTTTGTGGCAATCCATTAAGTATAAGTTGTTTGAGGTGACTATATAAATGTGATCTAGAAGTGTTAGTACCTTTTGCATAATGCACACTTTTTAACTTTATGGTCAACCAACTTGTAGTTTATGTAAGTATTAGAGCTACCAACTAAGATTTTTGATTAAAATGCGGCGTGTTAACATGTTTCATGATACTTCTATGCATGTCAAAGGTTGGGAAGTTGTCTACCGGTGATTCTTTGGATATGTCACCACATGATGAAGCATCAATTCTGGCAAATGATACTTCCATTAAGGATATGGAGGTAATATTTCTTTGTATTCTGTTTACTTTGTCATTACATCAAAATCAACATAAGCAATACGCTACCATCCATGTTCTAGTTGCACTATGTGTGTTTGAAGGCCATGTTGTGGATCTTATCGCCCATCCTTTGGGAACCACTTGTGACATATGTCTCCAACATTGTTTAAATTTCAATCACTTGAGGTCTATAATATTTTTTAAAGCTCTATTTTATAGGCTGGAGATCTTCAATTTTTTGTTGGCTTTTAGCAAGTCCTTTCTTTAATATGGAGTTAAATGAATTTTGTACAAGTTAAGGATGGTTCCTTTCATTTATTCACGTACACATGCTACATGCTCTAGTTATCTCTAAGAGTTATTGCAATGGTGCTACAAATCATACTGCCAGCAAGTCAAAGGCTGAGATTAGGAACTTATATTAACTTCTATTTTGAAGTGATAAATAATAAATCAAGTGCTGAGATTGGGCAAAATTAAGGGCCAATAATTTAGATAGCCTTTTCTTTCATTATGGTTTTATATACTTGTAGGGTGGAAAGCGGTGTAGACAGACCTTATGAGGAGGGACTGGCTGGTATAGATTAAGACGAACTTAGCTCTTTTGCAAAAATGGCTTTGATGATCTGCGACTAAGGAAGACTCCCTTTGGTATAGGGTCATAGCTGAAAAGTATGGGTGCCAAGAAAGGGTGTGGGTGGTTAAGGATTATTCTCTTTATAGAGCCTAATGAATATGGAAAGGGATATCTAGGATTAAGCATATGTTTAGCACGGGGATTGGCTTTGCTACTGGCAATGGGGAGAGAATTTGCATTTGGGAAGACGTGGATTGGAGAATCCTCTCTCCAACATGCATTCCCTAGAATAGTTCATCTCTCCTTGGGTAGGAACATTATGGTATCTAGTTGCTACTCTTACCTAGGCAATGCTGTGGTTTGGTCTCCACAATGCTGTAGGAACATGACAGATGACAAAGTGGAGTTTGTGAGGCTCCTCGATTGTCTTTACTTTTGTATGCCGGTGTGGTAAGAAGGGGAAATGGTACTATGGTTAAAGGAAAAATCTGGTTGCTTTTTGGTTCGGTCCTTCTAGGACTTGATGGAGAAGTAGAGTGATAGGTTGTGAGATTATTACCGACCTGAGCCAAATTCGTAGATGAAGAGACCTCAATCTAAGTGACATCCCTTAATAAAGCATCGTACTCACTTTTTGAGAGATGAACCACATCACCAGCTCATGGAACCACAGGTGAATTTGCTAATAGTACAACATTCCCAACAATATCCTTAGAATCCTTACCATATGTAATTATAGAATTAGTGGTTGGGCCTTGAGGACAACCATGAAATACCCAACAATAATCAACAATGTGTCCATATCTACCATAATAAGTGCACAGGTGATCCATACCACGCTAATGACCTCAACCATCATCACAACCTTCGCTTCTTATACCTCTACCCTGGCCAGTACCAATATTATCAAAATTCCTGAAAATGTCACTAGGGCAAATTTATCAACTACAGTTGATCCTATAACTATACGATGCTTTTCATCTCGTAAAGGCAAAGTATATACACTGTTAAGTGAAGGTAAGGTAAGAGAACCAATAATTTGAGCTTGAATAAGCTTGAACTGAGAATTAAAACGTGCCAACAACTCAAATGTCCTTTCTTTTTTTAAACACTTCTTTTATATGCCTCTGCATCTGTAAAACTATTAAATTGAAGATCATCCTGGAAAGACAATTCCTACTACAAACTATGCATCTTAGCATAATAATCAGACACTAATCTCTCCCCATGTCTTAAATGACTAACCACCTGATACATATTATAAATTTGGGCCATATTATTCTGATCAACATGCAATTTATAAGCAGTCAACCAAAACTTACGAGCAGTGGACAACATAAAAAGTCCTTTAATTCCATAGAATTCAGGAGCCAGGACATAACAAACAAATTGTTTGATTTTCATTTTCCATGAGAAGGATCGGTCATAGGAGGTTCTGATATACTGTCATCTATATGTCCTAACTTTTGTTTTCCTCCTACAAACATCGCAATAGCTTTTGACTATTGAAGATACTTGTTTGACTTAAGTTTATGAGTTGTAATATGCGACCCAAGATTTTCATAATGAACAATCAACCTCTTCATCTTGGAGGTGATGGGATCAACTGTCTCAGATGTTGATGATGAAGCTAGATTTAATTCCAAACAATTAAAAGAATACTAAATATTAAGGCTTCACACCAATTAATTCAATACGCACACACACACGACTTCACACCAATTAATTCAATACACACGCACGCACGCATAGCGGAGAAGGGGATCTTACGGATAAATTCCACTAGATATAAACAAATTTTGATAATCTTCAGTAAGAAAAACAAATCTCAAATACCTGATTGCAAGCAGCAAAAGAAATGCTGTAAATTAGGTTAACAAGAACCCAAAAAACTGTCCAAACGAAAATACCCTACAAAACCTAGCTGCCACAAACCAATTTAAAATAAAATGAAAATAAAATAAAATAAAAAGCGGAAAGAAAAACATCTCGAAATCCTTTTAAAAACTGAATGCCTAACAACCCTTTTAAATAAAATCAGAAACTGCCGCAAGATCCTTCATCGTTAATCACTTTCAATTACTGATTAAGTTGCAATGACTCTCAAACTGAGAGAAAAATCTAAGAAGAATAAATAAAAGAAGAGAAAAGAAGAAAAAAGAGAAGATAAAGGGAGACCAAGAAGAGATGATGAGGAGAAAACCCTAGGAGCTTTTTGGCTCTGATACCATGTCAGAGAGGAAAAAAAGCCTTTGGAAGACACCAAACTCGAAGTAGGGCTGGATGTCCGACCCCTTGTGTGTATTAAGTGATGTCCCAAATTGTATAAAATACCCTTGAAACTAAGGCCAAAAGTGGAAAAAGTAAAAGAAAGAAAAATAATAAGAGAAATCAGAGGAGAATAAGAGACAGCCCATGGTCTAGAGAGAGGGCCCACGGTCCAAAAATGTCTACACAATGCATTCTATGGGGCTTTGAGATTTTATTTTATTAAAAAATATAAAAAAAAAAGAGCCTGAAATGTGGGTGTATTGTTAGATACATGTTGATTATTGTTCATGGATGATACAAGACCCGATATGCTGATTTTAACCCTCGCCATGGATGGCGACATGCTTCGTGTATATAGTACCCTAACATAGTACTATATGATTTCTTTTATCTTCTCACTTTCTCATGGAGAGGTGGTGATAGAACCATACTACTACATCTTCCATCATAATTACCGAAATACCCTCCAGGCCCCTCTAATGTAACTTTGTTTCCAAGGTTACTTGTCTTTTGAATCTTAAGCTGTGAGTGAATCATTTGGCCCTACAATGCTCGTTATAATTTAGCATAGTTATAGTGAATAATAAAAAATTGAGTCTTTAGGTCAGCTTACATATAAAAAATAAACAAAATAAAAATAATAAATAAGTGGAGTTTTTTCCCAAGGAGAATTATTTTTCTTGCAGAGGTTGAAAATTCTAGCAGGTAATCTTTCGAATTGCCTGTGGTGAGTGCAATTTCTCCTTCTTACAAAACCCTACTACCCTATGCCTACATCCAAGCCATGCAAAGGTGGGGTCCCAGCATGAAGATCAGCTGGTGCATAAATCAAGCTGGTTGATTCCTCAAGTGGGGCTTACCATAAAAAATCAGTGGACATGGAAGATATGGTCCAACACACAATATGGCCCAAGATGAACGCATCGGCCTCATTTTTGTTGAAAATGTTCTCCATAATGGGGCCCACCTTTTTCATCACTAAAATGTCCGACATGTGACTGTTTCAAAAGCCACAACCTTTTATAGGTATTAATGTAACAGATTGGATTTATGATTAGTGAGAGGTCTTCTCAGTCAAATCCTTCCATTCTCTTACATCTCTTGGTGGGTAACCTAGAACCAAGGTTTGGGCGCTCCAGTTCCTCTAGGACATTTTGTTGGACAGCAGCAGTAGGTAAGCTATGTAATTACTATTCGAACAGCATTTGTGCGTCATCTGTAGAGCAGCAGAGTTGATTCAGCACTTCATCCATTGTATGGTGGTAAGGATTTTTTTTGGTACTTCATTTTGTGGTACAAGTTAGGCCTTTTCAACGAAGGTTGAGAGGATTTTAGTGGTTGCAGGTCGTCATTTTGGTGGAAGGGCTTTGGGTAATGGCATCAGTCAACATATTGCGGGCAGTTGGAAAGAGAGTAAAATCTTAGGGATTAAGTGTCCATTGCACAATTAGTGGACATAATTACAATAACCATCATTTGTCCAGTAATATATTGTTGTAGGGAGCGAGTTTCATTGTTTGTTGGATTGAAAGGCAGACATTGGAGGGGAGGAGAGAATTAGTCTCGAAAGTCAGTTGCTTGATCAAGTGGTGCTCTTGAATGAAGTTTAATCGTAGGCCTTTTGGGGCTAGTCAATATTTGATTCTGTTTAGGGATGAAAAAGAAATAGAAATGCATCTTCAGGCCTTTTGGGGTTTCAGGTTCTAAGGAGCTGAAAGAAGAAAGGGATTAAGTTATTCAAGGATTCTCTAGAAGGGCTACTGAGTACTCACAGGTGCTAGGGGGGCTCGTTGCAGCCATCTCTCGTGCAATGAAGAGAAAGATGAGTTCGTGGAGTTCTGCATGCACTATCAAAGAAATTAGGGATCTTGTTTCAACTATCGAAATTGCATTCTAAAATGTGTTAAGAGAGGCGATGATGTTGCCGACACCTGAGCTATATAACTGTTGAATCTCCTATTCTATATGCTGGTGATCTCTGCGTTACCTTAGCTGGTACTCCTTTCAATCATTTTTTGTGATATTTCATGAAAAGAAAAGAGAAGAAAAGAAAAAGGAGAGAAACTAATTGGGTGTTCTTAGGAGTAAATTATCTATTAAAGCAGTCCCCATTGACCATCTCATTTGCAGCGTAAAACTTGAAAACCTAAAGGATTTCATGTAGGAATAAGATCCTTTCCAACCCTACTACCCTAATACATTGAGAGCACTATTGGAAAAGACGGAGATTATATGTCACAGCATAGTGTTCATTGCCATTGTATACTTAACGTATGTTTAAAAGCGTACCTCCATTGGGATGGTAGTTACCTCCACAGCCTGCATGTACTTCCATTTGTATTGTACATTTGGACCCTCTTGATGAGTGCACCGGCGAGATTCTTGGCCCGGCCATCTACATTGTATGGCCCACCAGATGGACATCTTGGATCCTGCTCATGCGCACCATGTTGGCACATGTGGCAGTAGATACAGGAGCTGGCTTGTTCATGCATGTGGAAGTAGGAGACATGCACATGCAAACACATGCATATAACTGTTTTAATTGTATGGAAACTGTTAGTCTGGAATTTTAGGGGTTGCCGGGTTGTACGCTCATGTGTAGGTTACATGGCTGGGGTTCTATGCCGCAACTCGGGCATGTACATGTGTCGATTTCGGACACAAACATGATGTGTCAGACAAGGGGTAAGCCTTAAGAAGCCCAAAGTGTCTGTACTCGTATAAAATGATTTTCTCATTTGTATTACATTTACGAAAATTTCTGTTCATAAATATATACGATATAGAAAATTATATCTGCGTGACTAGGAATACATTATAATTATATATAAGGTATATAAATATTTTTGAGATACAAAAACAAAAGATGAATTTGGGTCTTATAGCTGTGTCAACATGTCTGACACATGCACTTGGCATGGCGTGTTGGACATGACAGCATTTCAGAAAACAGTCTCCTTCTCCCTGTTACAGTCCCCAGTTGAAGCCCTAAATAAGGGATTTGCAGGAGATGGGCTTGAGGCAGATGGGATGTATGGTTGTCAAACTCAATCAAGTTGCAAATACTTGATCAGGTCTAATGTTTTAAATATCGATGATGTCGGCCGATATATCCTATGATATATCTTGTATCCCACCTGTGCGATATGAAATGCATAAGTAGTGCCGATATATCCCACATGTTCAATCCGGTAAGCATTTTCAATTTTTGATCCCTTTTTTTTTTTTTTTTTTGAAATTATGTTAAATCGGTGTCAAATTGTTACAAATCCATTAGTTCTTCATGTTTTGCATGAAACGTCATGGAGTTGGAACTTTGGTTTGATAGTTATTCATGTTTTCCATGTTTTTTTTTTCTTCAACCAACTGTCAATAGAGACTAATTTCGAAGTATTTAGGAGTATTTGATGAAATGATCGTCACATACACTGATTTCGAAATTTGAGTGTAGGGGGTCCGATGTGGGGAAAATTCAAAATTTCCCAAATTGCTTGCAATGTTGCACTCCGAACATGAAATCAAGCATGTATGAGGTCTGATCTACTGATTTGTTAGGTCCTCGTCAATTTTTTGGAAAATAAATTTTTTTTTTTTTTTAATTAAAATATTATTAACGTAAATTTTTTTATTTTTTATTTTTCAAAAATTTCCCTTCAACCAGCTGTCAATTGAGACTAATTTCGAAGTATTTAGAAATCGTTGATGAAATGATCATCATATACACTCTAAATGTTGTGCATACAATTTGAATATAGTTGCATCAGTTTAGTTAAACAACGCATAGCTTGGAACCCTATACAAAGGAAACCTATTCTGTGCACTTCTTTTTTGAGATGTTATGAATTAAAAGTGTGTATTAAGGTCTTTTTAACAATCCCTGAAGTTTTATTGAAAAAATCAACCATTTTCTCAATGTTTCCTCACGTTTCCCAAAAAGTACGATAAATTACCCGGTACAAACAATATATCCTGTGCGATAACCGATATGTATCTATATCCCAAGGACGCGATATGTAATGTGATACCGATATTTCGAACACTGATCAGGTCCAGGTCCATCTCATGTCAGTGATTGTTTTGGGACTTCGAATTTTCATCCAAAGGAAACAGTGGTCAAGTTTTCTGGTAGACTTGGCGAAGTCCTGCCTTTGCCAACTCATCCATGTCTTGTGTCTGCTTGTGGAGCTTTTAAACAGTGGTTCATGGTGTCTATCATACTGAACGGAGCCATATCAGGGGCTCACAACAATAGTATTGTCACTGCACACAAACAATGATTAGAAAAAAGAAAAAGACACGTCATGATTCTAGAGGGGGTGTTCTCTGCATTCTAGTCATTCCACGCTTTGCATGCATCTGAACCCATGCTGTGCAGCGGAGTGCACAACATGCGTGCATGCTTATATTTGTGCCTTTCAATATATAAACTATAAGTTATCCTGCCTTGCTGTTGCCTCAAGGTGACTATAACTAAACATTGAGTGAGTTGGTTCCTTTCAGGGAGCCGCTGTGGCATATGTGGCAGACCTCTTGTCAGTCCCAGCCATCTTTATAAAAGCTGTGACTGATGTTGTTGATGGGGATAAACCGACGGCAGAGGAATTCTTACAGAACTTGGTCACGGTAACAGCTGCGCTCGATCATGCAATCGTTCAGGTCGTGGATTTCATAAATGGCAAGTGTCTATCTGAACTTTGAGGATGCATTCATTATATACTCTGTATGACATCCATTCCCATTTGGACTGCCTGATATGATTATTCAACCAAGACCAGAACTCAGAAATGCCTACTTTTGCTAATATCAAGTCCAATGGGCTCCATCTCTGTGGCAGTTCTTTGGTTGTGATCTCTCATCGTAACTCCAACCAGATCTCTCTAAAAAAAAAGGGATACATACAGTAACTACCATTTTTCCTCTTCTATTTTGTAACTCTTTTCAGCAAATCCTTTTTTGTGTTGTTTGTGCATCTTCTCCCTACATTTTTATTTGCTTGGTGCTTGGTGATATGCATCTCCTTTTCTTCAGTTGGTAGCTGAGGCATGTATATTTTCCCTTCTTGATAGATTGGTGATAGATGCATCCATATTTCCTTCTCCCTCCCTCCTTCCCTCCCTCCCTCCCTCAACAATTCTGCAACATACCCATATATATCTAAAACCTATTCAAATGGCTATAAAAACTTGTTCACATGCCTTTAAAACTTATGTTTGGTGGTTGTCGGGGTGGCAATGGGTCAGATCGAGGTACAGGTCAGTGTCAGCCCAGACCTGACCCATTAACTAAACAGGTCAAGAATTCCAGCCTAAACCTCACCTGCGACCCATTGCCCTGTGGCCAGACCCAACCCACTTAAAGATTCATTAAAGCCGAGCCCATCCCAACCTGACCCATTTTACTATTACCTGACCCATTTAACTATTACCGGCTCATGCATAACTGACCAGACTCGACCCAGCACTGTGGTCAGATCCAACCCACTTAAAAAATTCATTAAATCTGAAGAACGGTATATGGGCTAAAGGTATATATGCCCAGCCCGGCCTAATTAGTGCAGACATGCAAATATACTTATATCATGATGCATCCATGCTCATCGTATTTAAATTTGTTTCAGGTTTAGGGTCAGGCCGGCCTAGCCAATTGATACCACATGAGCAGGTTGGGTTGGGTAGGGATCAACCAGAGCCCGATTCATTTACTTAAAACGGGAAACATTTCTAACCCAAACCTGCCTCAGAAGCTGGTCAGGCCAGTTGACCTGTGGGCTGACCTGATCCATTGCCACTCCTAGTCATCTATGATTTCCTATTTCTGTGGCTGGCCCACCGGATAAAAAGATTGGCCTGAACTTTAGGGCATGCTACATTTTTTCATGGTGAGGTGACCCTCCCTGGATGGTTAGATGCCATGCACGCCATGGTAAGCCTCTAATTTAGAACGATTGCAGGGGAACCTGCCTTATCTTTGAAAACTCGAAACTCCTTCAAGAGTCAGACGACGCTGTCAACTTGGACTTGTGGGCTCAAACAAAACTCAAGAAAATTTTGATAAAACTTGGCTTGTTAAGGTTCTTCATAAATTTCATTTGTTCAATTTTAGCCATTGCATTTGTAGCATATAGAAAAGGTTGTTTAGATCAAAAGGTCCAATAATAAATATAAGTAGTTCATTCCATACAGTCCAATTTCCATAATGCCTCCCCATAGAGATGATCATAATCATCCCATCCACGGCTTGCCATTTGAAAATTTAAATAGTTGTAGAAAAAGAGGACAACGTTTACAAGGTTAACATCCTCCAATCAATATGAACTTAAAAAAATTGCCCACAAAAGGAGTTGGGCAAACCTAATGAATGCAGATTACCTAAAACTGTCACTGTTGAGCTTCCCTTGTATTTGAAAAATAATTAACGTTTGCACTGACATTTGCTAGTGAGTTTCAAATCCCCTGTTATACCATAAGGAAATTATTTAGAAAAGAAGAAGAAGTGGAAACCATTGATCAGTAAGCATCTCTACATGTTCCGAATAGTCATCCAGCACATATGCTTGTCCAGTTTCTGTGACCTGCTGCAGCCAATCCTATTTCTACATGAACTCCCAATTAGTCAGCCAAATGCAGCTGCCTCATTTCGGGCCTCAGCAATTAAGGTTAACAACCATACACGTGAGCCAGCCAGTGGCAAGGCAGTTGTTGTGCCCCCATGTAATCAACAATGCCTGCCCCACCACCATGATCTTGTTGACACTCTCCAATGAAATCAACATCAAAGACGCTCCAACAGAGCCTGATTTCAATTCTTCATTTGGTGGGTCACCACACTATTGAACAAGAAGTGCTGCCAAGATAAAACTGAGGATTGTGCCTTCAAAGAGACGCGAAGGCCTGTAACTGAAAGCATAAAAAAATGAGCTGATTGATGACCCATCCATTATGCAGTGTCTTCAGCTACTAGTGTTGGGTGTTTGACGCAGGGATGAACGTGATGATGTCGATCATTGTCTTCCTTAAGGATAATTATTCCGAATCCACGGAGCTTCTCTGGACTCCTCATAGAGACTTCTCAAATCCATAAGGAAAGAAAGCAAGAAAATAGAAATAAAATTCTAAAGAAATTCGTAATTGATTGATTAAATGAAATAAATGAGTTCACAACCCTTTAAATAGGGATACCAAACAATAAGAGATAAATCAAAAACAAACTATAACTAAAGCTCCCTAAAATTCGTAACTTACTATAAATAATAAATTTACTTTTATAGTGTCCTATGCGGCTTAACCACGTTATTCTCCTAATTATTCTAAGAACTTTTCATGTTGGACACAACTCCTAAAGCCCAAAGGATGAAGAGTTATAATCAAACTAAAACTTACTAATAGTAACAGTGGAACTAAACATGGATTTTGGCCGTCGATAGGATGGAATCTCTCAAATTCAGCGTGGGTAACCCGGCATTGCCGGGTTGGTTGGCTAAAGTAGCTCGTCTCACCCCAAAATCATATATGGTACGTCGAGTAACTCATTCCAATTTACGAGATATACCCGTTTTAAGGTTCTGACGATCTTGATGACTTCTGCGTCTGATTGGGCCTTCTTTGATCTATCTTGGACATGAAAGTGTCTGCGACCCGCTCTACATTAGTCCCCTCCACTTCAAAAGAACTTGTCTTCGAGTTCTCGTGCTAATTCAGTTCATGATACTTGGTCTGGTGCGTCGTAACGATACCTAGATCAAAAGTTATGATCAATTTACGGTCCATATTCTTTTGGTCCAACCATGTTAGGAATGTATCTGTGACACATTATACATCAGACCCCTTCGCTTGGAAAAAAAACTCGTCTTTGAGTTACTCAAGGGATTTGGTTTATGATTCTGAGATAACTTTTGATTTTGATGTTTATTAGCCATTTTCTTGTACTTGGCATTAGGCTCTTGAGCTGTCACAATGCATGTACTAATCATGCTTTTTTTGACTTTACTAGCATCGATCAGATCTTTCACTCTTGCTTTCAAGATCTGACATTCTTTCTGACTCACCTGACAGTGACGGCGGTTGGGCAAGCTAGCCCTAGGGACAAGGCTTATGTGATGTTGGATATCTCTCATGGGGGGCAATCTATCGAGTAAATCTTGTATACATAATAATCCATTAAAACTAGGCAGTTCGGCCTTACTTCGATAGTATCTTTCAATATGATTTAGATGATCTCCTCCATAGACTGGTCATCGAGCAATGCCGTCATCGTGGTCTTCGTCGCTAGAACTCGCATTATCTGGTATAGCCCTACGATTCACCACAAGTACTGCTCTATGAAAATCGAGGTTGTGCCGTATAGCAACCACAGCCGGTTGAGCATCACATAAGGCTTGTGGCGGAATTAGCGCATTCGCAATACGATTGAGGGTTGCCTGCAGCCCTTGCATGGTCAACTGACTCTCTTAGTGGAAAGCTTCTATTCTTTTCAAAAGATAATGAATCTCTGGATCATTGTCCATATGATTTTTATTCATACCTTCATTTTTTGCCATCGGCCCGAGGGGAGTCCTTGCTCTTATACCAATTGACGCAGGGATGAATATGATGAGGTCGATCACCGTCTTCCTTAAGGTAACTGTTTCGAATCCACGGAGGTTCCCTGTACTCCTTAGAGAGACTTCTCGAATTCAAGAGGAAAAAAATCAAGAAAATAAAAATAAAATTCTAAAGAAATTCGTAATTGATTGATTAATTGAAATAAATGAGTTCACAACCCTTTAAATAGGGATACCAAGCAATAGGAGAGAAATTAAAAACAAACTATAAGTAAAACTCCCTAAAATTTAAAACTTACTATAAATAGTAAATTACTTTTATAGTAAGTGTCCTATGTGGCTTAACCATGTTATTCTCCTAATTATTCTAAGCACTTTTCATGTTGGACACAACTCCTGAAGCCCAATGGATGAAGAGTTATAATCAAACTAAAACATACTATTTATAGCAAAAACGGAACTAAATATAGAATGTGGCCATCGATGGGATGGAATCTCGCAAATTCGGCATGGGCAAGTTGGGTTGGTTGGCTAAAGATACATCGAGTAACTCATTCCAATTTGTGAGATATGCTTGTTTTAAAGTTTTGACGGTCTTGATGACTTCTGCCTTCAATCGGGCCTTCTTTAATCCATCTTGGACATGAAAGTGTTCGCGACCCGCTCCACAGTAGCATTGCAAGTCAGCTGCACGTGAGGTGAGGTGAGTCACAACCACCGCAAAGGTGGTGGTGGTGCCTCTTTCATTTGCATGAGGATGGGGTGATGAGAAGACATTAAGGACTTGTTGAGGGCTGATTGAGCACTTGGGCAGCCCGAGAACATCTTGAGGAAGCAGAGGAGAGGAAGTGGGCATGAAGATGGCTTGATCACAGGGAATGACAGCTTTGCATGACCCAATTGTCGCCCATATGTTGAGAGAGCTGCTGAAATTGCACCAATAACACCGGCATATGATATGGTTAGCTTCTAAAATTTTACTAACAACCAAAATAATAACACACCAGTGTCACTGTCGTAATCAGCAAGAAAAACTAGACCTTACAAATCAATAATGACAAGTACTCAATCCGATCTAGCTCAACAAGAAGAGGAAGAAGAAGATTTGCACCATTTCTTTATAGAGAAGAAAATTTGTATGTCATGTAACTTACATCATATCAAGGTCACTCCACTATGAAAGTGGGATGCCTAAAAAATCGGCTAATCCAGTCATTATGTGAATTGGGAGGTGTTTGAGTGGTTTGTCAATTGTTTCGATGGTTTGACTTGTCTGGTGATTGTATAAGCCTGATTATTGGAATCCCATCACTAATGGCGGGGTTCATTCTATGGGCAGAGTGTATGAAATAAACAACATGGTTGGCCCATACGGGCTAGGGGATTAAGTGTCGTGGAATAAGATAAATCTACAATGTTGTAGAGGTACTGGCCTCTTAATATTTACCAAGAGTGGGCCTTCTTTCATGAACACCTGTGCACCTTTACACACGTATTCTATGACCCACCAAAGTTTTTGTATCGTGCTGAAAGTTGTGCTTGCGAGGTTCCAAGGGGTGCCGCATCATGTAGACCATTTAGATTATGTGCCCATAACACGTGTGCAAAGGTACACAGGTGCTTACGTAAGAAGGTACGACAGGTGAGCATTCCTCTATATGTGTGTGAGTGTGAGTGTGTGAGGGAAATGGTACTATGAGGTTGACCTCAGGAGAAGGTCGAGCTATGTGGGCCCCACCCTGATGTGTATCCAACATCTACCCCATTAGTCAGAAGCATCATTCCATGGTGTGTGTGTGTGTGTGTGTGTGTGTGTGTGTGTGTGTGTGTAAGGTCGACCTCATGGGAACTTTCCATGAGGTCGAGCTGTGTGGACCCTACCGTGATGAGTGTCAAACATCACTACCATGCATTTAATGGGTCCCCTTTAGGTTACGTGATATCCCGAGAATTAGCCATATAAGAAATTCAAGTGGGCCATATCATCTAAAATCATGCAATGGCATGTCTAAAACATATAAATCATTTGGTTGGGGCCACTTGGGTTTTGGATGCGGTTGAAACTTGGTCTAACCCCTTATCTAAGTGGGACACACACAATGGATGGACTAGATTTGTGAACCACATCTCGGTTGGCCCAACAAATGATTATGGATGTTTTAATGGGAGGGTAACCCCTCTCAACTGTTGTATATGGTGTGGCGCACCCAAGTCATGAATTGACTTGATTTTTAAGCCTGTGGCCCACCATGGAATGGTGTATCTGATGGATAGGGTAGATGTTCGACACACATCACGGTGGGACCCACATAGACCCCTTGTTTCCTGTGGCGACCTATTAGTCGGCTAATTCCCAACCTTGCGTTGGCAGTGAGTGTTCGTGGGTCCCGAAATTACTGATCTTTGGTATCCTTGATTAGAGACTTGGCGAGCGCGGCTCGGTCTCATGCACATCACGTCTCTCAACCTCTCTCTCTCAAATAGGCTCTCCGGCACCGAAGTCAACTCTTTCTCTTGCGAAGGCGGTTGGTCATAGAAATCCTATCTCTCGGTTAGATAAGATAGGTCACAAGCACACTCGGCTTAGAGAACCAAACTGTTCCTTCCTTTCTGGTAGCTAGGGCAAGTGGTAGAGAATCAACTCTTTTGGGTTTCGAGCAGAGGTGGTGAATGATCAATTCACTCAGTTAGGGCCAGGCAGAGGTAGAAGTAGTCCATCTCGGATAGTCGGGAAGAGAAGGGAAAGTGCATGAATCAAATCTTTTTCTTTCATTCGGATAGGAGGAAATCAATGAATACAGAGGTCAAAGGGTATATTATTGAAAAAGTCAAAGGAGGTTATTCAGTAGCAATTGCAAGTTTCATTTCTTCTTTTCCATTCCGTCCCCTCATAACTCAAAGGATAGCGTATGATCAATTCACTGCTGAGAGCATTAACCCCAAAAGGATGAATGTTGTGGTGTTCTAACAGCGGGCCCCACCTCTAAACTCCTCCCTCAGGATACTGTTGCGTTGTCATGGGGACAAGGTAGCCACGACTTCTACAGGTTCTTGGTTCAACCTCCTAATGATCTCAGGTGGGCCATACCATCTAAAACCATGTGAAAACATGCCTAAAACATATAAAAGCACTTGGTGAGGCCCACCTGAGTTTTGGACGGGGCTAAAACTTAGTTTCATCCCTCATCCAAATGGGACACACACAATGGATGGGCTGGATTTGTGAACTACATTTCAGTGGGCCCAATAAATGATTATGAATATTTTAATGGGAGGGTAACCCCACTCAACTATTGTGTATAGTGTGGCCCACCCAAGTCATGGATTGACTTGATTTCTAAGCCCATGGCCCACCATGAAATTATGCATCTGACTAATGGGATAGATGTTCGACACACATCACGGTGGGACCGACCAACTCAACCTCATAGTACCATTTCCATATATATATATATATATATATATATATATATATATATATATATATATATATATATATATATATATATATATATATATATATAGGGGTGTACATGAACCGATCTAGCTCAGTTATCTCGCTTGACTCGGATCGAAGCCTGCTTGAATCGAACCAGTTCGGTGACTCGGTTACTTTGATGTTGATGTTGCTCACCAAGTGTTCGATGAAATGACTCAACAAAGTGTGGCTCGTGGCAAGGAAGGTATGTACATGAAACAAATACCTTTTTTTTTTCTTGGTTTTTATGTTGTTTAGAAGGTGTTTGATAAAATACCTATAAAACCACCTTTCAAGGACCTTATCTATTGTGGAAAACACAGAAAAGATTTTGATTTATTGCAGGGTGAATGAGAATCAATGATGGCTAGTGGCTTGTTATTTTAACAGATTTAAAGGAGCGAATGGGAGATTCCATGAGATATGACTATGGTTTGACCTTATAGGGTGGATAAGTCCTATCAGATAGCTCTGAAAATTCAATATCAAAACAAGAAGCAGCTAGCCATAACACCATCAACTCAGATGATCCACAACTCCAGAAAACACACAGTGGGATTTTGAAGGTGCTGTCCAGGTGTTTGTGGAAACGCTGCACAGCCGAACTCGGCTTGAACTTGGCTCAAACTCGGCTCGAACTGGCCTGAGTTGCTGACTGAACCGAGCTGAGCTGGCCAGTTAGGCTAGAGGACTGAGCCAAGCCGAGTTCGAGTTGAGGCCAGTTCGACTCGGTTCGACTTAATGTACACCCCCATATATGTATATATATATATATATATATATATATATATATATATATATATATATATATAGAGAGAGAGAGAGAGAGAGAGAGAGAGAGAGAGAGAGAGAGAGAGAGAGAGAGAGAGAGAGAGAGAGAGAGACTCAGTTGCGCATTGGTTCGCACATCATTACGTGCGAACCTTGCTATCAACCGTCGGATTAGGCAAACGATTTCGATGAAGATGCTCTTACAAGTAAGTTTGAGCGAGTTTCTATCTCTGGCACACCTCTTCTACCTATTCCCTAAGTTTTGAATGTGACACGACAGAAGCCTTTCACAAGAACTTCTTCTGTTGGAATGCTAGGTAGGTCCCACTAAGATGTTAGTTATAAATCCACAATGTTCATCCATTTTGAGAGGTCATTTTAGGACATATGACAAAAAATGAGGTGTATCCAAAACTGAAGTGGTCTGTATGAGAGGAAACAATTTATATTCAGTGACCACCGTTTAAATATTCATGGTGCAACATAAGTTTTGAATCAGGCTAATATTTGTGTTCTCAGTTCATCCCAGTAAGAATGATGTTATGAACAGTATGGATGGCATGTGAACATCACTGTCGACCCAAGGAGGTTTCAACGGTAGGAATTTCCCTACCCACATTTTCCTTTAGAGAGGTCCACTTGAGTATTGTATCCTGCTTACTTTTGGTCTCAAGTCCTAAAATGAGCTCAAAAAATGGCGAACAGGATAAGTTTTTCACAAAAATCATGGTGGGGCCCTCCTACATTTCCAGCACGATAACTTTGAGAGAATTGCGTACAAAGAGGATGCTGATTGCGTCCTACTGCAGCCCCATCTCCAGTTAGGAATAGGTAGGAGCTTTGAGTAGCCACCATGATGTATGGGTTTTATCCACACCGTCCATCCATTTTTCCTTATCATTTCAGGGCATTATCCCAAAACTGAGGTAGAACCAAACCATTTTCAAGTGGACCAGATGCGAGAAGCAGTAGTGATAATGATTCTCACTGTTGAAATTCTTTTAGGGCCCACCGTTATGTGTATTTTCCATCCAACCCATTCATAAAGTTACGTGAACCTAGTTTAAGAGAAATCACAAATTTCAGCTCGATCCAAAACTTATGTGGCCCCCCATGAAGTTTTTAATGGTAAAAGTTTAATACAATTGTGTGGTCCACCTATGTTGGTATTTGACCAATTTTTAGGATTATATCATAAAATGATACTGAAAAATGTATAGACGGTGTAGATAAACCATACATCAGTGGCCATTCAAAGCTCCTGCATGTTCCCAGCTGTGGACGGGCGGGGTAGGATGCGGATTTCCTGCGAAAAGCTTTCGTAGGAAGTTCTTGCGCGAGGATACTTGATGGGGTCCACTACAATGCATGTGAGAAATCCACCCCATGCTTCCATTTTTCGAGCTCATTTAAGGACATTAGACAAAAAAATGAGGTGGATATAAAACTAAAGCAGGTCATACAAGAGGGAAAATTGGATAAAGAAATTCCTACCGTTGAAACCTTCATGGGCTCCACCTTGATGTTTATATTTGCTAATCAAATTTATCAGGTCATTCCCAATGGGATGAAGTGAAAACACCAAAAATATGTCCTTATACAAAAATTTTATGGCCATAAGAATGCTTCAACGGTGCTCACTGAATATCCGTTGTTTCCTCTCGTGTGTCCCAATTGAGTGTTGGACGCACTTAATTTTTGGTCGTACGTCCTAAAATGAGTTCGCAAAATGAATGGACGGGGTGAATTTCTCAAAAACATCTAGGTGGGCTCCACCCAGCATCTTAAGCAGGAACTACCTGCAAAGGCTTTCGCAAGAAATCCGTGTCTGGCGGGGTAGGATGAAATCGAGGCAGTTTGGCTAGTGACAATGCAACTAGCTAGGTGGCAAGTGGTCGATGCTATGTGGGTCCACCATGATGTATGTGTTTTATCCATACTGTACATCCATTTTTACACATTATTTTTATAATTTACCTCATAAATGAGGTAGATCAAAATCTCAGGTGGACCACAACATGGGAAAACAATAGTGATTGAACGTCTACCATTGAAAACCTCATTGGAACTAGTTTGTACTTTAAGTACAATACATTTGATTCTAGGTTTCATGGGTTTAAACAAGAAGAAATCAAGAATATAGTAAGAATAACAAGAAAATCAGATTTTTTAGGAAAACTAACAAAGTGGTTTCTAGATTCAAGAAAATCAACTCAAACAAGATGCAAACGCAAATATGAACTCAAATTTACAATAAAAATTATTTAAATGCACTTAGTAAGGAGTATTAGAAGATAAGTTGGCCGAATAGAGCATCGTCAAGCCAAAGGAGTGAAATTTGGTAAAAAATGAAAGTTTTTACCTTTTTGAGGGAGTTCACGTATCACTCGGTTGGCAGAGTTCATGTTTGGCTAATCGAATTGGTCGGTTAGTGACTGGTTGGCCGAAAAAAAAAACTTTATTACATTTTTTTAAAATTTTTATTTTCTTTTACATATTATTTTTCTTTAAACAAAACTATTATCATTTGACAGAATCATTTAATAAAACACAATATAATATTATGCTTTAAATTTGAGAATTTAACACTGTCGAGCTGCTTAGTTAGAATATCTGCAAGTTGCTTTTTAGTTTGAATATATTCCAACATAATTATCTTTTCTTCAATCAATTCGTGTATATAATGATATCTTATGTCAATGTGTTTTGTACAAGAGTGTTGAATATGATTTTTTGATATATTAATTGCACTTGTGTTTTTGCATTATAAATTCATTGTATTTTGAACTATGCCATAATAAATTAGCATACGTTTCATCCACATAAGCTGAGTACAGGCATTCCCTTTAGTAATATATTCCGCTTCTGTAGTCAATAAGGACACTGATTTTTTTCTTAATTTTTCTTTAAAATTTTTAAATTTATTATTATTTTTTTCTTATCTATGATACAAGACAGTTTCCAATATAGAAACATCCACAACTTGTGGATTTCCTATAATCAACATTTCCTACCTAGTCTGCTTCAATATATCTTGTTATTTGAATAGACGTATCATGTAGATACCATAAACCAAGATTAACAGTGCTCGCAACATATCTGATTATCTATTTGACAATGGATAAATGTGATTCTTTAGGGTCAAATTGATATTTAGCACAAATGCCGACACTAAATGAAATATCAGGTCTGTTAGCAGTCAAATAAAGTAAGCTACCAATCATGCTATGATAGATACAAGAATAAACACTTTTACCTAATTCATCTTTGAAATTACTGTAAGACCGCTACTATTGAAGTATGAATATATGTCAAAGTGTCCTAGAGGGGGGTGAATAGGACTTTTTAGAACTTTAATCATGTAAGCTATAAATTCTACAAATCTAAAACAAGTTGAGCAGGATTATAACAAAATCATTTAAATTCAAGTTCTAGAGTTGTATTTAATCAAGTATGTATTGTGCATAAAGTAAATAATCACATAATCAATACATGAGTTTAGGCAATCATCTTAAACACAACATAAGGCTATGAGTCCTACACAAGAACTCTACTGAGAGCATAAACAAGACAACCCATGCCTACACAAGGTAAACAAGTCCTACATAAGGACACTACTAGGATCCTACATAAAGCAACCTATGCCTACATAAGGCAACACGTTCTACACAAGGACACAACATATTCTCTCGTTAGAGGCCTACGAAAAGTCTTAACAATTTTGAAAAATAAACTCTAAAACTAGATCCTACACAAGGAAGAGGTTTCAAATTCTATGGACTCTAATACTTACTTGTAAGTGAGTAAGCCTCATGTCAGCACATACTAAAGATAATCTCTCTTGTTGATGAAGAATCTTCAGTTCCCTTGATATGCAACAATGGTAGATGCTCCAATACATGTCGCCAGTTGTTGGGTTAAGATATTTTGGTGAATCTCCTCTATTAAATGTTGGTCTTTAAGTATAGATGAGATTCTCAAATGTCAAACATTCACAGGATTACAGCTCAATGATATGCCAATAAATGATCTGTTGGAAGATCCTTGAATGGTGAAGTTCATTCTTCAATCCAATCTATTGATATTTCAATAATTGCATTTAAGATATGTTTAAAGGATAAACTCCCATGAGAAAAGAGATTTAAGATGGCAGGTGTTTTCCTATAGTAATAACTCTCTTAAATCTCACTATTTTTGTCACAACAAACCAAGAAACCAAGCCTTCAAATATAAAGGCAAAAATCTCAACAGTAAAAAAATGGGTAGATTCTATCAACGTTCGATGTCACCGAAGTGTGTTCGATGTCATTGAAGGATACCTTTAATGTCATCGGGTAACAGTTTGATGACATTAAGATTTTCACTAAAATTGGTTGGAGCTTGCTAGACATTCTCATTCAATTGTTCGATGTCATTGGAATTTGAATTTCGATGAAATCGAGTAGTTCAGTTCATTTTTTGTAAAACACTATGGACAAGTCTAGCCCATGTTTGATGTAATCGAACAGACCTTCGATGTCATAAAAATTTGAATTCTGATGTCATCGAAGGGAATTCGATGTCATCAAGAGTTCATGATTTTCCAATAGAACTCTTTAGACAAGTCAGGTATAGGTTTGATGTCCTCGAACATACGTTCAATATCATCAAAGGTTTAATTTTGATGTCATTGAACATGATTTGAGTCATCGATCATTTAAGTGATTTTTCACCTGAACTTGTTGGACATATGAGTCCTCATTTTCGATGTCATCGAGACAGGTTCTATGTCATCGAACATGTAAGTTCGATGTCATCGAACCTTGTTCGATGTAATCAAGATTTGATCCAAAATTTTGGTTTGGTTGCTGGACAGAAATGAGTCCATACTCAATGTCATCGAATCCGGTTCGATTAATCAAAAGTTGCAGAAAGCTTGTGATTTTTTCATATGTTCTTGCAACTTGGTTTTTTATTTTCTAATATTCCAAAGATGTTTTCCTAGTTGAATTTGGGACAAATTATAACATTTTTAAGGGGATTATTACCTGAGGTGTTTTGGTCATAAGATATGAGGTTTAGTTTACCTTTGGAGATATTAAACACTTTTACTTTGTTGAGTCTTCACCATGTAGTCTTTATTGTGGGGCTCACTGTACTCTATGACTCAACCATCATGTTAATTGACAAACAAGGGAACTTTCAATCTTTAGATAATTTGAGTGTTGTACTCATCGAATTATTGAAATTTCTACCATTTTCGAAACCAAATTTTTATACTAAATTCAATGCGTACTTGGTCTAGGAGATGAATATTCCATCTTCGAGTTGTTTAACTTAAAGTCTAAGAAAATAATTTAGCTCACTAACCATACTCATTTCGAATTCTGATTTCATAAGTTCTGCAAGCTTATAAGATAGATCAGTACAAGTAGATCCATAGATAATGTTATCAACATATATTTGTATAATTAAGATATCATCATTAAATTTTTTTGACAAACAGAGTTTTATAAATACTAATTATTTGAAAATTATAATTAAATAAAAATTTAGTCAATTTTTCATACCATGCTCTAAGGGCTTATTTCAAACCATACAATGCCTTTTGAAGACGGTATACATGATCAAGAAGTTTGAAATCTTCAAAACCCTTTGGTTGTTTAATATAAATTTTCTCATTTAGGTTGTTGATTCGAAAAACACTTTTAATATTCATTTAGTATATTTTAAAATTTTTGTAACAAGGAACATAAATAAATAATTTGATAAATTCAAGGCAGCAACCGGTGCAAAGGTTTCTTCGTAATCAATTCCTTTTATTCGAGTGTAACCTTGCACAACTAGTTGTGCCTTTTTTCTCATAATGTTTCCAAGTTCATCAGATTTATCTTTGAAAATCCACTTGGTTCTAATAACATGTTTATTAGAAGGTCTGGAAACAAGATACCACACATCATGTCTAACGAATTGATTTAGTTCATCTTGCATAGCCAAAATCTAACTTTCATTAGCTAGTGCCTCATTTACATTAGACGGTTCTATCTGAGAAGTGAAGAAAACATGATTGTAAATATTTTCTAGCTGTCTCCTTGTTTGAACACCAATAAAAGGGTTACCAAGTATTTTATCAGTCGGATGATCTTTTTCTCACCTTAACTCAATAATATCTAATTTAGATGATGGTTTAGTTTGATTAACCAGAATAATATCATTATCACCATCATCTTGGTCAAGACTGGGAATGATCGATTAATCATCAATTACAACATTTATTGATTCTCGAATAACCTCAATTCTTTTATTAAAAGCATGATATGCATAACTATTTAATGCATATTCTAAGAATATCTCCTCATCACTTTTTGCATCAAACTTACCCAAATTTTCACGGTCACGTAAAATATAGCATTTGCTTCCGAAAGTATAGAAATATTTTACAATAGGTTTTTTCTCAAACCATAATTTATAAGTGTTTTATTTTTCTAGCTTTTATGTAACCATGATTAATTATATATCATGCAATATTCACAGCTTCAGCCCATAAATATTTAGGCAACTTCATACTGTTTTGCATTATACTGGCCATTTTCTGCATAACTCTATTTTTTCTTTCAACAACTCCATTTTGTTGAGGTGTTTTTGGAGCTGAGAATTCTTGTCCAAGACATTAGTGCCATAATTCAGTCTCGTCTGTTTGGACCATGTAACAAAATTTCACATTATGATTGTTATAACATATATGAGATATGCTCAAGAGATTATGTTTTAAACCTTCAACATATAATACAATTTTAAATATATGTAAATTGAAAAGATGTACATTACCTTTGCCAATGATTTTGTAATTACTACCATCTCTGAATGTAACTGAGCCGCCATTGATTTGGTTGATATTTGGAAGAATGGCTTTATCACCTAGCATATGTCTAGAACATCCACTACCCAGGTACCATTTTGAATGGTTACTAGCTTTGAAAGCTGTATGGATAACAAGACACTTTACCTTTGGAACCCATTTCATGATGGTTCTAGGTTTAAGAGGCTCTTACTTTTCGATGATTTTGGGAGTTAGGATTTCTCATGTTTCTGTTTACTCCATACATGAATTGGATTTCAACAACTCTTTGAGCAAATTCACAATTTTATCAGAAAGATGAGGATTTCTATTATCTCTCCTTTGATATCTATGGTTATTGACACATGCTTTTACATTAGAGAATTCTTGAAGTGGTTTTGTACTTTTGAAAGTATTCATTTTATGTTTTAACACATTTAGAGTTTCTACTTTATAGTACGAAGATTCTCCTTTTACAAAGGTAGGAACAAAATTCTTAGATTTCATATTGCTATCTCTAATATAGTTAAGTCTAGAGTTATCACCATTTTAGCAAGATGAAGTTAGCGATTTTTCAAGTTTCTAGTCTCTTTGGGTATATTTCCAAGTATCCTTTGAACTTTGAAGTGAAGAAACATAAATTTTCAAGTTCTCATTTTCGGATTTAAGGTTTCGTAATTCAAAAATTTTCAAACCTAAATCTAGTTTTAGTTTTTCAAAACAATAAAAAAAATGAGATTTTTCTAAAACACCCTTTTTAAGCTTTAATTGTAATTCATCACATCTTTTCTTTTGAAATTTTAATTTATCCATAATGTTGCACCTTTCTCTATACAGGGCATCATATGCTTCTTGAAGATCGTCTTCATTTTCAGAGTCACTTATTGGAGTTTCATAATCAGATGTTTCACAATCTTCCAAAGAAATGATTCTAGTTATAGTCATAAAGTCGTTATGTTCTTTTATAGTTTCTTGATCTGATTCATCAATTTCTGAATTAGTTTCAGATTCTGATGATTCATCCCAAATAGTAATCACACATTTTCTTCTCGATTTATCCTTCTTAGGACATTTTGAAGCAAGATGTCCAAATTCAAAACAGTTGTAGTTGGGTGTCTTTAGATTTAGATTTTCAGTAGTTTGAATTTCATTTTCTTTTATCTAACAGTTTTTAAAAATCATTTCTTTTCTTATTTTTAAAATTTTTATGAAATTTCTTAGCCAACATCGCCATATCATCCTCATTTTCCTCATCATCTGAATTTACATTTAAAACCTTTGATTTAGATTTAGAGGATTTAAGGGCAATGGTCTTGATCTTAGTATCTTTGCAATTCAACTCATAAGTTTGAAAAGATCCAACCAACTCTTCGACCTTCATAATATCGGTATCCCTCAATTCTTATATAATAGTAATTTTGGAATTAAACCTATTAGAAAGTGATCACGGTATTTTTGTACAAACCTTTCTTTCAGGGATGCTTTCACCAAGGCCACACATAAAATTAACTATGTCATTTAATTTCGTAGAAAAATGCATAAATGACTTATTTTCTTCCATATGAATTTTCTTAAATTTGATTGTGAGGATTTGAATCTTAGACTTTTTCACAATATTAGTTCATTCATGTGTCATTTCATGTATATCCCATGCTTGTTTTGTCATATCACATAAAACGATTCTTTTGAACTCACCTAGCGATAGAGCACAAGTTATAGTATTCAAGGCTTTTGCGTTTGTACTACTTTCACTTTTTTGAGTAGTCATCCGTAAATTATAAGTAATTTCTCTAATGGACGTGGTTCTATCCTCAACTATTACTTACATAGTTGGAGGGAACCATTGAGTTACAATAGCTTGCCACACACTTTCATTAATGGATTTAAGGAAGATCCTCATCCTGGCTTTCTAATTAGAATAGTTAGAGCCATCAAAGGGAAGCAGCCTGGATATGGATAAACTTTCAAAATTTGATATCTTTTAGCTCTAGATATAGCTCTAGGAGATAAATCCCAAAAAGAGCAACCTCGCTCTGATACCACTTGAAAGATAAGCTACAGATGTCCTAGATGAGTTGGGGGGGATTAAACCAATTTCAGATAATAAATTGGAGAAAATATATTCTCAATTGTAAAAGGTATTGAAACTTTGATTCAACTAATTCGTAAGACAACCTTCACCTAAAAACTTTAGGCATGACAACCTTATTTCACGGCATCTTTGGAATCAATATTTCAAAATAATAAAAGTAGAGAATAAAATAAACAACCTTATTAATTTCTAGATAATAAATTGGAGAAAATATATTCTCAATTGTAAAAGGTATTGAAACCTTGATTCAATTAATTCGTAAGACAACCTTCGCCTAAAAACTTTAGACATGACAACCTTATTTCACGACATCTTTGGAATCAATATTTCAAAATAATAAAAGTAGAGAATAAAATAAACAATCACTACAAATACACAGAGAATTATAGTGGTTAGGTATTCAACACAAACCTACTCCACTGCCAAAATTACTAATCCACGTAATTTTGACTTTCCACTAGTTTCAAGGTTTTTACAGGATCACCTCAATGACCTCTTACAGTTCTTGTGATTTTCATAGGCTTACCATAATAAAACCTTAAGTGATTTTCACAGTTTAACCTCTATACAACCCTCAAGTGATTTTCACAGGCTAACCATTATATAACCCAATGAGATTTTCAGGCAATCTCAACATACCCAAAAGACATAACTTTAATCAAATAAATACTTATCTTCAGAAGAAAAATCATCGATGTAAAGATACTTGATGAAGTCAAGGCTTTGATCAATGCAACGATCTTCTTTCTTGGATGATGATGAAACAATGTATGCTCAACTTCTCTCATAGATTTCCCTCTTCTCTCCCAACATTTCTGTTTGAAATAGACGATCCGAACTCTCTTCCTCTCCCAACATTTCTATTTTCTACAAACGGATGATCCGAACTTGTTCCAGAATGTGCAATGTTGAGGCAATTCGCGCGGTCATGGATGGTAGAGGCCATTCGCTGCAAACATGCCAATGTGAAACAACTATGTGTGATCTTGTCCATTCATTAGGTGATGTAACCATCTATGATGAATATAAACCATTCCTATAGCATTTCCTTTCTGATTTTCATTTTTTTCCCCTAAGAGTGTAGCCCTAACCCACTGATGGGCGGACTGACTTGATGATTTGGCCAATGGGTGTTCATTGATGTCCTCTTCAATCTCTCCACAACCAAATCACCATAACATTTACTACATAAGGCTCAACAAAGAGATAAAAATGTGTTAAAAGAACCACGCATAGTTCACATGTGGAAGATGTCTGGATCATTCATTAGGCGACATGCATAGTGACCGAACACGGATTAATTGTGACCCTAGATCTAGACAGATGGGTGCTTCCCTAATCGTGGGATGCACCTCACTGTATATTTGCATCATCCTTCTATTTTTCCAGCTTATAACAAGCATTTAATAGTGGGAATTCAATCCCTACTATGTTATCCATCTAAGATTTGTATCTACTTCATTTTTGGACCATGTCCTAAAATAAGTTGGAAAAATAAATGGATGAGACAGATATACAATGAGGTGTGTTCCACGATTAGGGAAGCACTCACCTATCAATATTTGGGCTCTTAACTAATCCACATCTGGTCACAATGCACATCGCCTAATGAATGATCCATGTATCTTCTACATGTGAACTACAAGTGGAGCTTTTGACACATTTTTCTCCCTTGGTTGAGCCCTAGGTAATAAATGTTACGGTGATTTGGTTGTGGAGAGATTGAAGAGGACATCAATGAACACTCGTTGGCCGAATCATCAAGCCAGTCCACAAATCGGTGGCCTAGGGCTACACTCATAAGGAAAAAAAAAAAAACCGGAAAGGAAAAACTATATGAATGGTCTATATTCATCATAGATGGATATATCACCTAATGAGTGGCCAATATCACACAAAGTTGTTCCACATTGGCATGTCTGCGGCGAATGGACTCTACCATCTATGACCACGTGAATCACCTCGACATTGCATGTTTTGCAATGGGTTTGGATCCTCTATTTGTAACAAACAAAAATGTTAGGAGAGGAAGAGAGTCTGGATCCTATTTCAAACAGAAATGTTAGGAGAGAAGAGGGAAAACTAGGAGAGAAGTTGAGAGAGAGGAAGGAGAGTTGCGAGAGAAGAGGAAAAGCTAGGAGAGAAGTTGAGAGGAAAGAGGGAGAGTTGGGAGAGAAGATGGCGGAATGCCTTTTTCTTTCTGTTTCTTTTCTTTTCTTTTCTTTCTTTTTTTCTTTTGATAGTATTTTCGGATCCTTTTTTGTTTTTATTAAAAAAAAAAACCAAGTAGATGACATATATGGACCAATAAGAATGCTATAACAAAGGATCCAGACTCTAACCAAAACTTAGGTGGGCCATGACATAAGAAATAGTTTAGACCGAACACCCACCATTAGTTTTGTGTAGATCCACCATTATCAATCCATTCATCTGATGTTCCTCTTCATAGTGAAATAATTACCCAAGGATTCTCAAATTCCAGGAATGTTGAATGGACCAAATAAGGGGTGATGTAACTGATGGATGACATAGATTTCATGCATGTTGAGTTGTTTCTCCTGTCCTGGGCAAGGTAAGACAAGCGTTTCCTTTCATTCCTTAGTATATGTTGGAACATGAAAATAATGGCAAGAAATTGTAAGAATAGAAAGAGAAGAGGTGAGGAATAAGTGAAAGAGTGTAAAGAAGTTGTGTTGTGCGTGACCATGCAATAGAAATCCGTTGCGCAGGTCCGCGCAACACAATGAGGGTTAGAGACTCATTGCACATCGTGCAACAGGAGTAGTGGGGTCCACAACATGAGGTTCGAGACTTTGCACGTGTGAAAGCCTATAAATACCCCTCCACTCCCTCATTTGACAGACAGATAAGATCAGAGCTCCCGAAGAAAGACTTTCGAGTACCTTTGTAAGGTATTTGAAGAAGGATAAGAAAGAAGAAGCGGAGATGGCCAAGGGCCTGTTGTGTTGGACCGCGTAACGGAGTTTTGTTGCGTTGGCCCACGCAACAAGATTTTGTTGTGCGCCAATGATGTACAAGGCTTGCATACTACCGGATTTTCTGAATTTTCTGTAATCTTTCTTGGAACTCAGTCATTCCCTACAAAGGCTATCATTCTAGACAAGTTAAAGGGAGAACGGAAGATGTTTAGATCCACACAACACTTCTCTCATTGAGATGAATACATCACAAGCCAAAATGATGTCAAAGTTGATATTTGAGCATATCTAATTCTTATATTCTATAGTATTCATTTTATTTTGGAATCGAGGGAGATATGAGGATGTAAATGAACTCAAAATAAATAAATTACATTGTGATGATTGTTCTCTCAGTCTTTCTCTATTATTATTGAATAAGATAATCCCCAAATTAAATACATTCATTTCTTGTCGAAATAAAATGGCGATTCTGCCGGGACTATTTCTTATTCAATATACACTTAAAAACTATCAAGAGGATTTTTATCATTGTTTGGAGTCATACAGACGCCAAAATGGCGATTCTCAATGGGAATATCCTCCCTTTCATCTCCAAAATAAAGTGTAAATTCGTTCAATTTTTTTTACTGATAATATGTCATTGTCTCTTGTAAGGAATTACAATCTCATTCAATCGCAGTGGCCACTTCTGCAAGAAAAATAGTCATCTACTTTGTACCAACTGGGTTCATCGTGGCATATGTTCGCAATGAACCTATGAATCAAAAGGACCGATCGGAAGCGATACATCGCGAGCTACCATAGGAGTAATATTCGTATCACTGCTAGCTCAAGATAATGGTGAGGAATGGGTTGTTGTATCTCTAAGGAGGTCAAAAGATCGAGCTCATTTGACTATCAAATTAGCTTTGCTACAAATGATCAGGCGGCTAGTCACCCGGAATGCTTTGAAATGAAACCCCGCACTCGCTCCACCACCACTGTACCCTAGAAAGTCTCCCCGCTCTTTCGCTTCACAAGATTTCCTAGCCCTTCCCATCACAACCGTTTGGTGGACTAGGAAGGAGAAAAGTAAACCACATGTGCAAGACGAATCGCTCTTAACAAAGTTCACTGTACCTTCACAAACAACGCCTCCACAAACTGCATCAAGATCATCTGAATCCTATGGGAATGTTAAAGGATCCAATATGAGCCCTCTCTTGTCAAGCCCTTTCGTGCCAACATACCCTGTCCCACTTCGGCAACAACTCAATCAGGAAGCCGGGAAGCCACTGTGTGCATGGCAGAAACAATCCAGAATCCACTGCCAACCGCAAATGAACGTATAGCCAAAATGGCAAAGGTACAAAGAGCTTTAATGGAGGAATGCAAAAACCTTCAAGAAGCGTTAGCTACCCTTGCTCACAACGTAGCCCAGATCATGACTCCACCTATAGTGGTTACTGTGAACGGCCATGAACAACAATCGGAAAGGCTTGCAACCATCGAGAGTAGGGTCACACGGATCGGTTCCTACAACAAGAGTAATAATGCAAGATGAGATGTGACAAGTAATAACAGAGGTCGTTAAGACCAAGAGGGAGAGAGAGCGAGAGCATTCAGGAAGATTCTGCTACGGAACACTGTACCCCAGGGAAGTGGAAGATGTGTCGTTCCCTACCAATTTTAAGTATCCAGACTTTCAGAAATTCAACGAAGATGGATCTCCAAAAGAACATCGCATGTATTTCATTAAAACCATGAGTAATTTTTCCACAGATCCACAATATTGTTTGTGATTATTTAGTTCTTCTTTGACAGGAAAGGTGTTCCGATAGTACTCGAGCCTAGTCTCGAAATCTATACGTACTTGGGAATAGATGTAAAACGCGTTCATGGCTAATTTCTTCTCATCTGATCGAGATGTCAGCATCACTGAGTTAGCCTCTGTATGCCAGAGAGAGAATGAACATGCGAAAAAGTTCATTGATTGATGAAAAAATCTGGGGGCATCATGCAAGCAATTATCGGAAGACAAAGAGCAAGTCAAGATGTGCCTGAATTCGATGGAAACAAGAATTGCATTTGTCCTGACAAGTGCTGACATAAGAACTTACGCGACCTCGTTACGAAGGCCTACACACTAGAAATGATGAATACGAAAATGCCAGCATTTCAAAATGTGACGGCTAGAAGGGGACCAAGCAGACTAATGGAAAATGTCTTTGATCAAGAAAAGAAAAGGGATGTTCCTCGCGACAGACGAAGAACAAAAAGAAGAAAGGGCACAAATCGTTATAGAGGGCGCACTAGCGATAAAAGGCCTCGACTGTACGACTCCCATGAGGGATAGGCGTTCAAAAGAGAGGGTGTCATCCCCGTGATGAACCAATTGCTGATCACCAGAATGATAGAGTTACCTTCATCCAAGCGTCCTGAAGAAGCCAAGAAAGCAAAAGAAAAGAACTATTGCCATTATCATCGCCTGTTGGGACACCTGACATAAGATTTCTTTACACTAAAAAATATACTATAGAAAATGATAAAACAAAGCGAGATAGTTAGCAAAAGAAAAGATCTATTGCCATTATCATCGCCTGTTGGGATACCTGACAGAAGATTTCTTTACACTAAAAAATATACTACAGAAAATGATAAAACAAGGCGAGATAGTGATGAAAAAGGACGAAGAATGAGGCATGAAAGTAACTATGAATATGATATCTGCAAATGATATGAATTGTCCACATCCAATTCATGATTACTGGGACATGATTACTGTTAAGCCATTGCTGAAATCAGTAGAATCCTCTTCAGAAAGTGAACATAAAAGAAGAAAGGTAATAGTTTCTTTACAAAAACAAGATCTTATGATAACACAAATAAGAGTATTAAGAATGTTACAAGGAGAAAATTCTTCACGCGATAAAGAAAGTCGAAAGGAAAAACAAAGATCGATTATTTCAATGAAGATACCTACCATGCATCTAGCAAGCATTTGGAAAGATAAACGGAAAACCATCGTAACTAGAGAACTGCCATCTGTAATATCTCCTGCAGCAAAGTTCAACATGAATCTTCGTTGTTGCTTACAATTACTTGAGTTATCCTTCGAGGAAATCAATTTAAACGACCTGGCCTCCATATACCAACAAGAAAATGAACCAATCAGAAAATTCATCAGTCGATGGAGAACCGTGGGGGCATTATGCTCACAACTTATAGAAGAAGAAGAATAAGTCAAGTTATATATGTGTGAAATGCATGAAACCAGAGATCACATTTGTCCTTAATGGTCCAAATATACAGACTTTTCAGGACTTGGTCATAAAAGCTTGTAACCTAGAAAGGGTTAGTGTGAAAATATTCAATTCCCATCTAAAGCCACTATTTTAAAATTTTAAAGGAATACCGACCATTGCTACTAAAGAAGAAGAGAAAAGGAGGAATTATCAAAACAGATGAAGAAATTATAGTGGAGAAAACAGGAATGATTCTGTAATTAGGAAAGTAAAGAAAGGACCTGAGCTATATAAAGATTGTCAAGAATACGCACTTGAAGAGGATGATATATCTCCCATGATGAATTGATTGTTAGCTGCGGAAAAAATTAAACTTTCATGGCTGAAGTATCCAAGAGAAGTGAGGAAAATAAGAGAAAATGATTATTGCTGTTATCATCGCTTTCTTGGGCACCGAACTGAGAATTGTCTTGTCCTAAAATATCTCCTACAAAAAATGATCGATAGTGGTGAAATCGTTAAAGGAAAATGTATAACATAAGAGAGAAAGTGGCTACGCATAATCCTGATTAAAAATACTCATGATCGTCTGAAGGAAAAGCAGTATTCTAGCATTGACACGGTCCTTCATGCTCCTATGTGTGATCAAGAAAGAAAAATTCAAGAAACAAATCTGAATAATAGCAACTTTGATGCCCACTTCACTAAGAGACACTACCCTTGAAGGATAAGAAGGTTTTAATCGTGAAGATTGCCAGAGAAATCTTCCTAATTAAAAGGGGGCAAGACAAGTATAGCTCCACAATTGTGAAAAGATCTTTGAAAAGCACATATATCTCTAGTACACTATCTCGAATAAAGAATAAATCTGCAAACACATTATTACTCCAAAAGCTCTGGTAAAATATTTTTAGTTAGCAATTGATGGAAAAACAATAATCGATATCTCCGATGATGTAGTGATAATTGAAAAGATCTCCGATAATGATAACAATATAAAAACTATTGATTCTCACCATTATCATCATATTAATGTTCAGTCGCGATGAAAAGTGAAATTGTGACTAAAGAAATATTAAAATACTATAGTATCGCTAGGCAAAGCCACGAGAGCAAAGCCACCTTGATATCATCGTCAGGCAATGCCACAAGAGCAAAGCCACCTTTATACCATCACTAGGCAAAGCCACGAGAGCAAAGCCACCTTGATACCATCGTTAGGACAATCCACGAGAGTAAAGTAACCTTGATATCATCGTTAGGAAAAACTATAAGAGCTAAACCATATTGATATTATCTCCATTAAAATATCGCCGATTATCACCATGAAAAAATCATCGATTACCGCTCATCAATTATCGCCATAGATAGTTGTTGGGGATTTGCACTGCGGAATCACACAGATCTAGATCTAGGATAGTAATTCAATAGTAAAAAGCAATCATAGAAGAACACAAAGTTTTTATGTGGAAAACCCTTGCGGGAAAAAACCACGGCACAAAGCGACGGAAATCCACTATGAAATAGAAATTACAAGAGAGATGACTTACCCGATTTGAACAACCTCGAATCTCACCCTTTTTACACCCCTTGATAACCCTAGAACCCTTTAGAAAACTTTAGAATTATTTTTCATACCCTAGAAAAGCCCTAGGAACACCTACTTATAGTTTATGCAACTTCCCTTCCACATCCCAGTTGTGAAAGGACCCAGATTTTAGCAATCCACAAAATTACGCAACGAATCTGCATAATCATGACCGGTCAAAGGGTAGCCATGACTGGTCGAGGGACCCCAACGACCGGTCGAGCTATCCCTACGACTGGTTGAGTGGCCCGATCATCAAACGGTGAGCTCGCTGGACTTTAAATCGAGTGAGCAACGACTGGTCGTGTAACTCCCACGACCGGTCGAGCTAGTCCCTCGACTGGTCGTGCACGGTAATAATTTTTAAATTTAAGACATCTGACAACAATCTCCACCATGTCTTTAATCTTCAACTGTGTAGCTTCTTGACCTCTTTTCTTATTTATGTATTATATCATAGCTTCAATCAACGCTTCTCGTTCACACTCCGTCCTTCTTTTATGCTATCGCCAAGCCCAGAGAAGTTACACAGAACTTGAACTTCTCTGTAGGAACAACCTTGGTGAGCATATCTGTTGGATTCACGCTGGTGTGAATCTTTTCCAGTGTGACACCTCCTTCCTCAAGCACCTGTCGGATAAAGTGGTGACGAACATCAATGTGTATAGTATGTGAGTGATAAATAGAATTTTTAGCCAAATTGATGGCGCTCTCACTATCACAGGTAACTGGCATGGCCTTCTGCTGAAGTCCCAACTAATTTATCATGCCTCTAAGCCAAACACTTTCTTTAAATGCTTTCGTCACTGCCATATATTCTGCTTCAGTCGTGGAAAGAGCCACAACAGACTAACACTTTGACATCCAACTGATTGCTCCACTCGCTAGTACAAGCGAGTATCCTAAAGTAGACTTCCTGAAATCTATATTTCTTGCATAATTAGAATCCACATACCCTACTAACTTTTTTCCTGTTTTCTCAAAAGTTAAGATGTAGTTTTTCGTACCTAGAATGTATCGAAGTAGCCATTTCACCACTTCCTAATGTTGCTTACCGGGGTTTGACATATATCTACTCACAACACTGACTGTCTGTGAAATATTAGGTCTCGTACAGACCATGACATACATTAAACTTTCAACCACATTCGAATAGGGCACATGAGACATAACCTTCTTTTCCTCATTGGATTTAGGACATTGTTCTAAGGAAAGCTTGAAGTGAACTACGTTGGGAACGCTCACCGGCTTTGCTTGATCCATCTCATACTTGATTAATACCTTTTCACAGTATTCTTCTTGTGATAACCAAAGCCTTCTCCTCTTCCTGTCTCTATGAATATCTATGCCGAGAACCCTCTTTGCATCCCCCAGATCTTTCATCTCCAATGTCCCTGATAACTGAGTCTTTAGTATATTGATTTCAGACATATCATGACAGGCAATCAACATATCATCAACATATAGTACTAGGATGATGAATTTTTCATCACTCAGTGTCTTATAATAGACACAGTGATCGTATTCACTCTGAGTAAATTTTTGACTCACTATAAAAGAATCAAATTTTTTATACCACTGCCTAGGCGACTGTTTCAGGCCGTACATCGACCTCATTAACTTATAAAGATTTTTCTCTGCCCCTTTAACTTTATAGTCCTTTGGTTACTTCATGTAGTTCTGATCTTCCAATTCTCCATGCAGGAATGCAGTCTTCACATCCATTTGTTCCAGCTCGAGATCGTATTAGGCAACTAGCGCCAACACGAATTTGATAGATACCTGCTTTACCACCGGCATGAATATTCCTATGAAGTCAATTCCTTCTCTTTGATCATAATCCTTTACTACCAACCTTTCTTTGTATCTATCCTGTTTCCTTTTGAATAACCACTTACATTCAATCGCTTTTCAGCCCTTGGGAAGCTCCACCAGCTCCCATGTGTGATTTTTGTGCAACGAGTTCATCTCATCGTCCATAGCCGCCTTCCACTTTTCTGCATCAGATTCATCAAGAGCCTCATGAATAGTAGAGGGGTCCCCCTCATCTGTAATGAGGGCATATGCAATATTAGAGTTGTCCCTGTATCTTGTCGGTAACCTGTGATCACGTGGTGGATTCCTTCTCATGGGTGGCTGCTTCACCTGATCTTATACATCTGTCTCTACCTGAGTATCATCTGTGTCCATCTGGACGTCTATGATTGCCCTTTCTGGTTCCTCTTGATCCTTTTGATCATTCGTGCGGAATAGTGAGCTTTCATCGAATCTGACGTTACGGCTAGTGATGACCTTGCATGTAACCTTGTCCAATAACTTATAACCTTTCACACCAATGTCATAACCAACAAAGATATACTTTTTTACTCTATGGTCTAACTTATCTCTCTCAACTGACGCTACATGAGAGTAAGCCTCACAACTAAATATGCGTAGATCTGAGTAGTCGATTTTCTGATCACTCCATACTTCCTCTTGAATTTTATATTCAATTGTCGTTGAAGGAGACCAGTTCACCAAATAACAAGTTGTGTTGATGGCCTCAGTCCACAAGTCCTTTCCCAACGCAGCATTACTTAACATGCATCTGACCCTCTCCAGGAGAGTTCGATTCATTCACTCAGCCACACTATTTTTCTCGAGCGTGTGGCGCACTGTGTTGTGCCTGATGATCCCTTCATCCTTACAATAATCATTAAACTCAGTGGAAGTAAATTCTCCACCATTGTCAGTTCTTAAAACCTTTATTTTCTGCCCTGACTGTTTTTCCACCATTACCTTTCATTGCTTGAATATGGTGAAAACTTCGGATTTACGTTTCATAAAGTAAACCCAAACTTTCCTGGAGTAGTCGTCAATGAATGAAATAAACCATGATGACCCCCCAATGGAAACTTCTGACGATGTCCCCCATACGTCAGAGTGCATATAATCAAGCACTCCCTTACAAACATGTTTTCTAGATTTAAAAGACAGTCTAGATTGTTTACCATATATGCAATGCTCGCATATATCTAAGTCAAAATTTTTAAAAGATGGAATCAAACATTGATCAGAAAGTACTTTCATGCCTCGCTCGCTCATGTGGCCCAGACGAGCATGCCACATATGTAGAGACGTGGAGTCTGCAATGGTTGCTGTCGCTCCACCTGCCGAAGTGCTCCCAATCAACTTATAAAGGTTTTCGTGCCTCTGCGCTCTCATAACTACGAGTGCCCCTTTCAAAACTTTTAGGACACCATCAATACCGATGAACTTGCACCCTATAGCCTCGAGTGTACCGAGAGAAATCAGACTTTTCTTCATATCAGGAACGTGCCTGACATTAGTTAAGGTACTTTCCATCTCATTAAATATCTTGATGCTTACTGTGCTAATAGCCACAACATTACAGGCATTATCATTGCTCATAAAAACCTGTCCACCATCGCATTCCTTGTAACTGGTTAACTAACTCCGATGAGGAGTCATGTGATATGACTCTCCTGTGTCGAGGATCCACTCATCTGCATGATTGTCATGAACATGTCCGATCATGGACACAGACAGAACTTCACCACCACTTGTCTTTTCATCAGATGTGACAACATTGGCCTCCTTGGAAGAATCCGCTGAATTTTCTTTCTTCACTTTAGGATTTCTACAATCCTTCTTCATGTGTCCAGACAACCCACAATTATAACACTTTAATTTTCCTTTGCCCTTGCCCATGGATTTGGATTTAGGTCTTGAGGATCCTGTACCTTGCTTAGAATCTGTCCCTCATAATCATTGCATCGAAAGATGCCCCCATGTTGCCGTTTAACTTTGTTATAGTCTTCCATTGAAGGGCTGAGATAATGGTGTCAACACTTAGGGTTTTATTTGCGGTGCACATTATGTCCCTGAAAGACTCATATGATGTAGGAAGAGAATTCAATAATATACATGCCTGTTCCTCGTCTTTGACCACTTCCTCCATATCCAACAATTTGTATATCAATTTATTAAAGTTGCTAATATGAGTTTCTAGATCTCCACCCTTTGCCATCTTGAAGGAATAACACTGTAGCTTCAAGTGTAGGTGATTTTCAGGGGACTTTTTTGCACAGCTGTTCTCTAACTTCACCCACAAACTAGTCGCTGTTTTCTCCCTTAAAACATTATAGAAGACCTCATCTGTGAGACATAAATGGATAAAGGCTAAAGCATTACTATCAAGGTTTTCCCATTCATCATCTTTCATGGTAGATTTTCGTTCCTCAAGAGCCTTAAACTCGCCTTGCTTGGTTAACAGGCTAATCATCTTAACCTTCCATAACTCAAAATTATTTTTTCCTGAGTACTTCTCAATATCAAAGTTGCCATTTTCCATTATTACTAATCCTATAGATTCAGATTTGTGCTCCAACGATCGCTCTGATACCACTTGTTGGGGATTTGCATTGCGGAATCACACAGATCTAGATCTAGGATAGTAATTCAATAGTAACAAGCAATCACAGAAGAACACAAAGTTTTAACATGGAAAACCCTTGTGGGAAAAAAATCATGGCACAAAGCGATAGAAATCCACTATGAAATAGAAATTACAAGAGAGAGGACTTACCCAATTCGAACAACCTTGAATCTCACCCTTTCTACACCCTTTGATAACCCTAGAATCCTTTAGAAAGATTTAGAATTATTTTTCATACCCTAAAAAATCCCTAAGAACACCTACTTATAGTTTAGGCAACTTCCCTTCTGCATCCCAATTGCGATAGGACCCAGATTTTCGCAATTCACAAAATTACGGAATGAATCTGCATAACCACGACTGGTCGAAGGGTAACTATGACTGGTCAAGGGGCCCCTACGACCGGTCGAGCTATCCCTACGACCAATCGAGTGACCCGGTCATTAAAAGGTGAGCTCGTTGGACTTTGAGTCGAGCGAGCCACTACTGGTTGTGCAACTCCTACGACCGGTCGAGCCAGTCCCTCGACTGGTTGTGCACGGTAATAATTTTCATTTTTAAGACATCTGACAACAATAGTTACTCGAAAAGAAAGCTTTCTACATCAAATTGATATTATCACCAAGCATCACTTGCTACCACCAATCATAGCCAAATTGATATTATCGCCAAGCTGATACATTACCTCAATCATAAATACTTTCAAATATTATCAGCAATGGTGATTTGTCATTTACGGCAGCAGAGAGCGTCGATGAGGCTAACCAAACATAAAACCTATCATATCGACGATGGTGATTTATTATTTATGACAGTGGAGAGCGCCCATACAGCCAACCACGCATAAGACTTGTCATATCAGCGGTGACGATTTGTCATTTATGGCAGTGGAGAGCGTCTATGTGGCCAACCATGCATAAGACCGATCATATAGACAATTTGCCAAATATTATATGGGCAGCAATGAAAAGCCAGTGGCCCTAAAAAGACTGAGAAGGCAATCACATGGTTAGACCCATGCGGGCAGTGAAGAGCGTCCATGCGGCCAACCACGCATAAGACTAATGTCATCTGTTTAGCTTCTGAAAGTGCCATGAGGGATGGTAAGAGAAAATGTCCTCTCATGAATGGGTTAGACCTTGTGGGTAAAGAAAAAGTAGGTTGCAGTGTGTACTCTTTAGCTTGTCCATAGATAGGTCAATCATGCATAAGATCCACCAAATTCCTGGCTTGATTTGAGTAGAAACTCATGGGGATGGGTCAATTTTTAAATAAGATACCCCCTCATCAATGGATTGATGGCCTTGGATTTGGTACCATTAAGGTAGCCTTTTGTAACACCCCATACTTTCCAGTACTCGAGTGTTACCATATAGTCTAACTTAGTATGGAGACAAACCTAACCTACTTAAATATTCACGTTCATTACAATTTAAATTTGATCGTTTAAAACAATCCTCATCCATATGTTAACCCATCCATCCCCATATTTGACTACCAGATCACACCCAATTACTTCTTAGGATTCCTAGGGCCTAGCTATGTGAATGTGATCGTGATGAAATTTCACTTACTACTCTATTAGAACAATCGAACTATACATCGTTAGTTTCGGGACCCAACTCAACAAATCCATCGTCCATCGGATCCACAACTCAAGGTGGGATGAGTTAACACTTAATTACATGAATTAACCACCACATTCTAAAAAGGACACAAGGATCTACCCATATTAGCGTAGGGACATCTAGAGGTACTAGTGATCAAGTAGGAAAACGATCTGACCGTTAATCGCAAATGAGACTCACAAAATCAAGTTGTGGGGCCCACCTTAAGCTTTGGATGTTCTCATCATAGACTAGATGGCCTTGATTTGGACCCTTCAAATCAGATGGCAGGTCCAACAAATAAATAAGTAAATAAATAACATAATAATATGAATAATGTCATTGAAGGGATGCTAATAGCAAAAATGAAGTCATCAACACAAAGAAAGTAGGCCTGAACACACTCAAATGATCCTTAAAGTTTTTTTGACCATTAATATTAAAAAAAGAATCAATCTAATCATTGGATCAGTAAAGGCCAATGAAATAACCCAAAACTAAGTCATGGGGCCCACTTAAAGTTTAGATCTGCCTGATTTTTTGTTAGAGGCCCTGATTGGGACCTTTAAAGTGAATGGATGGAGTGGATTTCACCCAAATAGTTACTATGGACCCCACCTAGTCACTCGTGTGTACACTAGTGTGTGCACATGATGTGCACCGAGCTGATGAGCTCGGTCAACTGGCCTTGACCCGACTCTTCCAAAAATGGGAGAGTTCCCGCCCATAGCCGTTTGAAGAGAGAAACACACTTGTGCTTCTCTTCTTACTTTTGATCAACGTGTGGGCCACCATGTCATCCAAAATGGGGGATCTACAACTTTAATCTGATCTAGGAGATGGACCCAAACTTATCCACGTCATCCATACACATCCAGGTGTCCGTGCATGTGCACAATCCCTAGTGTGGCAGGCGCGTGCATGCGGCTGTCTTACCGAAAACTAAAAGCTTCTGTTTCCCTTGCAGTTTGCCAGCTCGGCGATCCGAGTGAGGAGAATTCCTCTTATCTTGGACGTCCATTTGATGGTATCTCAGCCGTCCAAACTCATTTTTCACCTTAGCAAAACAAAACCACAGCCGGTTTTGCAAAAACCAGCCGTAATAGAACGTGGTTTCTACCAGACCTCATCCGGGCCATTTTCCATTGATCCAATGGTTCTAACACGGTAGCGAAAGTGAATAAAAGGCACAAGGATCGAGAAATAGGAGCTCACCCTCCATTTTTGTAGCCGCAGCAAAAAACTAGCTGTTTCTGTTCTTCATTCAAACCCACCACGAAAACCTTGTTGAAACTTCCCTCTGATCATTCTCCTAGCTCCTCTGAGCCTATACGCACCCTATAGAATAGTCAACTCGAAGAAATACCCACCAGACTTTGATCCACCATTGGAGGCCGACCTTCTTCCTCATTTGCTGTCACACCACACCACACCAAGTCTGCTTAAGTCTGGATGTGTTCAGACCCTTTTGAGCTCCCAAACGTGAAGGAAGAAGGTGGAGAGGTAAAGAGAGAAGGAAAGAAGATGGAGAGAGTGTTGGAAATATGATTTTGGATACACTGAAAATAAAATAAAATAATTTAAAATTCACTAGGCTGAATCACGTATCAAATATCCTGTCCTTAAAGCATGATTCACCCCCTTATCTATTACTGATGGGTTACATGCGAATTGCTTCAGGATAAGAAAAGCCTTCTGGATCCAGCGTACAACAATCACGATAGGTCTACTGTGGAATAATTTTAATGCAGAGGATTTCTTCTGGCAGAAACTGATGGTAGAGATGTTCTAAGTATTTTATGATGGAGCTATGGATCGTATCTGATGATGGGAGAGATGGTTGTGTTGAGATGATGAAATCGGACTAGAATGGTCCAGTTTATATAGGCATCCTGTAGTGGACCATTGCCAGACATTATCAATGGTCCAGAACGTTTGAAAAATGTTTCTGGCCGTTGTCCATTAATCTCAGGCGTTTCTAGTTGTCGGATCAATGGATCTGACCGTTGGATCATCATGGCCCGTCCATTTTCGGACCGTTTGGCTTTCAAGGCATAGAGCTATTTTTAAAAATTGCTGAACGTTTTAGATTTAAGATCCGACTATTCTCAGTCACCTATAAAACCCAGGCTCATTTCAGATCTACACCGCCCTAAGGCACTGACCAGACCTATCGCATCGTCTCGCGCCGGTTCACGTAAGGTCGCGAAGGAGCGACCACTCTACGACACGATACGCATGTGCGAAGTGCAAAGTGTGTCATCTAGCGCCACTATAGCCACACTGCCACACTGTCTCACTGCCCACGCCCTCGCCCACGCCCGTGCCCGTGCCCGAGCCCGAGCCCGAGTGCGCGCATGCGTGCGTCCAAAAAATTCTAAGTAAGAATACCCTTCTCAACATCTCATATAAACCATCAAAATTATCTTTTATATTTTTGATGTGGGACAAAACACACACACCGCACTTTTTAATTCAAAAAATTCAAAAAGTATTTTGGCGGGAAAATCCTGAAATTTTAAAAAATTTGAATTTTTATTTTTCTCATTTTTTTTAAAACCACTGATTTTAACAATCCCCCACTGGTTTTTAAAATAATGAAAAAATCTTCCAGAATAATAACAGTTATTATGCATAAAGAAAGATATCTTGTGATTTGAATCTTTCCTTAGTGTAAGTATTTTAAAGTTATTTCAAAATTTCTGGTTGCCGCAGCATTGAACCAGTTATTCCTCTATGATATAACCGAAAATACCACACACATAATAGCTCCTACATTAGGTATTCCTTCATAATCTTGCTTAGCACTTTTAATGGCCATGTGCTTATCCTGTTTCATGAACGATTCCGAGATAACTCTAGCTCTCATGAGAAGCGGCACCACTTCTACGTTCACATAGGTGAAATCTTTCTAGTGTTTTCGTTTAAAACACTTGTCCTGTTTGACTGGATTTTATTAAAAGTTTAATACTCATTCCTCCTTTATAACGGCTAGCACTATCATCCTAGATGAGGTTATTAATTTATTTAGTGCTGAAACTTTTCACATATCAGTGAATTGTTGTTATCCATTAAACCCAATATTTAGAGATTTTCTAATTTTGGGTTGGGTTTCTTTCACTGGTGAAACTTTGAGTAAAGAGTTTCAACCCCATCCCTCTAGATGTTGTCCTTACTACCTCTCTCGTCAGAGGTTTAGTAAAAGGATCAGCCAAGTTATTACTCGACTTTACATATGAGATCACAATGGTTCCATCTTTAATCAATTTCCTTACATAGTCATGTCTCAAACTTATGTGTCTGAACTTTCCATTATAGGTACCGCTATAGGCTCTCGCTAGAGTGGCTTCACCATCACAATGAAGTGAAACAGTCGGTATAGGCTTCGCATATAATGAGATTTCTAATAGAAGATCTCTTAACCACTTTTGCCTCTTTGCCTGTAGCAGCTAGAGCTATGAACTCAGATTTCATAGTTGAGTGCGTTATGCAAGTTTATTTCTTGGATCCCCAAGATACAGCTGCACCTCCTAGGGTGAATATCCACCCTGTAGTGGACTTGTTGTCCCCTGCACTCGATATCCAACTTACATCGGTATATCCTTCCAACACTGCTGAAAATTCTGAATAAAATAGCCCTAGCTTTTTGGTTTCTTTAAGATAACCTAGAACTCTACTTATTGCTTTCCAGTGTTCAACACTTGGATTACTCGTAAACCTGCTTAGTTTACTCATAGCGTATGTTATATCCAGTCTTGTGCATTGCATTGCATACATAAGACTACCTATAACATTAGCATACTCTAGTTGTGCAACTGCTCTTCCACTGTTTTCTTTTAACTTGATACTTGGATCAAACGAGATTTTTGTCTCTTTAATTTTCAAGTGATTAAACTTGTTTATTACTTTCTCAATATAATGAGACTGGCATAATGCAAAATCCCCACTATGTTTTTTAACTTTGATACCAATATGGTATCTACTTGTCCAAGATCCTTCATTTTGAAAAATGAAGAGAGAAACTTTTTAGTTTCAGTTACACCTTCCATTTTGTTATTGATTATTAACATATCATCTACATACAAGCATATGATTATAATATAATCATTACATATTTTTGAATATATCCATTTATCAGCAATATTATGTTCAAAACCATAAGACAGGACTTTAGAATCAAATTTATCATGCCACTGTTTTGGTGCTTGTTTTAATCCATATAAAGACTTAATAAGTATACACACTTTTCTTTCATTTCCTGGTAGAACAAACCCTTCTGGTGCCGACATCGAGATCATCATTTAGGAATGCTGTCTTCACGTCTTTCACGCCCCAAACTTGGAAACATGGCTCACAAAATTTTTGATCACCGAATCTGGTGCCGACATCCTCCGTCGAACCCCATTCTCAGCTCCCAGCTCTCATTCGCCAGGTTCTGATCCTGGGATACTACGAGGAAGATTTTCAACATCAGTTTGATTTGTGATAAGCATAACCCACAAACAACAACCAAAAACACCATTACATTTTCACTATGATAAAAAACTTTACAAGTACAATGAGCATAAAGGGAAATACAATGATGATAGACCAAAAGGTCCAAAATAATCTGCCATGTGCTCAAGCCTCAGCGCTCCTGCGATCTAATGTCACCTACATGCAACGGTCGTGCATAAGCTTATAGAAATCTTAGAGGGTGATGAAAGTATGTGCATAAGGTAGTAATATGATCATACAATATCAGAGTAATACGGAATATACTGATGGATCCATGAATACCGTTAGCCGTACAAAGGCTATGCGATGCAAGATGTAAGTCAAGCATACAATCCTCATCTAAGTCCACATATCAATACAGCTCAAATCTGGGATATCATCGGGGTCTAGTACACTCTAAACCAGATCGCCGCCCCATCGTGCGCAATAAGGTAAGTGGAAGAGATCTCATTATCCGTCTGCTAATATCGGGCTTGACTCGTAGATAGCGGACCCATTCCTTGAGCTGGTCAGACTCAGCCTAGCTTTGCCCCCTACTCTCGGGCGGGTAAGGCCACACCCCCTTCCAACCGACCACGATACAGTGGAAAGTGTGACCGTCTGGTAATCGGCACTCGGCACTCCTATACCCACTCGGTCTAGAAGTTGGAGCAACCTCTTGGTACCATAAGGGTTTAAGAACTTTCACCCAGAGATATCTATAGCACTCCATATAGAACAAGATTTTCAGTATCCAATCCTGCTAACCACGATACGTCTGTGGAAGCTATGACCCTGATGTCGCTAGGGCGTATAGTAACCATATCACATAATGCGAAATGTATGAATCAAGCTATCCAGTCATGCAGCAAATCCTGCGCGTATCGTGCGCTCATGTAGGGCAACACCGCCTAACCAGGAGCCCATAAACAACCTGCCCGAAGGCATATGCTATGATCAGTCACCTCTCATATCAAGCATACATATGATGCATATGATCATGAGTCATGGAACTATACTAAACATGTAATAAAGTAATGAACTATCCTTACAATGCAGGTGGCCTAGACGGCCGACACACAACAAGTACTGCCTATCAATGGGCCATAGGAAGAGTCGTAATGTGGACATCCAACCAACATTATACTCGCAATGTGGACGTCAAACCAACATTGCTCCCAAGGCGCGATCGTCGTAAACATCATTACATAATCCGTGTTGGAATCACACATTGCAATGGACCTTAGGTACATCCCATTGGGCCTTAAATATATCAAATGGTTCACATCCTATGGGCCTTATATTCATCAAGTGGGCCACATCAATGGGCCGCACCAATGGGCCTTAAGTGAAATTCCCATTGGACCTTAAATATATCAAATGGGCCACATCCTATGGGCTTATATTCATCAAGTGGGCCACATCAATGGGCCGCACCAATGGGCCTTAAGTGCATTGCAATGAGTCAGAACCCGTAGGCCTTAGATCCGTGGGCCTTAGATTGCATCAAATGGGCCTAATCTCATGGGTCTTATATGTAATAAATAGGCCACACCAATTGGGCCCCATATGTACATCAAATGGGCCTCAACCCATCGGCCCTAGTACATCTCAATGGGCCTTAGAATACTTCAAATGGCCCCATTCCATGGGCCTTAGAATACATAAAGTGGGCCTCGACCCATGGGCCTTACATAATGTTTATTTTCCATCCAAACTAGGGCCCAACATGATGTTTATTTCCATCTAAACTGTTCATATGGTCACATGGGCCTAGGGCCCACTGTAATATTTATTTGCAATCCAATCTATACATAAGGTCACGTGGACCTTGGGGGCCTACTGTAATATTTATTTGTCATCCAGCGTGTGGGCCAGGGGGCTTACTATAATATTTATTTGCTACCCAACCAGGGGGGACCCACTGAAATGTTTATTTACCATTCAACCTACTTATAAGGTCACGTGGACCAAGGGGTGGGGCTAGGGCCCACTGTAATTTTTATTTCTCATCCAAACAATTCATGTCACGCCCCAAACTCAGAAACCGGGCTCATAAAATTTTTGATCGCCGAATTCGGCGCCGACAGCCTCGGTAGAACCCCATTCTCGGCTCCTAGCGCCCATTCACCAGGTTCCGATCCCGAGATGCTACGAGGAGGATTTTCAACGTCTATTTGATTCGTAATAAGCATAACCAAAGGCATAACCCACAAACAACAACCAAAAACTCCATTACATTTCCACTATGATAAAAAACTTTACAAGTACAATGAACATAAAGGGGAAATACAATGGCAAAGAATAAAAAACTCCAAAATGATCTGCAAAGTGCTCCTGCATCAGCGCTGCTGCACCCCAACGTCACCTGCACGCAACGATCATGCATAAGCTTATAGAAAGCTTAGAGGGTGGTGGAAGTGTGTGCGTAAAGTAGTAATATGAACATGTAATATCAAAGTGATGCGAAATATACTGATGGATCCATAAATATCATGAGCTGTACCAAGGCTATGCGATGTAAGATGCAAGTCAAGCATACAATCCTCATCTAAGTCCACATATCAATACAGCTCAAATTTGAGATATCACCGGGGTCTAGTACACTCTAAACCAGATCGCCGCCACATCATGCGCATTAAGGTAAGTGAAAGAGATCTCACTATCCATCTATCAATATCGGGCTCGACTCATCAATAACAGACCCATTCCTCGAGCTGGTCAAACTCAGCCTAGCTTTACCCCCTACTCTCGGGTGGGTAAGGCCGCACCCCCTTCCAATCGACCACGACACAGTAGAGAGCGCACCCATCTGGTAATCGGCACTCAACGCTCATCTACTCACTCGGTCTAGACGTTGAAGCAACCTCTTGGTAGCATAAGGTTTTAGGGACTTTCACCCAGGGATATCTATAGCACCCCATGTAGAACAAAATTTTTGGTGTCCAATCTTGCCAATCACGATCTGTCTGTGGAGGCTACGACTCCGATGTTGCTAAGGCATACAGCAACCATGTCACACAATGCAAAATGAATGAATCACACTATCCAATCATGCAATAAATCCTGCGCCTATCGTGCGCTCATGCAGGGTAACACCGCCTAATCAGGGTCCCATAATCAATCTGCCTGAAGGCATATGCTATGATCAGTCACTTCTCATATCAAGCATACATATGATGCGTATGATCATAATTATAATGAAATGATCTATCCTTACAATGCATATGGGCCCGGACGGCCTATACACAATAAGTACGGGCCTAATAATGGGCCCTAAGGAGAGTCGTAATGTGGACATCCAACTAGCATTATACTCGCAATGTGGACGTCAAACCAACATTGATCCCAAGGCACGATCGTCGTAAACATCGTTATATAATCCGTGTTGGGATCACATATTGCAATGAACCTTAGGTACATCCCATTGGGCCTTAAATACATCAAATGGGCCATATCATATGGGCCTTTTATTCATCAAATGGGCCACATAAATGGACTGCACCAATGGGCCTTATGTGCATTGCAATGGGTCATAACCCATGGGCCTCACATGTGACCTTATATATATAACAAATGGGCCACATTACTTAGTCTAACAGTAACATCAGGTGGGCCGAGCCGAGCCGAGCTGACCGAATAGTACCATAAAGTGGGCCGAGCTGAGCTGACCTGACCGAACAATACCATCAGGTGGGCCGAGCTGAGCCGACCTTACCTAACAATAGCATCAGGTGGGCCGAGCCGAGCCGACCTGACAGGATAATACCATCAGGTGGGGGCCGAGCTGACCTAACTTAACAATAACATCAGGTGGGCCGAGCCGAGCCGAGCCGAGCCGACCTGACAGGACAATACCATCAGGTGGGGGCCGAGCCGACCTAACTTAATAATAGCATCAGGTGGGCCGAGCCGAGCCGACCTGACAGAACAATACCATCAGGTGGGGGCTGAGCTGACCTGACTTAGCAATAGCATCAGGTGGGCCGAGCCGAGCCGACCTGACAGAACAATACCATCAGGTGGGGGCCGAGCCGACCTGACTTAGCAATAACATCAAGTGGGTGGAGCTAAGCCGACCTAACAGAACAATACCATCAGGTGGGGGCCGAGCCGACCTGACTTAACAATAGCATCAGGTGGGCCGACCTGACTTAACAATAGCATCAGATGATCGAGCGTATACTCTCGATTGTATCGGCCGACCTCTTGATGATAAGAACTCAATTGTCATTTCGCTTTTGGAAACCTTCTGCTGATTGGTCGATGGGATCGAGACACGCATCGATGTTATCGAATTTCGAACTCCGATTCCATCGAGTGATGGTTTGATCTATCGACAGTTGAAAAACAAGAGAGAAGCCTTGAAGAATTTAAGGGTCACAGATATGATCGGAGAAACAGTCAATGTCATCGGAATTTGTATATCGATCATATCGGAGACCTTTCGATGGGATCGATAAATCGTATAGATTTTACATGTAAGCTTGCTGGGCGAATTATGTCATGACTCGATCCAATCGACTTGGTCTCGATATGATCGATATATGAATATCGATTTATCGACAGGCACCCCGATCAACATTAAAAGCAACCTGAAATTCATGCTGGAGAGAACATGCGCCCCACAGTCGATATGATCGATTGACTCCCGATATGATCGATATTTGAGTTTAGATTGAATCGGACAGTCATCGATATATCGAAGCAATTGATAGTTTTCTTTAAAAAAATAGAGGCACCGGAAAGAAGTCTGTCGATACGATCGATCCACTTCAGATATGATCAATTTTCGAATATCGATGATATCGACTCGAAGGTCGATATATCGATAAATCGTCCAGAAGATTGTTTTGATTGCTGGACGCATTTTGTCCTCACTCGATTGTATCGATTGATATGCCGAGGACATCGACAGAGCTGGTCGATCATATCAAAAGGGGAATCGATATAATCGACAGTGTAAGAAAAACTTAGAAAATTTTTTTTTGGATAAAAAGTTTTCTTACACAAAACCCCTAAGATGTTCTAGTTCTTTTTAAGGGTTTAATCACCTGGTGTTTTGGGACATGGGATGTGAGGCTATGATTTATCTTTTGGTGAGCTTCCACACATCCAGATGAGGTAGACGCTTGACTTGATCTTCTTGTTAGGTGCTGTCGTCCGACTGACTTAACATACAACGTAATTGACAAACCAGGGCATGTAATAGGTGCACTTTCAATCTCCCCCTTTGTCAATTACGTGACAAAATCCCCAAAACACCCTAGGAACATATCTAAACAGATACATCCTAAATTGTATGTACATGTATTAACACAATTTTATAAATTCTAAACACCCATGTATACAACAAATAAATTCTCCCCCTTAATTCAAAAACCCCCCTTTCTTGTTGCGGCTGATCCCCCTAACACCTGCAACAAAGATATACAATTTTCGCTCGGGCTGTTTTGAATTGTTCTCCCCCTTTTTGTCAGTCATTGGCAAAGGTATAAGAGGTGATATTGACTGAAGATTGAAGCATATGGGAGAACCCCAGAGAGATAGATGTATATAAATAAAAACATTGGAAAGCATACATCAATGATGCCACAGAACATAAATCCATTTAAGCAGTCAGCACAAGCATTGTATAAGTAAATGGGAATCTCAGTAAAATGAGAATTAAATTCAGCCATATCAACAAAAAGATTTCATTGTCCAGGAATGTAGGGATACCCAAAACAAGTAAGCAAAGATGGATGCAAGATCAAATGTTTTTGACTAGACACATGGCTCTACCAAAACTGTCTCTTTCTAACACATAGAAGGCCCGCCAGACGTTAGTAGCTCAAGAATCTGCTCCATAGAGTGTTGGAGGGCTTCCATCCTGTTTTCTATTCCTGATAGTCGTTGTTCGCAGTGTTGGAGACGCTCATCAATTCTAGTGAGATTGTTTAAAAGTTGGTGCTCAAACACATGATGTTGATGATTTGTGACAGAAGCAGGACTATAATCAGGAGTTCGATTGGATCTCCAAAGAATTTCTTCATTAAGTATGGGACCAATATCTTCGACAGGTGGAAGGATCTTTGGATCCGATGAGACAAAAGCATACACTTGTTGCATTGCTTCATGGTCAAACCATTCTTCAGGATATACCTTATCAGTTGTTTCCGGCAGACCTGCCCAGTGTGCGAGCTTGCAGATAAGAGATGAAAAAGACAAATTCAAGATGGTCACTTCTGATTACCTTGATCAGCTGGTCTAATATGAAAGTCGGTAAGCATACAGAAATCTCTTGATAGACATCATACAGAATGTTGAGTGCAATAGGACTCAGATATGTGTCATTTACGTCACAAGGGTATACATTCGTGCTGAAAATACTGTGAAGGAGTCGGAACGAGATTCGTAGGTGTTTTACTGGAAGAATATTGCTATTATTTCTAGGAATTGTCCTACCTTGGCACAGTGCTTGTGTAATTTCCTCCCATCTACCCAAATCATTTAGATTTCTACTAGTGACAGGGATTTGCGTCACTTCAATGTTTAGAATATGACCAAGAACTGATGGAGTAATGTACTTGGTGTGCTGCATGAATTTCAGACATATGCAAGGTGGGTAATCTTGTGTAACATGACAACAGTTGAAGAACTACTGGATCATTTCAAACTGATATGGCCCGCCCATGTCAAACATATTCTTCCATCCAATTGTTTCCAGCATGAGATGCACCCCATTGAGTTTGACAGTACTTATGAGAATAGTACGATCGACTATTGTGACTTGTTACCAGTCCGACTGGTTTTGAGGGGGTCTAGAATATTTCTCTTTCTTATTCTTGGGAGATTTTGCAGATGAGAGAGCCTTACCTTTTCCCTTAATCATTTTCCTTGTATCACTTGGGTGCCAAAATTTCAGCTAGACTTCACGCACATCAAACTGAGGAACTGATCAGGGCAGAGAGCTGGCCTCTTTAAAAGAATTTCCAATCAGTCTTTTTATTTGGGCGCTAAATGTCGATCATATCGTCCAACCTATCGATTATATCGAGAGGTTGTCGATCGATGCTATCGAGACTGCTATCGATGTTATCTATGGTCACATGACTTTTCACATTCTGAACAGCTATCGATAGTATCGATCTTCAATCGATGAAATCGAAAAAGACCATCACTTGTATTGAAAGTATTTGCTATTCAAATATTTCCTACTTTTAGCATACTATTATAAAAAAATGCATCGGTTCTATAACTATAAACGAGATAAGGATCTTACATAAAACTTTCAAGGTCTCCAACCTTAGATGTTGTTTTGAAGGCTCAACAAAATTACATCATTTCAGCAAATCTCCAGATTTTGATGCATAACCTGGACTAACTTCTTCTGTCTCAGCGTTTCTCAATATCACTCCTTCCTTTTCCTTCCATAATGTAGCAGTGTTTATTTGTGCGAAGACCTTTTATAATTGACTTCCCTGATTGATCTAGAATCTCGCATTCTTCTTTGTTGAAATTTACCACATGCCCATTATCGCAGATTTGAGAGATGCTCAGCAAGTTATGTGCCAATCCTTTTATGCAAAAAGCATTCTCATTCTTAAACAGATTAATTCCTTCTATAATTCCCTTACCAACTACTTCAGCAGTGGTTCCATCTCCGTACATGACTATCCCTTTGTGAAGATCCTTATAGTTTGAAAGGAGAGACTTGTCACCTGTGACGTGTCTTGAGCAACCATTGTCTAGGTACCATTTAGCCATATTGCCTGATAAATGATCTGATTGAGTAACAAAGTAATTAGTCTTTTCTTTAATCACCCACTTTGTGACAGGAGTTTTACTTGTGGTATATTTGTTCTTCTTATTTGATTTGTTCACATGACTTAACTGCTCCTCCATCCTGTCAACTATCTCAAGGGGTGATGATTGCACACTTCTTTTATTTAGCTCATAAACCGACTCCTTATTTTTGCAATGAGCTGGGATAGGTTTGGTGTTACTACTGGATGCAACAGATTTTCCAAATGGTTGTGCATTAGTTTTTGTTCTATCCTTTTCATAACTTAATCCCTTTTTGTCTTCTTCATATTTTTCCATTCCTAATAGTTTTTCTAATTTCTCACCACTCTGGAAAAGTTTACAGTTTATTTTGGCAATTTTTCTAGATTCTTCTAGATCATTTTGAAGTGTATAATTTTTATCTTGAAGAATCAGGTTTTCCTCATTTAGTTTTTTTGACTTGTTCCTCTAATTTCTTTGACTCAGATTTCAATGAGTTGTTAGTTCTTTTAAGTCTGTCATTGTCTGAATGGCATTGCTGCAAATCAATGATTAGATGAGTATTAATATTTGAAGCTTTATCCATATCCATTTGCAGCAGTTCCTTTTTATTTTCAACTACTCCAAGTCTTTTGAAAATATTAACGGTATGAATATAAAGTTGATTGTAAGCGTTTTGTAATTCATTTTGCTCTTTATCTTCTTCTTCTTCAATTTTCTCATTGTCAGATGAAAATGATTCAGTGGCTAGTTGTTCTTCTTTTCTTTCAGATTCCATGGGAATAATTGAAGTGGTGGAGACCATAAGAATTTTCAAAGGTTTCTAATTTCCATCACTTCCAGAGTCACTGTTTTCTGAATTTGACTCTTTTGTATCATCCCATGTGGCAGCCATCGCCTTGCCTTTGGTTTTTTTGTTTGGGCATTCGGTAGATAGGTGACCATATTCACGAAAGGCATAGCATTGTAGTTCTTTGGTCTGTTTACCAAATTTGCCTGTAGAAGGTTTATAGTTCATCTTTCTACCTCTAGAAGGATGGCCGCGATTCTTCTGAATCTTTATGCTAGCATGGCCACTTCCTCATCATCTTCTTTTTTGCTCTCACTGTCCTCATGTTTTGATTTCTTAAAAGTTTTTAGGACAGTGTTTTTGGATTTTTGGGGTTGTATGAAGTGTAGTTCAAAAGTTTGTAGGGAACCTACCAGTTCTTCTACTTTCATCTCATCAATATTCTTACACTCCTCAATTGTTGTTACCTTGGGATTGAAGCGTTCCGGTAAGGATCTTAAGATTTTTCTACATATTTTAGGTGCCGGAACCTTCTCTCCCAATCCACCCATGGAGTTACAAATGATGTTTAATTTTGTGAAAAACTCCATAAATGTCTCATGCTCTTCCATCCTGAGATTTTCAAACTGCGAAGTTAAGAGTTGTAGTTTAGATCTCTTCACAGTGCTTGTGCCTTCATGGGTTGTTTCCAATAAGTCCCATGCTTCTTTAGAGGTCCCACACATACTTATCTGATTGAAAATGTCTTGGGACACGGCACAGTAGATGGCGTTCATTGCTTTTGCTTCAGCATTTCGCTGTTCTTTATCAAACGCCGTGCACTTCTCATTCGGTTTGGGTTTAGCGATTTTGGTTTCATTTTCAAGTACAATTTGTTCCGATGGTACCACATATCCTTTTTCAACTACATCCCAAACTTCATGATCTAAAGATCTCAGGAAGTAGTGCATTCTAGCCTTCCAGTAAGCATAGTTTGATCCATCAAATACTGGAGGTCTAGTGACAGATGAGCCCTCTCCTTTGGCCATATTTCTACTTCAGTCAAGATCACTCTCTAGGCGGTGAAGCCCATAAAGAGAGACCCTCTCTGATACCAATTGAAATTGCGGTGAAGACCGCTTTAGTCGAAGTAAGAATATGTCAGTATATCCTAGAGGGGGGTGAATAGGACTTTTTAACATTTTTATAAATTATTAAAGATCCTTATCACACTAATCCTATCACAGAGTATTGATTAGTATTACTCAACCTTAACTCTACTAGCTTCTAAGCCTGATAGAGGATCCAATTATAAACTATTTAAAAGACAAACAATGTATACATGAGATTGTGATGGATATGAATGTGTGTGCATAGGATGTGATCATATATAAAGACATGCAAGGCAATCACATAAATGAAAGATAATATCAAATTCAAACACAGTCATTTTATAGTGGTTCGACGACTTGTCTACTCCACTCCCGGCTTCCACACTCAACCCTTGAGTGACCGGATTTCACTAAGGAGGTTTCGCATGGTTCACCTCAAACCTAAGGTTTTAAATCAGGTTCACCTTTAACCTTTACAGAGGTTTCTACTCGGTTCACCTCAAACCCTGGAGTTTTACTGGCGTACTCCTAACCAGATGTTTATGCCCACACAGGACAAGGGTCCACACAATGCACCCTAAGGTTTCTACTCGGTTCACCTCTAACCCTGGAGTTTTACTGGCGTACTCCTAACCAGATGTTTATGCTCTCCACAGAGCAAGGGTCCACACAATGCACCCCGCACGTACACTCCCGTCGGAGGCCTCCTTCGAGGACTTCAAATGGTGAGCAACACTTAAAACCCAATCCTAAAAAGGAATGATCGCAAGTGTCCTCTGGACTCTTAGTACTTACAGATAAGTTGATGAGTCCTTTTCAACATAATGATGAAGACCTTCTACTCGTTGATGAAGAGTCTTCAGCTCCCTTGATCCGCAACATGAAGATGTATATATGCTAGGCTTAGGTTGGGTCAAGGTTATGATGGACTACCACTCTCTAAAGGTTTTCCTATAAGGAAGATAGAGAGGTTCCCATCATCTATGCATTTAAGGCATCCCAACTTAATAATATGTCATTAAAGCAGCAGCTGAAGGATCCTTCAATGCGGAAGTTCATTCCCCAATCCACTTTATGAGATATCAATGATAAGGGTGGATTGGAGGATGAACTTTCCGAGAGAAAGGGCTTAGGTAAATGATAGGAAGGTTAAAACACTCTAAAGCACTCTCTTCTTTCTCTACCAGCAATAAAGACAACTCTCTCCATTTATAGGCAAAAGGTTCCAACGGATATAAACGGTCATATTTATGACAGAGTTCGATATCATCGAGCAGTCGTCGATATGATCGAGCGTATACTCTCGATTGTATCAGCTAACCTCTCGATGATAAGAACTCAATTGTCATTTCGCTTTTGAAAACCTTCTGCTGACTGGTTGATGGGATCAAGACACGCATCGATGTTATCGGATTTCGAACTCCGATTCCATCGAGTGATGGTTTTATCTATCGACAGTTGAAAAATAAGAGAGAAGCCTTGAAGAATTTCAGGGTCATAGATATGATCGGGGAAACAGTCGATGTCATTGGAATTTATACATCGATCATATCGGAGACCTTTCGATGGGATCGATAAATCGTATAGATTTTACATGTAATCTTGCTGGACGAATTATGTCATGACTTGATCCAATCGACTTGGTTTTGATATGATCGATATATGAATATCGATTTATCGACAGACACCCCGATCAACATTAAAAGAAACCTGAAATTCATGTTGGAGAGAACATGCACCCCACAGTCGATATGATCGACTGACTCCCAATATGATCGATATTTGAGTTTAGATTGAATCGTATAGTCATCGATATATCGAAGCAATTGATAATTTTCTTTAGAAAAACATAGGTGCCGGAAAGCAGTCTGTCGATACGATCAATCCACTTCAGATATGATCGATTTTCGAATATCGATGATATCGACTCGAAGGTCGATATATCGATAAATCATCCAGAAGATTGTTTTGATTGCTGGACGCATTTTGTCCTCACTCGATTGTATCGATTGATATGCCGAGGACATCGACAGAGCTGGTCGATCATATCGAAAGGGGAATCGATATAATCGACAGTGTAAGAAAAACTTAGAAAATTTTCTTTTGGATAAAAAGTTTTCTTACACAAAAATCCTAAGATGTTCTAGTTCTTTTTAAAGGTTTAATCACCTGGTGTTTTGGGACATGGGATGTGAGGTTATGATTTACCTTTTGGTGAGCTTCCACACATCCTGATGAGGCAGACGCTTGACTTGATCTTCTTATTAGGTGCTATCGTCCGACTGACTCAACATACAACGTAATTGACAAACCAGGGCACGTAACAGGTGCACTTTCAGTATCTTGCTCCGTACCGTTCCGTAGACTTTCGCGGTCCTACCGGTCAAATTCTGGCAACCTTCGACCCTTAACCGATATTTACGTGCGACCTTGATTCGTATGCCGTCAATCCGAGCCGACTCAACCCAAGACCATTACCACAGCGACCACGCCATCGCTGCGGTTCCGATGCAGTGACTTGCGCGCCGAGGCGATACCCTGGTCAAGAGATGTGGGCCAACGTTCGGTGCGAGGAAAACGCCGCGCGTTGTGAAACCCAATAGAATCTCTACGAGATGTCCCATCAATCCTATCAATCAATCCATCACATGTCAAGTATATGTCAAGTACACATCACCTTTCACTTATTCCCAAGAAACCACAAAAGTCAAGATTTCCTTACAAAGCCCATACCTCTCTTACACCAAAAGCCATCAAAGTCAAAAAGTTCTTACACCTCCCATGCCTTTCTTACACAAAAGGCCACAAAAGTCAAGATTTTCTTACACAACCATCACTCACCACATCCATCCATCACTCTCTCTCCCTTTTACAACTCTTTCTCTCATTTTCAAAACTCAAATCTAAGAGAGGAAACCCCATACGTATGAGCATCCTCCAAGCCTCTCCCTCTCTTCCAAAAACTCTAAGTGTGGCCCACCTCTCCATCCCAAGATCTCCCATCCTAACCATCCATGCCTCATCTCATCCATTGAAGTTGAAGCCAAGGTGCTAAGGAGTCCATAGGAGTAAGAAGATCGGACGGTGGGTGCTAGTTAATACTAGTTTTTCATAGTTTTGAGATGGACCAAGTGAGGCCAACCGATCAATGGTTTGGATCTCACTTGGGACCCTAAGATGTAGCCGATGGCCCACTAGGATCATCATGATTATTCCATGATGGGGCCATTCTCCATGGACCCCATCATGATGTTTATTTCTTAGAAAGGTCATCTAGACCATCCATTTTGGTGGAGAAAGGATCTTCACCGTGATTCTCGATCTTGGTGGTCCCATGTGTTAAGGGATTCGATTGATGTATGATTTGTTTTACAAGGGAGGGCTCATAGTGGTGGAGCCCTCCATCACAAAGTGTGTCCCACTCTCTCTCTTTCTCTCTCTCTCTCTCTTTTCTTTAATTATTTGTTTTGTGTGATGAAATGGCCTTATGGCCTACTTGGATGGACCCCACTAGGATGCATGTATTGGATCCAATCCATTTATAAATGGGGCCTACCTTGTATGTATATGAGTAGCCATGTAATGGCCCACCTAATCAGGGCCCACCTCAATGCACCCTTCTGCAAAGACCAGACCGTCCAGCGTCTGGGACGCTGGACGTCCCTGTACAAAGGAAAACACAAATATAAGCTTGGTGCAAGCTTTGGGGTGGACCATCGGTGTAGGCCCCACCTACATGTATATATCCAATCCAAGCCGTCCATCCATTTACCGGCCTCATTTTAGCCGTTGAGTAGAGGAATGGGCCTGAACTGAGCATCTGGTGAGCCATAGCATAGGGAACTTTAGTGGTTACCCTTAAAAATTTTTCTGATGATTCTATGCACCTAAAAATCCCAAACTTTGATCTCTTTTGGTTTGTTACGAGCAGAAGAATCCCATGGCTGGGATGGATTGTTCAAATGTGGGCCCCACCTGTGAAAAACCATAGGAAAATAAAATTTTCAAAAAAAAAAATAAGAAGGAAAGAGGGAGTGCTGACAGCGCTGCCAGCGCCTGCTGCGCGTCGAGCGGGCGGGCGGTCAGTCAGCCACCCATGGCTGCTGCCGTGGGCCTCACTATGATGTATATGTTTTATCTACGCCGTTCATATGGTGGACCACCCCTTGAGGTGGGCCCCCTCCAAAAATGAGGTCGATCCGACGCTCGGGTGGCCCACACCATAGGAAATAGTGTGAATGAACATCTAAGTCCCGAAGTTTGGATAGCTTAGCGATCTCCCGTTACAAACCTTTAGGGTGCATGCCTTCGAGAGTTTTGAAGTTGATAGGCGCCTTCGCTCTTTCTTGTAGGACATGGCGCGTGGGAGAGTGACCCGTTCGACTCCCGCACCACCACCTGAGGATCCCGTTCTACCACCTGTGGCTCCCGCATTACCACCCGTGATGCCCGTTCCACCACCAGAGATTCCTACTACCCATCCTGAGTATGCTGCTCCTCCACTAGAGACCGGTGCGGAGCCGGCCGTATCCGTGAGTGCCTCACAGTTGCAGTAGATGTTACAGGCTGTGACGGCTGCACTTCAGGGACAGGGCAGGCAGCCAGTTGTTTCACCAGCACAGGCAGAGCAGGATCGTACGAGTGCTCTCCTTCATGAGTTTCGACGGCTCGATCCCCCGCGTTTCCAGGGTGAGCCAGACCCGACAGTAGCTGAGAGATGGCGCGTCGATGTAGAGAAGGTATTCGAGATGATGGGATGTATGACCGAGCGACGAGTTCAATTAGCTGTATTTCTTCTCCATGATGAGGCTAAGCACTGGTGGTCATCAGTCTCTCGAGCAGTAGGCACCGACTTTGTACGAACATGAGAGGATTTTATGGATCGGTTTGACCGACAGTACTTCTCTGATCACATCCGACGACAGCGAGCGTTGGAGTTTGAGGCCCTGGTGCAGGGTGATATGACAGTGGCCCAGTATGTAGCTCACTTTGTTGCACTGTCTAGATTTGCACCCTATCTAGTTGATGACGAGGAGCGGAGAGCCCGTTGCTTTGAGGATGGCTTGCGTTATGGTCTTCACAATCGTGTTATTGGCCATGAGCTTCCGACCTTTGAGGAGGTGGTACGGAAGATACAGATTTTTAAGACAGAGTGGGCCGGTTCTCAGTCTGATCAGGGTCAGAGGAGAGACCGGAAGAGGCAGGCTCCTTCTAATGACTCCCAACAGTGTCGACCACAGCAGCAGAGGCATACAGGTCGCCCAGCCTTCTGAGCACCAGCAGCATCAGCAACATCTCCACCACCACCTCTGAGGCAGTTCACTGGCACTTGTTTTAGGTGCGATGCGACGGGACACCGTTCTTGGGAGTGTCCCAGCCCTTAGCAGCAGCAGAGAGGTCCACAGTAGCAGAGGGCTACACAGTAAACTCCGCCATAGCCGCAGCAGAGACCTTCACAGCAACAGCGACACAGCCCCCACCACCGAGACCACCTCAGAAGCAGCATCGGCATCAGCCTCAGAGGCCGCAACAACAGAGACAACAGTTTCGACCACCTCAGCGACCCCATCAACAGCATCAGCACGCTCAGAGGGGACAGGCACCTCCCCAGCCAGCTCAGGCTAGTTTCTATATGGCTCAGCAAGATCCGCAGTCGTCTGGATGAGTTGTTGAGGGTATACTTTCAGTTTCTGCATCATTGCACATGTGTTATTTGATTCCGGTGCATCGCACTCTTTTGTGACCGAGAGCTTCTGCCGATCGACCGGCTTACTTTGAAGTCTTCTTGTGAGAGCCTATCAGTATCGACTCCCTTGGGGAGGACTATAGTGTTGGGCCAATTTTATTGGTCTTGCCCCATTCTAGTTGGGGATATCTTTTTGTCTGCCGATCTATTTGCATTGCCGATGTTCGAGTTTGATGTCATCTTGAACATGGATTGGCTCGCCGAGTACTATGCCATATTGGACTGCACCGTGAGGACAGTCACGTTTTGTATACCCGGCGTGCCGCAGTTCCAATTCGTTACAGAGCCCAGAGGAGAGCGGTTGTCTTGTTTGATGTCCTGCGCCATTGAGGAGCCTGTTGCCACTAGTATTGACCATTTTCCCGTAGTATGCGATTTTCCCGATGTGTTTCAGGAGATTCTGGGATTACCGCCTCGCCGACTCACCGAGTTACAGATTGACCTCGTGCCCGGTACCACACCTATTTCGAAGGCCCCGTATCCTATGACACCATAAAAGTTGCGAGAACTGCAGAAGCAGTTGGACGAGTTGCGCGAGTTAGGCTTTATCTGTCCGAGCAGTTCACCATGGGGAGCACCGGTACACTTCGTGAAGAAGAAGGATGGCTCGTTGAGGCTCTGCGTTGACTACCGCGAGCTCAACAAAGTCACAACCAAGAACAAGTACCCACTCACTAGGATTGATGATTTGTCTGACCAGCTACAGGGTGCACAGTTCTTTTCGAAGATCGACCTACGTTCCGGTTATCATTAAATTCAGGTCCGAGATGAGGACATTCCGAAGACAGCATTTAGGACGCGTTACGGTCATTTTGAGTTTCAGGTCATGTCCTTCGGACTAACCAATGCACCCGCGGTCTTCATACAGTTGATGAACGAGGTCTTCCGCCCATATCTCGATCAGTTTGTTGTAGTCTTCATCGACGACATCCTGATCTATTCAAGGACCCGTGAGGAGCATGAGCAGCATTTGGAGATCACTTTGCAGACCCTCCGCGCACACCATCTGTATACGAAGCTGGAGAAGTGCGAGTTCTGGCAGGAGGAGGTGAAGTTCCTCGGTCACGTGGTGATGAGGGAAGGTGTCGCAGTGGACCCCTCGAAGGTCGAGGCAGTGCGTCAGTGGGGCCAGCCCACGACTGTGACAGAAATCTGTAGTTTCCTTGGTTTGGCGGGCTATTATCGACGTTGTATTGAGGGTTTTTGTCGTATTGCAGCCCTGCTGACCAGGTTGACTCGGAAGGGCGTAGAGTTTATTTAAAGTGACGCCTGCGAGCGAGCATTTACGGAGTTGAAGGACCGCCTGACGTCCACTCCTATCCTCACTCTTCCCTCTGGGAGTGACGGTTTTATTGTATTCACTGATGCCTCACATATTAGTTTGGGTGCTGTTCTGATGCAGCACGGGAGACCAGTGGCCTTTGCGTCTCGTCAGCTCAAGGTCCATGAGTTGAACTATCCTACGCATGATTTGGAGTTGGCTGTAGTTGTCTTCGCACTGGAGGTGTGAAGGCACTATCTTTATGGGGTTAGGTTCGAGCTCTTCTCTGATCACAAGAGCTTGAAGTACCTCTTCTCGCAGTCTGAGTTGAATATGAGGCAGAGGCGCTGGATGGAGCTCATGAAAGACTATGATTTCGATCTCCAGTACCACCTGGGCAAGGCGAACGTGGTGGCAGATGCCCTCAGCCATCAGCCACGAGGCCTAGTGGCACATATGATGATTCAGGAGTGGCGGATGCTTGAGGATATTACAGCATATGATTTTGAGTTTGGCCTACAGTCTTCCAACGTACAGTTATCGAGCTTGTCGATTCAACCCTCTCTTGTTGCTAGGGTGATCAGGCTCAACAGGCTGATGAGTCATTGCAGAGTTATATGGTTGAGGCTACATCTGAGAGTCAGGCAGATTGGCAGATTGGTATAGACGGTGGACTTCGCTTCAGAGGCCGATTATGTGTCCCGGATATTCCAGAGTTGCGCAGAGATCTTATGACCGAGGCACATCGATCGTGATTTTCTATCCACCCGGGCTCGACGAAGATGTACCGTGACATGAGGCGACAGTATTTTTAGATGGGGATGAAGCGCCAGATCACCAGTTTTGTGGCCAAGTGTGACACGTGCCAGCGTGTCAAGGCCGACCATCAGAGACCCCCTGGTCTATTGCAGCCATTGAGCGTCCCGATGTGGAAGTGGGAGCACATGTCGACTGATTTCATTATGGGTTTGCGGAGGACTTAGCGCGGTCATGACGCCATTTGGGTTGTTGTGGATCGTCTGATGAAGTCGGCACATTTTCTTGCGATGCGTGCGACTTGGTCTATGGACCGGCTTGCGAGGTTATTTATTAAGGAGGTTGTGAGACTGCATGGCGTTCCAGTCTCGATCGTTTCAGACCGAGACTCAAGGTTCACGTCTCAGTTTTGGGGGAGCTTCCAACGAGCGATGGGGACTGATTTGCAGCTCAACACCGCGTACCATCCACAGACTGATGACAAGATCGAGAGGGTCAACCAGATCCTTGAGGATATGCTTCGGGCTTGCGCGATTAATTTCGGAGGTAGCTGGGATGAGCATCTGTGATTGGCTGAGTTCGCATACAATAACAGCTATCAGGCGACCATCGGCATGGCTCCTTTTGAGGCACTATATGGCAGACCATGCAAATCACCGAGTTGCTGGACCGAGGTTGGAGAGCGTCGTCTCCTAGGTCCTGAGCTTGTGCAGGAGACGTCAGAGGCTATTGATATCATCAGGCAGAGGATGCGCACAGCTCAGAGTGGACAGAAAAGTTTTGCTAATCGTCAGCGTCGTCCCTTAGAGTTTGATGTAGGGACCATGTGTATCTCAAGGTCTCGCCAATAAAGGGTGTAGTTCGATTTGGGGCGAAGGGAAAGCTTGCCCCAAGATTCATAGGACCTTTTGAGATCACTGGGCGCTTTGGCGCCATGGCCTATCGGCTTACCTTGCCATCTCAGTTGTCTGGCATCCACAACATTTTCCACGTCTCCATGTTGAGAAAGTGTGGGTCAGACATAGTTCCCGTTATTGATTGACAGTCGTTGGAGGTTCATGAGAACGCTTCTTACATTGAGCAGCCAGTCCGTATCCTTGATCGGAAGGAGAAGGTGCTCAGAACCAAGGTTATTCCATTGGTGAAGGTTTAGTGGGGTCACCATTCTGTAGAGGATGCTTCTTGGGAGCGCGAGGCTGAGATTCGAGAGCGTTATCCTCATCTCTTTGATGGTTGATCATGTGATGTATTTTGTATGCTGTCTCTAATTCTATATAGTGATGTTATGTCTCTTCTTCTTCATGAGTTATGCCTAATTGCGATGATTGTGTAAATTTTGAGGATGAAATTTTATTAGGAGGGGAGAGTTGTAAGACCCGTATCTTGGTCCGTACCGTTCTGTAAACTTCTTCGATCCTACCGGTCGAATTTTGGCAACCTTTGACCCTTAACCGATATTTACGCGCGACCCTGATACGTATGCCGTCAACCCGAGCCGACTCAACCCAAGACCATTACCACAGCGACCGCGCAATCACTGCGGTTTCGATGTGTGACTTGCGCGTCGAGGCGATACTCTGGTCAAGTGATGTGGGCTAACGTTCGATGCGAGGAAAATGTCGCGCGTTGCAAAACCCAAGAGAATCTCTACGAGATGTCCCATCAATCCTATCAATCAATCCATCACATGTCAAGTACATGTCAAGTACACATCACCTTTCACTTATTCCCAAGCAACCACAAAAGTCAAGATTTCCTTACAAAGCCCATACCTCTCTTACACCAAAAGCCATCAAAGTCAAAAAGTTCTTATACCTCCCATGCCTTTCTTACACAAAAGGCCACAAAAGTTAAGATTTTCTTACATAACCATCACTCACCACATCCATCCATCACTCTCTCTCCCTTTTACAACTCTTTCTCTCATTTTCAAAAACTCAAATCCAAGAGAGGAAACCCCATACGTATGAGCATCCTCCAAGCCTCTCCCTCTCTTCCAAAAACTTTAAGTGTGGTCCACCTCTCCATCCCAAGATCTCCCATCCTAACCATCCATTCCTCATCTCATCCATTGAAGTTGAAGCCAAGGTGCTAAGGAGTCCATAGGAGCAAGAAGATCGGACGGTGGGTGCTAGTTAATACTAATTTTTCATATTTTTGAGATGGGCCAAGTGAGGCCAACTGATCAATGGTTTAGATCTCACTTGGGACCCTAAGATGTGGCCGATGGCCCACTAGGATCATCATGATTATTCCATGATGGGGCCATTCTCCATGGACCCCATCATGATGTTTATTTCTTAGAAAGGTCATCTAGACCATCCATTTTGGTGGAGAAAGGATCTCCACTGTTGACTCTCGATCTTGGTGGTCCCATGTGTTAAGGGATTCGATTGATGTATGATTTGTTTTACAAGGGAGGGCTCATAGTGGCGGAGCCCTCCATCACAAAGTGTGTCCCACTCTATCTCTCTCTCTCTCTCTCTCTCTCTCTCTCTCTCTCTCTTTTCTTTAATTATTTGTTTTTTGTGATGAAATGGCCTTATGGCCTACTTGGATGTACCCCACTAGGATGCATGTATTGGATCCAATCCATTTATAGATGGGGCCCACCTTGTATGTATATGGGTAGCTATGTAATGGCCCACCTAATCAGGGCCCACCTCAATGCACCCTTCTGCAAAGACCAGACCGTCCAGCGTTTGGGACGCTGGACGTCCCTGTACAAAGGAAAACACAAATATAAGCTTGGTGCAAGCTTTGGGGTGGACCATCGGTGTAGGCCCCACCTGGATGTATATATCCAATCCAAGCCGTCCATCCATTTACCGGCCTCATTTTAGCCGTTAAGTAGAGGAATGGGCCTGATCTGAGCATCTGGTGGGCCATAGCATAGAGAACTTTAGTGTTTACCCTTAAAAATTTTCCTGATGATTCTATGCACCCAAAAATCCCAAACTTTGATCTCTTTTGGTTTGTTACGAGCTGAAGAATCCCATGGCTGGGATGGATTGTTCAAATGTGGACCCCACCTGTGGAAAACCACATGAAAACAAAATTTTCAAAAAAAAAAAAGAAGGAAAGAGGGAGTGCTGACAGCGCTGCCAGCGCCTGTTGCACGGCGAGCGGGCGGGCGATTGGTCAGCCACCCACGGCTGCTGCCGTGGGCCCCACCATGATGTATATGTTTTATCTACGCCGTTCATATGGTGGGCCACCCCTTGAGGTGGGCCCCCTCCAAAAATGAGGTCGATCCGACGCTCGGGTGGCCCACACCATAGTAAACAGTGTGAATGAACATCTACCATTTAAACCCATCCTGGGGTCCAGAGAATTTTTGGATCAAGATGAAATTTTTGTTTTTACCTTCACACAGGTCTGTGTGACCTTATGAACGGTTTGGATGACATTTAAACATTTCTGGTGGGCCCCACATGGGACCCACAGTGTTGTACGTGTCTTCTATCCACCGTCCAGGCGGACGGTGGAAGCCCACTTGATATTTGTGTTGCTGGACGGTGGAGTTGGAGCCACCGTGCGTGTGTGCAGTGTGTGTGCAGCGTGTGTGTGTGTGTATATATATATGTATATATATATATGTGTGTGTATATATGTATACACACACACACACACATATATATGTATTATATTGTATTACATATATAATATTGTATATATTATATATATTATCTGTAGTTTTTTTTATTATATAATACATAATATTCGATGCTGGGCCTTCATGTGGGCCCCCACTCTTGATGCAGGTGCTGCATCTAACCTGCCCATCCATTTTAAAGCTCATTTTATGGTTTGAGCTAAAGAATGGGCCAAATCCATGGTCCGAGTGGACCCCACCTTAGCATATTATAAGGCCTATGGGTTTAGGCCCATTTGATTCATATAAGGCCTATGGATTTAGGCCCGTTTGATATATAAGGCCTATGGGTTAGGCCCATTTGATAAGGCCTATGGATTTAGGCCCATTTGATATATAAGGCCTATAGGTTTAGGCCTATTTGATATATCAGGCCTATGGGTTTAGACCCATTTAAGACATATAAGGCCCATGTGATTTGACCCATTATGATGTACCTAAGGCTATTGGTGAAGCCCAGTATTGCGGCCCATTTGATGCAATCTACGACCCATGGGTTCTGACCCATTGCAATGCACATAAAGCCCATTGGTGTGGTCCATTTATCTGGCGGACTTGATGAATAAAAGGCCCATATGACATGGCCCATTTGACATATTTAAGGCCCAATGGGATGTACCTAAAGTTCATTGTAATGTGTGATCCCAACACAGATTATGAAACGATGTTTACGACAATCGTGCCTTGAGAGCAATGTTGGTTTGACGTCAACATTGCGAGTGTAATGCTGGTTGGATGTCCACATTACGACTCTGCTTAGGGCCCATTATTAGTCCCGTACTTATTAGGTATAGGCCGTCCAGGCCCATTTGCATTGTAAGGATAGTTCATTTTATTATAACATGTTTAGTATAGTCCATGACTCATGATCATACGCATCATATGTATGCTTGATATGAGAGGTAGCTGATCATAGCATATGACTTCAGGTAAGTAATTTATGGGCACCCGATTAGGTGGTGCTCCCCGACATGAGCGCACGATACGCGCAGGATTTGTCGCATGATTGGATAGTGTGATTCATGCATTTTGCATTGTGTGATATGGTTATTGTATGCCCTAGCACATCGGGGTCGTAGCCTCCACAGGCATATCATGGTGGTAGGATTGGATACCGAGAATTCTTGTTCTACATGGGGTGCTATAGATATCCCTGGGTGAAATTCTTAAACCCTTATGGTACCAAGAGGTTGCTCCAACATCTAGACCGAGTGGGTAGATGAGCGTTGAGTGCCGATTAACAGATGGGTGCGCTCTCCACTGTATCGTGGTCGGTTGGAAGGGGGTACGGCCTTACCCGCCCGAGAGTAGGGGGCAATGCTAGGCTGAGTCTGATCAGCTCGAGGAATGGGTCCGCTATCGACGAGTCGAGCCCGATATTGGCAGACGGATAGTGAGGTCTCTTCCACTTACTTTATTGCACGCAATGAGGCGACGATCTGATTTAGAGTGTACCAGACCCCAGTGATATCCCAGATTTGAGCTGTATTGATATGTGGACTTAGATGAGGATTGTATGCTTGACTTGCATCTTACATCGCATAACCTTGGTATGGCTTATGGTTTTCATGGATCCATCTGCATATTTCGCATTACTCTGATACTGCATGATCATATTACTACCTTGCGCACACACTTTCACCACCCTCTAAGCTTTCTATAAGCTTATGCACTACCGTTGCGTGCAGGTGACGTTGGGGCGCAGCAGCGCTGAAGCAGGAGCACTTGTAGATCATTTTGGAGTTTTTTTGTTCCCTACCATTGTATTTCCCTTTATGCTCATTGTACTTGTAAAGTTTATGATCATAGTGGAAATGTAATGGAGTTCTTGGTTGTTGTTTGTGGGTTATGCCTTTGGTTATGCCTATTACAAATCAAACTGACGTTGAAAATCCTCCTCGTAGCATCCCAGGATCGGAACCTGGCGAATGGGAGCTGGGAGCCGAGAATGGGGTTCTACGGAGGCTGTCGGCACTGAATTCGGCGATCGAGAATTTTGTGAGCCCAGTTTCTGAGTTTAGGGCGTGACGATGAATGACATGGGTGGGTCCCATAGTGCCCATGCTATCTAGCACTTCACTGCTGCCACCGCCTCTTAGGGATGGATGCCAAGACCTCAGTGTTGCAATGAGGTAAATCCGCTCATCCTACCAGTTGAGCTATGGATCTGGGTGTCCATGATAGCCACCCCCACTAGGCATGGATGCCAAGACCTCAATGTTGAAATGAGGCATCTCCGCTCAGTCTGCCAGTTGAGCTATGGATCTGGGTGTCCATGATAGCCACCCCCACTAGGTATGGATGCCAAGACCTCAGTGATGAAATGAGGCATCCTTCACTCCGTCTACTACTTAAGCCATGGAACTGGGTGGGTCCAACGTCGAAACAATGTATCTTTCACTCAGTTCACTACGTGAACTATGGAGCTAGGCCCACATCAGATCACACTTCACTGGTAGCCACACCCACTACTAGCCATATCAAGGGGGGCTCCCTATGGATGGTTGGTATGACATATAAACATCATGGTGTGTCCCACATAGATGGGGTCCACCGGTAGATGGCATGGATGAAATACGCACATTGCAAGTGGGCCAAAATCATAGAAAGAGAGGGAGAGAGAGAGAGAGAGAGAGAGAGAGAGAGAGACATCGGTGAAGATGGAGGGGCCCCTCTACTATGGACCCCTCTTGCATACAAACATACATCAAGGTGGGTCCCACATAGATGGACCCTTTAAATCAAAATCTAACAGTGGAGATCCCTTCTCCACTAAATAGAGGGTCTAGATGACCTTTTTAATGCAAGGAAATAAATATCATGATGGGGTCCATGGAGATTGGCCCCATCATGGAATGAATTTGATGATCAAAGTGGGCCATCGGCCACAACTTAGGGTCCCAAGTGAGATCCAAACCATTGATCGGTTGGCCTCACTTGGCCCATCTCAAAAATACGAAAAACTAACATTATCAAGCACCCACCATCCGATCTTCTTGCTCCTATGGGTTCCTTAGCACCTTAGATTTGATTTCAATGGAGGGGATGAGAAATGGATAGCTAGGATGGGAGATCTTGGGATGGAGAGGTGGGCCACACTTGGAGTTTTGGAAGAGAGGGAGAGGCTCATATGTATGGAGCTTTTCTTGCTTGGGAGAGGAAATTTTTGAGAAATGGAATGAGAGAGAGGGTTGTAAAGAGAGAGGAGTGATGGGTGATGGATGTGGTGGTGATGGGTGTGTAAGAAATTCTTGACTTTTGTGGCCATTTGTGTAAGAAAAGCATGGGTGGTGTAAGAACTTTTTTGACTTTTGTGGCTTGTTTGGGAAAAGGTGAAAGGTGATGTGTACTTGACATGTACTTGACATGTGATGTGATGATATTGATTGATTGATGGGATTGATGTAACACCTCATAGAGATTCTCTTGGGTTTCGCAACGTGCGGTGTTTTCCTCACACCGAACGTTGGCCCACATCTCCTGACCAGGGTATCGCCTTGGCGCGCGAGTCATGGCATCGGAATCATAGCGATGGCGCGGTCGCTATGGTAAGGGTCTTGGGTTGAGTCGACTCGAGTTGACGGCATACGAATTAGGGTCGTGCGCAAATATCGATTAAGGGTCGAAGGTTGGTGAAATTCTACCGGTAAGACTGCGAAAGTCTACGGAACGGTACGGACTAAGATACGGGTCTTATAGTTCATAAGGTCACTAGGACTTGAATGAAAGGAAAAATAAAAATTTCATCTTAATCCAAAACCTCTGTGGCCTAAAAACAAGTTTCAATGGCAGAGGTTCCATCCCACTGTTTCCTACAGTGTGGGCCACCTGATCTGTGGATGGGACCGAAATTTGGAGGGGGCCCACTGCTGGGAGTGGCCCACCGTACAAATGGTGTGGATGCAAAATAAACATCATCGTGGGGCCCACGGCTAGAGCCGTGGGTCACTGGCCGCCTGCCCGTCCAAGATGCTGCAGCGTCCTATTGCTGCATAAGTGGCAGCAGGCGCTGCCTCTTTTTTTTTATTTTAAAAATCATTGCATTTTGGGGGTTTTTCGAGTGCGGGACCCACATCAGGTGGATCCGTCCTAACCATCAGTTGCTGGGGCTCAAAATAAACCCAACGAGCCCAATATTCCATATATTTTAGGGCTTAGGAACGACAGGGGAATATTTCAATGACCCGCTGTTAGCTATGTTATGGCCCGCTCGAACGTCGGATTGGCCCCATCTTTTGGCTCAACGCCTAAAATGAACTCGGGAAAGGAATGAACGGCGTGGATTGAATACATACAACAAGGTGGGGCCTACACCAATGGTCCACCCCCATGGCTTGAACCAAACTTATATTTGTGTTTATCTCACGTCCAGCGTTCCAGACGCTGGACGATTTGGTCACAGCACAAGCATTGAGGTGGGCCCTGCTTAGGTCGGCCACCTCATGGAGGATGGTGTAGATACAACACCCACAAAGTGGGCCACACTTGTAGATGGTTTGGATAGAATATATGCCTCATGGTGGGGTCCATTCAAGTAGGCCACACAACCATATTATAATCTAAAAAAAATGAAATAGAAAGGGAGAGAGAGAGGTAGAGAGTGGGAAACGTGTGTGATGGAGGGACCCCGACATTATGGGCCCTCCCTTGCAATGAATCATACATCAAGTGGGCCCAACAAAATCAAAACTCAACGATGGAGATCCCTTTTCCCACCAATATGGACGGTCTAGATGACCTATCTAAATTAAGGAAATAAACATCATGATGGGGTCCATGGAGAATGGTCCCATCATGGAATGATCATGATGATCAGAGTGAGCCATCGGCCACATCTTAGGGTCCCAAGTGAGATCCAAACCATTAATCAGTTGGCCTCACTTGGCCCATCTCAAAAACATGAAAAACTACTATTATCAAGCATCCATCGTTCGATCTTCTTGCTCCTATGGGTTCCTTAACTCCGTAACTTCGATTCTAATGGAGGAGATGAGAAATGGATGGTTGAGATGAGAGATTTTAGGATGGAATGGTGGGCCACACTTGGAGCTTGAAAGAGAGGGAGAGGCTCATACGTATGGAGGTCTTTGGTTACTTGGAATGAGTTTGAAAATGAGAGAGAGAGAGAATTGTAAAGGGACAGAGAGAGAGTGATGGATGTGTTGATGTGGTGAGTGATGGGTGTAAGAGCCTCTTTTTTGACTTTTGTGGCCATTTGTGTAAGAAAAGTATGGGTGGTGTAAGAACTTTTTGACTTTGGAGGCATTTTGTGTAAGAAAGGTATGGGCTTGTAAGAACTTTTTGACTTTTGTGGTTTGCTTGGGAAAGAGTGAAAAGTGATGTGTACTTGACATAATGGGGGTTGAATAATGTGATTGGTCGCAGAGATTCTCTTGGGTTTCGCAACACGCGATGTTTTCCTCGCACCGAACGTTGGCCCACATCTCCTGACCAGGGTATCGCCCCGGCACGTGAGTCATGGCATCAGAACCGCAACGACAGTGCGGTCGCTATGGTAAAGGTCTTGAGTTGAGTCGATACGAGTTGACAGCATACGAATCAAGATCGCACGTAAATATCGGTTAAGGGTCGAAGGTTGCCGGAATTCAACCGGTAAGACCGCGGAAGTCTACGGAATGGTACGGACTAAGATACGGGTCTTACAACGTCCATTTGATGGATATGAAGATGATGTATGGATGCCAAAGCGAATAAGATCCTAATCGATGTTATTCGAGCTACTGGTAAATAAGTGTCAAAATAATCGATTCCTTCTTTCTGTCGAAAATCCTTAGCAACTAATCTTGCCTTAAAGGTTTGAATTGTACCATCTGTGTGATATTTTTTCTTAAATACCCACTCACATCCTATTGGTTTAGAACCTGGAGGTAGATCTACTAATTCCCATGTTTGGTTAGACATTATGGAATCCATTTCATCATTAATGGCTTCTTTCCAGAAAGCGAAGTCTCTTGAAGACATAGCTTCACTAAAAGTTTTAGGTTCATCTTTTATAGTTAAAACCATAGGTATTTTCGTAATTACTTTCTCTCTATCACCTTCAACCAGATGAAAGGAGAGTCACTGAGAGTCTATTTGATCAGGATCAAGACTCTTTTCTACTCTTGTTCTTTGACTCCTACGAGGTTCACTTGGTGTATTCTCTTCTATATGAGTTTCTTTTATAGTTTCATTAGGAGATTGAATCTCAACATTATTTTTCTCTGTGAATACAGAATTCTCAAAGAACTCTACATCTCTAGAATCTATGATTACATTGGAGTCTAAGTCTAGAAGTCTATAGGCCTTAATATGTTGTGCATATCCTACAAGGACACACTTTATAGCTCTTGGTCCTAATTTAGTTCTTTTAATATCTGGTGTTCTATAGTATGCAAGACACCCCCACACTCTAAGATACCCTATATTTGGTTTTCTTCCTTTTCATATTTCGTATGGAGAGATTTTGATTTTCTTAGATGGAATTTGGTTTAAAATATGACGTGCAACTAACAATGCTTCTCCCCATAGGTTTAATGGCAACTATGCTTGTATTAGCATTGAGTTGACCATTTCTACTAATGTCCTATTTTTTTCTCTGCTACACCATTTTGTTGTGGTGTATAGGGTGCTGTACACTGATGTATTATGCCGTGTTCTTCACAATAGTTAGAAAAGTCATTAGAGAAATATTCTCCTCCTCGGTCACTACGAAGGATTTTAATATTTTTATCTAACTAATTTTCTACTTCAGATTTATAGATCTTGAATGCATTAAATGCTTCATCTTTCGATTTTAATAGATATACATATACATATCTTGAACAATCATCTAAATACGTTATAAAGTACCTTTTACCTCCACGAGTAAGAACACCATTTAGCTCACATATGTCAGTATCACTAGGTCTAATATTTGAGATGATCTCTCAACACTTGGGAATGATTTCTTGATTATTTTAGACTGTATGCATACTTCACATTTATCTTTGTCACTATCATTGTATGATATTAAGCCGTTCTTAGCCATGAGTTTTATGGTACTGTAGCCAATATGGGCTAGTCTACCATACCATAGCGTTACAGACTCAATCAAGTAAGTAGAAGAATTCTTTTCATTCAAAGATAATTTGATCATCCCATTACAAGTATATCCTTTACCCACAAAGTTTTCATTTTGAGACAAGATCAGCTTGCCTGATTCAAACACAACCCTAATCCCAGGCTTGCTTAAGAGATCCCCTGAGACAAGATTCCTCTTTATGTCTGGGACATGCAGTACATTGGTTAAAATTACCTTCTTTTCAGAGGTAAAGAGTAATTCCATGGTTCCTTTACCTATAACTTTCGATCGTCCTTCATTTTCCATTTGAACCTCCTGACCATTGGTCTCATCTTCATAGTTTTTGAAGGCAGATCGATTATTGCATACATGGACTGTGGCACCTGTATTATACCACCAACCGGGAATTTTCTCTTAAATTAGGTTCACTTCTGTGACCATCGCTACGATTTCATCGTCTACTGCATTAGCCTCTTTCTTAGGCTTTTTTCGGTCCCTACAGACTCGAGCGAAATGCCCGGTCTTACCGCAGACATAGCAAGCTCCCTTAGGTTTGCCATTTTTCTTCTTTTGAGTTTTCTTGAATTTTTCTTGATCTTTATTAGGTTTAAGGGAATCAGCTTTCTCATTATTTTGGGATGGTCGTTCTACTGCGTTTACCTTGGATGAAGATGTACCATTAGCGTCATCCTTTTTGTCTTGGTTACGAGATTCTTCTTCAATACGAAGATGCTTCTAGATTTGTTCTAGGGTGAACTCTTCGAATTTATGCAGTAGTTTCTTTCTGTAATCTTTCCAGATCGGAGGTAATTTTACGATTATAGCTCCGACTTGAAAAGATTCAGAAAGATCAATTTATGGCTTTTATTTTATTTACAATAAACTGCAGTTCTTGGATTTGGGCAAGCAGCGGTAAATTGTCTACCATCGTGAAGTCGAAATACCTGACAATTAAAAATTTCTGTGTACCTTCCTCTTATGCCTTTTATTTATATTCTAGCACGCTCCAAATTTCTTTAGCTGATGTGGTCCCCGTGTACAAATCGTACAACCTATCAGAGAGCGCATTGAGGATGTAGCCACGACACAGCAGTTCATCTTCTTGTCGTTTGATCCTAGTAGCAACTTGTTCAGGAGTATCAGTGTCCTTTGCTTCATGTAGAGGCTGAAGAGTTGGGTCCAGGATGTAGAAGATCTTCAAAGCGGTCAGCAGGAATTTTAGCTTGTCCTGCCATCTAGTGAAATTTGAACCATCGAATCGGTCCAATCGAATCAGATCCTGGTTCATCAATTTGATTAATGCAATACTTTCAGTGTCTATCGAATCACGCTTTAAGATTGTTAAAAATATGATTTTGGATACACTGAAAATAAAATAAATTAATTTAAAATTTACTAGGCTGAATCACGTATCAAATATGCTATCCTTAAAGCGTGATTCACCCCCTTATCTATTGCTGATGGATTACAGGCGAATTGCTTCCAGGATAAGACAAGCCTTCTGGATCCAGCATGCAGCAATCACGATAGGTCCACTATGGAACACTTTTAACGCAGAGGATTTCTTCTGGCAGACACTAATGATGGAGATGTTCTAAGTATTTTATGATGGAGCCATGGATCATATCTGATGATGGGAGAGATGGTTGTGTTGAGATGATGAAATCAGACTGGAATGGTCAAGTTTATATAGGAATCCTGTAATGAACTGTTGCCAGACGCTATCAATGGTCCAAAACGTTTGAAAAATGTTTCTGGCCATTGTCCATTAATCTCAGGCATTTCTGGTCGTCGGATCAAAGGATCTGACCGTTGGATCATCATGGCCCATCCATTTTCAGACCATCTGGCTTTCAAGGCATAGAGCTATTTTCAGAAATTGCTGAACATTTCAGATTTAAGATCCGACTGTTCTCAGTCACCTATAAAACCCAGGCTCATTTCAGATCTGCACCGCCCTAAGGCCGACACGATGCGCACGTGCGAAGTGCAAAGTGCACCATCTAGCGCCACTATAGCCACACTGCCTCACTGCCCACACCCTCTCCCACGCACGTGCCCATGCCCGAGCCTGTGCATGTGTTCCAGTGCTACGCACTGGAACACGCAACCTGAGTTTCATCTCCTCCAAAAATCTCCAAGTAAGAATACCCTTCTCAACATCTCATATAAACCACAAAACTATCTTTTACATTTTTGATGTAGGACAAAACACACACACCGCACTTTTTAATTCAAAAAATTTAAAAAGTATTTTGGCGGGAAAATCTCAAAATTTTAAAAAATTTGAATTTTCATTTTTCTCATTTTTTTTTTAAAAACCACTGATGTTAACAGAGAGCCTGTGGGAGGGTGCGTGTTGCATCAAACTCCACCCAATCGAGTCGCTGGTGCAATTGCCCAGGTTGCTGGGTGAGCTGGCTGAGTTGGGGCCATGGTCAGGCCGAGTTTTAAGCTTGGCTGAGCTACTTCCAAGCGTGCCCAGTCCCTTTGCAACCCAAAGAAAATAATAATAAAAAAAATAAGAGAGGAGAGGGTGCAGTCGGATGTTGCACCACTTGACTCGGCTGGGTTGCGCTCGAGTCAAATTCGGTCCAAGCTTGCTAGATGATGCAGAGAGAGAGAGAGAGAGAGAGAGAGAGAGAGAGAGAGAGAGAGAGAGAGAGAGAGAGAGAGAAGAGGAGAGAAGAAGAGAGGGAGAGAGGAAGAAAGAGTTTAGGCTTGAGTTATGGGCTGACTCACTGCCAAGTTAGATGGGTCAAGCCGATCGTGGGGCTAGCATGGGTCTAGCTGGACTTCTAGCAGAATGGTAGAAAGCAGAGGAAGGAAAGAGAAAAGATGGGGAAGAAGAAGAAAAGAAAAACTAGAGAGAAAAAAGGAGAGAGAGAGAGAGAGAGAGAAAGAGAGAGAGAGAGAGAGAGAGAGAGAGAGAGAGAGAGAGAATAAGTGGGTGGTGGTGTTGAGCTGAGTCGACTCGGCTGAAACTGGGTTGACTCGGTTGATAGGCTTATCATTCATAGAAGAAAAGGGAGAGGAAAGAAGAAGAGAGAGGCAAGCGATGGTGAGTCAAGTTGACTTAACCGAGTCAACTAAGGTGAGTCCATATTCTCCTTCCATACCGAAATTCTCTTGATTACAATTAACATTGTTACCACTTCTATCATTATTAGGATTGTTAATGTTAGAAATGTATAGCCATTAGCAATTATCTATTCTAATAATAGTTATTATAGATAAGAAAATAAAATAATATCGTTATTAAATACTAGCGTATTGTTTTGTCACTCTTAAATATTATCACATCGATCATAATATTAATTATCACCATAATGATTACTATTAACATGTTACACTAATACTAGTTATCATAAATGAAACTGCCATAAATAATATTAGCATGGTATCCATCACTTGAAAATATTATCTTTAATAATAGATTATACTATTTTATTACAATTGTAATACTAATTATTACCATGGTCATAAATATTAATTATATCGTTAACATTGAATTGTAACTAACCATATTATTATTGTATTGTATTTAAGTTGTACATACATTATAATTCTACTCCTAGAACTAAACCTTAGGATGAAAACCCTAAGTTCTACATCAAAACCTTAAAAACAAGTAATCCAAATCCTAAGTTATATTAATCTTGACCATAAATACCTTGTAGAAACATGATCTCATGTATAACTTCACAATCCATGGTAAGACTCAATTCTATGGTTTCACATGAGTCTTAACAACATCAATTGGCCATTTAAAGTATAAGGTGATGACTTTTTCCCTTGAGCTTTTCATCTCTAAATTAGATCAAGGGTAGCTTTTAAATTGATTATGAATGATATCTTAGAGTTTGATTATTTATTAGATTAACTTGGATATATGTTTAAGAATTGATCATGAATATCAAATGCATGTGCTAGACCTTGATTCATTTAATAGTTCTTGAACTGTATTTACACCTGCATTTAAGTTGTACTCTATTAGGGTGGCGTCCTAGTTTGATACTTGATCTCTATGCTAGTTGGATATGCTATTGTACTGTTTGCAAGAAACATGTGAATCGAAATCTCTCTAGTTTATGAGATGAACCTCTATTTAAGAAAGAGAGTCCGTACTCAGGGTGTAATGAGATTAATTGTATTAGAAACATGCCCTCAACATGGAGGTTATGTTAGTGACAATTTATTCATGAGACTTACCATCTATGGGGTGAATCCACCTATTTGATTTTAGGATGAACTGTTTGACATTTTTTTATCACTGCTGCTTATTCATGTTTAAGGCAAGCCTACCGACTCCCTTTAATTGCCATATTTTAGTATCTTTGACAGTCATTTCCACTCAATATATAATGGTAGTTTGTCATACATTGAGAATTGATTGGCCATGTGTTCATGGGTTCTATACACACCCTAAGGTGGTAGAGTTATGGGCCGGAGATGGTGGTCATGGGACACTATGCCCTAGCCGTCGACCTACATTGGTGACGAGCCTCCGTAGTGACCTTGAGTCTATTTAAATTGGCTAATTGTAACTGGACTAATAATGGTTTGGATAATCATACATATATGGCACAGACCGACGTCTATTGCTAACATACGTAATATACGATAGGTAGTCGTTATGCAGTATGTGATGTGCACACATGATGTTCTTTGCTAACGGCCAGCCTCTTTACATGGGTGACGAGCCCAATTTCCACACAGATGAGCATCCCCAGGGTGATGATGGATTCATGCATCCATGCATATAATAAGACCACATTTTGTTATGTTTTGATTGCCTTGTTGCTTTCATGCTATACTTGTCTGAGGTAACGGTGTGTAATCTTGAGAGAAATTTACACTGAGTTGGTCACTCATCCATCAAATATATAACTGTGTAGGTAACACAAGTGGCTTAAGTGATTTTCAGGTTCAGACTGATGAGGTACTAGGTAAATGGCCAGAGATGCATGGTTGTACTGTCAGGAGGAGCTATGAGGTCTTGCGGTTCAGATTTATATACTTCTTTTTATTCCTCATGTATTAAATCATGAAAATATTGTAATTGTTAATTTCAGAGACATTGGTTGTATAAGTCATTATGGGTAGCTTCTTGTAAATTTAAATGATAATGTAAATTTCCTTTACATTTGATTTGTCCATACTATGCTAATTGCTAACTCTGAATGATAAAGAATATATATATATATATATATATATATATATATATATATATATATATATATATATATGGAATTTGACTCTTTATATGTTAACACTCAAGTTTTTAGAAAACGGGTCATATACTCAGGTCTTGAAAATATGGGGTGTTACACCTTTTAAGCCCCGTAAACTTTGAAGAGTTACTGCGGCCAACCCTATACGTAAAACCTACCAAGTTCACTATCTTAATAGCTTCACTGGGCCCTTCTGATGGATCATAGTTTGTGAACTCTCCGACTGCAGTGGTTCAGGGAACTCATAAGAGTTATAGAGACCATTTGCATAAGACCCTCCACTCCAACTACTCAAGAGTCTGAACAATTGTGATTGCTCCAACTACTCGCGAGCTTAAATTGTGTGACGCACGCCTCAAAATACTAACTTGAACTTCAAAATAGTTCCACTAAGTAAAGATGAACACCTTGTAGTGCATATTAACATAATATGTTATATTATTATATTGTATATCCAAGATTTAGTACCGATCAAAGCATGCTCAAACATAACATGAGAAATGTTATATGCATAAGATATATGCTTTTGTAAAGGTCATGATTATCAAATTATGAGAATGCCAAACCTTATCAATATATTTGATGCCACGAAGAATTCATACTCGAAAATTGCATGAAAAGATTACTAGAAAATTTCACATGTAAATATAGAAAGACCAGCAAAATACATATTGCAATTCATCGAAAATGCCTAATGTAATTATATACTTTTGTAAATCCTGTTTTAATTTCACTTAAGTAGTAGTGGTGTACAATTCAACATCAATGACAAGCTTAGCCTAATAAGGAATATCAACTAGCTTCTATTCTAATAAAGTTATAATCACCTCACTCTTGGAAAGCTCTGACCCTTCAAGAATTGTTATCTGGATATTTTCTTCAATAATAGCTTCGATCTTGTTCTTCTTCTTGCTTCTGGGCTTCAAGGCTGAATATATGCTCTTTCATCTTGGCTAGTTGTTCATCGATGGTTGTTGAAGACTGTTTTGAAGTCTTTAGTAGCTCTTAAAGAGACTCGTGCTCTCTATTATAACCCAAAATCATAGCTGTCACCTTTAAAGCCTTATCCGTAAGAGATAGCGGTTCTCTCTGACAATCTAATATCTATGGGGCAACAACTATACTTCGAACCTCGTTTAGTTGACGGAGCGAAGCATAAAAATGAGATAAAGAATTGTATAATGGAGAAATATTGATCTTAGCCATTCTTGAAACATTATCCAGTACACTCCCAACAAAGTGTCCAAAGTAGACCATTATTTCGGATCTTTAAACATGCAAATAGCCACTGATAAAGCACCTTTGATCAAGACCAACGCTTAGGGAGGGATCTTATCCAAGGATAAGGTATTTGAGACAGTGGCAACCAAATTCGAGCTCCCAAAACTACTTGAAAACTGATTAACTACACATAAAGGAAAGAAATGAACAAAGAGAATGAAAAAAAAAGAAGAATAAACCTAAACATTCAAGGTCAATGGAAAAGTTTCAAAAAAGAAATATACCTGCAGCCGATATAGAAGTAACAGAAGCAGGTATTTTTGAAGACCATATTTTCATGTTAAGAGACAAAGGACCAGGGACAATCATTGAAATGTCATCTTGGCCACATAATGGCTATTTTTTTATATATATCTTGAAGAATTTTGTGCCCCAATAGATGCTCCCTTGATTCTTCTTTAATATATAATGGTAATCAAATGAAGGATCAATCTCTAATTTGCATAAAAGATAACTTTCATTGCTTGCGCGCACGTGCAAGAGCTGTTGTTCGATCAGGTTTGCACAACACATGACCGGGTCCTGCCCACCTATATATATTGACGTTTGCTTCATTTCAATTCATTTCACTACTAACTTCCTAGGTTTCATTTCTCTTTTGCATGACTGTGCAACCACTTTCCATTGTGTGATAACATAATTGCCATTTACGCGCCGCACAACAGGTCTGCTTCGAAAGAAAATCTTCTCAAGTGTCTAGACTGTGTTGAATTTTCTATATAACTCTTGAATTTCTAGAACCAAGAGAACCTTCCTTCTACTCAAGAATAAGTAACCCCTACTCACCAATCCGAACCTTCAAACCCTCATTCGTCTTCAGTTAAGAATCGCCCTAAGAAAAGGGTGAAGGTTACGACAAAACACTCAGCTTTCTTTAAAGCTCCTGTCCTCTTGATCATTGATTTCTCAGGCCGCATAACACTCTTGGCTAGCCCAATTTGCAATGCAATTATAATGGGGGACAATGAAAGACCTCCAAATGAGGGTTATGAGATTGACTAGGAAACCTAGTTGAAAGCAATTGCCAATATTAGAACTAATAGCTCTAGTCCAGCAGCCAAAGAATCCACCCCTCCTCCTTCCTTCACAAAGAAGAAACAATCGAAAAGCAACTAACAATAACCGTAGGAGAAGATCAAAGAATTCAATCAGAAATGGCTCCAAAACACTTAGGACTATGTCAAAGTACACCAGGATGTGATTAAATTTCACAGTCCTTTCAGGGATGAAATGATCATTATCCCAATGAATCTTCATTGCCATTTGTCAATTTTCTATAGCAAGCCGACTGATCAGATGACACAGTCAGGCTTTTATATACTACAAATTGGGTGATGAAGGAGCAACAAATTTTGGAAGGTTCTCTACTAGAGAGGGGATCAAAGCAGAAGACAAGCTGAATCTCCCCACTGCGGTTCCTATTACTTATATATATATATATATATATATATATATATATATATATATATATATAATCCACACACTCTTTATCCTACTCACTCCTTCGAAACATTGCAACAATGCTTTCATAGTCAAGATTCTTTATGGGGAAATGAAGAATTTCGTACACGTGGCTTCTTATCCTCTCGTACTTATTATAACGCTTGGGCGAAGGCAATATTCAAGAAGCATGCTCAGGTGTTAATTGAAATAGATTTATACAACACCATCGAACTCACTTCAAAGTGTTTCTACAATGATACCATAATTTTTAAAGGTTTCCTTAAATATTGGTGTCCAATGACCAATTCATTCCATCTGCCACTAGTTGAAGTCAGCATTACTCTGTGGGATCTTCATCGAATGGTGAGGCTTCCTATGATAGGCTGCTTCTTTGATGAGTTCATACCTACTAAAGAGGAGTTTGCACATTTGATAGGCCATCCTTCTCCTAATAGAAGGAGGATCTTCATCTAGTGGACTGCGGTTTGATAGTCTGCTTCTTTGATGAGTTCAAACCGCAGTCCATCCTTCTCTTAGGGGAAGGCTTCTTGACTTGATGCAGATAAATAATGTCTATTCAATTGGCTTCAAAGAGTCATCGTCTATTACATCCCTGTCTTCAGCCTGATTTGATAAGGGAAATTGAAAGAAGTTGATAGAATCCATATTCTCAATCTTGTCGACTACCCAGTCATATGTCTTCTTTATCATCTTTCATCAGTGATAGTGCCAAAGAGGAAGACGATCTGGGTTGACATATGCTTTATCAGGTTCATCATATGTCCATGAAAAATATACACCTAGCCACCCTGAAAAATAGTAACCATGGTATGTAAGCTGAAGAAGCCCCGACTGCCAGACTTGTGCAATGCGCCACTACATTACCAAATGCCCTGTAAAGCAAACAAAGGACCGGGGGAGCTAATGAATATTTCTGACCTTCTGCCATCTCCCTTGTAACTACAAATAAAGTTGGTCGAATAGCATCTGCCCACTTGGAACTACGAATTAGTACTACCAAGTTGAGCCAATATATAAAAAAAAAGTAGTCAGATTGCCAGAAGCATTATATTCAACTTGGCTTCTAATCCTCTGCCTGAAATTCTCTAAGTCTTGAGAATGATTACCTGAGAAACTGTGAGAGAAACAAGAATATTAGAATAAAATACTACATGAATATGACAAAGAAGGTTAGGAAATGTACCATAAATTTCTAATGAAATGCACAAGCTATTGTAGGTGAGGTACTTTTCGGATATCGAGAAACTTCAACATTTCCCAAAAAAGTTCTATGGTGGTTTTCGAAATTAGTGGCAGTCGTTGAGAAGATGAGAAATGTGCAAACTCCTCTTTAGTAGGTATGAACTCATCAAAGAAGCAGCCTATCATAGGAAGCCTCACCATTCGATGAAGATCCCACAGAGTAATGCTGACTTCAACTAGTGGCAGATGGAATGAATTGGTCATTGGACACCAATATTTAAGGAAACCTTTAAAAATTATGGTATCATTGTAGAAACACTTTGAAGTGAGTTCGATGGTGTTGTATAAATCTATTTCAATTAACACCTGAGCATGCTTCTTGAATATTGCCTTCGCCCAAGCATTATAATAAGTACGAGAGGATAAGAAGCCACGTGTACAAAATTCTTCATTTCCCCATAAAGAATCTTGACTATGAAAGCATTGTTGCAATGTTTCGAAGGAGTGAGTGGGATAAAGAGTGTGTGGATTATATATATATATATAAAGTAATAGGAACCGCAGTGGGGAGATTCAGCTTGTCTTCTGCTTTGATCCCCTCTCTAGTAGAGAACCTTCCAAAATTTGTTGCTCCTTCATCACCCAATTTGTAGTATATAAAAGCCTGACTGTGTCATCTGATCAGTCGGCTTGCTATAGAAAATTGACAAATGGCAATGAAGATTCATTGGGATAATGATCATTTCATCCCTGAAAGGACTGCAAAATTTAATCACATCCTGGTGTACTTTGACATAGTCCCAAGTGTTTTGGAGCCATTTCTGATTGAATTCTTTGATCTTCTCCTACGGTTATTATTAGTTGCTTTTCGATTGTTTCTTCTTTGTGAAGGAGGGAGGAGGGGTGGATTCTTTGGCTGTTGGACTAGAGCTATTATTTCTAATATTGGCAATTGCTTTCAACTAGGTTTCCCAGTCAATCTCATAACCCTCATTTGGAGGTCTTTCATTGTCCCCCATTATAATTGCATTGCAAATTGGGCTAGCCAAGAGTGTTATGCGGCCTGAGAAATCAATGATCAAGAGGACAGGAGCTTTAAAGAAAGCTGAGTGTTTTGTCGTAACCTTCACCCTTTTCTTAGGGCGATTCTTAACTGAAGACGAATGAGGGTTTGAAGGTTCGGATTGGTGAGTAGGGGTTACTTATTCTTGAGTAGTAAACTCAAAGAAGCAGTCCATCAGAGGGGCCAATTAAAGCTACTGGGGTAGTAAACTCAATATATAAGAAGCCTTCCCCTAATAGAAGAAGGATCTTCATCGAGTGTGGACCCTATTATTCTAATAGGTTTGCTCACCAACTTGGTTATGACCAAACTGTGTCGAAGGATGGAGGAGTCGTGACTCATATCATATGAAGTTATGGAGTGGGCCCATACAACTGGGCACGTATATGGAAGTAGCTCCTAGCTGTACGTATTGACTCCCACTTCATTCTTCCAAGCTATAATAATTAAGTTTGAGCATCTTATTGCTGGATGCGATGTGTGGGCACATCAGTTTTACCTTATCCGTCATTGTTATTCAGTAGATCATCCTATTTGGGTGCCTCCTCCCAGATTGAGGCATTATAGACCTGAATAAGGCATTGGTTATATAGTGGAGAGAGACCATGCCGCTACCCCTAGCCAAACATGTTTAAAGATTTCACTGGAAGAACTTATCCATCAAATAAAACTGGCCAACACTTTGGATGGTTGGTTTACCTGTGGAACTCCCTCGAATCTTCTAAGACAATCGGGAGATCATCCCGTTGAAGCTACGACTCCTAGTCCACCGGAGGTCCCTCAAATGGCCGTTACTGCCTTATACACTCCTACTCAGGGCCACAACATGATCTCTTTGGTTCATCCACAGATAGGCCAACCATGCATAAGACCATCTAGGTTCCTCATGTGATTTCAATAGAAACTCATAAGGAATGATCAACCTCTAAATGAGCTCCCCCCTCATTGATGAATTGACAGTCTTAGATCTAGTACCTAAACAAGTAGCCTTATGAGCCTCGTGAACTCTAGAGAGTTACTTAGGCCAACCCTTCGCATAAATCCTATTGAGTTTACTACCTCGGTAGCTTTAATTGGCCCCTCTGATGGACTGCGGTTTGTGGACTCCCTAGGCTACGGTGGTTCAACGAACTCTAGAGAGTTACATAGGCCATTTATATGTCCTACTTGCTCTAAATACTCAAGAGCTTGAAAAACTATGTTCGCTCCAAATACTCAAGAGCTTAAATTGTGGTCACTCCAAATACCGAAGATCCTAAAATGTGGATAACACATTAGAAATGCTAATTATACCCTAAGATAGCTCCGCCCATTAAGGAGAACATTGCGTAGTGCATACTAATAAATGAAGAGTCATACTATCTCCATGCTATGATTTTGAACTATGAAATTATACTAAAATATGCATTAAAGCATGTGATTGAAGTATGAACTGGCAAATAGAAAATTTGTTATTCTCCTGAACAGTTGCTCATCATATTGCATTTTAAGCCATAAAAAGCATGTAGTAATATAAATATCTGTGGCTATATGTCATTCATGTCTAGAAATTACTCTGGAAATGATATCAAAATTTCATATATATATGATGAAAATGTTAATACATGATAATCATTGAAATATTATAACTCTTCATAAATGCCCAAGGCAAGGATGTATTTCTATAAATCTTGTTTAAATTGAACTTGAGTAACAACACTAGTAAGCTCAGCCTCAATGATGAGCCTGCCTTGGTTAGGAGCACTAGCTAACTCCTACTCCAAGGAAACAGTTGTCGTCTTGTATTTTGATAGCTCTGATTTCTCAAGTTCAATTATGTTAGTATTATCTTTAATATCGGCCTTGATTTTTCTTATCTACAGCTCTTCTTCTTGCCTCTAAACTTCAAGACTGGCAATCTGCTCTTTTAGATCGGTTATTTTCTCATCAATAGTCACCACAGTCTGTTAAAAAATCTTCACTTGTTCTTGAAGAGAGTTGCACTCCTTACTATAGCCAAAAATCATGGCTTAAGCTCTAGAGATCTTATCTTTAAGCAATAATAACTCTTGATGATTTAGAATTTCTGGTGTAATAATAATGTTGTGAGCTGACTCTAGTTGATGTAGAGGTACAAAATGGGATTAAAGAATTGTGCAAAGGAAAAATGTTAATATTGGTCATCTTCGCAGCATTGTCTATAACTGTTAAAGCATTACCCAGAATAAGCCATTATTCTGAGTCCTTAAACAAACAAGCAGTAGCCGACATGACACCCTTAATTAAGATAAGCTTATATGGAGGAATCTTTTCTAACGAGAGCATATCTGATACTGTGGCTACTAGGTTTGAGCTTGCTGAACTGCTCGAAGGTGGGATGACTGCATGAAATTGAAAAGGATAAGAGTGAGAAAGAGATAGACTATGGAAATATTATCTATAAAGAAATATTATATATATATATATATATATATATATATATATATATATATATATATATATATATATATATATGCGCTTGAAAGGATTATACCTGCTGTAGGAGCTAAATGTGGAGGGACTGATGTTGTCGGAAATCACACTTCAGAGGCGCGTATGAAGGACCAAGAATGTCCGTGGTAATATTTGCAATACTTAAAGACAGTTCCCTACCGACACTACTCGAATCAAGTGTCATGGGAGTCGCCATGCCAGTAGATTATACTGGGAATTGAAGTCATGAACCACTGGACAACAGGAGGAGATGCAACCACAACTTCCTCAGGATGAACACATTTTGCCTCACCCCCGGTTCCCTTAATAGCTGACGGGAATATTGGTGTATCTTGATCTACTTCCACACTATGAGGTGAAATTAGTGCCTCTACTATTGTCTGCATCCTCATTGCTGAGATTCATGCCTCCCTCAATGAGGAAACTTCCATAATGCGTAGAAGAACCTGAGGATCAGGTTGTGGAATGATGATTGGAGGGATATGCCATGTGTCGCGAGGAATGGGAAAATAGTTGGAGCTGAACGATATGAAGATATTGGCCGTTGGAGAATAGTTGAATTCCCCATTATCAAGAGGTTCCTCTTCAATAGGAGTGCTTGCACAAGCAGTTGAAGTAGAAATGTTTTGAGGCACTTCTTGAGTGAATGTAACGAGGGTATCCTTAATTCCACCTTCCTCGTCAATGTCTACTTCTTCGTCTCCACCTTGTTCACCATCCCTCGAACAATCATTTCCCTTAGTTAAACTAATGCTAGAGGATAATTCATCGGTCTCAATTTCTTCAAACAAACTCCCCTTAGAAGATTCTTCATATATTACCCGTTTTCCTTTATTTGAAGGACCTGCTTCGCTTATTAGTGCCGGAGCTTCCATGCACTACCAAAAAAAGGGGTAAAGGCTATGGATAAAAACCGTAGCCAAAAGCCTGTGGATACAGTTATCGTCCGTAGCACGACTGTAGCCATTGATGCCGTAGCCATAGGCCAAAGAGCTATCGCTACAGATTCTATCCGTAGCCATAGAAGTAATGGATACGGATTAAAACTATAGCAATAGCTTCTGTAGCCTTAAAGTACTTATAGCTACGGATTATATCTATAAGTAAAAGTTGAGCAAGAATCATAGCAATAGGCTTAATTTAACAACAGTTACGGTTTTAAAGACAAGGCTATGGGTAATAGCCATAGCTATTGAAACTGTAGGTACAGATTAAATCTATAGCGATATTGTCCATATTTTAAATTTATATACAACTACGGATTGTATCTGTCGCAAAAAGTAGAATGCGAACCGTAGAAAAAGGCTAAATTAGCAAGAGCTACGGTTTTCAAAAAAGGGCTACAGTTAATAGCTGTAGCTAATGCCTATTGTTTATAAAAAATTTAAATAGTAATGGTAGCTCTTACCATTGTAGTACACCTTGATAACTCATATAAGCTGATATAAATAAATATTTATTTAAACTTCTAATCCATTCATTCAATCCACTCATGAAATAATCAATCATGAAAGCCATAATATCAACAAAATAGTTAACAACTCAATCAAACAATCGATCTCACTTGTTTACTATTTAAAGTTTTCAAAACAAACTCAATCAAACTATTACACAACATTAGGTTCCACAAATAATACAAAGTCACAACCCAAGATTTGGGTATGAATTTTGCTTGGCTGATGAACAACTACAGCTTGTTCAGTAGTCTGAAAGGATCTGCAAAGAAGAAGAACTCATCATTAGCAATAATTTATAGTGGAGTCCATATCGACAGTTCAGATTGCTCCACTGGCATGTCCCTGGCTCCTAATTTTACTTTTAACAGCTCTAGAGGTTTCTTTCTCAGCAATTAAATGTAAAAAAAATAGTTACCATATGAAGTCTAAAATAGACTTGTTTGACACATGTACAAGCATATGGATATCCAAGCAAAAACATATGAGAACAAAAGAGAAAGAAACCTTCAGTGATCTTGAATTAAAAGGGTAGCAGAGAGTCGATGTAGGATAGACTTACTCCACTCACAATCTCCATCGTCTCTTTAATTTCTTTTCTATGAGTTGAAATGAGAGTCTCTTCTTCCCACACAAGTGAAGCAAGAACACAGTTCCAAACTTAAAAAATAATATATAAAAAAAAACCATTACATACAGAAGCAGGCTTTGTACATAATTCCTCAATATGTGCCATGCAGAAAATTTTCCCTAGAAAAATGACCAAGATTTAAATGCAAAACACCATGGGAGAAAAAACAAATGCAATAGGAATCTTTGTACAAAGGTATCTTAAAACAGATGTTTCAAAACTTATCTCCAAATCAAGCAACTCAAAGAATGCTAAAGACAAAACTCATGTCATACAAATACACCATGTCATTCATGGAGCGTGTGATACATTCCTCCAAGCAACTCAACTTACCTCTGATTCTGAAATCTGTATTTCTTGAATCTGACAGAGCAAGACCAACAACAATTTTCTCAGGTGTAGACAAATGCAATTGCTTGGAGAGACCTTCTAGAAATCCTTCACTCATCACTTTACTTCTCAGTGCTTCACAGAAAACTGTGGCAAAATTCGGTCTACCCAAAAAGTATCTAAAGATAGGTGATAGAAGATTTGGCTTCGACTGAAAGTCTTCACTCTGAAATTTCACTTGATCTAAGTAGGCTTGGAGCAGTACAATGCTTCCCTCATTCCCATATTTAAAAAACTACACAGCGCAAGAAGATTGTTTTACAACTACAGGTCTAGGAAAGAAATGAGATAGGGAAAATATTCAGTGCCACTAACTTAATATAAGAATTGGTCTGGATCACTAGTAGCACTATATCATCTCTCTTTTGTACCACTCTACATGTATGTTATTACTTATTACCCAAGTAAGCTAGCTAGCCATGCATCATTCATGTATGCATGAATAAATTTGTATCCAATAGTAGACCAGCAGGGTTATCCACTAAAACAAAGTTACAAGTACCCTCAAAGAAGTTAAATTGAAAGATACTTTTGCTCTACTGGTTTTAATAGCTGATTCTACATCTGATTGGATAATTATCAACTAGAGATATGTTATAGGCATAAATTTCAAAAGATCATAGCTTCATGTTCATCAATCAACCCACAACGAGTATAGAACATAAATGGCAATGACATGTCAGAAGTTATATCAAGATTTTCTTTTTTGGAGTTCCAATATCAGCTTTTCTTGGTGGAAAACCAAGTGCTGCATTGGAAATATTCCACTTTTTCCTCATATTGGTTCCACAAGAAATTCCAAAGTGTTCAATTTCAACAATTACTCCACAAAATCTACCAAAATTGTTACAGGCTTAATGCAAGAAGTGTGGTAAGAACACAAAATTCGCACCAATCAAATGATTCTAACTATTAGATCAATTGCCCACAAAATGGATGGTTGGTATCATTTATTGAAAACAGATCCCATCAACATTTTGATTCATCAATTTGTAGGGGAGTATAATGGATCACTTGCAAATCTAAAGAATCAGTTTTATCAAACCTACCAAAAATAAACCAAATGGATTGCATCATCCAATTACTATTGAATCTTCAACTGTAGCCAATGAAATAAACCAGATGGAATTTCAGTTTAAGCCATGCTTGAATCTAAGGTTACTTCAAACATGAGGAATTTGAATTCACAAAAATATTGTTTAATTTTCTGTATACCTTTTTAAACTCTAGAAATTCAGTTAATTTTACTTATTTTTAGCTGGTGAATCTCTTATTTCAATTTTTCCAAAAACCCATTTTAGGATTCTTTTCCTTATGCTTGGATGATCAATTGGATTCCATGTTTTAATCCAATCAAAATTCCATGGCACAAAACTAGAGTTGAAGAATGTAATATCAAAAGATTCTCTTCTCAAGAATGTAATATAAAACATGACAAAAAAATGATCCTAGAATGTATATTTGTTGGAATTTCACTACAGAAAATGGTAGGTTCTGGTAATATTCTCCCATTGAATTAGGTGTGAAATATTCCTTTTCACTATCTGTTTGAAGGTTACCAATCAGATAACGCAGGGCGTGATTTTAGAAATCTACAAAATCTGCATTTAAAAAAGGAGGAGCCAAGCTAGCATTGCAAGGCCTTCGGTCCATTTATTGTGGCAAACGTCTCGTAGGTCAAGAACTTCGGTTCGTTTATTAAAACTTTTTTTTCAGTACTTAATACTGAAATAGGCCTTTTAAAGTGATTTTTTCTAATTCAGATGATTTGATAAAAAAAAATTTAAAATTTTTTTTTAAACGTATGGAAGCCAATTGCTTAGCCATATGGCCGAACAGCTCCCAAATTGGGCGATGCACTCATCAGAGGGATGACGAATATATACAGTAGTTAAAAGGGGAAAACGAGAGGCTAACCACATTTGGGGAAGGGCAGATGGCAGAAAATATATACATATGACCAAAACGCAGTAAAAAACCCACTACGTACAAGCTCATTGTTCTATTTTCCCAAGGGGGTTGGATCTACAACTACTATGTTTGCTGCTGGTTCATGCCCGTTTGCTATTGGTTCATGCTCTCTGATCGGTGCTTTTTGAAATACTTTCAGTTGAAGGCTTCAGCACCATTAGGGTACTTCTCCTTGACATAGTTCTCCACACATATGAGGTAAGAGAAATCCGCTCTAAAACCATTTATGGAGACAACAAAAAAGCACCTGGTACCTTAGTATTTGTCGTGCTTACCAACCGTGACATAGTCAATCTTTTCACCCATTTTTGTCGCTTTGTCAGGATGGTGCTGAAAAACATTATCGAGTACCCAGGACTGATCTTCATCCGATAGTCGATCACCGTCATTGTAGCTGGAATTATGCAGAATTCATTTTGTCGACAGCGAAATTAGTTCAACATCATTAAGAATTTTCTCTTCCTCATATGTGAATAGATCCAAGCATCTTCCAGTGGCAGTGAGAATCCCATTAGCATTCCAACCATCAGGCCCCACAGGTGCAGGTGACTGGGTAGAACGGCTTCTCTGGTTTCTTCTGTCACCTGCACTTGAAGAACCCCATCCAGGAGCTCTGGTCGGTCGATTTGACCAATCATGTGCTCTATTTTCTTTCCAACTGTTGTCATATGAAGACTTCTCAATAAGGGAAGAACTCCAAACAGGAGATCTTGTTGGTTGATTCAACTCATCTTGTCCTCTGTCTTCATTCCAACCACCAATGTCTGAAGATCTCTCCGTATAGGTACCCTTTGGGCTCTCACTATCCCAGACAGAATTAGATTGACCATGCATCTTGTCCTTATCCCAAACATGTGGTTTGGCAGATGAATCATTTGGTTGGTTCCAACAATTTACATCTTGGGATTTAACATCTTTAACCCTCTCATTTCCTGCATCATTAGATTTCCAACCTCCCCAGGGAGTAGATTGATCAGATTGAATGGGCTGCTTCTTTTGCACTTCCATTTTATTCTAAGAATTAAATCCAGGACACTCCTCTGCTGTTGGTCTTTTAGATTCACTTGCCTGTGTTTCCTTTTTATTACTATTCTAGCCACCCCATGCATTAGACTGATCTGACTGTGTCTGGTGCTTTTTCGCATCTCCTATACTATTACTGTCCCAGCCACTGTGAGCATTAGGCTGATCTGCTTATGTCTGGTGCATCTTTTCCGCATCTCCCACACTATTACTGCCCCAGCCACCCCAGGCATTAGACTGATCTGATTGCGTATGGTGCTTCTTTTTCGCATCTCCGATACTAGGTTATCACTAAAATTGTCTTTCAGGGTAAGCTTGATTTCAAGAAGTTTTTCTTGAACTCTATTTTTGGTGGGTTGAATATTATATATCTCACCACGTTTAGCTGGTGCGTAATGAACGTATTGCTGCTGAAGCTAAGGAAAGTCTATGGATAGACTTGGCTATGGACTAGAATGTCTACTACTAAGTTGGATTATGATATGTGGTTGGACTTGGGATGATGTTGATGGGATTTAGTGATGGATCTGCTCCTAAGATTTACATGGGCTGAAACATAGGGAATGGTGTAAAACATGCTCTAAATACTTTAAAATTCACATGATTTGGCGACATGCACTTATAAAATAGTATAGCATGGTTTGTTATGTAAATATGAAAATAAGAGAATTTCTCAATGTTAGGTAGAGAAAAATAATGACTACTCAAGATAACTTGAGATACTCATCAATGTCAGCCTTAATCTGCTTTGCTTTCAGAGCACCATCAACCTCAGAGAGAATGCCCAGTGATTGGCTAATTTCAGCCGGCAAATCAATCTGCATTCAAGAGAGAAGAAAGATGCTAGCTTAATAGAGAACTATTAATTATTGATTAGGAAGTTCAAACAAAATCGTGATGCAGCCAACTTCAAGTTGGGAGTAGAAGGATTGGGCAACGTCATGTTTTATGGGAATGCACTTTGAATAACATTCTGCATTTGAATGCAACTGGGTGGAATCACACCACAGAAGCTGAAATGATAATCACAAAGGAACTCCAGCAGTACCAGAGCACCCTTAGAGTGCCTTTGTATAGAAAGTGAACCTACCCACAAGTAAAAAAAAAAAAAAAAAAAAACTGATGATACCACAGTTGTGTAAGATGAGGAGAAAGAAGATAATGCTGACATTCATGAGTAACACATACCTGAAAGTTGGAACTATCAAGGATAGGGTCAGGGGAACCAAGGTCCAAAAGCCAGTTCAGAAACAATCTGAAATATGCCCTTCGGCTGAAAGCAGCTAGCTTTCTTCTCTTCTGCATCCTTTTGGATAACTCTCACAATCACTGACAAAATCTGCCACATGTCATAATGAGAACACTGTAAGTAACCATAATGGAAGCAAAAGTATAAATTTTATTTTTATTTTAAAACAAAAAAAAAACAAAATTTTTTCCTTGTGCATGTGTTTTAACCTTGGGCAAGGGAAACACTTTACTTGATCCCTGGTTCACCGCACAATACTAACAACAACAAAGATAAATGAAGTTACAAATCATCGAATTAATTAAAGCAAACACCTACTGAGGTTAATGTAACTAGCAACATTTTTTACAACTGAAAGACATTTCCCATAACCACAAAAAAAAAAGAAAAAAAAGATCACTACCTTAATAACTAAAACCACAAGCTTTGCATACATATCAATAGCAACAAATGATGCTGGACTTGTTGTGGCATTTGTAGGAACAATGAGCTTGGATTAATCATGTCAGTGGCCAAACAATTTGCTACAGAAATATCCTGAAATTATAGGTAGAAAGAGAAGGAAAACTGTGAGGGTATGGAGGATTCTCATGGATTAATCATGTCAGTGGCCAAAAAATTTGCATACCCATTAACAACTGTGGGGGTCTGGAGGATTCTCATGGAAACATAATACAAACCACAGAAAATTTTTACCATGAGGATTCAGAAAAAGCGATCCGTGATATCATCCCCTTTAAGCAACCCACTTTGTTGTAACTGTGAGATATAATGGGTATAAGCGACATCGGTATTGCCAGGAAGTTCACAAATCCAACACCACTCAGCAAACAGATGAGAAACCTGCAGTTTATTCATAGAAAATGGAAAGCACATAGAAAAATCAAGATCAGACTCAAAGAAAAATAAAAAAGCACATAGAAAATGGAACAAGCAATGTTAAATAAGACAAACAAACAAGAACCTACACATCAGGAAGGATTTTCATTCACGATTCAACAAACATAAAATTCATTTCATTTCCTTTTTATGACTTCATATGTTCATTTTCGGGTTTTCTATTCTAATCCAATTTCCAATTCAATAATTTCCAAGTATCTAATAGGTCCCTAAAGTATCTGAAATTTGAAGAACTACAGGTGATTTGATAAATATTGCAACATATGTAAGCAAAGGTATTACTTGAATTCTATTACTACATGCAACTCATTAAAATTATTTTTACTCAAGTATATGCAACAACATATATATGCAAGCAAGGAAAACTATTACTAGAATTCTGACAGAGGACCACAGGCACATAGATTACTTCACTACATTTGCAAGAATTAATATTAGTATTTTTTTTTCCATAATCACCACCGCATCGTCCTGGCCATTTGAGATTGGTGTTACGAACCCTGTTTTGCTAATCCCACTATTATCGGAAAGTGAAAAATCCTTCATATCACTTCATATCTGAAAAGGAGCTACTCCATTAGTCATTTCCATTTTAGTGAATTGAAATTTTGTGATTGAATTCAATTGAGCATCCAAATGCAGCCTCAATGAACTTGAAGAGATTCCTATGCCAGTGAACTAAAAATGTAAACAACCACCATCCTAAAAGCTTTAAATGCCTGAAGTATATAATAAAGCCACTCCGCTTTCATCCCCGAAAGACTTTTTATCTGCAGTCATTCAGAAAGCATACTAGGTATATATACAATATCCAATTATCCATGTTTGTCTGCATGTTGCATACACATGAACATGTTACATATGCATACATAAACACATCTAAACCTACATAAATGGGCTATGCATAAATGCATGTGGACCTATACAAGTTTATACATACATACAGAGAGAGAGAGAGAGAGAGAGAGAGAGAGAGAGAGAGAGAGAGAGAGAGACTGTGCTACATTCATTACATGATTCTGTTTTGTCTTCTGAGTTTCAACCCAATGGTTTTTTTGGGTAGAATCAGTTTAGGTTGTATGTTCTCGCGACTGTGATACTTCTAATCCAACATGAACTGACTATTTAGGTAGCATTTGGATGCACTATCCAATAAAATTGCAATAACAAGTTCAATAAAGTGGAAATGACCAAATTGCAATTAGTTAGTATTCATATTCAATAAAGTAGAAGTCCGCTGTCAAAAGCAGAAATAAGTAGGCTGGATATCTACCAGGATGACTTTAGAAAAACATGGAACTGGAAGATGTGCAAAAATGAATCTACTCGATGTGCATTCTCATGAACATATAAAAACTTGCCTTCATACACCTATCCATACTACACAGACATGGAATAGGAAGATCCCTGTCGTCCATAAAATCAACTTTCTTTGTACCTGCCTTGGTCGAGAAAGAAGGACATAGTCTCAACTTCTAATCAGATGGGCCATGCATGTATTTTGAATGCAGGTTATTTTTCATTTCCTTAGATGCCATTTTGATGAACCGCCTACCACACATGGACGCCATGCTTGTGAGTAAGTAGTGTGAGTAAAAATCCAAGAGTATCTTTAAAAAGCCATTGGAAAAAAAAAAAAAAAAAAAAAACCTCTGAGAGACTTAAAGCAAAAGTCTCCTTAGAAGTAGGAATAAGTAGACTAAAAAATAAAAGAAAAAGACCAATGAATTGTTTGGTATTATTGGAAAATCAAATCACTAACTTGAAAAAATGTAAGCTTGAGGACAACACCCAAGTTCCAGCATTCATGCATGGTTATTGGGGTGAGAGGGTTCCGCGTCTTAGCATATACGTGCCCCAACACCATTCCTGTAGAGGTAAAGGCAACATGACATATGTAAGAATGGAGATGAAGCATAAAAAATATCCACAATTTTAAATCAAAGGTGATACCACCATTAACGTGCCTTAACTCAATAATCAGATTGGTACACTCATCAGGAAAAGGTAACCATGAACATGAAATTCACTTCAAACCAAACTCATCAGGTAAAGAACATAAAATAAAAAACCCAAATCATAAAGTACATCAATATAATTAAAAAGAAAAAACATCAAATTGCATAGAATTAGGGATTTATAGCAGTCCAAAATATGACTAAGAACATGAAATTGCCATTGAGAGCAGATCATGAGCTAATAAAAACCAAGTACAAAATGCATTAATAGAGGAAAGAGCCATCGAGATGCATACCATGAGTAAGAATATTAGCTTTGAAAACAAAACAATGAGCTAAAAACCATGGATATCTGGCTTCATGGTAAGATGATTAGGATAGTCCAGCTAATTTGCACCAATAGAGATAGCTGTCAGTCCAAAAATACTTACGGGGCCAATACATTTTTTTTTTCTTTTGTCAAGCAATGGATGTCCCACTTGAAAGGAATTTGATTACATTCTATTTGCATTTGCAATGTGCAAAATGGAGATTTCTGATATGGTTAGCCATAATAAAGCATTTTCCTATTTACCCTCAGGCCATGATGAATGTTCATTTCTCCCCAACAGCTCCATATCTCTTTCTACTGAATCACTCATAGCACATATGGATAGCAAGGTTAAAACAACATTTTTATACAAGCGCTTTCTAAAATTTCTAAGTGGGATGGGAAGTTCTTAAAAGAAACCAAAAAATAAAAAAAAATAAAAAAAAAACAAAAACAAAAACAAAAACAAAAACAAAAACAGAGCAAAATGAAACAAAAATAAAAAATAAAAAAAAATCATGCTGCATACTACAGAGTGTAGACATCCAAATGCTATTTTGGGCAAAGGAAAAACCAATGTATCAAACCATCAAAACACTAAATTAAAGATCATCAAACATGCTAGCAATTATGAACATTGACAAGCCTGCACATATTACAAAAATGAATAAATTGGGACTGCATCACATCAAGGAAAGCCCTTCAAAATGTACCATAAAATGATAACAAAAATACTGTAGTACCTTGCTATGACAAAAATATTCATGGCCAATTACAAAAGCAACGGTTCTTTCCATACAAAATCATTGAATCACCTCCCTTGATTATGACACACTTTTCCCAAAACAATAGCTTAGCAAAACAATTGAATTGCATAGGCATAGGATATTCTATTGGAACCATAATTTTATTTCTCAAAGCAACTGGTTGATTTTAATAAATGAGTTTTGTGTTCTTATTGCCAAGCCCAAGCTTGCATAAAAGAGTGTTTCCTTAACATAGAAGCCAGCATGCTAAGGCAACTCGTCCCTGCTCCCTGGGCTATATTTTCAATTCCATAAGTCCACAAATGCATCACAACTTACTTCAGTGGTTACACTTCCACATGTTTGGAGGAGGAGGTAGGGTATATACCTGAAGGTGGTGGCTGTATAACCATATATGCATGTTTTAAGCTTGCTAGTGTTGTGCATATAAAGCATGCACTTGCCCAACAAAACCCACTTGCAATTCAAATCAATGCAACAACAAAATCAAAACCTATGATAACTATTGTAATATATATTTGAAATATTAATGGAAAGAAGTTGTGATAAATACATAAGAGGTGCATGCCTGTGCAACATGGGCTTTGGGAATTTTGTCAAACAGTTGGCATCCCTTCCTCCACATGTTCTTAGTCCCTAGACACTAGATTGATGTTAGTGAAGCAACGATCAATTGGCTCGGGATCGAACCATGTCGCAGCTCACAACACCATATTAAGCTTCACAATAGGGTACACCATGCATTTTCTAAGGGAAATCCCCCTCTACATCATCATACAACAAATTTACAGATAAATTTTAGAAACTCTAATCTCAACATTCGATTTTAGTAAAAAAGTATAAATAAAAACATAATAATCAGAAACCCCTAAATTTAAACATCAAAAATTTGGAAACAAACAATAAGAAATTGATTGAAAATTGTTTCTACATAAACTAACCTTTCCTTAAAGAGCTTGTTTGGTGCCCTGCCTATGACTTTTGAGACAAGTAGCAGAGAGAGCTCTGCTTTCAAATCTATCAACGAAAATGGGTTTTTGATTTTTTATGAGTGGGAGTGAGAGAGGGGTTCTAAATCTTTCAGCAGAGAGAGGTTTTAGATCCTTCATGACCGGGAGTGCAACAAATCGAAATCATCCATTGATGAAGAGGAGTTCGTGAGATCGAGTGGGAGGGGATGGTTGGGGAGAGAAGAGGAGTTCGTGAGAGGGGAGATCGAGAGAGAGAAGGAGCGCAGGAGAGAGAGAGAGAGAGAGAGAGAGAGAGAGAGAGAGAGAGAGAGAGAGAGAGAGAGAGAGAGAGAGAGAGAGAGAGAGAGAGAAGGGACGGACCTGAGAGGGAATAGGGTTGAGTGGAGGGAGGGAAATGAATGTTTTGTGAGAGGGGGAAAAGAAAAAGGCAGTGCGGTTTTTTGCATTTTTGTCTGCTACAGTCCTGCTATAGTTTTTAACCGTAGCTAAAAGCCAATATGACCATAGCCATTGAACAATCTGTAACTGGCCTTCCATGGTTCATATTTGACTGGATATGGACGTACGACCTTGTCAAGGGCTTTGTGGGGTCCATCATGATGTAATCGATATATCCACTCCGTCCATTAATTTTGTAATTTTTTTCTATAGGGAATGTACCCAAAATCTAGGTAAATTGAAGGTTTAATTGAACCACACCATTGATCAATGGATTAATCTCCACTCATTCCTACCATGTGGTCCACTTGTGCTTTCGATCTACTTTCTTTTTTGGGTTCTTGCCCTAAAATACTCTTAAAAATGGATAGACGTATTAGATTGAGTACACACATTTTAATGGGCCTCGTAGAGTCCCTTATGAAGTATCCAAGGTTGTATGTACATCTGGTGAAGTTAGCTTTTAGCTACGGTTTTGAAGTTTTAGTTACGGTTTTAAGCCGTAGCAAATGAGCTATGGTTTATAGCCGTAACAAAAACCCAGAATAGTCCGTAGCCTTTGGTCATTTTTTTGGTAGTGATGGGAGTTAAGGATATACCCTGCTGATTTTGTAGCACTTGAGGGGAACGAGAACGCATTTGGGATCGAGTCATGGGAGATGAAAAACTCTGACAAGTTAATCTCAATGAAGGAGACGTAGTCAAAGTATTCTTTCCCCTTGTATGTTCCGTCACTCCCTGAGTAGGAGTGTATAAGGTAGTAGTGGGCATTTGAGGGACATCTGGTGGACTGGGAGTTGTAGCTTCAGCGGGTCGATCTCCCGATCATCTTAGAAGATCTAAGGGGGTTCCACAGGTAATCCAGCCTTCCAAATTGTTGGACAATTTTATCTGACAGATAGGTTTTTCCAGTGAAATCTTTAAACATGATTGGCCAAGGGTAGCGGCATGGTCTCTCTCCAATATATAATTAATGCCTTATTTAGGTCTGTAATGCCTCAATCTAGGAGGAGGCACCCAAACAGGATTATCTATTGAATAACAATGACGAATGAGGTAAAACTGATGTGCCCACCACCGCATCCAACATTAAGAGGCTCGGACTTGATGATTATATTTGGAAGAACGAAGTGGGAACCAATACATACAACTAGGAGCTACTTCCATATAAGCACCCGGTTGTATGGGCCCACTCCATAACTCTGCATAATATGAGTCATGACTCCATCCTTCGGCATGGTTTTGTCATAACCAAGTTAGTGAGTGAACCTATTAGGATAATAAGGTTCACGCAAAAACTCACTCCCTTCTCTTAAGGGAAGGCTGCTTGACCTGATGTAGATAAAGAATGTACATTCAATTGGCTCCAAAGATTCATCGTCTATTACATCCCTGTCTTCGATCTGATTTGATAAGGGAAATTGAAAGAAGTCGATGGAATCGGTATTCTCAATCTTGTCGACTACCCAGTCATATGTCTTCTTTATTATCTTTTGTCACTAATAGTGCCAAAGAGGAAGACGATCTGGGTTGAAATATTCTTTATCAGGTTCATCATATGTTTAGGGAAAGTATACACATAGCCACCCTAAAAAATAGTACCATGGTGTGTAAGCTGAAGAAGCCCCAACTACTTGACTTGTGTAATGTGTCACTACATCATCAAATTCCTTGTAAAGCGAACAAAGGACCAGTAGAGCTAGCGAATATTTCTGACCTTCTACCATCGCCCCTTCAACTACCAATAGAGTTAGTAGAATAGCATCTGCCCACTTAGAACTAGGAAGTACTACTAAGTTTCGTCAATATGCCAAAAAAGTAACTAGCTTGCCAAAAGAACTGTATTTAGTGAGGCCTCTGATCTTCTGCCTGAGATTCTCTAAGTCTTGAGAATGATTACACGAGAAACTGTGAGATAAACAAGAATATTCGAAGAAAATACTACATGAATATGACAAAGAAGGTTAGGAAATGTACCGTAAATTTCTAGTGAAATGCAAAAGCAATTGTAGGTGAGGTACTTTTCAAATATTGAGAAACTTTAACATTTCTCGAAAAAGTTTTATGGTGGTTTCCAAAATTAGTGGCAATCATCGAGAAGCCCCGCCATTCGATGAAGATCCCACAGAGTAATGCTGACATCACCTAATGGCAGATGGAATGAATTGATCATTAAACACCAATATTTAAGGAAGCCTTTAAAAATCACGGTATCCTTATAGAAATACTCTGAAGTGACTTCGATGGTGCTGTTTAAATCTATTCAATCAACATTTAAGCATGCTTCTTGAGTATTGCCTTCGCTTAAGCACCATAATAAGTATGAGAGAATAAGAAGCCACGTGTATGGAATTCTTTATTTCCCCATAAAGAATCTCAAAGCATTTCGAAGAAGTGATTGGGATAAAGAGTGTGTGGGTTATAACAAGGTATTAGGAACTGCACTGGGGAGATTCATCTAGTCTTCTACTTTGATCCCCTCTCAAGCAGAGAACCTTCCAAAATCTGCAGCTCCTTCCTCACCCAATTAGCAGTGAATAGAAGCATGTTCTATGTCATCTGATCAAATGGTTCGCTATAGGGGATTGACAAATGGTGATGAAGATTCATAGGAATAATGATCATTTCATCCCTGAAAGGACTGCGGAATTTAATCACATCCTAGTGTACTTTGACATAGTTGTTCACAACCACAAGTGTAGGGTCATGATGTAGTAATAATCTCGATAAAACTGAGGTCGAATCCATAGGGACTAATCTCGTGAGTATTCTGAAAGCAACTAGAAGTAGAATTATAAAAAAATGTAAAACTAATTCTAAAGTGATTGAGAGAGTAATTGTGATTAAAGCGATTAAAATTAAGAATTCAAAAGTGGGAACTAGGGTTTCCAAGGATCCACTTTTGGAGAATAGGAAAATCTATTACTTGATTCAAGGATAAAACTAAAATCAGAGTCCCATCTTATCTAGTTGGAAGATATAGCAATTAAGATAAATCTGAACTTCCTTTGACCGAATTATCAAAAGAGGAGAATTATGATAATTGGCAGGGATTCCATCACCAAACCATGCCTATGAGATAATGGTAAAAAATAGAATTTACCAATCCCATAATCTCTAAACATGTAAAGAAGATACTTAAAACTATGGCACTTCTACTGTAATTTGAGTCACAATAAACCATTAAAAACTGAAAATATTCCTTAAATATCAAACTAAAATTAAAATAAGTTCATCATAAATATAAATAAAAGAATAGAAATATCTCATTATGCTACTAGCTTCACCTCTTAGTCCTAGCTAACAGGTTTAGCCAACTATAGACATGATTGAACTAAAATTTCTTAAGAAAAACATAAAAAAAACTAAGGAAAAGGAAGAAAAACTCTTGGTGACGGCTTCTCCGCACTTTTGCTCCACTCCTCAAACCCTAGATGATACCTAAGGACTCCTATTTATAGTTTTACATCACCTCCTTTCACGGAAAAATCTAAAAACCACCTCAAATTTATGCACTTTTCCAAAATTGACTTCACTCTGTGCAATTTCATAGAATGACCTAGAGTTTCAGAATATGCTTCTTCAAGACACTTTAAGGAATATGTTTGTTTTCATGATAATTTCAGGATTCCTTTTCTTTACTTCAAATATTTGATTATCTTCATTCCTCACTTAGTTTTCTTGGATCTTTAGCATGTGAATTCTTCAATCTTGGCATTCTAAAATCCATCCCTTACCTTGGTGATTCTTGAGCATCAAATATATACTTTTAACACCCTTTTCAATTCAAGCTCTTAAATTCACCTTGCAATACAAACATGAAAAATAGAACATTAAGCATTATTATGTTCATAAAACCATGATATAAATGGAGGATAATATATAATATTTAACCCTCAACACAATCCCCAACCAGCATTTTGCTAGTCCCGAGCAAAGTATGTGTGAAATGAACTTTAATGCACAATGTTTAAACCATTTTCAGAAAACAATCTTTTGTGTAATCAAGTATGAGTAGACTCAATGACGAGAAAGTGAGATTTTGAAAACCTAGATTCGAATCACATAAACAATCAATCAAATAATTTTTTTTATCCATTAAATCAAAGCATAATTTACATATCAATTTTTTCAATGTGCGCAGTGAAGATCAACTTACTTTCTATAAGGATACTATCATTACATCATGTTAGCCCTGCTCATCACTTTAAGATTGGTTGAAAACTCAAGTACTGATTCCGAACTTATCCCCTTTTCCTTCTTTTTTCAGTTTTTGATTTTATATCGACAGTCATTTATATTCATTCAGTCTTTTCAGTCTTTTCTCTTTTCTTTCAGATTTTTTCATTCTTTTTCAAACTTTTCACCACACATGACCCTTTTTGTTGATCTCCTATTTTTTATCTGGTTCTTTTCATCTTTTAGGGTGGATAAAATTCTCCAGACTTGATTCTCACCATCTATTAATGATTCACATACTAACAATAAAAAATTCTTGCATTATTCATAGAAATAATTTGAATGTGTCTTGTGATTTAGATAAACGTGATATTCAAAATTCCTCCTAATCAACTGAGTACAAGAACTTGGGTGATAAATTACTTAGATGACTAGACTTCAGTAATTCAAAATTTAATTTCTATCTTCTCATCATACTTAAAATATTCTTAAATACATAACTTATTGCTTTCTAAATAGATAAACATTGAAAATTTTTCAAAATTTTTACAAAATTTACTCAAAATTGATAAAACATTGATTAGTTTACCTAATCTCCCACCCCCAACCTAAAATCTACATTGTCATAAATGTAAGTATGATTTGCAAAAGAGATAACGTAATTGAAGGAGAAGTGATGGAAAGATAGCACCTGATGAAGGAATTTTGAAGCTTCTTCCAAAGGATCTCAGTGTGAAAGTGCGTTAGCATAAGAGTTAAACCAACAAAAAGAAAACTATCTTAAAACAGCGGAAAGTAAACTATCCTATTCCTATGAAAGCGATAAACCTACCTATACCTCCATTAGAATAGGAGATCAATCCTGATACAGAGGATCATTTAGAGATATGAACATGTCCTATGAATAAATTTTCTCAACAAATGACTTTAATCAATGTCCATTTACTTTGAATTCATTGTCATTGTTTGGATCCAAATCTCGATAGCCACATGAGGATAAACATTGGTAATAGTGAATGGACCGATCCAATGAGATCGGAGTTTGCCCGGAAAGAGATGTAACGGAGAATTATGTAAAAGGAGCTTCTGACTTGGTGTGAATGATTTTCAAAGAATGTGTTGGTCATGAAATACCTTCATCTCGTCCTTATAAATTCTCGAATTCTCATACGCATCGTTCCGGATTTTTTCAAGTTCATTTAATTGAAGTTTATGTAGCAAGTCAGCGCTGTCCAAGTTGAAATTCAGATTTTTAATGGCCCAGTGGGCTCTATGTTCCAACTCTACAAGCAAGTGGCAAGCCTTTCCATAGATAAGTCTAAAGGAAGACATTCCAATAGGGGTCTTAAATGTGGTACGATAAGCCTATAAAGCATCGGTTGATTAGATTGACCAATCCTTTCGATTAGGGTTAACCATTTTCTCCAAAATGTGTTTAATCTCCCTATTGAAAATCTCAGTTTGTCCACTTATTTGTGGGTGGTATGAAGTGCTCACCTTATTTCTTTATTAAGTTTGCGAATAGCTACAAAAAAAATGTGAGCCCCCATCACTAATGATGGCTCGAGGCGTTCCGAACCAGGAAAGGATATTCTCTTTTAATAATTTAATGACCGTTTGATGGTCATTGTTCCAGCACGGAATCACTTTGACCCATTTAGTGGCATAGTCTACGATAAGAAAAATGTATAAATTTTCAAAGGATTGGGGGAATGGTCTCATGAAATCAATGCCCCAACAATCAAATGCTTCAATGATCAGAATGAGGTTTAGAAGCATCATATTTTGATGGGATAATGCTCCCAACTTCTGACAATGCTCATAAGCTTTACAAAACTCATAAGTGTCCTTGAACACAGTGGGCTAGTAAAAACTACACTGCAAGATTTTTGGCATGGTCTTTTTAACAAAAAAGTGACCACTATAGGCCTGAGAGTGACAAAAGGAGATGACACTTTGGTATTCATTGTCTGACACACATCTCCTTAAGATTTGGTCTGGACAATATTTAAACAAATATGTATCATCCCAGAATTACAAACCTCGACGAAGAATTTTTTTTCTTATATTGCGCAGTCCAATATGTCGGCGTGAAACCTATGGCAAGATAATTAGCAATATCAGCAAACCAAGGTGAATGAGAGATTTTAAATAATTATTCATTAGGGAACAAATCATTTATATGTATCGTCTCAAGGGAATTAGAGAGATCAAGGTGGGAAAGATGGTCAACCACTACATTCTCTACTCCCTTTTTATTTTTTATTTCCAAATCAAATTCTTAGAGTAGGAGGATCCATCTTATTAGGCGGGGCTTAACATCATTCTTAGAAAGAAGATACTTGAGCGCCGCATGATCTGTGTAAATGAAGATCTTGGGTCCGATCAAGTAGCACCCAAATTTGTCCAAAGTGAACACTATGGCTAAGAGTTCCTTTTCTGCAGTCGAGTAATTCACTTGGGCAAGATTTAAAGTTCTACTTGCATAATAAATAACGTAGGGTTTCTTTTATTTTCTCTGGCCTATAACCACCCCAAGAGTATAGTCAAACGCGTCGCACATAAGTTCAAAAGGAAGGCTCCGGTCGGGTGGCTGCATGATAGGTGCAGTGGTTAACATGTCCTTAAGCTTAGTAAAAACTTCAGGACACTACTCAGTCCACTCGTATGGTGCATCCTTTTGAAGTAGATTACATAGAGGACAAGAGAGGTGACTAAAGTCCTTTATGAATCTTCTATAAAATCCAGTGTGTCCTAGGAAGGCTCTCACTTCTCGTATGTTCTTGGGTGGAGGTAGGTTAGAGATAAGATCAATTTTAGCCTTATCTACCTCAATTCCCTTGGACAAGATGATGTGTCCAAGGAAAATTCCCTTACGAACCATGAAATGACACTTCTCCCAATTTAGTACCAAATTCTTTTCGTCGCATTGCTTCAGCACATTTTTAAAATTTTTCAAGCATTCGCTGAAGGATGGACTAAAGATTGAAAAATGTTCCATGAAGACCTCTAAATATTTCCCCACCATGTTAGAAAAAATACTCAACATGCATCGCTGAAAAGTGGCGGGGGCATTACATAGCCCGCATGGCATCCTTCGGTAAGCAAAGGTGCCATAAGGAAATGTAAATGTGGTCTTTTCCTAATCTTCAAGGGCTATCTCGATCTGATTATAGCCCAAATAATCATCGAGGAAGCAATAGTAAGAGTGACCAGCTAGCCTTTCTAAAATTTGATCGATAAAGGGTAAAGGAAAGTGGTCCTTATGACGGTATTCAACTTCTTATAGTTAAAGCACATTCTCCAACCAGTTATGATCCTAGTTGGCACGAGTTCATTATTAGCTTTGTCTACGATGGTGATTCTAGACTTCTTAGGAACCACCTGAGTTGGACTCACCCATTGACTATCGGATATAGGGTATATGATACCCACATCCAATAGTTTAAGAACTTTGGCCTTAACCACTTCCTTCATGTATGGATTTAATCTACATTGTGGTTATCGTGAGGTCTTCTTTGTATTATCTTCTAGATGAATGCGGTGAGTACAAATCAAAGGGTCAATTCCCTTGAGGTCCGCAATCGACCATCCAACGGCTCCTTTGTGCTTAATGAGAGTAGAGATGAGCATACTCTATTATTCTTGCTCAAGGTGGGAAGAAATCACCACCGGATATGTCTCACCTTGACCTAAATAGGCATATTTCAAACCTGGGGATAAAAGTTTTAGGTCAAGCTTTGGTGCCTTGAGGTTAGACAGTAGAGACACTATATCAATTTAGGGTAATTCTTCAAATTGTGGCCTTCACCAGTTAACTTCAAGTATCGGCATAATATTCAACATTGTCCCCGTCTCTCTAATCATATCATCATCCAAATCCATGAGAGTGGGTCAGGCACGTTCTAGAGAGTTAGAGGATAAGGTCAAAAGTGTTCTATCTTCCATGAAAGAGTCAATCATGTTAATATCGTGAAAATTGTCGTCATCCTCTAACTGTTTGCCTGTGTTGAAAAAGATATTCAACTCCAATGTCATATTCCCGAAAGACATACTCATGACTCCATTCCTTTAATTAATGATTATGTTTGAAGTAGCGAGGAATGGGCGACCAAGAATCATGGGAATTTGAGTGCTCATGTTACTGATGGGTTCCATATCCAGGATGATAAAATCTACCGGGCAGTAGAATCTGTCAACCTAGACCAACATATCCTCAATTACCCCTCTCGGTACACGAACTGAGCGATTAGCAAGTCGTAATTAGTTAGGGTGGGTTTTAATTCACCAAAACTTAACTATTTGTAGACCAAGTAAGGAATCAGATTTACGCTCGCTCTTAAGTTAAGAAGGGCGTGCTTAATTCGGTAGTTCCCAATGACACGAGGTATGGTTGGGCTACCAGAATCTTTGTATTTCTATGACACATCTTGCTTTATGATGGTTGTCACGCACCAAACTCGAAAATCGGGCTCGTAAAATTTTTGATCATCGAATTCGGTGCTGACAGCCTCCACAGTACCCCATTCTCGCCTCTCAGGGCACAAACGCTAAATTCTGATCCTTAGATCCTACAATGAGAATTTTCCAATGTACATTTATCTCATAAGAAGTATAACCATAAGTTTACCCAATTCACAAAGGCAACATCATCATCACATATCCACTAATATAAATATTGAATACTGTACTGAAAGGGAAATACATATGTCAAAAATTAAAGCTCCAAAAGTCCACTGCACGCTCCAAGCTCAACGCTGTAGTGACCTAACGTCACCTGCACGCATCTATCATGCATAACCTTATAGAAAGCTTAGAGGGAGATGAAAGCGTGTGCACAACGTAAGTGCCAAGTATGTAATACTGTAACATCCTAAATTTCGAGGGTCGAGCAAAGCTCTACTCTCGAGATTCAGAACATCACTTATGTCTTATGGATGATGATATTTAGATTTCTTTCATGTTAATGAGTTAAGCATGTATGAGATTATACTAGACAACACATCATACTCCGGATTTAATTAAGTTAAGAAAATACAGAATTCTAAACATGTCTGTATAAGCAGATGTTTCAAAATGTTTCTTCCAGAGTATGAGTATGTAACCAAATTAAATATATACATATATCCTTTGAAAATGAATAAAATGTGAAAATGTAAATGTGTCCAGCTAAACCCAGATATCCCAGTAATCCCTGTGTGACGATGTCTACGGTACAGACGATGTCTATGCAATGGAGTTGGAAGTAGGAGAATTCCTCCTCCTCATCCAAGAAGTCCTACTCCATTGCATAGACATCGTCTGTACCTGCATCTATATCAAAGTGTGGTTGGTGTTTTAAAACACCGTCCCAGAGTGGGAGTGAGTGATCAACTTAGTGGTTCTATAAGGCAAAAGTTACACATGTTATTAAGTCGATCAAAGTAGTAATGATAAAGCAATCATAAAAATCACTTCCTTACTACTCCTTTTAATGCAAGAATGGGGTGCAAGTAATGATGCATGCCCTCACCCATCAATACTCCCTTACACATGACTTCGACCGCCTATTTCGTATATGACAACACTTCATCAACTATACGACTCTAATGCCTTTTTGGCATATCCTAACTAATGCAGTATGATGCATGGTCGTGTTAGCCAAGTAATTAATTAACTCATTCATACAGTAAGTTTGGAAAGCTAGGGTACCTCCCTTTATAACATTGACCCAAATCAAACATTTGACACAGGACAACAACAGTGGTCCTACTCCTATGTTCTAGATCCATCTAGGTTCGTCACTCCTAGTTAAACACACACAATATGCAAGTTGCAAGAAGTTGTGCTCACGGTCACTATGGGGAGGCTCGTCACCCCTGTGTAGGCTAATAACATGAACACGGTGTCCCATACCACCATGCCCTACTTACAAGTCTTAGTTACTCATTGATCACTACAGGGAGTCTCGTCACTCCAGTGTAGGCCGACAACTCAGATACGGTGTCCCATACCACCATGCCCGGCTCATGAGACTTATTGAATTATGGTACCACGGTTAAAGTGGATCTTTACATTGGTGAGGGGTACCTTAGATTCAAGAAGTCGCGTTCATACATGGTAAACACACAATAGGTCAATCGGTTTATTAGGCAAGATCGATTGGTATGGACGCACGCTGACTTAATCAACATTTAGTGCATAAGTGCCCCTCGTGGTCTAGCCACTGTCGTCAATCGTCGTGCGACTCGGATTCATCGAATTTATCGAAGGTGGTGAGACTAATTTGACCACCCAAACAAGAAATTTTATCGATTGCCTGGGCTACGTTTGTAGCCTCAATCCTACTCAAACATGGCTAACAACCACGTGTAATATTTATCCCAGCATTCAACAAACAATCCATGTGGATTTCTCATGTGGGCATTTTATCAAACACATAAACCATGCTATTAAAACATGCATTTATCAATTGATTTCATAGAGGAAAATATACATACGTATAAAATAATGAAGAATCCTAACTTATTACTGGTAGTAAATACAATTCATCAATAATTTCTCATTTAGACAATCTATAAAACATCAGACTACGCTAGTTATAACATACATTTTATTAATCTTTATACAGAGATATTTACATACATATGACAATGATGAGTCCTAGATTAGCAATCATGGCAAGTACTAATCATTTTCAATCGCTCATTTAAACATTTCAACAAAACATAAGGTGCATCATTTATTTATCACAGTTCATAGGTGTACCTCATATAGAAATCAACGTATTTGAGACAATATGGTAGCAATCAAGATAGACATAAATCATTAGCTGACATGAAAGCATTGATAAAGCATAACCTAAGCTTTATAGCCCGGACCTTTCGTTAGTACGCTCGACTCGAACTCGGTCCAAATTCTACATTTTCAAAACTTGAACGTCGGACACCTAAATGATAAAACTAGTTAGCTAGGTTGACGAAAAACTATATGAGAGTTCTAAATTGATATTATGGTTGGTACTTCTTACCTGAAATCATAGCCGAAAGAGGTTTGGTAGCACAACGAGACGGTGACTAGACGCGTGGATTTGTGGGAGAAGATTTCTGCAACAATCTCCTAAAATTTCTCCTCTCTCTCCCTCTAGGGTCTGTGAAATTTGAATATGGGAGAGAGTGAAATGAGGGCTATTTATAGCCTCAGATGTCATGTAAATGGCCCCAATGCTACTTTATACATGGTTTATACAGTATGAGAGGCTGTTTCTGACGAACAGGGCTCACAAGGAGGCCCACGACTCATCTACTTCATAGGGTACGCTCTCTGATAATGGATCCATGCCAGAACATAATTTTGGTGCGATCGGATAAGCCGATCAACCATGGAGAACCTGTGTTAGATCAATGGTCATACATGTCCACGGTTATATGGATATGTGCAGGAAAATTTCCTTTCCCATGGGTGAATTTGGTCATAAACAAACGATCCGAATTTTTCAACTTTTCGTGAGAGTGAATGGCCCAATTCACTTAAGTTTCATTTCATTTTATAAAGATATTCACGTTTCTCACGCTCTTAACTCATGGCTTAAGTTAGGCATTTCTGGACACCATCTGGGCTTGATTCCCGTGATGGTTGTCAAGCCTAATAGGATGGACATAGTTCTATAATTTCGCGGACCCCCGATGTGTGATTTAAGTCCGTTACCGAGTTTCAGTGTACTCTTGAGAGCGACATGCCCTTAGGATTTCTCTTACGTTTTTAGGTGGCATTGAGCCAGCTATACTCTTGATTATAGGCCTTCCCATTTGTAAAAATGGTGGCCTAAGCTTAATCCACCAATTACTTAAGTAAATTCTGTCTAAGTTATATAACTAGACGTGGTCCTTGGGTTGTTCTGCCTGAGGTTATACTCTATCTTTGTATGGATTTTTCGGGACGTTACAATCTACCCCCCTTAAAGAAAATTTTATCCCCCAAAGTTGTACCTTTTCATACTTCTCGAGAATTTGTGGGTAGTTCTTATGGACTTTAGCTTCTGTTTCCCAAGTAGCCTCATCCTTAGTGTGGTATGTTCATAACACTTTCATGAGTGGGATGACCTTATTGAGCAATACTTGCTCTTTCCTATACAAAACATGTGTTGGCCGCAATACATAGGTAGCGTCTTCCCTTAGTTTTATTTTCTCTCACCTGGTGATATGAGTAGGGTCGGGAACATATTTCTTCAGCATCGACACATGAAATACGTTGAGTACGCCTGCGAGTGGTGTGGGCAAGGAGAGACGATATGCCACCACACCTACTTGATCAAAAATTTGGAACAGGCCAATGAACCTCGACTTGAATTTCCCTTTTCTGCCAAAATAAAGTACTCTTTTCATTGGGGAAACTTTAAGAAATATATGGTCCCCAACTTTGAATTCCAACTTCTCCGTCTCGTATCAGCGTAGCTCTTTTGCCTACTCTGGGCCGTAAGGAGTTGACACCTAATAATATCGATCTTTTCTGTGGTCGCCTGAATCAAATCTGGGCCAACCAAGCTCTTCCCACCAACTTCCACCCAACAATGTGGGGCCTGACATGGGCGTTCATATAAGGCTTCATAAGGAGTCATGCCAATGCTTGCTTGAAAACTTTGTTATAAGCAAATTAGACATAAGGGAGGCAGTCATCCCAGCTATCCTTGAACTCCAGTATGCACACTTGCAACATATCCTCAAGTATCTGATTTACCCTCTCTATCTGCCCATCGATCTGAGGGTGGAACGCGGTATGAAATTTCAGTTTCACCCCCATTGCCTCTTAGATTTGAGTCCAGAAAATAGATGTGAATCGTGTGTATAGGTCAGACACAATCTCTAGAGGAACTCCATGTAGTCGTACTATCTCCTTAATGTATAGCTTGGCTAGATCATCTGCCAAATTAGAAATCCGAATTGGGAGGAAATAAGCCGACTTCGTCAACCGATCCACAATTACCCAAATGGAGTCATGGCCTTTCCTCATCTTTGGTAACTCGAAAATGAAATCTATAGATATGAAATCCCATTTCCATTCGGCTATGGGCATGGGCTGAAGTAAACCTGGGGGTCGGCGGTGCTCGGCCTTGACTTGCTGACACGTGAGGGGCCTTCATGTTGTCCCACCAGTACGAACACTACACATCCCTATACATTTTTGTACTACCTGGATGCATTGCTAACTTTGAATTGTGGGTGGCCTCTAGAACTCCTCTCCTCAAGTCATGAAGGTTCGGGACGCATAGGCAGCCACGATATTGTAGACCTCCATCTAAGCCAATTCTCCATTCGGATTCTTCACCATCGCTTGCGCACTCCCTCATTTTCAACAATATCTCATCCTCTTTCTGAGTCACAATGATTCAATCATTAATAAGTGGTTGTACGTGAAAGTGTGCGACGGTCACGAATGACTCTTCCATTGTTAGGTTCTGTTCGAAGTCTCGCACAAACTCCACCATATCCCACTCCTTCACCATTAGTGGGGCTACAAATTCCATGATTTTCTTATGACTCAATGCATCGGCCAAAAGGTTGGCCTTGCCAGGATGGTAGGAGACTTCAAGCTTGAAGTCCTTCAACATTTTCATCCAATGACGTTGCCTCTTGTTCAGGTCTCTCTATGTAAAAATGTACTTAAGGCTCTTATGATCGCAAAAGAGCTCAAACTCCTTGCTGTAGAGGTAGTGTCTCTAGAGCTTTAGTATGAAAATGACTGTCGCCAACTCCAGATCGTGAGTGGGGTAATTTTCTTTGTGTTTTCTCAACTGTTGAGAAGCATAGGCCATCACCCTATCCTTCTGCATAAGTACACAATCTAAACCGACTCGAGAGGCGTCAGTGTAAATTGTATATTTGACCCTTTACTCTAGCAGTATTAGTACGGGCGCAGACGTCACTTTGTCCTTTACTTCTTAAAAGGCAGTCTTTACTTTTTCATTCCAAGCAAATTTAAGATCTTTCTGAGTAAGTTGGGATAATGGTTGGACTATTGTACGACCTGAAAAATTCCGTACTAAGACCCAAGTACCACCTTGATTGGAAATCACTTAGGATTAATTCTCTTAGAAATTTAACCTAAGTTACCTAGCGCTACGTTAGACTGGCTGTGAAATTAGTGCTGTCCACTTTAAATACGCTCTGTAAAACTTAAAACTTGTAGAATCAATGACGCTATAATACCCTAAAATCTAGGATCCAACTCTAAACCCAGTTGTTATAGGAAATGTTTGGTAACTTTGTATTGGATCTAGACCGCGCGTCGAAAGTCCGATATCTACAATCTCAGACCATTACAACTGCTTAGTTGGACTTGATAATCGTTTCAAAAATCAAGCCCAACTGATGTCCTGACACTATTTTACTGAGTTCGGAATGAAGAGAGTGAGAAAAGGAAAAGAATTAGAAAATTAATTTCATTTTTATGAAATCTGGCACGTGTCATTTGTGCGTTATTTTTAAGCATTCTGACCGTCAGAATTCAACCAAATTTCACCCTCGGATTAGGAAAATTGGCCCTTTCATGTCATGAAACTTGTAGCCCTGATTTAGGTTCGGTAACCGTCGAATTGAAACCGGTCCGCCACGGGCGATCTGAAAATCCAATCGGACTGAAAACTTCGCTGATTAAAGATCCGATGTTAAAGAGCTTAAGTCCGACTGCAATTGATAACAGGACCTCCAGAAGTGCTCCATTGGATCAGAAAGATCCCGATTTGGATATAACCTAAGTATACCTTGACTTAAGGTCCATTTTCGTTATGTTTGGGCTTATAAAGGGCCTTAAACCCTTAGCTTTCTAACCCATACGAATTTCCCAAACCCTAGAGATTCCAAAGAAAGAAAAGAGAGAAAGTGTGGGAGAATCCGGTGAAACTCCGTAGAATCCTTCCTAGTGCACCTATACTCTAAACTGGCGTATTTGAATCATTCTTCCGGCGATTCTGATTCCGTTCTTGGGTAAGTTATTTTAACCCTAACCTGTTTTGAAGCTTAGACTAGCTGTAGTAGAGTGCTAGCTAACCTGTTTCATGCCATAGGTAGTGTATTCGCCATTGACAAAGACACGTCATCTGAATCAACCTAAATACGTCTTTTCTGGTTTAAGGTGTGGACTATATGTGCTTGGGTTATGATTTTCAACTCTTTCAATGATAGTTAATGATTTATCCATGCTATGGATGCAATTATACATGCCAAATATGCTGTCTGTTTTGTCTTCTGTATACGTATGTTGTATATTGTAAATACAGTATTTCATGTATTATGTTAGAATACACGTATACGTATGGAATTTGCTGAATTGATTGCCATGATAAATTGTCGTTATTATATGCTTAATATATATACGGCAACTCCTTAGCGAAAGGACTTACCCTACTTTGCAACGGTGTCGACATACGTGATGTATGTTGAATAGTGTAACCTAAATGTTTGAATAAATGCCTAAGTGAGTTAGTAGTTAGTAAAGTGTGATGGTTGGGATATGGATTTCAACCACAGTATTTGTGTGTATGATTCCCTCCATGAATCATGTAACTTAGGTTGTCCATGTTAAATGAGTGTATGATTTCCTCTATGGATTGTGTACCTAGTTAAATCATGATAAATGTGTGTATTAATTTGTGCATGTACTATTTACATTTTCACGCTATACTTAATTTGTTGTTCATGTGAATGTAGAATATGACTCATATGCTAGTTATTATCCTTGTATGTGAATGGGGCTGTGCCACAGTCCAGGTAATCGGAAAACATTTCGCAAGTAGTGGTTGAGGTTACTTTCGCCACACAAGATGAGTTTAGTAAATCTGAGTCGTGCTTAGGGAGTTCGGCAGTGGTTAGGCCACACGGAGTGCTTATGCATTCCATGTCGTTTAACTCAACGTGCGCTTGACCTAGTTGAGCTTATCAACTAACCCAATTGACCGATGCTTGTTCACCATGTTTAGTCGCCACTGTTTGAATCTAAGACATTCAGCTTACCAGTGTAACTCCCGTTAACCATGGTACCAAGATCCCTTAAGACTCATGAGTCGGGCATGGTGGTATGGGACATCGTGGTCATGTTGTCGGCCTACGCTGGGGCCACAAACCTCCCCGTAGTGACAGTGAGCACCCTACTCTGAGCAGATTATGGTGGTATGGGACACTATATTCGTGCTGTCAGCTTACACTAATTGGTGACGAGCTCTTTGTAGTGACCTTGAGTTTATCCTGACACCGCATGGGGGCGACGAGTCGTGATGCAGTCTTAAGGATATAAATAGGCCTGTATTGATAAGGTGATGAGGGAGTGGAGCAACGATTGCACACAACAGCCCTGACAGTCCTTGTAGCGACCTAGAACCATACTATCGTATGAGATATCCTAGGACTGACGACCCTAGAAAGGATCAATGTTAGGAAATGATATAAGAGAGGTGTCTTAGCTTCTCAATATTGCTGTATGAAAAGGACTAATAATAATTGGGTAATCACGTTCATGACATCGCACTGCATGTGCCATTGGCGTTGGTGTGAGAGCATAGTGGTAGTGATTCATGTCGCGATCATTAGATGATGTAGCATGAGGGAGATTGTGATAAGGGCATGCATCATTCTTCATGTCATCCTTGTATTAATAAGAGATCTAGGAAATGTTTGATTGTACTGCCTTATCATTACTGCTTGATTGGATTGATAACATGTTAACTTTTGCTGTATAGTACCACTGAGTTGATCACTCACTCTCACGTTCTTGGATGGTGTTTTAACACCAACCAGACTTTACTTTAGATACAGGTGATGGCGATACTGGCGAGGCAGGGCCAGACTTTGATGAGGATGAGGAGGCGTTCTCATACATGCAGTTTTCAGGCGGGTTCGACTTAGCCTTGTCCTGACCAGCAGGGATTTTCTGGGATATGCATTGTATTATTTTGAACATTTTATGTATGTATTTTGAGACACAGATATATGTATATTGCCCTAGGCAGAGCACGCATCATTTGGGAATTTATTTTGAATCACGTATATATTTAAGTCTTTCGCTTGCTTTACCTTAATATTCTTGAATTATGTCTGCTAATCTAGCTTGATCTATATCATGTTTTATGCATTAATACAGACAACATACAATCATCATTGAATATGTTGCATAAGTGATGTTTTGGAACTCAGGAGCTGAGTTATACTCGACCCCCGAATTTCAGGGCATTACAGCTATCTTGGAGAAATCTTTAATGAATCAGCGATAATAGCTGGCAAGTCCGAGGAAACTCTTCACTTCTGTAACTGAGCCAAGCTTCTACCAGTCCTGTATCGCAATCACCTTGGCAAGGTCCATGGTGATTCCTTCTTTAGAAATTACGTGTCCCAAAAACTTGACTTCTTCCTTCTAGAAGTTGCATTTTCGACAATGTGTAAACAACTGATTCTTCCTAAGAGTATCAAGGATTGCTCGTAGTGTTCTTCGCGGCCTTTCTGACTCTTTAAGTATATCAAAATGTCGTATATAAATATGATGACAAATCGGTAAAGATATGGCCGAAACACCCAGTTCATGAGATCCATGAATACGGTCAGTGCATTTGTAAGTCCAAAAGGCATCACAAGGAATTCGTAGTGCCTGAAGCTAGTCCTGAAAGCTATTTTCTGTACGTCTTCCTTCTTGATGCTCAACTGATGGTACCCGAATTGTAAGTCTATCTTAGAGAAATACTAAGCCCCCTTCAATTGGTCAAATAGGTCATCTATCTTGAGCAGAGGATACTTGTTCTTTATTGTAACGTAGTTCATCTTGCGATAGTCTATACACAATCATAGTGATCCTTCCTTCTTTTTCACGAATAATACGGGAGCTCCCGAAAGAGATACGCTCGACTGTGTAAAGCCCAAGTCCAATAAATCATCGATCTGTTTCCTCAATTCCTCCATCTCACATGGAGGCGTGTGGTACGTTGGCAAGGAGATAGGTGTTGCGCTTGGCACAAGGTCGATGGTAAAGTAGATCTCGCACCGAGGGGGTAGTTCAAGGATCATTTTGAACACGTCCGTGAAATCCTAGACCACAGGCGTATCCCCAAGTGATAGATCATCAAAATTTTCCAATAAGGAAGCATAATAAAGGACCCGAAAGGGATAACTGACCTGAACTAGGAAGGTGAAGGTCGTACCCTCGGGCTCATGGGCTGTCACTAACCTGGTCTCACAGTCAATCTCCGCCTTCATTTTAGTGAGCCAATCCATGCCGAGGATAACGTCATAATGATAAATCTCAGTTATAATCAGGTCAACGCGCACCACTCTGCTCCCCAAGCAACACCTACAAAGCTTAGTGGCCTCTAAAAAGGTTCCTGCTGTGACAATGACTCTTACCCTGATCATAGGGGTAGTGTCCAACTCTAATCGCTTAACTGCAGAGCATGCTACCATAAAAATAATAGACCCGGTGTCCACTAAAAGGAATACATGTGTACCTTGGACCTGGGCAGTGACTTTAAATGCTAGCGGTACTTTAATTGCAGAGTCAACTGCTTCGATAGTGAGTGCATGTATGTGAGCCTGTTGCAGGCGATTAGGCGGCGCTGTCATAGGTTGTTGAGGCGGTCTATTTCGGGATGCAGGAGGTCGATTGTATAGTTACGCCGGTGCCATGGATCACAAAGGAGGGGTTGAAATAGCATGCAGGGGCTGGCGATTATTCCTTTGTGATGGCGTGTAGCCGTTATCCCTCATCTTGGTAAAGCAGAAGGGGTCAGTATGACCCACTATGTCGCAATAGGTGCACGGGTGATTAAAATGCCTTTGTTGGGCCGATGGAGCCATCAGTCTGGGAGGTGAGATCACACGTGACCTCTTTCCAAGAAGCAACTGGGTCTGCAGTTCGGACCTAGGCCTCGAGCCCATTGGCAAGTGTGTTTGAGACACCCACTCACCATCTTGCTCAGCTCACAAGGACATGTTCACTAATTCAACATAGTTGGAGATGCTAGCATAACACATCTTGGTGCCGATGTTAGCCCGCAAACCTTTTGAAAATCACCGCATTCTCATAAGCTCATTTGCCAAAATTAAAGGAGCATATCTAGCTAGCTCTGTGAAACGTTTCTCATATTCTGCCATTGTCATTCCCCCCTACCTGAGGTGGAGGAATTCACCCTCTTTTTCATTACAATAAGTGGGAGGGGGGGAGTATTTCCCATGGAAACATGTTTCGAACCCGTCTCACATCCACACAAATCCTTAGGGAACGGTTCATAGGACACTGTCCCACCATAGGCTAGCCTCCTTCTAAAACATGTATGTAATTAGCTCAACCCGTTCCACTTTAGTATAGTGGAATGGCTTTAACATCTAAGAAATACAATCCAACTAGTACTCAGCCTCCTCGGGTCTATGAGTACCCACAAAAGTGGGAGGACAGAGGTACTAAAAACGATTAAATAGGCCGTATGCGGCCATTGTCCCGGTGGCCTGCATGAGTTGATCGGTGAAGCCACATTCATGTTTTGTGAGATGGCCCCCGATGTAATTGCCAAGACCTATTGTTGCTATTGCATCAAGAGCATCATCTACTCTAATCTATCTAGGGGAGGGGTTACCTAAGGTATATATGGCGCCGATGAAGAAGAATGATTCTGACCTAGAATCAGTGGTGCACTTGACGTTGGCCCATTTGTGGGGCCGGTGGCCGGTTGTCAATCCGGCATCGTCTTGCTACCTGAACTCAAACTAGGGCCCGTTTGGCAATTATTCAGGAGAGGGGACACGTCAACCAACCCACCAGGTGGGAGACATGCCATATTCCGAATGGTCTTGGGAGGCATTCCCTATATACAATATAGGGTATAACATTTATGAAATTAAAATGATATTATACATACATCACCAAATTTTTTCCAAACATTCCATGTATTACCAATCAAAAGAAGCTCCGTGAATTTCATTAAACAAAATTTGTCACAGGTACATATGGTATAACATTACATGTACTATGACAGAGAGTGCATGATGGCTTACTAAGGCAAAAGGATTTCATCATTTACAACCCCAACCAGTAAATTAAGCCTATCTAAGGCCATTATAAAAAAAAAGTAACTACTAAATACACTACTAATCCTCTAATTATGGCGAAGGTGGAGGTGCTCCCTTATCCTGCATGCAGCACAGTAGGGCTTTCAGGGTGCTGGACATCCTCTTGAACTTTTGCTTCAGATAGGCCTGATTTTCCTCGATCTTAGCTAAACGGGCATCGTGGGCGGCCCGATCCTGGCAGTCGTCACAAGTGGTGGGAGGTTCCCAGTTGGAGTCCTGAGCCTCCTTTTTCTTCTTCCTGTTCCTCTTCCTCACCTTCTTTCTCTTCTTCTGTCTCATCCTTTATCTCATCCCTAAATTCTTCAAGTCAGGCCTGACGTTGCCTGGGACCTATTTTCATGTTGTTGAGGGTGGTCTCGTTGATGAAATGGATAGGGGTGAGATTTTCCATATCGAGCCTGAATCTAAAATTGTGGGCAATCTTGCATACTAGTTGGCCAAACGGGAAGGATAAATCCCCCCGACTAGATTGCACCGCCTTCACTATCTGAGTCAAGGCAAGAGTGGGCAGGCACACCTTCTCTCCCTGTCCAACTCGATATGGGAAATCCACCATAAATCTAGTGCATTCAGTGCGGTTGCTCCATCTAGGATACACGTTGTACGCGCATATGTGGTGGAGCAGGTGATAATCGTTGGTCATGTGCATCGTTCTGAGGCTGTTTTATTGCCTCCACTCAGCGAGTCAGCCACAAAGGAAGCATGTGCGAGGATCTCTCTCCCATCCATCAGTGAGATTCGTCTCACTAGCATCACAATGCCGCTCTTAACTACCATAATGCAGGCTATCATATGCACATCGACTTTGGTTTCTGTTCTTCCCAAAGGAATAATAAACTAGAGAGGATCAAGAGTCGGGTCCTTTATATGCCTGTAGAAGGCCCGCATGAAGCCCTCACTTGTATGTGTCCTGCCTTCAAACATAAGACCCCATCCATTGTCCAGAAGGTGGTCGATCACCGGGTACATCCCGAACAATTTCTCATCCACATGAGCTTCAAAAATACTTTACGATGACGAAACTTATTGAGTTCAATGCTCACTGGTAGTGACCTCTCTAACGGGATTTGGGGGTCAAGGTCCCACTTTGACCTCCATTCGGCGCTCGCAATTACCCCGACACTTGTCTTCTTTTTGGAGTGACTCGGACAACTTCGCAAGGCCTCTTCCGGGGTCGGTCATTTCTTCCCCATAAGGGAAAGGGGTGAAGAAATAGAGAAAATGGCAGCCATAATCTTGAAAAGGGCCATGGAGGTGGAAGGAATATAGAAAGAAGGGATTTTTTTTTTGATAATGAGTGTTTTGGGAGCCCTAGGTGATGGATTGTGTTCAAATGAGCAAGAGAGAGGAGATGTAAAGGATGATCTGGAGAGATTGAGGAAAAGGGTGAAAGTGCCCTAGTTTGTCAATTAGCGTGAAGGTTGGGTCAATCAAACTACAGATCCTCATAGGAATATTAATTCAAGTGTCTACCATAACCAGATGTGTGGAAGCTCACCATAGGTAAATCTAAGCCTTACATCTCATGACCTAAAACACCAGGTTAATAAAACCTTTAAAATAAGTTAGAACATTATAGGGTTTATAAGTAAGAAAACTTTTTTAAAAATATTTTTTTAAAAAGTTTTTCTTGCTTTGCTGATTGTATTGATACACATCTCGATATGATCGACTTGTGCTGTTGATATCCTCGATGACAAAGTGATTCTATAGGAATGAGAACAAAACTGTCCAGCAACCACATACATATCTGGATGAAATTATCGATGTATCGATATACCTATTAATATCATCGATATTTGAATCTCGAGTCAATCGAATGTGACTTGATAATATCGACAGGAAGATTTCGGAGCCCCTATTTTTACTTTAGAAAATCATATATGCTTCGATATATCGAAGCCATCCTCGATACCATCGGAATTCAAATCTTGATGATATTGTATGGCTCTCGATGATATCGGTCATGGGCGTAAAGTTTTTCAGCAACATTTTTCAGATGGTTTTCAATTTCGATCGGGGGTCACTCAATAGAATCGATATTCAAATATCGATGATATCGAGGCCGTATCGATTGCATCGAGAAAGGACATAAACTGTCCAGTAAGCTCACCGATAAAATCCTTAGATTCATCGATGCATCAACACGACCTTTGATATCATCGACATTCAAATTTTGATGATATCGAGTATCCCTCAATCATATCTGTTGAGGGTCAAATATTACATATCAGACCCTAGTTTTTACCTACATTTACGAACATAATACTGTTTAATAGCCTATTTTAATCGTGTTTGTGTTGCACGTGACTTTAAGAGCTTGGACTGAAAAAGGGTGCTAAATGCATAGATTTGACGCTTAGAATTCACCAAGATAAGGGACGGACCCTAGGAGACCGAGATCGATGGATATACAAGCCAGAAATCCGAGAAAGCCGAGAAACTAAAGCTCAAGTGGCCTAAAAGACATCCAGAATATAAGATCACAAGGTTCCCACCATTCGTTCAGCTCAAAACTCCATACGTGTCCTAAGGACCATAAATGAACCATACATGTCAAATTTGAGCAAGTAGATCATTGTGGAAGTGGCCCAAAGGACACATCAGCCCCTAAAACCCTGATTTGGGGCCCACCTATTGTCTGGATATGCTTCAACTTCTGTCCCCACTGTTAGAATGAGATGATAAGATAGATGGATGGAGAGGATTTCTCATAACATCACCATGGGGCCTACACCAGCACGAGCGTGCACATATAGTGTGCACGTTCGCTGTGCACCGAACATCACAAAAGTCGGTCAGCATGCGTTGACCGACGTTTCTTCCCAAATAGAGAACCCAACAGTGTCCGCATGGTGCGAACGTTGATTTCAGTTGTGGGCCCCACTCATCGTTATTTTTAAAGATCGGATCCGTCCATTGCATCCGGAGGGTGGGTGTAACCCACGCCTAGATGTCCTTTTGGCCTCATAGATGCGATCACAGGATTTTCACCTACAAACACAGGATGAACGGTAGTTTGAGTTAGTACAGTAGGCCATGCTAGAACCTACCAAAACCACCCCTTCCTGACTAGTTTTTCGTCCGGAATCTAATGGACGGGGTGGATTCTTCTAAAAAACATCATTGTGGGCCCACCAAACACGTTCGCGTACTCTGTTTATGCAGGTACGTGCGTCCATGAAAACCGGATTCCGTGAGCCATTGCGTGCACACATCTTTGACCGGATGAACGATCTAGACCATTTAAAAGATCCATTAGTGGGCCACGACCCCAACCATGAAGTCAGACTCCGTGGACAGGCCGTCCACCATCCCGAATCTCAGGCCGAATGCAAGAAGTTCTAGCCACTTAAAAATTTACACCGACTCTCGCTGCGAACTGTGGAAAATAAGGTCGGTTTTGCAAACCAACCTGCTAATTGCGGACATGTTATAAAAAGGGAGAGGGAGGGTGTGAGTGGGGGACGTCCAACATATGGGCAGTCGTGGAGGCAATTTGCAGGGGATGTTAGTAATAGAGAGAAACAGGGAGAGTATTTGTTATAGTTTTTATTTACTATTTTTTCTTTTTTTATTAATTTTGGAAGATTTAGCCTAATCATGTCTATGTGTGGACAAACCTCTTAGCTCGGGCTAAGAGGTGAAGCTTGTAGCATGATGTGAGACTCTTGATATGCCTTTTATTTATATTGAACTGATGTTGATTTTAGTTAATTAAGAAAATATTTTTAGTTTTTAATGGTCTGTTGTGACTGAAATTACAATGGGTCTGTGATAGCTTTGAGCATGTTCCTATTCCATTTATGTTTATGACATCAGAAAGCCCTATTATTCACCATCGTCTCCTGGGCATGGTCGGATGACGGTACCCTTCCTATCCTTCATACATTATTGATTGGTTGGTAATTAGTTTAATTCTATTATTTACTTTATCTCCTGGGCATGGTTTGGAATCCATTCTAATTCATATACCTTTCATCTCTTTAAAACTATATCAAAGGAAGTTCAGTTGATTTTCATGGCTACACCCTTCAACTGGAGGAAGATAGACTCTAAGTCCAGTTAAGTTCTTGGAATAGGCATAAGATCTCCCTGATCTCTACAAGTGGATCCTCTGAATCCCTAGTTTCCTTCCTCTGAATTCTTTAAATTTTTGATAATATTTTTACCATTATTTCCTTAAATTTCTTCAATTTAGATTTCATCTTAGCTTAGTTTTATTTCTACTTAGTTTCAGATAACGTATAGGTATCAGTCCCTTGGGATTCAACCTCGGTCTTACCGAGTTTTATTATTACATCACAACCCTACACTTGGGGTGTGAACAATATCTGATGACCTGAAAAATCTCAAAGCAATTCTCTCTCATTTTTCAAATGTCGAGGAATTGATCCTTGTATCGATAATATCGGAGTTTGAAATTCGATGGCATCGACACGAGTTTCGATTCCCTTAACCAGCTTGCAAGAGGTTTTTAAAAGCATATGACATTGAGTTTGTGTCATCAAGCCGGCCATCATTACAATTGACAGTATACACTCGATGATATCAACCCTGCTCGATGATATCAAACTCTGTCATAAATGTGACCGTTTTATATCCGTTGGAACCTTTTGCCTATATAAAGAGAGCTTATCTATTGCTGTTATGAGAGAAAGAAGAGAGTACTTTTGAGTGTTTAATCTTAGATCATTTATACAAATCCCTTTCTCTCAAGGGAGTTCATCCTCCAATCTTCCCTCATCATTGATATTCAATAGAGTGGATTGGGGAATGAACTTCTGCATTCAAGGATCCTCAAGTTACTACCTTAATGGCAAATCATTAAGCTGGGATGCCTTGAATGCATAGATGATTGGAATCGCTCTATCTTCCTAATAGAAAAATATTTAGAGAGTATGATTCCATCATAACCTTGACCCAACCCGTCGCCATATATTTGTAAGCCCCGTATCCTAGACCGTACCGTTCCATAAACTTCCGCGGTCTTACTGGTCGAATTCCGGCAACCTTCGACCCTTAACCAATATTTGTGTATGACCCTGATTCGTATGCCGTTAACCTGTATCGACTCAACCCAAGACCTTGCGCGCCAAGGTAATACCCTGGTCAAGAGATGTGGGCCAACGTTCGGTGTGAAGAAAATGCTGCGCGTTGTGAAACCCAAGAGAATCTCTACGAGGTGTCACATCAATCCATCAATCCATCACATGTCAAGTACAAGTCAAGTACACATCACCTTTCACTCATTCCCAAGCAACTACAAAAGTCAAGAATCTCTTACAAGCCCATACCTCTCTTACACCAAAAGCCCTCAAAGTCAAAAAGTTCTTACACCACCCAAGCTTTTTTTACACAAATGGCCACAAAAGTCAAGATTTTCTTACACCCATCACTCACCACATCCATCACCCATCTCTCTCTCCCTTTACAACTCTCTCTCTCTCTCTCTCTTTCTCATTTTCAAACTCAAAAAAATCTAAGGAGAGAAATTTCATACGTATGAGAATTTTCCAAGCCTCTCCCTCTCTTTCAAAACTTTAAGTGTGGCCCACTTTCTTACCCCATGATCTCTTATCCTAACCATCCATTCCCCATCTCCTCCATTGGAATCAAAGCTAAGGTGCTAAGGAACTCATAGGAGCAAGAAGATCGAACGGTGGGTGCTCCTCTAGATGTAAAAAATTTAATTTCTATAGCCTAGATGTTTTCTTTCTTTCATGAGGGAAGTGTAGGACCCACCAATCAATGGTGGAGATCCCACACAATCCCATGGTTGTGGCCTAATGGCCTACCTTATGCATGCATGATCCATGCATGGGGCCTTTCTCTATGGGCCCCATCCTGGTAGTTTAATTTCATATCATATTATGTTTGGGTCATCTAGACCTTATATCCATGTGGGGATGACATCCTCACCATGCATTTTAATTATAGGCCATGCATGTGCAAGATCCATGTTGTAAATGTAAATCTAGGTATAATGTGCGGGTGTGATTGATCTTGGGAGGGCTCAATAGTGGCGGAGCCCCTTTTCCTATGGCCGAATTATCCTTCTATCTCTATTTTTTCTCATTTTATTTCCTGATGTATGTGGCCCATTAATGTATTTCCCTTTTTATTTAACTTATATAATAAATTTTATCTAAGTACATGTTGCTGTCCAGAATTTTCTGGACAGTTTCTGATTGTTTTTGGACCAGATTTTGAGACTGTTTGGGGGACTATTCATACCTATTAAATATACTTTTATGAAAGGTGGGGATCTTATCTTGATGTCCCCCAAATTTTAGCCCCAACTGACCTTCATTGGGGTCCTAAAGGTGTGGTCCAAGTGAGGTGGACAGTCTGGATTTTCTACACTGTTCCAGCAACATTCCACCATGGGCAGTTGGATTTTTGAAATTTATTAAAATACCTATGAATGTTTAAAAATTATAAAAATTTTCAGGGGGGTGGCCTACTTATGGTAAGACCCACCTACAAAATTTTGGCGCCAATTGCCGCCCGTACACACCATGGTGATGGCGGGACCGGCCCATTATAATATGGTGTACAGATCAGTCCGATTTTCAGGACAGATTTATTTATGTAAATGAATTAAAATATTTACAGATGTTCAAAATTTCAAAAATTTTTTAAGAGTGTGGTCCACTTATGTTAGAACCCATCTACCAAATTTCAGGGCCAATGGACCCCTGTACATACCGTGGTGAGGGAGGGACTGGCTCACCACGTTGGGACGTCCAGGTCTATCTGATTTTTCTGGACAGTCTGTTTTATTTAAATTAATAAAAATATTTAGAGATATCTAAAAATTATAAAATTTTGTGGGGGTGTGACCCACCTATGGAAGTATCACTCTATGAAATTTTAGCTTCAAGTGACCCCGTTTGGGTATCCAAAAGAATGGGCCAAGATGGTTGGACTCCCAGATTTTTTCTGTTGTGCAGTCCAGTAATATGCCTTGATAAAAAAACCATAATTCAAAAATATTACTTCTGATGGTAGGCCACCTTTTTGGGTTTCCTCTCATTGTATGCATGATGAGGGACCTTGGCCCTCAATTTTTAGAGTTTTAGAGGCCTTGGACCCAGTCCAATGGAGTGCCCAAATTTAGGACAACAACATGTTATAATTATGCTGGCCTTGGGCTGAAATTTTGAGGAGTGGGGCCCACCATATTATAAAGATCTTAAACGAAATGATTTATACCTTTAGTTCCTTAAATGTTGGGCTTAATGAATGCACTTTTGAGGCCCACCACAGTTGAATTTAATTGGGTCCATGAATGTAGCTAGTTGTTGAACTATTTAAGGCCCATAGAGTGGACCCATTTGATGTGTTCCAAGGCTCATGGGATTAGGCCCATTTGATGTAATTTAAGGCCCATAGAGTGGACCCATTTGATGTGTTCCAAGGTCCATGGGATTGGACCCATTTGATGTATTTTAAAGCCCATGGGATTAGGCCCATTTGATATGTATAAGGCCCATGGGTCGAGAACCATTTGATGCAATCTAAGGCCCACGGGTTATGACCCATTGCAATGCACATAAGGCCCATTGGTGCGGCCCATTGATGTGGCCCATTTGATGAGTAAAAGGCCCATATGACATGGCCCATTTAATGTATTTAAGGCCCAATGGGGTGTACCTAAGGTCCATTGCAATGTGTGATCTCAACCTGGTTTACGTAATGTTATTCACTACGGGCTACACCTTAGGAGCAACGTTGGTTTGACGTCCACATTGCGAGTATAATGTTGGTTAAATGTCCGCATTGCGACTCTCCCTAGGGTCCATTGGTAGGCCCGTACTTGTTGTATGTAAGCCGTCTAAGCCAGCTGCGTTGTAAGGATAGGGCATTACTTTATAACATGCTTAGTATAACTCCATGATGCACAACCCATTTGTATCGGTCCATTTGATCGGCCTGCTCGTATCGGCCATTTGATTGATTTAGCCCATATGATTGATTAGGCCCATCTTGATATATTTGTGGCCTGTTGATAAGGCCATATATGAGGCCCGTTGTTGAGGCCCACCTTGATGTGTATGAGGCCCGTTGTTGAGGCCCACCTTGATGTGTATGAGGCCCGTTGTTGAGGCCCACCTTGATGTGTATGAGGCCTGTTGTTGAGGCCCACCTTGATGTGTATGAGGCCCATTGTTGAGGCCGTTGTTAAGGCCCACCTTGATGTGTATGAGGCCCGTTGTTGAGGCCCAGAGGCCCACCTTGATGTGTATGAGGCCCGTTGTTGAGGCCCACCTTGATGTGTATAAGGCCTGTTGTTGAGGCCTACCTTGATGTGTATAAGGCCTATTGTTGAGGCCCACCTTAATGTATATAAAGCCCATTGTTGAGGCCCACCTTGATGTGTATGAGGCTCGTTGTTGAGGCTCACCTTGATGTGTATGAGGCCCGTTGTTGAGGCCCACCTTAAGTATATATGAGGCCCATGTTGTAAGGCCCATTGTGATGTATGCAAGGCTCATGGGTCATGGCCCATTGCAATGTATGTAAGGCCCAATTGGTGTGGCCTATTCGATATATTTATGAGGTCCATGTCATTAGGCCCATCTTGTTGTATTGGTGACCCGTCCATTGAGGCTCACCCGTGGTATATATTTGAGGCCCATGTGTAGGGCCCACTTATTGTGTATTTAAAACTCATGGGTTGTGGCCATAGTGATGTATATTAGGCCTATGTGATGTAGTCCATACTGATGTGTATTAGACCCAGGTATTTGACTCACCTGCGAAGTATATTTGAGGCCCATTGTGATATATCTGAGGTCTATGGGTGCAACCCATCCAGATGTATTTGAGGCCTATGGGTAAGGCTCATTGTGATATGTGTTAGGCCCATGACCAGGGCCCACCTGTTTCGTATATTTGGCCCTTGTGTGAGGCTATGTGCCCATTATATATTTGATTCTATGTGGGCCATTCCTTGGGGGCAATGTTGATTAAAAGTCCACATTGTCGACGCCGGTTATTGATACCATTTATGAGTATGTGACATCATAACATCATGATACATGCCCATTCGCATCATCTGCATGTTTGTTATGAGATGTGATTGACCATTGTATATGTCATTGGGCAAGATGATGTAAGACTCCCTGATAGGTGGAGATTATCTCACATGAGCGCATGACATGCACAGGATTGATGCATGATTGGATTGTATGACTCATGCATCTTGCATTGTGTTGTGATTACTGTACGCCCTAGTGACATCAGGGCCGTAGCCTCCACAGGCATATCATGGATAGCCAGATGGGACACCAAAAATCTGTTCGAGCATCGGGCCGCATACATGGCCCTAGGTGAAAATTCTTAAACACCCTCTTAGTTCCAGAGGATGCTCCAACGTCTAGACTGAGTGGGTAGATGAGCGTTGAGTGCCGATTACCAGATGGCTGCGCTCTCCACTGTGTCGTGGTCAGTTAGAAGGGGGTGTGGCCTTACCCGCCCAAGGGAGTAGGCATGGCTAGGCTGAGTTTGACCAGCTCGAGGAATGGGTCCGCTATCGGCAAACCGGGTAGGTATTGGCAGACTACTGATAGGCAGATAGTGAGGTCTTTTCCACTTATCCAGTTGTACTCTTGATTGGGGCGATAAGTGGTGTGAAGTGTAATAGACCCCGTTGATTTTCTCAGAGAAGAACTGTACTAATATGAGGACTGACATGATATTATGACACCCCGTCACTGTTGTGCATGGGGGCGGACGCACGCGGGCAGACGCTGATGTGGGTGGGTGTGATGTGGGTGGGGCTGAAGCATGGGCAAGCTACCACACTGGGCGACCTACCAGCGGTTGGCATGCTACTGTGCTGACAGGCTACTAAGTAGGAGTTACATACTCATTCATTCATCCATTCACTATCCACTCGGGCTAGTGGTGCGCAACTAATTGTTGTGTATCTTCGTTATGGCAAGGATTTCGGTTGGGCGCGTGACTAACCTAAGATCAGGAGTTTACCACGTTGAGTCAGACTATCCAAATTTAGGTATGAGACTGGTTTGGATAGAGGTTCCTTGTGGTGGACCCCGTAGCCTGCGATACTACATACTATCATCCCGACATCACACTTCAGCATGGTCATTCCATTAGCACCATATACTGCATATTCCATTACATCTTCGGCGTGTGGCATTGTGGGTTGTTATGTTTTTGTATTCCTATGACTTAGATGAGAGTGATGATATTTGTTAGCTCTTTCGAATTGTGTATTACATTATATCCTTGTAATACGACATTTGATTATCTATGACTCATCATTTGCAGCTGTCATATATTGTGTATTCTGATATTGATTAACTTATGGACTTGTTCATACTTCCGCTTATTCTGTTATCGCATGATTATAATCTTGTCAGTATTTCTGTTTACGCTGATAATTCCTGCTCTTATTAGTGTTTCTGCTTATTCAGTCATTGTATGGTTTATGGATTAATAGCTTTCCAGTATTATATGATTATGATATTATATTGAATACTTGGCACTTATCTCGTGCACACACTTACACCACTCTCTAAGCTTTCTATAAGCTTATGCATGATAGATGTGTGCAGGTGATGTTAGGTTGCAGCAGCATTGAGCTTGGAGCGTGCAGCTATTTTCCGGAGCTTTGATTTTGACATATATATTTCCCTTTCAGCATTGTATTCAAATGATTATATTAGTGGATATGTGATGATGATGTTGCCTTTATGATTTGGATAAACTTGTGGTTATGCTTATTACTAGTTAAATGTATAAAAAAAATCCTCCTTGTAGGATCCCAGGATCGAAAATCTGGCATATGAATGCTAGGAGCAGAGAATGAGATACTACGAAGGCTGTCGGCACCGGATTTAGCGATCGAGATTCCTGTGAATCTGATTTTCAGGTTTGAGGCGTGACAATATTGTACATCATTTGTGTTGCAGATTATGGGAGCAGAAGATTCTTCATCAATAAGGAGGAGATCTTCATCAACATGCTGAATGAGACTCATCTACTTATCTGTAAGTATTTAGAGTCCAGAGGACCCTTTGATCATTCCTTTGTAGGATTGGGTCTAAGGTGTTTCTCACCCTTGTAAGTTCTCAAGGAGGCCTCCGGCGGGAGTGTACGTGGTGGGTGCGTTGTGTGGACTCTTGTTCTTTGGAGAGCATAAACATCTGGTTAAAGGTGAACTAGTCAAAATCTTAGGTTTGAGGTGAACCATGTGAAACCTTGGGTTTGAGGTAAACCGCGTAAAACCTCAGTTAGGGTCTTGTGAAAAATCCTTGGTCAGTGTGCCTAAAAGTGGATGCGTTGTGTTGACCCTTGCTCATGAGAGCATAAACAGTCAGCCTCAGTGTAAGTTATAAAGGTTGAAGGTGAACTTGATTTAAAACCTTAGGTTTGAGGTGAACCGCTGTGAAACCTCCTTGTGAAATTCAGTACACTCAAGGGTTGAGTGCGGTTACTGGGAGTGGAGTAGACAAGTAGTCGAACCATTATAAAAATGACTGTTTTTGCGATTGCTATTCTTTTGTGTGTGTGATTTACTTCAATACTTTCATATCTGTATATCTGAGATCACACCTCACACACATACACAATCATATCTATCATAAACTAGGTTATATATTATTATCTCTTGAATAAGTTTGTGATTGGATCCTCTACCGGGCTTGGAAGCCAGTAGAGTTACATTTGAGTAATCCTGATAAATGCATATTGATAGGATTAGTGAAATAGGATTTTTAAAATAAACTGTAAAAACTTTAAAAATGCCTATTCACACCCCTCTAGGACATATTAGCATATTCTGACTTCAACTAAAGCGGTCTTGACTGCTATTTCAAAGGGGTGTAGGATGTAAAGAAAAAGGTGGATTTGGAAGTTTAAAGATAGAGATTTGAGAGTAAGGGAAGATTTTTGGAGAGTTTAGAGGGCTAGAGGGGTTTTAAAATGGGGAAATGAGGGGAAAATGGGTGGTAGGGTCATTTAAGGGGACCCCTACACATGGGAGGGGCCCACACGATCTGCCCGGCGGAGGTGCGCCGCCGATCCTGCGGCGCCGCCGTGCCCTGCTAGAACCCCCGGCAATGCGCCACCAATCCGCTTGGGGTTCTGGTGGTACTCCATCGATTTGGTGGTGCCACCGCACTCCCCTGGGCTCCCGGCGGTGCCGCCACGCCCCTCTAGCCATTCCGGCGGTGGCCACCCCCCTCGGGTTGGTATTTTTGGTCCGTGGGATCTCTTGGGCCCCAATGAACTCATTTGTTTGAGTTTTAAGTAGGTCAGGTCCACTTATCACGGTCCAATGGGCATTTATTCATGCCACCTAGATCCGTCTTAGGTTCAAAAATTTTCAACTGACGACTCAAATCTATCGACTGACGGCGCAGAGGCGACTTAGGTCACTACTCCTGATCTAAGTCCCTCAGAAGTCATAGTACTTGGTCTTGTTTATCGAAGAAACCTTGAGATTCAAATATCATCTCTAAATTTCATCACCTCCTTCCTAAGTCAGAGTGCGTCAGAGTGCATTATGTTACCCTATTACCCCAGGTCCAGGTTAATCCAATTCATGCTCTGATACCAACTTGTAACGCCCTGAATTTCGAGGGTTGAGCAAAGCTCTACTCCCAAGATTCAGAACATCGCTTATGTCTTATGGATGATGATATTAAGATTTCTTTCATGTTAATGAGTTAAGCATACATGGGATTATACTAGACAACACATCATACTCCGAATTTAATTAAGCATATGCGAAATACTAAACATGTTTGTATAAGTAAGAAGATATTTCATAAAGTCTTCCAGAGTATGAGTACATAAACGGGTTCAATATATACATATATCCTTTCAAAATAAACAAAATATGGAAATGTAAATGTATACAACTAAGCCCAGGTATCCCAGTGATCCCTGTGTGATGGTACGTAGCCTAGATCGGCCCGTCCGAGAGTTGGAAGTAGGAGAATTCCTCCTCCTCATCCAAGAAGTCGTGCTCCATTGCAGAGACGTCAACTGTACCTGCATCTACATTAAAGTTTGGTTGGTGTTTTAAAACACCGTCTCAGAGTGGGAGTGAGTGATCAACTCAGTGGTTCTATAAGGTAAAAGTTACACATGTTATCAAGTCGATCAAAGAAATAATGATAAAACAATCATAATAATCACTTCCCAACCACTCATTTTAATGTAGGAATAGGGTGCAAGTAATGATGTATGCCCTCATCCATCAATGCTCCCTCACACGCAACTCCGACTGCCTATTTCGCATATGACAACACTTTCTCAACTGTGCGACTCCAATGCCTTTTTAGTACATCCTACTAATGTAGTGTGATGCATGGTCATGTTAGCCAAGTAATTAATTAAGCTCATTCATACAGTAAGTTTGGGATGCTAGGGTACCTCCATTTATAACATTGACCCAAATCGAACATTTGACATCAGACAACAGTAGTGGTCTTACTCCTATGTTCTGGATCCATCTTGGTTCATGACTCTTAGTTAAACACATACGATAGGCAAGTTGCAAGAAGTTGTGCTCGGGATCACTACGGGGAGGCTCGCCACCCCAGCGTAGGCTGACAGCACGAACATGGTGTCCTATACCATCATGCCCGGCTCATGAGTCTTAGTTGCTCATTGGTCACTACGGGGAGGCTCGTCACCCCAGCGTAGGCTGACAGCTTGGACACGGTGTTCCATACCACCATGCCCGACTCATGAGTCTTAGTGGATCATGGTACCATGGTTAAAGTGGATCTTTATATTGGTAAGGGGTACCTTAGATTCAAGCAGTCGCGTCCATACATGGTAAATACACAATAGGTCAATCGGTTCATTAGGCAAGCTCGATTGGTACGGGCACCGCTGACTTAATCGACATGGAGCGCATAAGTGCCCCTCGTGGCCTAGCCACTGTCGTCAATCGTCATGCGACTCGGATTCATCGAGTTTACCCAAAGTGGTGAGACTAATTTGGCCACCCGAACAAGGACTTTTACTAATTGCATGGGCTATGTTTGTAGCTTCAATCCTACTCAAACATGGCTAACAACCACGTGTAATATTTGTCCCAGCATTCAACAAACAATCCAGGTGGATTTCTCATGTGGGCATTTTATTAAACACATAGACCATGCTAATACAACATGCATTTATCAATTGATTTCATAGAGGAAAATATACATACGCATAAAATAATGAAGAATCCTACCTTAATACTCGTAGTAAATACAATTGATCAACAATTTCTTATTTAGACAATTTATCAACATTAGACTACGTTAGTTACAACATATGTTTTATTAATTCTTTATACAAAGAGATCTACCTGCATATGACAATGATGAGTCTTAGATTAGCAATCACAGCTAGCACTAATCATTTTCTATCGCTCATTTAAACATTTCAACAAACACATAGGGTGCATCATTTATTTATCACAGTTCATAGGTGTACCTCATACAGAAATCAACGTATTTGAGACAATATGGTAGCAATCAAGACAGACATAAATCATTAGCTGACATGAAAGGATTAATAAATCACAACCTAACCTATTATATTCCGCACCTTTCGTTAATACTCTCGACTTGGACTTGGTCCAAATTCTACTCTTTCAAAAATTGTACGTCGGGTACCTAAATGATGAAACTTGTTAGATAGGTTGACGGAAAACTATCCGGGAGTTCTAAATCGATATTAGGGTTAGTATTTCTTACCCAAAATCGTAGCCGAAAGAGGTTTGGTTGTGCAACGAGGTGGTGACTAGGCACGTGGATTCGTGGGAGAAGATTTCTACAGTGATCTCCTAAAATTTCTCCCTCTCTTTCCTCTTTTCTCCTCTCTCTCCCTCTAGGGTTTGTGAAATTCGGATATGGGAGTGAGTGAGTGAAATGAGGGCTATTTATAGCCTCAGATGTGATCCAAATGGCCTCAGGGCCACTTTATACATGGTTTATACCCTGTGGGCGGCTGTTTCTGACGATCAGGGCTCATAGGGAGGCCCACGACTTATCTACGTCATAGGGAATGCTCTCTAACAATGGATCCATGCCACGACATAATTTCGGTGCAATCGGATAAGCCGATTGACCATGGAGAACCTGTGTCAGATCAAAGGTCATACATGTCCAATCAGGGCCACGATTATACAGATATGTGCAGAAAAATATTCTTTCCCCATGGGTGAAGTTTGGTCACAAACTAATAGTTCGAATTCTTCAACTTTACGCGAGAGTGAATGACCCAATTCACTTAAGTTTCCATTCATTTTCTAAAGATATTCGTGTTTTTCATGCTCTTAACTCATGACTCAAGTAGGGCGTTTTTGGACACTATCTGGGTTTAATTCTCACGATGGTTGTCAAGCCCAGCAGGACGGACATAGTTCTATAATTTTGCGTTCATCGGACCCCTAACGTGTGGTCTAGATCCGTTACCAAGTTTTACTGTACTCTCGAGAACGACAGGCCCTTGAGATTTCTCCTATGTTTTCAGGTGGCATTAAGCCAGCAGTACTCTTGATTTTATGCCTTCCCATTTGTAAAAATGGTGGCCCAAGCTTATCCACCAATTACTTAACTAAAGTCCATCTAAGTTATATAACCAGACGTGGTCCTTAGGTTGTTCTACCTGAGGTGTACTCAATCTTTGTACGAATTTTTTTGGGACGTTACAAATACAATGTCATAATTCATACAATATCGGAATAAGTGAAAATACTAACAAAATCATGAAATATGCGATATCGGAGTAAGCAAAAATATACTAGTAACTCCATGAGTGTCACCAGCCGTACTAAGGCTATGCGATGCAAGACATGAATGCTAACGGCCATATTAATGCAGAAACATGGCAATTCAAAATGTTAAATGCTGTGAATGCAATGCAATATACAGTGCCAATGAAATGACTAAGATGGAGTGAAGTTGGGATGATAGTACATAGTATCACAAGCTATGGGGTCCATCAGAAGGAACTTCTTTCCAAACTAGTTCCATAGCTAAATTTGGATAGCTAAACTCAATATGGTAAACCCCTAACCTCAAGTTAGTCGTGCACCCCAATCGAAATCTTTGCCATTACGAAGGTACACAACAGTTAGTTGGCACCACCTGCCCAAGTGGATAATGAATGAATGAATGAATATGCAACTTCTACTCAATAAGTCCATGTATCAGTACTGTACATCTCTGGGATCATCACCGGGGTCTAGTACACTTCAAACCAGATTCCCCCCCATCTTGCCCAACGAGGTGAGTGGAAGAAACTTCACTATTCGCCTAGTCAGTAGTCACCTAATACCTACTCGGCACGTCGATAGTGGACCCATTTATGAGCTGGTCAAACTCAGCATAGTTTTGCCCACTATGAATTAGGCGGATAAGGCCACACCCCCTTCCAACTGACCATGACACAGTAGGAGACACTACCTAGTGGTATTCAGCACTCAGGCGCTCATGTAATCCACTTGGTCTAGACATTAGAGTGTCCTTTAGTACCAAGAAGGTTTAGGGATTTTTACCCAGGGCCATTTATGGCAGCGCGATGCTAGTAATAGATTTTTGGTGTCCCATCTGGCCATCCACGACATGCCTGTGGAGACTACAACCGTAATGTCACTAGGGCATACGGTAATCACAACACACATGCAAGATGCATGAGTTATACAATCCAGTCAAGTATCAATCCCGCGCATCCTGTGTGCTTATGTGAGATAATTTTTACCTATCAGGGAGTCTTATAACAATCTGCTAAATGACATATGCAATGGTCAATTACATCTCATAACAAACAAGCAGATGATGCGCATGGGCATGTATCATGATGTTATACTATCACATACTTATAATCAGTATTGACAACTGGCACCGATAATCGGCCTCGACAATCGGCCTATACAAGGGCCTAAGGAAAGGTCACAATGAGGACATTTAACTATCATTGCCCATCAATGTAGACATTTAACCAACATTGCTCCGAAGGAGTGGCCCACATAGAGCCAAACATATAGTGGGCCCATCGCGTCACACAAAGGCCTAATATACATCGCAATGGGCCACTCATACATAACAGGTGAGTCTCATCACATAGGCCAAATACATGGACCTCATGTACATCACAATGGGCCACAATACATGGGCCCTATATACATCAAATGGGCCATAATATATGGGCCGAAATTACATCTAATTGGGCCTTACCAAAATGGGCCGAAAATACATCACAATGGGAGTTGAGGGTCAAATATTACATATTAGACCCCAGTTATTACATAAATTTACAAACATGACACTGCTTAATGGATTAATTTAATTGTATTTTTGTTGCAGGGTGTAATTAGGAGCGTTGACTGAAAAAGAGTATTAAAAGTATTGATTTGATGCTCTGGAGGCACCAGAGCAAGGGACGGACTCCAGAGGAATGAGATCAATGGATTTACAAGCCAAGGATATAAGGAAATCAGGCCGTTCACGTTAAAGATGGCCCAAAACTGGTCCAAAATGAAAGATCACAGGGTTCCTACCATCCGATTGACCTGAAACTTCATACATGGGATGAGGGCCATAAATTAACCGTACATGTAAAATTTCAGCCATTGGATCACTATGGAAGTGCCCCAACTGATAGATCAGCCCATAAACCGTTGATTCTGGGCCCACTTGATATCTGGAACTGCCTCAACTTTGGCATGGACGGTTTAAATATGAATATGAAGTGAATGGATGGATTGGATTTCTGAAAATCATCACACTAAGCCCTGTACATGCAGTGTGTATACACTGTACAAAAATCGTCCGAGCCAAACCGCATTGGTCAAAGAGCTGATTTCTTTCCAACCCGCGCCTGGCTGCTTTCTAAAATTAGAAACGACAACTGCCGTTTTCGTCTCTCGAGAACGGACGCTGTCCGTTTTCACGGACGTTATTGGGCCCCACACAAGCTCCGTACGTTCGATCCACACCGTCCACCATGTAGAGGGCTTTGAGAGCTATAAAGCCATGCTAACATTTTGCATCCATGCATACACATGTGTGCGATACAAGGACCACAAAAGGGCTGCCTGGCAACGTTCAAATCTGATCTTGTTGTAATTTCTTCTCTGGGCCGCGTCAATAGACATTCAAAACCACCCATTCTTAACTGAAATTTCATTCTGAATGCAATGGATGGGGTGAATTTTCTTAAAAGTACTTCTGTGGGGCCCACCGATCACGACAGCGAAAGAGTGCGAAAGGTTTCGCACATCCACGAAAACTGACTTTTTCAGGCGGTTGTGGCCCACCATCTTTAATCATATGGTAGATATGAACCGTTTATCATGTAGAGGACCCAAAAATGTCTTAAGAGACAGTGTTTTTTTAGAAATTAAGCGAGGAAAGTGGCGTATTTCGAGGCACTGAACTTGGCTGCGAAAAGGCTTTCGCTGCGCATGCAATAGCTTTCCAAAACCGATTCAAGTCCAATTTTCACCACTCCAACAGCTATATAAGGAGGTTATGGACATGGGGAGCAAGGATTGAGACCTTTAGGGGAAGATCCAGAGCTTAAAGAGAGGAAAAGGAGATAAGGAGAGAGAGAAGAGTTTGGATTTATTATTATTTTTTATTATTTTCTTTCCATGACTTATATGGAGATCAGTCCATCCATGTTAGGCTAAACCTCTTAGCTAGGGCTAAGGGTGAAGCTTGTAGTGAGATGAGAGAATTTATGCTTGTGCTTTTTGTGTAAACTGAATGGATTTTTATTTAATTTCATTATAGGAATATTTTTAGTTTTTAATGGTCTGTTGTGACTGAAATTACAATGGATCTGCGATGGCTTTGAGTATTTCTATTTTCTTTCCATGTTTATGACGTCAGGAAGCACTGTTGTTCACCATAGTCTCCTGGGCATAGTCGGATGTTAGTACCCTTCCTAACCTTCATACATGTGATTGGTTGCTAATTAGTTTAATTCTGTTGTTTGTCATAGTCTCTTGGGCATGGTTTGGTGATGGAATCCATTCTAATTCATATACCTTTCATCTCTTGAAAACTAGATCAATGACAGTTCAGTTAATTTTCATGATTCATGAAACAGGCATAAGATCTCCCTGATCTCTACAAGTGGATCCTCTGAATCCCTAGTTTCCTTTTCTCTAAAGTTCTTAAGTTTTAGATTCAGTATTCCACAATTATTCCTCAAATTACATTTGATTTAGATTTCATCTTATTCTAGTTCTAGTTTTAGTTAATTTTATATTACGTACAGGTTTCAGTCCCTTGGGATTCGACCTCGGTCTTACCGAGTTATTACTACATCACAACCCTGCACTTGGGGAGTGAACAAGTTTTTGGCGCTGTTGCCGGGGACTGACGGTTACGTTCTTCTGAAATTAATTAGTTTTAGGATTAGTTTAAGATTAGATTTTCTTTTTAGAACTTTCTAATTCTAGGTTTAGAAGCTTAGTTATTCCCCTTTTTAGAAACTTTTCCTAACTTTAGAAATTTTCTATGTTTCTTTAGTTTTGGATTCTTCTTTCTATCTGATTTTTAGAACTAACCTAATTTTTCTGTTTTGTAAGCTTCTGAGATAGTTTCTAAATTGGTAACTTCTTTCTTAACTTCTTTTTCCTTTCTACTTCTAGATTAGGATTGTCTTCCTTTTTAGCTAGTTTCTATTTCTTTTAGAATTCTAACTTTTGTTTCTTATTTTTTTCTTCTATTTGTAGACTTTCTGTTTAGAAACTAACCTTACTGTTTTATAGGCTTTTAAGATAGAAACTTCTAATTCGATAAGATCTTTCTCATTCTACTTTCTATTTTTCATATCTCTTTTAACTTGCCTTCTAGTTTAGGACTTTCCTACTTCGTTTTAGAAATTTTCTACCTTCTTTCTTTTTTTAGGAATTTCTTCTTTTTATTTAAAAAGTAGTTTATTTCTAATTAGGAATTTTCTATTCTTAGACTTTCTATTTCTAGAAACTAACTTATTTTGTTTTGTTTTGTAGGTTGTTAACTTAAGAATCTCTAACCTGGTAACTACGTTCTAACTTCTTCTTTTACTTTCCATATTATTATAGGACTTTTCTTTTATTCTAGGATTAGACTCAGAGTCGAGGTTCTACCATGGAAGCGTGGGTACGTGCATATGCTGAGATGGATAGGAGATATTGGGGAATGCCCGAGGGTTGTGGAATTTAACGTATACCTCAAGATTTTTCTCCATCACAAACAGACATTGAGAACCGACTAGAACGTTATGTTCCATCGGTTAATAGGGCTGTGTACGATCGTAATTATGGGAATGAGGATTATTATCAGCCATCATATTCTCCCATGTATGATCAGTATGACTATAACCAGTGAAAACATCAAAGTTGGGAAGATGAACCAACAACATGTTATAGTGATTATTCTCTTGAAACCTTTACCTTTAAGATCCAACCAGAAACGATCCAGGAAAATTCAATTCAGCATAACATGGAGTGGTTTGCGGGATTTAGAAAAGCAATGGAAGGACGCAATGCGCGCCTCGATAGGATAGAGGAGGCTCGGTCATCCTAGCCATGACCCAATCCAGAAATAGAATGTAAGGAAAGTGATCCGCATTCACTCTTGAAAGAATCTGAAATTTGGAATGAGGAGTTGGATTTCGTTAATGAGCATGTGGTTCAATTTTTTGAGGAGTTGATCTCGATGACTGTTCGAAAGAATGGTGAAGATACATGAGTGTCTTTTAAATACATTGATGATGACACACCTTCCTTACATGATACACAAGATTTCAATGATGAGGAAGAAGTTAGATTATGTGAACCTCAATCCATGCTAGGTGTAGAATGTGAGGAAAGTGATCCCATCCCAAATATGTACTGCACTAGACTAGAACATGATTGCGATCCTAAATGTGCAGCCACAGTTCCCCTAGAATCCCTCTCAAGTTTGGTCCAGATCAATGATCAAGACGTACATGAAGTGGTCGGTCATAATGAGCCACTCCCATCACCTGACATGTCTGATTTAAAGGTGGAGGATGAGCCCCTCATGACCGACTCTTCTAACTCTTATAAAACATATTTAGACCACTCTCCTAAATTGAATGTTGATATGATTCGGGAGAAGGAGGAATTGCCCGCTACGACTCTGAAATTTAAAACCACTCAATTGAGGCCACCATCTGAGCTGCACACATTTGACAATTCAACTCCTCAATTGAGTAATTTCAATGAACAGAGTGATCACATCAATGCTTCACTTACTGATCTTCAATCTGTCTGTGTAGGACTGGAGCAAGAGAGCGTACCTCCATCCACTGTCAAGGACGATGGATTTTTTGCGCAGATCATCACGAGCCACAATAAGTCACACTCAGCTAAACTTCCCAACTTTTGGGATTGCTTGGCACACTTTGTAGTTTCAAATGATCCCATGTTAAGAGACAAAGCGGATGCCTTGCAAGATAACATCTCGGTAGTCATCACTGACCGAGAGAACCCTTATTCTGAAACCCTCTCTTTCTCTGATCCTAAACGTCTACCAGTAAAGGAAGAGAAGCTAAAAATTGAACCGAAGTTTGGAGCTTCAGAATGTGTTGAGACTACATCACTTTTTAAGAAGTTTTCTAAACTTTATTTACTTGCAGTCTTTGATTCACCATGCGATACTAATGTTGAAACTTCTTCTGTCACAGGTGAATCGTATATATTATGGATACCTCAAGAAATTCAATGGAAGATTTCTTATGAGGTACATAAGTCTCTTTAGAAAGTCATGCTCCAGGTCGCCCAAGCCTATCGCAAAAAGGGCTTTTGGATGATCCTGTTGAGGAACTTACTGAGAAACTTATCAAGATATTGGCCGGAAGGGAAACCTTGCGGCATGATCGATTCAATGTTTGTAGGTAACATTACTGCAAACCCTCATGAGACTACAACTCATCCACTAGGAGTAACCTAAGGATTTAAAGGCTTGTTGCATGCGCTAAATGCAATCGAGAGCACCTACGAAAGTGGTATAGGTAGGATTTCATTTTTATTATTTTCATTTTTCTTTCTCTCTTGTACTAACCTGCTCTCTCCCAGTGATCTCTTGAAAAATCTCTCTCGATTCATTATTCAGGTACTATCTTCCCATCACTTTACTTTCGTTGTCTCATGTGCATTGCATGTTATATCTTTTACATTGAGGACAATGTAGATTTTTGGTTGGAGGTGGGAGATTAGGCAACCTAATTAGTGTTTTCTTAGTCAACCTAATTAGTGTTTTCTTAGTCTTGAGCAAAAATTGTGAAAATTTTTAAAATTTTTCTAAGAATTCTTATGAATTCGAAGTGATTTTTGATGGATATCCTAGACAGAGAATTTCAAGACACGTAATGTTGATAATTTAAGACTCTTGGATTCAGTATCTATTAAATTTTGCATTTAAGATCGAGTTATTAATCCATGATTAGAAGTTGTAAACATTGATTGAGTCATGATTTCACATGTCACATCTCGCTTTCACATTAAGGTTTCAATCTGATATTGAAGGGTTAACTTGGTAATCACTAAGTATGTAAGGAAACTGCTTGAAATTTGCCGTCATGATCAATTAAAAAAAAAAGAAAAAAGAACAGATACCTTAGGAAGGGTTAGGAGAATAATCTTCATCATAGGTTTGCTCCCTATAGGTGAGGATTTGATTCTCCTTGAATGATACGTGAAAAGGTTTGGGTGTATGGTCTTCACTATAAGTTTGCTCCCCATAGGTAAGGATTCGATTCCCCTCCTTGGCATTACTTTTAAGAGAAAAATCAAAAGTCAGAATTTCCGAGATAGGTTTGGTTCGGGTTTTGGTTATCATGAATACTCTTGTGGTTACCAATGCTATCATGAAATACTGAATTAAATTTTAATGTTGATAAGCTGAGATTACACTATATACCCATGGATCTCAATGTTTAAAATTGTTCTAATTAATAGATTAATACTTTAAACTTGATTATGAAGTTTACTGTGTGCTTGAGTCCAGGAGAAAATAATTCCCAACATTCATGAATCTTAAATTTCTCGTATTTGAATCGTTTTCAAAAAATAAAAAAATAAAAAAAAATCACTCGAGTTCATAGAAATTATCCTGAAGTTCTCAACTTATTTTTCGCATACCTTGCTCGGGACTAGTAAGATGCTAGTTGGGGGTTAAGTCGAGGGTCAAATATTGCATATTAGACCCCAGTCATTACATGGATTTACAAACATGACACTGCTTAATGGATTAATTTAATTGTGTTTTTGTTGCAGGGTGTAATTAGGAGCGTTGACTGAAAAAGAGTATTAAAAGTATTGATTTGATGCTCTAGAGGCACCGGAGCAAGGGACGGACTCCAGAGGAATGAGATTAATGGATTTACAAGCCAGGGATATGAGGAAATCAGGCTGTTCACGTTAAAGATTCTGGGCCCACTTGATATCTGGAACTGCCTCAACTTTGGCATGGACGGTTTAAATATGAATATGAAGTGAATGGATGGATTGGATTTCTGAAAATCATCACACTAAGCCCTGTACACGCAGTGTGTATACACTGTACAAAAATCATCCGAGCCACACCACATTGGTCAAAGCGCTAACCGCTTTCCAACCCGCGCCTGGCTGCTTTCTAAAATCAGAAACGGCAACTGCCATTTTCGTCTCGCGTGGACGCTGTTGGTTTTCACGGACGTTATTGGGCCCCACACAAGCTCCGTATGTCCGATCCACACCGTCCACCGTGTAGAGGGCTTCAAGACCTATAAATCCATGCTGACATTTTACATCCATGCATACACATGTGTGCGATACAAGGACCACAAAAGGGCTGCCCGACGACGTTCAAATCTGATCTTGTTGTATTTTCTTCTCTGGGCCGCATCAATAGACATTCAAAACTACCCATTCTTGACTGAAATTTCGTTCTGAATACCATGGACGGGGTGGATTTTCCAAAAAGTACCTCTATGGGGCCCACCGATCACGACAGCGAAAGAGTGCGAAAGGTTTCACACATCCGCGAAAACTGACTCTTTCAGGCGGTTGTGGCCCACCATCTTTGATCATATGATAGATCTGAACCGTCTATCATGTAGAGGACCCAAAAATGTCCTAAGAGATGGTGTTTCTTTGGAAATTAAGCGAGGAAAGTGGCGTGTTTCGAGGCACTGAACTTAACTGCGAAAAGGCTTTCGCTGCGCATGTTATAGCTTTCCAAATCTGATTCAAGTCCGATTTTCACCACTCCAGCAGCTATATAGGGAGGTTATGGACGTGGGGAGCAAAGATTGAGACCTTTAGAGGAAGATCAAGAGCTTGAAGAGAGGAGAAGGAGACAAGGAGAGAGAGAAGAGTTTGGATTTATTATTATTTTTTTCTATTTTCTTTATATGACTTACATGAAGATCAGTCCATCCATGTCAGGCTAAACCTCTTAGCTAGGGCTAAGAGGTGAAGCTTGTAGTGAGATGAGAGAATTTATGCTTGTGCTTTTTGTGTAAACTGAATGGATTTTGATTTAATCTCATTATAGGAATATTTTAAGTTTTTAATGGTCTATTGTGATTGAAATTACAATGGATCTGCGATGACTTTGAGTATTTCTATTTTCTTTCCATGTTTATGACGTCAGGAAGCATTGTTGTTCACCATAGTCTCCTTGGCATAGTCGGATGTTAGTACCCTTCCTAACCTTCATACATATGATTGGTTGGTAATTAGTTTAATTCTGTTGTTTGTCATAGTCTCTTGAGCATGGTTTAGTGATGGAATCCATTCTAATTCATATACCTTTCATCTCTTGAAAACTAGATCAATGACAGTTCAGTTAATTTTCCTGATTTATGAAACAGGCATAAGATCTCCCTGATCTCTACAAGTGGATCCTCTGAATCCCTAGTTTCCTTTCCTCTGAAGTTTTTAAGTTTTAGATTCAGTATTCCACAATTATTCCTCAAATTACATTTGATTTAGATTTCATCTTATTCTAGTTTTAGTTCTAGTTAATTTTAGATTACGTACAGGTTTCAGTCCCTTGGGATTCGACCTCGGTCTTACCGAGTTATTACTACATCACAACCCTGCACTTGGGGAGTGAACAATGGGCTACACCAAACGGGCCACAAATACATCACAAAGGGCTTCATCATGAGCCTCGAAAATATCATAATGGGCCTCATATGCATCAAGTGGGCCGCATCAATGGGCCTCATATACATCAAGTCGGGCCTCATCATATGAGTCTAATATACATTACAATGGGCCTTGCCTATAGGCCTCGAATACATCACAATGGGCCATAACCCATGGGCTTCAAATGCACAATTGGTGGGCCCTACAAATGGGCCTAATATACATCATAGGTGGGCCCTGCACATGGGCCTCATGCACATCAAGTGGGTTGCATCAATGGGCCGCGCTAATGGGCCTCATAGATGGGCTACAAATATATCAAGGTGGGCCTCACAGATGGGCCACAAGTATATCAAAGTGGGCCACAAAATACATCAAAGTGGGCCTGACGGATAGGCCACAAATACATCAAGGTGGGCCTCATAGATGGATCACAAGTATATCGAACTGTGCCTCAAGTGGGAGCTTAGATTACATCTAAAATCATTTCAATAGTTGCAAGTGCAAATGTGTACCACTGTACACGATCATTCTATGGGGCACATGGTACTCTAATGATGATCAGCACCGCCCAAACATTGTCTATGTAAATTAGCACTGTCCAAACATTGGATAGCACAGTCCAAACATTGGACAGTACCGTCCAAACATTGTCCAGGTAGATCAACACCGTCCGAACATTGTCCAGGTAAATCAGCACTGTCCAAACATTATCCACGTAAATCAGCACCGTCCAAACATTGTCTAGCACCGTCCAGCACAATCTAGACGGTGTGGATAATATAAAATAAATACATCAGGGTCGGTCCCACCCACTGACAGGGAAAAATGGATGGATGTGTGAATATACAACAGTCATCAAAGTGGGCCCTGCCCGTCCAGAATATAGATGGATGGCGTGGGTAACAAATACATCACGGTAACCCCTGCACAGCACCATCAGATGGATGGTGCAGACAATACATACGTCATATAGGGATCTATACAGCACCGTCCAGATGACAATACATCATGGAGGGGTCCCATGTGGAAGGTGGGTCCACACATGTGGGACCCACCAAAAAAATGGACGGACGGTCATGGATAAAAAACGTACATCAAGGTGGTTTCTACTGTCCAGATCACTGGACGGTGTGGAAATAAAACACATACATCATGTGTGGACCGCATGTCCACGTGTGGATGGGGTGGCTGAAGCACACACATCACATGTGGGGCTCCACAGATGGACGGTGTGCATCTAGCACACATCACAGTAGGTATCCACCATCCAGCAGCTGCTAGACGGTTGGGATATAGAATAAATACATTAAGGTGGGGTCTATACACCATGTCCAGGGACTGGACATCCTAGAATTGCTGATTAGGTGAGCCACATCAACACTATCCAAAAAGAGAGAAAAAAAGAGAGAGAGAGAGAGAGAGAGAGAGAGAGAGAGAGAGAGAGAGAGAGAGAGAGAGGAACGTGAAGGGGAGGGACCCCACCACTAATGGGTCCTCCCTTATTCAATGCATACTTCAAGATGAGTCCCGCCATGTGTGGGCCCTCTAATCATCAAAATCACACAAAAATCACCCACCTTTGATCTCCTCTTCCTTCTTCCGCCTATAACGTCTAGTGCTCCAAGGGAACGATTTCAACGGTCGAGATGATTTTTGGATGGTGGAGATGGGAGGTAGGAAGGTAGGCCACACTAACTTCTCTCATGGAAGCTTGGACGTAGGTTGCTTGGAGAATGAGGGAGAGAGATGAGAGAGAGAGAGAGGTGTAAAAGAGAGAAAGAGAGAGATAGAGGAGTGATGGGTGTGAGTGATGGGTGTACTTGGTTATAAGAGAGAGAGTTGACTTTAGAGAGGGTGGTTGTACTTGGGGATGGGTATTGTACTTTGACTAGTGATGTAATTGATTTGACATATTTCTCTTGAGTTTGTAAATATGTGGCATTTCCTTGAACTGAACGTGGGCCCACACCTCTTGGCCTGGGTATCGCCTCAGCGCACGAGATGTGACATCGAAACCGCGGCAATGGCACGGTCGCTAGGATGCGAGTCTCGAGTTGAGCCGACTCTGGAATGCGGGATATAACTTAGGATCATGCGCAAATGCCAGTTATAGATCGTGGGTCACCGAAAGTCGACTGAAAGGACCACGGAAGCCTACGGAACGGTATGGGCTAGGATAAGGGTCTCACAATGGTACTCACTTTTTTAGTTAAAAAGATTTTCTTTTAAATATTTTGTCATCTTTTGGTCGTACACAAGTCTTTCAGAAATTTAGCATATGAAGGCATTTGTTTAACTACATCTAGTAAAGGAATATTGACCTTCACTTATTTCAACACCTTTAGAATGTCCTGAGAGTTAGGGAGATATTTTGGTGCAACTAACCGTTGGGCGAATGAGGCAATCGTCTTGCCTTAAAGTTTCGGTTCCAATTCTTATGGAGTAGTGCTAGATCTATCATCATTGTCCTCTTCCGAGTCCTTAGGATTTTCAACCATAACCAGAATGGTTTTGTCAATGGTCTTCCCACTCCTAAGAGTGGTGATAGATTTAGCTTGCTCCATCTAATTTGATGAGCTTGGATCAGTTATCTCACATTGTGGTATAGGATTGGGGAGAGGTTGAGCAGGAAGCATCCCCCTTTCTATAACCGTAACACATGAATCCATCTTTTGCATAAATTTTATAAGTTTTCATATTGCTTGAGTAAGATCTTGAGTTTGTGTGAAATTTTGAACCGGTTCTTCTTAAAGTTTCCCTTGATTTGGAATTTAATTGAAGAAACCATGAGGGGCAACAGTTTGTTGCAACGCCTCGTCCAAAAAGGGAACAGTGTCCCGTGGTGCTCATGTGCGAACTGACCTAGGACCGAATGAATTGATCACATGTATAGGTCTAATATGGATTAATTAATTCCAAATTAACCCATTGACATGAATAAATCAAATTATGTTCGAGCCAAGCATGTGCAGATGGCCCCACCATACTTGGTGATTGTCCATACAGGTCGTATATCACCCAAGGAAGGACTAAAAAATCTGAAACTTAGTCAGGCCCTAGGTCTCGCTGGGCTTGTGGTCCCACGTGGATGCCAGGCCCAGAGGATGCCTAGAAATGGATGTATCATGCTGTCCTACCGCCAAGTGAGACTCAACCCTACCTTAGCCTAAAACTGACAGTTTAGAGTAATCATGACCAAATCTCTACTTTCACTAGTTATAAATAGGCCACACTATGAACATAGTTAATCCGAACCCTAATCATTGCCCACGAGAAATCTCACTACCTAATTCATTCTAAAAATGTGTCAATTTTTTAAACAAGCTCTAGACCGCTCGTTAGTGGGCCATTAGTTCCAAAACTATAGAATAATGCCCGTCTTACTAGGCTCGACTTCCATCACAGGGGTTGGACCTAGGTAGTGTCTAGAATCACTCAACTTGAGCCAAAGGACGAGTGCATGAGAAGTGCAAATACCCTAGAGGAAAAGCTGAAACTTAAATGAATTAGGTTGTCCACTCTTATGTGAAATTGTGGCTTTTGGACTATTAATCCACAACCAAAATTGGAGTACCAATTAATGATATTTCCTTGCTCATATCTGTACAGTCGTGGCCCCGATCGACCATTGATGACCGTTAAACAGACTTCTAATCATATCCATTGATTGACACATCCAAATGGCGAGCTGATCATATTCATACGTAAATCGTCATTAAGACTAACTATCTTATGGTGTATACCGACTTGTACACCCCATAATAGGCCCTAGAGGTTAGAAAGACCCTCCCATAGGGCTAATATAGTAAAAACCTAGCCCTTGGGGCCATTTACACTAAATCTGGCACTATATAAGGGTTTCATTTGGGCACCCCTATTCCCATACGAATTTACCCTAGAAGAAAGAAAGAGAGAAAGAGAGAAAGAAAAAAAAAGAGGAGAAAGAGAGAGGGAAAGCTTGGAAGTATGATGATATGTATACCTTCACCCTCACATCCCCCTCATAGCCACCTTGCTACTCATGGATCCTTTGTGGAGCTCTCTCGGCAGTAATTGGAGGTAAGAAATAGATTATACTACCTAATCTAGTATTTTGGATTAGGTTTTCTAATCCTTACAATGGTTTGTATGATTATTTAGGCTTTGGTGAATTTTTCTTACAACCATAATTGTAGGAGCGCTTTGAGTCATGCGAATCATTACAAAGGTGCGGACCATTATCCCTAGGTGGCCAAGTACCAATTTTAGGATAATTTTAATGATTTTGGATGCTAGATTGATGTGCATGCATAATTTAGAGTAAAACCTAGATAGGAATCTATATGATAAGTATACCCATTATGCATGAAATCATAAATTGATGTTTGATTTCTTTTCAAATTGTTTGGGCATGAGAATTGTGTTGCATGCACATTCTTGCATCTAACTTTTACATATTCATCCTTGTTGTATGCATGATTGAATTTTTCTACACCATGTATGATGTGTGATCCTTTGATTTTTAATAGTTTGGCACCACACGCACACATGTCTGATTTATGTTGTTAGGAGTAGTGACATTCATTTTAATATCTTGAAATCTCATGCTTTAATGTATTGTATGTTTTATTCTATCTGTACTTGAAGATGAACTCTTAGCTGCGTAGAATAGTATTAAACATAGCCCATCCCCTGGGTTGGTCAGGAATCTAAGATTAGTATGGGGGGTCCTATTGGTTGGGCCGTCTGGTGATAAGGTTGACTGATTCGGGTGGATGTGAATAGGCGACAATAGTAGGACTACATGGGTTTCTTGCACCCGATGTCGTATGTTTCATGCTCTCCTAAATTTGGGCAACCTAGTCTACTGACTGACCGACCGCGTTTGTTAACCATATTTGATCACACCTATTAGAACCTAGAACACCCTTCACCCATTGATGCCCATTGATAATGGTTAGTAAACTGATCCACAACCTCGTGAGGGGGGCATGGTAGAATGGGACACTACGTCCATGCTGTAGGCCTGCGTTGGGGTGACGAGCGTCCCCATAGTGATCCGCGAGCAATCCCGCTTCCTAGCACTCCTCAAGTGCTTGCAAATCGGGGGTGAGGAACCCGATGGGATCAAGGATCGTGGGGCCCTGGCCTCGAGCGTTAAGGGGTCATGGCCTCACAAACGGATGAGGGCATTAATATCATCAGGTGTACTAGTTTCCCCAACCTGCTGGATGAACGGACTTAACTAAAAACTCGGCTAACACATTCATGATCGTATTGCATTAGTTAGGTTGGCGACTTGGCAGTTGAGGTCGCAATGAGGGAGTGTTGGTCATTTGTGATCGTAAGACAAAGTCGCTTGAGGGAGTGCTGTTACGAGGACATGCATCATACCATAATTCATTCATATCCATTAATAAGTTTAGTCAAAGCTGTGTGAATGTATGCTTTTCATTAAATTCATCATAGAATTGATATTTAAGATAACTTACGGATAATGACTCCCACTAAGTTGATCACTCACTCCCACTCTGGGACGGTGTTTTAAAACACCAACCAAACTCTTTAGTAATTGTAGGTAATGCTGAGTTTGATGAGCTATGCAGCGTAAGCATTGATGAGGAGGATGAGCTGTCCTACTTCCAGCTGATGGGCGGTTCACCATAGATTTAGCGGATGGATTTTGGATCACTAAGTAGTGGATTCAGTGCACTATTCTTTTGGACTTGTATTTTTTTGTATTTTGTTGGGTGACACCTTATGCGACCCGTTGATATATTTTTTAAATTTGTATACGTTAGCCGCTTCATTTCAGTAGACTTGTTGTGATTATGATTCATATTCCAAATAATTCCATATCGCTCATTAAACTGGATTAAGCATAAAACAGTAAAAAGTAGTTATAAGCGACACCCAGGAACTTGGGAGTCGAGTGTATGCATGAACCTCCAATTTTCAGGGCGTTACATTTGTCCATTCTTCTAACTGAAATTTGGATGATTTGTCCAATTAGGATTGTATGTATTGGAGGTAAGTCCATTGAAAGGTCCTTGGTAATTGTTCACGACATTAGATTCCTCATTCAGCACCTTTCAAAAGGCAGTTATTGTTGGACAATTTTCAGTTGTATTATAACGCCCTGAAAATCGGGGGTCGAACAAGAGCCCAACTCCCGAGTTCCAACACATCACTTATACAACGTAGATAATGATGATTAAATATTATTTATATTAGTGCATAAACACGAGTGGGATTATACCAAATCAGCATATCATACTCTAGAGACAGTTAAATTACACAAGCGAAAACTATGATAAATATAAATAAAGCATATAAGTGTAAGTCCCCAGAGTATCAACATGTCGTCAGATTAAACATTTACGTGCAAAATTCCAAAATATATAAAATGGTGAAGTGAAATGTTAACTAATCCATATCCCTGTAGCCCCAATGATGCAACTCTAGGTCTACATAGACCCACCAGATAGTTGTAAATAGGAGAACTCCACATCATCATAAAAGTCCGGCTCCACTTCGTAAGCATCACCATCATCTGAATCTAAAATAGAGTCTAGTTAGTATTTTAAAATACCATCTTAGAGTGGGGATGAGTGATCAACTCAGTGGAGCTATAAGGTAAAGGTTAACATGCTATCAATTCAGTCAAGCAGTAATGATAAAGCAATACAACAAGCATTCCTAAGTACTCTGGTTAATACAAGGATGATATGTATTAATGATGTATGCCCTCGCCTGCACTCCCTCAGCGACATCATCTCACGATCGTGCATGCAACACTCCCGATAAACGTGCGCTTCCTCACCAAAGCACATACAATGCGGTGCATGCTCGTGTTAGCTAACTTCTTATTTAGGTTTGTTCATACAGCAGGTTGGGAAGTTAAGGTACCTCCCTTTATATCATTTACCCAAACAATAATCCATCTAAGGTTGTTAGTCTTAGTTAATCCCATACAATAGCGATTCTAGGTCACTACGGAGAGGCTCTTCACCTCAGCGCATGCCTAGTTGATACTCGAAGTCACTATGGAAAGGCTCATCACCTTAGCATAGTCCTAGTGTATACTCGAGGTCATTATGAAAGGCTCCCTCAGCGGCATCATCTCACGATTGTTTCCCATACCACTGTATTCAGCTCACGAGTTTGGTTTGCTCACTGAACACTACGGGGAGACTCATCACCCCAACGTAAGCCGACAGCTCGACCACAGTGTCCCATACCACCATGTCTAGCTCATGAGTCTTAGCGGATCGAGGTACCAAGGTTAAATAGGCTTTGCACTGGTAAGCTAGTACCTTAGATTCAAATAGTAGCGTCCATATATGGTGAATATACATTAGGAAAATCGGGTTGCTTGACAAGCTCGACTGGTACAAGCGTACATTGAGTTGATCGAGATGGAGTGCATAAGCATTCCGCGTGGCCTAACCACTGTTGACAAGCAACGTATGACTCAGATTCATCGAACATGTCTTGTGTGGCTTAATGACCTTGGCCACTAATTCAAAAATCATTACTGATTGCCTGGACTACATCGTAACCCCAATCACACTCCAAACAATAGCATTCATGTTTGAGAGTCAAAGAGCATGTAGCTACCAATTCAAATATAAATCTCATATAAGTATTTTAACGAACACATAGAGTGCATGTTAACATACGTAGGCATTTTATTCATAAATCACGTGGTAGTAAAATAGGTTACATAAAGGAAATTTTAACTATAGATAAGGAAATTGAGAATCCTATCTCAACAACCTCATTAAGTACATTGTAACAAGCATTTTCTCATTCAGGCATTTTATCAAACACTTAGACTACATATATCACATATATGTAATAATTTAGTTAAAACATATATTATAGCAAATCCTTCCACATAAGAGTTGCCACACGTATCACAATCATGTATTCCCAAACAACAATCATGAAAAGACTAAATCATAATTCCATATTCATACAAACATTTAAACAAACACATGGAATGCATTAGTTTCAACATAGTTCATATATATGTGTAATATACGGAAACATCATATCTAAGCGTGTGTGATAGTAACAAGTCAATCATAAATCATTAACTAACATTGAAAGCCTTGAAAAGCATAACCTAGACGTTTACAGTCCGCACCTTTCGTCACTAGACTCGTATCGTGCTCAGTTTGAACGTTATTCCTTAGTCTACGGCACAACGACAACTTATAGTATGAAATAGGTTAGCTATTTCACTATTTACTCTATTTCAATCCATAGAATAGATTAGGTTTAGGATTCTTTACCCAAGAATGGAGTCAAAATCACCAAAATAGTGATACGGATAGGCTGATTTAGCACGTGGAGCTGTGGGATTAAATCCCAGGAACTCTCCCAATTTCTCTTTCTTCTCCTCACTCTTTTCTCCTCTTTTTCTCTCTTCTCTCTCTTAGGGTTTGAAATTTGTATGGAATGAGAGAAGGATAGGTTTAGGCCCTTATATAGGCCCAGAACTGATGAAAATGACCCAAGGGCCATGTTATACTTAGGTTACAGCCAAAGAATGGCTGTTTCGATCCAACAGAGCTCATCTGGAAGCTCATTTCTTGCATACGGTCTGGAAAAAGTTTCCTGACATTGGATCTAGGTCAGGTTAAGTTTTTGGTCCATCAGATCAGTGGATCGACTATGGAGGACCTGTTTCAGTTCAACGGTCACCGATACTCGATCAGGGCCACAAGTACACTGACATGTGTTAGAAATTTTCTCCGATCCAAGGGTGTAGTTGGGTCAGAATCTGACGGTCTGAAACCTTAAATTTGGCCCGAAGACGATCGGCTCAATTCACTTAAGTTTTAGTTCATTCCTAAAGGTATTCGCGTTTCTCACACACTTTGCTCCGGGCTCAAGTTATGCGTTTCGGGATACCATTAGGAATTGATATCTGAGGCTGTTATCAAGTCCAGTAAGATAGTCATAACCATATAGTTTCACGGTAATCAGACTTTTGACGTGCGGTTCAGGTTTGATACGGAGTTTCGTGATGCTCCCGAGAGTAACTAGGTTTTGGGATTGATCCTATGTTTTTAGGCGATATAGCGTCAGCGATTCTACTTGTTTTAGGTCTTGCAGTTTGTATAGAAAATTGTTCAAGCTAATTCGTCGACTAAATCAGTTTAATACTCAATTAATTTTCGTTAATTCTTAAAGGATTTGGTCCTTAGTGATTTCTACCTGAGGTACTACTCTGGTCTTTGTACGAATTTTTTCGAGACATTACATGTGTGAACATTGCAGGCATAAATACCGCAAATAGTTTCCTTAACCTTATCCTTCTTTAATTCTATGGCCTCAAATTTTCTTATGAGATTAGCCACTTTAGCCTTGATATCATCATCGTCTTTCAGAAGGTATAATCCACCCATTTCCTTTGATTGAGTGGGCCTAGAAGTGGTACTTGATTTTTGGTATGCGTCTCATGATTGTGCGTTTTCAGCAAGTCTATCCAAGTAGTCCCACACATCATCGACATTTTTATTCATGAATTCCCCATTGCACATTGTTTCAACCAATTGGCGCATGGAAGATGTCAGATCATCATAGAAAAGCATTTAATGCGCTACATTTCAAAACCGTGTTGTGGGCATAAACTGACAAGTCCTTGAACGGCCCCAACATTGGAAGAATATTTCATCCTCCTTTTGGGCGAAGTTCATAATTGACTTTCTAAGGGTGATCGGTTTATGATGTGAAAAAATTTTTCTTATGAATTCCCTTATCATGTCATTCCATGTGCCAATAGATCAGAGACGTAGTGAGTGCAACCACGTCTTAGATCTCTCTTTCAAAGAAAAGTGAAAGAGTTTTAGTATGACCATGTCCTCAGACACGTTAAGAAAATATAAAGTGGCTATAATCTCGTCAAATTCTTTCAAGTGTAGATATGGACTTTCATATTCAAGTCCATGAAAATTTGGAAGGATTTGGATCACCCCTGACTTAATATCCACATGTCCCATATTTTCTGGAAAAACCATGCATGAGGGCGTGTTCACCCTTGTCACGCCCCAAACCCGAAAATTTGATTCACAGGAATTTCAATCACCGAATCCGATGCCGACAGCCTCCATAGTACCCCATTCTCAGCTTCCATCATCCATACGCCAGATTCAGATCCTGGGATCCTACAAGGAAGATTTTTAACGTATATTTGTTTCATAACAAGCATAACCACAAGTTTACCTAAATTACAAAGGCAACATCATCATCATATATCCAGTAATATAAACATTTGAATATAGTGCTAAAAGGGAAATACATATATCAAAAATCAAAGCTTCAAAAGTCTGTTATATGCTCCAAGCTCATCACCACTACAACCTAACACCACCTGCACATATCTATCGTGCATAAGCTTATAGAAATCTTAGAGGGTGGTGAAAGTGTGTGCGCAAGGTAAGTGTCAAGTATGCAATATTAGAATAAGCAGAGTAAGCAGAAATACTGACAAGCCTATAAATTATACAATATCAAAGAAATGTGAAAACATGCTAATAGGCCCATAAATACCATCAGCCTTATCCAAATGATGCGATGCAACAATATAATAAAAATAATATCATGTACTGATGAAGCAATGTAGATCAGTTATGCAATGCGAAGACAGTTAGCCAAATATTAGATGTCAATGATGCAATGCAATATGTGATGCGAATGAAATGACTAAGCTGGAGTGAAGTCGGGATGATGGTACGTAGTATCGTAGGCTATGGGGTCCATCACAAGGAGCTTCTATCCAAACTACTTCCATACTTAAATTTGGATAGCCAGACTCAATATAGTAGACTCCTGATCTTAGGTTAGTCGCGTGCCCAATTGAAATCCTTGCCATAACGAAAGTACAGAATAATTAATTACGCACCACCATCTCAAGTGGATAGTGAATGAATGAATGAATGAGCATATAACTCCTATCCAATAAGTCCACATATCAGTACGGTTCCTCTCTCTGGAAAATCTTCGGGGTCTATTACACTCCAAACCAGATTGCCGCCCCATCGCACGCAATAAGGTGAGTGGAAGAGACCTCACTATCTGCCTGTCAATATCAGGCCCAACTCGTCGATAGCGGACCCATTCCTCGAGCTGGTCAAACTCAGCCTAGCATTGCCCCCTCCTCTCGGACAGGTAAGGCTGCACCCCCTTCCAACCGACCACGACATAGTGGGAGACGCGGCCTAACGGTATACGGCCCTCATGCGCTCATGTATCCACTTGGTCTAAACGTTGGAGAAACCTCTGGAATCAAGAGGGTTTAGAGACTTTCACCTAGGGATATCTATAGCACCCTATGTAGAATAGATTTTTAGTGTCCCATCTAGCCATCCACGAAATACCTGTGGAGGCAATGACCCTGATGTTGCTAGGGCGTAAGTAATCACAATACACAATACAAGATGTTTGAGTCATACAATCTAGTCATGCATTCATCATGCACATACCGTGTACTCATGTGAGATAATCTCCACTTATCATGGAGTCTCATAACAACATTCTCAATAACATATGCAATGTCAACCATATCTCATAATAAACATATAGATGATGCGTATGGGCATTGTAATACCCCAAAAATCGACGGTCGGGTAGAAACCCAACACCCGAGTTCCAGAACGTCACTTATACAACATAGATAATGATAAATGCATGTTATCTGTAGAATGGCATTAAACAAGATTGAGACTAAGCCAAAACAGTATATTATACTCCAGATACAGTTAAATTAGCAAGCGAAAGACTGTGATAAATACATAAAATATATAATTGATTGTAAGTCTCCAGAGTGTGAACATGTTACCAGGTCAATTAAATACATGTATACTCCAAAAATGGAAAGAAAATAATATACATGAGTGCTCTAAAAATAAAATGACAAGTGTCAAGGCGTCTAATCAACCTCCCTATAATCTCGTCGATCAAAAGACGGAGGAGAAGTTCTCCTCATCATCATATAAGTCCGGCTCCACTTCACAAGCAGTGCCATCACATTCAACTAAAATAGGGATTGGTGGGTGTTCGAAACACCATCCCATAACATGGGAGTGAGTGATCAACTCAGTGGGATAAGAGAGCAAAGATTAGCATGTTATCAAATCAATCACGCGTTAATAGTAAAGCAAACAATCAAACATTCTTAGATACTATTGTTAACGCATGCATGAAATGACATGATGGATGCCCTCACCGACATACTCCCTCATACGACACCATCTTACGCCCGCGGTATGCTTGCGTTCCTCAGTGCTCCACATCTTCCAGGCACATGCAATGCGATATGGATAATGATTACCGAGTTATTATTAGTCCTTTTCATACAGCAGGATTAGGAAACTAGGGTACCTTTCTTATATCAATCCCAACACAGATCCTGTCTAAGGTCGTCACTCCTTGTAATCTCATACGATGTTATATTTCTAGGTCGCTGCAAGGGCTGTCAGGGCTGTTTCTCGCACTCGTTGCACCTCTCCCCCATCACCTTATCAATACAGGCCTAGTTATATCCTTAAGGCTGCATCAGGACTCGTCGCCCCCATGCGGTGTCAGGATAAACTCAAGGTCACTACAAAGGGCTCGTCACCTGATCAATGTAGGCCAACAGTAAGAATATAGTGTCCCATACCACCATAATCTGCTCAGAGTAGGGTGCTCACTGGTCACTACGGGGAGGTTTATGGCCCCAGCGTAGGTCGACACCTCGACCACGGTGTCCCATACCACCATGCCCGGCTCATGAGTCTTTATGGATCAAGGTACCATGGTTAACAGGGTTTCCAATGGTAAGTTCAGTACCCTAGGTTCAAGCAGTTATGACTCATACAGGGTGAACATACAATGGCCAGTCGGGTTACTTGACGGGCTCGACTAGTACGGGCGCATCTCAAGCTGAATGACATGAAGTGCATAAAACACTTCGTGTGGCCTAACCACTGCCGCCAACTCAAAACACGACTCGCGTTCATCGACGCATCCACTGTGGCAAATAGAAGCCCACCACTAATTCAATCCATTACCGACTGCCTGGACTAAAGCATAGCCCCAAACATGTGTAATCCATACCAGTGATCATATGAGAGTAATAGAATTGAAGTTCAATAATATAAGCATGTTAACACATGTTATAGCATACAAAGTAAGTAAATCAACCAACACATGTATTCCATACATATAAGGAAATCAATTCATATAGCAAACATGTAGGAAATCGTATACAACATCAGGTGGATTGAGAATTCATTCTCAAAACTAATTTATAACACCATTTACTCAATACATACTAATACAAACATTTATACAAACACTTAGTCTACACACTTTAGTCTACATAGCGTATGTAGACCCAAAGTGTGCATTAGGGCAAATCTCTTCGCCAAACAGATTATACATGCATATATAATATCATAACACGATAAATTTACATGTCAAGCATTTCAGCAAAATATGGACATATACAGTATTTTCTATAAATGCCTAAAATACCCTAAATCTCATATTTACCGTATGTTTACGAAACGGAAAACGGACGGTATGTTCTACATGTCAAACGGCATGCTCGTCGATAATCTACTATTAAACGACATTGAAAGCTTTGAAATTAGTCAATCAAAGCGTCTAAAATCCACACCTTTTGCCCTAGACGTATATCGATTCGATTTGAACGCATACGCTTCGTCAACGGCGTAAAGGCGACCTAATGCACAAGATATATAAGCTACTTCACTATTGAATCAAAGGAATCCCTAAAACAGCGATAGGTTAGGGTTTTCTTACCTAAGAGTGCGTTGGAATCACCGGGAAAGTGATTGGAGTGCGGTGCTTCGATACGTGCAATAACTATAGCAAGTGGCAGGAAAATCTCTCCCACCTCTCTCAAAATCTCTCACTTTTTTTCTCTCTCTATCTAGGGTTTGTTGCAAATTCAGATGGAAGGGTTGTGAGAGGGTTTAAAGCCCTTATATAGGCTAAAACATAACCTAAATAGACTTGGGAACAAAGTATACTTAAGTTATAACCAAATTGGGATTGTTCCGATCCAAAAGAGAATTTCGGGAGGTCCCCTGCCCGAACGCGGTCGGACTTAAGCTCATGGCTACTGGATCTAGCACACATTAAGTTTTCAGACCGGCAGAGTTCCCAGATCGCACATGACGGTCCAGTTTCAGTTCAGCGGTCATCGTGCCTTAATCAGCTCTACAAGTCTCATGATATGAAAGAAAATTTTTTTTCGACCCGAGGGTGAAATTTGGCTGAATTCTGATGGTCATAACGCTTAATAATAATGCACAAAGACCCGTGCTAGATTTGAATTAAAATTTTAAATCTTAACCCATTTCTCACTATCTTGACTCCAGGCTCAATGAAATAGCCTCTGAACGTCGGTTGGGCTTGATTTTCGAAACGATTGTAAAGTCCAGATAAGCAGTCGTAACGGTCTAAGATTGTGGATATCGGACTTTCGACGCGCGATCTAAATCCAATATGGAGTTTCAAAGGGTTCCTGAGGGCAAACGAGTTTAGAATTTGATCCTAGGTTTCAGGGTATTATAGCGTCATTAATTCTACAAGTTTTGGGTCTTGCAGAACGTATTTAAAGTGTTTAGGGACAATTTCACAGCTACTCTAGCATAGCGCTAGCTAACTTACGCTTAATTTCTAAAGGAATTAATCCTAAGTGATTTCTTTGGCTTTGGAATTGGGTTCTGAGAGGTTACCAAGGTGTTATGGCTGACCCATCGCCTAAGGATGCCTAACCCCAGGTTGGCAAAAATTCAGGGTGTTACAGGCATGTATCGTGATGCTATGCTGTCACATACGCATAGTCGGTATCAATAACCGGAACCAACAATCGGCTTCAATAATGTGGACATTTAACCAACATTGCCCCCAATGAGTTGCCCACATAAAGCCTAGCATATAGTGGACCCATGGCCTCACAAAGGGCCTGATATACAACATCATGGGCCTCACTCAAGAGCTTAATACACATCACGATGGGCCCTTCACATGGCCTAACATACATCACAATGGGCTCCATCGCCTGGCCCTTAAATGCATCGCAATAGGCCTCATCACATAGGCCTCACCTACATCACATTGGGCCTTACACACGGGCTGAATACACATCACAACGAGCCTAAATTACGAATCGCATATACATCATATAGGTCTTGACAATTGACCTCGATAATCAAAATCGGCCTCAACAATCAGAATTGGAATCGGCCTCGATACTCGACCACGACAATCGAAAACGGCCTAACAGGGCCTAAGGGAAGGTCACAATGTGGACATCCAACCATCATTGCCTATCAATGTAGACATTCAACCAACATTACTCCCAAGGGAGTGGCCCATATAGGGTTAAACAGATAGTGAGCCCATGGCCTCACACAAAGGCCTAATATACATCGCAATGGGCCTCATACAAGGGCTACATACACATCACTATGGGCCACATCACATGGGCCTATATACATCAGTTAGGCCACGTCTCATGGGCCCCGAATACATCACAATGGGCCACAACCCATGGGCTTCAAACATACAATAGGTGGGCCCTACACATGGGTCTGATACAATTAAGTGGGCCTCATACCTGGGCCTCCAATATATCTCATTGGGTCTCAACCCATGGGCCCTAATACATCTCAATGGGCCTCGAATACATCACATTGGGCCTCACCCACGGGCCTCGAATACATCACAATGGGCCTCATATTCAAGCAGGTGGGCCCCATCATATGGGCCTTATATGCAAGGTAGGTGGGCCTCAAATATATATTACAGGTGTGCCTCAAGTATACATGTAACACCCTGAAAATCGGGGGTCGTGTATAAACTCAACTCCCGAGTTTCAGACCGTCACTTATGCAACAAAAATGATTATGATTCAATGTTGTCTAATTTAAAGCATTCACATGAGTAAAAGTATACCAAAACTGCAATTCATACTTCAGATCCAGTGATAAAAGCAAGCGGAAGACTAAACAATATGTATATCACTATATGGAAAAACAAAGTAAACCTCATCTGTCTCTAAAGTATGAATACATCTCTGAGTCTCATATACATATACATGAACAAAAAAATGTAATGTTCCAAATAGTCCCACTGAAACCCCAACGATCCAAGTCGCCTACGGGAAGCCGTCGTGATAGTGCATATACGAGAACTCGTCCTAGTCCTCGTCGATCTCTGGCTCCACCTCCTGGATCTCGACCTCACCTGCATCTACAACAAGGTCTGGTGGGTGTTGCAAACACCATCCCGTAACGTGGGAGTGAGTGATCAACTCAGTGGAATCATAGAGCAAGGATTAGCATATTCACAATTCAATCATGCGATAATAGTAAAGCAGTAAATCAGACAAGCCTAATACTGTTGTTAATGCAAGATGACATGACGTGATGTATGCCCTCACCGACGATCTCCCTCATGCAGCAACATCTTACGACCGCGGCATGCCACACTTCCTATAGTGCTCCACATCTTCCAGGCACATGCAATGTTATGGTAATATGATTTTCAAGTTGTTATTAGTCCATTCAAACAGCAGGATTGGGAAACTAAGGTACTTCCCTTATATCAATCCCAACACAGATCCTGTCTAGGGTCGTCACTCCTAGTAATCTCATACGATGTATATTTCGTAGGTCACTGCAAGGGCTGTCAGGGCTGTTGCCAGCACTCGTTGCACCGCTCTCCCATCACCTTATCAATACAGGCCTACCGTACTCTACTGCAACGGAAGGGTCGTCGCCTCCCGTGGACTCAGAATACGCTCGCGGTCACTACAAAGGGCTCGTCGCCTGATCAGTGTAGGCCGACAGCTAGAATATAGTGTCCCATACCACCATAATCTGCTCACGAGTCTAGGTGCTCACTGGTCACTACGGGGAGGTTTGTGGCCCCAGCGTAGGCCGACAGCTCGACCACAGTGTCCCATACCACCATGCCCGGCTCATGAGTCTTCGTGGATCAAGGTACCATGGTTAACAGGGTTTATAATGGTAAGTTCAGTACCCTAGGTTCAAGCAGTTATGACTCATACAAGGTGAACATACATCGGCCAGTCGGGTTGCTTGACGGGCTCGACTAGCGCGATCGCATCTCAAGTCGAACGACATGAAGTGCGTATAACACTTCGCGTGGCCTAACCACTGCCGCCAACTCTAAACACGAATCACGTTCATCGACGCGTCGTTCGTGGCTATGACCAGTCAGCCACGAATTCGCTCGGTTACCGACTGCCTGGACTAAGTCTAGTCCCAAACATTTATGGAATCACATTAGCAATATATGTAAAGATATTGGAATTGAAATATAATCATATGAGCATGTTAACACATGTTATAACATTCAACTTAAGCAAATCTTCAACACATACTTTCCATGCATGTAATGGAATCATGCATATGGTCAACATGTAGGAAATCATTTAGGTCAGCATATTAACTAAGAAATCAATCTCAAACTACTACATAACATCATTTAATTCAATACATACTAATACAAGCATTTATACAAACACATACACTACACACTTAAGTCTACATATAGTATGTCGACCCAAAGTGCGCAACTAGGCGAATCTCTTCGCCAAACTAATTATGCAAGCATTCCTAACTCCCTAATGCGACATCAAACCATATCAATCACGTCAGCAAAATATGAATGTAGATCGTACTTCCTACAAATGACTAAAATGCCCTAAATCTCATATTCTTCGTTAATTTACGAAACAGGAAACGGAGAGCATGTTGTACATGTCAAACGGTGGTGTCATCGATAATCTACTATTAAACGACATTGAAAGCGTTGTAAACCGTCAATCAAAGCGTCTAAAATCCTCACCTAGTCTCTTACGGATGCGAGATTTTGAACGGAGCGTGTACGCTTCGTCTACGGCAGTAGGAGGACCTGATTTATGAAGTACATTAGCTAACACGCTACGAATCCAAGTAATCCCTAAATCAGTAACTTTTAGGGTCGTTTCATACCTGAAAAAATGGAGAAATCACCGTCCAGGTGATTGGGAAGAATTGCTGAAACAGCAGCAATCGGTGGCTCGGAAGCGGAAAAAATCCCTTCCAATCTCTCTCTCAAACTCTCTCTCCTTTTCTCTAGGGTTTGCAATTTTCGGATGGGAGAGAGAAATGAGGGTTTCAACCCCTTTTATAAGCTAAAAAATGCCGGAAACAGGCTCTGGAATGAAGTTTACTTGGTGCCTATCCATTTCGGGGCTGTTTCGGTCCAAAAGTTGCTTTCTGGTGGTCCCCTGGTCGATTGCGGTTGGACTTAAGCTCATGCGTACTAGATGTAGCACGTATTAAGTTTTCAGTCTGGCGGGGTTCGCAGATCGCACGTGGCGGACCAGTTTCAGTTCAGCGGTCACCGCACGTAGATCAGGGCTGAAAGTCTCATGATAATAAATAGAAATTTTTCCTGATCCGAGGGTGTAATCTGGATGAATTCCGACGGTCAGAACGCTTAATACTGACGCGTCAAGTCGTGTGCCAGATTTGAATTTGAAATTCCAAATCTGTCCCTATTCGCGGTCTCTTCAGTCCGGGTTCAATGAAATAGTCTGTGATTATCGGTTTGACTTGATTTTCGAGATGATTGTTAAGTCCAGCTAGGCGGTTCTAACGGTCTAAGATAGGAGGTATCGGACCTTCGACGCGCGGTCTAGATCCAATATAAAAATTCAAAGTGGTCCAGAGAACAAACCTGCTTAGAGTTTGATCCGAGGTTATAAAGTATTGTAGAGTTGTTTGTTCTACTCGATTTGGGTCTTGCAGAACGTATTTAAAGTGATTAGGGACTATTTCCCAGCTACTCTAGCGTTGCGCTAGCTAACTTACGCTTAATTTCCATGGAAATTAATTTTACGCGATTTCGGGTCGAGTTGGTACTCGAGCCCAAGTACGAATTTTTCACGGGCGTTACAATACATCACAGGTGGGCCCTATCACATGGCCAGGCGGTGTGGATGAATCACATCCATCAAGGTGGGACTGGCAGAAGGACAGCATGGACGTAAAATACAAACATCATGGTGGAGTCCTCATCACCATCTAAACATGTCCAGCACCGTCCAGATCATTTGAAAGGTGTGGATAAACAAATGCATCGCGGTGGGGCAGCACGACACCATCCAAACTGCCCAGCACAGATGGACGGAGAAAGTACAATACATACATCAAGTCAGGGCCCCACCGTCCCTGTGGATGGTGGTGAATGGAGCACGTACATCGTGCATCCAGCACAGATGGACAGTGTGAATATGATACATGCATCAAGGTGGGGTCCTACAGTGGGACGGCTTGGATAAAACCCAACCAGCAGTGTCCAACCTGATTGGACGACTGGATGTAAAATAGATGGATGTCATGAGTGTAGAACAGGTGGACAACGTGGATCCATACGCCTAGGTGGTCCTTACTGTCCAAATCATCTGACGATGTAGATATAAGAAACATACAACACGTGTGGGTCCCACACGGAATGGCGGTGTGGAAGAAATAAATACATCATGGTGGTCCCATGCTGGCAAAATAGATGGACGGTTTGAATAGATCACATACATCTGAGGTGGGTCTCAACAAAACAGATGTACAGTGAGGGCCACACCATCTGGATAGATGGCAAAGTGGACATACAATTCATACACCAAGATGGGTCCCATTCCACATATACAGCATGTGTGGAATGGCCCCACATGAGCTGAAAATAGATGGACGGTGTGTGTGAAACACATACATACATCAAGGTGTGCGCCACACAACACACACAGGTTGTAGGGGGTCCCACTGTCCCCAAATAGATGGATGGCTAGCATGTAAGGCACGTACATCAAGGCGGGTCCCATCCCACACATGTAGTACGTGTGGGGTGGGCCCCACACAATCTGAAAACATGGCTGGATGGCCTGTATAAACACATGCATTAAGGTGGGGTCCGCACCAAAAGACGGATGGCTGGGGATATACAATACATTCACCGAGGTGGGTCCCACCCCCACACGTGCCACACGTGTGGGGTGGGCCCACACCTCCAAATGGAAGGACGGTTTGTATATAAAACATATACTTCACGTTGGTGCCATAATGGCTGCCAACGGATGGACGGTTTGGATGGATCATATCCATCAAAGTGGGGCATGTGTGGCACCGTCCATATGGACAGTGCAGACGAAACACATACATAATCGGTGGGTCCCACCAAATCCTGTTGACGTCAATCCTCACCACAGCCATTGCTGTGTGAGGTACGTCAGCCATTCCACTCATCAAGTGGGTCCCATGTACGTGGGCGACCCCACCCTCCTCTCTCTCATTGTATATATAATATAATATAATATAATATGATATGATATATTATAAAATAATATTATCATGAGTAAATGCCCACCGTCCAGACTCTCTGGACGTTCTGGATGGTGGGGATCTAATGCATATGTGACCCACCTCAATATATATATATATATATATATATATATATATATATATATATATATATATATATATATATATATATATATATATATATATATATATATATATATATACACATATACATATTAAAGTATTATTATTATTTTAAAACTAATCCCACTAGCGTCCAGATAGATGGACCACTGGATGAAATACATACATTGGTGTGGCCCACCGTCCAAGCAATGGACGGTGGGGATCCACACATGCAAACAATGTGAGGTCCACCTTGATATGTACGGCGTGGATATACACCATACATCATGGTCAGGGCCCACTTGGCCTGCTGACGTCATCAGCTGCCAGCTGCATGCCACCGTCTATCAGACGGATCGTCTCTATGAAAACAGATGGACGGTGGGGGATACAGATACATCACGGTGGTTTCCACATGCGTGTGGGTCCCACATGCTACTGTGCAACATAAAAAAAATACATATATTACGGTGTGGCCACAGATGCACGGTATTGATATAAACACGTATATTGTGTTGGGTAGGCCCTACCGTTTGGATGGTTTGGATGGAACACTTCCATCCAGGTGGGGTCTATAGCACTTTCCAAGCGATCCATCACTATCCAAAATAGTCTGGACGGTGTGGATTTAACACATATATCATGGAAGACCCCACACCGTCCCAGCTCCTGAACGGGGGAGTACAATATATACATCATGGTGGATCCAGCATCCAGGGCAGCTGCAGCTGCCTGCTGCATGCCGTAGCAAATGAATAGTTTGGATATATACATGCCCAAAAGTGGGTCCATGTCCTTGCCTTGGACGACCTGGACAAAATCCATTCAAGGGTGGGGTTTTTTTCCACCGTCCATCACGTCCAGTAAGTCGACAGACGGTGTGGATTCTATGCATGCATCAGGTGGGTCTCAACGTCCAGATTTGCTGGATGGTGTAGATCATACACATCTAGATGGGCTCCACCATGATGGATAGCATGGGTTAACGCACGCATCAGGTGGGCCATACATCAAAAATGAAAAATAGAGGAAGGAAGGAAAAGAGAGAGATAGAGAGAAAGGAAGAGAGACGGATGGAGGGGCCCCACCACTATGGACCCCTCAATACAATACATATATCAAGATGGGTCCCACCATGTGGGCCTTAAATCCGTAATCAATTCAAAAAATGCACCCACCTTTGATCTTCATGAACTCTTTCCATCAACACATCCTAGAGCTCTAAGGGATGCATTTCAAAGGTAGAGATGGTCTTTGGAGGGTGGGATTGGATGGTAGGAAGGTGGGCCACACCTAGCTCTCTTATGGAGCTTGGGAAGCTTGGATGTTGGGTTCTTCTTTGGTTGCTTGGAAGAGAAGGGAGAAGTAAGAGAGAGAGAAGATGGGATGGAGTGATGGATGGGAGAGAGAGAGAGAGAGAGAGAGAGAGAGAGAGAGGAGATGGGATGAAAATATTGACTTTTGGGGTTGTTGTGTAAGAGAAGTATGGGTTGTGATGGGGTGAGTGATGTGTTGGGTGATGGGTTGATTGATGTGTTGTACTTGACATGTACTTGACATTATGAGATTGATTGATTGATTGAGGGATCAAGTCGTAGAGATTCTCTTAGGTCTTGCAATGCGCGATATTTTTTTCGAACAGAACGCGGGCCCACATCTCCTGACCTGGGTATCGCCTCGGCGCGCAAGATGCGGCATCGGAACCGCGGCGACAACACGGTTGCTAAGGTACAAGTCTCGAGTTGAGTAGACTCGGGTTGACGGCATGTGAATTAGGGTCGCGTACAAATATCGATTAAGGGTCGAAGGTTGCATGAATTCCATCGGGAAGATCACGAGAACCTACAGAATGGTATAGTTTAGGATACGGGTCTTACAACCCCTGCCAGCTATAGATAATCTCGTAAGGTACGAGGTGGGGTGTCAGGCTCGTATCCTAAACCGTACCGTTCCGTAGGCTCCCACAATCCTCCTAGTCAAATTTCGGTGACCCGCGATCTGTTATCAACGTTTATGCGCGATCCTAAGACGTATCTCATATATCAGACTCAGCTCAACCCGAGACTTATACTAGTTCGACCACGCCATCACCGCGGTTCCGAGGCCGCGTCTTGCACGCCAATGCGGTACCTTGGCCAGGAGATGTGGGCCAGCATTCAGTTCAAGGGAAACGCCGCATGTTACAAATCTTGAGAAAATCCATCACATCAATCCCATCAATCAAAGTACACATCACACTCCATCACTCACCCATCCCCAAGTACAACCACCCCTCTCCTAAAGTCAACTCTTTCTTACACAAGTACACATCACACCCATCACACCGATATCTCTCTCTCTCTCTCTCTCTCTTACACCTTTCTCTCTCATCCCTCTCATTCTCCAAGTAAGCATCCCACATCTAAGCAAGCTTCCATGGGAGAGCTTGTCTGGCCCACCTTCCTACCATCCAATCCAACCCTTAGATCATCATCTCAACCATCGAAATTGTCCCCTTGGAGCTCTAGATTGCATAGGCCGAAGAAGGATTTAATCTAGAGGTGGGTGCTTCTCTCTCTCTCTTTTCCTTTATTTGGTGATGATGTTGATGAGGTGTGTGGTTCACCATGATGAGTTTGATCCACACCGTCCGATTGTGGGACCCACCATTGCTGCCCGTCCATTTGAACTGGCATGAATGAAGGAAAATATAAATATCATGTTGATCCAAAGCTTTGGTGGGCCGCCGCATGGACCCACCTTGATGCGCGTGTGCTGGACACACTGTGACGTGTGTTCCACATCCACACGTCCATCCATTTTGTATAGGCCACGACCCACCTGATCCTGACCGTTTAAGCTTAGGCATCCAGCAGCAACGCTGCTGGACTGTATGAAAGGGAAAAATAAATATCAACTAATCTGGCAGGTCCCACACATGTGGACCCACCTCAATACATGTGGTTTATCCGACCATCCATTTGTTGTGGTTCACACGCAGCAGCTGCTGCTACTGCATTGTCGTCATGCAAGTTAATGCAAGTTCTGTGGGTTGACACGAGGCATGTGTTATATCCAACACCCTCCATCTTTTGTTTTCCTAAGGTGTGGGACCTAGCCACACGTGTTGTACGTGTGGGATGGGCCCACCTTAATGCATAAATTCCATATTCCCACCGTCCAGAGACCTCTGGACGGTGTCATGGGTCTCAACCGTGATGTATATATTCCATCCTCACCGTCCACTGGATTGGGACGGTGGGATGCCAGATTGATATATGTAATTTACCCAAGCCGTTCATCAAGCAGGGCCCACGCTGTTGACCGTCCAATAGCACCCAGCTGCTGCACTGACACAGCAAGTTCGGTGGCCCCATCCTGATGTATGTGCTATATTCAAACCATCCTTTCATTTGGAACGTGTGGAGCTTACCCCACACGTGCTACACGTGTGGGATGGGACCTACCTATAATATAGGTGTTTTATCCCTGCTGTGGAACCCAAGTGACGTAAGGGATTTATCCAGCCATTCATCCATCTAGACGTGGCCCACTGTAATATGGGCTTCATCCAGGCTATGCATATCCTTGCAGCAGTAGTAGCTACTGCTGACATTAGTGGACTAGGCGTGGACGCCACATATGATGTATGTATTCCACTCTGTCCATCTGCTTTCCATCTGCACCGTCCGTGGACCTCACCTTGATATTGGTGTTGTAGTCGCATCCTCCAACAGTGCGTGGGCCCACCTGGATACATGTTTTATTTACACTGTCTATATGATGGTGGATCCCACTGCATGACGCCAACTAGTTGAATCCAAACCTTCCATCAATGGATGTCAGGTAGAGATTGCCCATCAATGGACAGCCAGGGCTGCAAGCTGGCAGTTCTTGTTAAAATAAAATAATATAATATAATATTATACATATATGTATATAATATACACATATATATGTTACATATTTATTTAGTGGGCCCCACGTAGGGACCCACTAGTTGTTGAAAGTGGATTGGCTGTTGTGCCATCACCAAGCTCTGTGGGACCCACCTGACGTGTGTGGGTCTCATCCACACCGCCTGTCCATCTACACGGGACCCACCTGATGTGTGTGGGTCTCATCCACACCGCCTGTCCATCTAGACAGGACCCACCTGGTGCATGGGTGGAATCTAGACCGTCCATTTGTTGTCCCCACCAACGGCAGTAGCTGCTGCATATGTCAGCAAGTTCTGTGGGTCTCATCTGAATCCGTGGACCCTACATAATTTATGTATTTTGTCCCAACCATCCATCTGGATGGTGGGGACCCCACCTAGCTACTGTATTGACATTAGCAAGTTATGCAGGTCTGATCAGAGGTATGTGTTATTTTCTCATCATTCATCCAATTGGCAAGATCATCTTAAGGCTTGAGACTAAATGGGGCAGATCCAGATCATTGGTGGTCCATGTGTGTGGACCCACCTTGGTGTATGTATTGTATACCCACTCCGTCCACCTATCAGGATGGTGGTGTGGACCCCGCTGTGATGTTTATGTCTTATGCACACCGTCTGTCTAATGGCCCCACCTTAATTCATTTATTTTAGCCACGACGTTCAGTCCATTAGACTTGTGGCCCACTTGATAGATGTATTGTACATCCATGTTATTCATTTGGAGGGCCCATTTGGAAGGTGCAGCCCACCTGCTAGTTGTGCAGGGCCCACCTACTACGAGGTCCTTATATGAGGCCCAATGCGATATGCTATGGGGCCCATCCAAATGTATTTGTGGCCTTTTGAGACGGCCCACTTGATGTATATGAGGCCTATTTATAAGGACCATTATGATGTATTTATGGCCCATTAGCGAGGCCCATTGCAATGTAATTTCGACCCATATGTCGTGGCCCGTTGTGATATATTTCCAGCCCATATCATACGGCCCCTTTGATGCATGTTTGGCCCATTGGCACGGCGCACGTGATGTATTTGAGGTCCGTGTGCAGGGCCCACCTATTGTGTACTTATGGCCCATTAGCGAGGCCCATTGTAATGTAATTTCAAGCCATATGTCGTGGCCCGTTGTGATATATTTTTGGTCCATATGATGTGGTCCATATGATGTAATCGAGCCCCATTGATGTAGTCCACTTGATACATACAAGATCCATATGTAGGGTCAACATGTTATGTATTTGAGGCTCATGAGTAGGGCCCACCTATTGTGTATATGAGGCTATTAGTGTGGCGCATTGATACAACCCATTTGTTGTATTTGAGGCCCATGGGTTGTGGCCTGTATGATGTATCTGAGGCTCATGTGCAGGGCCCACCTGTTGTGCATTTGTGACCCTTGAGTAAGTCCCATTGTGTTGTATATTAGACCTTTGTCTAAGGCTGTGGGCCCATTATAAGTTTGGCTCTATGTAGGCCACTGCTTGGGAGCAATGTTGGTGAAATGTCCACATTGTAACCTTCCCTTGGACCGATTGCCGATTTCGATGGACATGACCAGTTTGTCGATTCTGATTACCGATCGATTCCGATTGACGTGACCGATTGTCGTGACCGATTGCCGATTCTAATTGATGTGACTGATTTGCTAATTCTTATTACCTGTCGATTTCGATTATTATGACCAATTATCGATTCTGATTATCAAGGCTGATTATCAATCGATTCCGATTGACGTGACCGATTGCTAATTCCGATTATGGTGACCGATTTTGATTACTAAGGCCTACTCCGATTCCGATTTCAATTGTTGAGGTTGATTTCGATTGTTAAGGCCGATTGCTGAGACCTATATGATGTATATGCGACCTATAGTTGAGGCCCATTGTGATGTATATGTGGTCTTTGGGCAAGGCCCACTGTGTTATATATTAGACCTTTATGTGAGGCTGTCGGCCCATTATGTGTTTAGCCCTATGAAGGTCATTCCTTGGGGCAATGTTGGTTAGATGACAAAATTGTTGAGGTCGATTGTTGATGCCGGTTATTGATACTGATTATGAGTATGTGACAGCATAGCATCATAATACATACGCATCATCTGCATGTTTGTTATGAGATGTGATTAACCATCACATATGTCATAGGGCAGGTTATTCATGGGGCTCCCTGATAGGAGGGGTTGCTCCACATGAGCGCATGGTATGCGTAAGATTTATGCATGATTGCACTATGTGACTCATGCATCTCATATTTGTGTGACATGACCACCATACGCCCTACCGACATCAGGGTTGTAGCCTCCACAGACATATCGTGGATGGCCAGTGGGACACTGAAAATTTGTTCTATATGGGGTGCTATAGATATCTTTGGGTGAAAGTCTCAAAACCCTCTTGGTTCCAGAGGTTACTCTAATGTCTAGACCGAGTGGATGCATGAACGCATGAGAGCCGTATACCATTAGGTCACATCTCTCACTATGTCGTGCTCGGTTGGAAGGGAGTACGGCCTTACCTGCCTGAGAAGAAGGGGCAATGCTAGGCTGAGTCTGACCAGCTCAAGGAATGGGTTCGTTATCGATGAGCCGGGCCTGATATTGACAGGCAGATAGTGAGGTCTCTTCCACTCACCTTGTTGCACGCGATGGGGCGACAATCTGGTTTAGAGTGTAATAGACCCCGGTGATTTTTCAGAGAGGAACCGTACTGATATGTGGAATTATTAAGTAAGAGTTGCATGCTCATTCATTCACTATCCACTCAGGCTAGTGGTGCATAACTAGTTATTGTGTACCTTCATTATGGTAAGGATTTCGGTTAGGCGAGCGACTAACCTGAGATCAGGAGTTTATCATGTTGAGTCTGATTATTCAAATTTAGGTATGGGACTGGTTTGGATAGAAGTCCCTTGTGGTGGACCCCGTAGCCTATGATACTACGTACTATCATCCCGGCTTCATACTCTAGCATGATCATTTCATTCGCATCGCATATTGCTTTACATCCGTAGATATATGACATTTTGGGTTACTATGTTTCTGCACTTATATAGCCTAGACAGACTTAGCAGAATTTATATATTGCATTGCATCCTCGGCATTTGATATTTAGCTCTTTACGACTCCTTATAGCATAGTTGTTCTATATTGCGTATTCTGATATTGATTGACTTATGGACTTGTCCATACTTCTTCTTACTCTGTTGTCGTATGATTTATGATCTTGTCAGTATTTCTATTTACATTGATAATTCCTGCTCTTTTCAGTATTTCTTCTTACTCTGATAATTCATGATCTTGTCAGTATTTCTATTTACTCTGATAATTCCTGCTCTTTTCAGTATTTCTGCTTATTCTGATAATGTACGATTTATGGATTACCAGTGTTTCGAACAGAAATAAATGCGTTTGATTTGGGAAGTTATCTTATTTAAATATAACAGAAAGAGTATTTTGGAACAATCATCATATTTCATTGATACTGAGTTCATTTACATCCCTGCTACATCCCTTGATTCTAAAATAGATCATTTTGAGAAAGTAAAGCATTATAAATGAAGCTTTATATATCAAATTTGGAATTCGGCAGCCTTTCGGCAGCTATTTTGATCATCTCCTAAGACTTAGGAGGAATGTTGATTTGATCAACTTGGCTTCACTTTTGAGCTCATCCTTTAGGCAGAGGAGAGGGTTTGAAGTGATGAAGAGTAAACTTGAATGCTTTCAGGAGATCCGACAGCATTCCGTCCTCCATTCAAGACAAATCATCTAGTGCTTTTGCCTACATGCGCAACCTGCAGACAGGTTGTGCGACCCTGCACAATGGAACAGTGGGTAACGCGTCCCCACACGATGGAGATTCGTGTTGTGCGTCCACGAGCAACGAGGACTTGTACTGTGCGTCCCTGCGCAAAAGCAAAGTGACTACGCGCAACGAAGACCATGCACAACAGAGACCTTGCTCCTCACCTTTTGATGCTCTACTGTAACGACCTGAAAATTGGGGGTAGGGCAACAGCTCAGCTCCCGAGTTCCAATGTATTACTTATGCAACATAGATAAAGATGATTGAATATTGTTCATGGTAGTGCATTAAACATGAGTGGGATTACACCAAAACAATAATTCATACTCCAGATCAGTTTATATAATGCAAACGGAAGACTGAAAGATGTATATAAATGAATATAAATCCAAAAGATCACTGTCGATCGCCAGAGTATGAATACATCACTAAGTCATCATATACATCTAATAGCTCAAAAAAAAATAAAATGTCAAAAGAATAGTCCAACAACAATGATAAACCCTGCAGCCCCGTCGATTAGTACAGCCTAAGCGAAACCGTCAGAGAACTGCATATAGGAGAACTTGTCCTGATCATCGTAATAGTCAGGCTCCACCTCCTGAGTCGCATCCTCATCTGCAACTAAGATAGAGTCTGGTGGGTGTTTAGAACACCATTCTAGAACGTGGGAGTGAGTGATCAACTCAGTGGAATCATAGAGTAAAGATTAACAAGTTATTAATTCAGTCAACCAGTAATGATAAAGCAAACATATCAATCATTCTTAAATACTCTTATTAATGCAGGGATGAGATGTTTCATGAATGCATGCCCTCGCCTACACTCTCTCGTGCGACACCATTTTACGTTTATGGCATGCTTCCAGCCCTCTATGCACTTTGTCGTCGGCACATGCAGTGCGATGATATGAATATGATTACCGAGTTATTATTAGTCCTTTTCATACAGCAGGATTGGGAAGCTAAGGTACCTCTCTTGTCTCATTACCCAAACGATGATCAATTCTCGGGTTGTCAGTCCGAGACAATCTCATACGATAGTATAGTTCTAGATCGCTGTAAAGGGCTCGTCACCAATCAATACAGGTCTAGTTATATCCTATATACTGTAATATGGCTCGTCGCCCCACTACAGTTTCAGGATATTCTCGAAGTCACTACAGAGGGCTCGTCACCAATCAGAGTAGGCCGACAGCTTGAATATAGTATCTCATACCACCAGAATCGGCTCACGAGTATAGGTGCTCACTGGTCACTACGGGAAGGCTCGTCACCCAAGCGTAAGCCGACAGTTCGACCACGGTGTCCCATACCACCATGCCCGGCTCATGAGTCCTAGCAGATCGAGGTACCAAGGTTAACGGGATTGCACTGGTAAGTTTGGTACCCTAGATTCAAACAGAAGCGTCCATACATGGTGAACACACACCGGGTCAATCAGGTTACTTGACGAGCTCGACTAGCTCGATCGCACATTGAGTTGATCGAGATGAAATGCATAAGCACTCCGTGTGGCCAAAGCACTGCCGACAACTCTAGTACGACTCGGGTTCGTCAAACACGTCCTACGTGGTGAATAAAGCTCAACCACGAACTTAAGCCTATTACCGAATGCCTGAACCATAACATGGCCCCAATCGCGTACACATGATTCAACATCCACATTTGTATAAGCATGATATGAAATATAACTTAAACATGAATACTATACATGGAGGAAATCATACACACAATTAGTAGGAATGAAATAAACTAAATATAACATGAAGGAAAGCTACACACAATTAGCATGAACGAAATAGACTAAATATAACATAGAGGAAATCATACACCCAAGTAAGGTGATTGAGATTCATATCTCAACTCTCTTAAAAATCATACTTTACTTATTTCTAGCTCATGCAGACATTTATACAAATACTTAGATTACACTATTCAACAAACTTCACGTATGTTGGCATATGGCGTATTTAGGCAAATCCTTTTGCCAAGGAGTTGTCGCATACATAACAAGCATGCACTAATAATGATTTATCATGGCAATCACTAGATCATATTTCATACGCATACAAACATTTTATCAATCACATGGAACACTCAGTTTGTAACATAAGCTATACATAATTGTTAGACAGAATAAATAGTGCATTTAGCATGTATAATAGCATCCCCGTCAGTAATAAATCATTATCTGACATTGAAAGCTTTGAAAACCATAACCTATACGTCTATAATCCGCACCTTACGCCGTAGAAGCGTAACATACATGATTTAAGCGATAATCCTTTTTCCAACGGCGGTTCAGCAACCTATAACATGAACTAGGTTAGCTATTTCATTACTCCGTCTATATCAAACCTTCAAACAAGTTAGGGTTTGATTTTCTTACCCAAGCGTGGAATCAGAATCGTTAAAACAACGATTCAGATGGGTGGATTTGACACGTAGTGCAGTTGGATGGAATCACAAGATGAAATCACCACTTCTCTCTCACTTTCTCTCTCTTTTACTTCTTCTCTCTCCTAGGGTTATTCTTAAATTCGTATGGAGCAAATGAGAGAGGGTTTAAGGTCTTTTTATAAGCTCTAAATCGATGAAAATAGCCATAAGGCTAAGGTATACTTAGGTTATAACCAAATCGGCCTTGTTCCGATCTAACGGAGCATTTCTGGAGGTCCTATTACTGAGTGCGGTCGAACTTATACTCTTGGACGTTGGATCTTGATCAAGTCAATTTTTCAGTTCGATCGGATTTCCAGATCGACCGTGGCGGACCAATTGCAGTTCAGTGGTCACCGAAACTCGATCAAGGCCACAAGTACTTTAACATGAATGGGCCATCATCCCTGATCCGTGGGTGAATTTGGGTCAAAATCCAACGGTCAGAATGCTTATAAATGGTGCGCAAGCGACATGACTCAGATTTCTTAAAATCATATTTAATTTCTTAAAAATCTTCAGTTTCTCACACTCTTCACTCCGGACTTAAGGAAACAGTCTTAGGACATCGTTTGTACGTGATTTTTGAGGTGATTGTCAAGTCCAACTAGGTGGTCATAATCGTCTAAGTTCATTGCTATTGGACTTTCGACGTGCGGTCCAAGTCCGATACAAAGTTTCAGAGTGCTCCCGAGAGCAACTGGGTTTAGAGTTGGATCCTAGATTTTAGGATAATATAGCGTTATCGATTCTACAGGTTTTGAGTCTTGCAGATCGTATTTCAAGTGATTAGTGTTAATTTCATCGGCAATCTAGGTTAGTACTTAGTTAATTCTCGTCTAGTTTCGAAAGAATTTAGTCCTGAGGGATTTCTGCCTGAGTTAGTACTCGGGTCTTTGTACGGAATTTTCCTAGTTGTTATAATCTACCCCCCTTAAAGAAAAATTTTATCCTCAAAATTAGTACCTTTTCGTACTCCTCGAGAATCTGAGGGTAGTTATTTCTAACCTCAGCTTCTATTTACCAAGTAGTTTCCTCCTCAGTATGATGTGTCCATAATACCTTCACGAGTGGAATCACCTTACTGCGCAACACTTGCTCCTTTCTGTCTAGGATACGCGTTAGATGCAGTACATATGTAGCATCCTTGCTCAACTGTACCTACTCCCATCTGATGATGTGTGAAGGATCAGGAACGTATTTCTTTAACATAGATATATGAAATATGTTGTGCATGCCTGCGAGTGGTGTGGGTAAAGCCAGGCGATACGCTAGTACCCCCACTCGATCCAGAATCTAAAATGGACCAATAAACCTCAGTGTGAGCTTCCCTTCTTGCCAAAATGCAGAACTCCCTTCATAGGAGAAACTCGTAGGAACACATAGTCTCCAACCTCAAACTCAAGTGGTCGCCGCCTTGTATCGGCATAACTCTTCTATCTACTCTGAGCTGTTAGAAGTTGACGTCTAATAATGTCGATCTTCTCTGAGGTCGCCTGCACTAACTCTGGGCCAACCAAACTGCGCTCGTCAACCTTTGCCTAACAATGCGGTGCTCGGCAAGGGAGCCCATACAAGGCCTCGTAAGGAGCCATGCCAATACTTTCCTGAAAACTGTTATTGTAGAACTCTACATACGGGAGACAGTCATCTCAACTGTCCTTGAAGTCTAAGGCACAAGCTCGTAGCATATCCTCCAAAATCTGATTCACCCACTCCGTCTGCCCATCGGTCTGGGTGTGAAACGCGGTACTGAATTTCAACTTCACACCCATCGCTTCCTGGATAAGATTCCAGAAGATAGATGTGATTCGCATGTCTCTGTCTGACACAATCTCTAAGGAAACTCCATGCAGACGAACTATCTCTTTGTCTGCCACAAGGTTGGCCTTGCCAGGATGGTAGGAGACATCAAACTTAAAGTCCTTCAAGGTTTCCATCCATCAGCGCTGCCTCATATTCAAGTCCCGCTGAGTGAATATATATTTAAGGCTCTTGTGGTCGCAAAAGAGCTCAAACTCCTCCCCATAGAGGTAATGTCTCTAGAGCTTCAGTGCGAAAAAGACGGCTGCCAACTCCAGGTCATGTGCAGGGTAATTCTCCTCGTGTTTCCTCAACTGTCTCTAGGCATAGGCAATCACCCTGTCCTTCTGCATAAGGACACAACCCAGACTAACTCGAGATGCATCAATGTATATAGTATACTTGACCCCTTGCTCTAGCAATACTAACACAGGGGCGAACGTCAGTCTATCCTTCAGCTCCTGAAAACCTACTTCGGCCTTCTCATTCTAGGCGAACTTCAAGTATTTTCGAGTTAACCGAGATAACGGTCTGGCAATCTTCGAGAAGTCCTGAATGAAGCATTGGTAATAACCTGTCAGACCCAGAAAACTCCTCACCTCAGTAACCGAACCAGGCTGTTTCCAGTCCTGAACCGTGGCTACCTTAGCAAGGTCCACTACTACCCCTTCCTTGGACACTACAAGTCCCAAGAACTTGACTTCCTCCCGCCAAAAGGCGCACTTCTTGTACTACGTGAACAATTGGTTCTTCTTCAGAGTATCTAAGACTACTTGTAAGTGTCTCTCATGCTCTTCCCGACTCACAGAATATACCAAAATATCATCGATACACACGATGATGAATCGGTATAGAAATCGTCGAAACACCCGGTTCATCAAGTCCATAAACACGACCGGTGCATTCGTAAGACCGAACGACATCACAAGGAACTCGTAATGTCCAAAGCTAGTCCTAAATGCAGTCTTATGCACGTCTTCATCCCTGACGCGTAACTGATGATACCTTGACTGTAGGGCAATCTTTGAAAAGTATCGCGCCCCCTTCAACTGATCAAACAGATCATCTATCCTAGGTAAAGGATACTTATTCTTCATGGTTAATTGGTTTAATCTCCGGTAATCAATACATAACTGCAATGACCCATCTTTCTTCTTGACAAACAACACAGGTGCTCCCCAAAGAGACACACTTGGTCGTATAAAGTCTTTTTCTACCAGCCCATCAATTTGTTTTCTTAGTTCCTCCATCTCACATGGCAGCATACGATACATCAGTAATGAAACGGGTGCCGCTCCTGGCACGAGATTAATAGTAAAATTGATCTCACGCTGCGGAGGTAAACCAAGAATCGTCGCGAACACCTCCTCATAATCCTGAACTACAGGCATGTTTTCAATTGTCGGGCCATCAACATTCTTCAGTAAGGAAGCATAACAACTCATCCGAGAAGGGTCACTGACCTGAACTGGGAAAGTAAAAGCTGTGCCCTCAGGTCCATAGGCTATCACCACTCTAGCCTCACAATCAATTTCAGCTCACATCCTAGCAAGCCAATCCATACCAAGAATGACGTCGTAATGGAACAGAGGAAAGACAATCATGTCGACTAATACGGTCCTGCTTCCCAAGTTTATTAGGCAACTCTTGCAAATCTTATTAACATCGAAAAATGTCCCAGCGGCGGTGATAACCCTCACTCCTTTCGTAGGAGTAGTATCCAATCTTAATCGCTTGACTGTCGAGCATGAAATCATAGAATTAGTGGATACAGTGTCCACCAGTAAGAAAATTGAAGTACCTTGGATAAGAGCCGTACCCTCAAATGACCACAGTGCTAAATCTGCACCCTCCGAAGTCTGATCTGTAAGTGCATGTACCCGAGCCTGCTACGGGCGATTCGGCTGTGGTACCATAGGCCGTTGTGGCAGCCTAAATCGGGGTGCTGGCGGTCGAAACGAAGGATGTGTAGGTGCAGTCCGTAGATGTGGAGATGATAAAGCTTGAGGGCGAGGGCGGTCAATCCTCTGTGGCGACGAGAACCCACTGTCTCTCATACGTGTAAAACAGCTCTCCGCCACATGACCTGGTTTCCCACAATAAGTACAGGTCACACCAGGTCACCTCATCAGAACTGGTGGCGCCGCGATCCTGGGAGGAGAGTCAGTACAGGTCCTCTTACCGAGGAATGGCCTGCTCGGTATGTCTGGTCGTAGCCTAGGGATCATAGGCCCACGAGAGCGTGCTAATCGATCCCCGTCCTGTTCTGCTCACATAGACATGTGTACTAGCTTAGCATAGGAGGGTATGCTAATACAACACATCTTCAAGCGAATGTCAGGACGCGTGCCCTCAGAAAAATGCTGCATCCGTATCTGCGCGTCGGTAAGTATAGTCGGGACGTATCTGTCCAACTCTGTAAACCGGTGCTCATACTCTGTCATGGTCATGCCTCCCTATCTAAGGTGCAGAAACTCATTCTCCTTCTCATGCCAGTACGTAAGGGGATAGTATTTCTCATGGAAGCAGGTCTCGAATGTTGCCCATGTCCATACATAGTCAACTGCAACGGTCCGCAGGACACTATCCCTCCACAAGCTGGCTTCCTTCTCCAACATGAAGGTCACCAACTTGACCTGCTCCGTCTCTGTACAATACAGCATCCTCAGTATCTTGGAGATGCGGTCAAGCCAATATTTGGCCTCCTCGAGTCTGTGAGAATCAGAAAATGTAGGAGGCCGCAAGCGTTGGAATCGCTCTAGGAGGCCACTCGTACCTAAGTTCCTCGTAGGGTATACAGTGGGTGTAGGTAAGGCCATGCCCTCATCCTGAGCAGAAGGTCCTGTAGCCTCAGCAGGACGTACAGATGGTGAAGGTGGAGTCGTACTCCCACCCTGAGCTAAAGCTCCTGCAATGGTGGCTAAGAGCTGCATCTGCTGCTGCTGATGCTGCTCCTGCTGCTGGTGCATCATCATCAACAACTGCTCCAACCTATCAGTAGGTGGGGCTGACGATGGCACATGCTGCATCGAAGAAGATGCACGGTTTTGCTCACGAACCGGTGGTGTATAAGGTGGCGGCCCAACCGTAGGACCAGTAGAAGGCTGAGACTCGAGCATAGTCTCACGAACTGGGCCCAAACTAGGGTCCTCACGACCATCACTCTGGGGTGCCTAGTCCATCGAATCACTCAATACGAGATGTGTCGTGCTCCTCGTGAACTTAGGTGGCATTCCCTACACAACATAGGGTTCAACCCAGATCAGATTCAACATAAGCACAAACCGATTTACACTTCATTTACACATAAATTTTTCATTGCCAAAATTGTCATAATATATGAGACACAAGTTTTACATGGATCATGATAGAAGATGCATGTGAGCTAATACAACTAAGCTTCAAACACGAAGCTTTAACACTAGAATAGCTATTAAACTACTACGCTTATAGAGGCTACACACAAACATGAAACAAACCACAACTACAAGCAAACAACGATGACTAAAGGAACTATTCGTCAGAATCTGGCGATGGCGAAGGGGCACCCTTATCCTGCAAGCAGCACAGGATTATCTTTAGCGTGCAAATCATTTCTTGAACTTGTGCTTCACGAGGCCCCGAAGATCCATTATATCCTATCGTAGGACAACCTGGCCCTCCTTAAGGCAAGCTATACGGGCATCCCTGGTGGCCTGACCAGCGTCCTGCTCTGGTGCCGCAAGAGGAGGACTCTCATCAGTATCCTGAGACTCCTCTTCCTCTTCGTCCTGCTTTTCTTCCTCTTCTATCTCTGTTCCACCTTCTTCATTGCTCTCTTCTTCTTATTCGCTTTCAGACTCATCCTCGCTTTCTTCAAGTTGGGCATGTTGTTGCCGTGACCCGATCTTCATCTGGTTGAGAGTGGTCTCGGTGATGTAATGGACCGGTGCTGGCAATTCTGTCCCAAGTCTGTAGCCAAACTTGAGTTCAATCTTGCATATGAGTCGGATGAAGGGGAGCGACTCAGTCGTTCCTCTTGAACGAGCGATAAGGATGATCTATCGCAGTACAAATGTAGGCACGCACAAGTTCACTCCCTGCCCCACTTGGTACAGGAAATCCACCATGAGATGCGTGCACTCGCTGCGATTGTTCCACCTAGGGTAGACGTTGAACGTGCAGATGTGGTGAAGCAGAAAGAAATCGCCCGACATATGGGTCACTAAGAGGCTTATGTTAGGCTTTCATTCAACCAGACGACCATAAGGAAACTTGGTGCGACGATCCCTTTCATGTACGCTATTCAAATTTCTCTCACTAGCATGTACCTCACTAAGGGGTACATTCAGGAGCCGAGCTATCAACCTAACGTTGATTATGGCTTTTCGGTCTCTGCCAAAGAGGATCTTGAACTGTAAGGGCTCTAGTGTAGGCTCTCGAATGTGGGCATAGAAGGCTCGGACAGTGCTCACATTTTCATGAGACTCGCCTTCAAATAGCGGACCCCACCTGGCCTCTTCCAGACACTCAAACAATAAGTACTTGCCAAAGAGTCGTCCATCCACACGCTCTTCAAAAAGAATCCTACGGTCCTCGTAGACCCCATGAGACAACTCTGCCAACAACGCTCTTCCAATAGGAGCTTGAGGATCAAGACCCCACTTGGTCTGCAATTCTCTCCCAGCACTTGTACTCATGGTGGCTCCTCTTGGTCTCCTTTAATGAGCGGGGCGACTAAGCCCAGCCTCATCCAAAGGGGCTCGTTTCTTTCCCATGAGAGAAAGGATGGTGAAAATCGAGAATAGAGCCGCGACAAGCTCCAAGAAAGCCATAAAAAGTGAAGAAAATGAAAGAAAGGGGTGAGATCTTTGGGTCTCCATGGATTTGGGCCTTACAAGGGGGTGTAAAGGCTCAAATGAAAGGGAATAAGGAAGAAGGATAACAAAATAGGATGGGTTGGTGGACTTACACGAATTTGAGACTTAAATGGAAGATTTGAGAGCTCAAATTAAAGAGAATGAGAGGGTTAGGTGATGGGTATGGCAGAGCACGGTGGAGAGATGTAAACCTTGAAGAAAAATAAGAGAAAGAGAGATTGAAAGGGCGATTTGATAAAGAATGGAGCAGTTTTGAAGAAAAGGGAAAGCTTAGGAGGGGGTTTTGTGAAGGAAGTATGTGTTTGGGGGGGTTTTAGACGTCGAACCGTGGACCAGTGGGTCCCACTAAGCCCCACGTGCCATCGGCCCTAAGGCCCAGCCCGGACAAGCCCGTCGGTCGACAAGGCCTTGCCGAACCTGCTAGGTCCTCGCCGGTCACTGTCTAATCCGGTGAGGCCTCGCCCCTTGGGCGAGGTCCTCCCCACCTCCTGGGTCCAAAAATGTAGGGGTCCCACCCTGGGTCCCCCTAAAAGTGGTCCGTTTGGCCCACCCATCCGATTCGATCCGTTTCGGGTCATTTCGAGACAAATCTGGTGTACATCCTCATTTACCAATTTTTAACGGCAAGAATGGAATGAAACTCGATCTATACCCATCAATTGATGGTCTAAACTTGATTTGGGGTCGTCGTGTGTGATCAGGCGTGTGCACGGACTCGATCTCAGCGATTATTTTCAATCAACTTTCGCCAATAAACAAAATTGAGCGTCCTAGACCTGTTTCTAGATTGTTCTCGCACCCTCCTACGCTATAGTTGAGACAACATACGTCGTGTGACCATAACCCAGGTCCGGTTTAATCCAAATCATGCTCTGATACCAACTTGTAAAGCCCTGAAAATTGAGGGTTGAGCAGCAACTCAGCTCCCGAGTTCCAATGCATCACTTATGCAACATAGATAAAGATGATTGAATGTTGTTCATGGTAGTGCATTAAACATGAGTGGGATTACACCAAAATAGTAATTCATACTCCAGATCAGTTTATATAATGCAAGCAGAAGACTGAAAGATGTATATAAACGAATATAAATCCAAAAAATCGTTGTCGATCGCCAGAGTATGAATACATCATTGAGTCATCATATACATGTAATAGCTCAAAAAAATAAAATGTCAAAAGAATAGTCCAACTACAATGATAAACCCTGTAGTCCCGTCGATTAGTACGGCCTAAGAGAAACAGTCAGAGAACTGCATATAGCAGAACTCATCCTGATCGTCGTAATAGTCAGGCTCCGCCTCCTGAGTCGCATCCTCATCTGTAACTAAGACAGAGTCTAGTAGGTGTTCAGAACACCGTCCCAGAACGTGGGAGTGAGTGATCAACTCAGTAGAATTATAGAGTAAAGATTAACATCTTATCAATTTAGTCAAGCAGTAATGATAAAGCAAACATATCAACCATTCCTAAATACTCTTATTAATGCAGGGATGAGATGTTTCATGAATGCATGCCCTCGCCTACACTCCCTCGTGCGACACCATCTTACGTTCACGGCATGCTTCCAGCCCTCTGTGTACTTTGTCATCGGAACATGCAATGCGATGATATGAACATGATTACCGAGTTATTATTAGTCCTTTTCATACAGTAGGATTGGGAAGCTAAGGTACCTCCCTTGTATCATTACCCAAACGATGATCCATTCTCGGGTCATCAGTCCGAGACAATCTCATACGATAGTATAGTTCTAGATCGTTGTAAAGGGCTCATCACCAATCAATACAGGTCTAGTTATATCCTATATACTGCAATATGACTCGTCACCCCACTACAGTTTCAGGATATTCTCAAGATCACTTTAAAGGGATCGTGACCAATCAGAGTAGGCCGACAGCTCGAATATAGTGTCCCATACCACCATAATTGGCTCACGAGTATAGGTGCTCACTGGTCACTACGGGGAGGCTCATCGCCCCAGCGTAGGCTGACAGCTCGACCACAGTGTCCCATACCACCATGCTCAGCTCATGAATCCTGCTCGTGATTGCACAGGTAAGTTTGGTGCCCTAGTAAGTTTGGTACCAAGGTTAACGGGATTGCACTGGTAAGTTTGGTGCCCTAGATTCAAACAGAAGCGTCCATACATGGTGAACACACATCGGGTCAATCGGGTTACTTGACGAGCTCGACTAGCTCGATTGCACATTGAGTTGATCGACATGAAATGCATAAGCACTTCGTGTGGCCAAAGCACTGCTGACAACTCTAGTACGACTCGGGTTCGTCAAACACGTCCTACGTGGCAAATAAAGCTCAACCACGAACTTAAGCCTGTTATTGAATGCCTAGACCATAACATGGCCCCAATCGTGTATACATGATTCAACATCCACATTCATATAAGCATAATATGAAATATAACTTAAACATGAATACTATACATGGAGAAAATCATACACACAATTAGCACGAATGAAATAAACTAAACATAATATGAAGGAAAGTATACACACAATTAACATGAACAAAATAGACTAAATATAACATAGAGGAAATCATACACCCAAGTAAGGTGATTGCGATTCATATTTTAACTCCCTTAAAAATCATACTTTACTTATTTCTAGCTCATTCAGACATTTATACAAACACTTAAATTACACTATTCAACAAACATCACGTATGTTGGCATATGGTGTATTTAGGCAAATCCTTTTGCTAAGGAGTTGTTGCATACATAACATGTATGCACTAATAATGATTTATCATGGCAATCACTAGATCATATTTCATACGCATACAAACATTTTATCAATCACATGGAACACTCAGTTTGTAACATAAGCTATACATAATCGTAAGACAGAACAGATAGTGCATTTGGCATGTATAATAGCATCCACGTCAGTAATAAATCATTATCTGACATTAAAAACTTTGAAAACCATAACCTATGCGTCTATAATTCGCACCTTACGCCGTAGAAGCGTAACGTATATGATTTAAGCGATAATCCTTTTGCTAACGGCGGTTTAGCAACCTATAACATGAACTAAGTTAGCTATTTCATTACTCCATCTATATCAAACCTTCAAACAGGTTAGGGTTTAATTTTCTTACCTAAGCGTGAAATCAGAATTACCAAAATAACAATTCAGATGGGTGGATTGGACACGTAGTGCAGTTGGGTGGAATCACAAGATGAAATCACCACTTCTCTCTCACTTTCTCTCTCTTTTCCTTTTTCTCTCTCCTAGGGTTTTTCTTAAATTCGTATGTAGCAAATGAGAGAGGGTTTAAGGCCTTTTTATAAGCTCTAAATTGACAAAAATTGCCCTAAGGCTAAGGTATACTTAGGTTATAACCAAATCGGCCTTGTTCCGATCCAACGGAGCATTTCTGGAGGTCCTGTTACTGAGTGCGGTCGGACTTAAGCTCTTGGATGTTGGATCTTGATCCAGTCAAGTTTTCAGTTTGATTGGATTTCCAGATCGACCGTGGCGGACCAGTTTCTGTTCAGCGGTCACCGAAACTCGATCAAGGCTACAAGTATTTTGACATGAATGGGCCATCATCCCTGATCCGTGGGTGAATTTGGGTCAATATCCAACGGTCAGAATGCTTATAAATGGCGCGTAAGCAACACGACTCAGATTTCTTAAAATCATATTTAATTTCTTAAAAATCTTCAGTTTCTCACACTCTTCACTCCGAACTCAAGGAAACAGTCTCAGGACATCGTTTGGTCGTGATTTTTGAGGTGATTGTCAAGTCCAACTAGGTGGTCATAATCATCTAAGTTCATTGTTATCGGACTTTCGACGTGCTGTCCAGGTCTGATACAAAGTTTCAGAGTGCTCCTGAGAGCAACTGGGTTTAGAGTTGGATCCTAGATTTTAGGATAATATAGCGTTAACGATTCTACAGGTTTGAGTCTTGCAGATCATATTTAAAGTGATTAGTACTAATTTCATCGGTAATCTAAGTTAGCACTTAGTTAATTCTCGTCTAGTTTCTAAAGAATTTAGTCCTGAGGGATTTTTGTCTGAGTTAGTACATGGGTCTCTGTACTGAATTTTTCAAGTCGTTACATCTGCTCTTCCAAAATCTTCAATCATCACAAATGAAGGGAATGAGGGGGTATTTATAGGACCCCCACACGCGCCACACATCGATCTTTGTGTCATGGCCAACTCTCGCATCTGATCTGAACCGTTCATTGTAACCACTTGCTCTTGATTATGCATCCATGTGATATGAGAATTCGTTGCGCCTACATGCGCAGCAGAAAATTGTCTGTGTGTCCATGCGCAATAAGGATTCATCAATTCCTTTGTACGCGTTGCGCTCCTATGTGCAACACATAATTGTTACGCGTCCACGCACAATGCATAGACATTGCGCGTCCACACGTAACTAATCATCTTACTTCCCTTCCTTTCATCTAATGCTAATTTTATGCTCTAACAACCAGTAATTTCGGTTTTGTATGATGATGGCATTCTATTGAATACTTGACACTTACTTTATGCACACACTTACACCACCCTCTAAGCTTTCTATAAGCTTCTGCACGATAGATGTGTGTAGGTGATGTTAGGTTGTAGCAGTGTTGAGCTTGGAGCGTGCAGCGGTCTTCCAAAGCTTGATTTTCGATTTATGTATTTCACTTTCAGCATTGTACTCAAATAATTATATTAGTGGATATGTGACGATGATGTTGCCTTTGTGAATTGGGTAATCTTATGTTTATTACGAGTTAAATGTACCTTAAAAAAATCCTCCTTGTAGGATCCCAGGATCGGAATCTGGAGTATGGACGCTAGGAGCCGAGAATGGGGTACTAAGGAGGTTATTAGCACCGAATTCGCCAATCGGGATTCCTGTGAATTTGATTTTTGGGTTTGGGGCATGACATGGGGGTTCTTGATGCACCTCATTCTCATCCTGGACTTCCTTAACCCTAGGTTGTGGTTGTCTTCTCGGTTAATTGACCAGTTAATTAGTAACCATAACCTTAATTAACTCTTAGGATCTGAAGTGATGTCTAATCCTATGATGGATAGATAACCCCTCAACTAATCCTCCTTCACTCAAGAGACGTAGAGTGTTGTCACAGACCCACTTGGGAATGAAACACTTTCAACCCTCAATTTCAAATTCTAACCTAAACCTAAAAGAAAGAAAAGAAATAGAAATTTAAAAATAGAGAGAGAGAGAGAAGGGGGGGGAATTAGAAAGAAGTTACCAAATTAGAAGTTCATAAATTTAGATCCTGCGAAACAAGTCAGTTTCTAAAAAAACAGAAATTCTAAAATTAGAAAGTTTCTTAAAACAAATTAGGAAAGTAAACTAGTTTAAAAAAGGAAAGTTTCTAAAAACAGAAAATTAGAAAGTTCCTAAAGAGAGAAAATAGAGAGTTTCTAAAAAGTGAAAAGGAAAGTTCCTAAACCTAGAATTACAAAGTAGATCTAAGAAAGTTACTTAAAAAAGTTAGTTTCTAAAAACAAATAAGGAAAGTTTCTAAACCTAGAAATAGAAAGCTAAGTTAGTTTCTAAAATAATTCAGAAAACCCTAATCCTAAAAATAGAAACTAGAAAAACTCTAATCTTAACTTAATTCCAAAACTACCTATTCCCATAAAACTGCAACCGTTAGTCCCTGGCAACTGCGCCAAAAACTTGTTCGCAACCCCAAAGGGTCGTAATGTAGTAATAATCTCAGTAAGATCGAGGTCAAATCCACATAGACTAATCTCATGAGTATTCTGAAAATAACTAGAAGTAGAACTAGAAAATGAAGTAAAACTAATTCTGAAGTGATTGAGAGAGTAATTGTGATTAAAACGATTAAAACTAAGAATTTAAAGGTAGGCACTAGAGTTTTCATGGATTCATTTGTAGAGATTAGGGAAATTTATTACTTGATTCAAGGACACAACTGAAGTCAGAGACCTATCTTATCCAGTTGGAAGATATAATAATTAAAATTAATCTGCACTTCGTTTGACCTAATTCTCAAAAGAAGAGAATTATGATAATTGGCAAGGGTTCCATTGCCAAACCATGCCCATGAGACAATGGCAAACAATAGGATTTACCAATCCCATAATCTCTAAACATGCAAAGAAGATACTTAAAACGATTGTAGATCTACTGTAATTTGAATCATAATAAACCATTAAAAACTAAAAGTATTCCTTAAATTTTCAAACTAGAATCAAAATAAATTCATCATAAACATGAATCAAAGCAATAGAAACATCCCATCATACTACAAGCTTCACCTCTTAGCCCTAGATAAGAGGTTTAGCCAACCATAGACATGATTGAACTAGAATCTCTTAAGAAAAAATATAAAAACAACTAAGGAAAAGGAAGAAAAACTTTTGGCGATGGCTTCTCCACGCTTTTGCTCCACTCCTCAAACTGATGATGCCTAGGGACGTCATATAGACTCCTATTTATAGTTTTGCAACATCTCCTTTCGCACCATCCTGAAAAAATTCAGAAACTGCCTCAAATTTACGCACTTTTTCAAAATAGACTTCACTCTGCACAAATTCACAGAATGACTCAGAGTCTCAGAATATGCTTCCTTAAGACACTTTTAGGAATATGTTTGTTTTTAGGATAATTTCAATATTCATTTTCTTTACTTCAAATATTTGATTCTCTTCATTCCTCACTTAGTTTTCTTGGATCTTTAGCATGTGAATTCTTCAATCTTAGCCTTAGCATGTGAATTCTTCAATCTTGGCCTTCTAAGATTCCTCCCTTGCTTGGGTGATTCTTAAGCATCAAATCCATGCTTTTAGCATCATTTTCAATCTAAGAACTTAAATTCACCTTGTAATACAAACATGAGTAAAATAGAACATTAAGCATTATCATGTTCATAAACCAATATATAAATGGAGGATAATATGCAATATTTGACCCTCAACAATAGTCACAGGTGTTTTAGAGCCGTTTCTTATTGAATTATTTGATCTTCTCCTACAACTATTGTCTATTACTTTTTGAGTGTTTCTTCTTCATAAAGGAAGGAGGGGTGGATTCTTTGGCTGCTAGATGAGAGATATTAGTACGAATATTGGTAGTTATTCAACTAGGTTTCCCAATCAATCTTGCGACTTTTAATGTCCCCTATTATAATTGCATTGTGAATTGGGCTAACCAAGAGTGTTATGCGGCTTGAGAAATCAATGATTGGGAGGACATGATCGTTAAAGAAAGTTAAGTGTTTTGTCGTAACCTTCACCCTTTTCTTAGGGCGATTCTTGATTGAAGATGAATGACGGTTTGAAGGTTCAGACTGGTGAGTAGGGGTTACTTGTTCTCAAGAAGAAACAAGGTGTCTCTTGGTTCTAGCCATTCGGGAGTTATTTAGAAAATTCAACAAAGTCTAGACACTTGAGGAGATTTTCTGCTGAAGCAGACCTGTTGTGTGGTGCGCAAATGGCAATTATGTTGTCACACAATGGAAAGTGTTTGCACGATCACGCAAAAGAGAAACGAAACCCAGGAAGTCAGCAGTGAAATGAATTAAAATGAAGCTAATGTCGGTATATATAGGCAGTGAAGACCCAATCACATGTTGCGCGGACCCAACCGCACAACAGCTTTTGCACGTGCACGCAATCAATGAAAGTTATCTTTTGTGCAAATTAAAAATTGATCCTTCATTTGATTACCATTATATATCAAAGAAGAATTAAGGGGGCATCTATTGGTGCACAAAATTCTTCAAGATATACATATATATATATATATATATATATATATATATAATAGTCATTTCATGGCCAAGATGACACTGAAGAGAAGTTTGTTATGCGGTGCACAATGGATAAGTGGTGCACGTTAGCGCGGTAAAAATGGCATGATCAAGAGAGGATGTTCGTTATGCGACCGCACAATAGAGATGCATTGCACGATCGCGCAATGGTATTTGATTGCGTAGAATTAGGGCTCATGTGTGGTGGCCTATAAATAGCCCTTTCCCCTCTCATTTGCAACATTCACAAAGTATGGAAGCTCCGAAAGAACTAGAGCGATTCTGAGATTTCTCCAAAACCTTCTTCAGGTATTTCACGCCGCAATGTTGGAGGAGTACAGAAGAAGATGGGAACTTCGAGTTCTATGCCAAGGCTTGTTGTGCGGTCGCACAATAGGCCAGAAGTGTCCATTGCACAATCTCAAAACAAGCAGATTTGTTAAATATTTTAGGATTTAATAATGTTCTTTCATGAGATTCAGGATTTCTTGTGAGATGGTCTTTTATAATTGCATCTTAATCATATTAATGAATAAATATGAGTTCTTTGACCCGCAAAACCCTTCTGTCATTGTGATGGATGCTTTGCAAGCTAAAATGCTCCAGAATATATATATTTAAATTATTATTTTTTTATTTCATTGTATTTACTGAATATACTTTGTATTGTAATCAAGGAAAATGTGAGGATGTAATTGAAACTTAGAACAATAAAATTAATGATGATGATTATTCTTCTTTCTTTCCTTTATTATTATTGAATATGAATATTCCAATTGAGATACATTCGTTTCTTGTTCAAACAAAATAGGAGATCTACCCAAAGATGTTCAAAGTGGTTATAACATTCGAGAAGATTCTGAAGATCTTAAGATCAAACTGATGTCCAAGTGAACCCAACCTAGGTCAGGAGAAATAGATATATTATCTTGATCAGGCCTTCCCCACCGTACATCAATCAGAATAAAGAGAATGATGGAACTAGATCAGACTTGGGCTAATGTCACGACAATATCAGGTGTCAAATCCTTCTGTCACCCCAAACCATCACCTATAGGATGGTTAAGTGTTGAGTGTCAAATGTTAAATATTCTCCCCTATTTATATCTTGATTTTATGAACGTGATAATGTTTAATAGTATATTTTATACATGTTTGTATTGCAAGGTGAATCTGAGACTTTGGATTAAAAAGAATGTTAAAAACATGGATTTAATGCTCAAGAATCACTAAGGCAAGGGATGGATCTTACGAGATCAAGATTGAAGAATTCACATGCCAAAGATTCAAGAAAACCAAGTGAGGAATGAAGAGAATCGAAGATTTGAAGCGAAGAAAATAAATCCTAAAAATTCACGTGAAATTTGACTAGCCTGATTTTCGTTCAACTAGCCCGAGAAAATTCAGGTGAAACTCCAGCAACATTATCATTTAAATTCATGTGAAATCTGACCGGTCGAATATTTCACTCGGCTAGTCAAAGATTATGGTTCGACTTTTGACTAGCCGAAGATTGCTCTCAACTAGTCGAAGGTTATGTAGATTTTACGCGGAATGCGTAAATTTGAGGCGGTTTTCAGACTTTTCCAACTCGGTGCGAAAGTTGGAGTTCCCCAACTATAAATAAGAGTTCCTAGGATGCTCTAAAGCATCTTCTAGGATAGTTGATCAAAAAGGTGGAGAGTTACCGCCAAGAGTTTTCTTCTTCTTCCTTAGTTTGTTTTTATGTTATTCTTAAGAGATTTTTGTTTAATCATATTTATGGTTAACTAAATCTCTTAGTTATGGCTAAGAGGTGAATCTTATAGTGTGATTGGAATGTTTACTTTACTTTGATTCATATTTATATTGAATTTCATTGATTTCTAATTGATTTCAAGGAATATTTTCAATTTTCTATGGTTTGTTGTGACTAAAATTACAATAGATGCTATGATAGCTTTAAATATCTTCTTTTCTTATTTGAGATTATGGGATTGGTAAATCTTGTTGTTTGTCATAGTCTCCTGGGCATGTTTAGGTGACAGAATCCCTTCCAAATCTTCACAATTCTCATCTCTTGAGACTGATTCAATGAAAGTTCTGAGATTTGATCATCTCTTCTTCCAACTGGATAAGATAAAACTTTGATTCCAGTTGTGTCTCTTGAATCAAGTAAGGTCGAATCTTGATAGCTACAAGTAGATCCTTGGCACCCTAGTTCCCGCCTTTAAATTTACAAGTTTTAATCTACAATATCACAATTACTCGCTTTAATCAAGATTTCTAATTTAAATCTTCTTCTAGTTCTAGTTCTTTTCAGAATACATATAAGATTAGTCCATGTGGATTCGACTTCAGTCTCATCGAGATTATTACTACATCACGACCCTACACTTGGGGTTGTGAACAAGTTTTTGGTACTGTTGTCAGGGACTATGATTTCATTTTTCTGAATTTAATTAGTATTAGAATTAGGTTAAGATTATGATTAACTTTTGTTTTGTTTCTACTATAGGATGTTTTCTGAACTTGTTTTTAGAATCTAACTTGGTTTTCTGTTTTGTACGATTCTAACATAGCAATCTCCAATCCGATAACCTCTTTATAATTCTCTCTTATGTGTTTTAGTTTTTCTAGTTTTATTTCTTAGGTTTAGGTTTAATTACTTAAAGGTTGCGAGTGTTTTATGCCCAAGTGAGTTCGTGACAACATTCAATGTCTCTTAAGTGAAGGAGGATTAGTTGAAGGGCTACCTATCCATCACCGGGTTAGACACCACTTAAGATCCTTAGAGTCGATGGAAGTGATGGCTGTAAATCAACCTAAACCTACAGTTGAGGAAATTCATGATAAGAATGAGGTGCACAATGCACCCCCGTCTCATACTTTACAAGATTTCTTACAACCAGCGGGGGTGAGTATACCTTTCTATATGATTTTTTCAGAAAATATATGGAATATGGATATTAAGCCAAGGGTGATCCAACTCTTTCCAAAGTTCCATGGACATGAATCTGAAAGTCCATATATATACATGAAAGAGTTTAATGAGATAATAGACACATTATACTTTCCTAATGTGTCTAAGGACACGATCAGGCTGAAACTCTTTCCCTTCTCCTTAAAAGAAAAGGCTAAGACATGGTTGCATTCACTACGCCCATGATCCATTGGTAGATGGAACGACATGACAAGGGAGTTCATAAAGAAATTCTTCCCATACCATAAGACAAACACCATCAGAAAGTCAATTATGAACTTTACTCAAAAGGAAGATGAGACATTCTTCTAATGTTAGGAGCAGTTTAAGGATCTTGTCAGTTCATGCTCACAACATGACTTTGAAACTTGGAGCATAACAAACTTTTTCAATGATGAATGGACATCTTCCATGTGCCAATTGGTCGAAACAATATGCAATGGAGAATTTGTGAACAAAGATGTTGACGATGTGTGGGATTACTTTAACAAACTTACTGAAAACGCATAATCATGGGACATCTCATCAAGACCTAACAACTCTTCTAAGCCTACTCAATCAAAGGAGAGGGGCGGAATACATACATATATATATATATATATATATATATATATATATATATATATATATATATATGTATGTATGTATATTGAAAGAGGAAAATGATATCAATGTTAAAGTAGCTAATCTCACAAGAAAAATTAAGGCCATGGAAAAGAAGGATAAGGCTAAGGAAGTTGTTTGCGATATTTACGCTTGCAACGTTCATACAACTAAAAATTATCCAACAATACCTGCTTTTAAAGAAATATTGAATGAGTAATCAAATGCCGTGAACAACTACCAAGTGCCTTTCAAAGGGCCCACTTCAAACACATACAATTCGAGTTGGAGAAATCATCCAAACTTTAGTTGAAGGAATGGACAAATTGCTACTCCTTAAGGAATCCCAAACTAACTCTTGAATCAAGGGAAACCTGAAGATGAATTAGTTCAAAATCCCACACAAACTTAAGAGCTCATCTAGTAAAGTACTCTCCAAGCCTTACAAGAACTTACAAAGGCTATACAAAAGATAGACTCACGCGTTGCAGTTATGGAGAAAGGGATCCTTCCAGCTCAAACTCTCCCCAATCGTAAACCGCAATACGAAATTGGTGACCCAAAATCTTCAAATAAAATGGAGCTAGCCAAGTCTATCACCACAAAACTATTTCAGTGTGGGATGAAAAGTCTAAGGAACCGGAAGAAGACATTAATGATAGACTTAAAATTGCTCCACATGGGTTAGAACCGGAACCTCAAAGCAAGCCAATTACTCCATTCCCCCAGGGGTTGATTGCACCAAAACCTCTAGCCAACTCACAGGATATTCTAGAGGTGTTGAAACAAGAGAAGGTCAACATCCATCTTCTGGATGCTGTGAAACAAATTCCTTCATATGATAAAATTTTGAAAGACCTATGCACAATTTAGAGGCAAAAATATTAAAAAGAAAATTTTCCTGATAGAAAAAGTGAGTGTCATCCTCAAGTAAAATGTTCCACAAAAATATAAAGATCCTAGTAGCTCACTTATCACTTGTATAATTAGGAATCACCAAATTGAGAACTCACTTCTTGACTTGGGGGTGAGCATAAATCTGATCGCTTACTCAATCTACGAATAACTGGGTCTAGGTGAGTTAAAACCCACCCGGACCATATTACAACTTGTTAATCACTCAGTTCGTGTACCAAGAGAGATGATTGAGGATGTATTGGTCCAAGTTGATAAATTTTACTATACAGTAAATTTTATTATCCTGGATACTCAACCCATTGCAGACATGAGCACTTAAATCTTTGTCATACTTAGCCGCCCATTCCTTGTTATATCCAACGTTATCATCAATTATAGGAATGGGGTCATGAATTTGTCTTTTAGAAACATGACGTTGGAGCTCAATATCTTTTTCAATATGAGCAGATAGGCGAAGGATGATAGCGAGGCCCACAACATTAATATGATAGACTCTTTTATGGAAGATAGAGCTTTGATGACCTTATCCTCTGACCTTCTAGAGATGTGTTTGACACACTCCCCCAATTTGGATGATAACACGATTAGGGAGATGGATGTCATGCTTGATATTACACCGATACTTAAAGTTAACTAGTGGAGGCCACAATTTGAGAAATTGCCTTAAACCGACATAGTGCCTCTACCATCTAGCCTCAAAGCACCGAAGCTTGACCTAAAACCTTTGCCCACTAATCTTAAATATGTCTACATATGTTAAGATAAAACATATCCGGTGGTGATTTCTTCCCACCTTGAGCAAGAGCAAGAGAGCATGCTTATCGCTACTCTCATTGAACATAAATGAGCCCTTGAATAGTCAATTACAGATCTCAAGGGAATCAATCCTTTGATTTATACTCACCGTATTTATCTTGAGGATAATGCAATCAAAATATGAAAGAAGTGGTTAAAAGAGATGTACTTAAATTGTTGGATGTGGGTATTATATACTTTATATCTGACAGTAAATGGGTGAGTCCAACTCAAGTGGTTCTTAAAAAATTCAAAATCACTATAGTAGCCAATGCCAACAATAAACTCATATCAACTAGAGTTACTACTAGTTGGAGAATGTGCATTGACTACCAAAAATTGAATACCGTCACGAGAAAGGACCACTTCCCTTTGCCCTTCATTGACCAAATCTTGGAAAGGTTAGCTGGTCATTCTTATTATTGATTTCTTGATGAGTATTCGAGCTACAATCAGATAGAGATAGCCTTTGAAGATCAAGAGAAGACAACATTCGCATGTCCCTATGGCACCTTTACTTATCGAAAAATGTCATTTGGACTGTGTAATGCCCCTACCACATTTCAATGATGCATGTTGAGTATTTTTCTAACATGGTAAGAGAATATTTAGAGGTCAACGACTTCTTTGTTATTTGTCCATCCTTCAACGAGTGCTTGAAAAATCTTAAATGTGTGTTGAAGTAATGTGAGGAGAAGAATTTGATTTTAAATTAGGAGAAATGTCATTTCATGGTTTCCAAGGAAATTGTTCTTAAACATATAATTTCATCCAAGGAAATTAAGGTGGACATGGCCAAAATCAATCTTATCTCTAACATATCACCTCCTAAAAGTATATGCAACGTGTGATCCTTCTTAGGACATGTTGGATTCTACAGACGATTCATAAAGGACTTTAGTCACCTCTCTTATCATTTATGTAATTTACTTCAAAACGATGTACCATACGAGTGGATTGAACAATGTCAGGAAGCTTTTAATACGCTCAAGGGCATATTAAATACCGCACCTATCATGCAGTCACCCGATTGTAGCATCCCTTTTGAGATCATATGTGACGCATCCGACTATGCTATTGGGGCAGTGTTGGGACAGAAAAAAGAGAAGAAACCCTAAGTTATTTATTATGCAAGTAGAACTCTAAACTCTGTCCAAATGAACTACTCTACTATGGAAAAAGAACTCTGAACCGTAGTATTCACTTTGGATAAATTTAGGTTCTATTTGATCGGATCCAAGATCATCATCTACACTGATCATACGGTGCTAAAATATCTTCTTTCTAAGAATGATATTAAGCCTCGCTTGATAAGATGGATCCTTCTACTCCAAGAATTTGATTTAGAAATAAAAGACAAAATGGGAGTAGAGAACGTAATGGCTAACCATCTCTCGAGACTCAATCTCCTCGATCCCCTTGAGAAGACACCCATAAATGACATGTTTCCTGACGAACAATTGTTCAAACTCTCACAACTGAAAGTGCACCTACTAATGCCCTGGTTTGTCAATTACTATGTGGTTTGAGTCAGTCAAACTACAAAGCCTAACATGAAGAACAATTCAAGCGTCTGCCTCAACCGGATGTGTGAAAGCTCATCATAGGTAAATCATAGCCTAACATCCCATATCCCAAAACACCAAGTGAATAAAACTCTTAAAACTAAGTAAAACATCTTAGGGTTTTATAGTAAGAAAACTTTTTATCAAACAGGAAAATCTTCAAGTTTTCATGCTCTGTCGATTATATCGGAACACTTATCGATGTGATCGACCTGCTCTGTTGATGTCCTCGGCATCTCAATTGATATAATCAAGTGAGGACAAAAAGCGTCCAGCAACCACATACTCATCTGGACGATTTATCGATATATCAAAGTATCAATCGATATCATTGATATTTAAATATCGAGCCCATCGGAAGTGGATCGATAATATCGACAGGCAGTTTTTCGGCGCTCCTATTTTTCTAAAGAAAACTACTATGAGCTTCGATATATCGATGACTGTTCCGATTTAATCTGAATTCAAATATTGATCATATCGGAAGTTATTCGATCATATCGACAGTGGGCACGTATTTCTTCCAGCAAATATCTCAGGTTGTTTTAAACCTTGATCTGGGGCCACTCGAGGAAATCTATATTCTTATGTCGATGCTATCGAGTCCTGGTCGATTGGATTGAGTCTGGGCATAAACTGTCCAGTGTGCTTATAGGTAAATCTATACGATTTATCGATCCTATCGACATGGTCTTGATATCATCGACATTCAAATTCCGATAACATCGGTTGACCCTCGATCATATCCTATAAAACATGAAATATTTCGGCTAGTCTCTCTCATTCTTCAAGTGTCGATAGATCGATCCCAGTATCGATGGAATCGGAGTTTAAAATTCGATCACATCGACACAAGTATCGATCCCATCGATCAGCTGGCAATAGGTTTCAAAAGGGTATGACTTTTGAGTTTATATTATAGAGCAGAGAGTCGATCCCATCGAGAGTGTACGCTCGATGATATCGATCATGCTCGATGACATCGAACTCAGTCATAAATATGATCATTTTATATCCGTTGAAACCTTTTTGCCTATTTAAAGAGAGACTTGCTCATATTACTAGTAGAGAAAGAAGAGAGTGCTTTTATGTGTCTTACCTTCAGATCATATACCCAAAGCCCTTTCTCTCACGGGAGTTCATCTTCCAATCCACTCTCATTCATTGACATTCAATAAAGCGGATTAGGAAATGAACTTCCGCATTCAAGGATCCTTCAGCAACTATCTTAATAGTATATCTTTTAGTTGGGATGCCTTGAATGAATAGATGACGGGAATCACTCTATCTTCCTTATAGGAAAAGTCTAAGAGAGTGGATTTTCGTCCTAACTTTGACCTAACTCGAAACTGAATACTAGTATATCTTTTATGTTGTGGATCAAGGGAACTAAAGACTCTTCAACAACAAGAAGGAGATCTTCATCACTGTGAAAAAAGGGACTCATCAACTTATCTATAAGTACTTAGAGTCCAGAGGACACTTGTGATCATTCCTTTCTAGGATTGGGTCTTAAGTGTTGCTCTCCCTTTAAAGTCCTCAAAGGAAGCCTTTGGCAGGAGTGTACGCTTTGGGTGCGTTGTGTGAACCCTTGCTCTATAGAAAGCATAAAAATCTGGGTGCGTTGTGTGGACCCTTGCTCTGTGTGGGCATAAACATTTGGTTAGGAGTGCACCAACAAAACTCAAAGGTTAGACGTGAACCGAGTAGAAACCTCCGTGTAAAGGTTGAAGGTGAACCCGATTTAAAACCTTAGATTTGAGGTGAACCCTGAGAAACCTCCGTAGTGAAATCCGGTACACTCAAGGGTTAAGTACGATAGCCGTGAGTGGAGTAGACAAGTAGTCGAACCACTATAAAAATGACTGTGTTTGTGATTGATTTGCTTGTGTGATTTACTTTATTAATTCAATATCTGAATATCTGAGATCACACCTCACACACATACACAGTCATATCCAATATGAACTAAGTTCTATATTGCTATCTTTGAGTAGTTTGTGATTGGATCCTCTACTAGGTGTAACGACCTAGAAAAATCTGTACTTAGACCCAAGTACCACCTTTAGCAGATATCATTTAGAACCAAATCCTTTAGAAATTTAATGTGTTTTAGCCATCACTAAACTAGATTACTTATGGAATTAGTACTAATAACTTTCAATGCGATCTGTAAGACCCAAAACCTAGAGAATCATTGACGCTATCTTACCCTGAAATCTAGGATCCAACTCTAAACCCAGTTGCTCCGGGAAATGCTTTGTAATTTTGTATTGGATTTAGACCGTGCATCGAAAGCCTGATAGCTATGAACTTAGACCATTACGACCGCCTAGTTGGACTTGACAATCACCTAGAAAATCAAGCCCAAACGATGTCCTAAGACAATTTTATTGAGCCCGGAGTAAAGAGAGTAGGAAAATGAAGATTTTTAGAAAATTAAATATATTTTTTAAGTAATCTGGAACGTTTTACTTGCGTATTATTTTTAAGCGTTCTGACCGTTAGAATTCGACCCAAATTCACCCGTGGATCAGGATAAGTGGCCCTTTCATATCATAGAACTTCTAGCCCTGATTTAAGTTCGGTAACTGTTGAATTGAAGCTAGTCCACCACGGACGATATGGAAACCCGATCGGACTGAAAACTTACTAAAGATCCGATGCTAGTGAGCTTAAGTCCGACCACATTTGATAAGAGGACCTCCAGAAGTGCTCCGTTGGATCGGAAAGAGTCCGATTTGGTTATAACCTAAGTATACCTTGACCTTAAGTCCGTTTTCATTGAGTTTAGGCTTATAGAAAGGCCTTAAACCCATAGTTCCAAATCTCATACAAATTTCCTAAACCCTAGTTGCTTAAGAGAAAGAAAAGAGACAGAAAGTGTGGGAGAATCTGTCGAATCTCCCTACGATTCTTCCTAGTCCATCTATTCATCGAATCTGCATATCTGAATCATTCTTTCAGCGATTCTGATTCTGTTTTTGGATAAGTGAAGCTAACCCTAACCTCTTTTTAAACCTAGAATAGTTTAAATGACACTATAGCTAACTTGTTTCATGCCATAGGTAGCGTATCCGCCGTTGACGAAGACACATCGTCTGAATCATATCAAATACGTATTTTCTGGTTTAAGGTGCGGACTATATACGTTTAGGTTATGGTTTTCAAGACTTTCAATGTTAGATAATGATTTATTCATGTTGTGATTGCCATTACACATGCCAAATGCACTATCCGTTTCGATTTCCGTATATGGATGCCTTATATTGTAAATAGCATATTTCATGTATATGTTAGAATACCTGTATGCGTATGAAATCTATTTTTTTAATTGCCATGATTAATTGTCATTGTTATATTCTTAACATGAATGCGGCAACTCCTTGGCGAAAGGACTTGCCCTAATATGCAATGGAGTCGATATACGCGATGTATGTTGAATAGTGTAATCTAAGTGTTTGTATAAATGCCTAAATGAGTTAGAAGTTAGTAAAGTGTGATTGCTAAGGTTGTTGAGATATGAATCTCAATCACAACACTTGAGTGTATGATTTCCTCCATGAATTATGTAACTTAGATTATCCATGCTACATGTGTATATGATTGCCTCCATGTATTGTATTTAAGTTTCAGTTATATGCCATAAATGTTCATTGGAATGTAGGATACGAATCACGCTAATTATTGAGCTTGTATGTGAGTGGGGCTGTGCTACAGTCTAGGTAATCGGTAATCGTACTCTAAATGGTGGTTGAGGTTATTTTCTCCACGCAGGATGAGTTTAACGAATCTAAGTCATGTTTGGGTTATTCGACAGTGGTTAGGCCACACGGAGTGCGTATGCATTCCATGTCGTTCAACTCAACGTGCGCTTAGCCTAGTTGAGCTCATTAACTAACCCGATTGATCGATGTTTGTGAAAGTGCACCTACTAGTGCCCTGATTTATCAATTACGGTGTAAGTTGAGTCAGTCGGACAACAGCGCCTGACAGGAAGATCAACTCAAGTGTCTGCCTCAACTGGATGTGTGCAAGCTCGCCATAGGTAAATTATAACCTCACATCCCATGTTCCAAAACACTAGGTGATTAAAACCCTTAAAAATAAGTAGAACATCTTAAGGTTTTTATGTAAGAAAACTTTTTACCAAATAGAAAAATCTTCAAGTTTTTCTTACACTGTCAATTATATCGATTCATATCTCGATATGATCAACCTGCTCTATCGATGTCGTTGGCATTTCAATCGATACAATCGAGTGAGGATAAAAAGCGTCTAGCAATCAAACAATCATCTTGACGATTTATCGATATATCAACGGTTCAGTCAATATCATCGATGTTCGAATATCAATCCTATCGAAAGTGGATCGATAATATCGACAGGCAGTTTTTCGGTGCCCCTATTTTTCTAAAGAAAATCACTATGAGTTTCGATATATCGATGACTGTCCGATTCAATCTGAACTCAAATATCGATCATATCGGAAGTCAGTCGATCACATCGAAAGTGGGCGCATGTTTTCTCCAGCATGATTTTTAGGATGTTTTTAAACATTGATCAGGGTGCCAGTCGAGAAATTGATATTCATATATCGATCTTATCGAGACCTGGTCGATTGGATCGAGATGAGACACAAACCGTCCAGCAAGCTTACAGGTAAATCTATACGATTTATCGATCCCATCGACACGGTATTCGATATCATCGATATACAAATTTCGATAACATCGACTGTTCCCCGATTATATCTTTAGAACCTGAAAATCTTCAAGGCTTGTCTCTCTTGTTTTCACCTGTCGATAGATCGATTCATCTATCGATGGAATCAGAGTTCGAAATCTAATAACATCGAGGTGTGTCTCGATCCCATCGACCAGTTGACAAAAGGTTTTCAAAAGCAAAAATGACATTTGAGTTTGTATCATCGAGAGGACAATCGATACAATCGAGAGTACACACTCGATCATATCGACACTTGCTCGATGATATCGAGCTCTGTCATAAATATGACTGTTTTATATCCGTTGGAACCTTTTTCCTATATATAGAGAAGCTTGCCTTTATTACTGGTAGAGAAAGAAGAGAGTGCTTTTGAGTGTTTTAACCTTCTTATCATTTACCATAAGCCCTTTCTCTCAGGGAGTTCATCCTCCAATCCACTCTCATCATTGATATTCAATAGAGTGGATTGGGGAATGAACTTCTGCATTCAAAGATCCTCCATCTACTACCTTAATGGCAAATCATTAAGCTGGGATGCCTTGAATCATAGATGATCAGAACCACTCCATCTTCCTAATAGGAAAATCCTTAGAGAGTGGAATTCCATCACAACCTTGACCCAACCTAAAGCCTAGAATAGGTATATCTTTTGTATTGCGGATCAAGAGAGCTGAAGACTCTTCATCAATAAGAAAAAGATCTTCAACATTGCGCTGAATGGGACTCATCAACTTATTTGTAAGTATCTAGAGTCCAGAGGACACTTGTGATCATTCATTTCTAGGATTGGGTCTTAAGTGTTGCTCACCCTTTGAAGTCCTCAAAGGAAGCCTCCAACGAGAGTGTACGTGCGGGGTGCATTGTGTGGACCCTTGCTCTTTAGAGAGCATAAACATCCGGGTGCGTTATGTGGACCCTTGCTCTGTGTGGGCATAAACATTTGGTTAGGAGTGTGCCAGCAAAACTCTAGGGTTAGAGGTGAACCGAGTAGAAACCTCCGTGTAAAGGTTGAAGGTGAACCTATTTTAAAACTTTAGGTTTGAGGTGAACCATAGGAAACCTCCTTAGTTAAATTCGGTCACTCGAGGGTTGAGTGTAGAAGCCGGGAGTGGAGTAGAAAAGTAGTCGAACCACTATAAAAAGATTGTGTTTGAGATTAGAATTGTCTTTCTTTTATGTGATTTCCTTATATGTCTTTATATCTAATCATCTGAAATCACATCTTATACACACACGCACACAATCATATCCATTACAATCTCATCTATAAATTATTTATCTTTTAAATAATTTGTGATTGGATCCTCTACTAAGCTTGGAAGCCAGTGCAGTTAATTTTGAGTAATCCTAATTTGTACTCTGTGATAGGATTAGTGTGATAGGATCTTTAATAATTCATAAAAACTTTAAAAAGTCCTATTCACCCCTCTCTAGAACATATTGGCATATTCCTACTTCAAATCAAGCGTTCTTCACTGCTATTTCAATTTGATATCAGAGTAGGTCTCTCTTTAAGGGCTTCACCGCCTAGAGAGTGATCTTGTCTGAAGTTGAAATATGGTCAAAGGAGAGGGCTCATCTGTCACTAGACCTCCAGTATTTGATGGTTCAAATTATGCTTACTGAAAGGTTAGAATGCATTACTTCCTAAGATCTTTGGATCATGAAGTTTGGGATGTAGTTGAAAAAGGATATGTGGTACCATCTGAACAAATTGTACTTGAAAATGAAATCACAATCACTAAACCCAAACCTAATGAAAAGTGGACGACGTTTGACAAAGAACAGTGAAACACTGAAGCAAAAGCAATGAACTTCATCTACTGTGCCGTGTCCTAAGATATTTTCAATCAGATAAGTATGTGTGGGACCTCTGAAGAAGCATGGGACCTATTGAAAATAATCCATGAAGGCACAAGCACTATGAAGAGATCTAAACTACAACTTTTAACTTCATAGTTCGAAAATCTCAGCATGAGACATTTATGGAGTTTTTCACCAAATTGAATATCATTTGTAACTCCTTGGGTAGATTGGGAGAGAAGGTTCCGGCACCTAAAATATATAGGAAAATCTTAAGATTCGTACCTGAATGGTTCAATCTCAAGGTAACAACAATTGAGGAGTGTAAGAATATTAATGAGATAAAAGTAGAAGAACTAGTAGGTTCCCTACAAACTTTTGAACTACACTTCACTCAACCCCAAAAATTTAAAAACACTGTCCTAAAAACTTCTAAGAAATCAAAATATGAGGACAATGAAAGTGAAAAAGAAGATGAAGATGAGGAAGTGGCTCTACTTGCATAAAGATTCAGAAGATTCTTTCAAAGGAATCGCAGCCGCCCCTCTAGAGGTAGAAAGGTGGATGACAAACCTTCTGCAGAAAAATTAGGAAAAAGGACCAAAGAACTACAATGTTACACCTGTCATGAGTATGGACACCTATCTACTGAATGCCCAAACAGAAAAACCAAGGATAAGGCGATGGCCACCACATGGGATGATACAGAAGAGTCAAACTCTGAAAACAGTGACTGAGAAAGTGATGGAGATCAAAAATCCTTGAAAATACTTATGGTCTCCACTACTTCAATCATTCCAACTGAATTTGAGGAAGAACAACAAGCCACTGAATCATTTTCATCTGACAATGAGAAAATTGAAGAAGAAGAAGATAAAGAGCAAAATGAATTACAAGATGCATACAACCAACTTTACATCCATAGCATTAATATTGTCAAGAGACTTGGAATAGTCGAAAATAAAAAGGAAATGCTGCAAATAGATCTGGATAAAGCTTCAAATATTAATACTCATCTAATTACTGATTTGCACCAATGTCACTCAGATAATGATTGACTTAAAAGAACTAACAACTCTTTGAAATCTGAGTCAGAAGAATTAAAGAAGCAAGTCAAAGCTCTAAATGAGGAACATCTGATCCTTCAAAATAAAAACTATACACTTCAAAATGATCTAGAAGAATCTAGTAAAATTGTCAAAATAAATTGTAAATTTTCCCATAGTGGTGAGAAATTAGAAAAACTATTAGGTATGGGAAAATATGGAGAGGACAAAAAGCGATTAGGTTATGGAAAGGCTAGAACAAAAACTGAATATGATACACAACCATTTAGAAAATCTGTTGCATCCAGTAGTAACACCAAACCTATCCCAGTTCATTACAAAAAAGAGGAGTCAGTTTATGAGCTAGATAAAAGAAGTAGACAATCATCATCACTTGATCTAGTTGACAGGAAGAAAGACCCAGTGAATCAGGTGGTCAAATCAGATAAGAAGAACAAATCTACCACAAGAAAAACTCCTGTCGCAAAGTGGGTGATTAAGGAAAAGACAAATTGCCTTGTTACTCATTCAGATCATTTATCAGGCAATGTAGATAAATGGTACCTGGACAGTGGTTGCTCAAGACATGTCACAGGTGATAAGTCCCTCCTTTCAAACTATAAGGATCTTCACAAAGGGGTAGTCACCTACGGAGATGGAACCACTGCTGAAGTAATTGGTCAGGGAATTATAGAAGAAATTAATCTGTTTAAGAATGAGAATGCTTTTTGCATAAAAGGCTTGACACATAACCTACTAAGCATCTCTCAAATTTGTGACGGTGGGCATGTGGTCAATTTCAACAAAGAAGAATGCGAGATCCTAAATCGATCAGGAAAATCAATTATGAAGGGTCTTCGCACAAATAACCACTGCTACATCATTATAGGAAAAGAAATGAGTGATATTGAGAAACACTGAGAATAAAGAAACTAGTCCAGGTTATGCATCAAAATCTGGATATTTGCTGAAATGATGCAATTTTGCTGAGCTTTCAAAGAAACAATCTGAGGCATCTCACCTCACCTTTTGCACATAAACATCCAAATGTTTATACTTTTTAATGTATAGAAGTTATAGGAAATTTTACTGATATTCTCTGCTAGGAACTTCAATAAGATACTATTCTGTATATGAACAATCGTTAGACTGAAGAAAAAACTTGAAAAGATCCACCTTCGATATGAGTGTCGATTGGCCACTTATAAATGTCGATCACATCGACTGATAAATCGATATCATCGACGGCTCTCTAGGTAGTTGAAACGTCGGGACGATTGGTCTTCCCAGAACTCTTAAAATCGGTAGATCCGAAATCTCACTCTGGAACTGTGTCTTTAGCATAGTTCTTTGTTAAAATGTCTAAAGAAAAAGGATCACTTCATCCACAATATGCATCAATTTAAAGGAAGAAAGGTAAGCAGGATGCAATCGCCTCCTCTTCTCTGTTCAACTTAAAACTTGAGGCAAAACAAATGGTTCATACAGAGAGTATTGAACCATTCAGGATCATCGATCTTCTAAAACAAATCGGATGGGAAAATGTTGTGAATCTTGGGGGAACATTTCAACATAATCTGGTACATCAGTTTATGATCTTGATCTTCAATGTTGATACAAATCCTCCAGTCATCTCAGTTGTGGCAGTCAATCGAGTCGAATACATCCACCCAAGTTGATAAGTAGAATGGTTGACATAAGAATCACTGGAATATCTGTATATGATCGAAATATGAATGGACTCGGTGTATGGGGAGAAGTTACTCGAGCACTGTGTAATGGTACTACAATTCCTAGGAATTCAAAGAATATCCTCCATGTTAAGCATCTTGATCCTACCTACAAGATCCTTCACAGTATTTTGAGTACAAATGTCTATCCTTGTGAAGTCTCGAGCAATTATCTCTCTCCATACATACTCAATATTTTGTATGATATAAATCTTAGAATTCCTCTATGCCTACCAACTCTTCTCCTACATCAATTGATCCGAGTGTCCACAGAAGAGTCCATCACTACAATTCCTTTTCCATGCCTTCTGTCTAAGCTTTCACGAGAATTCAGTTTGCCACCAACTCATGATCTGCCACACCCATGTCTATGGTTCAATTATAAAGACATCAAGAGTTTGAATCTCCATGACAAATCTTGTGTTGGAAAATTTCAGGATATTCAAGTGCAAGATAAGTTACAAAGACTTATGGATGGTCAATCCTATATGATGAAGAAACTTGATACCTGTGAAGCCTATCTTTCGGACGTCCGACAAAGATTGGGTTCTCTGCAATATGCTACAGAATAGATTCTGAACAGTCTATCTTCTCCATAAATCTTGACCAGGGAATCCTTCCATTTATCACACATTGACAATTCTTCTGGAATACTTTGGCATAAGGTCCTTTTTAAATGCCCTGTGATCATATTTATGTGTGTGATAACTTGCTAACTTACAGACTAGGACAAAGTGGCTTCTTAACTGTCCATACCCTGTGTGGGTCGCTAATGTCATAAACTCTTATAACTTAAAGGTGTTTATTTCATAGTTTCATCCATGTTTATGTTTTTTCTGTTTCCAAATGGTTTATGAATATATTGATTCTGGCAGGGTATCACAATCTATCTTTTCTGCTCTATCTGATGTGAAATGCATGTGTTTCTATAACTATGATACTTGTCTTTGTATGCATTCACCCTTATGGTTCTCCCATATGCTTCACGTATTCAGTCAATATCATTTGCTATATCTTTGTCAATGACTGACAAAAAGGGGGAGAAAAATTATAAACACCCCCGTGAAAAATGTGAAAAATTGAATATCTGTAATCTTATATGTTGCAGGTGTTAAGGGGAGCAGCCGTAACAAGAAAGGGGGAGTTTTTGAAGAAAGGGGGAGAAATTACTGGGTGTGTACATGGGTGATTAGAATTTATAAATTGTGTTAATGCATGTACACATAATTTAGCATGTATCTGTCTATATATTTTTCTAGGGTGTTTTTGGGTATTTTGTCACGTAATTGACAAAGGGAGAGATTGAAAGTGAACCTACTAGTGCCCTGGTTTGTCAATTACAGTGTAAGTTGAGTCAGTCAGACAACAGCGCCTGACAGGAAGATCAACTCAAGTGTCTGTCTCAACTAGATGTGTGGAAGCTCGCCATAGGTAAATCATAGCCTCATATCCCATGTCCCAAAACACCAGGCGATTAAAACCCTTAAAAATAAGTAGAACATCTTAGAATTTTCTTGTAAGAAAACTTTTTACCAAATAGAAAAATCTTCAAGTTTTTCTTACACTGTCAATTATGTCGATTCATATCTCGATATGATCGACCTGCTCTGTCGATGTTTTCGGCATCTCAATCGATACAATCGAGTAAGGACAAAAAGCGTCCAGCAATCAAACAATCATCTTGACGATTTATCGATATATCGACGGTTCAGTAAATATCATCAATCTTCGAATATCAATCCTATAGAAAGTGGATCGATAATATCGACAGGCAGTTTTTCGGCGCACCTATTTTTCTAAAGAAAATCACTATGAGCTTCAATATATCGATGACTGTCCGATTCAATCTGAACTCAAATATCGATCATATTGGAAGTCAATCGATCACATCGAAAGTGGAAGCATGTTTTCTCCAGCATGATTTTTAGGATGTTTTTAAACAGTGATCGGGGTGCCAGTCGAGAAATCAATATTCATATGTCGATCTTATCGAGACCTGGTCGATTGGATCGAGATGAGACACAAACCGTCCAGCAAGCTTACAGGTAAATCTATACGATTTATTAATCTCATCGACACAGTCTCCGATATCATTGATATACAAATTTCGATGACATCGACTGTTCCCCTATCATATCTTTAGAATCTGAAAATCTTCAAGGCTTGTCTCTCTTGTTTTTACCTGTCAATAGATCGATTCATCTATCGATGGAATCGGAGTTCGAAATCCGATAACATCGATGTGTGTCTCGATCCCATCAACCAGTTGGCAAAAGGTTTTCAAAAGCAAAAATGACATTTGAGTTTGTATTATCGAGAGGACAATCGATACAATCGAGAGTATACGCTCGATCATATCGACACTTGCTCGATGATATCGAGCTCTGTCATAAATATGACTGTTTTATATCCGTTGGAACCTTTTGCCTATATATAGAGAAGCTTGCCTTTATTGCTGGTAGAGAAAGAAGAGAGTGCTTTTGAGTGTTTTAACCTTCCTATCATTTACCATAAGCCCTTTCTCTCAGGGAGTTCATCCTCCAATCCACCTTCATCATTGATATTCAATAGAGTGGATTGGGGAATGAACTTCTGCATTCAAGGATCCTCCAGCTACTACCTTAATGGCAAATCATTAAGCTGGGATGCCTTGAATGCATAGATGATCGGAACCACTCCATCTTCCTAATAGGAAAATCCTTAGAGAGTGGAATTCCATCACAACCTTGACCCAACCTAAAGCCTAGAATAGGTATATCTTTTGTATTGCGGATCAAGAGAGCTGAAGACTCTTCATCAATAAGAAAAAGATCTTCAACATTGCGCTGAATGAGACTCATCAACTTATTTGTAAGTATCTAGAGTCCAGAGGACACTTGTGATCATTCATTTCTAGGATTGGGTCTTAAGTGTTGCTCACCCTTTGAAGTCCTCAAAGGAGGCCTCCGACGAGAGTGTACGTGCGGGGTGCATTGTGTGGATCCTTGCTTTTTAGAGAGCATAAACATCTGGGTGCGTTGTGTGGACCGTTGCTCTATGTGGTCATAAACATCTGGTTAGGAGTGTGCCAGCAAAACTCTAGGGTTAGAGGTGAACCGAGTAGAAACCTCCGTGTAAAGGTTGAAGGTGAACCTATTTTAAAACTTTAGGTTTGAGGTGAACCATGGGAAACCTCCTTAGTTAAATTCGGTCACTCGAGGGTTGAGTGTAGAAGCCGGGAGTGGAGTAGAAAAGTAGTCGAACTACTATAAAATGATTGTGTTTGAGATTAGAATTGTCTTTCTTTTATGTGATTTCCTTATATGTCTTTATATCTAATCATCTGAAATCACATCTTATACACACACACACAATCATATCCATCACAATCTCATCTATAAATTGTTTGTCTTTTAAATAGTTTGTGATTGGATCCTCTACTAGGCTTGGATGCCAGTGCAGTTAATTTTGTGTAATCTTAATCTGTACTCTGTGATAGGATTAGTGTGATAGGATCTTTAATAATTCATAAAAACTTTAAAAAGTCCTATTCACCCCCCTTTAGAACATGTTAACATATTCCTACTTCAAATCAAGCTGTCTTCACCGATATTTCAGTTTGTTCACCATGTTTGGTCGCTACTGTTTGAATCTAAGGCACTGAGCTTACCAGTGAAACTCCCATTAACAGTGGTACCGTGATCCCCTAAGACTCATGAGCCTGACATGGTGGTATGGGACACCGTGGTCAAGCTGTCGGCCTACGCTGGGGCTACAAACCTCCCCTTAGTGACCATTGAGCACTTTATTCTCGTGAGCAGATTATGGTGGTGTGAGACACTATATTCTTGCTGTCGGCCTACATTGATTGGTGATGAGCCCTCTATAGTGACCTCAAGTATATCCTGACACTGTATAAGGGCAGTGAGTCCTATTGTAGTATCGAGGATATAATTAGGCCTGTATTGATTTGGTGATGGGGGAGTGGTGTAATGATTACGCGCAACAGCCCTGGAAGCCCTTGCACCGACCTTGAAACATACCATCGTATGAGAATCCCTAGGACTAACGACCCTAGAATGGATCAATGTTGGGAATTGATACAAGGGAGGTGTCTTAGCTTCTCAATCCTGTTGTATGAAAAGGACTAATAAGAACTTGGTAAGCATGCTCATATCATCGCATTCCATGTATTTTGTGACACGGTTGTATATATTGCCTTGGGCAGAGCATGCATATTTTGGGGATTATTTTGAATTATATTTGTATTTAAATTTTCCACTTACATTTCCTCAATATCCCTGAATTATGTCTGCTGATCTGGCTTGATCTATTTCATGTTTTATGCACTAATATAAACAACATACAATCATCATCCATTATGTTGTATAAGTGATGTTTTGGAACTCGAGAGCTAAGTTATGCTTAACCCCTGAATTTCAGGGCATTACACTAGGCTTGGAAGCCAGTAGAGTTACATTTGAGTAATCCTGATAATTGCATATCTGATTGGATTAATGCAATAGGATTTTTAATATTTCATAAAAGTTTAAAAAGTCCTATTCACCCCCCTCTAGGACATATTGACATATTCCTACTTCAACTCAAGTGGTCTTCACTGCTATTTCACCAACTACCTTGGTTTGCTGATATTGTAAATTATCTTACTACATGTTTCACACCGACACCTTAGACTGTGCACGATAAAAGAAAATTCTTCACCGAGGTACGTAAATTTTTATGGAACATTCCATATTTGTTCAAATACTGCCCAAAATAAATTCTAAGGAGATGTGTACCAGAAAATGAATACCAAAGTTTCATCTCCTTTTGTCACTCTCAGGCTTGTGGTGGTCACTTTTCTGCTAAAAAGACCACGGCTAAAATTCTACAGTGTGGCTTTTACTGGCCCATTATGTTTAAGGACGCTCATGAGTTCTACAAAGCTTATGAGCATTGTCAGAAATTAGGAGCATTGTCCTATTGAAATATGATGTTGCTGAATCTCATTTTGATGATTGAAGCATTTGATTATCGGGGCATCGATTTCATGGGATCATTACCCCAATCCATTGGGAATTTATACATTCTGCTAGCAGTAAACTATGTCACTAAATGCGTTGAAGCGATTCCATGTTGGAACAATGACCATCGGACATTCATTCCATTCTTAAAAGAAAACATCCTTTCCTAGTTTGGAACGCCCTGAGCCATCATTAGTGATGGAAGTTCACACTTCTATAATAGGCTATTTAGGAATTTAATGAAGAAATGCGACATCTCTCATAAAGTGAACACTCCATACCACCCTCAGATAAGTGGACAAGCTGAGTTTTTCAACAGGGAGATTAGACAAATACTAGAAAAGATGTTTAACCTTGATCACAAGGATTGGTCAATCGATTTGACTAATGCTTTATGGGCATACCGTAAAGGGTTTAAGACCCCCATTGGAATGTCTCCCTTTATACTCATCTAAGAAGGCTTGCCACTTGCCTGTAGAGTTGGAACATAAAGCCTACTTGGCTACAAAAAAAAATAAAAAAAATATAAACTTTAACTTGGACAACGTTGGCTCGCTGCGCGAACTTTAGTTAAATGAACTCGAGGAAATCTGGAATGACGCTTATGAGAACTCTAGAATTTACGATATCAAAATGAAGGTGTTTCATGACAGGAACATCCTTCAAAAATCATTCTTAACTAGTAAAAAAGTCTTCATGTACAATTCTCGGTTACACCTTTTTCTGGGTAAACTCAGATCTCGTTGGACCAGCCCTTTCATTATTACTAATGTCTATCCACATGGGGCCGTTGAGATAAAGAATCTGAATGATGATAATGTTTTCAAAGTGAATGGACATCGTTTAAAGCCATTTGTTGAGAAGTTTGATTCAAAAGATATGTCCATACCTCAGATTGATCCTGTTTACTAGGATTGACCTTCTAGTTTGATAGAGGTGTACTTAGGTTTATTTCTTTTATACAATTTAGGATTAGGATAGTTTATTTTCAATGTTTAGTCATTGTGGTAACCCATCTTCACAGTGAGAACTTTGGAGGAGCTGCAATTCGCCTTCTTCAGGTATTATCTTTCCACCGCTTATCTATTATTTTCGTTGTCTCATTTATATTGCATGCTTATATCTTGTACATTGAGGACTATGTACATTTTAGGTTAGGGGTGTGGATTAGGTAAACTAATCAGTATTTTCTTAGTCTTTGAGCAAAATTTTTGGTAATTTTCAATTTTTCGAATTCAAAACCTATTTGGAAGATGAGTTTATGCACTTAAGAATGTTTTGAGTATGATAAGATTGAGATTGAACTTTGAATTGTTTAAGTTTGATCAACCAAGTATACTATCACATAAGTTCTTGCACTTAATTAATTAAGAGAAAGTTTTGAATATCATGACTGATCTAAATCACAAGACACATTCAATTTGTTTTATGTAATTATGCTAGAATTTATAATGGTTAATATGTAAATCATTGATAGATGTTGAGAATTTAGTCTAGAGAATTTTATTCACCTTAAAAGATGAAAAGAAGCAGTTAAAAAATAGTGAGATAGACAAAAAGGTCATGTATGAGGAAAAGACTGAAAAAGGTTTGAAATTTTATTTTTTGAAAAGAATGAATAATAATAATTAAAAAAAAAAAAGAGGACAGTTGATATAAAATCAAAAATTAGAAAAAGAAGGAGAAGGGGATATGTTCGAAATCAGCACTTGAGTTTTTAACTACTCTTAATATAATGAACATAACTAATGTTATGAAATGATAGTATTCTTCTATGAAGTAATTTGATTTTTACTGAGCACATTGAAAAACATGCTATAGGAACTTATGCTCTGAAGAAATTGATAAAGAATTGATTTGATTGACTACTTGTATGATTCGGCTTTAGATTTTCAAAGTTCCACTTTCTCGTCTTAATTCTACTCATTCATACTAAATTATATAAAAGATTATTTTCTGAAAAAAGCTTAAACATTGAGAATTAAGGTTCACTTCATGCATGTTTTGCTCGGGACTAGCAAAATGTTGATTGGAGAGTGTGTTGAGTGTTAAATATTGCATATTTTCTCCTATTTATATGTTGGTTTTATGAACATGAGAATGCTTAATGGCATATCTTATACATGTTTGTGTTGCAAAGTGAATCTTGGATTGAAAAAAAATGTTAAAAACATGAATTTGTTGCTCAAAAAATCATCATGGCAATGGATGGATCTTATGAGACCAAAATTGCAGAATTCGTATGCCAAAAATCTAAGAAAACCAAGTAATGAATTAAGAGAATCGATTATTTGAAGCGAATAAAAGAAATCCTAAAAATTCGCGTGAAATTCGACTAGCCCGAGTTTTGAAGCTTTTTTCCCCTTTCTCTAAGACGGGTTCATATACAATCATTGCATAACTTTATTCTCCAATGTTGTGTGTGCCCCCCCCCCCCCCCCCCCCCCCCATGTCCATCACGTGAGCCCCTCATGTAAAATCCATGCCATCCAAAACTCAGGTGGGCTGTACCATGTAAAATCATGCCTAAAACCACACTGTGTGGCCTACCTGGATGAGGGAATGTTCTGATCTTTGGCGTCTCTGCTCACCGTTGCGTTACATCTTATGACTGGATTGGATGGCATATACAAAACAAGGTGGGGCCCACACAGAGTCCGGAACAGTTTAATCGTGGGGATCCCCAACCCAACCATTCCATGTGGGGTGACCCACCAATCTTTTGTATCGGCCTCATCTTGAAGGGGCGCACCTAATGGATGGAGTGGATATGACCACACATCACAGTGGGGCCCACAAATTAGTCAACCACTGAACAAAAGTTTAGAAGAGGATGTCAGGGGTTGTACACAAATTTATCCTCCATACACGTGTGGTTTTTTAACCGCACATATTGTCATACCACGACCGGTCCGATCTGGTCCAACTAGTGTCCTCTTTTCACTATAACTTGTACTATTGCATTACCAAAAGTAGAAAGGAAGGTTGTGTCTATCAAAATGTGTGGGTGTAAGTAGCTGGTCACATAAGGGAAATGTAAACAGTCAAAACGGATTCCCCCTCCCCCCAAATCGGCATCAAGACCTCAGCGTTGAAACGATGTATCTTTTATTCAAAACGGATTTTCTTCTTTACTTTTTTCTTCCTTAAGAACAGACGTCACACACACACACACACACACACACACACACACACACACACACACACACACACACACACACACACACACACACATATATATATATATATATGAGTCTCGGTCTCCTGCGCACCGTACCGTACGAAGCTTAAATATGAGCTCCTGTAGGAGCCGTAGGATACAAAACAGTGGCTGGGATCCAGCAGTCGTGCAGCAAGAGACTCTCGACAGAGAAGACTCACGCGGAAGATTTTTCGGACGCACCATGCCGTCCTTCTGAAGTGACGTCTCCAAGTTCTGTGGGCCACACCGTGATGTGTGCTTTGTATCTACATCGTCCATCCATTTGGAGGGACCATATCAGGGCATGGTCCAAAAAATGAATCAGATCCAAAGCTCGAGAGGAGCCCACCACAAAAAATAAAGGGGAGAGTGACGTCCACCGTTAAAAGGTTATGAGAGGGCCACGACAGGGTTTGTTCTGACAAATATTTGTGATATTCACACCCACCTGATTGATAGACACGCCTTCTCTTTTCTACTTCTGATAATACAGTAGTACAGTTTGTAGGATTGTGTAGTCGAATGTTAAAAAAAGAAAAAAAAAAAAAAGAATGATGTGTGTATCTATCAAAATGGTGTAGTTTTTAGGAGAAATGCTCAAACTCAAAGAATAGGTTTTTCCTTGGATGATATTCTCTGTTATCTTTGAAGTTCGATTCTCTCTCTCTCTCTGTTCTGTGGGGTTTAGATAATGGAGGTGCATTAGATTTTGAGATACAGTGCAGTGGGAGGACGTGAATGTTATTTCTTCTCTCATCTGTCTTTTTCTCGGCTTGGCTTGGTTAGCCCAAAGCTCTGTGGGGGCCACCACGATGTTTGTGTTGTATCCACACTGTACATCCGTTTCGTTGAGGCCAAACACGAGGGATGGGCCCCACTGAATGGAAACACTCACTATTGAAACCTGCCTGGGACCCACCATGATGTTTAGACGTCCAATTCGCGGGGACCACTTTGGTTGGAGTATAGCCCAAATTAGCTGGCTAGAAGTTATTATTGCTGATGGTTTAAATTCAGGTGGGATGGATTTGTAATGAGGCCCACATATGTGTTAGATTTTATTATTATTATTATTATTAAAATTTTGTGAGAAATATACTTGGTTAGAAAATGGTGGTGAACTATCACCATAGTCAGGGAGAAGGGTGTGGTTAGGGTCTCTCCACGCTCCACCGGTGCAGTTTTTAGCAGGTCTACAAGCTAAGGAAGATGCTCACGCGAGAGCCTCTCTCTCTCTCTCTCTCGTTTGAGACCGTACGATGGACTCGGCCCTCTCTTTTTCAGTGAAGAAAACTCACTTTTATTTGCATGTGTACTTGGTCTATCTTCTCAGTATTCTCTCTCCCCTTCCCTTCCTTCCGTCCATCCCTCTCTGCGAACAGAAATTAACGTTCTTTGCTTTTTCATTCAGTGTCATTCGTCCTTCGCTGCAAGATTACACTCTTTTCTCCGTTTGATTTTTTCTTGTACACCTCATCTGGACATCTGTTTCTCAACAGCTATTGTAGGGTAAGCTTCTTCTATAATTACGTGTTTGTGGCCCACCGTGATGTAGGGTCCAAATCCATTCCTTTCATAAAGTCTACCCTTCAGGATGCGGGGAATGGTTGGGTTGGTGACTCTCACCACTAGAACCTTCCCTGTTGCCCTAATATGGTTGGGTTGGTGACCATGCCCTAATATGGTCTCTCCAAATGGATGGACGGTCTAGATACAAAGCACACATCACGGTGTGGCCCACAGAACTTGGAGACGTCACTTCAAAAGGACGACATGGGCGTTCGAAAAATCTGCCGCGTGAGTCTTCTGCAAAGAGTCTCCTGTTGTACGACTGCTGAATCCCAGCCACTATTTTATATCCAACGGCTCTTACAGGAGCTCGTATTTAAGCTCCGTGCGGCACGGTGCGCGGGAGACCAGAACTCTCTCTCTCTCTCTCTCTCTCTCTCTCTCTCTCTCTCTCTCTATATATATATATATATATACATATATATATATATATATATATAGCCTCCGGACCTTATTTTCAAATCAAATGGTTGTATATGCAGTTTTTTATGATAGACATTTTAAAGGGGTTTTGGGTCGTTGGGAAGTGAAAAAATGCGACGTAGATTGACTTGTGAATTACATGTTTTACACGCATCGAATGTGTACGTTCATCTACTGTGGTTGGAATTTCTTTTGGTAAAAGGAGAGTGATTGAAAGGCTGGACTACCGTCGACTAGAAATTGGAGGATATCGGGACCATTCATTGAATGCAGAGAAGCAACAAGGTGTTGGGATTGGTTGGCTGATGCAGGAGTACCACCGGTCAATGTTTAAAAAGCTCTACAATTGTTAAGGGAAGCATCAAAATTATCTAGAGAAAATGACCACTGTAGACAAAACCTTTTACCCAGCGGTTCTTATGAAGGAATACAAACTTAAGTTACTAACTTAGACTACCAAGTGCGGACAGCGACTTTGAGGACGAAACTATCCTTCCCTTTTACTGCCGTTGCTTTTCCTCTCCCTCCCTTCCCTCGATCCATTTTCGAAAAAAAAAGAGGACGAAAACTCCACCACTGCATCTGTTGCTTAGATCACACCACGCTCTAGCTGAATCACACCCTCTCCATTCATCAACATTATCTTGTTTTTTTTTTCTGAAAATGGTCCCTCTACGGAAGAAAGTATGCACGACAGGTATGATATACATTTACCTAAATGGCGTAAATTTTTTGTGGGCCATTGAAATGCCGAATGAAGCTCGCATCTTAGTTTTTAGTTCATCCATGCTGAAATCATCCTATGAACACGATGGATTACAAGTAAAACATCATTGTGAGGCATAACAAGGTTTATACGATGGAACCACTGTTTCCTGTAGTGTGATCCACTTGATATTTCAATATGCCACCATTTTGGGCTGAAACCCTTGCTTTAGATGGAAAAATGGATGAACGTCATAGATAGTCCACATACATTCAAGGCGGGCCCAACTCAATATTTTTTATTTTTTTATTTTTTTATATTTTACTATTTTATTTTTATTTTTTTTTTGTTTTTTTTTGGGTTAGCTTGTTAGTACACACCCATGTCAATACACACACACCATGTTAGCCACTCCCGCTAGGAATTGATACCAAGACCTCAAGTGTTGACACGAGGTATCTCTACTCAGTCTGCCAATTGAGCTATGGATCTGGGTGTGCCCAACTTAGTTAACTCAACACTATAAGTGTGTACTGAAAATTTTATGAACTGCTCGGTCAATTTCATTAATTGCTCGGTCAAATTCCCCGAAGAGAATTTCATGTAAATATCGATCAATTTCATTAATTGATCGGTCAAACTAAACAAAGAGCAAATTGTTAGGTTAGGTCAATTACATTTAAAGTTCATTCCAATTCATGTTAGCCTCACCCAATTTCAAGCTTGCCTCTCTCAAATTCATGTTTCTCTTGCTCAATTTCTCGGTTGCCTCGTTGAATTTTTACGTTGTCTTACTCAACTCGTAAGTTCCCTTGCTCAATTTCTAGGTTCCCTCGCTCAATCTTCACTTCAATTTCTACGTTTCCTTGCTCACCTCGCTCAATTTCTAGCTTCCCTCACTCAAATTCTAGGTTGCCTCATTCAATTTATAGCTTGCCTCACTCAATTTCTAGGTTGGCTCGCTCAATTCCTAGGTTCTCTCGCTCAATTTTTAGGATCCCTAGCTTCAATTTCTAGGTTCCCTCACTTAAATCCTAGGTTGTCTCGCTCAATTTCTAGCTTCCTCGCTCAATTCGTAGGTTGCCTCACTCAATTTCTAGGTTCCCTCGTACAATTTGTAGCTTCCTTCACCTCGCTCAAATCCTAGGTTGTCTCGCTGAATTTCTTAGTTCCCTTGCTCAATTCTTAGAATTCCTTACCGAATTTCTACGTTGCCTCACTCAATTCCTAGCTTCTTTCGCTCAATCCCTACGTTTCCTCGCTCAATTTTTAGGTCGCACGCTCAAATCCTAGCTTTCCTCGCTCAATTTTTAGCTTTCTTCGCTCAATTCCTAGGATTCCTCGATCAATTCCTACGTTGCCTCGCTCAATTCTTAGGTTGTCTCGCTCAATTTCTAGGTTCCCTTGCTCAATTTCTAGCATTCCTCGCTCAAATTCTAGGTTGCGTCGCTCAATTTCTAGCTTCCCTCGCTCAATTCCTGGGTTACCTTGCTCAATTCCTAGGTTCCCTCATTCAATTCCTACATTGCATCGCTCAATTTTTAGGTTCCCTCACTCAATTTTCAGCTTTCCTCACTCAAATCATAGGTTGCCTCGCTCAAATCTTAGGTTGTCTCGCTCAATTTCTAGCTTCTCTCTCTCAATTCGTAGGTTACCTCGCTAAATTCCTACATTGTCTCGCTCAAATCTTAGGTTGCCTCGCTCAAATCCTAGGTTGTCTCGCTCAATTTCTAGCTTCCCTCACTCAATTCCTAGGTTACCTCGCTCAATTCCTACGTTGCCTCGCTCAATTTCTAGGTTCCCTCGCTCAATTTCTAGCTTTTCTCACTCAAATCCTAGGTTGCCTAGCTCAATTCCTAACTTCTCTCGCTCAGCTTCTACCTTCCCTAGCTCGATTCGTAGGTTACCTCGTTGAATTTCTACAATGACTCGCTCAATTCCTATGTTGTCTCGCTCAATTTCTAGGTCCCCTCACTCAATTTCTAGCTTTCCTCGCTCAAATCTTATGTTACCTCGCTCAATTTTTTCTTCCGTTACTGAATTCATAGGTTCCCTAGCTGAATTTCTAGCTTCCCTCGCTTAATTCGTAGGCTGTCTTGCTCAATTCCTAGCGTTCCTCACTCAATCCCTACGTTGTCTTGCTTAATTTTTAGGTTAACTCGCTCAAATCCTAGGTTCCGTCACTCAATTCCTAGCTTCCTTGGCTCAATTTCTAGCTTTCCTTGCTTAAATCCTAGGTTGCCTTGCTCAATTCCTAGCTTCCCTCGCTCAATTTCTACCTTCCCTCACTTAATTTTTAGTTTTCCTTGCTCAAATCCTAGGTTGCCTCACTCAATTTCTACCTTCCCTCACTCAATTCCTAGGTTACCTCGCTGAATTCCTACGTTGTCTCGCTTAATTTCTAAGTCCCTCGCTCAATTCCTAGGTTTCCTCGTTCAATTCCTAGCTTCCCTCGCTCAGTTTCTACCTTCCCTCGCTCAATTTCTAGGTTCCCTCGCTCAATTTTTAGCTTTCCTCGCTCAAATCCTAGGTTGTCTCGCTCAATTCCTAGCTTCCCTTGCTCAATTTCTACCTTTTCTCGCTTAATTTCTAGCTTTCCTCGCTCAATTCCTAGGTTGCCTCGCTCAATTTCTACCTTCCCTCGCCGAATTCCTAGGTTACCTCGCTGAATTCCTACGTTGCCTCGCTCAATTTCTAAGTTCCCTTGCTCAATTTCTAGGTTGCCTCACTCAAATTGTAGGTTTCCTTGCTGAATTTCTAAGTTCCCTCGCTCAATTTCTAGCTTTCCTCGCTCAATTCCTAGGTTGCCTAGCTGAATTTTTAGGTTCCCTCGCTCATTGTCTCGGTTCCATCGCTGAATTTCTTGGCTGCCTCGCTTAATTGCTAGGTTTTTCGCTCAATTTCACCTTGCCTCTCTCAATTTTTTAGGATGCCTAGCTCGGTTTCATCTTGCCTCGTTGGATTTAATGTTTGCCTTGCTAAATTTCATGTTTCCCTCACTTATTTTCTAATTTGTCTCGCTTAATTTTTAGTTTGCTTCGCTTGATTTCAATTATGTTTATTTTTATTTTTTTCGTTATAATTCTCTAAGTAGTGAAATTTGGTTTTAATATATTTTTCATTACATGTTTGTAGGTGAGGCAATTTCCAAACCCATCCTCTAAGTGTTCATTGAGATGGTGGTTCAACAAGGTAAAGGGTGGATTAGAGAAGCATGATACTCGGCTACGTCTATTCAAGCAATCCCCATTATCCTTCTTGTTGCACCTCTCATCCTTTCGATTTATAGGGGCTCTATTTCACATTCTTCTTGTAAGATATAAAGGTGATCTTATATTTGAGATACGAGGGATACGATTGCAATTCACGGAGATGGACTTCGCCCTTATAGCAGGGCTTAAGACTGGGGAGCTTACAATACCAAAAAAGCGTCCCATGAGTTGTACATTAATGGACAAATACTTCAGAGAATATTCAATTTTTAAGAAGCATTTATTAGATGTGTTTAATAAATTATTTGACACCAATAAGCACGAGGATGTCTCGCTCAATTTGTAGGTTGCCTCCCTTAATTCCTAGCTTTCCTTGCTTGATTCGTATGTTACCTCACTCAATTTCTAACTTCCCTCGCTCAATTCCTAGGTTCCCTCGCTCAATTCCCAAGTTCTCTCGCTCAATTCCTAGGTTCCCTCACTCAATTCCTATGTTGCCTCGATCAATTTTTAGGTTGCCTCGCTGAATTTCTAGTTCTCTCGCTCAAATCCTAAGTTCCCTTGCTCATTTTCTAGGTTGTCTCGCTTGATTTGTAGGTTGCCTCGCTCAATTTCTAACTTCCCTTGCTCAATTCCTAGGTTCCCTCACTCAATTCCTATGTTCTCTTGCTCAATTTCTAAGTTGCCTTGCACAATTCCTAGCTTCCCTCGCTCAATTCGTAGGTTACCTCGCTCAATTCGTAGGTTCCTTCACTCAATCCGTAGCTTCCCTCGTTCAATTCTTAGGTTGCCTCGTTCAATTCATAGGTTTCCTCGCTCAATTTCTAGCTTCCCTCGCTCAATTCATAGATTCTCTCGCTCAATTCTTAACTTCCCTCGCTCAATTCATAGGTTGTCTTGCTCAATCCGTAGGTTCCCTCATTGAATTTCTAGCTTCCCTCGCTCAAATCCTATGTTCCCTCGCTCATTTCATGGGTTCCCTCACTGAATTTTTAGCTTTCATCGTTCAATTTCTAGCTTCCCTCGCTCATTTCCTAGCTTCCCTCGCTCAATTCATAGGTTGCCTCGCTCAATTTTTAGGTTGCCTCACTGAATTTCTAGCTTCCCTCGCTCAAATCATATGTTTCCTCGCTCAATTTCTAGCTTTCCTCACTCAATTTTTAGGCTATCTCGCTGAATTTCTAGCTTCCCTCGCTCAAATCTTATGTACCCTCGCTCATTTCCTAGCTTCCCTCACTCGATTCTTAGGTTGCCTCACTCAATTTTTAGGTTGCCTCGCTGAATTTCTAACTTCCCTCACTCAAATCCTATGTTCCCTCGCTTAATTCGTAGGTTGCCTCGCTGAATTTCTAGCGTTCCTTGCTCAATTCGTAGGTTGCCTCGCTCAATTTTTAGGTTGCCTCGCTGAATTTCTAGCTTCCCTTACTCACGGTCAATTCGCTTCACTTCACGGTCATTTCCATGCATTTCACAGTCAATCCCGGCGATTCCGTTTTGATTCACGGTCATTTCCATGCATTTCACGGTCAATTCCCTTCACTTCACGATCATTTCCATGCATTTCACGGTCAATTCGTTTCACTTCAAGGTCATTTCTATGCATTTCACGGTCAATCCCTGCGATTCCGTTTCATTTCACAATCATTTCCATGCATTTCACGGTCAATCCCGGCGATTACGTTTCATTTCATGGTCATTTCCATACATTTAATGGTCATTTTCCTTCACTTCACGGTCATTTCCATGCATTTCACGGTCATTTTCCTTCATTTTATGGTCATTTCCATACATTTCTGGTCATTTTCATGCATTTCACAGTCATTTCCCTTCATTTCATCGTCATTTCCATGCATTTCTCGGCGATTCCCGAGACCTCAACCTGAACCTAACCCAAGTTTTATCAAGTTGTTATTTGTATGGCCCAACCCCAAGACCAAACCTGATACATCCTGACCAAGCCCAACCTAATGTCGGGTCGATCACAGGTTGGTCGGGTTGAGACTACCCAACTTTCAACCTTAAAATTATATATGGTACGTTAAGTAACTAATTTTGGTTTAGAAGATATTCTAGTTATATGAATAAAGAAATAAATGAAAAAAAAAAGAATTTTATATATATATATATATATATATATATATATATATATATATATATATATATATATATATATATATATATATATATATATATATATTTACATATTTATATAGATATGTGTTAGAGAAAAATGTAGGTAGAATAAAATTCTCTATGTAAAAAAAAAAAAAAAAGTGTATAGGGATACGGTTATAGCTACGGTTATAATCCGTAGCCATAGATCGAGGGGGGGGGGGGGGGGTGTGGAATCGTAGAATTTGTGATTGATCGCTGATCGGGACAGCGACCTGCGGTGGAATCGCGGGATTTACGATTGATCGCCGAGCTACGGTTATGGCTACGGATTATAACCGTAGCTATATCTGTATCCCTGTGCATACAACATTACCATTTGCTTGAACGTCTATCGTTGAAACCCTTTTAGGGGCCACACACGTTTTGGATCAGTATGAAATTTGTTTTTCCTCTTTATCTAGGTCTTTGTGACCTTATGAATAGATTGGATGGAAAATAAATGTTATGGTTGGCCCTATAAAAGTTTCAACGGTGAAAATCAATTTTTCGCTGCTCTGTATGGTGTGGCCCAGTTGATCTTTGGATATGATTTTTTTTTTTGATAATGCTTAGAAATGATCTCGAAATATGGATGAACGTTGTGGATATAATAAATACATAACTGTGGGGCCATGTAACTTTGATCTCTTTTGAGCCGTTCGTACAACTCTCGGTTGGAGGAGCGTCTACGCTTATCTTCGAAAGGAAGGGAGGGGTATTTTTGTCCTCAAATTCTCTGTCCACACGTGCTAGTCTAAGTTGGTAACTTAAGTTTGTATTCCTTCATAAAAACTGTTGGGTAAAAGGTTTTGTCTACAGTGGTCATTTTCTCCCCAAAAAATGACCGTTTATATCCCATCTTAATAAAATAATGAGGAATGGGACAGCGAGCGTAAAATGAATTCAAATCCTATGTTCCCTCGCTCATTTCCTAAGTTCCCTCACTGAATTTCTAGCTTCCCTCGCTCAATTCGTAGGTTGTCTCGCTCAATTTTTAGGTTGCCTCTCTAAATTTCTAGCTTCCCTCGCTCAAATCATATGTTCTCTCGCTCAATTCGTAGGTTGCCTCGCTTAATTTCTAGCTTTCCTTGCTCAATTTTTAAGTTACCTCGTTGAATTTCTAGCTTCCCTCACTCAATTCTTAGGCTGTCTCGCTCAATTCATAGGTTTCCTCACTAAATTTCTAGCTTCACTCGCTCAATTTTTATCTTCCCTCTCAATTCGTAGGTTGTCTCACTGAATTTCTATGTTGCATCGCTCAATTACTAGGTTGCCTTGCTCAATTCGTAGGTTCTTTTGCTCAATTTATACATTGCCTCACTGAATTTTTAGTTTCCCTCACACAATTTGTAGCTTCCCTCGCTCAAATCCTAGGTTGCTTCGCTGAATTTCTAGGTTCCCTCGCTCAAATTCTAGCTTCCCCCGCTGAATTTCTAACTTCCCTCGCTCAATTCCTAGGTTGCCTCGCTCAATTCCTAAGTTTCCTCGCTGAATTTCTACCTTGCCTCGCTCAATTTTTAGGTTCCCTCGCTCAATTTCTAGCTTCCCTCGCTCAAATCCTAGGTTATCTTGCTGAATTTTTAGGTTCCCTCGTTTAATTTCTAGCTTTCCTCATTCAATTCTTAGGATTCCTCGTTGAATTTCTATGTTGCCTCACTCATTTCCTAGGTTCCCTTGCTTAATTCCTATGTTGCCTTGCTCAAATCGTAGGTTGCCTCGCTCAATTTTTAGGTTCCCTCACACAATTTGTAGCTTCCCTCGCTCAAATCCTAGGTTGACTCGCTGAATTTTTAGGTTCCCTCGCTCAATTTCTAGATTTCCTCGCTGAATTCCTACCTTGCCTCGCTGAATTTCTGGGTTCCATCGCTTAATTTCTAGCTTCCCTCACTCAATTCATAAGATTCTTCATTGAATTTCTACGTTGTCTCACTTATTTCCTAGGTCCCGTCGCTCAATTCCTACGCTGCCTCGCTCAAATCCTAGGTTGCCTCGCTTAATTTCTAGGTTCCCTCGCACAATTTGTAGCTTCCCTCGCTGAAATCCTAGGTTGCTTCACTGAATTTCTAGGTTCCCTCGCTCAAATTCTAGCTTCCCTCGTTGAATTTCTAACTTCCCTCACTCAATTCCTAGGTTCCCTAACTCAATTCCTACATTTTCTCGCTGAATTTTTACCTTTCCTCGCTCAATTTTTAGGTTCCCTCGCTCAATTTCTAGCTTCCCTCGCTTAAATCCTAGGTTGCCTCGTTGAATTTCTAGGTTCCCTCACCTAATTTTTAGCTTCCCTCGCTCAAATTTTAAGATTCCTCGCTGAATTTCTACGTTGCCTCGCTTATTTCCTAGGTTCCCTCGATCAATTCATATGTTGCTTCGCTCAATTCGTAGGTTGCCTCGCTCAATTTCTAGGTTCCCTCACACAATTTGTAGCTTCCCTCGCTCAAATCATAAGTTGCCTCACTGAATTTCTAGGTTCCCTCACTTAAATTCTAGCTTCCCTCGCTCAAATTCTAACGTCCCTCGCTCAATTCCTAGGTTGCCTAGCTCAAATCGTAGGTTCTCTCGCTCAATTTATAGGTTCCATCGCTCATTTTCTACGTTGCCTCGTTCAATTTCTAGATTCCCTCGCTGAACTCCTACCTTGCCTCGCTCAATTTCTAGGTTCCCTCGCTTAATTCCTTCCTTGACCTCACTCAATTTTCAATTTGCCCGCTCAATTTTATGTTTGTCCCGCTTAATTTTTAGTTTGACCGTGAAGTGATTGAAATTGACCGTGTAGTGAATGAAATTGACCGCGTAGTGAATGAAGTGTATTCTCGACCATCAACCCGATGGAATCTTGGAAAATAATTAAATTCGTTGGCTAAAGTAGCTTCTCCTATCCCAAAATCATATGTGGTACGTCAAGTAACTAATTTTAGTTTAGAAGATATTCTTATTAAATGAATAAAGAAAGAAATGAAAAATAAGAGAGAGATTTGTTTATATATATATATATATATATATATATATATATATATATATATATTTGTATTAGAGAAAAATGTAGGTAGATTAAAGTTTTCCATGTAAAAAAATAAAAATAGAAAGAGAAAAAGTGCATAGCATTGCAGTTATGCTGTAGTTATAATTCGTAGCCATAGGCCTAGGTCTGACCCGGTCAACTGGGTCACAACCCGGCCGATCCCAACACACTGATTCTTTTCTTTTCTTTCTTTCTTTCTTTCTTTTTTTCCTGATGTACATCCCCACCGAGTTTTGTGGGTCCCATTATGAGGTATGTGTTATATCCAAACCGTCCATCTATTTAGAGAACTCGTATTAAGGGTTAAAATAAAAAATAAGAAAGATCTAGCTATCAAGTGGACCACACTGTAAAAGGTAGTGGAGAATTGAACGTCTACCATTGAAACCATTTTAGGGGTTACAGAACTTTTGGATCACTATGAAATTTATTTTTCCTCTTCATCCAGGCCTTTGTGAACTTATGAATAGATTGGATGGAAAATAAATGTTATGGTGAGCCCTACAAAATTTTTAATGGTGAAAATTAATTTCCCCGCTGCTCTTTGTGGTGTGGTCCAGTTGATCTTTGGATATGATTTTTTTTTTTTTTTTTTTTTGGGGATAATGCTCCGAAATGATCTCGAAAAATGGATGAACGTTGTGGATATAATAAATACATAGCTGTGGGCCATGTAACTTTGATCTCTTTTAAGCTGTTCGTATAACTCTCGGTTGGAGGAGCATTAGAGCTCGTCTTCGCAGTGAAAAGGAGGGGTAGTTCTGTCTTCAAAGTTGCTGTCCGTGCGTACTAGTCTAAGTTGGTAACTTAAGTTTATATTCCTTCATAAAAACTGCTGGATAAAAGGTTTTGTCTACAGTGATCATTTTCTCAAATATCCTTTGTTTATGTCCTCCCAATTAAAGCCGAACGAGATATCCCTGTACGCTATCTTGCATCTCATAAGTTCTACAGTAACACCCATTTCGTGGCCCTTCAGTATTTCACAGGCCTCATCCAATGGATCACTCCATCTCAATGTGGAAATGACGCATGGATGATCACCCTTTTTTTTCAAAGATAACTACTCTAAATTCATGGAGCTTCTCTAGACTCCTCGTAGAGACTTCTCGAATCCATGATGAAAAAAGCAAGGAAAATAGATAATAAATTTTATAAAATTTGTAATTTGATTGATAGATAAAATAAACAAGTTCACAACCCTTTAAATAAAGATATTAAGCAATGAGAGAAGTTTCCGAATCAAACTACGACTAAAACTCTTAAAAATCGGGACTTGCTATAAATAGTAAACTCATTATTTATAGATAGTCATGATGTCTACTAGTGTACATGGTTTTCAGCCAAAAAATAGCAAGTGACCTATTTGGCCGAATTATGTTCTCCAAATGATTTTAAGCACTTTTCATAATGGCTGCAACTCTTGAAGCCCAACAAATGAAGAGTTATATACTCACACTAAAACTTGCCATAAATAGTAAAAAGAAAAATAAAATGAGATTTCGACCGGTGATAATGATATTTTGCAAATTCGGAATGGGCAACTTGGTGTAGCAGGGTTAGGTGGTTAAAGTAGCTCGTCTTACCCCAAAATCTTATATGGTACGTCCATTAGCTCAAATTTTCGAGATATGTCCGTTTTAAGTTCTGACGGTTTGGATCACTTCCGATTCTGATTGGGCCTTTTCTGTTCCATCTTGGCCATGAAATTGTCCATGAACCGCTCTACATAAGGAAATGCACCTACATCATTAGGTAATCAAAGCTTGACTTAGCATCCTTAAAGCAACTAAACACACAATGTGTCCGAACCAGGGTAAAAAATGTAGCTTATTTAAGTAAATGAGTTGACCTCTAGTTAAACTCAGCTTGACCCCGTCTTGTAAAATTGTCAAATGAGCAGGTCCGCAGATTTGACCCAACCTCGCCAAGATTCAAACAAATTCATAAAAGAGAAGTGGGTCAATCTGACCTTAAGCTGAGTCATATGGTAGCTCGCCGGACCCAACTTCTCAATCTGATGTTCCATGTCCTCAACCTAACCTATTCTGATCGGATCGGGTTTGGTTCGGCACACAATACTCATGCATTCTATTAAGAGTACTGATTTAAGTATGGTGAGTCATATCATTACTATATATTTACACATAATCAAATTGACAAATTTGCCCATGCAATTAGTTTTAAAAGAGAAGTGTCTTTTAAGATTTCATGTATCACAAAGTAAGATTTTTAAGATACATGAACATATTTATGGAATTTTAAAACATGCATGCTTATAGACAGACAGATTGGATTATTAATCCACCCAAAATAAATGACTTGGATTTTACCCACTTCTCAACTGCTCCTTTTGTGTGTGTGGATGGCAAGCTCCTTCCACGTCAGGCATCCTCTCTCTAATTTCTATACTTCTTAAACTTCCCCCTTACTCTTCCACGTGTTACTTACCCAGATCATATCTAAATGTAATAGAGAGTTGGGTTTGGGTTGGGATAGGTTATACAATGTCTGAACATCAGCCGGCCCAACCCAAGCCCAATCTAACCTAACCTAACCCAAGGTCTGAAACAGAGTTGGGTTGGGTTGGGATTACAATTATAATTTTTGGTCCATATATTAAAGGCTGACCCAAGTAGACCCAGTCCTACCCATTTCCACCCATGAGCCTTGCCATTTGGGTTTGGTCCTTCAATGGATGAACAGCTGGAATGATGTCCATATCCTATGCCATGGATAGGGCTCTTAAGAAATTACAGTACAGTGTTTTCTGTTGCGTCAAGGACACGGAGATCATCCATACGTTCTAGATTTGGGCCACTCATCAGGTAAAGCTTGCACTGGGCAGATTGGTGGACTCAATAAAGCGTGTATGTCAAAAAAATGTCTTGTACTTGTTATAATCAAAGGAGACCGGTTCTTGTGTAAGTTTTGCAATGAGCTTATTCTTCAAGTCATTCACCTACGTCCAAAACTTCTTCATTTTTTTAATTATTTATTTTGTTTATTTTTATTTTTTTTTTCTGCCTGGAGCTTACCTTGTTGTGTTTATACCATCCAAACTATCATTAAGTGGGCTTAATAAGACAATGAGATGCTAAAAAATAAAGTATATTCAATCATTACTTGGACAACACCATATAAATGATGAACAATATATCATCCAAAAACCTTCAAATTATCATAGTAGCCTACGTGATGGTTGGAAAGGCCTGGCTCTTGTTGCATCCAACTTTCATCTCAGGGTGATCTTGTTGATGGATGCCATACACACCACAGTGAGCCCTACGGCAACCGATCTCTTAAGGCCTGAACATGGTTTTCTGCTGATCTATTCTAAAGCCTCGCATGAGGGAGCATCCGTCTCCCCAGTGCTTTAGCATGGAGGGAGGGGGGGTGATATGGCAGGTTGCTTTTTGTCGTAATCTCACAGAGCCCTGGGTCAGACCTATTTTAGGAGTTGAACTAAAAATTGAAGTATATCCAAAGCTCCAGTGGACAACACTATAAAGATACCACTGTTCAAACCTTCCTAAGGCCTACAGTGATGTTTATTTGTCGTGGCCTGATAAGAATTTTTCAATGGTAAACGTTTATTTCATACTGTTTAATGTGGTGTGGTCTACTTAAGCTTTGAATATGCTTCATCTTTAGTAGTAGCCTAAAATTATCTGTTAAAATGAATGGACAGAGTGGATAAAATACATATATCATAATGGGCCTCACAATTTATTCAGTACGCTTAGTGTAAACCTAGAACCCGGTACGCAATCCGCATGAAGATGAACCCATTCCTTTGTGAAACGGATTGGCTACTCTCTTGCCACCGGCCGATGGCAGATGGTCGGTGCTCTATGGGAGTCACCATGATGTATGTGTTTCATCCATGCCGTCCACCTAATTATCTAAATCATTTTAGCGTATAATGCCAAAAATGAGATATATACCAATCTCAATCTCAATGGACCACATTACAGATACAACGTTAAATGAACCTTAACCATTAAAAACCTTCTGGGTCCATAAAAGTTTGGATCAAGATGATCTTTATTTTTTCCCTTCATCTAGGTATGTATGACCTAATCAACAGATTGTATGTCAAATAAACAGTACAGTGGGCCTCAGGAGGATTTTAATGGTGGATATCCAATCAGTATTGTTTTCCTGTGGTGTGTTCCACCTGAGATTTATATCCTGCTAATTTTTTTGGATCAAGATATAAAATAATCTCTAAAAATGAATGAGCGGCGTGGATGAAACACATATATCATGGTACGGCCCACAGAGCACCCACCACAGCCACCGGGCTAGTGGCAGAAGAGTAGCCAATCCGTTTCTACCTTTTTTTTGTATAAACCCTCCGTAAACGCAAGGAAACAGAAAGGTGGGTAGAACCCTCTCGCATGGGTAGAATCGTCTTTTCTAAAAAAAAAGATCCATCAAAACAACTGCATGGATTGCTCCTGTAATAGTATTGTCGTATTCTTTAAAAATAATATCAACTACCCATGGAAAAAGCTTGTATGTGAAGGTTTTAGTTTAAACAGGGCTAATATGAGCCATCTTAAAATCAATCGAACCCAAGGCCAACCTAGTCCTGGACCCAATCCATACTCAGGAAAAATACTTAATTAATATAAGTATAGGAAAATCTAAACATTTTGCTAATTAATTAATACTAGCAACAGTGTGAAAACTCACCTGTAACTTTTACACCCTAATCAGACTTTTTTTTTTTTAGTTTTACACACGCACGCACACCCCCACACACGCCACATGCACACACACGCCACCGTGGATACTCGAACCCTTGACCCGGTGTTGAAACTCCAAGGAGTCTACCACCCGTGTAAGAGTAAGGACCCACACCCTAATCAGACTTGACAAAAGCTTGAGCCATGGGTCCTCTTGTACTTGGACCTGACCCATTAAATAAATTGGGTTGGCTGCTGCTTCTGCATCTTTTCTACCCAAACCTGACCCGAATTTTAATGTTTTGGAGTTGGGCCCAAATTCTGACCTGATTATGAAATGTTAAATCAAGACCATGGTGGGTCCCATCAGGCCAACAGTCTGGATCACTTAAATCAGGCTCTAGATTCCCACGATAATTAACCACCATTTATAAATGGCAGTGACTCATCATCCTTCCATTTGGCACTTCTGCATGGATATCCAGATCATCCAAATTATGGGGTATATTGTAGATGGATCATATCTCTAAAATCATACTGATCAACACAATCCTAACCATCCCAATGATAGATATTAAATGAATGGTTAAAAGTAAAACTATGAGTAAAAAATAAAAAAAATAAAAAAATAAAAAAAAAAACTGCAATCGACTGGAGGACCCGTTTGGTTGCACTAAGTATCACGATGTTTTCATATTAAGAAATTTCATAATAAATCTTAAATACTAGATTATATACTAGAAATTTAAAAAAAAAAAAAAAACAAAACCCACAGTCGATCCATGTTTTTATAGGTGAAAAATGAGAAGGTATGTCGAACACCGCAATTGTGGTCCACCTATTAAATGAATGCAACATCCAATCTAATAATAGGTTGGCCTCATATTACACCCTGATCCATAGCTCTAACTGGTAGATTGAGTGGATATACCTCGTTTAAGGCTTCTGGTCTTGGTATCGGTCGCTAGTTGGGGTGGCTAACAGTGCATGTACTGGCAGTTGGGTGTGTACTAACACGCTAACAAAAAAAATTTAAAAAAAAAAGGTTGGCCTCGTCTTGTGCAAAAATCAGTCCTATGTCCTTGTGAGGTGGGCCACACCATAGAAAAAATTTCTAACCATTGAACAATATAAAAATATAAAATTGACCCATTTAATGAGTATATTGGTGCTCATAAATTTTTATATATAGAATGAATTAAAATTCAAATCACAGTTACCATAAAATTAATATGAACTAGAATCCTTATTTATAATGCATTGAAAGTTATCAACGGGTGGACCATAACTTATGGTCCAACCGAATGCCAATGTTCATCAAGGAGGCAAGAATCATGCTAGCCAGTGATTAGATGGGCCACACTACTGCAAATGGTGTAAAATCATACCTAAAATGGTGGTGAACTTGCATAATGGTCTAGCCGTGTAATCCATTGAGAAAGACATGGCTTATAAGTAATTGAAATTGAAACAGCCAAATAATTTAAATCCATCATAAACCAAAATTTACACTTATTTGATAATATGACTTTCAGATTGGTGTGCATCTGTTGGACCGTCCAAATGAAGAAATATCAAATCCTACTATTTCAACAAGTGTCCACAAATCATAAGCTAGGATTATTCAACCAATCTGGTTTTTGGTCTGTGACTCGGTTACAGTGCCTTCCACATTTTAAAAAGTTTAAATTGAATTAAATATACACCATATGGAAAGGCTTTGTGTGACTGAGTATCAAGCATGATACACCACCAGAGTACAAAACAACTAACCCATCTTATGATATGAATGGCGCTTCAAACACCCTTTAGGAGGCTAACTCATCAAAATGGATTAGTGTCCTGATTTCACTGTGATGAGATGTATTTGGCCTTGTCTTCTTACTATATCTTTAGACAAAAATAATAATATATGATTATGTGTACATAATACAAAAATCAGCATATGCCATTGAAGGACAACTCAAACCGTCCTGGACAATGTACAACTGTTCTAAAAATTCTTGAGATCTTCAAATCCATGTTTATGTACAGATCTTCAAATGGGCATCTTTGAAGAAGAGAATGATTAGTTTAAAGTGTAACTTAATTAAAAAAAAATAGCTAAAATACGCCAGGTGTGTTGTTTATTCAATTGGCCAGGTGTTTTAAGAAGTTCATTAGCATGGTTTTAACAATTTTCTTTTAAAAAAAGTTTGATGATACGAAGAAAACCAATTAAAAAATAAAAATAAAGGCCAAATCTTAAGCTTGTTCCACTCTTTAACCCCAATCAATCAATTCAGACGAACCAACAAATGGGCCACATCTCACCGATCGATCCATTTACCGTTTTATGGATCGAAGAGTTATGGAGATTTCAAGTGTTTTTTGGGCTATGTTTCATCATGAGGTGGTCTGCTAATTGGATGGTTAGGATGGATTTCTGGAGTGCACCAATCAGGCTTTGTGGAGTTAATGCCATTTACTGAATAATAAATAATAATGGAGTAAACCATTTAAAAAATGATGGATTTGAGTGTTTCGAGCTGTGATTGTTAATTTCTAAGTTCATGGAAAGGAACAATGTCCCGCGACAAGCGAAATGTGCGCTTTCCGATGCATACATTATTATTATATTTTTATTTACTTATTTTTCTACTTAGAGGAACAAAACATGGGGGCAGTAATCTTAATTGGGTGTTGTGAAGAGATATGATACAACGGCTTCGGGCCATTCGATTTAATATTTTCGAGTACTTGAATGGATTAGATATTAACATTGATTAATGTTTGAAACTTGGAGTCAGATCCATGTTGAATGGAGACCGATTTCAAGTGTTCTATGGCTTGATACAATGTTCCTTGTAAGGAATGCATTGAGAGGTTGGTTCCTAGACATATCATGACAGTTGAGACTGAGCGTTTAGAAGTACAAAAACCAGCTCAGTCGACTCAACCCAGATTAGTGTGTGGGTTGAGTTGAAGGAATAACACGGCATTACTAAAACCCGAAAGAATCCTCTTATCCAAGTGGGACACACATAATGGATGGGTTGGATGTTTGATCCACATATCTGTGGACCCAATAAATGATCATGAAGGTTTCAATGAGTGCATATCTACTCTCAACTGTTGTCTATGGTGTGGCCCACCTAAGTCATTGATTGGCGTGATTTTTAGGCCTGTGTCCCATCATGGAAGGGTGCATCTGATTGATGGGGTGGATGTCCGACATAGATCTAGGTGGGGCTCACATAGCTCAACCTCATGGGAAGCTAACCATGAGGTCCATCTCATGTACCTTTTCCCCTGTGAGTGTGCGCATGTGTGCGCATGTGTGTGTGTGTGGGGGGGGGGGGGGATGGTACTATAAGGTTGACCTCATGGGAACTTCCCATGAGGTCAAGTTGTGTGGGCCCCACTGTGATGTGTGTTGAACATCAACACCTTGTATTTGATGAGTCCCATTTAAGTTATGGGATATCCCAAAAATCAGTCGTATATGGAACTCAGGTGGGCCATACCATCTAAAATCATGTGAAGACATGCCTAAAACATATAAAAGCGCTTGGTGGGGCCCACCTGATTTTTGTATGCGGCTGAAACTTAGTGTGACCCCTCATCCAAGTGGGGCACACCTAATGAATGGGCCGAATTTTGAACCACATCTCGTGGGCCTAATAAATGATTATAAATATTTTAATAGGAGGGTAACCCCTCTCAACTCTTGTATGTGATGTGGCCCACCCAAGTCATGGATTAACTAATTTTAAGCCTGCAGACCACGTGAAATAGTGTACCTAACTGATGGGGTTGATGTTCGACCCACATCATGGTGGGGCCCACACAGCTCTACTTCATGGGAAGTTCCCATGAGGTCGACCTCATAGTACCATTTCCTATATATATATATATAGGGAAAAAGTATTATACGCTCGACCGTATTATACATTCCAAAAGGTCGAGTGCTGGTGGCACGTTATTGGTTCAGATGGTGAAAATTTTAAACAAATGAGGAGATTTTAAAAGGAAATTGAATAAATAAAATTGGTGAAAAGCCTTGCGCCCGCTGATGAAACCTTCCTAATGCCCACTATGATGTTTATATGAGATCCAACTTATTCATAAGTTAAGACATGCATGAAAGAAGGGAAAACACAAATTTCAGCTTGATCAAAAACTTTTGTGCCCCTTAGAAAATTTTAATGGTGGGCATCACTTTATCCTCTGTTTTCTGTAGTGGGTACATTCCAGCTTTGGATCTGACTCATTCTTTGTCTGATGCCTTAAATTGATAGCTCCAAGTGAATGGACATTATGGATATAACACATACATCATTGTGCGTCTCACAGAACTTGATGACGTAACCTATCCGTAGTTAATTTACGTCTAGCCAGTGTTGGAATCCATTACGACTTTTAATAGGACACGTATTGCATCGTCCGAACGGGCAGGGCTTTGTGGGGCCCACCGTGATATAAGTGCTTTATCCACGCCATTAAAAGATTTTCTCATATCGTTTTATCATCCTAAAATTGAGGCAGGTCCATACCTCCAGTGGACCACAATAAAGGAGGTTGTACTGATAATGACACTCATCGTTGAAACCTTTCTAAGTGCCAGCATTATGTTGTTTTACCATCCAACCTATTCATAAGGTCATGTAGATGTGGATTAATTGAAAACACAATTATCAACTTGATCCGAAACTTCTCCAGCTCCTAAGAAGTTTTTAATGGTGGACGTTCAATCCCCACCTTGTGGTCCACTTAAGCCTTGAACCCACTTCATTTTTTAGCTCATATATTAAAATGATATGAAAAAAATCTTTGAACGGAATAGACAAAACACTTACATCACGTTGGGCCCCCATAGAGCCTTGCCCGGACGGATCACCGTACGGGTGGGGGCAGGACGCAATCCGCGTTCCTTTGGGTTGAGTAGTAAGTCGGCTACAGAAAGTCACCAAGTTCTGTGCCCCACTATGATGTATGTGTTGTATCCACACCGTCCATCCATTTTGAGATATAGTTTTAGGGCACGAGACAAAGAAAGAGGAAGATAAGAATTTGTAGTGGAGCCCACTATAGAATATAGTGGGGAAAGTGATTCCCACCGTTGAAACTATCCCGAGGCCCACCATAATGTTTATTTGAAATCCAACCTGTTCAAAAGTTAAAAAAGCCATGAAATAAGAGAAAACACAAATATCAGCTTGATCTAAAACTTTCTTGGTCTTTAGAATTTTTTAATGGTGGGTTTTGCTGTCCCCACTCTTTTCTGTGCTGGGGTCCACTGGAGCTTTGGATGTAACTCATTCTTTGGATATTGCCTTAAAATAATCTCTCCAAATGGATGGGAGGTGTGGATACAAAATATACATCATGGTGGGGCCTACAGAACTTGGTAACATCACTTCAGTAGCGTGTCTGCTACTCAACCTGTCATAGTGAATCCGCGAGAAATTGGATTGCATACTGAGTTACTCAGTGCGCTTTTATCGTACTGAGTAAACTTAGTTGGGCCCACTGTGAATGTATGTGGTTTATCCACACCGTCCATCCATTTTTCCTGCTAATTTTAGGGGTTGATCCCAAAATTACAGTAAATCCAAAGCTCAAGTGTACCATGCCACATGAAACAGTGTGAAATAATGATTTCCACCGTTGAAACCTTCCTAGGGCCCACATTAATGTTTATTTGCCATCCAACCTGTTAATAATATCAAAAAGATATGGATGAAGAGAAAACACAAACATCAGCTTAATCCAAAACTTCTATGGCCTCCAAGAATTTTTCAATGGTAGAAGTTTAATCACACTATTTGCTTTGGTGTTGTCCACTTGAGCTTTGTATATGCTTTCTTTTTATTCTCAAGACCTAAACTTATCTATTAACATGGATGAACAGAGTGGATAAACTAAATAAATAACGGTGGACCCACAGAGTTTATTCAGTAGGCACGCAATCCGCAATTGCACTTGAAGCGTATAGAATCAGTGTCAATTGAACTTCTATTGGTGAGAAATTCTCTAGGTTGTCAGGGTTGCACCGTTTTTCGTCATGGACAACCATAGTGTTTGTGAGAAATCCATCCTATCCATCAATTTTTGGAGATCATTTTAGGACACGAGGACAAAAATGAGCCAGGATCCCAAACTCAAGTGGGCTGCACTTAAGGAAAAGGTGGGTAGGGAAATTCCTACCGTTGAAACCTCCTTAGGTCAAAAGTGATGCTTCAATTGCATCCATACCGTTCACAATAATATTCCTATTGAGATGAACTGAAAATAAAAATATTATCCTAATTTAAAACTTCTGTGGCCCCACGAATATTTCAACTATAGACGTTTAATCCTCATGTTTTCAGCCCACTTGAGTCTTGGATCCGGCTCATTTTTGGCCTCTTATCCTAAAATGATATGGAAAAATGGATGGACAGGGTGGATTTCACAAAAAAAAAAAGACCACGTAAGCCCCACGTAAGTTTCTAGCGCAAAGTTTTGGGCATAAACTAAACATGAGAGAAATAGAGGTAAAGGGGCATTTTAATAATTGGTTACACCAGTTTTGTTTATCCAGTTTCCCTATAACATTTATCGGTTTGTTTAAAATTTTCACTATCTGATGAATAACGTAACACCAGCACTCGACCTTATGGAAGGTATAATACGGTCGAGGGTATTGTACCTTTTCCCTATATACATACATATATATATATATATATATATATATATATATATATATATATATATATATATAACCATAATTTCATTTTAGCATGGAAAAGTGGTGTAACGTCTCGAAAAAATTCGTACAAAGACCCGAGTACCACCTCAGGTAGAAAAAACTAAGGACCAAATCCTTAATAAATTAAACCAAAATTAACTAGCGATAAACTAGATTAACTGTGAAATTAGCCCTAATCACTTTAAATACGAACCGCAAGACCCAAAACTTGTGAAATTGTTAACACTTAGCTTGACCTGTGAAATTTACCTGAGTACCACCTCTGTAAATCTGATCGGATTGAAAACTTAGCTTGACCTGGATCTAATGTCAGGGAGCTTAATTCCAACCGCATTTAGCAAAGGGGCCTCCAGAAGTGTTCCGTTGGATCGGAACAGGCCCTATTTGGTTATAACCTAAGTGGACCTTGGCCCTGGGACCATTCCCATCAGTTTTGGGACTATATAAGGGCTTTAAACACTCTCTCTCATATTTCATACGAATTTTTAAACCCTAAGAAAGAGAGGAGAGGAAAAGGAAAGGGGAGAGAGAGAGAGAGAGAGAGAGAGAGAGAGAGAGAGAGAGAGAGTTGGAGATTCATCCTGGGATTTGATCCCGTTGCTCCACGTACTTAGCCACCCTATCTGTATCAAAAATCTGGCATTTTCGACAATATACTTGGGTAAGAAAACCTAACCCTAATCTGTTTTAGGGATTCATATAGCATAAGTGATGAAATAGCTAACCTAATTCATGCTATAGGTTGCTATTCTGCCGTTGACAAGGACTAAGTGTCTAAAATGAATCCATTACACGTTTACCGGCGTAAGGTGCAGACTATAAATATTTAGATTATGGTTTTCAAGGCTTTCAATGTCAATAATGATTTATGACTGACTTGATTGCTTCCAAATGTGCCTAGATACGAGGTTTACCGTATATTTTGCATATATGTAAACTATGTTGATTTTACATGCATTCCATGTGTTTGTTTAAATGTTTGAATGAGTATGGAATTATAATTTATGCTTGCTATGTTTATTGACTGTTAATGCATGTTTGTTGTACGTATGGTAAAGCCTTTTGTAAAAGGAATTGCTATAATACCTATTATAACTACTTTATTACATATATAGGATATGTGTAGCCTAAGTGTCTGATAAAATGCCTGAATGTAAAAATGCTCATTTAAATGTATGTACTGAGGGTGTTGAGATGAGATTCTCAATTCCCGTAATTATGGTATAGTACCCTTTATATAACCCTATGTGTTGTATGGATGAAATGCGTATGTATGTTAGTATGTGTAGTATGCGTTTGCTACATTACTCAATTAAGCTTCATATCTGATTTTTGTTGTCACATGCTATTTCAATTTCTTTATGTGAATGCTATCATTTGGTGTGTGCTTGGGTCTACGATGTAGTCCAAACAATCAGTAATGGTACGTAATTGGTGGCTAAACTGTTTAGCCACGACAGACACGCCCGATGAACCCGAGTCGTACGCTACTTGTCGGTAATGGTTAGGCCACACGGAGTTGCTTGCACGCTCCATGTCAATCAGCTCGACGTACACTCGTACCAGTTGAGCTTGTCAAGTAACCTGATTGACCCAATCTATATTCACCATGTATGGACGCTACTGCTTGAATTTAAGGTACCAAACTCAGCAGTGAAACCTGTTTAACCTTGGTACCTCGATCTGCTAAGACTCATGAGCTAGACATGGTGGTATGGGACACTGTGGTCAAGCTGTCGGCCTATGCCAGGGTGACGAGCCTCCTCATAGTGACCAATGAGCAACCCACACTCGTGAGCCGAATACAGTTGTATGGGACACTATATTCGAGTTATCGGCCTACACTGATCAAGTGACGAGCCGTTTGTAGTGACCTCGAGCATACTCTAAAGCTATGTTGAGGCGACGAGTCTTTCCGTAGCAACTAGAGTATAAACTAGGCTTGCACTAATCAGGAGACGAGCCCTTTGCAGCGACATAGAACCGCAATATCGTATGAGTTTTACTAGGACTGACAACCCTAGAATGGATCATTGTTTAGGAATTGATATAAGAGAGGTATATTATCTTTTCAATCCTTTTGTATGAATAAATCTAAGTAAGAACTTGGCTAATTATGTACATGCACCGCACTGCATGTGCTTTGGTGAGGAAGAGCACTTTCAGGAGTTTTTCATGTGCACCATGAGATGAAGACGCTGAGGGAGTGTAGGAGAGGGTGTGCATCATCAATGTATTTCATGTTTCCATTAATCAGAGTACTTAGGGATGTTTGTTTGTCCTGCTTTATCATTTCTGCTTGATTGAATTGATAACATATTAACCTTTGCTTTATTGTTCCACTAAGTTAATCACTCACTCCCACGCTATGGGACAGTCTTTTTAAACACCAACCAGACCCTGTCTTAGTTTTAGATGATGGAAATGTGTTTGAGGCAAAGACACATTTTGAGGACGATGAGGAAGCGTTCTCCTATAAGTAGTTATCAGGTGGGTTTATATAGACCGTTCTGATCGACGAGGCTTCAGGGTTATGCTTGTAGTGGACTATCACATTTTTTGATATTTTGTATTTTGAAACAATACTTGTAATTATTGACCTGACATTGCATACATACTTTGGGGACTTATACTGGTTTATATAGTTATACATATTTGTTTCAGTCTTTCGCTTGCGTATTACAACTGTCCCTGGATTATGTTTTGTTGTTTTGGCTTAATCTCATTCATGTTTTATGCACTAATATAGACAACATACAATCATCATTCAATATGTTGTATACATGATGTGTTGGAACTCGAGAGTTGGGTTTCTACTCGACCCCCATTTTTAGGGCGTTACAAGTTGGTATCAGAGCATGATTTGGATTAAACTTGATGCAGTGATGAACGTGATGAGGTCGATCACCGTCTTCCTCAAGGATAACTACTCCAAATACATGGAGCTTCTCTGGACTCCTCATAGAGACTTATCGAATCCACGAGGAAAGAAAGCAGGAAAGTAAAAATAAATTCTAATAAATTCAAAATTAATTAATGAATCACTAAAAATGAGTTTACACCCCTTTAAATAAGGGAACCAAGTAATAGGAAAGAAATCAGACTCAAACTACAACTAAAACTCCTAGAATCCGCAACTTACTATAAATAGTAAACTTACTATTTATAGACGGTTGTGATGTCTACTAGTGCGCAAGGTTTTCGGCTAAAAATAGTAAGTGTCCTATTTGGCTTCACCAAACCGTTCTCCTAATTATCCTAATCACTTTTCATATTGGACACAACTCCTAAATCCCAACGGATGAAGAGCTATAAGCAAACTAAAACTTACTATAAATAGTAAAAATGAAATTAAAATGGGGAAATGACCGTCGATCATGGGGTTTCTCGTAAATCTGGGCTGCACAACCCTGCATAGCAGGGTTGGTTGGCTAAAGTAGCTCGTTCTATCCCAAAATCATATATTTTGCGTCGGATAACTCATTCCGGATTGCGAGATACGCCCGATCTAAGGTCTGATGGTCCGGATCACTTCTATCGCCGACCGTGCCTTTTCTGATCCATCTTGGCCATGAAATTGTCCGCGACATGCTCTACATCAAAATTGGACCTGGGTTATGCTCACACGAAGTACACTGACGTAAATTCGTCGTAGGAGGGTGCAAGGAAATGTAGAAACAGGCTTAGGATTTCCCATTTCGCCAAGAGGCAAAATCGACCAAAACGGACTAAAGAAATCGGACCTATAGGCTTTCCCCGATCGCATGAAATGACCTCAATACCATTCTAGACCGTCAATCGACGGGTTTAGATGAAATTTTCACAGGTCTCACACTCAACAAATTGAAAATATGTGAATATACGCGAGTGAAAACCCGAAACGAGTCAAAACGGAGTCGGGGCCAAATCGACACAATTCGGGGGGACCCACAGTGGACCCTGTACACCATTGACACCACGAGAGGGGGGTGGCCACTGCCCCACCATGGTGGCACAGCGCTTGGTCCAGAGGACCGCAGCGATGTCGCGCCTACCGCGGTCGACCGTGGTTAGGTTCGGTCGAGCCTGACGGACCATAACGGGCCGGTGTCGGGTTGACCCTTAGACAGGTGTGGGGCCCACCAAATCACGTGGGGATCCCTAAAACCTTTCGGTTTGCCCTATTTTCCCTTCCTTCACAACTCCAAGTCTTCCTTTCTCTCCAAAAACCTATTTTCTCCTCTCAAATTTTCCTTCCATTCTTCCATTTTCTCATTTTCCTTTTAGACTTTTGCCTCTCCACCATTTTTGTCAAAACTCACCTTCCATTCCCTTCATTTTTTCCTTTCTAGTACACAAAAAAACTAGATTTGTGTCTCATCTATTTTCAAATCCACCAACCCATCTTGTTTCCTCTTTTATTTCCACTCCAATGGCCCTTTTTGAGTTTATGGCGACCATTTTCTCACTCTCCTCGATACTTTCTCTCATGGAAAAGTGAAGAGCGTCCTCGGACAAAGCCGGGCCTAGTCGCCCAACCCGACCTAGGAGGAGAGCGGGCGCCGAAGCTAGCACAAGCACCGCCCATGAGCATAGGTCGAAGCAGGACCTAGATCCCAAAATCCCAATCGAGAGAGCGCTACTGATAGGCTTCGAATACCGCCGGTTTGGTGGCTGCAGGGTTGTACTTGAAGCTCACGTAGATGAGAGGCTGTTCGGGCTACACCAGATTATGGACCTCTTGGTGGATTTGGGTGGGGTCCCATGTTCGAAGGCAAGTCTCACGCATGTGAGAATACAGTTTATGCTTTCTATGCCCAAATCCAAGATGCATCGCTGGAGCCTCTCCAGTTCACTATTTCTATAAGGAGGCGGGAGCACCCAATCAATGTGGATGTGGTAGCCCGGATTATGGGGATTTCACATGGTGAGGTACATGCCAACGAGAATTTCTTTAAGAGTGTGCGAGAAAGAGATCGCCATATGCGATACCTTTGTGGTTGACTGGTTCCCTGAACATGAGGCAATTGCCTCCCAGCGACGAAGTTAACAGATGATTTCCGTTTTCTTCACCATATTTTCACATATTATGTGTATCCACAGTGGGGCAACCGTACTAAATGCACTTATTTGATGGTAGACTTCTTGTACAAGGTTGGACACTGCTCCTACGAAGGGAGTGAGGGTCCTCGCCGCAACCGGGACTTTTACTGACGTTACTAGGATTTGTGAGGGTTGCCCGATCGACTTAGGGAGCAGGACGGTACTAATTGACTTGATCGTTATCCCCCTATTTCATCATGATGTTATTCTCGGTATGGATTGGCTTATTGAGATGCGGGCAAAGATTAATTGTGAGGCTAGGGTGGTGACAGCCCACGGACCTGAGGGCACGACCTTTACTTTCCCTGTTCAGGTTAGTCACCCTTCTCGTTTGAGTTGTTACGCTTCTCTATTAGAGAGTACTGATGGTTCGGCGTTAGGAGATACGTCAGTGGTTCAGGACTTCACAAACGTATTTGAGAAGATCCCGGGACTACCTCCTCGGTCGAAATTGACTTTACTATCGATCTGGTGCCTGGTGCGACACCTATTTCATTGTCGACTTATCACATGCCTCCATGTGAGATGGAGGAGTTGAGGAAGAAGATCGATGGCCTGTTAGAGGACAGTTTCATACGACCTAGTGTGTCTCCTTGGGGAGCGCCTATTTTATTTGTGAAGAAGAAAGACGGTTCACTGAGATTATGTATTGATTATCGCGGGTTGAACCAAGTGACGGTGAAGATCAAGTATCTCTTGCCCAGGATTGATGATCTGTTCGATTAGTTGAAAGGGGCACAGTACTTTTCGAAGATAGACTTACAGTCAGGATATCATCAGTTGCGGGTCAAGGAAGAAGACGTGCAGAAGACAACATTCAGGACCATCTTCGGACATTACAAGTTCCTTGTGATGTCGTTTGGGCTCACAAATGCACTGGCTGTGTTCATGGACCTGATAAACAGTGTATTCCACCCATTTCTTTTCCGATTCATCATCGTATTTATAGATGACATCCTAATATACTCCACAAGTTGAAAAGATCACGAGGAGCACCTGAGAGCGGTCTTGGATACTCTCAGGAAGAACCAAATGTTTGCACAGTATAAGAAGTGCGACTTCTGGAAGGAAGAAGTCAAGTTCCTGGGACATGTGGTGTCCAAGGAAGGGATAGCAGTTGACCTCACTAAGGTAACTGTGGTTCAGGACTGGGAGCAGCTCGGTTCAGTTACTGAGGTGAGGAGTTTTCTTGGTCTGGCATGTTACTATCGATGATTCATTCGGAACTTCTCCAAGATTTTCAGACCGCTATCTCAGTTGACACGGAAGGATCTGAAGTTCGCTTGGAATGAGAAGGCAGAAGCAGCTTTTCAAGAGCTGAAGGATAAGTTAACGTTTGCCCCTGTGCTAGTGTTGCCAGAGCAAGAGGTCAAGTATAATATATATACCGACGTGTCTCGCGTTGGTTTGTGTTGTGTCCTTATACAAAAGGACAAGGTGATTGTTTACGCCTCGAGACAGTTGAGGAAACATGAGGAGAATTACCCTACACACGACTTAGAGTTAGCAGCCGTCATCTTTGCATTGAAGTTTTGGAGACATTACCTCTACGGAGAGGAGTTCGAGCTCTTTTGCGAACGCAAGAGCCTCAGATACATATTCACTCAGCGAGACCTAAATATGAGGCAGCGCAGATAGATGGAAACCTTGAAGGACTTTAAGTTCGAGGTTTCTTACCATCCAGACAAGAAGACCATAGAGTTTGCGGTTTCGCTGATGATAGCAAAGTAGGTTATGGTAGAGTTTGTACAAGACTTTGAGCAGAAACTCACAGTGGAGGAGCCGTATGAGGGCATCGCACATATTTGAGTACAACCCCTCATTAACAACAGGATTATCGCGACTCAGGCAGACGATGAGCTATTGGCGAAGATGAGAGAGCAAGTTAGTGCAGATGAGGACTCAGAGTGGAGAGTTGGTACGGATGGGGGCTTACGTTACCATGGCCACCTATGCGTCCCGGACACTCATGGCTTGAGACAGGATGTTCTCGAGGCTACACATAGTTCGAGATTGGCGATGCATCCTAATAGTACGAAGATGTATCATGACATGAAAAGGTCGTACTGGTGGGACAACATGAAGGCCCACATTGCAGAGTATGTATCACGTTGTCTTACGTGGCAGCAGGTTAAGGCCGAACATCGCCGACCTCCTGGACTACTTCAGCCCATGCCCATACCTGAATGGAAGTGAGATTTCATTTCTATAGATTTCATATCAGGGCTACCGAAGACGAGGAAGGGACATGACTCCATTTGGGTGATCGTGGACCGGTTGACAAAATCGACTCATTTTCTCCCTATCAGAGTCTCAAACTCTAGAGACTAGTTGGTCAGGTTGTATATCAAGGAGATTGTACGTCTGCATGGAGTTTCCCTGGAGATCGTGTCAGACCATGACATGCGATTCACGTCTATCTTCTGGACTCATATTCAGGAGGCAATGGGTGTGAAGTTGAAGTTCAGTACCGCGTTTCACCTACAAACTGACGGGCAGATGGAACGGGTAAATCAGGTATTAAAAGACATGTTGCGAGCTTCTGTACTTGATTTCAAGGACAGTTGGGATGATTGTCTTTCTTATGCCGAGTTCGCATACAATAACAGTTTTCAGGCGAGTATTGGCATGACTCCCTATGAGGCTTTATATGGGCGTCCCTGTCGAGCACCACATTGCTCGGCAGAGGTTGGTGAGAAGAGTCTAATTGGCCCAGAGTTAGTTCAGGGGACCTAAGAAAAGATTGACATTATCAGGCATCAACTTCTGACAGTATAGAGTAGACAGAATAACTACGTCGATACGAGGCGGCGATAGTTAAAATTTGAGGTTGGAGATCATGTGTTTCTGAAAGCTTCTCCCATGAAGGGAGTCCTTTGGTTTGGTAAGAAGGGGAAGTTCACGCCGAGATTCATTGGCCCATTCCAGATACTAGACCGAGTGGGGGCGGTAGCATATCGCCTTGCCTTGTCCACACTACTCGTAGGCGTGCACAACGTATTTCATGTATCTATGTTGAAGAAGTACGTTTCTGATCCTTCACACATTATCAGATGGGAGTAGGTGCAGTTGAGCGAGGATGCTATATATGTACTGCGACCGACGCGTATCCTAAATAGGAAGGAGAAGGTATTGCATAGTAAGGTTATCCCACTTGTGAAGGTACTGTGGAGCATCACAGTGAGAAAGAGGTTACTTGGGAGACGGAAGCCGAGTTCAGAAAGAACTGCCCTCAGATTCTCAAGGAGTATGAAAATGTACTAATTTTGAGGATGAAATTTTTCTTTAAGGGGGATAGATTGTAACGTCTCGAAAAAATCCGTACAAAGACCCGAGTACCACCTCAGGCAAAAATCACTAAGTACCAAATCCTTTAGAAATTAAATGAAAATTAACTAGCGCTAAACTATATTACCTGTGAAATTAGCCCTAATCACTTTAAATACGAACCGCAAGACCCAAAACTTGTGAAATCGTTAACGCTACGTTACCCTAAAACCTAAGATCAATCTCTAAATCCAGTTACTCTCGGGAGTATCTGGAAACTCCGTATCGGACTTGGACCACGCGTTGAAAGTTCGATAGCTACGAAACTATATGATTATGACCGCCTAGTTGAACTTGACAACCATATTAGAAATCAAGTCCTAATTATGTCTAGAAATGCTTAACTTGCACTCGGAGCAAAGTGTGTGAGAAAAGTGAATATCTTTAGAAATAAAAATCTGAATTTAAGTAAACTGAGTCGTGTCGCTTGCAGGCCAAATATAAGGATTTAGACCGTTAGAATCTAACCCAAATACACCCTCGGATCAGGAAAAATTTCTCATACATGGTAGTGTACGTATGACCCTGATCGAATACTAGTGACAGTCGAACTGAAACTGGTCCGCCATGGGCGATCTGTAAATCTGATCGGATTGAAAACTTAGCTTGACCTGGATTCAATGTCAGGGAGCTTAATTCAGACCGCATTTAGCAAAGGGGCCTCCAGAAGTGTTCCGTTGGATCGGAACAGACCCTATTTGGTTATAACCTAAGTGGACCTTGGCCCTGGAGCCATTCCCAACAGTTCTGGGACTATATAAGGGCTTTAAACACTCTCTCTCATATTTCATTCGAATTTTTAAACCCTAAGAAAGAGAGGAGAGGAAAAGGAAAGGAGAGAGAGAGAGAGAGAGAGAGAGAGAGAGAGAGAGAGAGAGAGAGAGAGAGAGAGAATTAGAGATTTATCCTGGGATTTGATTCCGTTGCTCCATGCACTTAGCCACCCTATCTGTATCAAAAATCCGTCATTTTTGACAATGTACTTGGGTAAGAAAACCTAACTCTAATATGTTTTAGAGATTCATATAGCGTGAGTGATGAAATAGCTAACCTAATTCATGCTATAGGTTGTCATTCTGCCGTTGACAAGGACTAAGTATCTAAAACGAATCCATTACACGTTTACTGATGTAAGGTGTGGACTGTAAACGTTTAGGTTATAGTTTTCAAGGCTTTCATTGTCAGTAATAATTTTTATGACTGACTTGATTGCTTCCACATGTGCCTAGATACGAGGTTTACCGTATATTATGCATATATGTAAACTATATTGATTTTACATGCATTCCATGTGTTTGTTGAAATGTTTGAATGAGTATGAAATTATGATTTATGCTTGTTATGTTTATTGACTATTAATTCATGTTTTTTGTACGTATGGTAAAGCCTTTTGTAAAAGGAATTGCTATAATACCTATTATAACTACTTTATTACATATATAGGATATGTGTAGCTTAAGTGTTTGATAAAATGCCTGAATGTGAAAATGCTCATTTTAATATATGTATTGATGGTGTTGAGATGAGATTCTCAATTCTCGTAATTATGGTATAGTACCCTTTATATAACCCTATGTGTTGTATGGATGAAATGCCTATGTATGTTAGTATGTGTAGTATGCGTTTGCTAGATTGCTCAATAAAGCTTCATATGTGAATGTTATCATTTGGTGTGTGCTTGGGACTATGATGTAGTCCAGGCAATTGGTAATGGTACGTAATTGGTGGCTGAACTTTTTAGCCACGACAGATACGCCCAATGAACTTGAGTCGTACGCTACTTGTCGACAGTGGTTAGGCTACACGGAGTTGCTTGTGCGCTCCGTGTCAATCGGCTCGACGTACGCTCATACCAGTCGAGCTTGTCAAGTAACTAATTGACCCAATCTATGTTCACCATGTATGGACGCTACTACTTGAATCTAAGGTACTAAACTCACCAGTGAAACCCGTTTAACCTTGGTACCTTGATCCGCTAAGACTCATGAGTTGGACATGGTGGTATGGGACACCGTGGTCCAGCTGTCGGCGTATATCGGGGTGACGAGCCTCCCCGTAGTGACCAGTGAGCAACCCAGACTCGTGAGCCGAATACGGTAGTATGGGACACTGTATTCGAGCTTTCGGCCTACACTGATCTGGTGACAAGCCCTTTGTAGTGACCTCGAGCATACTCTAAAGCTGCGTTGAAGCAACGAGTCTTACCGTAGCAACTAGAGTATAAACTAGACCTGCACTGATTAGGTGACGAGCCCTTTGCAGCGACTTAGAACCGCAACATCATATGAGTTTTACTAGGACCGACAACCCTAGAATGGATCATTATTTGGGAATTGATATAAGGGAGGTACCTTAGCTTCCCAATCCTATTGTATGAATAAATCTAAGTAAAAACTTAGCTAATCATGTACATGCACCGCACTGCATGTGCTTTAGCGAAGAAGAGCACTTTTAGGAGTTTACCATGCGCGTCGTGAGATAAAGACGCTGAGGGAGTGAAGGAGAGGGCATGCAACATCAATGCATATCATGTTTGCATTAATCAGAGTACTTAGGGTTGCTTGTTTGTACTGCTTTATCATTTCTGCTTGATTGAATTGATAACATGTTAACCTTTGCTTTATTATTTCACTGAGTTGATCACTCATTCCCACGTTACGGGATATTATTTTTAAACACCAACCAGATCCTGTCTTAGTTTCAGATGATGACAATGCATTTGAGGTGGAGCCAGATTTCGAGGACGATGAGGAGGCGTTCTCCTATATGCAGTTATCAGGCGGGTTTATATATACCGTTCTGATCGATGGGGCTTCAGGGTTATGCTTGTAGTGGATTATCACATTTTTTGACATTTCGTATTTTGAAACAATATTTATAATTATTTACCTGGCATCGCATACATACTTTGAGGACCTATACTGGTTTATACAGTTATACATATTTGTTTCAGTCTTCTGCTTGCGTATTATAACTGTCCTTATATTATGTTTTGCTGTTTTGGCTTAATCTCATTCATATTTTATGCACTAATACAAACAATATACAATCATCATTCAATATGTTGCATACATGGTGTGTTGGAACTCAGGAATTGGGTTTATACTCAACTCCCGATTTTCAGGGCGTTACAAGTGGTCACGGCTTGAGTGGGTCCCTTCATGGTGTTATAAAATCAACCTTAACCATCACTTATGCCACTCAACCTTAGATTAAAGTTTCAAAATTTATCCCCATTGGTAGTCCAAGAGGACCACACGATTGGAATTAGTATACATAGAAAGGTCCGCCCTCCAAACAGTTTCCCATAGAGTGGCTCATATGAATCATATATAAACTTGATTTTTGGGACCTATGCTTAATTTTGACGTGACATCTAATGAATGGAATAGATTCCACAGTTTCATCATGATGGGCCCTGTAAAAATCAAGGGTGGTTGTCTCTTTCCTAATTATTCTCATCGGTGTGGCCCATCTAAATCACGGGTTAGCCTGATTTATTGGTTGTAGGCTTATTATTTGATTACACATCAAATGGTCAAAGTGGATCTCACACACATATCAGAGTAGGCCAAACCAAAAAAAAAAAAAAAAAAAAACATGTGTGGGAGTCCATGTTATACCTGTCTCCAGAACACCCAAAACACTACTATCGAGCGTAATTTAATGTGGTAGTTGATGCTCGTAATGCTAGCGGCCGCGGATTAGCTACTGAACCCGATGGTAACTCGCTAATGAAGTGATATCACCACGTTCTGTGGGCCCCACCATGATGTATGTATTATATCCATATCATTTATCCATTTGGAGAGGTCCTTTTAGGCACGAGCCAAAGGATTAGGTAGATCCAAAGCTCAAGTGAACCACACCACAGAAATCAGTGGGGAAAATGACGACCACTGTTGAAACCTTCATGGGCCCACCATGATGTCTATTTTAGATCCAACCTATTTATAAGTTAACGAAGATGTGGAATAAGGGAAAACACAAATATCAACTCCATCGGCAGCTTTTGTGGCCTCAAGATGTTTTTAAGGATAGGCATTCAATCCCCACTTTCTTCTATGGTGGGTCTACTTGAGCTTTGGATTTGAATCATTCTTTGTCTTGTGCCATAAAATGATCTCTCCAAATGAATGGACGGTGTGGATAAAACACATACGTCATGGTTGGGCTCACATCGCGTAGTGACATCACTATAGTAGCTAATCTACGTCCAATGGTACCGGGGTAGTATAATTTAAGGTCGTAATATTAATCCTCTTAATGCTGGCATTATACACATAAAAAGTTGTGGACCACACCACTGTAAATAGTGGTGATTGTTAGGACCGGCCAAAAAATAAGGTAGATCCATGGCTGTGGAAAGAGTGGTCATGGTTGAGACCTCTTTTAAAAACAAAGATATTAGCCTGATACAAAACTTTTGTGGCCCCACCAATGTTTCAATAATGGACGTTCAATCTGTAGTTTTTCATATTATGTGGTCGGTAGAGTTTTGGATCTGTCTTATTTTTGTGACCATGTCCTAACCTAATCTAAAAAACTGATGGACCGGATAGACTTATCACAAGCATTATAATGGTCCCCACTAGCTTCCTATGGCAAGAAGTTGCTGAAGGGTAAGAGGAAATTGCTGAAGGTAAGCGCAGAGAGGGGAGGGAGCATTAAACGTGGAGAGAGAGAGGAAGATGAATAAATTTGTTAAAAAAAGAAAGAAAGTGATATACCCGTGGAAGGTGTGCACATGTGATGGGTTTAAATAATGTATCAAATGGGTAAGAAATTAAATCCATTAATCAAATAAAGTTCTTTGTAAGTATATTAAAGGTATAAAATATAAATTTTTTATATCAATAGTACATAATATTTTTATACAAGAAATGTGGGTTGTCAAAAACCTATTCCAATAATTCAGCTTCAACTTACATATGTGGATTCAAATATAAAATCCATTTACTAATTTTTGCCTGATAAAATTTAACTAGTGAGCCATGTTCTATAAGCGAGCTAGATCTTTGACATGTGCTCCCAACGTATCCATGTAATACTTGATGTCACGTGGCCTTTCATAAATAGGCATTATAGGCATTATATATAAATAAAGAAAAATATTTCAATAATTTAATGCATAGATAGTTGAACTAATTGAAATGGTCCAACTAATTGTGTGTGAGCATTTCTTTTATATTTATACACACACACTTTCTCTTTTAAACACGAAGAAAAGGGGAGTTGAGTAACTGATTTTTAAGTTGACTCACCCACAATATGTACAATAGATTTACTGGGTTATTAGTGTTGACTCAGTGACCCATCTTCAACGAAGCCACGGAGTTGATGCAATCTCACCTAACAACAACAACAGCAATATTATTATTATATCAAGATCACGATGATAATGAGGTTTGTTAATCCCACAAGTTCATAAAAGAGAGCTCATTACAGACCACGCACGTACCAATGCAGAACACGTATGAAATCACGACCATCGAACCTCAGATCTCTCATGTGCCAAAAATCTGGTCACTCATCAAACAGGCCACATGCTAGATACAAAAGACTGGCTTAGAAAAGCTTGTTTAAATTCTTTTAACCATCCAATCATATTATAAAATGTAGCAAAACCAATCTATGCGGATATGATTGTAGATTTGATGGACTGCTTGAACCTCGAACACATGGTAGAACTTATCACAGAAGGTGGTGATTGGATAGTCTCTTTTGAAAACATGTGTAGGGTAGTAATAATAATAATAGGCTGAAATTTCGTTGTTGGTATCTAATCTATGCATCCCATCCATGAATCTGATGGGACCATTGTGGATGAACCATTCCTAAAAGAATCTTGTCATGTGGTCAACATCAACCTTTACATGTAAATACATGGTTAATAAGAGATGCACCAAAGGGATCCTTACTCTTGTTCCGGTGGTAGACTCTCAGGAGTTTCAACACCCGGTCAACGGTTTGAGTATCCATAGGTGGTGAAATCCTACTACTGTGTGAGTGTGTGGGGGTGTGTGTGCATGTGGAATAAAAATAAAAATAAAAATAAAAATAAAAAAAAGACAGGCACCAAAGATTGACATTCAAAGAAAAAATGACAAAAAATTGGTAGTCAGGATCTTGCCATGCCGGGACCAATTATAGGCAATCTGCATCCTCAAATTGTAAAATTTCTCGCTCATAATAAATAAAAAACCCAACCTTCAATTGTTAAATCATAGAGATTACATTAAGAAAAATTTAACTTGTACTATGGCTCTAATGACAATTGAATAAATAGAGGAGATGCGAGATCTCTAAGTGTAGATTTCAACAAATACATAATATAATAAAAGTATAAATACCCTAATTCAGGAATATTATCCTAATTTACTTAATATACTCTAAGATCCACCTTCAAACTCAATATGCTCTGAGTAACTTGAATTTGAAATATCTAATGATGATGAAATGACGAGAGGTGACAAAACGATAAGTCTTTAGGCAAGAAGATACTTTTGACAACTTTCAAGATGTGAACCAACAACAATTCAAACGGATGATAAATGATCTAGCAACACTTTTAGTGGTCGAGATTTCACTCATTACTCTTTTGATGATAGGGAGTTTAACCGTTACTCTTTTAGCAGTTCTAGATGTTTTGACAATAAAAATAATTTATTGAAATTATATATGATAGTTTACCACGACGTGTGTAAAAGCTTGACGGAGCTATAAAATTATGACCAAATCCTAAATATATATATGACCACTTAAAAGTTTTACGATTACAAACACAATTGCGTATTTAAACTAATTTACCAATTTAAACTAAGAAATCAATTAACATTAAAACCTCCAAGTCAAAGTGCGTCTAATAAAATAGACTACAAATGATATATCAATCAAACAATTAGTTTGGGGGAGTGGTTGAATATATAGGACCATTTAAATGTTTTACAATTACAAAAATAATTGCCTATTTAAATTAATTTACTAATTTAAACTAAAAAGACAATTAACACTAAAACTTCCAAACCAAAGTGAGTTTAATCGCATATACTACAAATGATATATCAATCAAACAACTAGTTTATAGAAATAGTGACCTTATATGTGCTTATAAATTAAGTGCATAGCATATAATCTAATTCAAGCATTCATAAAGTTTAACTAAACAATCACATAAGCATGAATTCGAATTGTGCTTAAATACAATCATAAACATAAGTTGTAATGCCTTGAAAATCGGGGATCGAGTAAAAGCTCAGCTCCCGAGTTTCAACGTATCACTTATGCAACATAGATAATGATGATTGAATTTTGTTCGTATTAGTACATTAAACATGACTGAGATTATACCAAATCAACATATCATACTCCAGAGACAGTTAAATTACGCAAGCGGAAGACTGTGATATATATATATATATATATATATATATATATATATATATATATATATATATATATATATATATATATATATATATATGTATACTTTAAAAATGAACAAAATAAATATATATGGGTGTTCCTAAAGTGCAAAAATAAAAAGTGTAATGATCTAGACAGTATCCTTGCAACCCTGTCTATTAGAGCGGTCTACATAAACCTGCCTGATAACTGTATATATGAGAACTCTTCTTTATCATTGCAGAAGTCCGGCTCTACATCGCAAGCATCATCAAAATTTGCATCTACAACGGAGTCTGGTTGGTGTTTAAAGCACCGTCCCAGAACGTGGGAGTGAGTGATCAATTCAGTGGAACTATAAAGCAAAGGTTAACATGTTATCAATTCATTTAAGCAGTAATGATAAAGTAGTACAACATTCATGTCCTAAATACTCTTGTTAATGCAAGAATGATATGTTGTAATGATGCATTCCCTCGCCTACACTCCCTCTTGGGACAGCATCTAACGATCGCGGCATGTACCACTCCCAGTAAACGTGCACTTCCTGCTAAAGCACTGTGCAATGCGATGCATGAGCATGTTATCCAAGTTCTTAGTTAAACTTTTTTTTTATACAACATGATTGAAAAGCTAAGGCACCTCCCTTTATATCATATACCCAAACATTGATACATCTAGGGTCGTCAATCCTAGTAGTCACATAACGATAGGCAGTTTCCTAGATCGCTACGGAGAGGCTCGTCACTTCCACACAGGCATGGTTTATACTCTAGTTTACTACGAAAAGGCTCGTCACCTCAACGCAGTTTTTAGCATATACTCGAGGTCACTACGGGCTCGTCACCGATCATAGGCTGACAGCTCGAATACAGCATCCCATACACCACCATATTCAGCTCATGAATTTAGATTAAGTTTATATCTGAAATACATTGCCGCCATCATACAATTGTACTGTTACATACGTGATATGATTATATGAATTGTATTCCAGTCAAAAGTGTTCTCATTATTTTCATCTGGTATTCAGTTGAAAAAAATGTTGTGTGAAAAAGAGGGCCCCTTTTCCCGGATTTAACATTACTTGGTGAACATATATTGGGCTAATCGGGTTGCTTGTTCAAAGCTCGACTGGTACGAGTATACGTCAAGTTGATTAACATGGAGCGTATAAGCACTCCGCGTGGCCTAACCACTGTCGACTAGCAACGTACGACTCGAATTCCTCGAACCTATCTGGTGTGGGGAAACGACCTCAGCCACAAACTCAGAAATCATTACCGATTGCCTGGACTACGTCATAGCCCCAAACACACTTCAATCAATAGCATACGCATGTAGTAGCTAAAACCAGCATGTGATAATCAAAATCAAATATAAACTTTACTTAAGTAGTTCGATAAAACACATACTATACATGTTACCGTACATAGGCAATTCATCCACAAAACACGTAGTAGTAAGATAGGCTATATAAAGAAAACTGTAACTATGTATAAAGGAGTTTGAGAATCCTATCTCAACACCCTTATTAGATACATTCCACCAAGCATTTTCTCATTCAAGCATTTTATCAAACACTTAGCCTACACATATTACATACATGTAATAAATTATTAAAAGCACATGTTATAGCAAAAACCTTTCACAAAGGAGTTGCCACACATAAAATAATCACGCATTCTCATTCAATAAACATGGCAAACATAAATCATAATTTCATACTCATTTAAACATTTCAACATACACATGAAATACATTAAAATTAACACAGTTTATATATATGTGTAATAGACAAGAAACATCAAAACTAGGCATGTGTGGCAGAAATCAAGTCAATCATAAATCATTACTGACATTGAAAGCCTTGAAAACCATAACCTAAACATATATAGTCCGCACCTTTCGCTGGTAGACTCATAACGAACTCAGTTTAAACCCTAAGTCTTTGTCTACAGCACGATGACAACCTATAGCATAAAATAGGTTAGCTATTTTACCATTTCATCTATTTGAATACCTAAACCAGATTAGGGTTAGAATTTCTTACCAAAGTATGGAGTCGAAATTTCCAGAATAGTGATACAGACTGGATGGTTTGGCACGTGGAGTGATGGGATTATATCCCAGGAACCCTCTCCAACTTTCTCTCTCATTTTCTCTCTCTTTCCTTCTCTTTCTTCTTTCTTCTCTCCCCAGGGTTTAGAAATTCGTATGTGAAGGGAGAGAGAGAGTTTAAGGCCCTTATATAGGCCCAAAACTGATGGGAATCGCCCTAGGGCCATGGTATACTTAGGTTATAGCTAATAGTTGGTTATTTCGGTCCAACGGAGCTGTTCTGGAGGCCCTTTTCTACCTACGGTCACACTTAAGCTCCCTGACATTGGATCTATGTCAGGATAAGTTTTTAGTCTGATTGAGTTTACAGATCGACCATGGCGGACCAGTTTCAGTTCAACGATCACCGGCACTCGATCAGGGCCAAAAGTGCACTGACATGTGTTGAAATTTTTTCCTGATCCAAGAGTGTAATTGGATTAGATTCCAATGGTCTGAGTCCTTAGATTTGGCATGTAAGTGAACGACTCATTTCACTTAAGTTTTAATTCATTTCCTAAAGATATTTACGTTTCTCACACAACTTTACTCTGGACTCAAGTTGTGCGTTTCTAGATACTATTAAGACTTGATTTCTGAGGTGGTTGTCAAGTCTAGTGAGGCAGTCATAACTGTATAGTTTTGTAGTAATCGGACTTTCGACGTGTGGTCCAGGTCCGATACGGAGTTACAATGTGCTCCTGAGAGCAACTGGGTTTTGACATGGATACTAAGTTTCAGGGTAATGTAACGTCAATAGTTCTACTAGTTTTGGATCTTACAGTTCATATTTAAAGTGATTAGTATTAATTTCATAGAGAATCTAGTTTAGTACTTAGTTAATTCACGACTAATCTCTAAAGGGTTTGGTCCTTAGTGATTTCTGCCCGAGGTAGTACTCGGGTCTTTGTACGGATTTTTTCGAGACGTTACATAAGTATGTATAGTGGTTTAATTTCCCTACTCTACTCCTGGCAGATACAATCTCATCAACTGTACTGGTATTCACTATCGAAGGTTTTAAATTAGGTTCACCTCTAGCCTTATAGAAGGACCTAGACACACATAATCTCCCATGTCGGAGGAACAAGTTTCCACTCATGTTAGTAAGGCTTGTGGGTTCACCAAATTTGCGGTAAACATGGTATGAATGGGGTTGCAGTGGAGATTTTAAAGAAACTTACATTACTACCACTCCCGTTATAGAAACTAGCAACCTAAAAACCAATGACAATGTGGTATAAGATTGGGTTGATGATGGTCGAATGGCCATGGTAAATCACCTCGTGTGTGTGTGTGTGTGTGTGTGTGTGTGTGTGTGGGAAAAGGTACTATACGCTCGATCGTATAGAACCATCCCGTAAGGTCGAGTGCTGTCACCCCAGAATCCGTTGGATGGAAGATCAATCTTCTACGGTGAGAGATAAAGGTACATACTGACCGAGTATATACACGGTCCTATAAACAAGAGATTTTACCCCATTTCCCTGTTTAGATCCCGCACACCCCTCTCCCTCAATCCCTATGACCATTGTCCCTCTCTCTCTCTCCAGCCATGCCCGCCCTCACCTACCTCTCTCTCTATCTCTCTCCAGACACGCCCACCCCCACCTACCTCTCTCTCTCTCTCTCTCTCTCTCTCTCTCTCTCTCTCTCTCTCTCTCTCTCTCCCTCATTCCCTACCCCCACACGGTGCAGACCTCATATTGAGCGTTAAAGGTAAGGCCTCTATTTTTTTGGGAACGGTTTTTGTTTTACACCATGAGCACTTACATCTAGATAACACATCATCGTCATGATTTTATTTATTTTTTTGACGAACATTTTTACAAGATTTTAGATATATACTCCAAATGTGGTTCAGTAGACAATGCTTGCCATCTATTTGAGAAAATCCCCAAGCAGAGCTTTATGTCTTGGGACACCAATCTAATAGGGTTTGCGAACAATGGTCATGGAGAGGAGGCTATCGACATGTTCAACCGGTTCAAGCAAGTAGGGCTGAGGCCTGATGGGCATATGTTTATTGGGGGTGTTTACTACGTATAGTGTTGTGAATGCAATTGATGAGGGAATTCTACATTTTGCATTGATAAGCAAGGATTATAGTATTATGCCATTCACAGAGTGAGTCTTGACAGGATGGAACTAAAACTACAATATCTGTCTAATCAAGAACCTCAGTGGGCCAAAGTTGTCAACAGTAAGCGCGTTTCCATTCCTATGTAATGTGGCCCACATGAGGTGATGATGAATGGATATAATGGATGTCCCGTAGACATAGGCTGGGACCATAGAGATGATCTACTCGTTTTGTAGATCACATATATGCTCTTTTACCTCTCCTTGTTTTACTAAAACAAGAAAATTCCAAATTTCAGTTTACTACATTATATCAAATCTCTCTTTATAAATCTCATGTAATCCTCATAAATTTTCATTACTTGCAGTTCCTATCTTCTTTCAACAATGCTTTCCAAGATTTCACCCTCCGATCTTAGCTCTAGTACTGATGCATGGAAGATGGCATTGTTGGATTGACTTCCCAAAGATGAGAATGACCTCCTCGATACTCATACTCCTTTTAATGAGAAATATGTAGGGCCGAAGCCTTCTACTATTGCTATTGCACCACTCAAGATTGTTAGTTCCCATTCTGGGAATAATGGTTTTTATCGATACGTGAAGGTTGGGTGCATCAAGAAATGCCATGATGGAGGTGATGGTGGTTTGAGATTGACATATTACATTGATAAGAGATGTTTTGCTTGGATACATAATTTTATCACCAATTCGAGTGCTTCAACAAGAGGTATCAAATGGCGACCTTATGAGAATACTCCTTGCTCGATTTATGAAAGTAAATATTCGACAGATGGCAGTGGCCAACACAAAGCTGCTTTGACTAGAAGCATCAGATAGTGCCCTTCTAAGAGTCCTTGTTATTTGTGATTCTAAATATTCAAGGGATGATAGTAGCCAAGACACAGATGCTTTGAGATGGTGCCCTTGTGAGAGTCCATGTCCTATTTATATGGCCATGTACATTGACCCAATCGATTGTGAAGAAATCAGACTTTTAGCATTTATTCCTTTTTATTAGATCTATTGCTGTTTGTTGCTAAGGTGGCCGTTGTAGCTCCAATCAATCACATAAGCTGCTATGAAAATAATTTCAATTAATGTTGATGGGTGTTGCTAGGGAAATGCTAAAATGATGATTGATGGACAAGTTTCTTGGCCAACACTTATTTAAATTGTAATGGTGCATGATTGATGGACAAGTTTCTTGGCTGACACTTATTTGGATTGTAACAGTGCATTGGTAGCACCATTCCCTCGCCATAAGCTGCTATGAGAATAATTCTAATTTATGTTAATGGGTGTTGCTAGGACATGGGCTAAAATGATGATTGAAGTGCATTGGTAGAACTGATCAATAACCACAAGCTGCTATGAGAATAATTTCAATTTATGTTGATGGGGTTGCTAGGACAAGACTAAAATGATGATTGATGGACGATTTTTTGCACAGGATTGCAATGGTGCATTGGTAGCCCAACATGCCTTGAGTTAGTTCATAGCCATTTAGGAGGATTCTTGTATGTTCCCAAAATCCTATGTGATTGCACTTCTAACGAAGACCTTTTCCTACATGGTGAATTTCTCTAATTAGGAACACTCTGGAACAGAAATATTCCTGGCTAGATGCTTTTACTGGAAGAACATCTCTCATCTTTCCTTTGCTTTGGCACATTAACATGCACTGATTATATGCAGTTCCTCTTCCATCCAATCACTTCCTTTTATGAAATTAGAAAAGAGGACAATTTTGAAGATAATTATTTTGTTGGTACTGTGCTTTTATCAATGGATTAACATGAATGATCCTATTTGATTGATTGAATGAATGAATGAATGAATGTATTTGACCCTTTTTTAGTGTTTCTAAGTTCTTTCCTGTATTGTATTTGATTGAATGAATGATTGTATTTAACCCTTTTTTTAGTGTTTTAAGTTCTTTCCTATAATATATTCTGGGTTTCTATTCCCACTTATTTATCTCCGCTTTTTACACACCACCTTCAAGTTTGATGAATAATGGTCTGATATATACAGTTTTCTGTTTTACTGTTTTGCATCCATTTTTTCCGTTATTTCAACAGCAACACCTCGGGCTGATATCGTATATTGTATCTATGCACTTGCTAAACGTCTCTCCAAGACACATAATTGGGCGGTATGTGTCCATTATGAACAGCTAGACGTCCATGATGTGAACTCATATGTCACAAGTGGATCACACTTTGTTGGGCCATAGAACAAGAAGATGGATGGTGTGGATGATAAAACAAATACTTTTGGGTGGCCAGCCATGATGGAGTACATATTCACCTATAACTACGGTTATAGTCCGTAGCAATTTGCATCATAGGCATAGCCCTCAAAGATATGACTAAGGATTTAATCCGTACCTGTATTCCTCGTAGTTCAAAAGTACATTTAGCTTCGGATTATATTTATAGCTAAAACTACAACTAGCGCCATGGCGATAGGCTGAAGTTAGAAACAACTATGGTTGTAATATCAACAGCTATGGCCAAAATCCATAGCTAGTGCCTATTTTAAAAAATTATATAATAATGGCGTCTTTTATCATTGCTAGTACATGGTCTGATAGACCATACACAACACCAGAGAGACATAGAACCCTAGTGATCTATAGAAATATGCGGTCAGGCATGTTCACTGTGGAAACATAACAGTGACATATCCATACAATAACAAGATAACATTTATTGTAATATATTTTCTTTTAGATCTATAAAAGCATGATCTAAAAAGATGAAAGCTGAAACAAGGCTATGATGGTGGAGATCATTGACTCCTTTCCTAATAAAATTCAGATTAATTTTAAAAAAATGGTACTCATTTCTTCTTATGCTGTTGAATTCACTTTTCCACTTTTCAAGGGCAAAATGCTTGTAAAAATGGGTTGTAGGTTAAGTTCGCCTTCAACTAGTTGTTAGTGATTAGTGATGATAAAAGAAGAATATAAAATACAACATATCTAGAAAGATCAAAATAAATAAAATACAGAGTATTTTATGTATAGACTACATTAACTAAATCTCAGTATAATTGGGTCAGTAACAACAGAAATAATATATTTACAGTGTGTTGATGATATTATCATTGACACATCATGATATATCCCAATATTGAACTTGATGTGATATACAAATACCTGGTATCCAATGATAGTTCTAAAATATCAGAAATACCAATGATAGAATTGCAGAAAATAGAAAAGGAAAAGAAAAACCATGCTGTCCATTTGGATACACCCACCCAGCTGGGTAATGTTTATGGATTATATTATGATTTGGTGTTGGTTATATTACTAACCAAAACAAACAGCCCTCGCCTGTCATCTATTTCCACATCACTGGGCCTTGCCTAAAATCTTGAACAAAGGCAATCGCCAATCAAACTGCACCTAATGAAGCTCCTTACCAAGCTAAAAGACCGTAACATCAATAGTAACGCTAGCAGATGCCTTCGACACAGCCCAATAAATAATAATTCCAGCAAAATCCTTACACATTCAACCCATTTACATAAATAATCCAAATTCGACCCATATGAAAAAAAAAAAAGGAAAAGAAAAACAAATTCTCATTCTTCCAAATTTAATCCATATCATAAACAATCCACATTCTTCCATATTTAATCCATATCATAAACAATCCACATTCTTCCACATTTAATCCATATCATAAACCATCCACATTCAATCCATATACACAAAATTCACATCCATTCTAGATTCGACCTATATGAACAAAATGTAATAAAAAGAAAAGAAAAGAAAAGAAGTTATTATGTGCTGTCCCAACTTACCAAGGGAAACAAAGAAATCATGATTGATTTGCTTCTTTTTTAAGAAAGATGGGATCACACCACTTGTGCCTTTGTTGAATCTGCCAAAAAAAAATGTACAATGATTCAGGTGGGCACCACAAAAAATAAATGGGCCTCACCTATTGTATAATATAACCTTTTCTCTTTTATAAAACTATGCAGGCGGACTCGACTGGTAGATCGTTGTCTTCAATACCCTCTAATGAATACTAAGCTTGGGACCACAAACTCTCTCTTCCCCAAATGCAGAATAAAAAATTCTTCTAAATTACATGATAGGAAACAATGAGTATAACAAGTACAACTTTTGGATAACAAAAAAAAAAAAAAAAACATATGGATAACAAAAAAAAAAAAAAAAAGAATTCACCCCCATACAAACAGGCCATAATACTGCAGTTGCACAACAAGACATGTAGGAGCTTTGTTATTGTTCTTGATAAATGAGCTTTTGAACAAGTTGTACAAATACAGAGAAAAGTTCATAAGTAGAAAATTAGAATAGATAGAAAAAGAAAAGAAAAGAATATGGACAACTATTCTTGCATTTTATTTTATTTTTGTTAACAATCATCTGCATCAAAGATTTCAACATTTCTCAAAATACCTTGATTCAAAATTATAGGCCAAAATGGTCTCAAGTTATTACTGTAAACAAAATTGAGAAAAAATATTTAGTTACCCATTCACCGAAACTTGAAATTGAAAGTACATAAAAATATATTTTTTTTATGAGAAGACAGTGTAATATAAGTGAAAATAGTTCCATTTTTAATGATTGATTTGTTTTTAACTTACATTTGCTTTATTTAACAATACACCACGACCCCGCCCCTTAGCATTTCCTCTTGGCCTACCATCTCCTTTTCCCTTTCCTCTTTCAATAATAGCCCCTCCATCTCTCTCTCTCTCTCTCTCTCTCTCTCTCTCTCTCTCTCTCTCTCACTTGAAAAAACCCATTTCCTACCCCATCTCTCTCCCTCTCTCTCTCTCTCTCTCTCTCTCTCTCAAGTGCCCTTCTCTCTCCCTCTTGAAAAAACCCATTTCCTACCCCATCTCTCTCTCTCTCTCTCTCTCTCTCTCTCTCTCTCTCTCTCTCTCTCTCTCACTTGAAAAAACCCATTTCCTACCCCATCTCTCTCTCTCTCTCTCTCTCTCTCTCTCTCTCTCTCTCAAGTGCCCTTCTCTCTCCCTCTTGAAAAAACCCATTTCCTACCCCATCTCTCTCTCTCTCTCTCTCTCTCTCTCTCTCTCTCTCTCTCTCTCTCTCTCTCTCTCTCTCTCAAGTGGCAATGACAAACCCCTTCTCCCTTCCAGTGTCTCTCTCCAACACAAGTGGCCATGACTTTTAGCACATGGTTGATTGTGGAGTGTGATAGATGATACACATAAATTTATAAATTGGGTATATGCATGCAAATTAATCCGAGTTGTGGGATGCATGCAAATTAATCCATGGTGCAGGTTGTGGTTTAGACATATAATGAACCAAATAGGTAGTAAAACCACTCCACTGTGCACACATTTTCTATGATATTTCGCTAAACAAAATGACCTCTTTTTTTTTTTTTTTACCTTGTGCTCAGCACAGAAAATGTAGAAGTGGGGTCCAACTTTCGGTGACCCAGTGTGTTCATCTTATCGCCCCATTATGGATTGACCATGCCCCAAAATGCTCCTCCATCTGATGATATTAGCAATCAGATTGGTGACCTGTAAAATAGATGATTTGTCCATCCATCCACATTTAACAAGAGAAAACTGCCCAATCATTTTAGTAAGATTTCCTAATGGGTGAGATTTTGTAGATGGCACAGTAGACAAATGTCCTTGATAAGAAAAACGTGGGCTTACCTGTACAGTTTCAAATATATAGAAAAAATAAAAATCAATAAAATTTCAGTGTGCTAATCTATATTGCTTCAAAGAGATCAGAAAATATATAAAAGGTCAGGCTGAACAGGCTGTAAGGCTCCAATTAGGGTTAGAGCCCCTTGTAGTGAGGCCCACTTCACACATACAGACTACAATTTTTGTGGGCACAACATCAATGGGCACTACTGCTTAAACTACCCCACCAGAAAATCCTACCCATCTTATTATTGGACAGTAAATTATCCCTATAGGAACAGGATAAAGCCCACAAATTGGAGGAGCAAAATTCTTTGACAGATTAGCATTATGGTCGATCATTCATAGAAACTAGGGCACATAATTCAAATAACTGAAAGGTGGGTCCTACCAACGCTGATTGTCATATCAAGCACTGTATATTTCCTCATAGGTAAAATGACAAAAGAAAAATTAGAAAGAGAGCCATTGTATGAATCCAACAATCTGCATACCTTTATGGGACTTGAAAGAGTACACTTAAAATGAAAAAAAAAAGTCCTCAAATCAATCAACAGGGTGTGAATATCAATTCCAAGAGAAAGGAAATTACCATAAAATTGTGACATGTGATCTTCTCCAGAGTGTGCCTCAATTCAAGAAGCCCTCGTGTGGCTGATGTTGAAAGATCGCACCCTCCAAACTCCAAAATCCTCAATCACCCGAACGACAACAATGAGATCGGTGTAGGGTCCCGGGCTGGTTGTGGGAGGACTGACACAACCTTCAACCCATGGAGAGAGAGAGAGAGAGAGAGGTAGGTGGGGGCGGGCGTGGCTGGAGAGAGAGATATAGAGAGAGGCAGGTGGGGGCGGGCATGTCTAAAGAGATAGAGAGGGAGGTAGGTGAGGGCGAGGGTGGCTGGAGAGCGAGATGTAGGAGAGAGAGAGAGGGACGACGGTCATAGGGATTGAGAGAGAGGTGTACGGGATCTCAACAGGGGAATGGGGTAAAATCCCCTGTTTATAAGGCCGAGTATATACTCGGTTAGTATGTATACCTTCGTCTCTCACCGTAGAAGATTGATCTTCCATCCAACGGATTAGGGGATGACAACGCTCGACCTTATAGGATGGTTCTATACGGTCGAGCGTATAGTACCTTTTCCACATATATATATATATATATATATATATATATATATATATATATATATATATATATATATATATATATATATATATATATATATATAACAACTAAATATATAAAGGAAATAAGAGATTTGTAAGGAATCTAAAGCGATCCTAATAGATATACATCATAACAAAAATAAAAATACCTTAATTCAAGAATATTACTATAATCTACCAATATACTCTATCATTGATAATAATAAAAAATAAAAAATTAATTATAATTGATCTAGCTTAAAAGTTATTTGGCAATAACTTCAACTTATAGTCATACTCATTTTTAATCAAATTGATGGACTTAAGAGATTTTATATACAAGCTCATGGGGATTTTATAGTCATAATTGTCTTGAAGCAATGTCCTATTTTTAGAAGTTGTGATTATGGTTTTTTGGGCCTTATTTCAAAAGTCTTCTTCATTATGCATTAGCGGTCGTACTTTCAATTGCACACGTAACAAATCATAGTAGTAGTAATAATAATGACAATAAATAAATAAATAAAATCCTATCATTTTATTTCTCTCAGTTATCTTTACAAAAATACATCTTCTTACAACTTGATTTTATTAAGAAATCGGAAGATGTCATGCCTCAAACTCGGAAACCTGGCTCACAAAATTTTTGATCGCTGAATCCGGTGTCGACAGCCTTCGTAGTACCCTATTCTCTACTCCCGGTGCCATACAGCAGATTCCGTTCCTAGGATCCTATAATGAGAATTTTTCAACGTACATTTATCTCGTAAGAAGCATAACCACAAGTTTACCCAAATTACAAAGGCAACAATATCATCACATATCCACTAATATAACAATTGCATACAGTGCTGAAAGAGAAATACATATATATATATATATATATATATATCAATAATTAAAGCTCAAGAAGACAGCTACACGCTGCAAGCTTAATGTTGTTGCGTGAACGCCACCTGTACGCATCTATTGTGCATAAGCTTACAGAAAACTTAGAGGGTGGTGTAAGTGTGTGCACAATTTAAGTGTCAAGTATGCAATATTAGGCAATGCGGAAATATATTAGTAAGTGCATAATACCATCAGCCTTATCCAGGCTATGCGATGCAAAAATATAAGCCAATATCATATACTGAGGAAGCATTGTAGATCAGCTATGCAATGCAAAGATATAGTAAGCCAAATATCATATATTTAGGATGCAACACAATATGCAAATCTTGACAAGTCCACGAATACTGTCAACCTCATATGGGTTATATGATTGCAGAAACATAGCAACCCAAAATACCATATGTCACAGATGTAATGTAATATGAGGTATGAATGAAATGACCAAGCTGGAGTGTGAAGTCGAGATAATAATATATAGTATTGCAGGCTATGGGGTTCATCACAAGGAACTTCTATCTAAACCAGTCTCATACCTAAATTTGGATAGCTAAACTCAATGTGGTAAACTCTTGATCTCAGGTTAGTCGCACGCCCCAACCGAAATCCTGGCCACTATGAAGGTACACATAATAATTAATTACACACCACCAGCCCGAGTGAATAATGAATGATAAATGAATGAGTAAAATACTGAGTATACAAATTCTGCTCAATAAGTCCACATATCAATATTGTATATTTCTAAGATCATCATCGGGGTTTAGTACACTTTACATATGATGGCTGCACACTTGAGCGCAACCATACCTCACTATCCGCCTGGCCAGTAATCAACCAATATTTACCTGATACATCGATAGTGGACTCATTTACAAGCTAGTCAAACTTAGCCTAGCTATGCCCCCTACCCTTTGGCGGGTAAGGCCACACCCCCTTCCAACTGACCATGACACGGTGGGAAGCATGACCTCCTGGTATTCGGCACTCGACGCTAATGTCTTCCCACTTAGTCTAGACGTTGGAGCATAGCCTGGCCACATGAGTTTAGGGACTTTCACATACGGACATCCAAAGTGCTTATATGTTCAAACTAAATATTTTCGGTGTCCCATCTGACCATCTATGATATGCCTGTGGAGGCCATAGCCCTGATGTTGCTAAGGCGCCAAATGATCATGTCACAAAATGCAAGACGCATGACCCATACCATCCAGTAATGCATCAAACCTGCATATACCATGTGCTCATGTGGGCTAACTCAGCCTATCAGGGAGTTCTATAAACAACCTGCCCTATGACATATGCAATGGTCAACCACACCTCATAACAAACATGCAGATGATGCGTATGGGCATGTGTCATGATGTTTTGCTATCACATACTCATAATCGGTATCGATAACCTGCATCAATAATAGGCCTAACAAAGGGCCTAAGGGAAGGTCACAATGTGAACATTTAATCATCATCGTCCATCAGTGTAGACATTTAACCAACATTGCTCATAAGGAGTGGCCCACATAGAGCCAAACGTATAGTGGGCCCATGGCTTCACACAAGGGCCTAATATACATCACAATGGGCCTCACTCAAGGGCTTAATATACATCACGATGGGCCTTACTTATAGGTCACCTATACATCACATTGGGCCTCACTCATGGTTCGCGTGTACATCTCATCAAACCTCAAACACGGGCCTCATATACAGCAGGTGGGCTTCTCACACACGCCTAATATACATCTCAATGGCCACTAACATGGGCCTAATATACCTCACAATGGGCCCCATCGCCTAACCCTTAAATGCATCACAATGGGACTCATCACTTAGGCCCAATAAACATCACATTGGGCCTTACCACATCGGCCATATAAACATCACATCAGGCCTCATCAAATGGGCCATAAATATATAGCTTTGGGCCTCATCATTGGGCTACAAATACATCATATTGGGCTACACACAAGGGCCTCATATACATCCTATTGGGCTTCACTCATGGGCCTTATGTACATCATACTGGGCCTCATCATATGGGTTGCAAATACATCATATTAGGCCTCACTATTGGGCCACAAATATATCATATTGGGCCACACATAAGGGCCCATGGGTTAGGCACAAGGGATGGGTAGTGAGCTTGCAATACATACATCAAGGTGGGCCTAATGGGGTAGCCCATAACTCAGAAAAAATGGATAAGCAGCTTGGATACATCATACATCACAGCGGGCCGCACAAATGGATGACATACATACATTACGGCGGGCAGCACAAATGGATGACATACATACATTACGGCGGGCAGCACAAACGGACGACATAGATATACAATACATACATCATGGTGTCTCTCACATGGATGAAACACATACATTCAAGGTGGGGGTCCTACCTGTCCAGCAAAACGGACAACGTGGATGGAGTGGATATAGAATAAATAAATCAAGGTGGGTCTTGCTTGAAATTTATATATATCTCATTCTCTGCCATAAAACGATCTCTGCAGATGGCTGGACGGTATGGATAAAACACACATACCATGGGTCCACTTAATGGATGGTTGGAAGAACACATACATCATGTGAGACCTAGATGGACGATCTGGATAGCTGGTCCTCAAAGTGGGCTCGTGATCAGGAAAATGGACGGTGCAGATAGAATTCATGCATCGAGGGTCCCATGAATGCACAATGTGAATACGAAATACATACATCATGATGTGGTCCACGTCCATGGACTGGACAAAGTGGATAAAACATTTACATCATGGTGGACCCACGCCCATCAGCTGGATGGCATGGATGAGATCCATGCATCACAGTGCGTCCCACATAGCACCGTCTAGATTTGGACAGTGTGAATACAACACTACATCATGGTGGTCCCAGAACTTACTGACCTGATACAACAACCATGCTGCTGACTGTTAGCCCACCAGCAAATGGATGGACAGTTTAGATATGACCCGTACCTCATGATCAGGACCACTGATCTGCTGACGTTAGTACAATAGCTATATAGGTGGTGGGACCCATAGATAGACAGTTTGGATATACATTACATGGGCCACACGTCCACGTGGGAGGACTGGACGGTCTGGATTTACCCACCGTCCCACCTGCTAGACGGTGGGATAAAACACATACATTACATCTGGCCCCACCATCCTATGGATGGTGGATGGTGGATGGTGCTGATAAAACCCTTACATCATGTGTGCCCCAGCATCGTCCCTTACTGGACGGTGTGGGAGCAACACATACGTAAGTAAGTGGGTGGGTCCCATGTCCTCTGGACATTGAGGATACAACACTTATATCATGTGGCCCCACTGTCCATTGCTGGATGGTGGTGGGTACAATACATATTTCATGTAGGTTCATGTAGGTGTAGCCCACCCGCTATATTATATATAATTATAATTATTTTAATTTGAAAGGGGGAGGTAATGTCTAGCGTTCAGCATCAGATGGACAGCTTGGATGATAGAATGCATACATCAATGTGGGCCCCATCTCCACACGTGTAGCACGTGTGGAGTGGGTCCCACTTCTTGCCATTGGACGGACGGTATGGGATATACCACATACCTCGCATCAGACCCCAGAACTTGTTGACTCCAATCCAGTAGCAACTGTGCTGCGTGGGACCCACTGTCCAGGGTCTGGATGGTGTGGATCCAGCACACATCAAGGTGGGTCCACATGTGTGAGACCCACCAGCTATGGATTAAATTGATATTGGTGTTTTTCCTTCATCCTGGTTACCCCAAAACGGGCAGCAATGTGGGCCCAATTCACTGGACAGACAGCATGGATACGAATGCATCACGGTGGGCCTGTTGGCCCTAGACGGTCTAGATGTGTCGTGCACATCAGGTGGGCCACACATCATGATCATCATTAGAGAGAGAGAGAGAGATAGAGAGAGAGAGAGAGAAACGACGGAGATGGGAGGAGCTCCGCTACTATGAGCTCCTCCATGAACATACATCAAGATGGGTCCCATCACAAGTGGACCCTTAAATGAAAATCAATAGTTGGATGTCTTAAAATCACCCACTGATTGCAAATCTTCTAAGCTCCTTGATCTCCCGAGCTTTTAAACTTCCTCTTTGAAGGAGGATGATGAGATTTGAAGGGTTGGATGGTGAGGATCTTGGGGTAGGAAGTGGGGCACGCTATAGCTTCTCCATGGGAAGCTTGGACATCCTCACCTTGAGAGTTACTTAGAATGAAGTGAGGAGTGAGGGAGAGAGAGAGAGAGAGAGAGAGAGAGAGAGAGAGAGAGAGAGAGAGAGAGAGAGAGAGAGGAGATGTGTGTAAGAGATATGTCATGGGAAGCATGGGTTGCCTTGACTTTTTGGTAAGAAGGGATGGGATAAATATAAGTGTTATTGACTTTAGGGTGAGAGAGGGATGGGTGCAATGGGATGTGTACCTGACTTGATTGATGGGATTGATTTAATATATTGTAGAGATTCTCTTCACGAGATTTGCAATGCGCGGCGTTTTCTCAAAATAAACGCGGGCCCACAACTTTTAACCTGGGTATCGCATCGGCGCGCGAGACTCGGCGTTGGAACCGCGGTGACAGCGCGGTCGTTAGGGTACAAGTCTCGGGTCAAGTCGATTCAGATATACGGGACGTGACTCGGGGTTATGCGTAAACACTGATTATAAGTCGTAGTTTGCTGGAATTCGACAAGGAGGATCACGGGAGTACTCTGAAGAACAGTACGGACTAGGATATGGGCCTTACAAAAGATATCCATAAAAATTCATTTTCCACTGAATGCACATGCTCTAGTCTCTTGAACCCATAAGGAAGGTGCATGTCTTAACTCACAAAGGAATCTACGACGTGGGAGAGCGATAGATCCACCGTTCCTTTTGCTTCTCAACTCTCTCTCTCTCTCTCTCTCCCTCTCTCTCTCTCTCTCCCTCTCTCTCTCTCTCTCTCTCATATCCATTCATTCATTCATGTGCCAGCTAACAATTCCTACGAGTATTATTCAATGCCATTGCTCTTACATCTACACTTATTACACATTTCTTCTTGCATAAAACCCCTTCACTTCTTAATTTATGTCAAAACACCCCACATTATTTAATAAAGTGCTAGATAACATTATGCGTTTGATGTCACTCACTAACTTATGGTAACTCGTCCGCTGTGCATGTGGCATGCATTCACACCAATCTGAACCGTTCAAATCATGGACTTTATTGTGGATTGGTGCATCGATTAGATAATATTAACCTCTCAGTTCGGTCATCAAATGAATGGTGGGAAAGGAAATGGTCAGCGGTACGAATTCAATATCCAGAATCAGATGATTGAGATTGTCTGGTTGGTGTGATTTTTGGGCTATAGTCCATCCAAAATAGAGTCCATCATTCAGTCGGACTAGATCAACATGCTTGTATTCTACACATGGGCAGAGTGGAAGAATTACCACAACTTAGTGAGCTGGCCTTTGAAAGGCCATAACAAACACTTCATGGTCTGGAAAGGTTGGTCGTATAACTATTCATATGTTAACAAAGAATGATACAATCTAATAAAATAAAGAGTAGTTATTTGATACTCTGGCTGTGTATGACACTTGATACACAGGTACTTTAAAACTATAAACAAGTCATATATACATTAACTCAAATGATAGAATTTACTGTCTTTGAATCAAATTAACAAAATCAGATCCGTTGAAACATGAGGACCAGTGATTTTTTTCATTCTTAACCGTCCAGTAAATGTCCACCAAACTCATGCACAGATAATCATAAAAGAGTAATTTTTCTTTCATGATGCATTTCAAAACTTGGACAGTAATTTAGGCGGTTTAGTTTGGACTACTTGTATATATCCTACATACCCAATTTCTTTAAGTAATTTCAAGTGCATGTTCTTCATCCATCGCACTCTGCCAGAGTATATAATACTCTTTTTCTCATGAATAAATCTCTTTCCTACCAAAATGTCCACCAGAGCGATCTGGACCACTGATCCTTTTAAGTAATCGAATGAATGGGCTATCACCCACCAATGGCAGCTACCAAGCGATCGTAGCCATCTTGTTCTTTGCTTGCCCACCATGATGTGTGAGTATCATCCAACATGTCAATTAGATGCAGTCATATGTTAGGCCGAAAGCCAAAAAAAAAAAAGAAGTCACCATGATCTATGACAGTCAGGTGCGCCACGCCAAACCATGGTCCAACTTTACACAATTGATGTCTCAGCTGGCTGAGCAGAGGAATATGATGGACGGTTAAGATGAAAATATGGAAAATGGTCTATCAAGCAAAGTCTGCGATGGTTCAATGAATCTGATTTTGTGGTTGACTTGTATGCAGACGCTCCCACAACTTGGTCCATTTAATTTGAGTTACTGTGCTCAAACTCTGAATGGACGGTCAGCATCGCACCTAGCCTGGGGTGGGCCTCCCACATTCATCATCAGATGGTGTCTATTTCACGGTTTGGAAGGATATTTGAAGGGAACGGTGCATATTGCATCATGCACATTACACGTCGATTATTCTACGTAGGCATACGCACAACATGCATGACCAATTTGAGCCAAACACTCACATGAAACGATGGCATATAAACACACACAACAACGTGTGTGCCATATACCCTACGAAATTTTAACAAAGCACTTAGTCTTTGCTTCAACAAGGTGAAAACACCTCTAACGTGTGTTTCTCACACATTATGGTGAATATACATCATGATCTATACTTTTTTTTTTTCTTTTTTTTTTTTACCAAAAAGGTTTTTTTCATTAACCAATCAACATATACAGCCAAACAGGGCCCCACAGAGGCCCAGGAAACAAACAAACCCGGACATTCAGGTAGGCCCCAACTAAAAGATTTTGGGCCTGCCCATCGTATAAAACCACAAAGAAAAGGATTGGGACTCGTCAGTCCAAGTGGGATCTTCGGAGAGCGCCAAGCCCAACCTTATCCAGCAGGACTACGCCCCGAACCGATCGATGGAGGGCAAAGGTAGCTGACCAAACTGAATGGGCCTGGGATGTAGAGGCCAACTTTGCCAAGCTGTCCACGGCAGCGTTAGCTTCTCTGAAAATGTGGCTGATAGGAAAGCACGCCCTCATACGCAGAGATTGGATATGCTTCAGGCAGTAGATCCAACTCATCCGTGCTTGGCATTGACCATTCACTAGGTCAACGACGAGTTTCGAGTCCGATTCAAGCTGAACCTTCCGCAAGCCCTTCTGTAGACAAAGGTTGATCCCATCCCAGATCGCTCTAAGCTCAGCAGTATTATTGGTACCAAAGCCATAACCAATGGTGTAGGCGAAAATGATGTTGCCATCCGGCCCTCTACAAATCCCGACTCCCCCTGCGTTCCTCGGGTTCCCTTCACCAGACCCATCTACATTGAGCTTGAACCAATCCTTCATCGGGGGGAACCATTTCACCAGCTGCGGAGCCTTTTTCGGAAGAGGCGTGTGAGGCAAACCCAAGATATCCATTACCTTGGCATCTGCTGAAGACCGATAAACCGTAGGTTGGTAGGCAAGAGCTATGGATTTAATCCCGCTAACCACCTTATAAATAACATCTTCCGGGCGCTCCGCTCTATCCTCAAACCTGGCCTTATTCCTCGCCTTCCAGACTTCCCACAGGATGAACAGAGGAACCAGCCCCTAGATTGTTGACCGTCTACCTGAAGTGGAGGAAGCACTCCACCAGGCAGTTAATCTCGCTTCAACACCTTGGTTGCGCCCAATGGCAACACCGAGGATGGCCCCAAAATGATTCCAAACCAAATTGGAAAGACTACTATGAAGGAAGAGATGGGGCAGCGTCTCCACCTCAGTGGATAGCAATCCCGCTGAAGGACAACAAACGCATTTTGAGGCCATGGAAACCCATGAGCTTGCACTCTAGAATCGACCGGAATGGCGCGAAGGAGAGTTCGCCACACAAAACATGAGATTTTGGGGGCATCACCGAGTGCCAAACCCACCTGGACCAGCTCTTCCTCAGTCCCGACGCTCACACCGTATGCCAAGCGGATCGAACAGAGAATGCACTTGATGGCTCCAAAGGCCAAATATGCGAGTCCAGGGAGTCAGTCGTACAGAATCCAGCTTGAAAAATGTGGTCCGAGACATATTGTGGGAGGATTGGGAGAACAACCGAGGGAGGAAAGGGGCCATTAAGGGCAAGGAAATCCCTGACCTACAAGTTGGCGAGCCCCTTCGGAATGGGAGACGACAACAGGTAATGGAGCGGGCCTAGATTGGACCAGTTATCTCGCCAGAGATTGCAGGAACCTTGACCAATTCGGCATTGGGCGATGTTATCAACGAAGGAGAAGCAGGCCCGGACCAATTTCCACATAGGAGAGCAGGGGGATCCCCGCCCTGGTTCAGCGTTGCTTACAAGCAAGTCCCGCTGATGCTTGGCCCTCATTAGCTCCACCCAGGGGCTTGTGTAAGTGCCAAATCAGACCGCCCACGCCAGCTTCACTCTGAGAGCCTTCATTACTTCCTGGAGTAAACGAATACCTTGGCCACCTTCAACTTTTGGCGTGGTAATCCGGTTCCAATCCACCCAATGTAATTTCTTTTTACCGTCGGACTAGTCCCAAAAGAAAGCCGCGAGGCTTCGCTGGATGGAATCGATGACACTGGTTGGGGCGTTGGAGGCAGCAAGCAAATGGATTGGGATGCTGCAAAGAACATGGCGAATCAGGGTAGCCCTCCCTACCTGAGACAGGAGCCGAGCCTTCCAACCATCGATGCGAGCGTCAATTTTGTTGATCAGGGGCTGAAACCGCAGCCGACTGATCCTGCCCCTTCCAATCGGGACACCCAAGTAAACGGGGTCGGAAGCCGTGAGCTTTATCCCTAAACAGTTTTCCATTGTTCTGATTCTGGTCGTGGACAGGTGAGAGGAAGCAAAAAGGGAGCTTTTCTCAGTGTTAACTCGCTGGCCAGATGCATTTTGGAACTCACGCAGGAATTTCTCAATTACTCTCAATGACTTTAAACTACCATTAACAAACAGCAGAGTGTCATCTGCAAACAGCAGGTGTGACGGGATTTGGCAGCCTTGTTTGATTGTGAACGACTTATAGACTCCTCTGTGGATTAAGGATTTGACCCCTCTACTAAGGACCTCAGCCGCCAGAATGAAAAGAGTTGGCGAAATAGGGTCTCCCTAACGAAGTCCTCTGGAAGATTGAAAGAAGCCAGACGCTTTCCCATTAACCAGGACCGAGAACCAACAATTGGCCTAACACTTCTAAACCAACTGAATCCAATGCTCGCTGAAACTAAACTACTGAAGGGTTTGTTTGAGAAAATTCCACTCCACTCTATTGTAAGCTTTTTCTAAATCCAGCTTCAATACAACATTGCCCCCTCTTGTCTTCCGATTGAGATCCCTAAACATTTCTTGAGCAAGAGCTATGCTCTCCGCCATGGACCTCCCTTTGACAAACACTGGTTGCTCCAGGGATATGAGAGAGGGGAGTAACAGGTTCAGCCTTGAAGCAATAACCTTAGCCATGATCTTGTAGACACAGTTACATAAGCTTATGGGCCGATAGTCAGAGAACGTGAAAGGATTTGGAACTTTGGGAATAAGACAAATCAAAGATGAAGTGAAGGCCCTTGGGATGTCCCCTCCACCGAACAGGTGCACTACTGCTCTATGAAGATCAGTCCCAACAATGTTCCAACAGGTCTTGAAAAAGCTACCAGAAAACCCGTCCGGCCCAGGAGCCCCGTCCGACGGAATGGGGGAAACAGCCTTTTGAACTTCATCCAGCGAAGGGCAGCGCATCAGACTGTCGTTGTCCGCTGACGAGATACAAGAGGGGATGGACTGAAGGAGAGCCGCATCACTGGGGCGTTCCTCTGACGTGAAGGTTGCTTGGAAGAAGGACACCGCCTCCGCTTTGATCAGGTTGGGATCAGAAAGAAGCTCTAGACGAGAGGATTTAATTGACAAAATTTCTGCCCTTCTGGCTCTCTCAATAGCAGCTGCATGAAAGAACTTGGTGTTTTTATCGCCCTCCTTGAGCCAAGAATTTCTTGATTTCTGTTTTCAGAAAATTTCTTCTCTCTTTTCCAAGATTTGGAGATTGGATTTGGCCTCTAAGAAGAGTCTGTGGCTGTCGTCATCAGTGGCATTCTGCATTTGGATTTCAATTTGTTTAAAAGCACGTTCAGCTTCCCTTACCTGCACATCAATCCGACCAAAAGTAGTCTTGTTCCACTATTTTAGAAGTTGCTTAACCTTCTTCAATTTGAGTTGCACATTGATCATTGGGTCTATTACTGCCTGCACTTGCCAAGCTCTTTCAACCACCTGCAGAAAAGATTCATGAAGAGTCCACATCCGTTGAAAGCGAAAAGGCCTTACCTTGGCCGGTTGGTCCTTAGGGAAGGAGAGCAGCAAGGGCATGTGATCAGAGGACACACAAGGCAGGTGGGTAACCTTGAACCGCGGGAAGAGGGTCGCCCAATGCACATTGAAGAGAACTCTATCAAGTCTTGCCCACGATCTAACAGAACCCTATTGATTGTTGCACCAGGTAAAGCGGTTGCCTTCAAACCCTCTGTCCTGTAGAGTCGCGACATTGATCGCTTCGGCAAAATCCCTGGAGCTAAGCAAATCTGGATTGCGACTGCCTCTTCTTTCAGCCACGTTGGCCATCGCGTTGAAATCACCACAAACGGCCCATGGGTTAACCACTGTGTTGGAAATGGCCGCCATTTCCTGCCAAAGCTCCCTTCTGCAAATCCTGTTACAACTAGCATAAACAAAGGACAGCCTGATAAGGGAGGGATGGTTCGGAATAGATATGAGCAGAGATAGCATTTGGTTAGATTCACCAAAGATAGCAATGTTAAGGGAACTTTTGAAAAATACCCAAATCTTCCCTCCTGCTCCTGCATTAGAATAGGATGAATGGAAGCCCAGCTTGAGACCAACCTGCACTCTCCTGTCGTCACTAATCATGGGCTCAAGAAAGACAAAGATCCAAGGATTGTTCTTGCGAATGATCCTCGAAGCAGATCGAATGGTGGGATCATTTCCCATTCCACGGGCATTCCACACAAGGATGTTATCCATCAGTGACACACCCAGTGTTAACAGCCCTCCTCTTAAGCCTTCTAAGCCCGCTATACCAGTCTCCCGCTCCTTTGTAACTCTTTCGGCCTCTTCTTTTGGCCTCAAATTTTTCCTTGCGTTGGTGGCCTTCTTTGCCTATTGACCCCAAACACTGATGAATGGTCTGCCCACCTGATGGCTCAATTGGTTGAGCATGGTTCTTTTCTCCAACTACCCCTTGAGATGAAACGTCCAGGTCCATAGTCATGTCCTCAGGAAAACCTGGGGTTAGAGAGGTAGCATGGTTCCTAGCAATGAAGTAAGGGGATAGATCTATTTGTAGATTCAATCTGTCGGACATCACCATTGGAGTACACCCCGACTGCTCATGCGATGTCCTGTAATGTGGGCCCAGGAAGCACCAATCGTCCTGTCTTCTGGAGTAAGGAGAGATGATATCCCCTCCTATAATGTGGGCCCAGGAAGCACCAACCGTCCTGTCTTCTGGAGTAAGCATCATGATCTATACTTTATCCCAACTAATTGAGGTTGGCTACAAGAATTTGTTCCACCGTTAACTAGGTTAAGGACTATATCTTACATTAAACTATACGTCATCAAATCATTTCTTACAACCTTTGCCTTTGTTCTTTTAACCATTTATTTATTTTTTTTATTTTTTGCTATTTGTGAGGGGAGGCCCTTATTCGAAATCCACGATCCTAAATTAACCTCAAAAGTCACTTAAGTTAGAGAATTTTTGCAGTCATGTAACTATGAAAGTAATTCCACAATTTCTAACAGTATGTGAATTTTTGAGCTTTATTTGACTAGTGATGATTCAACTTGAATACAACATATCTGAACAATCATCCCACTCACACCATACAAAAAGAAAAGAAAGATTTAAAAAAAAGAAGAAGAAAGAAACAAAAGTGGGCAAGCGCGATCCATATCACCGTTGCGTTTATACTGTGTATAAACAACACTTTGGGCTCCACATTGAATGCGAAATTATTTATGGTAGGTATCTCCCTCCTCATTCCTTCCCATCATTTCCTGTGGGGTGTTCCACTTGAGTTTCTCACGAGAACTCACGAACATTTAAATAAATGTGATCATTTCCCTTATCAAAATTATCCTAACAAGACAGGTGGGAAAATTTCAAGTTTAAATATGATTCTAACAATTATTGTTTTTGTTAGCATGAATTAAGGTAATCTTACTTAGATTAAAATATTTTTTAATTTATTAAAATGTATAGTTGTTAATATCTCCCCAAATCTCCACAAAACTCTCATCTTTTCCATATATTCTCTCCATTATTGGTGAAATAAAAAAGTTACAGTTTTCATATATAATGTAATCTCTTATAGTAATGATTATCTATAGAAGAAGGTGGCATTTTGATATGCCCACCTAGTTCACACATGGATCTTTACATGATTTGTCACAAACTTTGGATCACGAGGTCACTAAAAGAAGTGGATTTCTATCAACAATATCAATTTCATCTTCTAAAATTATTGGTCCCATGATCTTTCTACTAATTGCTCAAAAATTTATGAGGGTTGCACATTTTAACACTGAATTGAAATTACAAATTTTCATTTTTGTCAATAAGACACTGAATTGAATGAATACAAGCCATTCATACAAAGCAGCAAGGTCCCTTATTCACCTCCACAAAACCTTATGATTAAGTAGAGTTAAATGAGGGTTGATATATGTCTATATTAAATCTAATCTATAGAGATATTAAAATCTTCTCCAATTAAAAAGGGGCCCCATATTAGCTTATGTTTAACCCATGATGAGAAAGAAAAACCAATGAAATGTAGGTTCCCGACATCAAATATTGCCTGGTCATGTCTGTACCCCATTTGTAGGAAGCCCTTTTATATGCTTGCATAAAAAATTACTGATGATGCCAATGTCTTAGGTGATGATTAATTTCAATCAGAGAGGGTGTGTGTGTGAAGGGAAGAGAGAGAGAGAGAGAGAGAGAGAGAGAGAGAGAGAGAGATGCACGTGCAATGCTTTCCCAAGTCCGCCGGAGATGCATGAATGCATCTTACCCTCCTGCATAGGTCACGTGCACAAGACCATGGTGATCGTTTACCACCACTTTTCTTATGCACTTGCCATAGACGTCTGGCAATCTTCACATTCCAAACTTCCGGCCTAATTATTGATGGAGAATAGTCCAAGACTCTGATTCGACAATCTCGCGCGACCATCTAATCTCTGAAAACTGAATTTGAATGGCTGACCATTTAGTTTTTAGCTGTGCATTTGACGGCTACAAATTCGATGGCCAAGATCATTATATAAGTGTGTTTTGGGTTCTACTATCCATCCATAGTGGTGCCCACTATTTGGATGGTCGAGATTAATTTGTGAAAAAGCCACGTCAAGATGGATGAGTCACCACCGTCCAAGAAATGGTGGCCTTGTCTAGACTTGTATGATGATATGAGAAAGCTTTCAATGTCAAATTCCAAACCGAGAATCACATGAGAAGATGCTTCTATGAATTAAAATCAGATGATGGAAAGTCTTCTTAACACACATCCACACACGTGTCAAGGGTGCTGATGGTTGGTTGCTTCCACGCAGACTATGTTCCCGCGTGTAAGCTAATATATCTCGTTATTACGGAGCATTTAAATTAAATATACTGGGAGAATGATTCCATGACAACAACAACAATGTGTGGGGCCCACGTGATGTGTGCATGAAATCTAATCCATGTATCATGTGCTCCATCTCATGTTAACATTGCCACCCAAAAAACACATCAACCTAAGACTCAGTGGACCACACCACAGGGAACAGTCCACGTTGGGGCATCCGCCATTAAAAACCTTCTAGAGTGTGTGTGGTGACCGCTATGTCTTTTACATGGCACCCAGTCCATTCAAAATATGCGCAAGTAGGATAAGTGGACATACGAAAAATCAGGCAATTCCCAAAACTCAGATGGGCCAGACCACTTGATTTTAGAGGTTTTAGGCGTGATTTTAAATGGTGTGGCCCACCCAATTTTTAAATCATTGTGATTTTTGGGCATCAAGTAGAAAAAGAGGTGGATCACATGATGGACAGATGGATGTCATGGAAACATAATAATAGACCTCACAAATCACGATTAAAATTTAAGCTTAGCTTAAAAAGCTTTGTAGTAGATCTCCTCTCTTCTTTCTACGACCGTAGATGTGATTGGACCACTTCACCCTTGTTGGTTTACGGTTCAGATTATTCATCTGGTGGACACCATCATAAATTAGGGTAGACCCCACCAATGGATCTAATCAGAAGAACAGTCAGATCATCAACTGTAGAGCACGTTGTCCCGTGCGAACGCAACCTACCAGAGGATTAGAGTCAAGGATAGGGGGCCCACGTGATGAATGATCCAAATTAAAAGAATGTAGGTTGAATAATATTATCTATATTATAGTAATTTATAAAATCCAATCACCCACAGCTTTACCATTTCTCCTTACTAGCTCAGCTGGTTCTGCCACGTGATTTCGGGACCACTGAACATGTGACACTCACGTTGCATGAGATCTGAGTTGGATATGGGTAGTGACCCCTATTACCGACGTCGGTGCTGCTGGAAAAGCTCTGTGGGCCCCACCATGATATATGTGTTTTATCCATGCCGTCCATCCATTTTGCCAGCTTATTCTAGGTTGTGAACCCAAAAAATAAGGAATATCCAAATCTCATGTGGACCACACCATAGTAAACAGTGGTGATTCAATGCGGTCCATTAAAACTTCCTCAGGTCCACTATATTATTTATATACCATGCAAATGGTTTATTAGGTCGCAAAGACCTGAGTGAAGGGAAAACACATATACCAGCTTGATCCGAAACTTTCGTGACCCCAAGAAGTTTTTAATGGTAGACGTTCAATCTCCAAGGTTTCCCACGGTGTGATCCACCTGAGATTTGTATCTTCCTCATTTTTGGCCCAATAACCTAAAATGAGGTGAAAAAAATGAATGAACGGCGTGGATAAAACACATATATCATCGTAGACCCACGGAGCTTTTCCAGCACCGACGTCCGTACTGGAGGGTTGCTGCCGAATCCGTGTCCCATGAGACCATGCCCAGTAAGCAGCCGCCCTCTCTACGGAGGAAGAAAAAAAAACAAGCCTTCTGGCACGTATGCATTTTCAATGGAGCACGTGCATGATCCTGTGAAATATCAAAGTTGTTGCATGCATGGACGAGATCCGATCCGATCCGCTCTTCGAGCGGGCCATACCATGAAAGGGTCATTGCACAGAAATCGGATTACCTACCGAGTTCCTCAGTAGGCTTTTATCGTGCTGAGTAAACTCTGTTGGGCCCACCGTGAATGTATATCATTTATCCAGGCCGTCCATCCATTTTTTCAGCTCATTTTAGGGGTTGAGCCCAAAATCTAAGTTTATCCAAAGCTCAAGTGGACCACACCACAAGAAACAGAAAGAATAATGATTTCCACCCTTGAAATCTTACCATATCCACAGTGATGTTTATTTTTCATCCAACCTGTTCATAAGATCACACATACATGAACGAAAGGAAAGAACAAATATCAGATTGATCGGCCCCTAAGAATTTTTCAATGGTAGACATTCAATTCGCAGCGTTTCCTGTGGTGTGGTCCACTTTAGATTTTTATATGCTTCGTTTTTGGGAACAAGCCATATAATTATCTGATAAAATGAATGGACGGTCGATAAAATAAATAAATCATGGTGGGCCCCACAGAGTTTACTCACTACACAATCCGCTTCCCACTGCACAAGGAATCACACTGAAAAGAAAATCTTAGTCCTTTAAACCAAAGGATCAGGAAATAAATAAGGGACCGTCCGTGGAAGAAACTTTCTCATGACCGTCAATTTTCCTTCCTCAAAAGTCATCCATTCAAATGATTAAGATGATCGAACAGAGCCTGAATTTTTGGGCTATGGCCCATCCATAATAGGGCCTGCGAGATGAACGGGTCAGATCACATAGGCGTGCATGATTATTTAAAGAATTATATTTCCAACTCTAACCTTTTCCCCAGGAGCTTATATTATCTATTAGTTTTGAAATACGTGAGGATAGAACGCGGAATGCTAGGAATTTCCATACAGAAGGCAGCAATTTTCAAGGGATCAGAAGGAATCGGATCACATGGAAAAGTGGGCCCACCTCCACGTGTAAGGAGGAGGGATGAATGGGGTGCCTTGAAGCACGTGTGGGACACGGAAGCTTGTCGAGAGAGAGAAACGAAATCTTCTCTTTTGTGCTTTTTTTTTTTTTTTTTTTCGGCTCTACAGAATGTCAAAGACGGCTTTCTGTGAAAAGGGCAGCAGTTGTGGAGAGATGGAGGCCCGTCTCCATGCTCATATGGACGATAATTCAACTCATCAATCGAGTAGGTTTTATAGTATCATGGATGATCCCAACCATTCGATTGGTCACGTGGACAATGTTCCAACTCATCCATTTGGTGGGTCCTCACTCTTGCCCGGGTGGTAGACTCCTTAGAGTTTCAACACACACCGGGTCAAGGGTTCGAGTACCCATGGTGGTGAAATCCCACGGTGTGCGTGTGTGGGGTGTGTGTGCGTGTGGTGTGAGTGTGTGGGGGTGTATGCGTGTGTAAAAAAGAAAAAAAAACTCATCCATTTGGTGGGTCCCACGCACAGCCCCCACTGACTATTTTCATTTTGAAGTCATGTTCATAATTTGTTGGTGATCATCTACTGGACACCATATAGGCTCAAGTTGAAGTTCAAGCCTACAGCTGAGTTTGAGTTTAGGTTTTAGAGTTTATATATATATATATATATATATATATATATATATATATATATATATATATATATGGAAAAAGGTACTATACGTTTGACCGTATTATATCTTCCATAAGGTTGAGTGTTGGTAGCACGTTATTTGTCGGACGGGAGATTGTATAAGAAACTGAAGAAGCAACCTATTATTAAAATACCCCTCCACTTTTATCTTTCCCACACTTATTTTATGCAAAAAGCCTTTGCTAGAAACTTAGGTGGGGCCTATTGTGATTTATTTATTTATTTTTATTTTTTTTTTGTGAAATCCACCTCATCCATCTATTTTTTCATATCATTTTAGGACAAGATACTGAAAATGAGCAGGATCCAAGATTTAAATGAGCTAAAAATATGAAGATTAAACGTCCATAGTTGAAATATTCGTGGGGCAATAGAAGTTTTAAATTAGGATAATATTTGGGTTTTAAGTTCATCTCAGTAGGAATATTACTATGAATGGTATGGATGCAATTGAAACATCACTTTTGACCCAGAGAGGTTTCAACGGTAGGAATTTCCCTACCCACCTTTTCCTTTAGTACGGCCCACTTAAGTCTTGGATCTGGCTCATTTTTGGCTCTATGTCCTAAAATGATCTCTAAAAACTGATGGACGGGATAGATTTCTCACAAACACTAAGGTTGGCCCTTAGTAAACACTATGTCACCCCTAGAATTTCTTAATGACAGAAGTTCAATCCACTTCATGTGAGGATTAGATACCGACAGGTTGAGTAGCTAGACTGGCTACTAAAGTTACGTCACCAAGTTTTGTGGACCCCACCATGCTATATGCATTTAGAGATATCATTTTAGGGCAATATGCAAAGAATGAGTTAAATCCAAAGATCCAGTGGGAGCCAACATAGAAAACAATGAGGATAGTGACACCCACCATTGAAAACTTCCAAAGGCCATAAAAAGTTTTAGATCAAGCTGATATTTTCATTTTCTCTTATTTCATGTCTTTTTTAACTTTTGAACACGTTGGATTTCAAATAAACATTATTGCGGGCGTTGGGATAGTTTCAATGGTGGGAATCACTCTCCCCACTATTTTCTATAGTGGGGTCCACTACAAATTTTTATCTGCCCCATTCTTTGGCTCATGCTCTAAAATAATATCTCAAAATGGATAGACGGTGTGGATACAACACATACATCATAGTGGGGCCCACAGAACTTGGTGACACAACTTCAGTAGCTGACTGCTACTCAACCTGCTAGGATTAGCGTACATCCACTTGAATGCGGATTGCGTCCTACTCCGCCCGGACAGATTAATGGCTCTGTGGGGCCAATGTGATATAAGCGTTTTATCCACACCATTCAATGATTTTCTCATATCATTTTAATATATGAACCAAAAAATGAGGCAGGTCCAAGACTTCAGTGGACCATAAGGTGCGAATTGAATGTTTACCATTAAAAACTTCTTGCAAGATGGAGAAGTTTCGGATCAAGTTGATATTTGTGTTTTCACTTCACTCATATTTACACGACCTTATGAATATGTTGGATGGTAAAGAAATATAACGCTGACACTTAGAAAGGTTTTAACGGTGAGTGTCATTATCAGTGCAGCCTCCTTTGTCGTGGTCCACTAGAGCTATAGAGCTATGGACTTGCCTCATTTTTAGGATAATAACTTAAAATGATATGAGAAAATCTTTTAACAGTGTGGATAAAACCCTTACATCATTGTGGGCCCCACAAAGCCCTGCTCGAGTGGATTACTGTTTGTGCAGGGGTAGGACACAAAACGCATACTATTAAAAGTCGCAATGGACCCGCTAGACGTGGATTCTATGGATAGGTTACGTCACCAAGTTATCTGGGACCCACCATAAATGCATGTGTTATATCCATATTGTCCATTTAGTTGGAGATATCAATTTAAGGCATGAGACAAAGAATGAGATAAATCCAAAGCTGGAATGTTCCCACCATAGAAAATAGTGGATAGAGTGACGCACACCATTAAAAATTTCTAAGGGCCACAAAAGTTTTCGATTGAGTTAAAATTTGTGTTTTCCCTTCTTTCATGTATGTCTTAACTTATGAACAGGTTGGATCTTAGATAAACATCATAGTGGGCCTTAGTAAGGTTTCAATAGCAGGTGTAAAACTTTTGTAGAAAATATGCGAGAGATAAAAATTTTACCATTCGAAGAATAATGTGCTGCCAGAACTCAACCTTATGGAAGGTACAATACGGTCGAGCGTATAGTACCTTTTCCATATATATATATATATATATATATATATATATATATATATATATATATATATATATATATATATATATATATATATATATATTAATTTATTTGGGAAAAGGTTCTATGCGGTCGAGCTCATGGGAACTTCCTATGATGTTGAGTTGTGTGGGCCCCACTGTGATGCATGCGGAACATCAACACCGTACATTTGATGGGTCCCCTTAAATTATGGAATATACCTAAAATTAGTTGTATACGGAACTCAGGTGGGTCATACCATCTAAAATCATGTGAAGACATGTCAAAAATATATAAAAGCACTTGGTGGGGCCCACCTGAAATTTGGATGCGTCTGAGACTTGGCCTGACCCCTTATCCAAGTGGGACACACATAATGGATGGGCTGGATTTGTGAACAACATCTTGATGGGCCCAACAAATGATTATGAATGTTTTAATGAAGGGTAACTCCTCTCAACTTTTGTATGTGATGTGGCCCAAAAAAGTTACTATTGACTTGATTTTTAATCCCTATGCCCACCATGGAATGGTGCATCTGACTGATGGGGTGATCAATGTGTAAGTAATATATTTTTTAGCTCCTATTATTGTCAAATTTTGTAGTGCCAAACCTCTTGGAATTTGTGTCTTGTGTAGCTCATCTACAAATTCAAGATAGTGCATCTCATGTACAAGATCAAAGGTCTTTATCTCAAGAACTTCAAATACAAGATCAAAAGATTTACAAGTTTAAGTACATAGTTCACTCCTTCAAGTTTCAAAGTTCAAGGTTTCAAAGCTACATCTAAAGGTAAGACAATAGTCTTTACTTTGGTACTCAAAGTTTAAGTTGGAATACAAGTCAAGTACTTCAATTTCAAGCTTCAAAAGATCTCAAGTTCAAGCTTCATCATATGTAAAGAGCTTAAGCTTAGTGAACTTCAAAGAACAACTATCAACTGAAGCAAACGAAAATTTAATGTTCATATATCGCTTACAAGGTATGAATAACCCTAAATTGACCATAGGATAGGTCATTTTGAATACGTAATTTAATTGGGTCACTTTATAAGTGCATAGACTATTTTTTGATTAGTCTTAGATTAAGTTCGACTAGTTCTAGCACTAGCTTGACCAGTTTAAGAAATCCTCGACCAGTCTTAAGTTTGTTAGTTATTTTTGAGATTTTTTGTTATTTCATCGGCCAGTCCTGGAGATTACTCGACCGGTCGTGTGAACGGTGCTCGACCAGTTCTGCAAGATCAACTCAAAGTCCAGCAACTAAATTGGATCCCACACGACCAGTCGTGGAGTCCACTCGACCGGTCGAGTAAGTCTTTCGACTAGTCGTGGAATGGTCTAATCTTATCGCGCTCAAATTTTTAAAAGTTTGTTGTTCCTTTAACTAGTCGAACCGACCTCAGGACTAGTTGTAGATGTGATTTCTGTACTTATAAATAGAACACGAAATTCAGAGTTTGATATTCAATTCAAGAAAAATCAATACACCACTCTGAGAGATAAGTTAGTGATATTCTTAAGCTATATAGTTCTTATTTTATATTCTCTTTAATTAGCTTTTTATATTTAATTTTGTATTATGCATTCTAATTTTATTTGAAAGAGGGATTAAAGTATTCCCATTTCTTGGAATCAAAATCAAATCAAGCTAGCCCAACTTGATTTAATTTGAAAATTATTTAGAACCTATAACCATTTCATTAGTAAGTGTGGACATTGAATTTCTACATTGAACTTCTACTCCGAATTGGTTCTTCTGGGCTGCATCAAAAGGAGAATATCCAAATAAGTATTTTACAGTTTTGTAAATTCACTGTTTTGGTTTCATTGAAATTGTGCCAGAAAAATCTCTTTTGGTTTGTCTGAGGTGATCCAGAAAACTTAGAGTGTAGGATTTTTTGAATTGTGTAAGCTCACTTAAAAGACACAATTGTGAGGGTTTTAGGTGAACCTTGAAAAACCTATTTTCATAGTGAACGCTAATATCCACTGTGTGAGGATATTAGGAGTGGAGTAGTTGTGTGGATGTTTTTCTAAACAGTTAGTGTACACACAAGTGAATCACTATAATTTCTAATCTTGTGGTGATTGATTGAATATTTCATTTTATGGATATTGTAAATTCCCTTTATGCATTTGTGGGGAATGATGTAATCTTTTTATGTATGTGTGGAAATGTTGTAATAGCTTAGTTATTTATTTTACTATTTATTTCTTTATTCCTCTATATCGGTTTGAGATTTTGATACATAGACCGTTCTAGGAATCAGGTTGTCTTATCATAAGCCATTGTTTTCAAGTGTAAGATTGTCTTCAGAATAACATCTGTATCAACCTCTCAATACTTGTACACTTGAGGTTATTTTACATTTCTGCATTGCGGGATTGTTTATTTGCTATCTTTATTTATATTTATTTAAATTCCGTATTTAATTTTTTAATTTGGCATAGTCCTATTCACCTCTCTCTCTAAGACTCTTAGATTGCCCTTTTCACAATGTTCGACACAAATCATGGTGGGGCCCACACAGCTCGACCATATGGGAAGTTCTTATGAGCTCGACCGCATAGAAGCTTTTCCCAATTTATTTAAATATATAAATATTTATATTAAGTGAACCCAATCTGAGTCGAATCAATTCAAACTGAGTCAAGTTCAAGTCGAGTTGAGCTCACTCTGTCTCAAAATCAGCTTGAAATTTTATTGAGCTCAAAAAATTAGCTCGAACCCAGTTTTGAGCCAAGTTATGTCGAGTTTCTCTGAGTCTAGTCAAGCAAGTTAACCGAGCTAACTCAGTTCGTGTACAGATCTAGATCTATGGGGTATAAGCTTAGAAAATCCATGGAATTAGAAATAAGGATTGTAACGCCCGGATTTTCAGAACTCAAGTACATGACTCGCATTCCAAAAACCTAGGAGTTAACTGCTAATAGTGGTAATTAATGAATCAAAGTGCATAGTGGGAATAAAACGTAGCATAGATGTGATCCAAAATGGGAACAATATTCTGACCCACTCAACTGGAGGCCAATTACATATCCTCAAGTTTCTCAAATTCCAAATGTACTGAAATAAAAGTAAAGAGCTAATCTACTAGTTTAGTCCAAAATAGGCGACGGCCGCCTACTGCGTCTCCTTGATGCAAAGCTCCTCGACCGCCACCACCTCCAAGTCAGTCGCGTACTCATCGGCTCCTACACCTGCATCCTCTATACGATTGAACATTGATGAATGAGTGGCCAGCTCAGTGTGATCTCCCCTCAAGATTACACACTGCCGTCCTAAACAAGGAATAACATAAAAACACACAGGCAATCCAAAACACAGTAGATGCAGTCTTATTAAGTGCATGGATATATGGAATGCAATCATCGTCCCGGGAATGCTCATCCGTGTGGACAGTAGGCTCGTCACCCATACAATCATCAACATGGGAAATCTCATCCAGTTAGACAAAAATACATATATCACGTATGATAGCAATAGATGTTGGTCTGTGCCATGTATGCATGATTAGCCAATCCATTATTAATCCAATTACACTTAGCCAATTTAGTTAAGTTCACGGTTAGTATAAGGAGCTCGTGGCCCAGTATAGGCCGACGACTCGGGCATAGTATCCTATGATTACCATCCTCGACCCATGAGGCTACCACCTTAAGGTATGTGTAGTACCCACCAACATGGTCAATCAATTCAATGAAAAGGGACCATCACCAATGCCGACGGTGAATGAAATGTTAAAATCACTAAATATGACAATTAAAACATAACGGCATGAATAGTTCAAATACGGGTAAACAACGGTATTAGAAAAGTTGTGAAGTTCATTCCAAGCCAGTTAGGTGGAACCACACATGGATGGTAAACCCCAGGGTCAAATGCCAACAGACAAAACCTCCATATTAGGGGCCTACTCACATCACAACTACTCTGATTACACCCTAAGCACAGACTCTCCTTTGCTTAGAACTTCCCATGGAGAGATTCAACAGTATGTGTGTCATATCATCACAACAACAACATAGATATTAACATGAATAGGGAATAAGGAACGATATACACACACACACACACACACACACACACACACACACACACACACACACACCAACCAAGTTAACATAAAATACATGACACGAACTGTTAGATTATTCACCTAGGCAGTTCAGAGTAATTAAGAGTCTAATTGATAGTAAGCATGTTAAATAAATAGGTCAGGTGAATACAGTTTATTTTTACACACATTTTATCACTAGTCTAACTAGCCATTAAATTAATAAAGCTACTATTTCTGATCTAGCTAAGGATGGAAAGCTTAAGGGGAGGAAATCATCACCATAAATGTTGCAGGTTCTTACTTGGTTCAAGTGATCTTAAGTATTCTGCTGCATGATGTCACGTGAGTGGCTTCCTGGAATCATTCCCAATCACCACAACTCATATTAGAATGCATTCCCGACCTTGAAATGAATAGCATTGTAAGGTCTTGATGCTTGAGGGGGAGGCATGGGCCTGATTCATGGTGACTAGGCCGACGTTAACGTTTATTTTTCATCCAATCAGTTCATGAAGACCTAAAGGGAAAAATAATTTTCATAATGATCCAAAGCTCCTGGGACCCGCAATGGATTTAATGGTGGCCGGTCAATCCTCCATCGATTTTGCAGTGTGGTCCACCTGATGGATAGATCTGTCTTATTTTCCATCTCAAACCCGCTGGGAGGATGGACGGCTTAGATAAACACTTGCCTCAAGATGGGACCCCAGGAGCTTGCTGATGTCATCGCAGCAGGTAGGTCCCACCATTTGGGTAGTACAAATGAAACACATACACTGTGTAGGATCCATGGCTGATTGACGTTACCACAACACTTTTGTATGTGGTAAACCAGCCAGTCCTCTTTAATCAGTGGGTGCCACGTAGGGCCCACCATATATGTAATATTACATATACATGTTATCTTATAACTATTTATATTATTATCTATGTGTATATATTTTTTTCATTTTAACAACATCTAGCACTGGACGTGCACAGAGGGACAACCTGGTTGTAACGTCCCTTGATGGACGGCCAGGATGAAACCCATCATCAAGGTGGAGGCCTCATACGTGGCCCACCAATTGATGCAGGGTGTGGCCCACCTGCTGATGTAGGGTGTAGCCCACCTACATTTGGTGAGGCCCACGTTTGGTGCAGCCCACCTGCATTTGTGCAGGGCTCATGGTCAGAGCATCCCACTTGCCTTTGACGTGAAAACAGCCTCCCCACTGGATGCTGTTGGAACTATTCTCGGCCTTGATTTTCAGCTCGAACATGGTCCGTTCTTGGCCGTTTTTCAACCCACATCAGTGCTCAACCAGAGGCACGGTGGCTGCCACTTTTGCCATTAAAGAACGGCCCGAAACAGGGTAGTTCTTACCTGAATTTTCGAACTGATATTAGCCGAAGCTACAGCTCAAACAGAGCTCGTTTTGTGAGCAGATCCTGGACCGAGTTTCAGCCCTAAGCTGGGACCATTTAGATGTCATGGTTCGAGCAGGGCTTGAATAAAATTGGTTTCGGACTGCAACTTAGCAGCAGCTGAAGGAGACTGGTTTCAGTCCATTTTCACAGCCTAATTACGGGCCATCCTCCCCTCATTGTAGAACTCGTTTAAGAGTCTGTTTCCTGGCATGTTCCTAGCCCAGAACTCAGCCATTATCTGGCCAAATCTCAGCCCAAAACAGAGCTATTACTTGGCCCAGATCCAGCTCAAAACAGAGCTTTTGTTAGGCTCCACCTTTAGCTGCTATCAGGGTTTATTCCTTGCCAGATTTTCAGCCCAGACTTCAGCCATTAATTGGCTTGGCCTAGGCCTGAAACAGTGCTGCAATATGGTCTAGTTTTCAGCTCAAAAAATGCCACTGCATTGGCGTGATTTCTGTCTGATATATGACCAGTGTTTGGCCTGATCCTGGCCCGAGACAGACGCCACAGTTTAGATCTGATTTCAGCCCCAAGGTACTGCCATCGCATGGTCTGTCTTCAGCCCGAAACAAAGCCACTGATCGACTCAGTTTCAGACTAAAAACAAGAACATAAACTCCGCCTGGGTTCAGCCCGACTCACAACCACCGTGTGGCTTGGCTTTTAGCTGAAACCGAGCTATCCCATGGTCTTTGTTACAGCCCGTAATGCGACCATAAAACAGCCTCATTCCAGCCCCTAAAAATGCTACCGTTAACCCTCTGCTTGGGTCTGAAATACAGTCATGGATTGACTTGGTTTCAACCCGAGTTTTGGCCATTGTTTGGATCGACTTCATCACCCAAACACCACTGCTGCTAGACCGAATCACAACCATTACTGGGCCTGGCTTCGGTCCAGCAAGCGTTGCTTCATCCTATCTGAAGAACTACAGGGAGATGAAAAGAAATGGTCACCTGAGATACTACTCTCTTCTCTCGAGTTGCAACAGGAGGAACCGACCACTCTTCTCCCTCAATTGTGCTGCTGTAACAGGGTGCCAGACCTCTCTCTCTCTCTCTCTCTCTCTCTCTCTCTCTACTCTCTTTCTTCCTCTCTTCTTTCTCTCCCTGGCGTCAATCCCTAGAGCTACAGTGCTCTTTATAGTGGTGAGAGAGAGAGAGAGAGGAAAGTCCTCTCTCGTTTTCTTCACCTACAGGCCCTATTTGGCCATTTTTGGTAAAGAGGGAGAGCACGCCTCAGTTGAGAAAATGGACAGATTGGATTACACGATCGAACTGATTGTGAGCCATCTAGATGATCTCTGCTAGGCCCCATCTCGCAGATGCATTCCATGTGTAATTCCTTAGATGGCTCTTGTTGGTGTATTTTTATGGAACGGCTCCTCTGGGTTGGATCTTCTTCCACCTGCACGATCAACACTGTCAAGAGGACCCTGGCTAGAGCCGGGGAGCCTCCGATGCTTAAGTCAGTCGTTTTTATCGATAGCAAAGGATTTTCTCAGTTTTGTATCCCGTACCTTTTTCTGTAGAAAGCTTTGGATATTTATAAGTCTTGGGAATCCTCATCATACGAGGATTCTTCTCCTGATTCTCTGGAGATTTACTCTTCATTGCTAATTGCTTTCGATCCTGAGAATCTCGGGATCGGATATCCATATTCCTGGATTTTCGAAGCAGCATTTGCATTCCTTTCACCTTTTCTTGTCTCGACTCAGTCGTTACCGACTCTAGGAGAGCCGACCGACTCAAGAGGATGTGTTCTGCCTTCTCACGGACGGGATAGTCTCGGCGTTTGTCCATTATCCTCCCTTACTCCGTGACCGACAGAACCAACTCGTTAAGTCAGTTTTATTCTGTCGGTTGGGTGGCTTAGAACACGCTTGGTCCTCAGTAGGCTTATGCAGATGAGGTTATCACTTCGACAGAGCAACTGTTATCGTCTTTTGCTTATGCCCCTTGGCCCATCCTTTATTCTCTCGGCTCTGACCGTTGTCTCGGACTCTTCGGGCAGCGTCAGCAGAGCCGACTTACTTATAATCCGAGTTTCCGGACTGGATGTATTTTTTTCCCAACAGTAAGCCCCCCTTACTCCTTGTGTCATTCACGGCATCAAGGGGTAACGAGTTTTTATGTCGGTTCGTGTTAGAGTCCGAGTTTATGATGAGGCGTTTAATGCTCCTTGAGTTGTCTCTAACGTATGACGTTGCGTCCCCAGAGGCCATACATGCGGCCAGCCGTCAGGTCATTCCGTTCGCGTATGAGAATTGGACGCGTGGCGAAGACCTTACCGCTGTCAGTTAGCGTGCGCCACATGTCGAGCGGAGGAATCGAGACAAGCGACGATTCACTTTTTCATTAAAAGCCCTGCCACGTGGCACAGCTATAAAAAGGCCAGGCGGGAGGACTGTGCAAATTTTATTTTCGCGTTCCTCCTCCCGTTCGTATCCGCTTCCGAGTTTTCTTTCTCTTCTTCCTTCTTCCCTCCACTGTCGTTTCTTGCTTCGTCAACTTCCTTTGCGTTCGCTGTCATTTTTCCCGGTGAGTTCTTTCCTCCCATTTCTTTAACTTTAATGGCTGCGGATGGCTCTCAGAGTCCCTGGGAGGGGATTTTCGGCGATGAGGGTGTGTCCCAATATCTTTAGGACATTGTGGAACCGTCCTCCCTACTGACGGAGTTTGCCGTCGGCGCTGATGCCGCATTCCGGCTTGTAAGGAAGGCCGATGAATCATCGACTGAGTGCCCCACTCAGGCCGGTCCGTCCAGTGGTGGAGTGTCTCTGGTAACCCGTCCAGGGAGACCTAACCTCGGGATGGATCAGCAGGAGCAAGAAGAAGCAGACGAAATTGTTATAGGCGAAGGGGTGGTTGTTCCAGACCCCGTGAACCAAACTGTGGAAGCCTTTGAATCCTCTTTGAAGGAGGAAGAAGGTGAAGACGAGCCAAGTGGTCTCGTCGCCTCAATTTTAATTGAATCCGACCTAAACTGGATCAGGGCTGGATATCATGTCCCTGACTCGGTCGTACTCCGTCTCCCTCGTTCGGGAGATTTGCCCGACCATCCTCCTGCGGGGATGGTCGCAATTTTTCAAGTCACGATGCAATGTGGCTTGCGCTTGCCACTTCAGCCCATTGCTCGTGATTTCTTGTCCTTAGTCAAAATAGCTCCCGGTCAAATTCAGGTGTGCCGTACTATGAGCCGAGTTAGAATAGCCTCCGCTAACAGTCGACGAGTTTCTCTACCTCTACCAAGTCAGACCAAATCCAAACTTCTCGGCCTCTACTTCCTGACTGCGTGAAGAGGCAAAGAGGGGTCTTTAATAACCGACCCACCCACTTCTAACAAGTACTGGAAGGAGAGGTAGTTTTGGGCTTGCGGATAGTGGGAGTCGACCGATACGTGGCCGTACGAGCCTCAAGTCTCTCGCACGTTCCGGAGAGCAGGTGATTTGGTGACCCGTCCTGATAATCTCTCTCCTTTATTCATTTTTATTTTTTTGTAGCTGATTTGACCTCATAATGTCTTGCAGATATTTCGAAGAAGAGGGGGAAACTTGAGTCTGGGGCTCTAACTCGGATAAGAGAGCTGAGGAAGCTGAGCCCAGAGGAACGGTCTTGGAAGTTATTGCTGCAACCTGAGCGCCTTCATCTCGCGGGTCTAGACTCATTCGTCTCAGGTAACTCGTCCCTCTCTGCTTCGCCCTTTCGGTTTCCTGTCCAACTCTTCATTCTTCTTTGCAGACCTTCCCAAGGCTCGTCCATTTCTCAGGTCGGCTCCTGCTTCTGATAGCATGGTCGGATCTCGTCCGTCCCTAAAGCCAATCTCCAAAGTGAGGGCCCCTCCGATGTCAGCTCTTTTGTCAGGGCCTTGGCCTTCGAAGCAGCAGAAGACTGCTGCAAAAGCCAAGGAGCCAACTGCCTCGCCTGCTCCCGTTTCTGTCCCCCCACAAGTGGTCATGCTTTCTGACCCCAATGAGAGGGTGGAGGAAGTGGAGCCGAGCCTTCCGATCTCTCAGTCAGTTCCCGAGCCAGGACCCATGGTACAAGAGGCCCCGAGGCCGAGAGAGGCACCTTGCGCGGAGTCCTCGAGAGGAGAGACGACTCAAAAGGAGTCTCCCTTAGCCAAAGTCATCTCGGGGATGATTCCTTGGGCTCTCGCACATGAGGGGGAGAAAGACTTCGCCAACTACTACAATGCCCCGACTGTGCAGACTCTCGGGTATAGGGCGAGGTTGCTCTTTGAGGTAAAATCCATTCTCTCTACTTTTTCATTATTTTTTACTACGTCCTTGCTCATAACTTACAGTCTCCTGCTTGCAGCTGGCTCCTTGCCTTGTTAAAGCCTGCTCGGAGCTGACTGTTGCTCAAAAACTTGTGGCCGAGATAGAGACCGCAAGGAGGATTACCGCCGAGGCAGAGGGTTGGAGAGAGATTACCGAGGGTCGCATCGGCATCATGACTGGCGAACTGTCAATCGCTCGGAAGGTGGCAGAAGATGCCAGGATGGTTCTCGAAGGCGCCAAAGCTGACAATGCCCACTTGACCTCGCTTCTGAAGGAGGCTGAGGAAAAGCATCAGCATCTTCTCCGAGTTCACAACGCCTGCGAGGGCACTCTCGCCCGAGCTAAGGCTGAGGCCGCGACCCTCATCCATGAAGCGGAGGAAGAAGCCCACCAAGCCAAGGAGGCAGAAGAGCGCGCCGTAGACGCCTTCCTTCAGTTATCAGAGCTTGTAGAAGAAAGGGACCACCTTTACCAAGACGGTTACAGGGCTTGTGTTTTGGAGATGAAGGCTGCCTTCCCGGACCTTGATCTCTCTGCTTTCGATGCCGACAGTCCTGAGGCCGAAGCTACTGGAGACGACACCACTGACGGGGGAGCCCCCGCTACTGCTGACGGGGTCGGCCCTTCCGGGACTGCTTGAAGAACGGTCCTTGACCGAGGGAGATAACTTTCTCTGTCGGCATTTACGTCGTCCATTTTTCATGTATCTCTAACCTAATCTGTAACCCGACGCTAAACACTTTAGGAAAAAATAAAATTTCTTTATTTTTATTGAATTGACTTCAATTACATCTCTCTTCAATTATTCTTTAGTGCTTTCTATTCTGTTTCACGGGTAATAGATCTTGAGATGTTCGGCATTCCATGGGTGAGGCAACAGTTGCCCATTTAGGTCTTTCAGCCCATTTAGGTCTTTCAGGTGATACGTTCCAGGGCGGATAATGCTGGAGACGACATAGGGACCTTCCCAATTAGGTCCCAATGTGCCCACCCCAACTTCCTTCGTGTTTGGGAATGTCTTTCGGAGGACCATATCACCAGCTCGGAATCGTCTGACCTTGACTCGTCTGTTGTAAAACTGAGACACTTGCCTCTGTCGAGCCATCATTTGTAATCGATCTCCTTCTCTTCTCTCTTCCAACAGATCGAGCCCGATTGATAGAAGTTCATCATTTTCTTGTTGGCCAAATGTATTGACTCGGGCCGAGCTAATACTGATCTTAACCGGGGCCACAGCTTCTGAGCCAAAACAAAGGGAGAAGGGAGTTTCTCCCATGGCAGTCCGAGCTGTGGTTCGATAGGCCTACAATATATTCGGGAGTTCCTCGGCCCATGCTCCTTTTGCTTTATCGAGTTTCGTTCGGAGATGTTGCTTTATAATTTTGTTAACGGCTCGACCTGTCCATTCGTCTGAGGATGATGAGCGAGGCGAACACATTTCAGATCCCGAGATTGCTGCACATCTCGCAGAATTGCTTATTATGGAACTGCCTCCCATTGTCGGTAATGATAGTCCGAGGTATTCCGAACTGACAGACGATATTTTTCCAAACAAAGCTAGTGATCCTTTGCTCGGTAATCTTCGCTAATGGCTCAGCCTCGGCCCACTTCGTGAAATAATCTACTACCACCACAGAAAATTTGGTCTGACCCTTCCCTAGAGGGAAGGGTCCAATGATGTCGATCCCCCACTGTGCGAAGGGCCACGGTCCGGACATCAGAGAGATAACTGCAAATCGCTGACACTTGTCGCACTTTTGGACGAACCTCTTAGAATCATGTTGTATCGTGGGCCAATAATACCCTTGTCGTAACACTTTGTTGGCGAGCGAACGTCCGCCTGAGTGATTCCCACATATTCCTTCGTGTATCTTCCGTAAGACATAGTCGGCTTCATGGGAGTCCACACATCTTAATAGGGGAGCGTGAAACCCTTTCTTGTACAGTACACCATTTAAGATGGTATAGCGTGACGCTCGTACCTTTAGACGCCGTGCCTCGGCGCGATCCTTTGGTAGTTCTCCATCATTGAGATAACGTACGATTGGATCAAACCAAGTGGGTTCCGACATGATAGAAAGTATGGCCGAGTCTGTAGCTGAGTCCGTCGGCTCATTTATACTTGGTTTTGCTACAAACTCGATCGGAACCGACCGAGGTATGGTGTCTTCGTCGGTCGAAGCGAGCTTGGCTAACAAGTCAGCTTTGGCATTGTCGGCCCTAGGTATCCGAATAACTTTGCATTCTTGGAACTTGCTGATTAATTCTTTGGCTTTTTCCATGTATGCCTTCAGTTGTTCTTTTCGAGTTTGATAAACGCTGGAAACCTGGTTAACGACCAACTGCGAGTCACTGAAAACATTGAGATGAGTGACGCCTAAGCTCGCGGCGAGTCTAAGGCCGAGTAATAAGGCCTCGTACTCTACTGTATTGTTCGACGCTTGAAATCCAAGTCGCAAAGCATACTGCATACAAGTTTGATTGGGAGTTTCTAATACCAACCCAGCCCCGCTTGCTTTAGAGTTGGATGAACAGTCGACGAATAGCTTCCAGGGTGCCGGGTCAGGCAAGGGGTCGAGAGAAGAAGAAGCCACTGGTTCAGTAACCTTCTCAGAATCATGTGCTGCGTTATGGTTGGAGGTTACTTCAACAAGAAAATCAACAATAGCTTGTCCTTTTATGGCCACTCTCGGCCTGTACTGTATGTCGAATTCACTCAATTCGACAGCCCACTTCGTAAGTCGGGCGGAAGCTTCTGGCTTTTGAAGAATCTGACTCAGTGGTGAGTCGGTCACAACAATGATGGTATGAGCTTGAAAATACGGCCGGAGCCGCCGCGAAGATACAACCAGAGTTAAGGCTATTTTCTCGAGCTGAGGATACCTCGTCTCTGCCGGTAGTAAAGCTTTGCTGACATAGTACACTGGTAGTTTCTCCTTTCATTCTCTCGTATTAAGGCCGAGCTGACTGCTGCATCGAATAAAGCCAGATATAATAATAAAGCTTCTCCTGGCTCGGGCTTAGACAACAGTGGTGGGGACCTGAGGTAAGTCTTTAGTTCTTGAAACGCTTTTTCACATTCGTCCGTCCACTCCATCGTCTGTCGTCCCTTTAATTACTTGAAGAATGGGAGACATTTGTCTGTGGCTCGGGACAGGAAGCGGTTAAGCGCGGCTACTCTCCCTATCAACCTTTGGATGTCTTTGATTATTTTCGGAGACTCCATATCAAGTAAAGCTTTGATGTTATAGGGATTCGCTTCGATTCCTCGCTGGCTAACGAGGAAACCAAGGAATTTTTCCGAGCTTACACCAAAAGCACACTTTCTAGGATTCAACTTCATTCTATACTTACGTAAGGTCAGGAACATTTCTTCCAGGTATGCCACATGGTCGGCTGCTTGTACACTTTTGACGAGCATATCGTCGATATATACTTCCATCGTTTGGCCAATTTGCCGAGCGAACATTTTGTTTACTAACCTTTGATACGTTGCCCCGGTGTTCTTCAAACCAAATGGCATCACTCGGTAACAGTAAAGGCCTTTGTCAGTGACAAGGGTAGTTTTTGATTTATCATTTTCGTGCATTACAATTTGATTGTAGCCTGAGTAGGCATCCATAAAACTAAGCAATTCATGGCCCGCAGTACTGTCTACCAACTGATCAATGCGAGGAAGAGGGAAGCTGTCCTTAGGGCAGGTTTTGTTCAAATTTGTATAATCTATACAGACTCGCCACTTTCCATTGGCTTTTTTCACGAGTATAACATTGCTTATCCATTCTGGATAGTATATCTCCTCGACGAATTTGGCTTTAAGGAGCTTACCGACTTCCTCTTCAATGATAGCGTACCTTTCCTCTTCAATTTCGCTTCCCACAGACGGCGCCAAACTGTTGGTGTATTTTTATGGAACGACTCATCTGGGTCGGATCTTCTTCCACCTGCATGATCAACACTGTCAAGGGGACCCTGGCTAGAGCCGGGGAGCCTCCGATGCTTAAGTCAGTCGTTTTTATCGATAACAAAGGATTTTCTCAATTTTGTATCTCGTACCTTTTTCTGTAGAAAGCTTTGGATATTTATAAGTCTTGGGAATCCTCATCATACGAGGATTCTTCTCCTAATTCTCTGGAGATTTACTCTTCTTTGCTGATTGCTTTCGATCTCGAGAATCTCGGGATCAGATATCCATATTCCTGGATTTCTGGAGCAGCATTTGCATTCCTTTCACCTTCTCTTGTCTTGACTCGGTCGTTACCGACTCTAGGAGAACCGACCGACTCAAGAGGACGTGTTCTGCCTTCTCACGGACAGGATAGTCTCAGCGTTTGTCCGTCATCCTCCCTTACTCCGTGACCGACAGAACCAACTCGTTAAGTCAGTTTTATTTTGTCGGTTGGGTGTCTTAGAACACGCTCGATCCTCAGTAGGCTTATGCAGACGAGGTTATCACTCCGACAGAGCAACTGTTATCGTCTTTTGCTTATGCCCCTTGGCCTATCTTTTACTCTCTCGGCTCTGACCGTTGTCTCGGACTCTTCGGGCAGCGTCAGCAGAGCCGACCTACTTATAATCCGAGTCTCCGGACTGGATGTATTTTTTCCCCAACAGCTCTAACCCATCTCTCTTGTCTATTTACAAGGGGTCGAACGGCTATAGGGTTTTGTTAAGTTGGGCCCCATAGAGGATTTGAACGAATAAGATGGCTCGGAAAGTGGCCATGGTGGGCCACTTAGAGGTCCGAAGATCATCTGTTTGAATTCTAAAAATGGTGGGAGAGAAGTCATTTCTCTTTCTTCAAATAAGTCTCGGTTAAAGGTCATTTGACTGAGCCCATGGTCCCAGTGTAAGCTGTGTGCACATGCATGGGGTGCACATGCACACCGTGAGAGAGCCCATCGTGATGGTTGTGGCAAATCCATTCTGCCCATTCTTCTTGAGACCTAGGAATAGGGGTCTCAACCCATTTTGGTGTAGGGTCAATGCCCAGGTGAGCCGTTACCCACACCTTTAGGCTATTATCGGCTCATACAACACGATCTGTTGATCGGGTGGGCCTGATACTAGTTTTCAATGGTTAATATATGGTACTAGTTATGATAAAGGCTCGATATGTCACTAACTCTCAAGTGTTGGTGACAAGTGTGTTGTACCAATATTCATCAACATAATGACTTTAATTTAGAGTGTTTAGATAGTCACACCTTCTTGGCTGTCTTAGGGAGCATTCTGACTCCTGATGGATGGCCTTAATGTCGACCTAAATTCTCATCCTGTGTATGTCGAGTTCAAATTATTTGGTTAATCCAATCTGATTTAGGTTGATGCGGGTTTAAAAGGTAACACCTGCGTTCGAAAGGTACGGGGTGTTACCGTTTACCCCCCCTTAAAAAAAAATCATCCTCGAAATTACCTATGGTATGCTACTGAATAGGTGAGGGTACTTTTCCCTAACCTCTGCTTCTCATTCCCATGTTGCTTCTTCTTTCCTGTGATGCGACCAAAGAACCTTAACTAGAGGTATAGTCTTTGTCCGTAAGACCTGTTCCTTGTGGTCTAAGATACAGATAGGTTCCTCGGTGTAAGAGGTGTTATCTGTCAGCTCGATCTGCTCCCAACTAACGATATGTGACTCCTCTAGTGTGTACTTCTTTAGCATGAACATGTGAAAAACATTGTGAATACCAACCAGTGCAGTAGGTAGTGCGAGGCGGTACGCGATGGCCCCCACATGATCCAAAATCTGGAGAGGCCTGATGAAACGTGGTGCTAGCTTCCCTTTCTATCCAACCTCATCAGACACTTCATGGGTGACACCTTTAGAAATACATGGTGGCCAGCTGCAAACTCCAGGTCGCGACGTCGATTATCTGCATAGCTCTTCTGTCTGCTCTGGGCAGTATGTAGATGTTTTCTGACTATGTCAATGACCCGAGTAGTAGACTGAACCAGCTCAGGACTTAACAAGTTTCTTTCTCCGATTCTGCCCAGCATAGAGGGGCTCAGCAAGGGCGACTATAGAGAGCCTCATATGGCATCATGCCTATGCTGGACTGGAAACTGTTATTGTACGTGAATTCTACTAGTGCCAGGTGATCATCCCAATTGCCCTTAAAGTCCAGAACACATGCTCTCAGCATATCCTCCATGATCTGGTTCACCCTTTCAGTCTGCCCGTCTGTCTGAGGATGAAATGTCATATTGAAATTGAGTTACGTACCCATCTCTTCTTGCAACCTCTTCCAAAAAGCAGAAGTAAACCTGGAGTCTCGATCTGATATAATTTCTTGCGGAACTCCGTAGGATCGCACGACTTCCCGGATGTATAGCTTTGCTAAATTATCAGTGAAGTCTGTCGTACGAATCGGGAGAAATCTAGTGGCTTTTGTCAACTTGTGAATAATGACCTAGATTAAGTCGTGTTTTCTTTGCATCCTAGGAAGACCAGATATGAAGTCCATAGAAATGTTGTCTCATTTCCATTCGACTAAAGGTAGTGGCTGAAGGAGGCCAACAGGCTTGCGATGCACGACCTTGATCTTCTAGCACACCATGCATTTTACCACAAAGTCGGCAATGTCCCTCTTCATATTGCTCCACCAGTACTATCTTTTAACACCATTGTACATCTTAGTGTTTCCTGGGTGGATGACTAATTTGGAATGGTGGGCTTCTATCATTACTTTCTTCCTTATTTCAGCATCATTTGGAATGCACACTCGCCCCTCATACCGAAGACCACCGTCGTTACCAACCCTCTAGTCAGACATCTCTTCATTCTTACACCTTTCTTTTAACTTGACAAACCATTCATTTTGGTCTTGTGCGGAGATCACATGTCAAACTAGGGTCGGCTTTACAGTTAATAGAGCCACATAGGCATTAGGTTCATCGAGGGTGAGCTGGATATCGAAGTCCTATACGAATTCCATCATCTCTCACTCAGAGTGGCCACCAGCTCATGCTTCTTCTTCCCATACTTCCTTCCTTATTTCGGCATCATTTAGAATGCACACTCACCCATGATACCGAAGACCACTGTCGTTACCAACCCTCCAGTCAGGCATCTCTTCATTCTTACCCCTTTCTTTCATCTTAACAAGTCATTCATCCCGGTCTTGTGCAGAGATCACGTGTCGGACCAAGCTCGGATCTGCAGTTAATAGAGCCATGTAGGCATCAGGTTCATTGAGGGTGAGCTAGATATCGAAGTCTTGTACGAATTCCATCATCTCCCACTCCTTAATCATCAAAGTAGCCACCAGCTCATGCTTCTTCTTCCAACTCAGAGCATCGGTTACAGAGTTTGTCTTGCCAAGGTGGTATGAGATATCAAAGTGAAAATCTTTAAGAGTCTTCATCCACCGATGCTGGCGCATGTTCAAGTCTTTCTGCGTGAATATGTACTTTAGACTCTTGTGATCACAGAATAACTAAAAATCCTCTCCGTACAAGTAATGCCTCCATATTTTTTAAGGCGAAAACCACAGCTGCCAATTCCAAGCCATGCATCGGGTAATTCTCCTCATATTTCTTCAATTGGCGAGACGCGTAAGTGATCACTCTATCGTTTTACATCAAAACGCAGCCAAGGTCCAACTTTGAGGCATCGTTATATACCACGAACTTCTCCCCTTCTTATGGGAGAGTGATTACCGGTGCAGAAGTTAATCTCATCTTCAACTCCTAGAATGCTGCGTCTGCATTCTCATCCCATTTGAATCGGGCGTTCTTCTTTGTCAGTTGAGTAAGCAGTCGCGTGATTCTGGAGAATTCCTTAATAAAACGTCTGTAATACTCGGCCATGCCTAGGAAACTCTGAACTTTAGTCTTCGAGTGGGCTGATCCCACTTAGATACTGCTTCTACCTTAGCTGGATCGACCACTATTCCCTCTGCCTTTACTACGTGCCCTAAGAATTTCACTTCCTGCTCCTAAAACTCGCATTTGGACAACTTAGCGTACAGTTGGTTATCCTTTAGCATACTTAGGACTGTACGTAGATGTTGTTCATGCTCCTCTTAACTTTTGGAGTAGACTAAGATGTCGTCAATGGACACGATTACAAACCGGTCTAGGTAAGGCATGAATACTCAGTTCATAAGGTCCATAAAAACTGCCGAAGCATTCGTGAGATCGAAGGACATTACCAGGAACTCGTATTTCCCATAACAAGTCCTGAAGGCCGTCTTCGAGATGTCCTCATCCCTGATCCTCAACTGGTGATATCTTGAACGCAGGTCTATTTTGGAGAAGTACTTGACGTTCTTCAACTGATCAAATAGGTCATTAGTACACGATAGGGGATATCTGTTATTGATCGTTACATTGTTCAGTCTCCTGTTATCTATATAGAAACGCATCGACCCGTCCTTCTTCTTGACAAAAAGGACCAGCGCTCCCCAAGGAGAAACACTGAGATGGATAAAGCCCTGAGCTAGCAGCTCATTAATCTGACTCCTCAATTCCTACATCTCGTAAGGTGGCATGCGAAACGGAGGGAGCGATATAGGATCAGTCTCTGGCTTGAGGTCAATGCAGAAGTCTATTGCCCTTCTACGGGGTATCCCTGGTATTTCTTAAAATACTTCAGGAAAATCTCAGACTACCAGCATCCGTCCGATGGTGACTTCCACTGACTCAGCTTCCTCTAGAGCCTGCAAGCTCTTGAACTCTCAGCCTCGGCCCCTCCCCTTCAAAGTGAAAGAGGCATGTCTTGGGATGGATATAGTCATTGTTTTGTCACGACAATCCATGACTACATGTACCAACATGAGCCAGTCCATTCCAAGGATGACGTCAAACTGTCTGATAGATATGACAATCAGGTCCACAGTAACCTCGCGATTTGCGAGTGTGATGGGACATGCCCTGCATACCTTATCAGTTTCCACAAACTTACCCATAGGGGATGCTACAACTATGGGAACATGCATCCTAGTGGTGTTCAATGCTAATATAGATACAATAGCAGAATCAATGAAGGATAGAGTTGCACCATAATCGAAAAGAGTAAGTACAGGGGTACCGTTAATGTGGACAGTACCGTGGATGGTCTGCAATGGGTCCTGCTCTATTTTTGTAGTGACAATGACGTATACCCTAGCCTGGGGAGCTCTCTGCTGAGCTGGGGGCCCCTATCTGGGCTGTTGAGGCCTGGGCACTACTCTAGTTGCCACCTGGTTCTACTGTGGTCGATTTGTCGAGAGTGGAATGCCTTGGTCCCACATCCTCTGAAAATAGTTACGGGTAAGGTGGTTTGCCCTACCACAATAACTGCAACCCCTGTCACGTGACAAAGGTGGCGCTCGTGCAAACAGCGGTCTAAATCTTCCTGCAGGGATGGGCGGAGCAGGAGGTGCCTGCCTTGGTCTGACTAGGGCATCTTGTGTAGGAAGGCAGGAGCGAATGGTGCGCTCAAAATCTTTTTTCACCCGCATCGCATTATCCACCAATTCTGGGAAGTCTACGAAATCCCAAGTGCACAGCTGAGATTGTATCCCAGGTTTCAGCCCTTCCTTAAATTTCTTCAACTTATACTCCTCATCTTCGAGGGCCTTAGGTACATACCGAGACAACTCGTCGAATTTCACCTCGTACTAGGCGACCATGAGGCTTCCTTGCTCTAGCTTTAGGAACTGCGTAATATTTTCACTTTGTCAGGACTGCAGAAAGTATTTCTCTAGAAATTTCATCTTAAAGCCAGCTCAGGTCCAAGCGTACCTAGTTGGAACACTTCTCTTCACGCTACTCCACCAGTTTTCTACCTCTCCCTTAAGCAGATACATGGTTGAGGTGATCATCTGAGAGTCAGTGTACTCTAAAGGCCCCATAATCGTGGTGATTCTTGCCAGCCAGTGTTTGGCCTGAATTAGGTCAGGCGCCCCTTGAAAAGTTGGGGGAAGGAGTCGTATGAATCGGTCGAACATGTCAGAATTCCTGGTATCCCTATCCCTAGATGCCGCCCTGAGTTCCCGATGAGCCTCCACCACTAATGCATGTACGTCTTGCTCCTACCGGATGAACGTATCCTGTTGTTGTTGCATAGTGGCAGCCATCTGCACAAATGTTGCAAAGGCTGATGCTTCTGTTTGTGGATCTTTGTATACATCCTCCAAGGGCTCAGCCGAAGGGGTTCGCCGCCTGAAGTACTGCGAGGGCATCCCAAACGTGACTATCCGAGGGGAGGGAGGTCACCTACCGCCTCAAACCTTGTGTCCCTATTTTCTACTCTAGGCGGAAGGCCTGGTGTGTAAACCGGGTTGCGCTCCTGCTGGTGCTCTGTTAACGGGATGGGGTGGATGTCTACCATATTAGTTTGATGGGATCACTTTACTGGTGGCATGGTTACCTGTTTAATCAAAATTTTAGGGTTCAAAAAAATAAATCCAGACAGCTATGCAAGAGCTAGAGGTCTATCTTGATTAAATTTTTGAAGGGCCTAAGGTTTTTCTCTTTGGTTTTTAAGTTCAGGTGGCCGACTAGCCATCTCCCAAAGGATTCTAGGTTCTTCCCTAGACGATTTATACTCTAAGTTCTTCCTAGCTATTGGGGATCTCTTCACATGCTCAAATAATTATTTTTGCTAATATCTAAGGGGCCTAAGTATTCTGTTTCTATGTTCATTCATTCTAGCTATTTTTCCACAAGGGGGTCTCAAAGTTTTGCCTAAGTTGATCCTTAAGGTTTGTATGTTGGTCCCACAGCTAGGCTACTCATACTCTGCTTTGATACCAACTTGTAACACCTCAGTTTTCAGAACCTGAGTACATGACTCGCATTCCAAAAACCCAGGAATTAACTGCTAATAGTGCTAATCAATAAATCAAAGTGCATAGTGGGAATAAAACATAACATAGATGTGATACAAAATGGAAACAATATTCTGGCCCACTCAGCTGGGGGCTAATTACATATCCTCAAGTTTCTCAAATTCTAAATGTATTAAAATAAAAGTAAAGGGCTAATCTACTAGTTCAGTCCAAAATAAGCGATTGTCTCCTACTGCGACTCCTCGATGCAAAGCTCCTTCTCGACCGCCACTGCCTCCAAGTTAGTCGCGTACTCATCAGTTCCTATACCTACGTCCTTTGTACGGTTGAACATTGATGAATGAGTGGTTAGCTCAGTGTGATCTCCTCTCAAGATTACACACTGCCGCCCTGAATAAGAAATAACATAAAAACATACAGGCAATCCAAAACAGAGTAAATACAGTCTTTTTAAGTGCATAGATGTATGGAATGTAATCATCACCCCGGGGATGCTCATCCGTGCGGACAGTGGGCTCGTCACCCATGTAATCATTGACCTGAGAAATCTCATCAAGTCGGACAAAAATACGTACATCATGTACGATAGCAATAGATGTTAGTCTTTGTCATGTATACATGGTTAGCCAATCCATTATTAAATAAATAGGTCAGGTGAATTGTAATGTCTTGAAAAAATTCATACAAAGACCCGAGTACCACCTCAGGTAAAAATCCTTAATGAGCGAATCCTTTAGTAATTAGACGAAAATTAATTAAGTACTAAACTCAATCACCAGTGGAATTAGCTTAAACCACTATCTATACAAACTGCAAGACCTAAAACCATTAGAATCACTAACTCAACATTACCTAAGAACGTAGGAACAATCTCAAAACCCAATTGCTCTCGGGAGCGCATTGAAACTCCATATCGGACTTGGACTACGTATCGAAAGTTTGATTACCATAAAACTATAAGGTTATGACTGCCATACTAGGCTTGACAAGCATCTCAGGAATCGAACCCAAGTAGTATCCAGAAGTGCACAACTTGAGCCCTAAGCAAAGTGTATGAGAAACGTGAATATCTTTAGAAAATGAACTCAAACTTAAGTGATTTGGACCATTTTCTTGTAGGCAAAATTAAAGGTTTCAGAACATTAGATTTTGACCAAACTATACCTTTGGATCAGAAAAATTTTCCCGTACAAATCAGTATACTTATCGCCTTGGTCAAAGAATGATGATCGTTGATCTGATTAGGGTCCTTCACGATTGATCTATTTGTCAGATCACACCATAAACATAGTCCTATCATAGATTTATTATCAAGAAATTTACTCCATGACTTAGGTAAGAAACGGGCCTCTAGATGAGTCTTGTTTGCCCGAAACAGACACCTTTTGGCTATAACCTAAGTATATTATGGACCTAGGGCCATTGACATTAGTTCTGGGCCTATATAAGGACCTTAAACCACCTCATTCCTACCCCATACGAATTTTCTCTAACCATAGGAGAGAGAAGAGAGAAAAGGAGAGAAAAGAGTGAAGATCGAAGGGAGATCCTTGGAGTTTGCCTTAGTATTTCTGTTATGCTACTCCACGCATCGAATTGCCTTTACGTCTAGCTAATCAACTCATTTCAACTTCATTTTGGGTAGAAAATTTTAACCCTAATCTTGTTTTAGGGATTTAAATAATGGAAACGATGAAATAGGTAACCTATTTCGTGATTTAGGTAGCCGTCGTGCTGTAGACGGAAGCGTAGTGTACATACCGAGTTCGTAACGAGCAAACTTACGAAAGGTGCAGACTATAAACATTTAGGTTATGATTTTCAGGGCTTTCAATGTTAGCAATGATTTATGCTTGACTTGATTGCTGCCATATAATATTAGCTACGACATTTTGTTTGATAAACTATACATGTGTGAAATATGTGAGTATAAAATTCATTCTATGTGCTTGTTGAAATTTTTGAATGAAAGTGGAATTATGATTTATGCTAGTCATGCCTATTAACCTAAAATATATGTTCGTTGTATGTGAGACAACTCCTTTATGAAAGGATTTGTTATAATATATGCTATAACTAGATTAGTTCATGTATGTGGTTTTATGTAATCTAAGTATTTATTAAAATGTCTGAATGAGATATTGTTAATGGATTGTACTTATTAAGTGTATTAAGACAGGATTTGTAGTCTCCTTAGTCATATGAATAGTTTCTTTCATGTATTTTAAATTGTCACTACATGATTTAGGGGTAAAATGAATATGCATGTCAACTTGTCAAATGTGTTTGATATCATGCTCAAATGAGATTTATGTTTGTATTATTTGTTAAATGATTATATGAGTAACATATGTGATTCCCTATTGCATTTAGGTATGTTTGAGAATACCACCTAGTCTAAGCAGTCGGTAATGGCTCCTGATTGAGTGGACGAACTAGTTTCGCCACAGTAGATACGTTCGATGAATCCGAGTCGTACGGTGATTATCGATAGTGGTTAGGCAACAAGGAGTGTGTATGCACTCCATATCGATTAATTTAGTTTGCGCTCGTACCAATCGAATTTGTTAAGTAACCCGATTGGCCTAATGTGTATTTACCATGTATGGACACTACTACTTGAATCTAAAGTACCCATTTCAACCTTGGTAACACGATCCGCTAAGACTCATGAGTCGAGCATGGTGGTATGGGACATCGTGGTCAAGCTGTTGGCCAACGTTAGGGTTACGAGCCTCCCCGTAGTGACCAGTGAGTAATCCAAACTCGTGAGCCAAATACGGTGGTATGGGACACTGTATTCGAGCTGTAATCCAATGACTAGGTGACGAGCCTCTCGTAGTGACGTCGAGTATAAATCAGGCATATGCTAAGGTGACGAGCCTTCCGTAGTGACCTCGAGTGTAAACTCATGAACTTACCTATCCACTACTTTTCAAATCAGGGATGATGTTGCCCTATAATTTGGCTATCGTATGTGATTAACTAGGATTGATGATCCTAGATGGATCATCATTTGGGTAAATGATATAAAGGGAAGTACTTTAGCTTTCCGAATCTACTGTATGAATAAGCCTAATTAAGTACTTGGCTAACACTATCATGCACCGCACTACATGTGCTTTGGTGAGGAAATGCACAGTGGGAGTTACCATGCATGATCGTGAGATGGTGTCGCTGAGGGAGTGTAGGAGAGGGCATGCATCATTACAACATACCATTCCTGCATTAATAAGAGTACTTAGAATACGATTGTTGTATTGTTTTATTATTACTGCTTGACTGAATTGATAACATGTTAACCTTTCCCTTATAGTACCCCTGAGTATATCACTCACTCCCACTCTGGGACAATGTTTTAAAACACCAACCAGACTCTATTATAAATGCAGGTGGCAGCGATGTCTACGCTGCTGATTGGAATTTCATAGATGAGGAGGAGGAATTCTCCTATGTTCAACTATCAGTTGGGTCTATGTAGACCACGTACTGATCGACAAGATTACAGGGACAATAAAGATTAGCTTGACACTTACATTTTGTATTTTATAAATTTTGGAACAATACCGTATATCTTCAGCCTGATAACATACTCATACTCTGGGGATTGAGAAACACTTATTTATTTTATATACCTATCTCAGTCTTCCGCTTGCTTAACTTAATTATTTTGGGAGTATGATATGCTTATTTAGTATAATCTCACTCATGTTTAATGCACTAATATGGACACCATTTAAACATCATTATCTATGTTATATAAGTGATGCGTTGGAAATCGGGAGTTGAGCTTTGCTCGACCCCTGAATTTCAGGGCATAACATGAATGCAATCTATTTCTACACACAGTTTATCACTAGTCTAACTAGCCATTAAATTAATAAAGCTACTATTTCTGGTCTAGCTAGGGATGGAATGCTTAAGGGGAGGAAATCATCACCAGAAATGTTGTAGGTTCTTCCTTGGTTCAAGTGATCCTGAGTACTTTACTGCCTGGTGTCATGTGAGTAGCTTCCTGGAATCATTCCCAATCACCACAACTCATATTAGAATGCATTCCCAACCTTGAAATGAATAGGATTGTAAGGTCTTGATGCTTGAGGGGGAGGCATGGGCCTAATTCATGGTGACCAGGCCCACCTTAACGTTTATTTTTCATCCAATCAGTTTATGAAGACCTGAAGGGAAAAAGATTTTCATAATGATCCAAAGCTCCTGTGACCCCCAATGGATTTAATGGTGGCCGGTCAATCCTCCATTGATTTTGTAGTGTGGTCCACCTGATGGATAGATCTGTCTTATTTTCCATCTCAAGCCTGCAGGGAGGGTAGACAGCTTAGATAAACATGCCTCGAGATGGGACCCCAGGAGCTTGTTGATGTCATCACACAGGTGGGTCCCACCATTTGATCGGTACAGATGAAACACATACACTGCGCAGGACCCACAGCTGATTGACGTTACGACAACAGTTTTGTGTGTGGTAAACCAGCCAGTCCTCTTTAGTCAGTGGGTCCCATGTGGGGCCCACCACATGTAATATTACGTATACATGCTATCTTATATACTACTTATAACTATATATATATATATATATATATATATATATATATATATATATATATATATAAAATTTTAAAAACGTCTAGCAATGGACGTGCATAGAGGGACGGCCTGGTTGTAATGTCCCTTGATGGACAGCTAGGACGAACCCTATCATCAAGGTGGGGGCCTCATACATGGCCCACTAACTGATTCAGGGTGTGGCCCACCTGCATTTGGTGAGGCCCACGGCTGGTGCAACCCACCTGCATTTGTGCAGGGCCCATGGTTAGAGTAGCCCACCTGCCTTTGACGTGAAAACAACCTCCCTGCTGCATGCTGTTAGAACTGTTCCCGGCCTTGATTTTCAGCTCAAACACGGTCCGTGACTATTCGTTTTTCAACCCACATCAGTGCTCAACCAGAGGCACGGTGGCTGCCACTTTCACTGTCAAAGAACGGCCCGAAACAAGGTCATTCTTACCTGAATTTTTGGACTGATATCAGCCTAAGCTGCAGCTCAAACAGAGCTCATTTTGTGAGAAGCAGATCCTGGACCAAGTTTCAGCCCCAAGCTGGGACCATTTAGATGCTATGGTTCAGCCCCAAGCAGGGCATGAAGAAAACCAGTTTCGGATTGCAACTTAGTAGCAGCTGAAGGAGACTGGTTTCATTCCATTTTCACAGCCTGATTACGGGTCATCCTCCCCTCATTGTAGAACTCCTTTAAGAATCTATTTCCTGGCATGTCCCTAGCCCAGAACTCAGCCATTATTTAGCCAAATCTCGGGCCGAAACAGAGCTATTACTTGGCCCAGATCCATCTCAAAACAGAGCTTCTGTTAGGCTTGACCTTTAGCTGCTATCAGGGTCCGTTCCCTACCGGATTTTCGGCCCAGACTTCAGTCATTAATTGGCTTGGCCTAGGCCCGAAACAGCACTGCAATATAGTCCGGTTTTCAGCTTGAAAAATGCCACTGTATTGGCCTGATTTCTGCCTGATATATGACCACTATTTGGCCAGATCTTGGCCCGAGACAGACGCCACAGTTGGGTCTGATTTCAACCCCAAGGCACTGCCATCGCATGGTCTGTCTTCAGCCCAAAACAGAGCCACTGATCGACTCAGTTTCAGACTAAAAACAGGATCATAAACTCGGCCTGGGTTCAGCTCTACTCACAGCCACTGTGTGGCCTGACTTTTAGCTGAAACCGAGCTATCCCATGGTCCTTGTTTCAGCTCGTAATGAGACCATAAAATGGCCTCATTCCAGCCCCTAAAAATGCTATTCTTAACTTTCAGCTTGGGTCTCAAATACAATCATGGATTGGCTTGGTTTCAACCCCAGTTTTGGCCATTGTTTGGCTCGACTTCATCACCCAAACACCACTGCTGTTGGATTGAATCACAACCATTACTGGGCCTGTTGTAAAATATTGATTTTAATAAAAATATTTTAATAATAAAATATATGAAAAATTGTTTTTTGAAAAAACTTTTTGGGGCTTTGGGAATAGTCCCACATGGGAAAGAGAAGAAAAAGAAAAGTGGTTTAAATGATAGTAGTGAAATACTATAATATTTGCTTACCTAGTCCGTGGACCATGGGACTTGCGTGTTCCAGTGTGCGCTCGGGCTCGGTCTCGGTCTCGGCGAGAGGGCGTGGGCATGTGAGGTAGTGTGGCTTCCACTCATATATTCTAAGTGTTATCCAGCAACATAGCAAGGTGTCAACCTAAGCTTGAAGGACAGACCAGCGGTGTGGTCTAGGACGGTTCAACCGAACCAGCGGCTGAACATTAGAACTTAATTGAGCATAATTCTAAACCACTTTTCTAATTTCTTCTTTTCTTCTTTTGGAATTTTCCTTTATATTATAATACTGCCAGAAATAGTGAAATTGAGTTCCATTTGGTGGGTCTTCGTGTTTGCTGAATGCAGACCCACACCAGGCTCGTCGTATCCTAAAAGCAATTTTCCTGTAACCTATCAGCATACTCAATTTACTTGAGTTGGGGCAAATAACGCTTTAAGGACAGCGTTTTCAGACGTGCTTCAGCCTGTCCATATTATTTTCGGTTTCCAAATTATGCAGAAACTACATTAATTTGTATAAATTTTCCAACAATCTTAAAGCGTTATTTCCTAAAATGGAAGCCGATAGCGTTTCATCTATTAAGTTGATGAATCAGGACTTGATATGTCTTGATCAGTTCGATAGAACCAATTTTACAAGATGGAAAGACAAGCTGAAATTTCTCCTGACGGCGCTGAAGATCTACTACATACTAGATCCAAATCTGTAAGCACTGCTTAAAGCAACCACAAAGACACACCTGAGCAGGTGCCTGCCCGCGCTAAAAGAGCCAAAGACGAACTCTTGTGTCGTGGACACATTCTAAACGCACTCTCCGACCGCATGTACGATCTGTACCAACAGACATCATTAGCAAAGGAGATCTAGGCCGCATTGGAATTCAAGTACAAGGCTGAAGAAGAAGGGACCAACAAATTTCTCATCGCCAGGTATTTTGACTTCAGCATGGTAGATAATAAACCGCTGCTGCCCCAAATTCAAGAACTGCAGCTAATAGTAAACAAAATCAAAGCGATCAAAATCGATCTTCCTGAATCATTCCAAGTTGGGGCTATAATCACTAAATTGTCACCGATGTGGAAAGAATATAGAAAGAAGTTGCTGCATAAAATCGAGGACTACACACTGGAACAAATCCAGAAACACCTAAGGATTGAGGAAGAATCCCATAACCGCGACAAAAAGAATGATAACGGGAATGCCTCGTCCAAGGTACATGCAGTAGAAAACACCAATAACAAGAATCTCGAGAAGGACGATTCCCTAAAACCTAATAAAGAGAAATTCAAGAAAAACGCCCAAAAAAAGAACGGAAGTTTAAAGGCCCATGCCATGTCTGTGGAAAAATCGGGCACTATGCTCGAGTATGCCGATATCGCAAATCTAAAAAAGAGGCAAGTGTAGTAGAAGAAGGCGATATCGTGGCTATGATCACTGAAGTGAATACCATCTAAGGCAAAGTTTTAGGCTGGTGGTATGATACTGCCGCTACAGTACATGTGTGCTACGACAAATCAACCTTCAAAACGTATGAGGAATTGACCGATGGTCAAGAAGTCCAAATGGATAATGAAGTCCGATCGAAGGTCGTCGGCAAAGGAACTGTCGAACTGATATTCACTTTTGGAAAGAAAGTGATTCTGACTAATGTACTGCACGTCCTAGACATGAGGCGAAACTTAGTTTCTGGGGATCTTCTGGGAAAACCAGGTATAAGGGTGGTATACGAGTCAGGAAAACTGATTCTATCCAAGAATGAGAATTTTGTTAGAAAGGGATATGCTTGTAACGGGATGATTAAGTTTTCTTTGAATGAAAGTAGCACTTCTGCGTATATGGTTGAATCTGCTGGACTGTGGCATGATAGACTAGCCCATATAGGGTATAGTACTTTAAAGTTCATGGATAAGAATGGTTTAATATCATACACAGATAATGAAACTGATAAATGTGAAGTGTGCATACGATCCAAAATGATGAAAAAATCTTTTCCAAGTATTGAAAGATCGTCTCAAATTTTGGATCTTGTGCACGGTGATATCTGTGAGTTAAACGACATTCTTACTCATGGAGGTAAACGGTACTTCATAACCTTTATAGATGATTGCTCTAGATATATGTATGTTTATCTATTAAAGAGCAAAGATGAAACATTGAACATGTTTAAGATATATAAAGCAGAAGTAAAGAATCAACTAAGTAAGAAGATAAAAATTCTCCGTAGCAATAGAGGAGGAGAATATTTCTAGAATGAATTCGATAACTTCTGTGAAGAACATGGACTGGTACATCAATGTACAGCTCCATACACACTTCAACAAAACGGAATAGCTGAAAGGAAGAATAGAACATTAGTAGAAATGGTCAACTCATTGCTAATAAAAGCAAAGTTGCCACTAAGTCTGTGGGGTGAGGCACTGCTTGCAGCATGTCATATAATAAACAGACTTCCGTCTAAAAAATATAAAGTATCTCCATATAAAACATGGAGAGGTAGAAAACCTAACCTAGGATATTTTAAAGTGTGGGGGTGTCTTGCATACTATAGAACCCCTGACCCAAAAAGAACCAAGTTAGGACCAAGAGCTATTAAGTACGCCTTCGTAGGGTATGCACAAAATAGTAAAGCTTATAGACTTCTAGACATGGAGTCTAATACAATTATAGAATCAAGAGACGTTAAATTCTTTGAGAACTCACTATCCTTAGAGTCAAAGGATAATGAAATTCAAACTCCTAATAGAGAACCAAATAGCACAGCTCCACATATAATGGAAGCTCCTATTGAACCCCGTAGGAGTCAAAGAACAAGAATAGAGAAGAGTCTTGGAGATGACTACATAGACTCACAATGCATCATTTTCCATCTGGTAGAAGCAGATAGAGAAAATGTTATAAGACAAATACCTATAGTAATGACTATAGAAGATGATCCTAAAACATATAAGGAAGCTGTATTCTCTAGAGACTCAGCTTTTTTGAAAGAAGCTATAAATGATGAAATGGAATCCATACTATCAAATAAAATATGGAAACTAGTAAACTTATCTCCAGATTCTAGACCCATAGGTTGTAAGTGGGTATTTAGGAAGAAATATCACACTGATGGGACTATCCAAACCTTTAAAGCTTGACTAGTAGATAAGGGTTTTAGACAGAAAGAAGGGATAAACTACTTTGATACATACTCACCTGTAGCTAGAATAACATCCATTAGGATATTATTTGCGCTAGCTTCCATACATCATCTTCACATCCACCAAATGGATGTAAAGACCGCATTCCTGAATGGTGACCTCAATGAGGAGGTATACATGGAACAACCTGAAGGTTTCATTCTACCACGAAATGAAAACAAAGTATGTAGATTAGTCAAATCATTATATGGATTAAAACAAGCACCAAAACAGTGGCATGAGAAGTTTGATTCCAAAATACTATCTCATGGTTTTATGCATAATGTAGCTGACAAATGCATATATTCTAAAGTAGATGGTGATTATATTGTTATTATCTGTTTGTATGTTGATGACATGTTAATAATAAGTAATAAAATGGAAGGTGTGATTGAAACAAAGATGTTTCTTTCTTCAGTATTTAAAATGAAGGATCTTGGACAAGTTAATACTATCCTAGGTATCAAAGTTAAAAAATATTATGCGGGTTATGCTTTGTGTCAATCTCATTATATTGAGAAGATACTAAATAAGTTTAACCATCTAAATATAAAAGAAGCAAAAACCTCATTTGATCCAAGTATCAAACTAAAAGAAAATACTAGAAGAACAGTTGCATAATTAGAATATGCGAGTGCTATAGGAAGTCTTATGTATGATATGCAATGCACTAGACCTGATATCGCATATGCTGTGAGTAAACTTAGTAAGTTTACTAGTAACCCTAGTAATGAACACTGGAATGCAATCAGTAGAGTCCTTGGTTACTTAAAACCAAACAAAGACTTAAGATTATTTTATTCAGAGTTTCCTGCTGTATTGGAAGGATATACCGATGAGAGCTGGATATCGAGTGCAGGGGACAATAAGTCTACTACAGGGTGGGTATTCACCCTAGGAGGTGCTGCTGTATCTTGGGGATCCAAGAAACAGACTTGCATAACGCACTCGACTATGGGTCTGAATTTATAGCCCTAGCTGCAACAGACAAAGAGGCTGAGTGGCTAAGAAATCTTCTATTAGAAATTTCTTTTTGTATAAAGCCTATATCGGCTGTATCACTACATTATGATAGTGAAGCCACGTTAGCTAAAGCCTATAGCGACACTTATAATGGTAAGTCTAGACATATTAGTCTTCGAGATGATTATGTCAGACAATTGATTCAAGATGGAATCATTATTATTTCCTATGTGAAATCAAGCAATAACCTGGCAGATCCTTTCACTAAACCTCTACCGAGAGAGGTAGTAAAGGCTACATCTAGAGGGATGGAGTTGAAACTCTTCAACCAAAGTTTCACCAATGATGATAACCCAACCTAAAATCAGAAAATCTCTAATCTTGGGTTTAATGGGTAAGAACAAGTCACTGATAAGTGAAAAGTTTTCAGCACTAAATTATATAACCTCATCCATAATAGATAAATGCTGAGCGTTACGAAAGAGGGTTGAGTCTTAGAACTCTTAATGAATTCCAGTCTTTAGGACAAGTGTCTTATAGTAACGGAGACACTAGAAGGATTTCACCTATATGAATGTAGAGATGGTGCCGTCTCTCATGAGAGTTAAGAGTTTTCTCTTGGGATTGTTCACGAATTAGGATAAGCACATGGCCATTAATTGTGCTAAGTAAGATTGTGGGAACTCTAACAACACATAGTGAATATGTGTATGGTTTCTCCGACTCTGGTATCTAGGAATAACTGGTTCAAAGCTACGGCTACCAGTCATTTCGATAGAGTTTTGAGATATTTACACTAAGGGAAGATTAAAATCGAAAGATATCTTTCTTTATGCATATAAGATAATTATTCTGGCAGTATGTTTAACCGAGAAAATATTTTTATAAAAAATTAACTGGGGGATTGTTGTAAAATATTGATTTTAATAAAAATATTTTAATAATAAAATATATGAAAAGTTATTTTTTGAAAAAACTTTTTGGGGCTTTGGGAATAGTCCCACATGGGAAAGAGAAGAGAAAGAAAAGTGGTTTAAATGATAATAGTGGAGTACTATAATATTTTCTTACCTAGTCCGTGGACCATGGGACTTGCGTGTTCCAGTGCGAAGCACTGGAACACCGCGCACATGAACGTGCACGTGCTCGCGCTCGGGCTCAGGCTCGGGATCGGTCTCGGTCTCGATCATGGTCTCAGGCACGGGCTCGGTGCGAGGGCGTGGGCATGTGAGGCAGTGTGGCTGTAGAGGCGCTAGTGGCGCACTTTGCACTTCGCACGTGCGCATCATGTAGCAGAGGGTCGCTCCCTTCGCGAACCGGAGCGAGACGTGTGCGATTCGCGGTGCGACTAGTGGCTAAGGCAGATGGTTCGTTGGATGAAAATCTAAAGAACTGAATGAGAGTCCCTCAGAATATATAGAGGGTTGGAAAAGAGCTCTGTAACAGCTGTGTAATAAGTGCAGGGTCCAGCTGAAACTGCTGCATGGTTAGCCCCAACAGCTATAAAATGGCTAGCTGCTGTCTTACAACAGTCAGCATGCAGCAGCTTAATGGCCCATGCACAACAGTCAGAAAACGGCCATAAAACAGCTAGTTTTCTCAACAGCCAGAAAACGGTCATGGAATTTATTTTCCTGGACCATAACCCCCAGCCACCATAGCCTATAAAAGGAGGGCCTGGATGGGTTTCAAAACCATCTCAACTCACTCCATCAACTCCATACGAATTCTAGAAAAACAGCCTCTCCACTCATATATTTTAAGTGTTATCCAGCAACATAGCAAGGTATCAACCTTAGCATGAAGGACAGACCAGCGGTGTGGTTTAGGACGGTTCAACCGAACCAGTGGCTGAAGATTAGAACTTAATTGAGCAGAATTCTAAACCACTTTTCTAATTTCTTCTTTTTTTCTTTTGAGATTTTTCTTTATATTGTAATACTGCCAGAAATAGTGAAATTGAGTTCCATTTGATGGGCTTTCGTGTTTGCTGAACGCAGACCCACACCAGGCTCGTCGTATCCTAGAAGCAATTTGCCTGTAACCTATCAGCATACTCAATTTACTTGAGTTGGGGCAAATAACGCTTTAAGGATAGCGTTTTCAGACGTGCTTCAGCCTGTCCATATTATTTTCGATTTCTATATTATACAAAAACTACATTAATCTGTATAAATTTCCCAACAGGGCCTGGCTTCGGTCTAACAAGCATTGCTTTATCCTATCTGAAGAACTATAGGGAGATGAAAAGAAATGGTCACTTGAGCTACTGCTCTCTTCTCTCGAGTTGCAACAGGAGGAACTGGCCACTCTTCTCCCTCAACCGTGCTGTTGCAACAGGGTGCCGGACCTCCCTGTTTTCTCTCTCTTTCTTCCTCTCTTCTCTCTCCCTAACATCAATCCCTGGAGCTACAGTGCTCTTTATAGTGGTTAGAGGGAGGACTCTCAACGGTCAAATTCCCATGTGGACAAGGGACGGCTGTGATCGTGCCAGCCTCTGTCTTTCCCAGAGAGGAAAGTCCTCTCCCATTTTCTTCACATACAGGCCCTGTTTAGCTGTTTTTGGCAAAGATGGAGAGCATGCCTTAGTTGAGAAAATGGACGGATCGGATTGTACGATCGAGCCGATCGTGAGCCGTCCAGACGATCTCTGCTAGGCCCCATCTTGCGGATGCCTTCCACGTGTAATTCCTTGAACGGCTCTAACCCATATCTCTCGTTCGTTTACAAGGGGTCGATCGGCTATAGGTTTTGTTAAGTTGGGCCCCACAGAGGATTTGAACGGATCAGATGGCTCGAAAAGTGACCATAGTGAGCCACTTAGAGGTCCGAAGATCATCCATTTGAATTCTAAAAATGGTGGGAGAGAAGCCATTTCTCTTTCTTCGAATAAGGCTTGGTCAAAGGTCATTTGACCGTGCCCATGGTCCCAGTGTAAGCCGTGTGCACATGCATGGGGTGCACATGCACACCATGAGAGGGCACATCGTGATGGTTGTGACAAATCCATTCCATCCATTCTTCTTGGGATCGAGGAATAGGGGTCCCGACCCATTTTGGTACAAGGCCAAGGCCCAGGTGGGCCGTCAACCACTCCTTTGGGCTATTATCGGCCCATATGACGTGATCTGTTGATCGGGTGGGCCTGATACTAGTTTTCAATGATTAATATAAGGTACTGGTTATGATGAAGGCTCGATTTGTCACTAACTAACTCTCAAGTGTTGGTGATAAGTGTGTTGTACCAGTATTCATCGACATAATGACTTTAATTTAGAGTGTTCGGATTGCCACACCTTCTTGACTGTCGCAGGGTGCATTCTGACTCCTGATGGATGACCTTAGTGTCGACCCGAATCCTCATCCTGTGTATGTCGAGTTCAAGTTATTTGGTTAATCTAATCTGATTTTAGGTTGATGCGGGTTTAAAAGGTAACACCCGTGTTCCAAAGGTACGGGGTGTTACAGACTTAGAATTTGTAGATTTCACAAATAGGGAGCTAACTTAGTTCTATTTGCTCAAATAATTTCAATCCACAGTTTTAATCGTAAAATTTATAACGAGAGTGGTCAAAATCTGTTGTAAAATGATAGATGAGAGTTTTTGGAATGAGAAAAGTGAAAAAGTGGAGAAAAGTGAATTTAAATAGAAAAAAAATGATAGTTTTTCGACCATTATGGGAGTAATGGTCATTATGCCTTGTAATGGCGTTTATGGCCACTTTAATGGATGATATGGTCTAAAAAAACTAACTGCCCCTTTTCACCCCTATATCATGTAATGGTCATAGCTGTTACCTATACGTATCAGCTTTTACGGGCGTATCATAACGAATACGGAACACCTTGCTTCCCACACTTTATGCTTAATCCAAGCTGCCACTTTCTAGACTTAGGAGGACCTATACATAGACGATGATTGAGCTCACTATCCCTCGTCGTCAACCCCATACTTTCTACCCACTACCTCCCCCCAAAGAGACCGCTCTTCCACCCCAAACCTCCCCACCTATTTCCCTAGCAATGCATCACTTATGCACTCCAAGCTTCTCAAATATGCCCCCTTCGATCCCAAGGCTTACACACTTCCTCCCACTTCATAAGATGAAATTTGTGCTTATCTTTCGTTCCCTTCCATAGGAAATCTCTTCTAATTTTCTCCAATCTATCCAAAATTGATTTCGAGCATTTAAACAATGACATAAAATAAATCAATAAATTTGACATCAATGCCATAATGAGAGTGATCCTCGCCCCAAAAGATAAAGATATAAACCATTATTATGAGAGCTTCTTAAGAAATTGCTCGATCACCTTATCCCACACACACTTAGGAGGCTTACCTATACACAAAGGCTACCCGAGATAAGTAGATGGGAACGATCCTACCGTGCATCCAAAAAGATTAGTGAAGGAAACCATTTCGTCCTTGGAAAGACCCACTCCCAATAGTTTTCTCTTGGAAATATTAATTTTGAGCACTGAGACTAATTCAAAACATATAATAATCTTATGCAAATTCTCCACCTAATCTTCATCGGCTTTGCATAACAAAAGCGTATCATCCACATACTAAAGATGGGTCAACTGAAAATCAGAATTGTCGATAACATATCTCCTCACCAACTTTTCCTTCAACCCTTTATTACTACCACAAACAGATAAGGGGATAAATGATCTCCTTGTTGCAACCCTCTAGATGATGACAAGTACCCATTAGGAAAGCCATTTACCAAGATCGAAAACTTTGCAGATGCAACACATGCATGAATTCAAGACCGCCATCTCTCACCTCACCCCAAACGACATAACATGTAATCGAGGAAGTCATAATCAACATGATCATAAGCCTTTTGGACATCCAACTTCACCCCCCCCCCCCTTCTCATCTGGCAAGCATCAATGCATTCATGAGCCACCAACACATTATCCGCAATCAGCCTCCTCGCTACAAATGGCTCCTGGGACTTTGATATCACTCCCTCAATTCCTTGTTTGAATCTTGTTGCTAGAATCTTGGCGACGATATTGTATGGCCCACCCAAGAGACTTATAGGCATAGTCCGATAAACTTTTCACTCCCTCCTTCAAGATCAATGCTATAAATGTAACACCAAGCTCCGGAGATAATGCACCTAAAACATAAAATTCGTTAATAAAACCAACCACGTCCTTTTTTACGATCTCCCAAAATTTTCGATGGAACAACAGTGAGAAGCCATTTGAACCGGCCGCCACTTTGTCACTCCGCAACTCGGAGATAGCATTTATGATTTCTTCTTCGAAAAAGGCCTTTTCTAATGATTATGCTACCTCCATTGAGATCGAATTGAAATGAAGTTTATCTAGCTTCAGTCGAGTCCAACGTTTCCTTTTTAATAGATTCTTGTAGAAATCAATTATTGCCGCGCAAAGATTGGCCTTACCTTCTATTCTTTTCCTCTCCACCAATACTGACTTTATTTTATTTACCCGAGCTCTTGCACTAGCCATATTCTTATCACCTTCCTTAAGCCAAAGCACCCTTGACCTTTGCCTCCATTTTATGATCTCATCCTCTCTTAGTCATGTGTAGTACTTCGATTGAACCTCCCTCCAAGCTCCATCTTCCTTTAATAGTTCACTATTTTCTTCCTTTAAATCTAGGTTTTGAATAGTATTCAAAATGGTCGACAATTCCTCTTCATGATGGGAAAGAACTTTTTTTTTTCCAAACATTGATCTTGTTCTTTAGGAATTTCAATTTTTGAAATAAGTTAAACCCTGCTCCCCCTCGGTTCAAGAAAGAGGTTCACTACTCTTTGATTAAGTTTGGGAATCCCTCTAGTTCTAACCATAAAAATTTAAATATAAAAGGTCTCGGCTCCCAATTCTCCTCATCTGATTCCTATTAAATTGGACAATGATCGGATATAGTAAGGTGTACCACGTGCCCACTGTTACCAATATGGTTATGGGTTGTATCGGCCTTTACGGCCCCATAACAGCCGATATGCCCCTTGCAACGATCAGAAATTTTTTTGTTCTAAAAAAAAAAATAAAAAATCCGTTAAATAAAAAAAATTCTAAATATTCCAAATATGCATTCATTTATAATTTTGAACGTGTTTATGGTGGTGTAACGGTCAACTCTTTGGTGAGAAAGTTGTATTAGTTGGTTTGCTGAATTTATGAACCTGACAGCCTGTAATTGACTGTAAAACGAATAGAATTAATTTCATGATAGATATATTACAATGAATTTAATATCAAAATATCTCACATGTATGGGTGTTTGCTATTATTTTCCATAATTTACTCTACAATTCTACATTATATGTCAATAAAATGGAACAAAAAAAAGGAAGTACTTAGATTTAATCACATGAAGAATTATAGTAAGCTTTTTTGAAAGATGAATTTGTATTGAAAATTGATATAGTTTAGCATATGAGTGTATTTTTATATTACAGCTAACTATTACTACTGCAAGATTATCGTTACTCTTAAGATAGAGCTATGTTACGATGAAGAAATATAAAGATAATTTGATTGGTATGATATGACTTGTTATGTTGATTTCACATTATAATTATATGTTTCCTGCTATGTAGGTACTTTGCGTCCATTTCTATTCTTTACTTCGATTGTTATGTCAGTTGGATCATTGTCATGTTGGTATTCAAGATATATTTTTGTTTTTATCTCTATGTATTTTTCTAATTGTTCTTTTCTCAACTGTTTTGTCTCTTGAACTTTTCAGTCATACTCTTTCACCAGATGACACATATTATCAATCTCAGCACCAGTTGTGCTTGCGTAGAAAGTGCTTCAAATATCTTCAAAGATATTTCCGTATACTATATCATTTTTTGTTTGGACAGAGCAAATGAAAAGAATTTAAATGCATTTGAATTCTTTAATATATTTATTGGTATACATGTGATATTCTAAATTTTCTTAAACATCTCAACTTAGTGTACGTATGCAATATTTAATGGAATGATTGTAATAAATTTATTGAAATATATACTTTAATAACGAATCAAGGAAATTTTAAATATTGGGTAAGCCACAAATGTAAGGATCACAAACAAGCAACTTACTAAATATTTTTTAGCTGTTCATTTAGAGGTAACCTATAGTTGAATTATTTTGAAGTATCATTAACACGACACGTGCATGGTGTACATGTATATAGCAGCACCCTTACTTACACGCGCAACTCTCCAATGAGTTCAAAAAGACATTTCACCTCATTTACTTCTAAATTCCTTATGGAGGATTTCATTTACATACACATTACTCATGTTTCATTTCATTTATATGTATTTACTTCCACTTAAATACACTTTAAAAACTATCTAGCTTCATTTACTCTCAATTATACTAATGTACCTCTATTTAATCTCATCCAAATGGGTCCTAATGAATGGGTTAGATGTAAACTCCCTGATGAGCCGCATGAAGATTTCAGTGATGGGTCCAAATAAGTCCTAATGAATGTGTTGGATGGAAACTCCCCGATGAGCCGCATGAAGATTTCAGTGATGGGTCCTAATCCCATTTTCTTTGATGTGGCCCACATGAGTCTCAGATCTGCCCCTTTTCTGGATGACACTATGAAATGATTAGTCGCAATTGATATCACCCAGTGTGCTGGCATATACTAAAACTCCTGGCAACTGCAAAGATGGCCAACCCCTCTACCGCTTCATCAAAATATTCTTACGCCGGGTGCTGGAATGTGGTCCACTTGAGATTTGTGTATCCCTCATGTTTGGTATCATACCATAAAATGATGGGTCCCACGGAGACCGACCATCATCCATTGGCTGGATTGGCCAGGAGAGTAGCCAATCCGTTTACCCTAGGAGCTTAGCCAATAAGCATCCACTCCATGCGAAGACGTATTTTAGCTCCTGGACCTTTATAACGGACTCATCGCAGTATGCATTTTAGCTTTATCCATCTCTATAAGTACAACGGTCTTTGTAAGTACAACGAAATACTCTGGCAGCGAGTGCTGTTTGATATACTTTTAAAATCACATGCATGGAATAAAAATAATAATTTAAAATCAAAGCGCACAAATTAGGTTTAATAACTTGGATCGGTCATGAAACTAATATTAAGCTTGATCATCAAATTGGTGTACATTTACTAAGGCTTAAAAATGAAAAAAAAAATCCAACAGTCTTATTCCAAGAAACAAATACAAATGATTAAGAGATCATGCATTGCGTGAAAAATGAAAAAAAATGACGGATTTAGAGATGGTTTTAGACCATCTCTAAAATTGCTTGGTTTAAGGACGCTTTAGAAACGGCCAAAAACCATCTCTAAAATTAGGGACGGCTCCTGACCATCCCTAATATTGTCTTTAAATGTTCTGCGTCCGCAAATAATTTAAGACAGTCTTTGACCGTCTTATATACCTCATCTGAGACGGTCAAAGACCGTCCGTATTAGAGACGATCTTCGACCGTCTTATATGCGGTCATCTGAGACGGTCACTGGCCGTCCGTATTAGAGATGGTCATTGACCGTCTTTTACTTATAATCTAAGACTGTCAAAGACCGTCTCTATTAGAGATGGTCCTTAGCCATCTTATTGCCTTATCAAAAACCGTCTTTATTAGAGACTGTCAAAGACCGTCTCTATTAGAGACTATCATAGACCGTCTCTATTAGAGACGGTCCTTAGCTGTTTTATTGCCTTGTCAAAAACCATCTCTATTAGAGACTGTCAAAGACCGTTTCTACTAGAGACTGTCATTGACAGTCTCTATCAATGACTGTCTCTGTTAGAGACTGTTACTGACCGTGTCTGTTAGAGACGGTCCTAAGCCGTCTTCTAGGACCATGGAAGACCGTGTGTATTAGAGATGGTCCTTAACCGTCTCTAATGCTCAGGTATGACCTGCAATAAAAAATAGTTAAGGAGCTTAAAAAAAATAATTAACAATGTTAAAAAAAAAAACTGTGATTTTATAAAAATCTAAATTTTGAAAAAAAAAATTAAGAACTTTGAATAATGTTTATAAATTTGAAAAAAAAAATATTTCAATAAAAAAATGATAATTTGAAAAAGAAAATATAAAAAATTAAACAAAATTGTGAAAAAAATGATATTTTGAAAAGAAAAATATAAAAAATTAAACAAAATTGTGAAAAAATTTACAAATTGTAAAAAAATATATATTTTTTAGAAAAGAAAACTAGATTTTGTATTTTGACAAAAAAATTAAAAAGTTATATAACAAAAGTGAGATTTTAAAAATGATATTTTGAAAAAGAAAATTTTAAAAATTAAACAAAATTGTGAAAAAATTGACAAATTGTAAAAAAATATATTTTTTAAAAAAGAAAACTAGATTTTGTATTTTGACAACAAAACTTAAAAAGTTATATAACAAAAGTGAGATTTTTAAAAAAAATGATAAGAGATCTAGAAAATTTTAAAAATTAAACAAAATTGTGAAAAAATTGACAAATTGTAAAAAAATATATTTTTTAAAAAAGAAAATTAGATTTTGTATTTTGACAAGAAAACTTAAAAAGTTATATAACGAAAGTGAGATTTTTTTAAAAAAAATGATATTTTGAAAAAGAAAATTTTAAAAATTAAACAAAATTGTGAAAAAATTGACAAATTGTAAAAAAATATATGTTTTAAAAAAGAACACTAAATTTTGTATTTTGATAAGAAAAATTGAAAAATTAGATAACAAAAGTGAGATTTTGATGATGTATATCCTAATTGCCCCTATGTTTCTCCAACCCATTTTTGGGCCGGGTATAAAACATTGTGTAGATTTAAATCTTAAGTGGACCACACCACTGGAAAGAATGATAATATAGTACCTCGCCATTAAAAATTATAAAGAGCCCATCGTAAGGTTTTAGTAATGTTTATTTGCAATCTAACTTGTTAATAATGTAAAGAAGATCTAGATGAAGGTAAACCACAAAGATCAAATTGATCCAATTTAATAGTTATTCATCATTGTTTTGATTGGTATGACCCACCTAAGATTATTGAGTTCTTATGATTTGAAATCACATCCTAAAATATGATAGAAAAATATATGAACGGTGTCGATATATATAAAATATATCAAGGTGGGCCCTACACGGTTAGAGTAACACCCATGAGGGCCCATTTGGCTGAGCGGATTGGAAGGGATTTGATGGTATTGGAAGGGATTGGAAGTTAAATCCCAGGATTGGCCGAGCATGCCAAACAGGCTGGGTGACCTAATTGCGGGATATAACAATCCCATGGATCTTAAGACAATCCACTGACAACACCATCATTACCTTTAAATCCCATCCAATCCACCATAATCCGTTCAAATTTGCATATGACGTGTTTGCTTAGAGGGATTGGAAGGGTTTAATCCCGGGATTGGCCGGGTGTGCGAAACAGACTCGATATAGCAATCCTGGAATATAGCAATCCAAGACAATCCACTGACAACACCATCATTATTCATTACCTTGAAATCCATGCCATCCACCCTAATACCATTCAATCTCTTCCAATCCACCCGACCAAATGAGCCCTAAAGGAGTTACCTAAATAGTGAAATGGTACTATAAGGTCACCTCATGGGAACTTCCGAGGAGGTTAATCTGTGTGCGCCCCACCATGATGTATGGACGGTGGGATTAGAAGGGATTAGGTGGGATGGGATTCATCTGGTCTTGTGCCAATTCCACTCCATGTCTGGGAAGAATGGAAAAGCTTGGAATTACATTAAAGGGAATTACATTGGGTCCGTGCCAATTTCACTCAATGTTTGGGAAGTTACATAGGTCCCACCATGATGTGTGGGCTATATCCACACCTTCCACTCATTTATTGAGATTATTTTAGAGCATGGGCCAAAAAATCAGGTAAATCTAAAGCTCAAGTGGACCCCACCATAGAAAGCAACGGGGATTGAATACTTACTGATGCAAACTTCTTTGGGGCCACATACATAAGTTTTGGATCTACCTCATTTTTACGCCCATGCCATAAAATGAGGTTATCAAACAAATAAATGATTTAGATATAACATGTGTGTTATTCACAGAAATTTTAAATGATGATGGGTACATCCATTCAATGTACCACCGTATTATCAACAAAGCATGGCATTAATTTTATCCCATGGCAATAGGGGACAATCCCTGCTATGGCTAATAATTATGTTTTTTTAATCCCATCCCACCTAATCCCTTCTTATCCCACCGCCCAAACAGACCCTTGAATCCCATCCAATCCACCCTAATCCATTCAAATTTTCCTATGACGTGTTTGGTTAGAGGGATTGGAAGGGATGAGAAGGTTTAATCCTGGGATTGGTCGGGCGTGCCAAACAAACTCGATATAGCAATCCCGGGATATAGCAATCTAAGACAATCCACTGACAACACCATCATTATTCATTACCTTAAAATCCATGCCATCCATCCTAATACCATTCAATCTCTTCCAATCCACCCGGCCAAATGAGCCCTGAAGGATTTACCTAAATAGTGAAATGGTACTATAAGGTCACCTCATGGGAACTTCCCATGAGGTTAATTTGTGTGCGCCCCACCATGATGTATGTAGAACATCAACACCATGCATTTGATGTGTCCCCTTTAAGTCCAAAAATCAGTCGTACACGAAACTCAGGTGGGCCACAACATCTAAAACTATGTGAAGACATCCCTAAAACATATAAAAACATTTAATTGGTGGGGCCCACATGAGTTTTGGATGTGTATGAAACTTGGGCCAACTCCTCGTCCAAGTGGGACACACATAATGAATGGGGTAGATCTATGAACCACATCTAAGTGGGCCCAATAAATGATTATGAATGTTTTAATGGGAGGGTAACCCTCTCAACTATAGTATGTGGTGTGGCCCACCCAAGTCATGGATTGACTTTATTTTTAAGCTCGTGGCCCAAAGTCATGGTTTATCCAAACCGTCAATCGATTTTTCCAGATCAATTTAGTGGTTGAGTCCACAATTAAAGCATATCCAAAGCTCAAGTGGACCATACCACATGAAACAGTGGGAATAATGATTTCCACCTTTGAAATCTTCCTATGGCCTCCAGTGATTTTTATTTGTCATCCGACCTATTCAATAGATCAGAAATACATGGATGAAGGGAAAACTAAAATATCAACTTGATCCAAAACTTCAGTGGCCTCCCAAAATTTTTCAATGGAAGATGTTCAGTTTATACTATTTTTTATGATTTGGTCCACTTCAGAATTTTATAGGCTTCAATTTTTAGCTTATGTAATAAAATTATATGTTAAAATGGATGGATGAAGTGGATAAAATGAATAAATCATGGTGGGTCCCACAGGATTTACTCAGTACGCTTGGAATGGATTGACTACCCCTGACACGAGCCAATGGCCGGTGGTCAGTGCTCTGTGGTCCCCACCATGATGTATGTGTTTCATCTATGCCATCCATATATTTTTACAGATAATTTTACAATATAAGACCAAAAATAAGATATATCCAAATCTGAAGTGCACCACATTACAGGAAACAGTGTTGAATGAGCGTCGACCATTAAAAACATTTTTGTAGCCACGAAAGTTTTGGATCAAGCTGATTTTTGTTTTTCCCTTCATCTGGTCCTGTATGACCAAATTAATAGATTGGATGTCAAATAAATAGTACAGTGGGCCTTAGGAGGATTTTAATGGTGGATATCCAATCACTATTGTTCTCATGTGGTGTGGACCACCTGAGATTTATATCCCTCTAATTTTTTGCCTAAACCTCTAAAATGATCTTTAAAAATGGATGAACGGAATGGATGAAACACATACACCATGGTAGGGCCCACAGAGCACCGTCCATCGACCGCCCAAAATTGGACGCGTGCTCAAACAGAGCGTCGCGCCCAATCCCTCTGCCTTCTCTCTCTCTCTCTCTCTCTCTCTCTCTCTCTCTCTCTCTCTCTCTCATACCCCTGCCCTCTTGTATCTCTCGTCACCCTCCCTCTGACCTCTCTCTCTCTCTCTCTCTCACCCCTGCCCTCTGCTATCTCTCGTCGCCCTCCCTCTGCCCCCCCCCCCCCCCCCCCCCCCCCCCTCTCTCTGTATCTCCCTCTCCCTCTCAACCTCTATCCTTGTCTCTCTCCCACTCCTCACGCCTGATTTCCCTCTCTCCCTCATGCATGGAGGGGTTTGAAGGGAGTGAAATAGAGATAGCAACGGTGATGATTGCAGAGGGCTAGGGGAGATGACAGCAGCGGGAGGTGGTTTTGTGACAAGAAAGGGGTTAGGGATTTGGGGCTTGCGACGAGAAAAAGGGTTAGGGATTTGGGGCTTGCGATAAGAAAAGGGGTTAGGGATTTGGGGCTTATGAGCAGGAGTGGTTTCTCTAGCAGGATTCCGACCAGCATTGGTAATCTATTGGTAATCCATGCCATCCATCCATCCATTTTTACATATCATATTAGGCCTTGATACCAAAAATGAGAGGGATATAGATCTAAGGTGGACTACACCACATGAAAACAATAGTGATTGGATATCCACCATTAAAACCCTCCTAAGGCCCACTGTACTTTTTATTTGACATCCAATCCGTTGATTAGGTCATACAGGTCCAAATGAAGGGAAAAAATATCAGATTGATCCAAAACTTTATATGGCCCCTAAAAGGTTTTTAATGGTCGACACTCATTCAACACTGTTTCCTATAATGTGGTCTAGTTGAGATTGGGATGTACCTCATTTTTTGTCTCATACAATAAAATGATATGGAAAAATAGATGGACGACAGGGATGAAATACATACATCATGGTGGAGACCACAGAGCACCGACCACCAACCCTTGGCGTTGGTGTCAGCGCGAGTAGCCAATCCGTTTCCTGAGAGAGACTTCAAGTCTCTCTCTCTCTCTGTCCTCTCTCACTCTCTCACTCTCGGTGCTCACTCTCTTCTCCTGCTCTCCTTCTCTCCACTTTCTTCTTCGTCCTCTCCAGACGGGGAAGGATTCCCGACTCGACATGCAACCTAACCCGACTTAGACGGGTGCGGCAGCACAACCGCACCACTTTCTGTCTCTCTCTCTCTCGTTCTCTTTCTCCCTATTTTCCCTCTTTATATCTAACTTCTTCTATTTCTTTCTTATCCCATTCCGGCCACAATGTTCAAATCAGTCAGCTTGACTAAGCCGATCCAACTCAGTGGCAAAGGGAAAAACGGTGGAGGAGAAGGCGACCGTTAATGGCAGACTCTCTCCCATTGCTTCTCCCTTCAATCTGACAGCATGGGAAAGTTCGTAGGGACCCTAGGGAGTTTATGGATAAGCTCTCTTGAAGCTCTAAGAAGATTTGGGAGATGGGTTCGGAAGTGAAAGAAAATGGTTGATTCTCAAGCCGCCGTAAGTTTTTCTCTTCCTCTAAAGCTCGGTTGACCGTGAGGTATCTCTCTCTCTCTCTCAATTTCTCTCAATCTCAATACCGATTGAAACGATTTGGGGATTTAGGGATTTGGGAATTTAGGGATTTATGGATTTGGGGATTTGGGGATTTAAGGATTTGGGGATTTAGAGATTTAGGGATTTGGAGATTTAGGGATTTGTAGATTTAGGGGATTTGGGGATTTGGGGATTTAGGGATTTGGGGATTTGGGGATATAGGGATTTGGGGATTTGGGGATTTATGGATTTAGAGATTAGTTTCCTTTTGATAACTGCAGAATTTGTTGAAAGTAATGGAAAATTACCAAGTGATATTTTATGAAATCAGGTCCCTCTCTTGTTGAGCATTGTTGTTAGTCATTGTTTTATTGTTTTACAATACTTTATGTTTGTTGAGAAAAAGGTTAGCTTTCTTTGAGCTTTTCTCTCCCTTTTTCGTAATTTCAGATATGTTTTTAGGGCTTTTTCCTAATGAGGATTTGAAATGGTTTTTTCAGATTCAACTCCCTTTCTAGGTTTTTTGTATGATGGGTATTAGCAAAGATTATATGCATGGTAGGTGTTTATTTTTTATCTAATGAAATGCTCTTTTATTGTCTAGTATGATTCTTTCTGATTTTATGGTTGGTTTGTGCTAGTATGGTGAAATGTTTGTGTGGAATTGGCCTTCAAGAGCTAGAAAATAGGGGATGTGAATTTTTTACTACCTCTGTTATAGAGTGTCTGTGTAACTGAATTCTATGTGCTTTCCACCTTGATGTTTGGCTAAAATTTTCTCTGTACATCTCTTGTACAAGTTCATATTAGGATTTGAGCCTGAAAGTCATGTGGCTCTAAAGTTAAGTGGGCCATACTATAACTAATAGTGGGGATTGAACGATTGGTGCTTCTATCCTAATGTGAACTGGTGGGAATTACTATTTCAACTGTTCCCTTAGAAAGCCTGACTATATTATTTATTTGATAGATATTTTTCTGTTTTATAACACGGACAACAGTATGTGGGAATGCCACATACTATTAACTGTGGTACATGCTTGCTAGTCATGTAGGTATCACTCTTACTGGGTCTTTTTATGCTTTTCTATGCAGTATATTATTTGTTTGATTGATATTTTTCTGTTTTATAACATGGACTCTTTTCAAGTGAAGTTTGGAGTAGCACCAATAGGTAATCATAAGAGGGAAATTTGACTTAGGTGGTTTGGCCATGTGCAATGGAGACCAACCTGTGTATGTCAATAGATCAGCCCACTTCTGAGAGTTATAGTAGTTTTAGTCTTGCTAATAGTGACCAACCTAGGTTTATGAAGTTGAAAGATCTTCTCTCCTTTGTACACTATCATGTGAATCTGGTATGTATAAATGGTTTTGAAACACTTGTAGATATCTGTGTTTTTGGTGTTGGAAAATAAGGCCTGATTGCTAGAAACTCTTTTTCCCCCCTTATATTTAGGATGTTGTTTGGGAGCCAATAACTCATGTTTAAAAATTGAGAATTGTGTTTGGGTTAGATTATTTGTTTTGAAAGATGTGTTCAGGTTGGATTATATATTCCTACTTGCCGAAAATTAGTTTTCAAGGCTGTTTTGGTTAATAATCTTGTTCTCGACTTTGCATCGAATTAAACCACATTCTCCATCATTTGTGCAGGCCCCCATCAATTTCTTTGAGTTCCATTCCTGCGAATGTACTTCATAGGCAGATACTTCATTCAGAATTAAACTGCTTCAAGTGTGACCACTTTGGCTAGCCATGTTCTTCTTACTGTAATGCATTAATGCTTTATGCTTTTTCGATACCTCGCTAAAGAAATTTCTAATATAACATTGATGATAATTTGTGCTTTATTTTCTTTGCAGTCAGCGTAAGTGAAATTAAAGCATTGTATGAGCTTTTTAAGAAGATCGGCACTGCTGTAATAGATGACGGGCTGATTAACAAGGTAGCCTTCCTTTAGCTATGAACAAGGGAAAAAGATCTATAGCTGATATAATTAGTTGATCTTGATTCCTATGTTATATGCTAGTCCAACCATAGTGACAGCTCTTATTCTTGACAATTTCTCAGCCTGGAAATTTCTTGGTATATTTTCAAATTTTGATGTTGTTCTTGGGATATTATAGGGAAAATTTAAATATGTATTTACATAACAAGTTTTTAGTTCATATTATGATAATATTGGGATAATATTGTGAAAAAAAAAAACATGATGTTTTAAAATCCATTGAGATTTTCAAATTATCATGATAATATCACGGTAATATCATTTATTGTATTTTGTGACATTATTGGGAGATTTTCAATATCTTGGCAATATTTGTCACACCAAGTCCATCCATGTATTCAACAATTTACATTGAAAAAAAAATGTTTAGTCATTTGGAGCCAAAGGATGTGATTTTGGGGATGATGTTGAGGTTTTTTCCAAAGACTTTGTTATGAGTTAAAAAAGTAGCCACTACCTAGAGGTAAAATGGATATTCCATTCATGGTTTTCCCAATTATTCTTCATGATGTGTGCCATCTTCTCTGATTTATTGTACTTTCCTCTTTTCATTTGAGAGACATCCTACTCTCTTTCTTGTGCAATATTGTATGTTCTTCAAAAAATAAGTAGACCTGCTACTCTGTCATTGCAGGAAGAGTTCCAATTGGCCCTGTGCCATCTAATGTTGCATTCTAGTATTGGGATTTCCCATGTTGCTCTACTTTCCCCAATGTGGATTAATGATTTCTGGAAGTATGCACAGATGCAATGATCCTAGCCATATGGTCATTGCCTTCAAATAGACTGTAGAAAATCTTTTTCTTTTTTTGGTGTATAACATTGGGGCTACTCCCTTACAGGTTGTTCATGGCATGACCCAAACTAGGGTGATGCTAGAGCGTTTAATAAATGTCATTTTAGAAACCCTCCTGGTTCAAAGGAACTTGACCTCAATCAACACATTTGAAACTTCTGCTGCAGTTACTGTTTATTCAAAAATCAGCCAAAAATAAAAAATATAAAAAATACAAAATGTTATTTTAATGACTAATCTAAGGCATGAATTTGTACATCTATTCATCCTACATTTATTCCAGTCAGAAATCTTAAACATACTGTCATTCAATTGTCAAGAGATGTTAGCAAGCTGCGGTAAGAGCAGTGAATTCCTCTGAAAACCTTTTGTTTTATATGCCTATGGGATCTGGAAAAAGGCACTTGTTGGCATCAGACAAAACACTCACCCCTTTGGAATTTCTAAGTAACTTTTAGTAAAAAGTTATAAGATATATCAGAATCCATCCAGATAGGTCAGAATTCGATGATGGGGGTTGCTTTTTGATAAATATCAAACAGCAAGCCAAATGATAAAATAATTTTTTTCCTACTAGCCGTGACCTCATGAGTTCCAACTTCCAACACAGCAAACTTCTTTTAGAATTCAATGTATTTTTATTTAATACTGAGACTGTTAAGAATGGTGTTCATGTTGTGTAATGTACATAGAATTGTGTAGAATTTATACCATATTGTAGATATGATGCAATTTGCTTATCAAATCAATGTGAATTTGATACTTGGATCACTAGAATAGACAAAGTAAACACATCACACAAGACTACCTGAATAAAGTGGTATAAACAACTTGTTAATGTTAAAGTCTTGCAGTAGATACGAGTTCTTGAATAATAATTTCACTGAACTTGGAAAAAAGCATAATGCCTCCACCTCCTAGAACGATTTCTAGTTATAGACCCATAAGGATGCATCTTAGAATCCTTATTAAATGTTTACCAAAGGGCTTACATGTTGTGCAGCTTGAAGCTCCCACAATTGTGTAGTGAATAATCTACAAGTTTCATTAGTAGGACTCCAATTAGGTGCCCAAAACAATTCCTGGTAGTAAGGATTTTCTAACGTCTACTACATGCTTATGTTCAACTGTAATTGTTGTCATTTCTATGGGTAGTGTGTTAAGTTACGATCTATAAAGACGACCAAAAGGCTGTGATTATTATGATGATAGTGACAATGAGGGAAGTTATGCTTTTTTTATATGCTCTAATATTTCATTCATCATTTCAGAGTATTGCAGTGGCCTTTTCACATTCGATGTGGATTTGTTGTTTTCTTAATGCCTCATTTAGGCACATGGACGGTTCAATTTTTTCTATTTTTTGTTTCATGTTGGGTGTTTAGGAAATGATCTCTTTAATGATACTAGTTGAAGTAGGTTCTGATACTTGTAAGTATGAAATTTTCTTGAATTTCTCTTTTGGTTAGTATTTTTGGGACTTTTTGATATTTCTAGTTGGCGATAATTGGTTTTGGCCTTTAGTTTTTCATGTTTTTTTGTTATTTATCCTCGAATTTTTATGGTTTTGTTTTGTTTTTTTATTTTATTAAAGGAATGTTCTTTGGTGTATCCTTTCAGCTGTTTTTGTTAGAAATTGAGCTATTCTAGTTATGATAGCATCTGATTTCATTTTCACCCATTTATTCATTGTTGTGGGGCTAGCTTTTGTCATTGCTACTATTAGAGATTGAGGCCAGTTGTTCTCTGACCTATATTTTTCAATAGAGAGTGATGGGTTGGCTCTTTTTTAGTCTCTTCTTAGATTTATTGCTGCTTTTATGGGGATTTAATGTTCATACCTTTCATTTCTTTTCTTCTTTTCTTTTTTTGCCATGCAATGGAGGTGTGAATTGTATTGTTGTTGTTTTTATATTGTTACCATTTTTTGATGGGATGATTAAAAGGCTTGTATTTCCTTATTTCATTGTTTGAATTTATTGCCTACGATGTCCCATCACCACCTTTTTTGTAAGATTGGTTAGATGATTATTCCATTTTTTCTTATTTTGTGTTCTTGCTATTTTTCAACTACTTGATGATGTGGTTGCTTACAAGTGAAAAATTTTCAAATTTGAAAGAGATTGGGATTTGGTCTTATAGTAATTCTTTTGTATTTGAATGGTAGAACTTACATACTGCAATCTCTCTTGTTACTGGTTGTTTGGATTGATCATACCTTTTACATATGAAATATCAATGCCATTAATCTCATCCAGAACAAAGGCAACAACAATTTATAACAGAAATTTCCCCAGATTTCCCTTTGCATTGATATTTCAGCAGAACAGCTGGTTAGCTACTCTGTTGTTGCATCTGGGGTGAACAGATATATCCCAAATTTCGTTCTTCCTCTCCTTATTCATGAAGGTGCATGATAATGGACATATATTTGATAAATGTATGTTCTGTCGAGAGATAATGGACAGAGCTTTAATATTTGGATGTTCTGTCTTATTCCCACTTTAAGTGGTGTTATTAGTATATGGCTGTCTAGGGATGTTCATATTTTTTGCTCATCTTATAAGATTTGCAGGTGAAGAAGACACTCCCATCAAGCTTTTCATGCATTTGAATCTCCTTGTAAGCATTCTTCTTATGATCTCTCAACTTACCAATACATCATCACTTTTGTTTTATTTCTCTGCTTTTCTTTTTTCGTTCCAAAGGTCTATAAGTTTATGTCTAGACCTTTGTTCATATACAGATGCATACAAAAAGATGTAGACTACATCTCTCTTGCATCTTACTTATTTTTCGCCCTTTTTTTTCTTTTTTAATGTTGGGCCTTTGTTGAGGGTCAAATACTGCATATTAGACCCCATTTATTACCTGAATTTACGTACATAATGCCGTTTAATGGCCCGTTTTGCCGTGTTTGTGATACAGGGTGTAGTTGAAAGCATGAACTGCAAAAAGTTGCTAAAAGTATGAATTTAACACTCTGTTGACGCCACAGGCAAGGGACGGACACCAGGAGATCAAGATTGATGAAATTACATGCCAAAGATCCAAGAAAAGCGAAAAAAACTGAAGTCAAGTGGCTTGAAAATCATGCAGAACGCAAGATTATAGGGTTTCCACCATCAGATCAGCTCCAAACTTCATACATGGCATGGGGACCATAAATTAACCGTACACATTAAATTTCAACTCCCAGGTCCCTACAGCAGTCGCCCAACGGTCAGATCAGTCCATAAATTGGTACATCGGGGCCCACTTGATCCATGGATTTGCCTGGATTTTGGTCTCAACCTTTAAAATGAGGTTTCAAAGCAGGTGAATGGAGCGGATTTCTCACAAACATCACAGTGGACTCTGCATGTACACGTGCGTGTACAGGGTATAGGTTCACCGGCCGCGCGCCGGTCTTCAAGAGCTCGGTTAGCAAGTGCTGACCGAGGAATCCTTTTAAATTCAAAATTTTTTAAAAGAAACCGACGCTGCCGGCGCCGGTTCCTCTCAATGGGGCCCACCTCTCATCCAAATCGTCCATCTGGACCGTTAATTGTGTACAGAGGGGGGGCATCCACCTCACCTAGGCGTTTTTTCTCTACCATGCAAAGCTGATGGGTGAAGATCTCAGCCGCATGCAAGATGAACGGTAGTACAAGAAATTGTGTGGACCACACCAAATCAACTCCAAATATACTCAATTCCAGATGTTTTTCCGTTCTGAAACCAATGGACGGAGAGGATTTCATTGAAAACTACACTGTGTGGCCCATTGACCATCACAGCGAGCGTCCGTGCGGGCTGTGTTCCGCAGAAGAGCCTGCGGACGAAGCTAGTAGGCCACCATCCGATCTCAATGGTCCAATCCGCACCGTTCATCAGCTTCCTAGGGAGCTTCTTAACCTTGCCTAGGTGGCAGAATTGCAAAAGAGGGCGAGTAGAGAAATCCATCCATTCAAAGAGCAGGATGGATGGCTGGTTTAAAATTCGATGGGCCACACCAAATTCAAGCCAGAGAGCGTCAAATCCAACTGATTTTTCAGCAGAATTTCAATGGTTGGATTGGATTTCTCCACAGACTCCAATCACAGGTCCTTCCACACGTCAGCGCAACTGGCGTGCGTAAGATCACGCACGACTGGAAAGTCTGGAATTTACGGGCAGTTGTGGCCCACCATAGGTGATCAGATGATTGATCCGAACCGTTCATCTGGAGCCCGAGCCAGGCATAACCTCAGTCATGAAGCTAGATCCAAGGTTGGGATAATCAGCTATCCCAAAAATTATTCCAAACGTAGCTGATTTTGCAGTTTTGCTGCGAAAGGAGTTTCCTAAATTCCTTGCTGCGTAAGAGTCCACCGACTTCAGCAGCTCGGGTCGCTTAACACACATATAAAATAGGAACGTCTGAAGGCAGAAGGGGCGTGGGCCGGACGTGGAGCAAAGAGAGAGAGAAAGAAAGAGAGAGAAAGAGAAAGTGAGAGGAATCCTTTATTTTTTTTCTTTTCTCTTTATTTAGTTGGAATTAGCTTGACTATGTGTGGCTAAACCTCCTAGCTAGGGCTAGGAGGTGAAGCTTGTAGTGAGATGGAAGGTTCTTAATTTATGTTTTATTTATTTATTTAATGCATGAATTGACTTTGATTTTAGTTAATTATTATGAGAATGTTTTAGGTTTTTAATGGTCTGTTGTGACTGAAATTACAATGGGTTTGCAATGGCTTTGAATATTTCCGTTCTCTTTAATGTTTATGATGTCAGGAAGCCCTGTTGTTCACCATAGTCTCCTGGGCATGGTTGGATGTCGGTACCCTTCCTATCTTGCATACATGTGATTGGGTGGTAATTAGTTTGATTCTGTTGTTTGCCATAGTCTTTGGGCATGGTTTAGTGATGGAATCCATTATAATTCATACACCTTTCATCTCTTTGAAAACTAGATCAACGGCAGTTCAGTAATTTCCATAATTTTTTATGCAAGCATAAGTTCTCCCTGATCTCTACAAGTGGATCCTCTGAATCCCTAGTTTCCTATCTCTGATTTGTTTTCTAAGTTTTAGATTAATTATTCTACAAGTATTCCACCATTGCTAATTGATTTAGAATTCATCTTAGCCTAGTTCTAGTTCTAGATAATTTTAGATAACGTACAAGTTTCAGTCCCTTGGGATTCGACCTCGGTCTTACCGAGTTGTTACTACATCACAACCCTGCACTTGGGCAGTGAACAGCCTTGTTCCACAATTCAACTTCTTTTCATGTTTCCATACACGTGTTTCTATGTATACATGCATGTAGAGCTTCGTGTTTCTTTATCCTACACTAAAAGAAATTTGCAAATATATATATATATATATATATATATATATATATATATATATATATATATATATATATATATATATATATATATATATATATATATGATTATTTTGTTATGTAACTAGATATTTGTGCGTTCACCTTGTTTTGCATGCATTGACCTGTTCATCTCGATCCAAAGAAGGAGTAAAGCTGAAAATATTGTCCCCTTCAAGATCATTTCATTTCTTTCTAAGGCTTTAAATATGAGCTTAAAGATGAGCATCAAGTGAGATTTTCATGGAGAACATTACATTGAAAATCCATCCCAAGTATCTTTCTACTTTCATTACAACCAGACATTAATTTCATATATTATAATGAAATTGATGGGGACATCATACAAAATGAATGTGAGTGGATGTGATTAATTAGCGAAATGAAAGTAGAGTTGGAATGAAAATAAGAAAAGAAATCAAGAAGTCATGAAACAATATTAAGAAAGTGTCAGGCCTCTATACTAAACAAGAAGTTGTGAAGATTCTTATGTAATTCTTATATTTTGCAACCATATTGGCAACCACACAATAGAGCAGTTGCACGGAGACTTCAGCATATGGGATGGAGGGCTGATGGTGGTCGTTGGCTTCTAGTGCGTGGTGGTGGATTTTACCTTAGCAAAGGCACAAGGGTAAGTAAAAGAGAAGAACTTCCTCATTTTTAAAGAAAAAGAGAGAGAGAGTATGTGTAACAGTGTTCTTTCTTCTGTCAGTGACATTTGTAAACCCCTTTTCTTGAATAGATAATGAGTGTGACAAGATCTATCTCTACAAATGTGATGGTTTGTTAGGTTTTCCAACATCTATTGACTGAATACCCATGTTTATGTCCAAGTTATATAGATGACCGCTGAAAAATTGAATTCCGTTCCTTGTTTAAGAGCTAATTGATAGGTTAATAGACCATGAAAATGAGATGAAAAGAAGACCCCTATCACAAACCTTTCCATTGGACAAAAGGGTAACCATAACCTTTTCTGCACTCTCTAGCCATGATTTGGTGGGGCTTAACTGAGTTGAAAGAAAATACTATGCAAACTATATCCTCATTAGGAGAAGAAAAAAAAAAAGTTGGTTGAACATCTGTTAATTCTACCATTTTCATGCAGGACTGGGCATTGTCCCTTTGATGCTATTGTTCAATGAATTCCTATTAGCCAGTCTAGTTGATGCCTATTTCCAGTGGAAATGGGTCAACTGACCAGCTGGGGTCCCATCCAATTCTTTAAAGCTACAAATGTACATTTTCTATGGTTAGTTTCTTCCAAGTTCAAAGGTGGTTGGAAAAATTCTAACCATTTCATTAGAGTAGGCCATGTCTAACTTTGTTTTTTGGAGTTCCAAGTGTATATTTCTCCTCAAAATTGCAGGGCTAAGGATTATACTGCAGTAGAACAACCTGTGGAAGCATTCACGAATATCCTTTTCTTATCTGGAACTACAAGTAACTTGAAACCTTTTAACTAAAACATCTCAAAGATCTTGATGCTTCATCTTGCATATTTCATGCAAATTTCAATTGCCTGCTTGGCTTCTTTATATTTTTCTTTTTGGTTGCATTTGAGTGTTTAATTACCTGCTTGCTTTCTTTTCTTTTCTTCTTTCTTTCTTTCTTTTCATTGTAATTCTCTGACTGTTTTAGATCAATAAGGGACGTCCCTGTATTCAAGGAAAGGTTCCAACATGACAATGACGGTAAGCTTAACTCTAAATATCACCTTTATAATAAGAATTTATGCTCTTTATTGTCTGTTTTTGAATTATAATTTTTTATATAATTGACACCTTTTATCTTGGAATATGATCTATGAAGTAGCATATGAACATAATCCTTATCAAAATCCACACCTAGGGGAGCGCAAATAAGAGGATTGATTTTTATGGACAGAAAATGCTTACAGTGAATGTTTATGAGTACTTGGTAATTTTGGAGTCCTTGGTTAGGGTTTGGGCTGAAAGCACGAGTATTGGAGCCAACGCTTTCGGAGTTCGAACTAATTCTTTTGAAAAATAGAAAAATAGGAATATTAGTAAATATGGATGTTCTTGTTAAGAAGAAAATGGAAGATGGATTGAATAAACATAAAAGAGATTTTTTTTCTTCTTTTTCTTTTTTGCTTCAAGAGAGAGATAGACGGAGAGGTGAGAGTGGGGAAATCGAGAGAGAGTGGGGGAATGAAGTGGCCGTGTGAGATTTGAAAATAACGAGTGTAATTTGGTTAGAAAATGACGTTTCGCATGTGTGGCGTGCATTTCTTTTAAGACAGTAATTTAATTTTACTGAAGACAATTGAATTACATAGGCAAGTGTTTAATGCAGGGAACTTCTCTGGAAATGTTATTCTGATAACTAACCTGATGAGAGTAATTTGTGGTTCAGTTCCTGGACCAATCTCTCTATCATATTCAAAGAAATTCACATTTTTCTTTTTGTTTCTTACATGGTTCCCTGTCCCATTTTTGTTTGACTTGAAAGTAAAGGTGATGCATCTTCTTATTTATTCAATCATGGAATGTAGGATGTTGCTGTTAAGGTTCTTATAGATCAGGACTTTCATGAGGATCAACTGAAGGAATTTCCAAGGTAGGTATGCATTTGAAACATTGCTAATAATGTTCTTTAAAACTGTATCCATTTATGTATCCGGATGTGCGTCGGAGCTATCTGGATGTTGAGCGGGGGTCCTTGGAAGGTGGGAACTGTTGTTATGACCATGATGAAGCTGTCCATTTTCTATGGATAACATTGGAGGGGCCTGTCCATTTGGACAAGCCGTGTTTATGTATTTTCTCGCAATTAATGGAGTAGACTTGGATGTGCATCGGAGCTATCCGGATGAGCGGGGGTCCCTGGAAGGTGAGAACCGCTATTATGACCATGATGAAGCTGTCTGTTTCCTATGGACAGCATTGGAGGTGCCTGACCATTTGGACAGGCCGTGTTTATGTATTTGCTGGAAATTAATGGAGCAGACTCGAATGTACGTTGGAGCTATCCGGATGATCGGGGGTCTCTGAAAGGTGGGAACCGCTGTTATGACCATGGTAAAGCTATCCATTTCCTATGGACAGCATTGGAGGAGCCTGGCCATTTGGACAGGCCGTGTTTATATCTGTATTTACAGGGACCACACCCTTAACCTAAACCACACCCTAAACCTATAACCTAAACCTATTCTCAATTCCCTAAAGCTATAACCTAAACCTAACCTTGTTTTGCATGTATTAACCTGTTAACCTATTCTTAATTCCCTAAACCTAAACCAAAACCTATGACCTAAAACCTTAACCTATAACCTATAACCTAAACTTAAAACCTATAACCTAACCTTAACCTAAACCTAAAACCTAAACCTTAACCTATAACCTAAAACCTAAACCTAAACCTAAAACCTAAATGTATTCTCAAATCCCTAAACATAAACCTACACCTAATCCTAATCTCAACTCCCTAACCTAAACCTAAACCTAAACTTGAAAACCCAAACCTAAACCTGATCTCGAACCTGAACCCAATTTTCTAAACCTAAACCTTAACCTATTCTCAATTTCCTAAACCTTAACCTATAACCTAACCTAAACCTAAACCTATAACCTACACTTATAACCTAAACCTAAACCAATAACCTTAACCTATAACCTATAACCTAAACCTAAACCTAAAACCTAAACGTATTCTCAAATCCCTAAGCCTAAACCTACACCTAATCCTAATCTCAAGTCCCTAACCTAAACCTAAACCTAAACTTGAAAACCCAAACCTAAACCCAATCCCGAACCCGAACCCGAACCCGATTTCCTAAACCTAAACCTTAATCTATTCTCAATTCCCTAAACCGCAGCTTATAACCTAAACCTAAACCTAAACTAAACCTATAACCTTAACCTAAACCAAAACCTATGACCTAAAACCTAAACTTATAACCTATAACCTAACCTTAACCTAAACTTAAACCTAAAACCTAAACCTAAACCTAAACCTAAAACCTAAATGTATTCTCAAATCCCTAAACTTAAACCTATACCTAATCCTAATCTCAACTCCTTAACCTAAACCTAAACCTAAACCTAAACTTGAAAACCCAAACCTAAACTCGATCCCAAACTCGAACCTGATTTCCTAAACCTACACGTTAACCAATTTTCAATTCCCTAAACCTATAACTTATAACCTAAATCTAAACCTTAACCTTAACTTATAACCTTAACCTAAACCAAAACCTATGACCTAAAACCTTAACCTATAACCTATAACCTAAACTTGTAAAACCTAACCTTAACCTAAACCTAAAACCTAAACCTTAACCTATAACCTATAACCTAAACCGAAGTCTAAGCCTAAAACCTAAATGTATTCTTAAATACATAAACTTAAACCTACACCCAATCCTAATCTCAACTCCCACACCTAAACCTAAACCTAAACTTGAAACCCAAACTTAAACCTGATCCCGAACCCGAACCCAATTTTCTAAATCTAAACCTTAACCTATTCTTAATTTCCTAAACCTATAGCTTATAAACTAAACCTAAACCTTAACCTAAACGTAAACCTAAACCTAAACTTAAAACCTAAATGTATTCTCAAATCCCTAAACCTAAAACCTACACCTAATCCTAATCTCAACTCCCTAACCTAAACCTAAACCTAAACTTAAAAACCCAAACCTAAACCTGATTCCGAACCCGAACCCGATTTCCTAAACCTAAACCTTAACCTATTCTCAATTCCCTAAACCTTAACCTATAACCTAACCTAAACTTAAACCTATAACCTCAAACCTAAACCTAAACCTAAAACCTAAATGTATTCTCAAATTCCTAAGCCTAAACCTGCACCTAATCCTAATCTCAACTCCCTAACCTAAACCTAAACCTAAACTTGAAAACCCAAACCTAAACCCGATCCCGAACCCGATTTCCTAAACCTAAACCTTAACCTATTCTCAATTCCCTAAACTGTAGCTTATAACCTAAACCTAAACCTTAACCTAAACTAAACCTATAACCTTAACCTAAACCAAAACCTATGACCTAAAACCTTAACCTATAACCTATAACCTAAACTTATAACCTATAAACTAACCTTAACCTAAACCTAAACCTAAAACCTAAACCTTAACCTATAACATAAAACCTAAACCTAAATGTATTCTTAAATCCCTAAACCTAAACCTACACCTAATCCTAATCTCAACTCCTTGAATCTAAACCCAATCTCGAACCCGAACCCAATTTTCTAAACCTAAATGTTAACCAATTTTCAATTCCCTAAACCCATAGCTTATAACCTAAATCTAAACCTTAACCTAAACCTATAACCTAAACCTAAACCAAAACCTATGACCTAAAACCTTAACCTATAACCTATAACCTAAACTTCTAACCTATAACCTAACCTTAACCTAAACCTAAAACCTAAACCTTAACCCATAACCTAAAACCTAAACCTAAGCCTAAGCCTAAGTCTAAAACCTAAATGTATTCTCAAATCCCTAAACCTAAATCTACACCTAATCCTAATCTCAACTCCCTAACCTAAACCTAAACCTAAACTTGAAACCTAAACCTAAACTCGATCCCGAACCCGATTTCCTAAATCTAAACCTTAACCTATTCTCAATCCCTTAAACCTATAGCTTATAACCTAAACCTAAACCTTAACCTAAACGTAAACCTAAACCTATAACCTATAACCTAAACCTAAACTTAAAACCTAAATGTATTCTCAAATCCCTAAACCTAAACCTACACCTAATCCTAATCTCAACTCCCTAACCTAAACCTAAACCTAAACTTGAAAACCCAAACCTAAACCCGATCCCGAACTCGAACCTGATTTCCTAAACCTAAACCTTAACATATTCTCAATTCCCTAAACCTATAGCTTATAACCTAGACCTAAACTTAAACCTAAACCTATAATCTATAACCTAAACCTATAACCTAAACCTAAACCTAAACATAAAACCTAAATGTATTCTCAAATCCTTAAACCTAAACCTACACCTAATCCTAATCTTAACTCCCTAACCTAAACTTGAAAACCCAAACCTAAACCCGATCCCGAACCCGAACCTGATTTCCTAAACCTAAACGTTTACCTATTCTCAATTCCACATCGTCTGCTAAATCCTATCTTTATTGTATTGGAATGGAATAAAAGATTGGCCTAAACCACCCAAAGACCTTCAAATTCATATGTAGCCCACCTGATTATTGGACTTGAATTTTTGGCCTCACATGATCATCATGGTGGAATGAACTTGTTGTATGGGTTGAATGTGATGAACATACCATGAGAGCCTAAAAATGCTTTACCTTGACACTTTTTAGGGAAAAATCAAAAGAGAAAAAAAGGTATTTTGGTCAATTGATTCCCCTAAAAGCATATTCTAGTTCTTTGCTTAAGTCATTGTTGGTAAAATCTTTCAACCTGGTAATTAATGGCATATTTTTTAATTCATTTATTTTATTTTTATTGAATGCTACATTTTGACTTTTTTTTTTCTTGTGTGCAGGATTTTAATTAATTGTGCATAAATTTAGGCCTAAAAGTACTTCAGCCTTTTGATGCCACTCGTGTTAGGAGTAGACCACAGAGGATTTATTTTTTATTTATTTATTTTTATTCAAGACCATTTTCAATTTATTGTTGTAAATATTATATATTTTTTTATTGTGAAGTAATATAAATTTTATTTAATATTTAGTTTTAATTGTATTGCAACATTTTTTTTATGTTTAAAATATTAAAAAATACAGGTTTCAATTGAATTATATATCAATTTTTTTATTATCAGGTCTTTCATTTTTAGAGACGATCCATGACCGTCCTTTTTTAGAGACGGTTTATGGTCGTCCTTTTAAGTAATACGATGCCTCAAAATATGACGGCCCTTGCGACGGTCCAAGACCGTCCTTTATGGCCCTTTGAGACGGTTTTCGACCGTCCTTTTTTCACTGTTTTAGCGTAGTGTATGGCCACTAAAAAAATACTTTTTCAGGCTTAGAAGCAGTGTATTCCACAATATAGATAGTTTTATTTGTGTTAACATGATGTAGAGCGGGTCGCGGACATTTACATGGCCAAGATAGATCAGAAAAGGCTCGGTCGACGACAGAAGTGATCCGGACTGTTGGATCTTAGATCGGGCGTATCTCGCAATCCGGAATGAGTTATCTGACGTAAAATATATGATTTTGGGGTAGAACGAGCTACTTTAGCAAACCAACCCTGCTATGCTGGGTTGCGTAGTCTGGATTTGTGAGAAAACCCCTGATCGACTGTCGTTTCCCCATTTTATTTTCATTTTTACTATAAATAGTAAGATTTAGTTTGATTAAAGCTTTTCATCCGTTGGGCTTTAGGAGTTGTGTCCAACATGAAAAGTGCTTAGGATAATTAGGAGAACGGTTTGGTGAAGCTAAATAGGACACACACTATTTTTGGCCGAAAACCTTGTGCACTAGTAGACATCATGACCGTCTATAAATAGTAAGTTTACTATTTATAGTAAGTCACGGATTTTAAGAGTTTCAGTTGTAGTTTGTGTCTGATTTCTTTCCTATTGCTTGGTTCCCTTATTTAAAGGGATGTAAACTCATTTTTATTCAGTCATTAATCAATTTCGAATTTACTAGAATTTATTTCTATTCTCTTGCTTTCTTTCCTCATGGATTCGAGAAGTCTCTGTAGGAGTCTAGAGAAGCTGTGTGGATTTGTAGTTATCCTTGAGGAAGATGGTGATCGACCTCATCACGTTCATCCCTGTGTCATAACATAGACCATGTGATTAGTTACAAGTGCCTACGTATCAAGCGCCATAGGCAGCCAGAGTATCAAATAGCTCAGGAGCAGATTAGGTGTTGCTTGGGCCTCGGGACGGGGTTAGCTACTGACAGAGTCAGTACCGAACTCGCTGCCGAAGTGACGTGACCAAGTTTTGTGGACCCAACCATAATATATGTGTTGTATCCACACCGTCCATCCATTTTGATAGATCATTTTAGGGTATTAGAAAAAGAACGAGGCAAATCCAAGGCTCAAGTGGGCCCCACCACAGAAAAGAGTAGGGATGGTGACAACCAACATTGAAAATTTCCTAAGGCCCACCGTGATGTTTTTTGAGATCTAACCTTTTCATAAGTTAACATAGATATCGACGAAGGGAAAACACAAATATCAACTTGATTGAAAACTTTCGTGGCCCCTAAAAAGTTTCTAATGGTACACATTCAATCCCTACTGTTTGTTATGGTGGGCCACTTGAGTTTTGGATCTATTTCATTCTTTGGCTAATGCCATAAAATGATCTCTCATAGTGAATGGACGGTGTAAATACAGTACATACATCATGGTGGGCCCATAAACATGGTCAGGTCACTTCAGTAGCTAATCCGCCTCCCCTCTAGAGTGCTGCCCTGACCGTGAGGCCCACCTTAATATATGCATTGTATATCCACGCCGTCCATCTATTTTCCAAGATCATTTTAGATCACGATGTGAATGATCCAAATCTAAGGTGGACCATATCATAGGAAACAGTGGAGATTGATGGAGCCACAAAAGTTTCGGATCAAGCTGATTTTTGTGTTTTACCTTACCAACAGGTTTGACGACGAATGGACATTACTGAAACAACGGGTCTTAGAAATTTTTTAACGGTGAGCGTTCAATCACAATTATTTCCTATGGAATGGTCCACCTGAGATTTGGATCTGCTTCATTTTAGGCCTTATGCCCAAAATGATCTGGAAAAATGGATGGACGGTGTGGATATAGAATATATAAATCAAGGTGGGCCCCACGGTCGTCGCACCGTGTTGGGTGAGGCTCGTTCTTATCTGCACAACTAGCAACTCCCCTGTAGATAGTCCGTCATCTACCGCCATCTTCTTTACGTTCTCTTCTCTCTCTCAGGGGAGTGAAAGAGACAGCAAGAAACACTCTCGGACTCTCTCTCTCTCTCTCTCTCTCTCTCTCTCTCTCTCTCTCTCTCTCTCTCTCTCTCTCTCTCCATCTGTGCTTTAAATGGAGGAAATCAGGAGATTGCAACTAGCTTCAGCTCCAAAACCCTGTAAGAATCTCTCAAATCTCTCTCACTTGATTTTTGCTCTCTCAGTGAAAAAATTGAGCTGTTTTAATCTGAACTCTTGCTATTTGTTTTTTTTTTTTAAAAAAATAAAATTATTATTATTATTATACACACTACAACAAAATGGGCTTTTACCGGCGGTCAAAACCGCCAGCAAAGGTCCCAAAAACTGTCGGCAAAGGGTTCACTGGCAGTCTCGCAACTGCAAGCAAAGACTCGATCGGTAAAGGTGTTGCCGACGGCCAGCACCTTTTACTGGGGGTTTTGCAGGCCGCCCCTAAATTGTCATTAGCTACGAATAAAATCCGTAGCTATAGAACCTATGGTTACCGACAATCTGTAGCCATTGCAATTTTGTTACAAATTTGTTGTTTCAATCTCCCCCCCCCCCCCCCCCCCCTGGGAAAAAAAAAATGATTGCAGGTAAATCAGTAATGTGTACAAATATAAATGTATAAAGCACACAAGAACTTAATTCAAAATCTTTTTTTGTATAGAATAATTGTAAGAAATCCTTAGTTTTCATCTGATGAACTGCTAGAACCTAGTGTGTTAAAGCAAAAGAAAAGGTGTAGAAAGATCTCTCTACACCACCTTATTTACAATGTTGTAGGTGAAAGAACTACTTTAATAATACAATCCAGGCCCACTTAATCCTGTCTCAAAGCATAAGGAAAAAAAAGAAGGAGAAGGATTAACAACAATAAACATGAGCTTTCAATCAACCAGTCTTCAATTGGCTTCAAAGCTTCCTTGGTTTCCTTATTCGTAGCCCCCTTTCCCTTTGTTGCCTTCATTTTAAGGAAAAATTTTCCTATAAGAATGAAAATATAAATTAACAGCAGTCAATAAAATAGCAGAGCCCAAACAAGAACTCCAATTTGGGGATCACTTCCCAAGACTTCCTGTCCTCAACAGACAGATTGAGATGTGTCAAGTCTACTTTGCCTCTTATTTTATGTTTTCTTTTTTTTTACAATTTTCTTTAGCCTGATTAATAACATTCAACAATTATGAGAGAGAGAGAGCAGACCAGAGCAGCAAAACGAAGCAAAAGAAGTGCTAAAAGAATGCTTGCTTTCATATGACGATAAAGGTAAGAAGACTCAAGACAAGCATTCTTGTACATATGGATAGACCAGCCAAATGCAAATAACTCACATGATAGCCAAATGAAGATATACTCATGATTAATGCATAGAATTCACTGAAATACAATAAAAAATTAAACCATAGAAACTAAAGTTTTAAGTATCATCTAAAAAGGAGGAAATAACCTTAGACTACGACTGATCCATAAAAAAGTTAAACCCAAGCAACATTTGAACCTACCAGGATAGATACTAAACTGCCAAGTTCAATATGATAAAAGGGTTAAAAGAATCAAAGAATTCATAATAGTGACATGACACACGAGACTGTGTTTAAGTCTAGGCTAAAAAATATTCAAGTATTGAAACAACAAAAGTAAAAATATCCAATTAGCTAACGAAAGCCCAGAAACCCAAAGAACATATGACATGTCAAACACGCATCCCAATAAATTATGTGTGGCCGTTTAACCAAAAGTAAATTTTTGTGCAAAAGATCATAAAGAGACCAATTTAGAGGCAAGGACCCCAATGCATGAAGACCACTAGTGCAAGAAATATGGGGAATGATATCTTTCTAAGAAGAATGAAGAGGTAAATTCAGTAGAAGAGAACGTATTCAGACTTCAATTCGTACCTTTCACCAAGATAACTTGACTGAGAACATATTCTCTTTCTTGTGGATCGAGCAATAGTTGTTGGGCCTTTGCCAATGTTGTTCACAAGTCAATAATTGATTGTCAATGAATGTTTCAAACAAGGATGAAGAGAACAATGTAAGAACTGAGTAAAGATTTCAACACCGGGTCAAGGGTTTGAGTACCCATAGGTGGTGAAATTCCACCACAGCGTGCGTGTGTGTGCATGTGTTAAAAATAAAAATAAAAATAAAAAAGAACTAAGTAAGAAATGGTAGGACATGTCTCAAACCTAAGAAAACGCATCCTCCATACAGTCCAGTTTCAAAGTGAAGAAAAAAGACTCTAATAGCCACATATCCTCTCTTTTATATGGGATTTGCAGTTTTATTCCACCAAGCAACAATGTAATTGTACATTGATATCAAATACCTTCCAGGAAAAAAGAAGAGTCATAAATCTTTTACGTAAAATAGTGAGTCCAATTTCCATCATATAACATTCACTACAGAATATGAAGACAAATCAAGACTTGTAGACAGCAGTCCATGGTACTAAAGTTCATGGTATATTAGAAATAAGCAGATCGAATTACTTACTTGTCAACCGGGATGTTCTGAATGATAAAGTTTGACATAGAATGGCCATACAGAGGGTAATCGATAAAGTTCCTATATGAATGAAAAGTTTGCTACCCAAATTTTCTAGAACCATATAACATCAAGAAAAGAAATCTGGTATCATTTCCTCTACAAAACATGAGAAAATACCATACCATCCAGCCCATATGGAATACTATCCATGTAAAACTAGTCTGATCTACTTCGATCGAAATCATTTTTCAGCTTCCCCTTGCTAGGATTTCACACACATATCATCACACCTAGAAATAAAGTACAAGGAAAAAAAATCATTCTTTTATATAGTACCTAGAGCTTACTTTAATTTCAAATGTGAAAAATTAGAAAGTAAACAATGGAATGCAGAAAAGAAGAAGAAGAAGATGCAGAATTAGGACATGTGGAACACTCAATCATCAATCGGGATTGTTCATTCAATAGTATCAACGCTTGTTTCTTTACCTTATCATTTGTATCAGCGCTTCTTGTTAAGATTTTAAAGAAACCTGATAGTGTGGGATTACCTTCGAATCTTTTTGGATCTGCCCTACTCTTGGGCTCATCCCATAAAATGATATAACAAAATGGACACATGCATCATAGTGGGGCGCATAGAGCTTTGACACCAGCAATAGCTTCCTGCTGTTGAGGTCACCAGCCAAGCTATGCCCCTTCTTTTTTGAAGCCCAGGAACAGGCAGATCTATGTGGGGCCTACCATGATGTTTCTTTTCCACCAACCTCTTCATAAGGTCACACAGACCTAGATGAAGGGAAAACATAAACATCAGCTTGATCCAAAACTGTTATGGCCCTCAAGAAGTTTGCGAGGATAGGCATGGCTTTATGGGCCACAGAAGCTTTAGATCAATCTGATTTTAATGTTTTCCCTCCATCTAGGTTTATTTGACTTTATGAATAGGTTGGTGGAAAATAAACAATCTAATTTGACTAATTTTGAATATAAACAGTCTGAATAATGATCAGGTTGGTGGAAAATAAACAGTCTAATTTGACTAATTTTGGACAAAAAAAAAATATAAATACAATAGTACCAAATTGATTTTAACTATGTCCAAGATGGTAGGACATGACACAACCCATACTCAACCCAATTCTGATCAGGCTGGGTCCATTGGGTACCTTTTGGACAAAATCCAAATCAAACAAGAGGTAAAGCAATCAAAAGCAGAACATCCATATTGGAGACTTCAATACCTAAAAATGAAGCGTGGGCGCCTAAAATTAAGCAAACAGATTAAAATGTTAAAGCAAAAAATACCAAGCTCTTTGCCAAATGACCAAAAAACACTAAACTGCATGAAGATATTGCCAAATGCAAAGGCAGTCTAAATCCAAGACAAATGAGTACAGTAGCTTAGGAAAATAGTGAATATTAACAAAAGATATGTGATACTTTTGCAGTGTAAGAATATGCTTTAGGATCTAAACATTCTTTCAAAACATTTAATAATATATTTGAGACTCATGAATATGAGTTTCTACTTTCTAATTTTTATAAAAGAAACCATATATATATATATATATATAATTTCAAGATTGTATGCATAAAATGACCATTTCTAAAAACAAGGGATCATGATTAGGATTGCTTATCTGTTGGAATATCAGGGTATGTTCATGCTTTCCCTATTAAAACCCACCGAATGTCAAGAATGGAGCGAAGGAATTACCAGGCATACGATGAATCCCATTCTGTATGGGACCAGAGGAACCTTTGGTGGCATAGGGTATTTCATCAGATGGTACTGTGCTCAAGCAAGTGATTGAACATGAAATGTAAGAGATCAAATCTCTATTTAGAGAAAAGATGGATTCAATCGTGATTCCTTCAAAAACTTAACAGCACACGAGTCATGGGAAAATGTATTAACTTGTCTTACAAGTTTAATGTCTTCGCAAGAAACCTTCCCGCCATCATTGCTGGAGATGGATAGCGAACCTGAATCTGCTCTGGGAACCTCAGCTGGAGATCCAGGCCATTCACCAGCACTCTTTACATTTTGTTGTCTCATCCACCATACACAGCATAAATTCATGTGAAAACAAACCAATCAAATTATATAGCCCATTGTTGGTTAAGTATAGACCGAAAACCCTCCCATCGATAATCATAACCATCCAATTGTTGGCCGTTGAGTGAACCACTAAAAGCAAAACATTCGGCGGCTTAAATTTAACAAGAGAAAAGAAAATGGCTAAGATCATCTGATCACTAGCAATTCGGCGATATTTTTCACCATGGGGACCACAATTTGGATTTCGTTGTTACAGTGGGTGAGATTGTAATTTTCCTTTAATTTTCCTAATCCACGCTCCTCACTCATATCCCATCTTCTCTTTCTTTTAATTTTCCTTTTTGTCTTAAGATACCCTCCCTGTTAGACAATAATTCAAGTGTCCTTCATGACAATAGTAAAAGGATAATTCAAGTAGTGAACCTAGCATCATTGTTTTACACAAAAACAACTACTTAAACCTAATACATAATGATTTGATTTTATTTGAAAAAGAAAAACAGTTGTATTGTCCGAAGTAGCAGAGAACAAATTGATGAATCATGTCTAGCCAGTTCATATGAAGTCAAAGCATCCACTAACTGTGATTAGGTGATACATGCAAAAAAGGAGAATGCCATGTTGTTCATACATTCCTAAACTTCATTCCAAAACTATAACTATTATTCACTCTCAATCATGACATACTGGAAACCAATACTTCTTATTTAAATGCAAACTATTAACAGAATCCCTGGGATCATGGATGGGCAATTGCCAGGAAAATGACTAAGCACAGAGCACCCACCCGCATCAAAGGTCATGCTCGAATAGTTGGCTGCAAAGAAATGGATGCATAGATATTGGAAAGAAAGAAGCAAAATAAATATAATTCAGTTCCAAGGTGGAAATAAAATGCTAATGACAGAATATATGAAGGATGGAATTGAAACATGGAACTGTACGAAAACACTTATGGTGCACACTTCATGGAACTGTACGAAAACACCCATTGTAGAAGCATTTCTTGATAACGATATAATAGAAAAACTAGAAGTTTAATGAAAGAAAAGGTGAGAGAGATGGCCTGGTTAGAGGTGGGCCTATCCTGAAATAGATGCACGGAACTCTGGGGTAGAACAACTGAAGGAGTTATTTCAACAAGGTAGACCTTTACAGGGAGCTGTAACAGCCCTTACAGGTCATTTTTTTTCCAAGACGGCCGTTATGTGACGGTTGGCACCAGTACCTTTACGTAATGGCTGTTATGACACACCATACATCAGACCAACAGTCTATCACTGAAACATGCAACTTTTACAAAATTGAAAACCAGGTATACTGTATAGTAAAGGAGGATTTGGGAATGTCAGCATGGAATCTAATTGTCAGCTACAATGACCCAATAAAACTAGATACACTGACCCATCCAAGCAGTTCATTGGTAATATTGAAGTGTTTGTCATTATCAAATAATGATTCATATTATGCAAGTATAGAATATGAAAAGTTGTATCTAGTTATTTAGATTTATATGTCAAAATTAACATTGGGGGTGAACAGTAGATAGATATAGCTGAGATTAAAAAAAGAAAAAAAAAAGAGAGAGAGAAGGAGACTGGTATTCTAATGTGTATCCACGTGGCAGATGCATGTGCTCGACGTGTCATTTCTTTAGATAAAATGTTGTGCCCTTGTTAGTTGCTATCTTAAAACCTGTCATGGATTTAGCCCTGCATTAGGATTCCAAATTGGTTTGGAGGAAATCAAGGAACATCAATGTTGCTGTGTTTTCTAATGCTTTTTCTCAAAGGTGGTTCATAGCAATTAGCATTGGCTTGTGAATCTTGATAGAAAATTTTGAACTGTTTTTTCTTTCTTTCTTTCTTTTTAATTTTCTTTTGTAGTTCTGAACATGCCTTTGTTTATTCTTTTTTGTAAACGAGGACATTTGGTATTGATTTTCTCACCTAAATATGGATATTTGTATCTAAACATGTTTGCTCTAAAACCTTACATTCCATTTATCTGCTTGTGAATCAATGGAAATCTTGTTAAGATTTCTTTGTTTGCTCTGTCATTGCAGCTATTGACCATTATATCTACTATCGATGACATGAATTATTCAGAGAATATGGAAACATATTATACGTTAATGCTTCATATATATTTTTAGCATATTGTAAGGTGAGTATCCATGCTTTTCCTTGAATCCAATTTTCTGGATTATATATATATTGTCTCAGGAAAGAAAAAAGCTGTAGAATCAGCCACATTGTGATGTTTCCATTCATTTGCTGAATTCTAATCCAAGTGAAAATTCAGCAACTCAAGAAATGACACTCTTTTCATGCTTTTCCAGATTCTTTCCTTGAAAGTGAAGTGATGCAAACCATCATTTTCAATTTTTGGAAAAAAGAAGTTAAAATTAACAAAAAAATGCTAATTTGCAGCTTGCTTCATAGAAGTACAATGCAACTTCCTCCATAGCACGTGGGGAAAATGTAATGTGATTGTGAACTATCAATATGGTGGGCCACCATGTGGATGGATTCTCAATCAAAAATTACAGTGATTTATTTTTTTTTGGAAATGTTTTTTCTTTCTTGAAAAGGTATTTACCTTTCCAAAAAAGAAATCGCAGTGATCGGAGAACTCTGATCATCCAATTGTCATGAGTTTTCCTGGTTGAGTGGGGGAAGTATGCTCTGTTATAGTCAACCATTCCTTTTCAGGCAACTAATGGATGGGTAACACGGTCAAATTCCCTTGCCTTTTTGGATAGCACCTAGCCACATGGTGCCCTGCTAGATCAACAGTCCTTATACTTTGGATATTTGCCATCCGTTCTGTGAGGAAGGAGTTGCATAGTTTTCCTTTGAGGCAAATTGTGTATCCAGGTTCTTGACAACATGCATAAAGAGGATATAATGCCATTAAATATCTCTGTGCATCAAAATTGTGTGTTTTCCCCCTGAACTTCGAAGAGACAATTTATAGATTTCAAGGATTTTGCAATATACCGGGTGGCAGAGAAAATATCATCAAACTTCTTTTTCAATGTTGAAGGATCTTATAGTGGCCAATTGGCATCATCTTGGTGGACAAATATCACATTTTCCAAAATAGCCTTTGAGACACCCATTAGGGCAGGAATTTCCCTGTCCATGTCAGCACATTTGTAGTTGAGACAAACTTTCTGCATATTGCCAATAGAGAAACAAAGAGAACAAAATCGAAGTGAGTGGCATATTTATCCCAATGTAAAATTGTAGCATAATGTAATTTTGTCTCAAAAGCTGATATGATAAAGTCAAAAGACATTCAACAACATGATAAATTAGCAGAAATGAGTCATTGCTCAGGCTAAATATACGTGTTCAAAATGACATGAAAACAAAATGAGCACATATATGATCTTGGAAGTTGACGAGGTTGAGTTACGAGTCCAACTTTTTGGAGAGCTTTTAAACGTTCAAAGTTTGAAGCAAATGTTTAGTTTTTTTTTTTTTTTGGTTAACTTAGAGATAAAATTGATTGCATGCCCATCTATGCAATATGGGCCTAATGGAACAGCAAAGATGTCACGGATTTAAACGGTAGCATCCTAAGAGCGTTATTTATCTACCAGGATTGTCTCTCTTAAAACAAAGCCCTTGACTGCATTGGAGGGGGTAGTTAGGGGCTCTGAATCATCATCTGGCATTTCATCGATCATCTGGATAACAATTCTATCAAAATTCCACTTGAAAATGAGTGCATGTGACAATCAAATGAAAAGAAGCACAAATTTCATCAAGTTACTGATGGGGTTTTCCTCCTCAGTTCAGAAGAGAGACGGTGCAGTGGTTGAAATTTCGAAGGGTTTCATCGCGCTGCTTGACCGGTCGTAGGTGGTCTTCGATCGGTTGTGGGAGGCGCTCGACCGGTCGTGGGTTTGAGCCCTGGCACGACTTAAAGTCCAGCGAGTTGTTGCTAATTTTCTCCGCGGTCTACGACCAGTCCTGGGTGAGCTACGACCAGTCGTAGGTAGTCTACGACCAGTCGTAGGCGACTAGGACCAGTCCTGGAATTTTCAGGACCAGTCCTAAGTTACGCAGTTTTTGCAAAAAATTATGGATTTGAGTCCTTTCGCAACAGGGATGCGAAAAAGAGTTTCCTAAAACTATAAAAAGGGGTTCCTAGGGTTTTATTGGGTTTTTCTATATATGAGAAAAACACAAGAGGGTTTCCTAAAGGCTTTGTAAGGATTTTTCTAAAGGGCTTAGGGTGTAAGAGAGAGAGAAAAAAAAGAGAGAGAGGAAGCTTATGGAAGGGAGCCGTCGTCTCAGCGCTTCTACGTCCTGGTGATCGGTGAGATCTCTCAGTTTTCTTTTTATTCTCTTATTGTTTATTCGCTCCTACGTGAGTGACGAAGGTTGTAACATTCTTCTTTCATAGTGGATTGTTGATATTGACGAGGTCCCGTGGTTTTTACCTCTTTGAGGGTTTTCCACGTAAAAATCTCTTATGTGGTATGTGATTGTTGCTTTGATTTATTTCATTGCTATTATTATCCCATAATTCTGGTTTGTTCGGGAGGCTAGATCCTAAGGTTTTGTGCAAGGCCCCCAACAAAGTGGTATCAGAGCGCTAGGTTCATTGAACGGGTAGGATCGGTTTGGAATTATGGAAAGTGGCTCATCAAGGATGATCAGCCTCAATGGTTCTAACTGGACCATATGAAAGGCTAAGATGGAGGACTTGCTTTATTCCAAGGATCTATATTCTCCAATTTTATGCATATTGGAAAAATCTAAGGATATGTCTGATGATGATTGGAAGAAATTGGACTGAAAGGCGGTGGGGTTTATTAGACAATGGTTGGATGATTCTGTATTCCACCATGTGTCTACGAAAACCTCAGCCGCTAGCCTATGGCTGAATCTACAAGTGCTATATGAGAGGAAGACAGTCGGTAATAAAAATTTTCTGATAAGGCGACTTGTGAATCTCAAGTTCAAGGATGGTGGTTCTATGGCCGAGCACATGAATGAGGTCAGCAATCTAGTGAACCAACTCTCCTCTATGAAGATGGTCCTGGATGATGAATTGTAGGCTTTACTATTGCTTAGTTCGTTGCCTGACAGTTGGGAGACATTGGTGGTGTCTCTAAGTAACTCCGCGCCAGACGGAAAGATATCCATGGAACATGTTACTAGTTGTTTCTTCAATAAAGAGACAAGGAGGAAGTCTCAGGGGTCTACTCAGCAAGAAGAACTTGTGATATAGGAACGAGGGAGAGGAAAGAACAGGAAGGACGGGAAGGCCCGAGATAAATTAAGAGGCAAGTCGAGTAACAAAAAAGATGTTAAATGTTGGAATTGTGGCAAGAAGGGCCACTATAAGCATGAATGTTGTAAGGCTAAAAACGACAAGAAAGGAAAAGGAAAGGAGAAGGAAGATAAATCTGATTCTACTGCGGTCGCTTCAGATGGCGACGTTGTTATTATTCTTTCCACAGATCACGATGTATGTCTTACGGCTACGGGTCAGCACACCGACTGGGTGATTGACTCAGGAGCTTCTTTTCATGCGACTCCACGTAGGGATTTCTTCACAAGCTACAAGTCAGGTGACTATGGGACCGTGAAGATGGGAAATTCTGGCGTATCGAAGATCGTAGGGGTCGGTGATATTTGTGTGAAGACGAATGTGGGCTGCACATTGGTTCTCAGGGATGTGAAGCATATCCCAGACTTTCGCCTCAACTTGATGTCCACGGGAAGGTTGGATGATGATGGCTATGAAAGCCGATTTGCTGGTGGGCGCTGGAAGCTCATCAAGGGTTTGTTGATCACAGCCAGAGGAAAGAAGTGTTACACCCTGTACAAGACAAGTGTCAGTGTATGCAAGGGTGGGTTGAACGCAGCAGAAGATTTAGCTATTGACATGTGGCACAGGCATCTAGGCCATATGAGTGAAAAAAGGCTTCAACTACTAGCGAGGAAGTGGCTCCTTCCAGACGTGACAGGTATATCTCTCAAAACCTGTCTTGATTGTTTATCAAGGAAACGACATAGAGTTTCATTCATTAAAACTGCTTCTCAAGTTAATAAAGTGCATGCATTAGATTTGGTTTATTCTGATGTGTGTGTTCCTATGAGGACAAAAGCCTTAGGTGAGGCATTGTATTTTGTTACTTTTATAGATGATGCATCTAGGAGGGTTTGAGTTTATGCATTGAAATCCAAGGACGAGGTCTTTGGTGTGTTTAAGTTGTTTTATGCTATGGTTGAGAGAGAGACAGGTAGATCATTAAAGTGCATCCACACTGATAATGATGGTGAATACATCAGTGACTTTCATGAGTACTGCAAGTCCCTGGGTATAAGGCATGAACAGACGGTTCCCAAGACCCCCCAGCATAATGGTGTAGCTGAGCGAATGAATCGCACCATTGTTGAGAGAATCAGATGCATGTTATCCCATGTGAAGTTGCCCAAGATGTTCTGGGGAGAAGCAATGCACATGGCGGTGTATCTGATAAACAGGTCTCCATCAGCCCCATTGAATGAAGAAGTACCTGAGAAGGTGTGGACTGGACAAGATCCATCGTACAGTCATCTCAGGGTATTTGGATGCAGGGCATCCGTTCACGTACCAAGGGACGAGTGGTCCAAGCTCGATATGAAGATCAGGTAGTGTGTGTTCCTAGGGTACGGTGATAAAAAGTTCGGTTACAGATTGTGGGATCCGACCGAGAAGAAGCTCGTCAGGAGCAGAGATGTGGTTTTCTTTGAAGATCAGTGTATTGAAGACATTACTAAGCCAGAGAAGAATCAATCTAGTTCAGGTGAGCTAGAGGACATGGATCCGGTTATTCCTCCCGTGATGCCTAATGACGGGGGAGTACAGCTAGGTGCAGAAGACGAGGGGGTTCCTACAGAAGATGGACCGGGAGATCAGCCCCCACTTGATCCACCTGTTGAGCCACAGGTAAGGAGGTCATCTAGGGACAGGCAACCATCCAAGAGGTACTCACTGCATGAGTACATTATGCTGACTAATGGGGGAGAGTTAGAAGACTATTCTGAGGCCCTAGCTGACGAGCATAAGGAGGAGTGGTTAAAAGCTATGCAAGAGGAGATGGAATCCTTACATAAGAACCACACCTATGACATGGTGAAACTGCCTAAGGGCAAGAAAGCTTTGAGCAACAAGTGAGTGTTCAGAAAGAAGGTTGAGTAGAAGAATTCCCAGACGAGGTTCAAGGCCAGACTTGTGGTAAAAGGGTTCGGTCAGAGGAAAGGCATAGACTTCAAGGAGATATTCTCACTAGTGGTGAAGATGACATCCATACGGGTGTTGCTTGGGTTGGCGGCTAGCATGGATCTGGAGATAGAGCAGTTGGACGTTAAAACTGCTTTTCTCTATGGTGACCTGGAAGAAGAGATCTACATGCACCAACCAGAGGGGTTCGAAGTCAAGGGCAAGGAACATATGATGTGTAGGCTGAGAAAGAGCTTGTATGGACTGAAACAAGCTCCACGGCAATGGTACAAGAAGTTTGATTCGTTCATGTTACAGCATGGGTATGACAGAACGGAGTCAGACCACTGTGTGTTCATGCGTAAGTTCTCAGATGGTGATTTCATAGTTCTGCTCTTATACGTTGATGACATGCTCATCATGAGAAAAGACATCAAGAAGATCGACAGGCTGAAACAGGAGTTGGGCAAGTCATTTGCGATGAAAGACTTGGGCCCGGCTAAACAGATCCTAGGAATGGAGATAACCCATGACAGAAGTAGAAAGAAACTTTGGCTGTCACACGAGTGATATATTGAGAAAGTCCTAGAGCGGTTCAATATGAATGCAGCGAAGTCGGTCAGTACTCTACTGGATGATCACTTCAGATTGAGCGACAAGCAGTGTCCCAAGACGAAGGCAGAGGTGGAAGAGATGTAGAAGATACCCTACGCGTCAGCTGCAAGAAGTTTGATGTATGCTATGATGTGTACACGCCCAGTCATAACATATGCGGTTGGTGTTGTCAGCCGGTATCTTGCCAATCCTGGCAAAGAGCATTAGTGTAACATCCCGAATTTTTCACTATTTTGGATTTCTAAAAATCCTTAAATTATTTTTATTAATTAACTTATAACATCACCTAAATGACCATTAGTACTTAATGTTAGTCTATACAGGGGTGGTACCAGTAAAGAACCACACAAGTCCGATTAATCAACCGTAGGAACCATCAAATCCGCCCGATCACTTAAACATCAGGTGTAACCCCATAATTTATTCACATAGGACCCAAATCTAACTGACCCGACGTTAACTAATCAAGACAAGCATAACAAAATTAAAGATCTAACCAAAGCGGAGTCAGATGAGGCCTGAATCTTAACAATAGACCAAATCAATCATTATAACGTCCCGTCCAACCAGCACAGTGTCCTGGGGCATCCACGTAGGATTTGCTATAGGACCATTCATTTAAGCCACTAAAGGTGGGGTACTACAAGTTAATTAACCTAGGATTAACCCATTAGAATAAATTAGACAGGTCATGCTAGGGCTTAGTGTAGGCCGCTAAGCTAGATGGCCTGTTTACACTTAACAACAGCCCGTGTGGGCCACCGAACGACCGAAGAGGGTCAGAAAAATTTAAAAATTTAGGAAATCATAGATCTCACTGGGCATGTGGTCCATCACGGATTACGGAACCATTAGTTGGGATCTGACACTTGCCAAGTGCACCCCACCAGTGTCAGAATTGGAATCTGGCAGTTGCAAATGAAACTGAGACTCTGGGCTTTCCAACGGTCGAATTCCTTCCAAATTTATGGTAAAGGCCTAATGTGGTGTCCTTCACAAATCCACAGAATCTGGAGCCCGATCATGGCACGGTAACCGTTGATCGCAAATCAGACCCGTACGATCAAACCAAATATCCGATTATCCCTAAATTTTGCATGGCCCTTCATCGGGCCATGGTCCACCTATCCTATAAGTTTCATGGCCAGAGGACCGCCGAAACCTCTCCAATCACTGGAATAGACCCCACAGGGCCACTTAAGGATCGGGACCATATGGTCAAACCCATATCCGATGGTTCCCAAATCTTGCATGGCCCTTCATCGAGCCATGGAGCACTTATCCTACAGTGTATATCGATATGTATGCCCCATAGTGGGCCCTAGATCTTAGAGAGACCCTCCCATAGGTCTAATATGGTAAAGACTTAGCCCTTAGGGCCATTTACAACAATTTTGACATTATAAAAGGTCTTCTCTTGGGCACCCCTCTCCCCATACGATTTTTGAAAGAAAGAAAGAAAAAGAGAGAGAAAGAGAGAAAGAGAAAGAGAGGAAGAAAGAGTGAGAGAGAGAGTGAAGAAGAGATCTAAGGTGGACCCTAGATCGTGGTGGGGCCAAGGAGATCAAGCATTGCAACTCCCTACTCCTTTTTCTAAAAAAAATCCTACACCACCACTATAATAATCATTCCATAAAACATCTAGGTAAGATCCTTTACCCTTTTTCTTAAAACCCTTGTATTGAAGAAGAAATGGCATGGATTTCTCTCATGCTTGAGTTGTTTTATGGATTTCGGCCGGCCAACCCCCAAAACCCTCATTTCTAGGTCATCTATCAAGCCTCCAATGATTCCAAGGTGCGGATTATTGTTCTTAGGTGGCCTAGCACCAATTTTATTATGAGTTTAATAATTTTGATTGCTTGGATGCTACGATTGGAGAATCTAAAGAAACCCTAGGAATTGTATGTCGGTATGGAATTGTATGTTTGACTCTCTCATGATGTGTTCTTGCCTCTAACATGACTTTGTGTATGATTGATTACATGTTCATGCCATGTTCATTTTTCCATATGTTGTTGCTTCATAATATGCATGATCGCCTTACTCTTGAGCATGTGATTTCTTAAGATGGAGGAAGCACTTAACTTCCTCATACACACACACACACACACACACCACACACACACACACACACACACACACACACACACACACACCTCACATGCACTTGTTTCATGACATGGTTGAGCTTGTTTGTTATGAGAATTAAAATTGTATATTGGAATGCATGAGAATGTGGAATTGCTTAGGCTAGATGATACTTGGTAGACGACATGCTATGAATCATTATTCGTACCTTTGTGTCGGTCAGGAACAGGAAGAGAGCGAACGTAGTTTCGTCGGTAGGACCACCTCGAGGCTAACCCATGAATTTGGGCGAGGACGTGTGTGTGGCAGTAGTTAGACTACATGGGTTGCTTGCACTCGATGTCAATCCGTCACGTACTTGCCTAGATTTGTGCGGCCTAGCCTATTGTCTACCGACTCTGTTTGTCAATCTTGTATGCTCACATATGTATGGAACCTGAACCACCCTACAACCGTTGTAGCTCATTGATAACTCACTTGAAATTGGTCCACAGCCTCGTGAGCCGGACATGGTGGAATGAGACATTGTATCTGATCTGTTGGCCTATGCTGGGGTGCCGCGCCTCCCCATAGTGATCGCGAGCGATCCTTTTCTCTTGGCACTCCTCATGTGCTTGAAGTTGGGGATGAGGAACCCGACGGGATCATGGACCGTGAGGTCTCGGCCTCACGCATTGGGGGGTCTTGGCCTCGCAACCTATTTAGGGCATTGATACGTGGGGTGTACCAGATTTCCAAATCTGCTGGATGACTGAACTTAACTAATAACTCGGCTAATACGATCGCACTGCATCGCATTAGTTAGGGTGGTGACTCGGAAGTCGAGGTCGCAATGAGGGAGTGTTGACATATGCGATCGTTAGACGGAGTCGCTCGAGGGAGCATTGTGGCGAGGGCATGCATCATATCATCTCGCATCCATGCATTTAATTAAGAGTTTTTAGAAATTGATGAATGCCTGTATTTTATTAAATTCATATTATAATTGTTGTCTGTTGTAACTTAAGACTAATAGCACCCACTGAGTTGATCACTCACTCCCACTCTGGGACAGTGTTTTAAAACACCAACCAGACTCTCTCGTAGATGCAGGAGATGCAGAGCAGGGGGAGCATGGCAATGCTACTCTCAATGAGGAGGAGGAGCTGTCATACTTCCAGCTGATGGATGATTCTTCGTCAGCTTGAGTGGCGGGTTTGGATTGCTGAGAGTGGACTCAGCCTTATATTCTTTTGGACTATATATACTTTTGTGATTTTGTCTGGGTGATGCCATGTGCAATCACTTTATTCTTTTGGACATGTATATACACGTTTGTTGATCTCTTTCATTTCAGTGGACTTGTGGTTGTGTTCCATGATTTCAGGAAATTCCACGTTGCGCTAATAAACCGGATTAAACGCTTAATAATGAAAACGGTTATAAGCGACTCTCGGGAACTCGGGAGTTGAGCGTATGCGCAACCCTCGATTTTTAGGGCGTTACAAATTGGTATCAGAGTAATAGTTTAGAATCCCTTGGCCAATGGGTCATGAATTCACTAATGCGTTCGCTGACGTGAGAGGATACGTATTAGGTAACGTAAGAGGGACTTAGAACGCTAGGAATCTCCCTAGACCCTGAACCAACGATTGTAGATGAATAGTAGGACTTCCGAATGTTGAAATTGGGTAATGAGAATAAGTAGTGATGCTAGGAAATAGGTCCGAGAGTCTTACGAAGGGCTTAGACTGAAAGGAGAGAGCTCAACAATATTAGAATTTGACCTAGGAGCCTTGTGACCCGTTTCAGCTCATTTTCGGGTAAGAATTTTGGAACTTAGCGGTAAGACCAATCCGACCAACTACGAAATTTAGGTAGTACAATCCACCTAATTCCTAAGGGATTGTTGAGCCAACTAAGATTGATGAGGTTAGGGTAATTGGAGCTGTGAGAGTAACAGTAAATGCATATGTAAGGTGTTGTCCCTAGAACAAGTACATCCCATGTTTTACAATATCCCATTTAGGATGTATTCAATTAATGGTAAATCTCGGGATTTCCTTTCAAATTACACTTAGAAATTCATTACCATAGGATTTGAAAATCTCATACCACACCTTCCAACGCAAGGCTCATTTTTCAAAGCCTATGAAATTAATTTTAATCCCATCCCACACTCAATCCAAACATGTCATCCCCAATCCCGAGGTGGGATTAGCAATGCGATAGACTCAAGCTGCTGAAGTTGCTTGTGCGATCCCAAATTCTAGTGTATTATGGCCCGACGAATAGGTGGGGCCCTCCCACACGTGGGGACCCCCTTCTGGCCTCTCCAAGCTCCTTAAAGGCCCTACGGGCTTCTCCTTATGATCCTTTCGAGCCAATCCTACCCCTTTCACCCCTCAATCATCACCCTATTTTTTTCAAAATTCTCAAACTTAACTCCTAAGTCTCAATTCCTCCTTTCAACCTATTTTTTTCAAAAAGATCTCACTTTCCACCACCTTATTCTTCTAATTTCTTTATGTACTTTCAAATTGGATACAACTACAACGTTCAAAGGATGAAAAGCTATAATCAAACGAAAATCTACTATAAATAGTAAAAATATAAATAAAATATATTTTTGACCATTAAATTAATGGAATCTTGTAAAATGACTAAGTCCATTGTGTAGATTATCTTCTCCTACCCCAATTTCATATATGGCACGTCGCGTAACTCATTCTGGTTTGTGAGATATGGACAATATAAGGTCCACCAGTCCAGAGGCTCGATGCCACAGCGCCCACCGTCCAGCGGGCCGGCGCCACAGCGTCCAGGGTCCAGAAGCTTGGCGCTGCAGTGCTCAGGCCCGGCACCGCCAGCACCCAACTGTCCGGTCCGTTTTCGGCCCGTTTTCTATGGTTTTTAGCCCAACTTCAAAAATTCATATCTCCTTCGTTACAACTCCGATTTAGGTGATTCAAAATCCATATTGAAGCTAAACAAGTCTAGTTTCATATAAAAATAAAATAAAAATTATAATTTAGTTAAATTTGGAGTGAATTGACAGCTGTCCAAAAATCATTAGTTTTAGATGGTTGTTACTTTTAGGATTTTTATAATTTCTTTGCAACTCCAAATGATATGAAATTTGGTGGGATGACTTAAAAATTGATGGTAAATCATCATAAAAATGTTAAAAATAATGTAGTTACTAAAAGTATAAGAAACGTTACAAAAATTAGATACATTTTAGTGTCTTATAGAAAATCGTTAGTTTCAAATAACTTATGCTTCTAAAATTTTTATAATTCTTATGGAACTTGAAGTAGATTAAAATTTGTATGAAAGAGGCCATGAAATTTCGAGTGGGACCCACCCTTACTGTGTTTTAAAGACCCAAATGCCTCTTTCTTCCCATCTCACACCCCATAACCCATCTTCAAATCATTTTCAAGGCCTCTTTCCAAATCCCTCATCCAAATCTCATTTCAACTCTCATTTCCTCATCCACCTATACCCATCTTCAAATCCCATTCCTAAAACCACCTTCATCTCTTTCACCTTTCCCCATCCTCTCCCACCACACATATTTCTTTCAAGATTCACTCGACAAAATCCCACTCCTTTCACTCTCTTCTTTCCTATCTCCAAATTTCATTTCCCAAAATCCATTCCATCCTCATTTCAAACCCACCATTTCCTTCAAATCCCATTTTCAAACTCATTTCCAAAAACCCTATACCCATTCTCAAATACCTTCCCAAATCCATCATAGCCAAGGAAAATGGCCTTCCTAACTACCATTGCCTCTTTCTTTTCCATTTCGGTGATTCTTTTCCTCATGGGGAAGAAAAGACCAGCAATCGCTGAGCTGGGGCCGAGCCGAGAGAGGCGAAGCAAGCAAAAGGCTAACCGAAGGGGAAGGAAGTAGCGGAAGTTCGCTCCAAATGCAGAAACGACTCTCAATGGGCTCCTGCGATCCAAGCGCCTTGACCATCCGTTGAAGATAGGGGAAACTACAAAAATTACCAGACGGATGCAGGGCAAGTTAGGGCTTTCTATGTGTGGATCAAAAAAACCCACAATTCGAGCCCCTGGGCTTTAATCTGGTGGTGGAAAACAAAAGCATCCCATTCGGGGTGGCGGACATTGCCGACGTACTCGGAGTGCCTCAGGGCGAGGTACAGGTTAATGAGAGCAACTTGGAATTGAGTGTGGCGCGCGATGAGCGAACCCGCTTCTTGTGTGGGCGTGTTGCTCGATGGAATCAAGGGGAGTAAGGGTAGGGCCTGAACTCATCCAACTTGACCGCTGGGTACCTTATCCTTCATCGCATTTGTACCCATAATGTGTACCTGAGGGTAGGAAACCGCAGCGAGTGCACCTGCTACATGGTGGAGTTTTTATATTAGGTGGGGCATGGTGCAGATGTATGCCTTCCCAGTGTAATCCTTCACCAGATTATGCGGGCTGCAAGTTCAAAGCGGAAGGATGTATGCTTTCCATTTGGCCGCTTGGTCTGTCGGTTGGCCGAAGAATACGTAGTGGGTGGATCTGATGGAAATCCTGTGCCGACAAAGCTGTTGGGTGATGATACGTTTAACAAGATGAAGATTGGCCCCAAGCAGCGACAGACCCTCATCGATCAATATGGGGATCCTGTTGAAGAAGAAGAGGAAGATAGCGAAGATGATGAAGACGATGAGAGCGCTGAGGGGGAGGAAGGAGCTAGAAATGCTGAAAGGGCTGAGCAAGTTGAGGAGATTTAGGAAGTTGGTAGGGAGAACCTTCCGCTTCAGATATGTGTGAGCGCTTGGAGGCTCTCAACACTAGGATGACTAGAATCGAGAAGAACCAAGAAAGGATTGAGGTGAACCAAGCGAAGTAAGAAAAGTGGAACAAGAAGATGTATCGGGCTATAAAGGCCCTGATCTGTTGCAGCAAGGGTGAAGAAGCACCTCCACTTTCGCCCGACTCAGACGAGTAGCACTGCAAACCTTACTGATGACTAGTAGTTGATTTACTGATGACTGGTAGTTACTTTAGGTTGTTTAGGTCTAATTCCATGTAATGAAGGATGCTTACGAATTTTGCTCGATTTGTTTGTATTTTCTTTCCGTTTAGCATATCTAGTAAGGCTTGAAATCCATGCTGTAACATGTAACTGGCCATGTTAATGATATTTTAAAATTAATGTGAATGTATGGGTGGCCTTACAAAGTTCTTATCATCATGAGTATGCATGTATGTATAGTTGCTTCTGTCTACAAATAAAATGTATATGGAATGTGTATATATACACATGACCTTGGTATGGGTAATGTTCTAGTGCCTAATCCACCCAAGGCCATTACTCGAGTGGTGCCCATTTCCCTTACTATTTAGGACTATTTAGAGTCCATAAACCTATCTCTACTACTTCCACTGCCCTCCACTATCCCTCCTAAACGCTAGAGAAAACTCTCCCTCTCCCAATCCCTAAACTCACCATCTTCTTCTTTACTCTAACCCATCTCAATCCTCATTCTCTCAAGCCCTTTCCAAACTTTTCCCAATATCACTTCTTCAACTCATCTCCAAATTTATCTCACTCAACATCTCCAGACTTATCTTCTCTTCCTTCACGAACTCGTCACCAAATCCATTCTCAACATCATCTCAAACCCATTCACCAGACCTATTTTCATCACCTTCCCCTTCAACAAAACCCATTTCAAAACCACCTACCCATTCACTCCCATAAGCTCATTCACAAACCCCAACGATTTGTATATATATATATATATATATATATATATATCTATTAATTTAATATGCTTTATCATAGATTGTTGCAATTACATTATTGCAAATGAAAATATTTATATAAGGTTTGATAATAATTAAGAGGCAACAATTTACTATCCATTTTCAATTTCATTTTAGCTTAATTATTAATCTTTTCTATTCTCTTCATTTCATTGGCCAATTGGGGCTGTTGCCACCACACAAGCACAGACCTTAATTTCTTTCCATTCTCCAAAGCTTTCCAGATAAAGAAAGCTACTAAGGATGCTATGTAGCCCACCTAATTAATGGGATTTAAGTTGCCTCTAGGATCCAACACACCGACCTGGATGGTGTGATCTGACCCTTCAATAGCTTGGGCTAGGTATTCCATCTGATAAGTTACCCTTGTTATCTTGTTAGAGCTACGGCAGAAGTTGAGTCTTAATTGACTCCATTAGCTCTCTTCAAATCACCCTCATCATTTTCTGAGCCTTAAATTGCTGCGACAAAAGAGAGGAGGCACCCCCGTCCCTGTCCAACTCAGAAGAGTAATAGCTTAACTTTACGAAAATTAGTAGTTGTTTTAAGTTAGTTAGGACTACTACCATATATTGAAGATACTTAAAACTCCTGCTTGATTTGTTTGCTTTTTCTCCTTTATATTTAAAGTATCTAGTAATACATGTAAATCCATACTGTAGGATATAACTGGTCATACTAATGGCATTTTGAGATTCAATATGAATGTATCGATTGTTTTGGAATTTTCTTATCATATTGTGAATGCTTTTATGAATAATTGTCTTACTGTGTCCATATTAGCCTTATTAGCACTCTAAACCACCTGAATGCCTTAAAGTTTTCGATTCTTCCTTCCCTGTTGGAATTTATGAAACCAAAGTATGGTTTACTCATAACCCACTAGCCATCTGACCGAGACAATAATATAGAGATACAATCTTAGGCTATTAAAATTTTTTATAAGATAATCGTTTGATTATAGGCACAGTGAAAGATTTATTAATCATAAATTTGGACATTAATTAAAACAAGAAAACTCTCTTGACAAAGACCCAAATGACAACCTTAAAAATAGGAGATTTTAATATTTCAAGATAAGAGATATTCCCTAAATATTTAAGTTGATCGGACTATGGAATTACGAAACCATACATTTGTGAAGTATTTGCAGCCTAACCCAACTCTCAATCCTAGGCGACTACCAATGGACTTACTTCTTTGACCGAGCAGAAGACCAGGATCTACCAGGATGAAGAAAGGATACGATGAGCCTTCTACCCTGGTCAGGTAGATGATCGATGTATCGGGTTTAAGTGCACTACGACCGTCTCTCCGTATTGGTCTAAAAAAAAATAAATATATTTTTAGTCTAGATAGAGGAAAATCGTTACCATAAATTCGAACCTTTAAAAATAAATATATAATTAAATAAATTGTAGTATACCATTAGGGTGAAAAAGTTTTAAAGGGGGTAGACTAAAATGAGCCAAACTAGCATAGATAAAATACTCCCTACCATGCATATAAACTTGAAATCCATAAAAACTTAGACAAAAGAAATAATAATACTTTTACTTAATACCTTTAGACAATTTCGGGGACGAAATTATTTTTAAATGGGGTAGATTGTAACATCCCAAAATTTTCACTATTTTGGATTTCCAAAAATCCTTAAATTATTTTTATTAATTAACTTATAACATCACCTAAATGACCATTAACACTTAATGTTAGTCTATACAGGGGTGGTACCAGTAAAGAACCATACAAGTCCGATTAATCAACCGTAGGAAACCATCAAATCCGCCCGATCACTTGAACATCAGGTGTAGCCCCATAATTTATTCACATAGGACCCAAATCTAACCGACCCGTCGTTAACTAATCAAGAAAAGCATAACTAAATTAAAGATTTAACAAAAGCGGAGTCAGATGAGGACTGAATCTTAACAATAGACCAAACCAATCATTGTAACATCCCGTCCAACCAGCACAGTGTCCTGGGGCGTCCACGTAGGATTTGCCGCAAGACCATTCGTTTAAGCCACTAAAGGTGGGGTACTATAAGTTAATTAACCCAGGATTAACCCATTAGAATAAACCAGACAGGTCATGATAGGGCCTAGTGCAGACCGCTAAGCCAGATGGCCTGTTTACACTTAACAACAGCCCGTGTGGGCCACCCAACAACTGAAGAGGGTGAGAAAAATCTAAAAATTTATAAAATCATAAATCTCATTGGACTTGTGGTCCATTACGGATTACGAACCCAGTGGACACCCAGAATTAGGATTTGGCACTTGCCAAGTGCACCCCACCAATGCTAGAATTGGAATCTAGCACTTGCAAATGAAACTGAGACTCTAGACTTTCCAGTCGTCGGATTCCTTTCAAATTTATGGTAAAGGCCTAATGTGGTGTCCTTCAACCATCCACAGAATTTGGAGCCCGATCATGGCACGATAACCTTTGATCGCAAATCAGACCCGTATGATCAAACAAAATATCCGATCATCCCCAAATTTTGCATGGCCCTTTATCGGGCTATGGTCCACCTATCCTATAAGTTTCATGGCCAGAGGACCACCAGAACCTCTCCAATCACTGGAATAGACCCCACAGGGTCACTTAAGGATCGGGACCATATGGTCAAACCCATATCCGATGGTTCCCAAATCTTGCATGGCCCTTCATCGAACCATGAAGCACTTATCCTACGGTGTATATCGATATGTACGCCCCATAGTGGGCTCTATATCTTAGAGAGACCGTCCCATAGGTCTAATATGGTAAAGACTTAACCCTTAGGGCCATTTACAACAATTTTGATATTATAAAAGGTCTTCTCTTGGGCACCCCTCTCCCCATACGATTTTTGAAAGAAATAAAGAAAAAGAGAGAGAAAGAGAGAAAGAGAAAGAGAGGAAGAAAGAGTGAGAGAGAGAGTGAAGAAGAGATCTAAGGTGGACCCTAGATCGTGGTGGGGCCGAGGAGATCAAGCATTGTAACTCCCTACTCCTTTCTCCAAAGAAAATCCTACACCACCACCACAATAATCATTTCATGAAGCATCTAGGTAAGATCCATCACACTTTTTCTTAAAACCCTTGTATTGAAGAAGAAATGGCATGGATTTCTCTCATGCTTGAGTTGCTTTAGGGATTCCGGTCGGCCAACCCCCAAAACCTTCATTTATAGGTCATCTATCAAGCCTCCAATGATTCCAAGGTGCGGACTATTGTTCTTAGGTGGCCTAGCACCAATTCTATTATGAGTTTAATAATTTTGATTGCTTGGATGCTACGATTGGAGAATCTAGAGAAACCCTAGGAATTGTATGTCGGTATGGAATTGTATGTTTGACTCTCTCATGATGTGTTCTTGCCTCTAACATGACTTTGTGTATGATTGATTACATGTTCATGCCATGTTCATTTTTCCATATGTTGTTGTTTCATAATATGCATGATCGCCTGACTCTTGAGCTTGTGATTTCTTAAGATGGAGGAAGTACTTAACTTCCTCATACACACACACACACACACACACCTCACATGCACTTGTTTCATGACATGGTTGGGCTTGCTTGTTATGAGAATTGAAATTGTATGTTGGGATGCATGAGAATGTGGAATTGCTTAGGGTAGATGATACTTGGTAGACGGCATGCTATGAATCATTATTCGTACCCTTGGTTCGGTCAGGAACAGGAAGAGAGCGAAGGTGGTTCCGTCGGTAGGACTGCCTCGAGGCTAACCCATGAATTTGGGCGAGCACGTGTGGGTGGCAGTAGTTAGACTACATGGGTTACTTGCACCTGATGTCGATCCGTCACGTACTTGCCTAGATTTGTGCGGCGTAGCCTATTGTCTGACCGACTCTGTTTGTCAACCTTGTATGCTTACATATGTATGGAACCTGGACCACCCTACAACCGTTGTAGCTCATTGATAACTCACTTGAAATTGGTCCACAGCCTCGTGAGCCGGACATGGTGGAATGAGACATTGTATCTGATCTGTTGGCCTATGCTGGGGTGCCGCGCCTCCCCGTATTGACCGCGAGCTATCCTTTTCTCTTGGCACTCCTCATGTGCTTGAAGTCGGGGATGAAGAACCCGACGGGATCATGGACCATGAGGTCTCAGCCTCACACATTGGGGGGTCTTGGCCTCGCAACCTGTTTAGGGCATTGATACATGGGGTGTACCAGATTTCTAAATCTGCTGGATGAATGAACTTAACTAACAACTCGGCTAACACGATCGCACTGCATCGCATTAGTTAGGGTGGCGACTCGGAAGTCGAGGACGCAATGAGGGAGTGTTGACATATGCGATCATTAGACGGAGTCGCTCGAGGGAGCGTTGTGGCAAGGGCATGCATCATATCATCTCGCATCCATGCATTTAATTAAGAGTTTTTAGGAATTGATGAATGCCTGTATTTCATTAAATTTATATTATAATTATTTCTTGTTGTAACTTAAGACTAATAGCACCCACTGAGTTGATCACTCACTCCCACTCTAGGACGGTGTTTTAAAACACCAACTAGACTCTCTCGTAGATGCAGGAGATGAAGAGCAGGGGGAGCATGGCGATGCTACTCTTGACGAGGAAGAGCTGTCATACTTCCAGCCGATGAATGATTCTTCGCCAGCTTGAGTGGCGGGTTTGGATTGCTGATAGTGGACTCAGCCTTATATTCTTTTGGACCTATGTATTCTTTTGTGATTTTGTCTAGGTGATGTCATGTGCGATCCCCTTATTCTTTTGGACATGTATATACACGTTTGTTGATCTCTTTCATTTCAGTGGACTTGTGGTTGTGTTCCATGATTTCAGAAAATTTCACATTGCACTAATAAACCGGATTAAACGCTTAATAATGAAAACGGTTATAAGTGACTCTCGGGAACTCGAGAGTTGAGCGTATGCGCGACCCCCGATTTTCAGGGCGTTACAATTGGGAAGCGGTGAAATGGATACTGCGGTATCTAAGAGGCTCATCCATGTTGAGCATATGCTATGGTGATGAAAAACCTGTGTTAGAGGGCTACACAAATGCAGATATGGCAGACGACATAGACTCTAGGAAGTCTACATCGGGGTTCATGTTTACGCTTGTAGGGGGAGAGGTTTCTTAACAAAGCAAGCTACAGAAGGTCATATCATTGTCGACTATAGAGGCCGAGTACATTGCAGTCACTGAGGCATGTAAAGAGATGCTTTAGATGAAGAGGTTCTTACAGGAACTTAGCCTGAAGCAGGAGGAGCACGTGGTCTATTACGATAGTCAGAGTGCTATACACTTGAGCAAGAATCCAAGTCAGCATTCCAAGTCGAAGCACATAGAGATTCGGTATCACTGGACCAGGGATACTTTGGAACAGAAGGTGTTACAGCTTGAGAAAGTCCACACGGACGATAATGGGTCAGACATGATGACCAAGGCTTGCTCAAGGGTAAGTTTGAGGTTTGTAGAAACCTAGCTGGCTTGAAGAAGGTGAATCCCTCCTGAGTCGGAAAGGGGGAGATTTGATGGGGTTTTCCTCCTCAGTTTAGAGGAGAGACGGTGCAGTGGTTGAAATTTTGGAGGTTTTCATCGCGCTGCTCGACTGGTCGTAGGTGGTCTTCGACCGGTCATGGGAAGCGATCGACCAGTCGTGGGTTTGAGCCCTAGCACGACTCAAAGTCCAACGAGTTGTTGCTAATTTTCTCCGCGGCCTACGACCAGTCCTGGGTGAGCTACGACCAGTCGTAGGTGGTCTACGACCAGTCGTAAGTGAGCTACGACCAGTCGTGGGTTGCTAGGACCAGTCCTGGAATTTTCAGGACCAGACATAGGTTACGCAGTTTTTGCAAAAAATTACGGATTTGAGTCCTTTCGCAACAGGGATGCGGAAAGGAGTTTCCTAAAACTATAAAAAGGGGTTCATAGGATTTTCTAGGATTTTTCTATGTATGAGAAAAACACAAGAGAGTTTCCTAAAGGCTTTGCAAGGGTTTTGCTAAAGGGCTTAGGGTGTAAGAGAGAGAGAGAGAGAAAAGAGATAGAGGAAGCTTACGGAAGGGAGCCGTCGTCTCAGCGCTTCTACGTCCTTATGATCGGTGAGATCTCTCAGTTTTCCTTTTATTCTCTTATTGTTTATCCGCTCCTGCGAGAGTGAAGAAGGTTGTAAACGTTCTACTTCATAGTGGATTGTTGATCTGGACGAGGTCCCGTGGTTTTTGCGTCTTTGAGGGTTTTCCACGTAAAAATCTCTTGTGTGGTGTGTGATTGTGATTTGATTGTTTTCATTGCATTATTATCCCATAATTCTGGTTTGTTCGAGGGCCTAGATCCTAAGGTTTTGTGCAAGGCCCCCAACAGTTACCATAAGATTAAACACGAATTCAAGCACAGAGTATCGAAGACTGATGATTATAAGGTTCCAAACTTTAGAAGAAGATCCAAGATAATAGATTTATGGATTCAAAAAAGTGAAATTTAGGGCTTTCAGAGAGGATTTTACCCTTCGAGGGAGAAAGTCGCGGAAATTAGAAAAGAGAAGAGAGCTGATTTCCACCTGCGCACAAATGGGGTAACTATGTCAATGAGAGAATAAAAATAGCCAAAATACCCGATTGAGTTCAACGTGTCTAGTAGATCTTTCTGAGTGATTATGATGACGTTGATGATGAAGAAATTGATAACTACAGAAAAGGGATAGATGGAAGGAGAGATCTTTCTTTTACCTTGAGACGGTTGTGTAGTTTGATGAAATCGTGCATTTGGATGATCTGAGAGAGAGAGAGAGAGAGAGAGAGAGAGAGAGAGAGAGAGAGAGAGAGAGAGAGAGATCTAAAAAGAATCAGATCTTGAAATACAAAATGCAGAGTAGGGAAAATGAGAGAGAGATAGATGTCTGAAAAGAATCGGACCTTAAAATACGAAATGCAGAGTAGGGAAAATGAGAGAGAGAGAGAGAGAGAGAGAGAGAGATCTGAAAAGAATCTCACCCTTAAACACCTCCTTCGGGCGGCTGCTCCAATGGAGATCCGAGTAAAAAGATGACGCGAGATAGAAGAGATGGTGGAGATGCGTTGGACAGAGAGAGAAGGAGGCGAATGAGAGAGATGGATCAGGTGAGAGAGAGAGAGGAGAGGGAAATGGAGACCGGGAGAGAGAAAGAGAGGGAAAGAGGAGAATCGGGAGCGGAGATCGGGAGAGAGAGAGGGAAAGAGGAGAATCGGGAGAATCGGGAGAGGGGAACAGGGGCAGAGAGAGAGAGAGAGAGCAAATGAGGGGGCCGGTTAGGGTTATTGATATATTCGGTGCCCTTTGCCGGCAGCGCGTGTTGGGCGGCCGAAAAAATCAGTCGGCAATGCCACACTTTGTTTTAGTGACAAACTCTTTCACTATTTTCAATATGTATTTCTTTGGATTTAAAGTGTACAAATAAATGGAGTGAAATGCAATTAGCGTTTGCATCTTCGGGTGCAGGTACGTTTTAAAAAATAGGGTTCGGAATGTGCATTTTGTTACATGATGAGAAAGGAATCTTCCTCGCGTTTCTGACGTTCATGCGTTGGTCCCCATCGCTCATGCTTCCAATCGTAAAGAGGTGGCTAAGGAGTATTCAGTGTATGGACCACATGATGGACAGACCAGATCCCCCACACATGTCACGTTGGTACGCATGGCTTCTGTGCATGATGCTTGAAGACATGGACAATCTCTCTCACACTCTCTCTCTATCTCTCTCTCTCTAATATCCATTCATTCATTCGTGTGCCAGCTAACAATTCTCATGAGTATTATTCAATGCCATCTCTTACATCTACACTTTTACACATTTCTTCTTGTATAAAATCCATTCACTTCTTAATTTATGTCAAAACGCCCCAGATTATTTAATAAAGTGTTAGATAACATTATGCGTTTGATATCACTCACTAACTTATGGTAACTCGTCCACTGTGCATGTGGCATGCATTCACACCAATCTGAACCATTCAAATCATGGATTCTATTGTGGATTGGTGCATCGATTGGATAATATTAACCTCTCAGTTCGTGGGTCATCAAATGAATGGTGGGAAAGGAAATGGTCAGCAGTGTGAATTCGATATCCAGAATCCTATGATTGAGATTGTCTGGTTGGTATGATTTTTGGGCTATGGTCCATCCCAAATAGAGTCCATCATTCAGTCGGACTGGATCAACATGCATGTATTCTACACATGGGCAGAGTGGAAGAATTACCACAACTTAGTAAACTGGCCTTTGAAAGGCCATAACAAACACTTCATGGTCTGGAACGGTTGCTCTTATAACTATTCATATGTTAACAAAGAATGATAGAGTCTAATAAAATAAAGAGTAGTTAGTTGATACTCTGGCTGTGTATGACACTTGATACACAGGTACTTAAAAACTATAAACGAGTCATATATATACATTAACTCAAATGATAGAATTCACTGTCTTTGAATCAAATTAACAAAATCAGATCTGTTGAAACATGAGGACCAGTGATATTTTTCATTCTTAACCGTCCAGTAAATGTCCACCAAACTCATATACAGATAATCATAAAAGAGTAATTTTTCTTTCATGATGCATTTCAAAACTTGGACAGTAATTTAGGCGGTTTAATTTGGACTACTTGTATATATCCCACGTACCCAATTTCGATAAGTAATTTCAAGTACATGTCCTTCATCCATCGCACTCTGCCAGAGTAATATATATATATATATATATATATATATATATATATATATATATATATATATATATATATATATATAATACTCTTTTTCTCATGAATAAATCTCTCTCCTACCAAAATGTCCACCAGAGCTATCTGGACCACTGATCCGTTTAAGTAATCGAATGAATGGGGCATCACCCACCAATGGCAGCTACCAAGCGATCTTAGCCATCTAGTTCTTTGCTTGCTCGCCATGATGTGTGAGTATCATCCAAGATGTCGATTAGATGCACTCATATGTTAGGCCGAAAGCCAAAAAAAGAGTCACAATGATCGATGACAGTCAGGTGTTCCACGCCAAAGGGAGCAATGGGGGACATTGGGAAACCACCATATTTTGTATATGCCATCCCTCCCACTCATAAAGTGTGCCCCACTAGGATGAAGGGATAAAAATATCAGGCCATTCCAAAATTCATGCCACACCACGTGAATATATAAGTCTTAGGCATCATGGTACATTGATTTCTTTGGTGTGGCCCACCAGAGTTTTGGATCTGAATGATTCTTGGGATGTATGGTTAACATGAGGCGACACACCAGTTTCACTGTTTGGATCCCATATATACACCAATCTTGGACCCCAAACAGCTGGAACGTACAATGATTACCATACGCTCGAAATTATGTGATCAATCACCTGAAACTAAAATCAGGCGGTTTTTGGGCTTAATATTCAAATACGGGGTGTTTTCTGTCATTCCCAGCTATCAAACTCCTCTAACACCATCTTCTTAAGAAACAATAATCCAAGTCTTGAATATATATAAGAAGAAAAATTTCATCTCCAAACAAAACACCCATCTTCATGAATCCCCTCAAAACACCCATCTTCATGAATCCCCTTTCTCCTTGTGTGTTGACCTGAGTTCTCTTGCATTTTAACGTAAGCATCTCAAGTTCAAGCTCTTGGGTGCAACAAAGACACTCAATGGCACTTGGAAAAGAGCGAGCTGTTGCACAAGATTCGCACTTGGGATCGATCCAATCCTACTCATACTTCAGCAATGCTTATGGCGGATCGTTGATTAAAGTGTCCGATTCTCCTCTTGGATTTTTCGGCTTCAAGAGCTACCACAAGGCGGCGCTTGAAGAAGGAGATGGCTCGGAGAAGACAGACGGCCCATTAAAGAGCCTCTCCACTGGCCATTTTCCTTCTCTACCCGATCTTCACGACATGGATGGGCCCGACGAATTCATGTTCGGAGCCACCGATTCTCCTTCTCCTGATGAAGCTCAATCTCTTCTCAATTTCAAGACTGGACCTGATCATTGGTCCTACTCAAGTGGCTCTGTGCTTAGCTTCGATCAAGGGGACCGGCTTTCTTATGCCGTCCATCCAAAGATTGGCCATGAAGATGAATACTCGATCTGGGTCGATTCCGAGGACCACGACGATCAGTGCAATCACCTTGACTCGAATAGTGGCATTGATTCCCGCCTAGATGATAGCATGAAGTGTTATGAGACGGCCAGCGGATATGGCCCGCTGAACAATTCTTGTAAGGAAGGCCGACATGGGTATGCACGGCCTGGGTGGCTATACACAGGAGCTCTAGCCATCGACCATCTCCACGACACTGAGGGATCAGACAAAAGCTACCATAAACACCCTTATTCAGTAAGTCATTTCTTAAGTGCACTAACACTTAGGGTTGGATTGGTCATGAAGTGCATGATAATCAGGTCCAAATTCTCATCAAAATCCTTTCTATTAAGGGTCCTCCTAAAACTAGTATACAAACAATACCCACGATTCACAAAGTTGCATTTCATTATTCTATATTTCCTCTTCTTAGCCTACAACTCTTAAACACAAAAGGATCATGATTAGGGTCTTGATTACCAAGAGATTATCATTGTAGGGCAGTGATATGCAAGCTCTAAAGAAGCATTGTGGCGGCCCAACTAAGAAGGCCAAACCAAAGCCAATTCCATCAAAGGACCCTCAGAGTATTGCTGCTAAGGTGTGCTTACTTTACTTTATTATCCTTAATTAGAATTATGTAAAGAATGATAATTTCACATCTACTTGTGGGTATTTTTCGAAACAACTTCAATCGAAGATCACTTTTATGATTTCAGAATCGAAGGGAGCGGATCAGTGAACGGTTGAAGATACTGCAAGATCTTGTACCAAATGGGACGAAGGTGGGTTTTTTCTTGTCAAGTAGTTGGCAATCTGGAATGGGTCATTGGTGATTATGATGATAATTAACACTAGAATCTAAATGCAGGTGGATTTGGTGACCATGTTAGAGAAAGCCATAAGCTATGTGAAGTTCCTTCAATTGCAAGTGAAGGTAATAAAGGCACAATCACGTAGACAAAACCAAATCAAAAATAATATAGGGTCCTGATTTCTATATACCCTGAGGACATAGAACTCTATGTCCACGCATAGACAAGATCTAGACCATTTATTGTGAGAGGGGGCATAAAATGAAGGGTCCATAGCTCAAAAAATCACAGTCATTGATTATCCTAATTATTCAGGCAGTATCCCACAAGTGAGCACTACAAGATAACAGTCCATATATATTTGATGCCCAGTGTCAATTTTGAGCTATGTGTCATCCACTTTAGGGCCCACCTGATGAACAGTTCGGATCACTTCAACTTCCCAATGGATCAATGGGAATAATTTCTATTGGATCTTGGATCTTGTTGATGTATACGCATTTGTGTAACATTTTATTTGGTTATGTGGCAGGTATTGGCAACCGACGAATTCTGGCCAGCGCAAGGTGGGAAAGCTCCTGAGGTTGCTCAAGTGAAGGAAGCCATTGATGCCATCCTCTCTTCTCAAAGAGAGAGGAATTCAAGCTCCAAATGAGAGAGAGAGAGAGAGAGAGAGAGAGAGAGAGAATCAAATGTGGGAAATGGACCCAAGAAGAAGAAGTAGATGGGAGACTGAGAATCCCATGTGGGAAGTGGACCAGAAGAAGTAGAAGTTGCTGAGGAATAAAAATAACACAAGACTCCTAACAAAACCAAAACACATGGGCACAAAGTAAAAGCCTTTTTTTGGGACTTTAGTGCTACATAATTCTCCTTCCATTCCTTTTTTTTTTTTTTTTTCTCCTTTTGTCTCTTTTCTCTTCTGATTTGTAATGGTATTTATTTTATTTATCTTAGATGTAATGGAACCGAGCTGAGTTCTAAGTATCTGAGATGGAGAAGCTACTATGGATTTTGTTAGATGGGTAGTGACACAATAAAAGGGTGGCCACATACAATTTCTCTTGACATTTTCATCTTCTCGTGTTATTTTGAATTTCTTGCGTTCTTGGAAGATAAGGGGTTTTAATGCCATGGCAGAGTTGTGATGGTTCGTACTCATGCACTCATGGATGGTACACTTGGCATGTGAATCACTAAACCTTCCAAACCATGGTCCAGCTTTACACAATTGATGTCTCAGCTGGCTGAGTAGAGGAATATGATGGACGGTTAAGATGAAAATATGGAAAATGGTCCATCAAGCAAAGTCTGCGATGGTTCAATGAATCTGATTTTGTGGTTGACTTGTGTGCAGATGCTCCCACAAATTGGTCCATTTAATTTGAGTTACTGTGCTCAAACTCTGAATGAACGGTCAGTATCGCACCTAGCCCAGGGTGGGCCTCCCACATTCATCATCACATGGTGTTTATTTCACGGTTTGGAAGGATTTTTGAAGGGAACGGTGCATATTGCATCATGCACATTACACGTCGATTTTTCTATGTAGGCACTCATCGCATACTTCGGATATGATCACTGTGAGACAATGATGGGCGTTTCCTACGAAACCGCTCTAGGTATCCACATTTCTTTAGTGGGCCCCACACTTTCCAAACGTTGACATGTTTCCCACACCATTGTCTGTTGTCTGATCATAATTAGACGATGGTGATAAGCCTAGTAAACCTTTTTTTTTTTTTTTTTCCTGAATTGAGGTTATTTAACTAATTTTTTTCTGAATCGAGCAAATTGAATTAATTCGGGATTCGCAACAAATTAGTTGGGGATTCATCTACAAGATCCTTAATATGTGGGCCCCACATGATTGATGGTTTGAGCATATTAGTGGGTTCTATCTGAGTTGTGATTTGTTTAAATACGTGACAGGTGTTGATGTTTCTTTTTTTTTTTTTCTCACCCATGCAGCTCTAAGGGTGGAGATGTTTCAAGGGAGATTAGTTGCGATGGATTAAACTACTTTCTGTCCTTCATTATAAATACAAAATACTTTGTTCATTCATTTATATGTACAAAACAATATCATTGTACGATAAATTTCTCAAAGAGTGGAAGCTGCAAAAGATCAAGTCTATTGTCTTCAATAGCCACCAGTGATTTTCCAACCATTAAACATGGATTCCCTTAATCAAGTATGTGATTGAGTTATATCTTCGTCCTCATCGATCATCATCCAATAATAATAAAAATTACTCCCTCCCGTATTTGTTGTGTAAGGTGATCCATTACCCTATAAATTAAGCTAACATCATTATTGACGCAGGGATGAACGTGATGAGGTCGATCACCGTCTTCCTCATGAATAACTACTCCGAATCCACAGAGCTTCTCTGGACTCCTCACAGAGACTTTTTGAATCCACGAGGAAAGAAAGCAGGAAAATAGAATTAAATTCTAATAAATTAGAAATTAATTGATGAATGCATAAAAACGAGTTTACGCCCTTTTAAATAAGGGAACCAAGCAACAGGAAAGAAATCAGACTCAAACAACAACTAAAACTCCTAGAATCTGCAACTAACTATAAATAATAAACTTACTATTTATAGACGGTCGTGATGTCTACTAGTGCGCAAGGTTTTCAGCCAAAAATAGTAAATGTCCTATTGGGCTTCACCAAACCGTTCTCCTAATTATCCTAAGAATTTTTCATATTGGACACAACTCCTAAAGCCCAACGGATGAAGAGCTATAAGTAAACTAAAACTTACTATTTATAGTAAAAACGAAATTAAAACGGGAAAACGACTGTCGATCAGGGGGTTTCTCACAAATCCAGGCTGTGTAACCCAGCATAGCTGGATTGGTTGGCTAAAGTAGCTCGTTCTACCCCAAATTCATATATTTTACGTCAGATAACTCAATCCGGATTGCAAGATACGCCCGATCTAAGGTCCAACGGTCCGCATCACTTATGTTATCGACCGTGCCTTTTCTGATCCATCTTGGCCATGAAATTGTCCGCGACCCATTCTACATCAGTCCCCTCCACTTGAAAAGAACTCGTCCTCGAGTTCTCCTCCTGCGCTTGTTCATGATACTCGGTTAGGTCCGCGATGTTGGAAGTCCGTGAGATCGCCAGGTCATCTGGAAGATCAACAACATAAGCGTTGTCATTGATCTTTCGGATGATCGGTACCGGTCCAATCTTCTTATTTTTCAACTTATTGTATGTCCCGATCAGAAATCTCTCTTTACGCAGATGGACCATAACGCGGTCACCCACCTCGAACACTTTTTGTCGTCGTTGCTTGTCCGCTTGTTCCTTGTACTTCTCGTTCGAGGCATATAGCTTGGCCTACACTTCTGCATGGATGCCCATGATCTTATCTGCCATATGTTCTGTTGCAACGCTTGTGGCTGGGTGATTGGGCAAAGGGAACAAGTCAAGTGTGTGGCGAGATACTCGTCCGTAGATAATCTGGAACGGCGATTTTCCTGTCGAGCGGTTCACCATGTTGTTGAACGCAAGCTCTGCTTGAGATAAGGCCAAGTCCCACAGCTTCAGCTTTTCTCCTGCAATACTGCGAAGGAGGTTTCCCAATGTGCGATTCACAACTTTGGTCTGCCCATCAGTCTGTGGGTGGTAAGCACTGCTGAATTGAAGTCGCGTATCGAATCGATCCACAAAGTCCGCCAAAAGTGGCTAATGAACTTTGTGTCACGATCAGAAGTAATGGTCTTAGGGACCCAGTGTAGCCGTACGACCTCCCTAAAGAAGAGATTCGCCACGTGTGTTACGTCGAGGGTCTTCTTGCATGGGATAAAGTGCGCCATCTTGGACAAACGATCGACCACCACGAACACCGAATCCATGCCGCGTTGTGTTCGTGGAAGACCAAACACGAAGTCCATTGATAAATCCTCCCAAGGACCATCAGGCACAGGTAACGGGCTGTAGAGTCCGGTATTCTGAGATTGTCCCTTGAAAGTTTGACAAATATGACAACGTTATACGGTTCTTCCCACATCACGTATTAATTGCGGCTAGTAATCCATTCTTCCATAAGAGCTCGCGTCTTGTCTCGCCAAAGGTATCCACCGAGTCCACCTCCATGTATCTCCTGAATAATCTTCTCCCTTAGAGAACTTTGGGGGATGCACAATCGATTCCCTTTGAAGAGAAAACCGTCCTGTATATGAAGGTCACTAGGGTGACCTTCTTGGCACTTTATCCAAGAATCCTTGAAATCCTCATTCTCGGCATACAGCTCCTTAAGACAGTCGAAGCCGACCACCTCGGTGCTCATCGTAACAAGTAGTGATGCACGACAGCTAAGTGCATCAACCACCTTGTTCTGCTGTCCTGACTTGTGCTTCAGAACGAACGTAAATTCCTATAAAAATGCAACCCATCTAGCATGCATACGATTCACGTTAGTCTGATTATTAATAAACTTTAATGCTTGATGGTCACAGCGCCTGAACAACTACGCACAACTCAAGCTCATAAGTCGACCACTTCTTTCGTGCTTCGCTGAGCTTCTCGCTGTATAATGCTACCGGCCTTCCTTCCTGTGATAATACTCTCCCAATTCCGACGTATGAAGTGTCACACTCAACCTCAAATAATTTATCAAAATTAAGAAGCATCAAGACCGGTGTTGTAGACAAACGATGCTTGATCTCGTTAAAGCTCTTGTTAGCTTTATCGGTCCACTGAAACGGTCCCTTTTTCATGCAATCTGTTATAGGCGTGACCATGGTGCTAAAATCTCGTACAAATCGATGATAGAGAGTCGTCAAACTGTAAAAACTCCTCACCTCATAGATGTTTGTCGGGATCAGCCATTCCTTACACCTTTTCATCGTCCACTCGAATGCATGTGGACGTTACAACAAATCGTGGAAACAACAGGTTGTCAATTAAAAATCGTGGAAACAACAGGTTGTCAATTAAAAAGCTACACTTTTTCAAGTTGAGGTACAACTTGTTATCTTGTAGGACCTGCAGTACCTGCCTGAGATGTTTCTTGTGCTCCGCCTCATCCTGGCTATATATTAATATGTCATCAAAATATACTACTACAAATTGGCTAGTGAACGGTTTTAGAACTTGATTCATCAAACGCATAAAAGTACTTCGTGCGTTTGATATGCCGAAGGGTATGACCAACCACTCATACAATCCTTCTTTTATCTTGAATGCCGTTTTTCACTCATCACTAGCTCGGATACGAATCTGATGGTACCCGCTCTTTAGATCTAGTTTAGAGAACACCTTGGCCCCTCCCAGCATATCGAGCATGTCGTCTAACCGTGGTATTAGAAACTGATATTTGATGGTAATTTTGTTGATTGTTTGGCTGTCGACACACATGCGCCAACTTTCATCTTTTTTTGGTGTTAATAATGCTGGTATAGTACATGGGCTCATGCTCTCTCTTAATAGACCCTTACGGATCAATTCCTCCACTTGCCCCTGAAGTATCTCACACTCCTTCGGACTCATCTGATAATGAGGGCGATTGGGCAGGCTAGCCCTAGGGACGAGGTCTATGTGATGTTGGATGTCCCTCATAGGGGGCAATCCATCAGGTAAATCTTCATGCCAGACTTCTTTAAATTCGTTTAACAACAGTTTTAAGCTTGGAAGGATGTTTGAGGGTTCCTCTTCCTCACCCTTCACCACTACGGCGTATACCTCGCCGGTTTCCTTGGATTCCTCCATAAAATCTCGAATGGTCAAGAGAGAACTCCCCTTCATTTTAGAGGCTTCAGGGTGGTTCTCTGGTGCCATAGGGGCAAGGATTATTTTTTTACTATCCTTGACGAATATGTAGACATTGTCTCGTCCCCGATGGCTCGCATCATGGTCCGACTGCCAAGGTCGACCAAGTAGCATATGGCAGGCTTCCATGTCAACCACGTCACAAAGTATCTGATCCTTATAATGTTTACCAATTGAAAACGAGATAGTGCATTGTTCAGTTACCTTGGTCTCATTCACATTTTGTATCCAGCCAATTGAGTACGGGGAAGGATATCTCGTCGTTGGTAGCTGCAACTTGTCCACCATCACTCTTGAGACGATGTCCTCACTGCTACCACTATCTATGATCACATCATAGACCTTTCCACTGACAGTGCATCGAGTACGAAATATATTGTGCCGCTGTGGATGTAATTCCTTTTGCGGGATATACAGTAGTCACCTCACAACGAGAGATTCGCCACGATCCTCGCCTGTCACGTCATCGCCACCTGCTATTTCTTCAGTGGTTTATTCATATTCATTAAAGCCATGATCTTCTTCTGTGGCCTCATCTTCAGTGCTCCCTTTGTTTATAGTCAAGTGTGCTGCCGGATGTTGAGGACAAGTATTTGATAAGTGACCTGGTTGGCCACATCGGTAACAATTGTTCGGCCTGGGCCGAGCATAAGGATTCAAAATCCTACTCAGGCCTGCTGTTGTGGGTGCTGCCCGTTGAGGTCTAGATGGTCCGCTCCCCGTATCACGGTTTGTGGGTGGAGGAGGTTGAGGATGCTCTCCTACTAGATCTTTTTCTTAAGCCATCACTGGATCCTGTGTGAGACCCATCATAGGGGGTCGATTTGAAGGATAGGGACGAGCAGGAGCTCTTACAAGTTGTGTTTCTGCCATTCCTGTCATTTGAAATACTTTATCTACGGTCCCGACTAGGTACATCTGAACTCGGTCATGAATTGCTGGTCGCAACGCACCTATAAATCGTGTCACCTTCTGTGACTCAGATTCTAACAGATCGTTTCGTGTATCCAACCGCTAAAATTCTTCACTGTAATCTGTAACAGTTCGATTTTCTTGTTGACAATTCTAGTATTACTGGAATAAGATTTGCTCATAATCACTGGGGAGAAATCGTGATCAAAGAAGACATCTCATCCGAGGCCATGATGCGATGGGCGCCTTGTTTTGGCGGGCTCGTGAGAGTTGTAATTGTTCCCACCATGCAGAAGCACCAAATTTTAATTTAACCGCTACCAATTTTACCCTTTTATGATCTGGCACATCCATATAATCAAAATATCTCTCTACTTCGACTAGCCAATCGAGGAAATCTTCGATACGTAATAAACCGTTAAAACTAGGAAGTTCAGCCTTACCTTGATAGTCTCTTTCAGCACGATCTAGACAATCGCCTCCATGGATTGGTCGTCAGTAAAAACTCTCATTAATGTCCTCGTCGCTGGAACTATAATCATCTGGTGTAGCCCTATGGTTTGCCACTGGTAGTGCTCTGCTATAATCGGGGTCACGTCGTACAACAACCACAGGTGGTGGAGTGACCATAAGTGGTGGAGCACCGCCTAAGGCTCGGGGCAGAAGTAGCGCATGCGCCAGACAGTCGAGAGTTGTATACAGCCCTTGCATGGTCAACTGACTCTCCTGATGGAAAGCTTTCATTCTTTCTGAAAGATAACGAATCCCTGGATCACTGTCCACAGGATTTTGATTCATACCTTCGTTATTTACCATTGGCCCGAGGGGAAACCTCGCTCTGATACCAAATTGATGCAAGGATGAACGTGATGAGGTTGATCACCGTCTTCCTCAAGGATAACTACGAATCCACAGAGCTTCTCTGGACTCCTCACAGAGACTTCTCGAATCCACGAGGAAAGAAAGCAGGAAAATAGAAATAAATTCTAATAAATTTGAAATTAATTGATGAATGCATAAAAATGAGTTTACACCCCATTAAATAAGGGAACCAAGCAACAGGAAAGAAATCAGACTCAAACAACAACTAAAACTCCTAGAATCTGCGACTTACTATAAATAGTAAACTTACTATTTATAGACGGTCGTGATGTCTACTAGTGTGCAAGGTTTTCGGCCAAAAATAGTAAGTGTCCTATTTGGCTTCACCAAACCGTTCTCCTAATTATCCTAAGCACTTTTCATGTTGGACACAACTCCTAAAGCCCAACGGATGAAGAGCCATAAGCAAACTCAAAATTAGTAGTAAAAATGAAATTAAAACGGGGAAACGACCGTCGATCAGGGGACTTCTCACAAATTTGGGCTATGCAACCCAGTATAACTGGGTTGGTTGGCTAAAGTAGCTCGTTTTACCCCAAATTCATATATTTTACGTCTGATAACTCATTCCAGATTGCAAGATACACCCGATCTAAGGTCCAACGGTCCGGATGACTTATGTTGTCCACCATGCCTTTTCTTATCCATCTTAGCCATGAAATTGTCCGCGACCCGCTCTACATCAATTATGATCATATAAGTCTCAGAATTTTAATTTGTGGAAAAGTTTTAAAGAAATTGGAAGAACTCATGTAACCTAATCCATCGAATTGGAGTCTCACTCGTAATGCAAACGGGTCAATGCAATTCGAGTCATGGAGTCATGTAGGCTTCATTTCACTAAGCCTGTTTGGCTCTAGTTCACCTAGATTGCTAGCCGACCATGGTGTTCTTTTGGAATTTAGAAATCTTGATCATGGGGTTATTTGCAAATCAAATTATGATTTTTGCAAACCCATATTAGGTTTCTATGTTCCTGGTATGTTTTAAGTTGCAATATAAATTTAAATTTAGAAATTTATACTTCGATTCATGCAATAGATACATTTATTATAATGTGCTATAGGCTCAAGTATGAGCATGAATAGTTATATAGAAAAATTGTTGTGTGCAAAGCCTTATTTAAAAATATAAATGCTAAGTTTAGTTTAAATTGTGGCTCCCATTGAGGATATATCTTAAATCACACTGATAAATCAATCATAACCATCCCATCAATGGCAATCAACGGGTGGTTTAAAGCAGAATAGCGAGCGGCCCAATTCAAAGAGAAAAATTGGATGCTTAGTATTATCTTCTCAGTTTAATTTTTCAATTATACTCTGATGTAGAGTGGGTCACGGACAGTTTCATGGCCAAGATGGATCAGAAAAGGCAAGGTCGACGACCGAAGTGATTCGGACCATCAGACCTTAGATCGGGCGTATCTCGCAATCTGGAATGAGTTATCTGACGTAAAATATATGATTTTGGGGTAGAATGAGCTACTTTAGCCAACTAACCTAGAAAAGTTAGGTTTCCCAGCCTAGATTTAGGAAAAAATCCCTGATCGATGGTCATTTCCCTGTTTTATTTTCGCTTTTACTATAAATAGTAAGTTTTAGTTTGATTATAACACTTCATCCGTTGGGCTTTAGGAGTTGTGTCCAACATGAAAAGTACTTAGAATAATTAGGAGAACAGCTTGGTGAAGCCAAATAGGATACTTACTATTTTTGGCCCAAAACATTACGCACTAGTAGATATCATGACTGTAAGGCCTGTAACCTAGCTCGTACTGTTCCATCAACTCTCGCAATCCTTCTCGATGAATTCTGGTGACATGCGACCTATAATCAATGTTTGCGCATAACTCTAAGTCATATCTCATAGATTTGAGTCGGCTTAATCCGAGACTTGTACCATTATGACCGCACTGTCGGCGCGGTTCTGGCACCGCATATTACGCACCAAGGCGATACCCAGGACAGGAGATATGTGTCGGTGTTCAGTTCAAGGAAAATGCCGCGCAGTTGCAAAACTCAAAAGAGAGCTTGTCAAATCAATCACATCAATCCCATCAATCACCAGATCATGTCAAGTACAACCACCCGTCCCCTAAAGTCAACTCTCTCTTACAAACCCATCCCTTACATGTCAAGTACACTTCACCCATCACTCATACCCATCCCATCCTCTCTCTCTCTCTCTCTCTCTCTCTCTCTCTCTCATTTTCTCCATTTCTCAAGAAAACCCCAAGCAAGCCAACGTCCAAGCATTTTCTATGGGAGAGGAGAAGCTATGTGTGGCCCACTTCCTACCTCCCATCTCCACCATTCAAAGAACATCTCGATCGTTGAAATCATCCCCTTGGAGCTCTAGATCATGTTGGCAGAAGAAGGAAGAAGAGATCAAAGGTGGGTGCTTCTTTCTTTTTCTTTCTCCCTCTCTTTCATTTTTCATTGGTGAAGATGAGTGGCCCACCTATGATATATGTATTACATCCATGCCGTCCACCTAGTGGGCCCACCTAGCAGTCGGTTTAGGCAAACCTAATTGGAGGAAATACACAAATATTCATTTTATCCAAGGCTGGTGGGTCCCACACGTGTGGACCCACCCCGATGTGAAGTACATAGTACCGTATGTGGGACATGCCTTGATGAAATATGGTTTACACCGTCAATCCAGACGCTGGATGTGATTCTGTGAAGTGTGTACAGAGATGCACTGCAACGCCTGCACGTACTTTGTATAAACAAAAATATTAGCTTATTCCAAACTCTTGGGTGAGCCACTTGTGTAGGCCCCACATTAATATATATTTTCAATCCAAGACGTCCATTCCCTTTCTCACCTCATTCTATGCGTTGAGTCGAAAAATAGAGCCAATACGAGGTTCTGGCGGGCCATAGCATAGAAAACAGTTCCTTTACCGTTGAAAATCAACCCGTTGTTTCTCTACCCCGAAACATGCTCGATATTGGGCTAGTTTGGTCTATCTTGACCAGTAAGAACCAATTGGTGGGGTGGATTTTATTGATGTGGGCCCCACTCATGAGAAACATCACATTTTAAAAAAAAAGAAAAAAAAAAGAAGAAAAAAAGAAGTGTTGACGCTGCTTCAGCCAGCGTCCTGAGGACGCCGGCTGCTTGTAAAACCGGCAGGGATCGTGGGCCCCACTACAGGCTCCACCATGATGCGTGTTAAACATCAGCACCACCCATTTGATGGGCCCCCTTTTGTTATTCAGTCATCCCAAAAATCAGCCACTCAAGGGGCCCGGGTGGACCACACTTCAAAGTAGCAGGGGTTGAACGTCTACCATTGAAACCCGTTTCGTGTCACAACAGCATGGGACCACCCATTTTACATGTATTTTTTTTATTCCAGCCGTCCATCTCTTCCTAACGCTGGAGGCTTTATATATATATATATATATATATATATATATATATATATCTTGGTGGGCCACGTGTGTGGACCCACCACGATGCATACGTTTATATCTAAACCGTCCATCCAAACGTCCAGCGTCTGGACGCTGGATGCTGGACTGGATCTTATATTATAATAATAATATTAATAATAATATAATATTATATCTTATATATATATATATATATATATATATATATATATATATATATATGCTTATACATATATATATCTGTGGTGGCCCCACGTGGGTCTGACCTCTGCACAGCAGCTGTAAAGCTGCTGTGATATGGATGATAATCCATGCCGTCTGTCTCTCTGGCGGGACCCACCATAAATGTATGAGTTTCATCTGTACCATCCATATGGACGGTGCCACATATGGCCCCACCATGGTACGTGTTGTACCTGCACCATCTGCCCAGTGGCACACCTTGATGTGTGTTTTTTACACTGTCCATTTGTTGGTCACACCAGCAGATATAGCTGCTGTAGTGATGTCTGTGGGCCCCACTATGAGGCAGATTGGCTGGAGTATGTCACACTAACTCACACCAGCTATATAGCTGGCTTGATGTCAGTCAGTTCCATGGGACCCGCCTCCTACACGTATGTGATACATTCAAACTGTCCATCCATCTGGCTGTCCAGATGGTGGAAACCACCATGATTTATGTATTTTACCTGCACCGTCTAGCAGAGACTAGACGGTGGGCCCTGGCAATGATGCATGTGTTTTATCATTGACCGTTAATCTGTGGACCACCATGATTTATGTACTTCATCCCACCGTCCGTCTGGGCAGTGGGGACCACCGTTTTCTGCTGCCGTGTCGAGCTCGAAGGGCCTGATCTTGAGGCATGTGTTGTATCCACAACGTCCCTCTAATTTATGATATATCATTTTCAAGTATGAGCCTAATTCAAGGCAAGTCCAAATCTGGTGGGTCATGTGGACAGTGGTAACCCACTGTTGATGTATGTATTGTATGTCCACGCCCTCCATCCGTTGGGTCCCACCTTGATTATGTGTTGTACATATATGTTGTCCAGCATGTGGAGCCCACGCGTGATGTATTTGTTTTATCTAGCCGGCACCGTGAAGTATCTGTTTAATCTATACCGTGTAGAATATTTGGACGGTGCTAGACAATGTTTGGACAATGCTATCCTATGTTTGGACCATGCTGATTTACATGGATTATGTTGGGACAGTGTTAATCATCATTAGTGAGCCATGTGCCCCATGGGATGATAGTGTACAGTGGTACACATGTTACATCTACATTTATTGAAATGATTTTTGGTGTGGTCCAAGCCCACTTGAGGCCCATTGGTGCGGCCCATCCATGAGGCCCGTCATGATGTATATTTGAGGCCCACGTGATAGGGCCTACCTGCCTTGTATTTAAGGACCATGTGATAGGGCCTACCTATTTAAATCTGAGGCCTAAGGGCGAGGCCCATTGTGATGTATTCGAGGCCCATGGGCGAGCCCCTATGTGATGTATTTGAGGCCCAGGCATGAGGCCCATTGTGATGTATTTTCGGCCCATTTGGTAAGGCCCATTGTGATGTACTTCTGACCCATATGTTGTGGCCCATTGTGATGTATTTCCGGCCCATAGGATTGGGCCCATATGATGTATTTGAGGCCCAAGTGCAGGGCCCACCTGTGGTGTATTCGAGGCCCAATGTGATGTATGTTGGCCCATATAGCGAGGCCTGATGTGATGTATATATGGTCCATGTGCCGAGGCCCATAGTGATGTATATTAGGCTCTTGTGTGAGGCCACAGGCCCACAATACGTTTGACTCTATGTGGGCCACCCCTTGGGAGCAATGATGGTTAAATGTCCACATTGGTGAGCGACGATGGTTAAATGTCCATATTGTGACCTTCCCTTAGGCCTTGTTAAGCCCATTCTCATCATTCTCTTAACTGGTTAACCCAAATAAGTGGGCCCCACTTATCACAGACGGATGGCTCCGTGCTATCGGATTTGGTATAACCACGGTCGGGTGCCGATCTTTATACTATGGATGATCGGCTAATCATCTATGGTCCCCACTTTGTTTATCTACTGATTATCAGTGCCAATTGTCGTAACCGATTTGCCGATTCCGATTAGCGATCGAGGCCGATTGTCATGATCGATTGCCGATTCCGATTGACGTGACCGATTTATCGATCTCGATTATCAATCGATTCTGATTGTCATAACTGATTTGCCGATTCTGATTGCCAAGACCGATTGTCGAGACCTATATGATGTACATGCGATCCGTAGTTGAGGCCCATTGTGACACGCATTAGGCCCATGATGCATGGTCCGTTTAATGTATTTAAGACTCATGTGTAGGGCCTACATGTCATGTATTTGAGGCCCATGGGCAAGGCCCATTGTAATGTATTCATGGCCCATGGGCAAGGCCCATTGTGAAATGTATTGGGCCCATGAGCAGGGTCCACCTGTTGTGTATATGTGGCCCTTGAGTAAGGCCCATTGTGTTGTATATTAGGCCTTTGTGTGAGGCCGTTGGCCCATTATATGTTTGACTCTATGTGACTATTCCTTGGGGACAATGTTGGTTAAATGTCCACATTGTCGAGGCTGATTGTTAATGCCGATAATTGATACCAATTATGAGTATGTGACAGCATAGTATCATAATACATGCCCATACGCATCATTTGCATATTTGTTATGAGATGTGATTGACCATTGCATATGCCATAGGGCAGGTTGTTCATGGGGCACCATGATAGGTGGAGTTACCCCACAGAGAGCACGGCATGCGCAGGATTGATGTATGACTGGATTGCATGACTCATGCATCTTACATTGCATTGTGTTGTACTATACGCCCTAGCGACATCAGGGTCGTAGCCTCTACATGCATTTCGTGGATGGCCAGATGGGATACCGAAAATCTGTTCTACATGGGGTGCTATAGATATCCATGGGTGAAAGTCCCTAAACCCTCTTAGTTCCAGAGGTTGCTCCAATGTCTAGACCGAGTGGATGCATGAGCGCATGAGGGCCGTATACTGTTAGGCTGCGTCTCCCACTGTATCATGGTCGGTTAGAAGGGGGTGCTGCCTTACCTGCCCGAGAGGAGGGGACAATGCTAGGCTGTGTCTGACTAGCTCAAGGAATGAGTCCACAATCGACGAGCCGGGCCCGATATTGGCAGGCGAATAGTAAGGTTTTTTCCACTCACCTTGTTGCTCGCGATGGGGCGGTAATCTAGTTTGGAGTGTAATAAACCCCGCTGATTTCTAAGAGAGGAACCGTACTGATATGTGGAATTATTGAGTAGGAGTTGCATACTCATGCATTTGTTTCATTCACTATTCACTCGGGCTAGTGGTGCCCAACTAATTATTGTGTACCTTCGCATGGCCAGGATTTCGGTTGGGCGTGCAACTAACCTGAGATCAGGAGTTTACCACATTGAGTCTGACTATCCAAATTTAGGTATGGGACTGGTTTGGATAGAAGTCTCTTGTGATGGACCCCATAGCCTGCGATACTACGTACTATCATCCCGACTTCACTCCAGCTTGGTCATTTCATTCGCACCGCATATTATATTGCATCTGCAGTACTTAGTATTTTGGGTTACCATGTTTCTGCATTGATATGGTCGTTAGTACTCATGCCTGGCTTCGCATAGCCTTGGTACGGCTAATGGGATTCATAGACTTGTCAGTATATTCCCGCTCATTTCAATATTATTTGATTTATGACATTGTATCATTAACATCTAATATTTAGCTTGCTTTGACTCCTCATTTACATAACTGACTTGCATTGTGTACCATGATATCGTATGTCTCATGCACTTGTCAGTATTTCTGCTTACTCTGTTATCGTGTGATTTATGATTTTGTCAGTATTTCTATTTACTCTGATAATTCATGATCTCATCAATATTTCTGCTTATTCAGACATCATATGATTTATGGATTACCAGTTTTTCGGTATTGTAGGATTATAACATTATATTGAATACTTGACACTTACCTTGTGCACATACTTACACCACCCTCTAAGCTTTTTATAAGCTTATGCACGATAGATGTGTGCAGGTGATGTTAGGTTGCAGCAGTGTTGAGCTTGGAGCGTGCAGTGGTCTTCTGGAGCTTGATTTTCTATTTATGTATTTTCCTTTCAGTGTTGTACTCAATTAATTATATTAGTGGATATGTGATGATGATGTTGCCTTTGTGAATTAGGTAATCTTGTGGTTATGCTTATCACAAGTTAAATGTACAAAAAAAAATCCTCTTTGTGTGATCCCAGGATCGGAATTTGGCATATGAATGCTAAGAACCGGAAATGGGGTACTACAGAGGCTGTCGGCACCGGATTCGGCAATCAGGATTCCTGTGAATCCGATTTTTGGGTTTGGGGCATGACAACGACCGTCTATAAATAATGAGTTTACTATTTATAGTAAGTCGTAGATTTTAGGAGTTTTAGTTGCAGTTTGCTTCTGATTTCTTTCCTATTGCTTGGTACCATTATTTAAAGGGTTGTGAACTCGTCTTTATTCATTGATTAATTAATTTCGAATTTACTAGAATTTATTTCTATTTCTTGCTTTCTTTCCTCGTGGATTCGAGAAGTCTCTGTGAGGAGTCCAGAGAAGTTACGTGGATTCGGAATATTTATTATCTTGAGGAAGACGGTGTTTGACCTCACGTCCTTCCCTACATCAGTTTGGTATACATCACGACCGTCTATAAATAGTAAGTTTACTATTTATAGTAAGTCACGGATTCTAGGAGTTTTAGTTGTAGTTTGCTTCTGATTTCTTTCCCATTGTTTGGTACCCTTATTTAAAGGGTTGTGAACTCGTTTTTATTCATTGATTAATCAATTTCGAATTTACTAGAATTTATTTCTAATTCTTGCTTTCTTTCCTCGTGGATTCGAGAAGTCTATGTGAGGAGTCCAGAGAAGTTCCGTGGATTTGGAATATTTATCATCTTAAGGAAGACGGTGCTCGACTTCATGTCCTTCCCTGCATCAATTTGGTATTAGAGCGAGATTTTTCCTTGGGTAAATGGCTTTTAACGACAGGTTGGGTAACAATCCCATGGGCGGTGTTCCAGAGAATTTACCTTTAACGACGGTGGCTTTCGAAGCAACGCAACAAGAGAATCGGCAAGCCATGCAAGGGTTGCAGGCTTCCATGCAAGGGCTGCAGGCTTTCATGGATCACATAGCGGATCTCTTGGTGAAAATCCTAGGGCAACTTCATTTTCCTGGTGGTAATCCTCTACCGCTGATTGCTGAAACTCGTAATCACCCTAATCGCAGGATAGTACCGGCAGTGCATCCACGGGTCATTCCTGAAGAAGGGGGCTCCAGTGAAGAAGAAATCGATGACATAATCTTTCAACACCCTAGATAAGGCGGTGATCAAGTAAATCGGATAGATCGAGAATTCAAGATGTAGGTTGATATTCCTAACTTCAATGGCCAACTACACATTGAGGATTTCTTCAATTCGCTTTCTGAAGTTAAGCGGTTTTTTGACTATATGGACATCCCTGAAGCAAAGAAGGTCAAGCTTGTGGCCTACAAGTTGAAAGGAGGAGCTTCGGCTTGGTGGGAACAACTGTAACTCGCACAAACCAAACAGATAAAAGCACCAATCTGCACATGGCAGCGGATGAAGCAGCTACTATGTGCCCGATTCCTCCATAGCGATTACGATCAGGTATTATTCCAATAATACCAAAATTGTCGATAGGGTAATCGGTCGGTGAGAGAATATGCAGAAGAATTTTACTACCTGGCGACGTGTAACGATTTAATCGAGACTGAATCGCAGCAAGTCACTTGATTCAATGATGGACTGTGTATGGCGATCTAGGATCGGGTCCAGATGCAGCTCATCTGAACGATGAATGATGTGATCAAGTTGGCTACTCGGGCAGAAACGTAACTTGAACGTCCTACCACACGGCCCTATTATACCGCAATGATCACTGCGATGGGTCTATCCTAGGGAGCTCCACAGTCTAAGGGGAAGGAACACGTGAGAGCACGCACTCAACCTCCTACGTCTGAGAGTCGAGATCAGGGAAGCGGACAAGCTAGACCCCAAAGGGGCATATTGACTGCTGCTAGTCCAAGTAGAATCCCGAACCCCTATGCTTGACTCCGGCCTAACAACTGCTATCGTTGTGGCCAACCGGGCCACCTATCAAAAACCTTTTTTTAGCAAAAGGTGCCGAACCTCACTATCAATGATGGTAGTACTGATAACGCCGATGAAGATCCAGATATTGAAAAACTGGGGCATACCACCAAGGATGAGGCAGATGAATGTTGAGGGTCAAATATTGCATATTAGACCCCAGTTATTGTCTAGATTTACAAACAGGGTACTGTTTAATGACCCGATTTAATCATGTTTGTGATGCAAGGTGGCTTTACGTGTGTGGACTGAAAAGGGTGTTAAAAGATGAGATTTAATGCTTAGAATTTACCAAAGTATGGGACGGACCCCAGGAGACCAAAATCGATAAATTTATATGTTAAATACCCGAAAAAATCGAGAAACTGAAGCTCAAGTGGCTTGAAATTAGTCCAAAATGCAAGATCACAAGGTTCTCACCATCCGATCGGCTTGAAACTTCATACATGGCCTGAGCACCACAAATGAACCGTACACGTAGAATTTAAACTCCTGGATCCCTGTAGAAGTGGCCCAACAGATAGATCAGCCCCCTAAAGCATTAAGTGGGCCCCACCAGATCTCTGGATATCCTTCAATTTTGGATCCAACGCCTTAAATGAGGCGAAAAAATGGATGGATGGCTCAGATTTCTCATATACATCAAAGTAGACCCCACCTTAAGTGGCGTGCGCTACGTACGCACACACACTCGCCGTGCACCGGAAGTCACCAAACGGTTTACAAAACAGAAATCCGCCAGCGGGCGGACAACGTTCGCCAAGCGATGTGTAGTGGGCCTCCACTGTCGATCTTTTGGAAGATCTGAACCGCCCAATCGACTCATGACGAGGGACAAACCGTACCCATGGATTATTTTGGTCCCATGTATATGCACACGTGTAGATCGTCAGAAAACGTAGGTTGAACAGTTAGTTAGTTTAATATTGTGAGCCACACTAAAATCATCTAGGTCTCGGCCTATCTAGTGGGTTTTTCATCATAAAGACAATGGATGGCATGGATCTTCCATGAAACGTTTTCCTAGGGTCCACCAAACATCATATAGCGGACACGGAACCTCTGTTTTCACAACAGAGGATGCAGGTGAGCACTGTGGGCCCCACTCATTATCCAGATAACTAATCAGAACCATCCAACATGAAGAGGGGATCGAACTAGTCAAACCCATGCTCACTGTTATTAACCATGCACACGCACTTACCCGTTACAGAGGTCACAAGCAAGCTATTCTACAGCGTTCAAAGCAGATGCAGTATGATTTACTTCCTTGGGCCACATCAAAGGACAGCCAAAACTAACCATCCTGTACCGAATTCTCTCCACGAATCCGGTGGATGGCGTGGATTTCTCAAAAGAGAGTCGAAGTGGGCCCACTGACATCTCAAAACCAATTTGAAACCAAAATCCGCGTCTGAGAATTGCAGAGACTAGTGGGTCACGATCGTTGATCATTTGGGTGATCCGGACCATCCAGAGGACTCTCAGGATAGGGAAGGTTCCAGTCATGATGTCAGACGGGTAAGATAGATGATCGGCCGCGCGAGACGATTCGTTGAACGCAAGTATCCATACGGCTTTCTCCCTGCGAAACAGGGAGTCCAGCTCCATTACAAACAAACTGCGTAAAGAGGACTGCGGAACTCCTTCTCATCACACAGCAACCGACCTCTCCACCATCTTATCTGGCTATAAGAAAGAGAACGTGAGAGGATATGGGGGTTGGAGGTTGGAACGTGAGAGAGAAAGACAGGGAGTAGATTTTTAATATTTTATTTTTCTGTTTTATTATGAGGAATAGTGAAATTATGTCCATGAGCGGCTAAACCTCTTAGCTAGGGCTAAGAGGTGAAGCTTGTAGCATGATGGGAGGACCTGTTGCTTGTGCCTTTTGTTTAAGAATGATCTGATGTTGATTTTAGTTTACTAATGAGAATGTTTTTAGTTTTTAATGGTCTGTTGTGATTAAAATTATAATGGTTCTGTGATAGCTTTGAACATCTTTCTTCCCTTTATGTTTATGACGTCAGGAAGCCCTGTTGTTCACCATCGTCTCCTGGGCATGGTCGGATGACGGTACCATTTCTAACCCTCATGCATTGTTGATTGGTTGGTAATTAGTTTAATTCTGTTGTTTGTTTTGTCTCCTGGGCATGGTTTGGTGATGGAATCCATTCTAATTCATGCCCCTTTCATCTCTTTGAAACTATATCAAGTAAGTTTAGTTTGATTTCTATGATTCTTGAAGCAGGCATAAGATCTCCCTGATCTCTACAAGTGGATCTTCTGAATCCCTAGTTTCCTATTTCTGATTTTTCATAAGTTTTTGATAATTATTCCATCATTATTCCTCAAATTACACTCGATTTAGATTTCATCTCATTCTAGTCCTAGTTTTAGTTAGTTTCAGATAACGTACAGGTATCAGTCCCTAAGGATTCGACCTCGGTCTTACCGAGTTTATTACTACATCACAACCCTGCACTTGGGGAGTGAACAAGTTTTTGGTGCCATTGTCGGGGACTGACGGTTACGTTTTCTAAAATTAACTAGTTTTAGGATTAGTTTAAGATTAGGATTTTCCTAATTATAAGTTTAGATTTTTCTGATTTCTAGAAACTAACCTGTTTTTCTATTTTGTATGATCCTAACATAAACTTCTAATTTGGTAATCCCTTCCTAACTTCTCTTCTTTTTCTATTTTTAGGCTTAGGGTTGTGTTTTCTATTTTTAGAATTTCTAATACAATTTCTTTTAATTTTAGAAACTTTCCTTTTTAAGAATTAAGTAATTTTTAAAAACTTTTTATTTTAGGTTTAGATTTTCTAATTTAGAAATTCTCTAATTCTAGGTCTAGGAAACTTTCCTTTTTAGAAAACTAACTTTCTATTACCATCTTAGAATTTTCTAACTTTAGGATTTCTATTTTTAGAAACTAATTTCTTTTATTTTCTTGGGCAGGATCTTAACATAGAACTCCAATTTGGTAACTTCTTTCCAACTTCTTCCCTACCTACTTTTCATATTGCTGTAGGATCTTTTCTTTTTCTTAGAATTAGATTCAGAGTTAGGGTTACACTATGTATATGCATGAGTGGGAACGTCAGTATGCTGAGAAGAATAACCTATATTGAGATGATGATGATAGCAATCAACCTAGGTCTCAAAACTTTTTTGAAACTATCATCGAGAACCGATCAGAATATAAAGATCCACTGGCTAAGAAATCCTTACGTGATTATATACAGGAGAACAATTACACCCCACAGATTAACAAAACAGTATGCGAGTATTGGAGTTATCATAACTATGGTTGTGAGAATTATTATCACCCATCCGATAAAATAATGTGTGATTATATCAGGAGTGATAATAAGTATTACCAACCAATAGATTCTTTCACCTATAATCAGTATGATTATAGCTAGTGGAAACATCAAAATTGGGAAAATGAACCAACAACATGTTATAATGATTATTCTCTTGGATCCCCTACCTTTGAGATCCAACCAGAAACGATCCAAGAGGAATCATTTCAGTGTAACATTTTTTCAGCTTGTCTTGTGGAAATTAGAAAAGAAATGGAAACACTCAATTCGTGCCTCGAAAGAATAGAGGAAGCTCGCTCATCCCAACTACAACCCAATTCAAAAATACAAAGTGATCCACACTCACTTTTGAAGAAATCTGGAATTTGAAATGAGGAGTTGGATTCCATTAACGAGCATGTGGTTCAATTTCCCAATGAGTCGATCTCGATGACTGTTAAAAAGAATGGGGAAGAGACATGGTTGTCTTTCAAATATAATGATGATGACACACTTCACTCACATGACACACTAGATTCCAATGTGAAGAAGAGGTTACTTTATACGAACCTTAACCCATTATAGGTGTAGAATGTGATGAAAGCAATCCCATCCCAAGTGTGCACTGCACGGAATTAGACGATGATATGCATTGGGATGATAGTCATGAATCTGTAACCCAAATTCTCCTAGAATCCATCTCAAGTTTGGTCCAGGTCAATGATCAAGACGTACACGAAGTGGTAGGTCATAATGAGCCACTCCCCTCACCTGACATGTTTGATTTAAAGGTGGAGGATGAGCCCCTTACAACCGACCCTTCTAACTCTTGTGAAACATGTTTGGACCACTCCTCTGAATTGAATGATGATGTGATTCAGGAGAAGGACGAGTTGCTCGCTACGACTCTGAAATTTGAAACCACTCAATTGAAGCCACCATCTGAGCTGTACACGTTTGACAATTCAACGCCTCGATCGAGTAGTCTTAATGAACAAAGTGATCACATCGATGCTTCCCCTATCGATTTCAATCTGTCTGTGCAGGACTGGAGGAAGAGAGTGTACATCCATCTACTTTTAAGGATGATGGATTCCTTGGGCAGATCATCACGAGCTCCAATGTGAAAAATAAGTCGCACTCAGTTGAACTTCCCAACTCTTAGGATTGCTTGGCACACTTTACAGGTTCAAACGATCTCATGTTAAAAGATAAAGTGGATGCCTTGAAAGACAACATCTCGGTAGTTATCACTGACCGAGAGAACCCTTACTCTAAAGCCTCTCCCTTTCTAAATCCTAAACGTCTACCATTAAAGGAGGAAGAGCTGAGAATGGAACCGAAGTCTGATACTTCAGAATATGTCGAGACTACATCACTTCTAAAAAAATTTTCTAAACTTTATTTACTTGTAGTTTCTAATTCACCATGGAATACTAACATTGAAACTTCTTCTATCACAGGTGAATCGTATATACTTTGGATACCTCAAGCAATTCAATGAAAAATTTCTTTTGAGGTACATAAGTCTCTTTGGAAAGTCATGCTTCAGGGCGCCCAAACCTGTTGCAAAAAGGGCTTTTGGATGATCTTGTTGAGGAACTTATTGAGAAACTTATCAAGATATTGGCCAGAAGAGAAACCTTGCAGCATGATCGAGTAGTTTTTCTCTATTTTCATAGGACTAGGGTAGTTTGTTTTATTTTGTTTAGGATAGACGGTAAACTTAACGCCCCTGGGAGGCAACCCGAATTTTTATTTCATTTCTTTTTCCTAGTTAGTTAGTTCAATGTTTGTGGGTAACATTGCTGCAAACCCTCACGAGACTACAATTTGTCCACTAGGGGCAACCTAGAGATTTAAAGACTTGTTGCATACGCTAAATGCAATCGAGAGCACCTGCGAAAGTGGTATAGGTAAGATTTTATTTTTGATATTTTTGTTTTACTTTCGTTGGTTTCTCTCTTATACTGACCCACTCTTATGTAGATATCTTTGGAAAGCCTCTTGATTCTTTCGTTCAAGTACTATCTTCCCATCACTTCTCATTTACTTTCGTTGTCCCATGTGCATTGCATGCTCACATCTTTTACATTGAGGACAATGTAGATTTTAGGTTGGAGGTGGGAGATTAGGTTATCTAATCAGTGTTTTCTTGGTCTTGAGTAAAAATTGGAAAAAAATTTAAATTTTTTTACAAATTCTTGTGAATTCGAGGCGATTTTGACATGCATCTGTGACTTAGAATTTCAAGATACTTGATGTTAGTAATTTATGACTCTTGGATTCAGTACCTGTTAGATTTCATAGTTTTGTTGAATTGTTAATCCAGAATTAGAAGTTATAAACATTGATTGAATCATGATTTCACATGTCACATCTCGCTTTCACATTAAGGTTTCAGTTTGATATTGAAGGGTTAACTTGGTAATCACTAAGCATGTAAGAATCCAACCTGAAAAATTTATCCGTCATCATCAATTTTTTTTTTTTTAAATAGATACCTTTGAAAAGGGTTGGGTGAATAATCTTCACCATAGGTTTTCTCCCTATATGTGTGGATTTAATTCCCCATGAATGATATGTGAAAAAGGTTTGGGTGTACGATCTTTACCATAGGTTTGCTCCCTATAGATGAGGATTTGATCCCCCTTCTTAGCATTACTGTTAATGGAAAAATCAAAAGTTAAAAGAATAAAAAGATGATTTGTGAGGCAAGTTTTGGTTTCAGCTTTGGTTATCATGAATTCTCTTGTTGGTTACCAATGATATCCTGAAATAGAGAAGTGAATTTTAATATTGATAAGCTGAGATTACACTATACACCCATGAAACTCAATGTTTAGAATTATTCTAATTGATGGATTAATACTTTGAACTTGATTATGAAGTTTACCGTACGCTTGAGTACAAGAGAAAGTAATACCCAATATTCATGAATCTTAGAATTCTTATATCTGAATTATTTTTTAAGAATCACTTGAGTTTATAGAAATTGTCCTGTAATTCTCAACTTATTTTTCACATACTTTGCTCGAGACTAGTAAAATGATGGTTGGGGGTTGTGTTGAGGGTCAAATATTGCATATTAGATCCCATTTATTGTCTGGATTTACGAACAGGGTACTATTTAATGACCTGATTTAATCGTGTTTGTGATGTAAGGTGGCTTTACGGGTGTGGACTAAAAAGGGTGCTAAAAGCTGATATTTAACGCTCAGAATTTACCAAAGCATGGGACGGACCTCAGGAGACCAAGATCAATGAATTTACATGTCAAAGACCCAAGAAAATCGAGAAACTGAAGCTCAAGTGGCCCGAAATTAGTACAGAATGCAAGATCACAGGGTTCTCACCATTATATCGGCTCAAAACTTCGTACATGGCCTGAGCACCACAAATGAACCGTACATGTCGAATTTGAGCTCCAGGATCCCTGTAAAAGTGGCCCAACAGACAGATCAGCCCCTTAAAGCATTAAGTGGGGCCCACCTGATCTCTGGATATGCTTCAATTTTGGACTCAAAGCCTTAAATGAGGCAAAAAAATGGATGGATGGCTCAGATTTCTCATATACATCAAAGTAGACCCCACCTTAAGTGGCGTGTGCTACGTGCGCTCGCACACTCGCCGTGCATCGGAAGTCACCAGACAGGTCAGCGTGCACTGACTCGATTGTTTGTTTTACAAAACAGAAATCCACCAGCAGGTGGACAATGTTCGCCGGGAGATGTGTAGTGGGCCTCCACTGTCAATCTTTTGGAAGATTTAAACCGTCCAATCGACTCATGACGAGGGACAAACCATACCCATGGATTATTTTGGTCCCGTGCATATGCACACACGTAAATCGTCAGAAAACGTAGGTTGAACAGTTAGTTAGTTTAATATTGTGGGCCACACTAAAATCATCTAGGTCTCGGCCTATCTAGAGGGTTTTTCATCATAAAGACAATGGACGGCATGGATCTTCCATGAAATGTTTTCCTGGGGTCCACCAAACATCATATAGCGGACGCAAAACATCTGTTTTCACAACAGAGGATGCAGGTGAGCATTGTGGGCCCCACTCATCATCCATATAGCTAATCAGAACCGTCCATCATGCAGAGGGGATCGAACTAGTCAAACCCATGCTCACTGTTATTAACCATGCACACGCACTTACCCGTTACAGAGGTCACAAGCAAGCTATTCTACAGTGTTCAAAGTAGATGCAATATGATTTACTTCCTTGGACCGCATCAAAGGATAGCTAAAACTGACCATCCTGTACCGAATTCTCTCCACAAATCTAGTGGACGGCGTGGATTTCTCAAAAGAGAGCTGAAGTGGGCCCACCGACATCTCAGAGCTGGTTTTAAAACAAGATCTGCGTCCGAGAATTGCGGAGAATAGTGGGTCACGATCGTTGATTGTTTGGGTGATCCGGAGCATCCAAAGGACTCTCAGGATAGGGAAGGTTCCAGTCATGATGTTAGACGGGTAAGATAGATGATCGGCCGCGCAAGACGATTCGTTGAACGCAAGTATCCATATGGCTTTCTCCCTGCAAAACTGGGAGTCCAGCTCCATTATAAACAAACTGCGTAAAGAGGAGTGCGGAACTCCTCATCACGCAATAACCGACCTCTCCACCGTCTTATCTACCTATAAGAAAGAGAACGTGAGAGGATATGGGGGCTGGAGGTTGGAACGTGAGAGAGAGAGACAGGGAGTAGAGTTTTATTATTTTTATTTTGATTTTATTTTTCTATTTTATTATGAGATACAGTGTAATCATGTCCATGAGTAGCTAACCTCTTAGCTAGGGCTAAGAGGTGAAGCTTGTAGCATGATGGGAGGACCTGCTACTTGTGCCTTTTATTTAAGACTGATCTAATGTTGATTTTAGTTTACTAATGATAATGTTTTTAGTTTTTAATGGTCTGTTGTGACTAAAATTATAATGGGTCTGCTATAGCTTTGAGCATCTTCCTTTCCTTTATGTTTATTAAGTCAGAAAGTCCTATTGTTCACCATCGTCTCCTGGGCATGGTCAGATGACGGTACCCTTTCTAACCCTCATGCATTATTGATTGGTTGGTAATTAGTTTAATTCTATTATTTGCTTTATCTCCTGGGAATGGTTTGGTGATGGAATCCATTCTAATTCATACACCTTTCATCTCTTTGAAACTATATCAAGTAAGTTTAGTTTGATTTCTATGATTCTTGAAGCAGACATAAGATCTCCTTGATCTCTACAAGTGGATCCTCTAAATTCCTAGTTTCTTATTTCTAATTTCCCCTATGTTTTTTATAATTATTCCATCATTATTCCTTAAATTACACTCGATTTAGATTTCATCTCATTCTAGTTCTAGTTCTAGTTAGTTTTAGATAACGTACAGGTATCAGTCCCTTGGGATTCGACCTCGGTCTTACCGAGTTTATTACTACATCACAACCCTGCACTTGGGGAGTAAACTATGAATCAAATTAGGTTCAGCAAGATCACGGCGAGTCACTCGTCGTGAGGTGGCTATTATATGTGCTAAGAAAAGAAGTGCATCCATGGAGGCATAACATCTTCTCCACTAGGTGTACGGTGAATCGAAAGGTTTGTGATGTGATTATTGACAATGGCAGCAGCGAGAACATCATCTCCAAGGTCATGGCGGAGAAATTACAATTGAAGACGGAGCGTCAACCCTCCCCATATACAATCGGTTGGATCAAGAAGGTCAGCGAAACAAAGGTAACTGAATGGTGCATCATATCCTTTTCAATTGGTAAACATTATATGGATGAAGTAGTATGCGATGTGGTTAACATGGAAGCATGTCACATACTACTCGATCGACCCTGACAATCTGACCGTGACGCCACTCATAAAGGGCGAGATAACATATATATCTTCGTCAAGGATGACCAGAAGACTATATTGGCCCCTATGGATCCAGAGGGACCACCCGAAACTTCTAAAGTGGAGGGTCATTTTCTTTTAACTATACGGGACTTCGTAGAAGAATCCAAAGAAACAAGACAGTCTTATGCATTAATTGTAAAAGAAAAAGAACTCGAGTCTACCATCATCCCTGAAAGACTAAGGCCCTTGCTACATGAATTGAAATAAATCTGGCCCGTTGACCTTCCCGATGGGTTACCCCCCATGCGGGATATCCAACACCATATCGACTTTGTCCCCGGGTCCAATCTACCCAATCAGTCTCATTATCGAATGAGTCCAAATGAGTGCGAGATTCTGCAAGGTCAAGTAGAGGAGTTGATCCGTAAGGGCCTTATTTGAGAAAGCATGAGTCCATATGTTGTACTAGCTCTATTAACTCCAAAGAAAGATGAGAGTTGGCACATGTGTGTCGACAGCCAAGCCATCAACAAAATCACTATAAAATACAGGTTTCTTATACCACGGTTAGACGATATGTTGGACATGCTAGAGGGTGCCAAAATATTCTCTAAATTGGATCTAAGGAGTGGATACGATCAAATTCGAATAGGGCCGGGTGAGTGTGGAAAATGACCTTTAAGACGAAGGAAAGATTGTACAAATGGATGGTCATGCCCTTCGGTCTTTCGAATGCGCCTAGCACATTCATGAGATTGATGAACCAAGTTCTGAAACCTTTCATTGAGTGGTTCGTTGTGGTTTATTTTGATGATATTTTGATATACAATCAAGACGAAACTACCCATATAGAACACCTCAAGAAGGTCCTTTAGGTGCTTACTGAAAATAAACTGTATCTTAATTTAAAGAAGTGCAGCTTCATGACTAATAGCCTATTATTTCTGGGTTTTATCGTAACATCCACGGGCATTCGGGTGGATGAGGAAAAGGTGAAGGCAATCAGAGAATGGGCGGTTCCCATAAATATTTATGAAGTGTGAAGTTTTCATGGGCTGGCGACATTCTATCATCGGTTCATGAGAAATTTCAGTACTATTGTGTCACTAATCACAAATTGCATGAAGAAAGGGCAGTTTCAGTGGACTGACAAAGCCGACAAGAGCTTTGTCGAAATCAAGCGCAGATTATCCACGACCTCGATTCTTGTACTTTTCAACTTCAACAAACTATATGAAGTTGAGTGTGATGCCTCATATGTCAGAATTGGGAGAGTTTTGTCTCAAGAAGGTAGGTCGGTGGCCTTCTACAGTGAAAAACTTAGAGATGCACACAAGAAGGGTCTACATATGAGATCGAGTTATACGCGGTGGTTCGTGCATTGCGACACTGGTAACATTATTTGATTCAAATGAAATTCATACTTTACACGGACCATCAAGCTCTCAAATTCATTAATAGTTAAGCTAACATTAACCGTGTGCATGCTAGATGGATCTCATTTTTTATGGAATTCACATTCGTGCTAAAGTATAAATCAGTACAACAGAACAAGGTAGCCAATGCGCTGAATCGTCGTACGACTTTGTTAGTCACTATGAGCAATGAATTTTTCAGGTTCGAGCACCTTAAAGACATATATGCCGACCACGATGACTTTAAGGATGCATGGGTTAGATGCCAAGAAGGTCACTCCGATGACTTACATATGCAAGACGGGTTCGCATCCCCAACAGTTCGCTAAGGGAACAAATAATCCAAGAGTTACATGGAGGTGGCCTTAGTGGACACCTTAGGCGAGATAAGACGCGAGCTCTTATAAAAGAACGGTATTACTGGCCGCAATTGGTACGTGATGTGGGAAAGGCAGTCTAACGTTGTTATATTTGTCAGACCTCCAAGGGGCAATCTCATAATACAGGCCTCTATACCTCGTTTCCCATGCCTGATGACCCTTGGGAGGATTTATTTATGGACTTCGTGCTTGATCTCCCACGAACATAACGCAACATGGATTCGATGTTCGTGGTGGTAGATCAATTCTCCAAGATTGCGCACTTTATTCCATGCAAGAAGACTCTTGATGCAACATACATGGCGAATCTATTCTTCAGAGAAATTGTGCAGCTACACGGGGTTCCCAAGATGATTACTTTTAACCATGATGCGAAGTTCATAAACCACTTTTGGCAGACTTTGTGGACTTGATTCGATACATGACTTCAGTTTAGCAACGCCTACCACTCACAGACTGACGGTCAAACTGAGGTTGTGAATCGCACATTGGGAAACCTCCTTCGATGTATTTCAAGAAAAAAATCGAAGATATGGGATTCGACCTTGTCTCAAGCGGAGTTTGCATTCAACAACATGGTGAACCGCTCGACAGGAAAATTCTCATTCCAGGTTATTTACGGACGAGTACCTCACCACACACTAGACTTGGTCCCTCTGCCCAAGCTCCCAGGCATGAGCATTGCAGCAGAACATATGGCAAACAGGATCATGGGTATTTATGCGAAGGTGCAGACCAAGCTACATGCCTAGAACGAAAAGTACAAGGAGCAAGTGGACAAGCATCGGTGACAAAAGGTGTTCAAGATGGGCGACCAGGTAATGGTCCATCTACGAAAAGAAAGATTTTTGTTCGGAACGTACAACAAGTTGAAGAATAAAAAGATTGGACCGGTACCAATCATCCGAAAGATCAATGACAACGCTTATGTTGTTGATCTTCCAGATGACATGGCAATCTCACAGATTTTCAACGTCACGGACCTAACCAAGTATCATGAACCAGAGCAGGAGGAGAACTTAAGGACGAGTTTTTTTTAAGTGGAGGGGACTAATGTAGAGTGGGTCACGGATAGTTTTATAGCCAAGATGGATCAGAAAAGACACGGTCGACGACAAAAGTGATCCGGACCATCAGACCTTAGATCGGGCGTATCTCGCAATCCAGAATGAGTTATCTGACATAAAATATATGATTTTGGGGTAGAACGAGCTACTTTAGCCAACCAACCCTGCTATGCCAGGTTACACTTCCCAGATTTGTGAAAAACCCCCTCATCAATGGTCGTTTCCCTATTTTATTTTCACTTTTACTATAAATAGTAAGTTTTAGTTTGATTATAACTCTTCATCTATTGGGCTTTAGGAGTTGTGTCCAACATGAAAAGTTCTTAGAATAATTAGGAGAATGGTTTGGTGAAGCCAAATAGTACACTTATTATTTTTGGCCGAAAACCTTGCGCACTAGTAGACATCACGACCGTCTATAAATAGTAAGTTTACTATTTATAGTAAGTCGCGGATTCTAGGAGTTTTAGTTGTAGTTTGCTTCTGATTTATTTCCTATTGCTTGGTACCCTTATTTAAAGGGCTTTGAACTCAATTTTATTCATTGATTAATCAATTTTGAATTTACTAGAATTTATTTCTATTTCTTGCTTTCTTTCCTCGTGGATTCAAGAAGTCTCTGTGAGGCGTCCAGAGAAGTTCCATGGATTCGGAATATTTATCATCTTGAGGAAGATGGTGTTCGACCTCACGTCCTTCCCTGCGTCATAGTCCATCCATTGGGTCAGCCATTTGGATGGTCTGGATTGCCGCGCAATTACACCAGGTGTACATTCCTCAAAATATCATTTAATATTAGAAATTATTAGTTTATTAGAGAGTAAAGATTAGATCAAATTAGTTGCACTCTAGCCTACAGTACACCCACTATTCATGTAAACCCAATCACATATCATTGACAGATCATCTGATCAGTAAACCCACTATTCATAGACCATCCTCAACTGGGACGCAGATGGCCTACTGGCAGACTGGCTACAGGACTGCTCTGGCCCCATCATGCATGCATGATGTATGTTTTATTCACATTGGTCCCAAAAATGAGGCAAATCAAAATCTCAGGTGGAGTACACCATAGGAAACAGTGGTGATTTATCGCTCATTATTAAAAACTTTTTGTGGGCCATAAAAGTTTAATTTGGATCAAGCTGATATTTATGTTTTCCCTTCATTTAGGTCTTTGCAAACTAATCAACAGATTTGATTGCATATAAAGCTTGGAAATTTTTAATGGTGAACATTCAATCACCACTATTTCCTGTGATATTAAGATCTACCTCATTTTTGGACTCATTTTCTAAAATAATTATCTAAAATGTATGGGCAACATGGATAAACACATACATCATTGTGGGCCATACACTATAAGAAAATAGCCCTTAGCCGACTGATGGGCCAATCCTTTGCCAACGGTTAGTTTGAACGGCTGCTGGCGAGGTCCTATATATAAAAGGAAAAAAAACCCTAACCTAATTCCATCTCTCAAGTGGCGCCGCATGAACCTCTCTCTCTTTCTCTCCCTATCTCTAGTGTTCCTCTCCCTCTCATGCGCTCTCCCTCTCTCTGCCGCTCCCTCTCCCTCTCTCTAACCCTCTCTCTCTCTTACTCTCCCTCCCTCTCTCTGTCGCTCCTCTCCCTCTTGTGCGCTCTCCCTTTCTCTGTCAATCCCTCTCCGACCCTCTCCCTCTCGCGCGCTCTCCCTCTCCCTCTCCGCTCGCTCTCCCTCGCTCTCTCTCCCTCTCTCTCCTCGGCCCTCTACTTCAACATTAGGTATCTCTCTCCGCTTGATCTACAGCACATCAAGGAGCATTCTGCTGTAACATCAGGTATCTCTCTCTCTCTCTCTCTCTCTCTCTCTCTCTCTCTCTCTCTCTCTCTCTCTCTCTCTCTCGTTATCTATTCATATTAATTTGGGCATTTTTTGGATTTTTTTAATCCTTCAAGTAACATTGTGCAATGATTTGTGTATTGAGAATTTTTGAGTTTTGAATCCCTAATTAGGGATTTGCAGTGTCAATTCCTTATTTAGGGATTTTCTGATATTACAAATTAGGGATTTGGGGATTTTAAAATTTTGGGAATCTTGAGGATTTTTGAAATTGGGAATTTCAGGTGGTTTTAATAGTTGATTTGGTAGATTTGATGTTTATTTGTTCATATTTTATTTATTTATAGGGTTTTGATGGTTGATTGGGAGGATTTGATGGTTATTTATTCATGTTTTCTTGATTTTTAGGGTTCTGTTATGTGCACACTCAATTTAACATTTCAAACTCTTTCTATTTGATTTGGAACTTGCTGTCAAAGGAGAGATCCATTTTCCTTTTGTCACGTTTTGTTTCAATTGGATTTAGAAATTGTTTGGGAGGAAAATGGCATTTGTAAGTGTTGGGCATTAAAGTTGTTGCTGTTTAATTTGGGTAATGGTTTCTGGAGAAGAAAATAGCACTACATCCGCCATTGATATGTAGTGATTTGGGCATTACAACTGATTTCCTATTAAATGTTGGCCATTGGTTGGGACTTTTTTAACCATCTGTTTGTAATTATTGAAAGTCTTCTAGTGGCTAGGATCACCTAACGTGGTGGTTTTCTGAGGGTACGGCTAGAAGAATGGTCCAGATCTCATGCATGACATCACATGTTTGGAGAAGTATTGCTAGACAACTAACTATGATGCAAGTGTCGAAACTGGCTCCTTTCTCAACTTGTTTAATGCGAAAGCTTGTAAAGTCTAAAATGAGCCCTGTTTTTTTTTTTCTAGTGTTTGGTATACTTCGGTATAGTCATATGCATTAGTTTTTAATTTCTCTATAATCCATTTGGTATAGTTATATGCATTTAGTTTATTTTTTTCAATGGACATTGCTCTTGTCATGTGGCATGTTATTAACATATACTCACAGAGATAGGAATTTCCTGAATAATCGGCCATTCAATATACATTGTGACATGTAGACATATGATTTGCTGACTTCCAATTGCAGGGAAAAAAACCCACCTGAATTGACTGAATTAGTTATCTTGTTTATCTTATTATCTACGTTTTTATTGTAACCTGATGTTGTATATGTGTGTGTGTATGATTGTAAGTGCCATTGATTTGACAGGGATTTTGGTGTCTTTCTTTGCAACCATTATTTATTAATGTTTTCACCTGCTACTACCTATTTGATTTGTGATTAGTGTATTTTTGTTTGGATGTATTATGCTTAAATAAAGTAAAACCAATAGTTTAGAGTAGAGGCTTAAAACAAACTAATTCTCCATGTTTATTTTGCTCCTAGTCTGGTCACTCTTCATCTAGAGAGGAACTGCACTTGTAGCATTTACAATTATAAAAGGAGTTTCAGCTGTCCTTGTATAATTTACTTTAATTTTAGCTATATTCATGGGATGTTAACTATAAAAGGAAAGACTAAAGATTCAATGACTAGGATTTTTCAAATTTGGGATTTTTGTGTTAACTATAGGAAACACAACTTGAGACTCACAATCAACACAATTAAACAAATTTGGTGACAAAGAGTTGCTATACATGTTGTCTTCTCATATATCTTTTTGATGATGCTTTTCTTCTTCTTCATGTGTAATTTGTTAAATTCATCTGTGCTTTTGTTGACGGTCAAATAGTGCATATTAGACCCCATTTATTACTTGGATTTATGAGCATAATACCATTTAACGCCCGGTTTTAATCGTGTTTTGTTGCAGGGTGTGATTAGGAGAGTTGACTGAAAAAGGATGCCAAAAGCTTAGATTTAACGTTCTGATGATTACTAGGGCAAGGGACGGACTTCAAAGGACCAAGATTAACGGATATACACGGTCAGAAATCCGAGAAAACTAAGAAACTAAAGCTCAAGTGGCTTGAAACGCATACAGAATGCAAGATCACATGGTTCCCGACATCTGATTGATTCGAAACTTTATACATGAGATAAGGGCCATAAATTACTCGTACATTTCAAATTTCAGCTCTTGGATCACTATAAAAGTACTCCAACTGATCGATCAGCTTATAAACCGTCGATTCTTGGCCCACCTGATATCTGGAATTGCCTCGAATTTGGTATCAACGCCTTAAATGATGAGACCAATCAGATGGTTGGATCAGATTTCGTAAAAACATCATAGTGGACTCCACTTTAGATTGAGTGTGCATAGTGCACATGTGCACTAGCCGTGCACGTGAATTCCCAAAGTCGGTCAGCGCCGCTGACCGACGTTTCCTTCTCCAATTCAAAAATAAAAAATAAAAAATTTACGTGCCGCGTAATGCATGGCCGCTGGCCATTTTGCGGAAGCTAGTGGGCCCTACACGTGCCCTGTAAGCTCAATCCGAACCGTCCACCATATAGACGGCATTAAATACTTCAAAACCATATTGTCACTTTTCACCCATGCGTGCACACGTGTGAGATACAGAGGCCATAAAAGGGCTGCCCTGCAACGTTCAAAACTGATCCTTTTGTGATTTCTTCTCTGGGCCACGTCAATGGACATTCAAAACTACCCATTCTTGACTGAAATCTCGTCCTGAATCCAATGGACGAGGTGAATTTTCCAGAAAATGCTTCTGTGGGGCCCACAGATCACAAAAGCGAAATGGTGCGAAAAGTTTCGCACATCCGCGGAAACTGACTTTTCCAGGCAGTTTTGGCCCACCATCTTTGATCATATGGCAGATCTGAACTATCTATCATGTATAGGACCCAAGAAAGTACTAAGGGACGGTGTTTCTTTAGAATTTGAGTAAGGAAAGTGGCGTGTTTCGAGGCACCGAACTTGGCTGCGAAAAGGCTTTCACTAGGCATGCATAGCTTTCCAAATCCGTTTTAAATCCGATTTTCACCACTCCAGCAATTATATAAGGAGGTCTTGGACGTGGGGAGCATTTATTCAGGTCTTGGGAGGAAGATTCAGAGCTGGGAAGAAAGGCTCAGGTCAGACGTCTGCAAGAGAGAGAGTTGAGTTTGTTTATTTCTTTTATTTTTCTTTTATTTTGTTTTGAGTCCACCATGTCTATGAGTGGCTAAACCTCTTAGCTAAGGCTAAGAGGTGAAGCTTGTAGTGAGATGGGAGATTTTATTTTATTTTAATTTTAATTCATGAATTGACGTTGATTTTAGTTTGATTAGAATAGAAATATTTTTAGTCTTTAATGGTATGTTGTGACTGAAATTACAATGGGTCTGCAATGGCTTTGAGTATTCCTTCTTCTTCTTTATGTTTATGACGTCAGGAAGCCCTGTTGTTCACCATAGTCTCCTGGGCATGGTTAGATGTCGGTACCCTTCTTAACCTCCATACATGTGATTGGTTGGTAATTAGTTTAATTCTGTTGTTTGCCATAGTCCCTTGGGCATGGTTTGGTGATGGAATCCATTCAAATTCATACACCTTTCATCTCTTTGAAAACTAGATCAATGACAGTTCAGTAATTTTCATGATTCATGAAACAGGCATAAGATCTCTCTGATCTCTACAAGTGGATCCTCTGAATCTCTAGTTCCCTTCTCCTGATTTCTCTCAAGTTTAGATAATTATTTCACCAGTATTCCTTCAAATTCAATCAGATTAGATTTCATCTTAGCCTAGTTCTAGTTCTAGATAATTTTAGATAGCATACAAGTTTCAGTCCCTTGGGATTCGACCTCGGTCTTACCGAGTTATTACTACATCACAACCCTACACTTGGGGAGTGAACAAGTTTTTGGCGCCGTTGTCGGGGACTGACGGCTACGTTTTTCTGAAATTAATTAGTTTTAGGATTAGTTTAAGATTAGGATTTTTACTAACTTTAGTTTTAGGTTTAGATTTTCCTGATTTTTTTTTTAAAATTAACTTGTCTTTCCTGTTTTATAAGATTATGAGATAGAAACTTCTAATTTGGTGATATCTTTGTAATTTCTTTATTTTTTCTATTTTTAGAATTAGGGTTTTATTTTTATAGATTTTCTAATCCTAGACTTTCTCTTTTTAGAAACTAACTTGTTTTGTCTTATTTTGTAGGATTTTAATATAAGAATCTCTAGTATGGTAACATCTTTCTAACTTCTCCCCCTCTTACTTTTCACTTCGCTGTAGGACCTTCTCTTCTATTTTTCATAGGATTAAATTCAAGTTAAGGGTTTCATCATGTATATGTACGAGTGGCAACGTCAGTATGCTGAGAAGAATAACTTATTTTGGGATGATGATGATATAAATCAACCTATGTCTCAAAACTTTTCTGAAACTATCATCGAGAACCGATTAAAATATAAAAATCCACTGGTTAAGAAGTCCTTACATGATTATATGAAGGAGAACAATTACACCCCACGGATTAACAAAACAGTACGTGAGTGTTGGGGTTATCATAATTATGGTTGTGAGAATTATTATCACCCATCCGATAAAACAATGTGTGATTGTATCATGAGTGATAATAAGTATTACCAACCAGCAGATTCTCTCACCTATGATCCGTATGACTACAATCAGTGGAAACATCAAAATTGAGAAAATGAACCAACAACATGTTATAATGATTATTCTCTTGAATCCCCTACCTTTGAGATCTAACCAAAAATGATCTAAGAGGATTCATATCAGAGTGACATGGCCTGTCTTGAGGAAATTCGAAACGCAGTGGAAACACTCATGTCGCGCCTTGAAAAGATAGAGGAGGCTTGCTCATCCCAACCACAACCCAATCCAGAAATACAATGCGAGGAAAGTGATCCGTATTCACTTTTGAAAGAATCTGAAATTTGGAATGAGGAGTTGGATTCCGTTAATGAGCATATAGTTCAATTTCCCGAGGAGTCGATCTCGATGACTGTTTGAAAGAATGGTGAAGATACAAGGGTGTCTTTTAAATACATTGATGATGACATAGTTTCCTTACATGACACATAAGATTTCAATAATAAGGAAGAGGTTAGTTTATACGAACCTCAACCCATGTTAGGTGTAGAATGTGAGGAAAGTGATCTCATCCCAAATGTGCACTGCACTGGACTAGACAATGATGCGTATTGGGATGATGATCATGAATGTGCAGCCCAAATTCTCCCTAAATCAATCTCAAATCTGGTCCAGGTCAACGATCAAGACGTGCATGAAGTGACCGGTCAGGAAGATCTACTCCACTCATCTGACATGCCTGATTTAAATGTGGAGAATGAACCTCTTACAACTGACTCTTCTAACTCTTGTGAGACATGTTTAGACCACTCCCTTGAATTGAATGATGATATGATTCGGGAGGAGGAGTTGCTCGCTTCGACTCTGAAATTTGAAACCACTCAGTTGAGGCCACCATCTGAGCTGTAAACAATTGAGAATTCAGCGCCTCAATTGAGTAATTTCAATGAACAGAGTGATCACATCAATGCTTCACTTACTGATTTTCAATCTATCTGTGCAGGACTGGAGCAAGAGAGCATACCTCCATCCGCTTTCAAGGATGATGGATTCTTTGCGCAGATCATCACAAGCCACAAAAACGAGTCACGCTCATCTGAATTTCCCAACTCGTGGGATTGCTTGGCACACTTTGCGGTTTCAAACGATCCCATGTTAAAAGATAAAGTGGATACCTTGCGAGACAACATCTCGGTAGTCATCACTGACCGAACGAACCCTTACTCTGAAACCCTCTCTTCCCCTGATCCTAAACGTCTACTAGTAAAGGAAGATGAGCTGAATTTAAAACCGAAGTTTGGAGCTTCGGAATATGTTGAGACTACATTACTTTTTAAGAAGATTTCTAAACTTTATTTACTTGTAGTCTTTGATTCACCATGCAATACTAACGTTGAAACTTCTTCTGTCTTAGGTGAATCATGTAAATTATGGATACCTCAAGCAATTTAATGGAAGATTTTTTATGAGGTACATAAGTCTCTCTGGAAAGTCATGCTCCAGGGCACCCAAGCCTATTGCAAAAAAGGTTTTTGGATGATCTTATTTAGGAGTTTACTGAGAGACTTATCAAGATATTGGCCGGAAGGGGAACCTTGCTGCATGATCGATTCAATGTTTGTGGGTAACATTACTACAAACCCTCACGAGACTACAACTCGTCCACCAGGGGTACCCTAGGGGTTTAAAGGCTTGTTGCATATGCTAAATGCAATCGAGAGCACCTGCAAAAGTGGTATAGATAGGATTTTATTTTTGTTATTTTTATTTTGTTTTCTCTCTTGTGCTAATCTGCTCTCTCCCAGCGATCTCTTGAAAAATCTCTCTTGATTCGTTATTCAGGTACTATCCTCCCATCACTTCTCATTTACTTTCGTTGTCCCATGTGCATTGCATGCTCATATATCTTTTACATTGAGGACAATGTAGATTTTTGGTTGGGGGTGGGAGATTAGGTTTCCTAATCAGTATTTTTTTGTCTTGAGCAAAAATTGTGAAATTTTTAAAAATTTTTCTGACAATTCTTGTGAATTCAATGTGATTTTGATATCGATCTTTGATTTAGAATTACGAGATACGTGATATTGGTAATTTATGACTCTTGGATTTATCTACTTGATAGATTCCACAGTTGAGTTTGAATTATCAATCCATGATTAGAGATTTTAAACATTGATTGAATCATGATTTCAAGACACGTCTTGCTTACACATTAAGATTTCAGTTCCATATCGAAGGATTAACTTGGTAATCACTAAGCACGAAAGGAACCAGCCTGAAATATCCTACCATCATGGTATAAAAATTGAAAAGGTTGGATAATTAATCTTCACCATAGGTTTGCTCCCTGTAGGTGTGGAGTTAATTCCCCATGAATGATATGTGAAAAAGGGTTGGGTATATAGTCTTCACCATAGGTTTGCTCCCTGTAGGTGAGGATTTGATTCCCCTTCTTGACATTACTTTTACTGGAAAAATCAAAAGCTGAAGTTAATAGGTTAATCTATGAGGCAAGTTTTGGATTAGGTTTTGGTTGTCATAAATTTTCTTGTTGGTTACCAATGATATCATGAAATTGACGATTGGATCTCTTAATGATGATAAGCCGAGATTAGACTATACATCCATGGATCTCAATGTTTAAAATTTTTCTAATTGATGGATTAATACTTTACACTTGATTATGAAGTCTACCGTGCACTTGAGCTCAGGAGAAAATAATTTCTAACATTCATGAATATTAAATTTCTCGTATCTTGTTAAAAATCTCACTCGATTTCATAGAAAGTTCTCCTATAATTCTCAACTTATTTTTTGCATAATTTGCTTGGGACTAGAAAAATGCTGGTTGGGGGTTGTGTTGAGGGTCAAATAGTGCATAATACCATTTAACGCCCGGTTTTAATCGTGTTTTGTTGCAGGGTGTGATTAGGAGAGTTGACTGAAAAAGGATGCCAAAAGCTTAGATTTAACGTTCTGATGATCACTAGGGCAAGGGACGGACTTCAGAGGACCAAGATTGACGGATATACACGGTCAGAAATCCGAGAAAACTAAGAAACTGAAGCTCAAGTGGCTTGAAACGCATCCAGAATGCAAGATCACATGGTTCCCGACATCTGATCGGTTCGAAACTTTATACATGAGATAGGGGCCATAAATTAACCGTACATTTCAAATTTCAGCTCTTGGATCACTATAAAAGTGCTCCAACTGACCGATCAGCTTATAAACCGTCAATTCTTGGCCACCTGATATCTGGAATTGCCTCGAATTTGGTATCAACGCCTTAAATGATGAGACCAATCAAATGGTTGGATCAGATTTCACAAAAACATCATAGTGGACCCCACTTTAGATTGAGTGTGCATAGTGTACATGTGCACTAGCCGTGCACGTGAATTCCCAAAGTCGGTCAGCGCCGCTGACCGACGTTTCCTTCTCCAATTCAAAAAAAAAAAAAAAAAAAGTTACGTGCCGCGTAATGCATGGCCGCTGGCCATTTTGCGGAAGCTAGTGGGCCCTACACGTGCCCTGTAAGCTCAATCCGAACCATCCACCATTTAGACGGCATTGAATATTTCAAAACCATATTGTCACTTTTCACCCATGCGTGCACACGTTGAGATACAGAGGCCACAAAAGGGCTGCCCTGCAACGTTCAAAACTGATCCTTTTGTGATTTCTTCTCTGGGCAACGTCAATGGACATTCAAAACTACCCATTCTTGACTGAAATTTCGTCCTGAATCCAATGGACAGGGTGGATTTTTCAGAAAATGCTTCTGTGGGGCCCACCGATCACAACAACGAAATGGTGCGAAAGGTTTCGCACATCCGCGGAAACTAACTTTTCCAGGCAGTTTTGGCCCACCATCTTTGATCATATGGCAGATCTGAACCGTCTATCATGTAGAGGACCCAAGAAAGTACTAAGGGACGGTGTTTCTTTGGAATTTGAGTGAGAAAAGTGGCATGTTTCGAGGCACCGAACTTGGCTGCGAAAAAGCTTTCACTAGGCATGCATAGCTTTCCAAATCCGATTCAAATCCGATTTTCACCACTCCAGCAGTTATATAAGGAGGTCTTGGACGTGGGGAGCATTCATTCAGGTCTTGGGAGGAAGATTTAGAGCTGGGAAGGAAGGCTCAGGTCGGACGTCCGCAAGAGAGAGAGTTGAGTTTGTTTATTTCTTTTATTTTTCTTTTATTTAATTTTGAGTCCACCATGTCTATGAGTGGCTAAACCTCTTAGCTAGGGCTAAGAGGTGAAGCTTGTAGTGAGATGGGAGATTTTATTTTATTTTTATTTTAATTCATGAATTGACGTTGATTTTAGTTTGATTAGAATAGAAATATTTTTAGTCTTTAATGGTATGTTGTGACTGAAATTACAATGGGTCTGCAATGGCTTTGAGTATTCCTTCTTCTTCTTTATGTTTATGACGTCAGGAAGCCCTGTTGTTCACCATAGTCTCTTGGGCATGGTTGGATGTCGGTACCCTTCCTAACCTCCATACATGTGATTGGTTGGTAATTAGTTTAATTCTGTTGTTTGCCATAGTCCCTTGGGCATGGTTTGGTGATGGAATCCATTCAAATTCATACACCTTTCATCTCTTTGAAAACTAGATCAATGACAGTTCAGTAATTTCCATGATTCATGAAACAGGCATAAGATCTCTCTGATCTCTACAAGTGAATTCTCTGAATCTCTAGTTCCCTTCTCCTGATTTCTCTCAAGTTTAGATAATTATTTCACCAGTATTCCTTCAAATTCAATCAGATTAAATTTCATCTTAGCCTAGTTCTAGTTCTAGATAATTTTAGATAGCGTACAAGTTTTAGTCCCTTGGGATTCGACCTCGGTCTTACCGAGTTATTACTACATCACAACCCTGCACTTGGGGAGTGAAAAGCTTTTGTTAGACTTGCACTCTTGTTCACTTAGCTATCAGATGTTGACATTTATCTTGATGATACAATCACTATAATATCCTATCAGTGAAATTTTTCTATAATTAATGCTCCATCCAAAGTTGGGTCAGTAATTACGATGGTCTGGATTGCCATATAACTATGCCATGTGTACAGTTGTAGTGTCACCACCAAACTTTATATGGTGAAAAACTAATATAATGCCTAGCCCATAAGTGGGCCCAGTCTAAAGATTCGGTCCACACATGTTTGGCTTCTGGGAAATGCTTGAAAATGGATCCTATTTCATGTTTTGGGGCCATTTTCCTTCATAAAATTTGGGGAGAAAATTTTTGGAGATATCATTGGTCCTATTCTTGAAATGTTTATGTAGCTAGCCTTGAAATCTCATCAATGATGCTAGATAGTCACGGTTCATTTTCACTGTTTTTAGTTCAGCCACCAACTCATAATGAGATATGATAATGTTGAATAAAAAGGCAAGATTTTCAAACTATGAAAATGTAGAATGAAATTGGAAAGTAAAACTACAACACAGAAGGAAAAAACAAGAAAAAAAAAAGAACAAAAAAAAAAAGATAATGAAAAAGGAACAACTGTAGGGAGGAAAAGGGGGCATTAGCTTTGAAAATTCAGATTAACTCCGGTAAAGAAAAATAGTTTCCAAGATCTGAAAATGATGGGCTATTTTTTTGGATCAGCCTATTTTTTTGTACTCATCCTAACACTACCTGGCGCAAATGATGGGCCGAGTAGATGTCACATACACAACACAGTAGGCTCCACAGAGCTTTTTGCTGCACGGGAGCTGTATCACTTAAAGTTTTAAGCTTTGAATTCTTGAAGTTTTAAGCTTAATGCTAAGAAGTTTATGGGAGTAAGACACCATCTGTTTATTGTAGATGCTTACCTGGCCCATTTGTATGTTTGCATGATGGAGCCCGATTACCATCACATCCATCTGTTTGGGCCTCTTTTTCACCAACATTTTTTCAACTGAATACCAGATGAAAATAATGAGAACACTTTTGACTGGAATACAATTCATATAATCATTCACTAAGTAACAGTACAATTGTATGATGGCGGCAATGTATTTCAGATATAAACTTAAATTAGACTCATGCATGTTGAGCTGCCCACAATCTACCCATGAACAAGTTCATGAGATCCAAACCATTCATTATCTAGTTCCAAATGAAGTGCATTTTGGAACCTAAAGGATTTAAATCCTTTTGAATCTGATGAATGTGAACCGGTCCTTAACAATTAAACAATAAGATCAAGTTGATGTTGTAGGTTTCTTCAAGGTCCTGATACAGTTCAAGGAATCGTCTCTAAAATTAGAGAGGCTATCAAAGAACAGAAGGAAATCACCATTCAGCTGATCAACTACACAAAGAGTGGTAAGTTGCTAATATCAGTACCATGGGGTGCCTAATCATGGATTTGAACCATTCATTCATTCATACAACTAGGAGCATGCCATGTTGCAAAAGCCACACCAATTGGTAATAATGGCAAGTTGAAGTTATCGGTCTGAAAATTGTGTTTAATGTTGCAATTCTCTTAACTCGCAAGGAGTATGTGTTAACAGATATCACTTTCTTTGAGGATGTTCCTTACTTCTCACATGAAGGGTGTATGCTACATAATCATCTCACCAATCATGGGGAGACTTTGTTAAATCAACCTATACCTCGTCCAATTCCCTTACTCGATGAAGATTCTCATCCTTAGATTGATGTATAGGCAGGAAACAGCCATGAGGCATTGATGTAGAGTAGGTCGCGGACAATTTCATGGCCAGGATGGATCAGAAAAGGCACGGTCGACGACATAAGTAATCCGGACTGTTGAACCTTAGATCAGGTGTATATTGCAATCTAGAATGAGTTATCTGACATAAAATATATGATTTTGGGGTAGAACGAGCTACTTTAGTCAACCAACCTAGCCACGCTGGGTTGCGAAGCCCGAATTTTTGAGAAACCCCCTGATCGACGGTCATTTTCCCATTTTAATTTCATTTTTACTATAAATAGTAAGTTTTAGTTTGCTTATAGCTCTTCATCCGTTGGGCTTTAGGAGTTGTGTCCAACATAAAAAGTGCTTAGAATAATTAGGAGAACAGTTTGGTGAAGCCAAATAGGACACTTACTATTTTTGGCCGAAAACCTTGCGCACTAGTAGACATCACGACCGTCTATAAATAGTAAGTTTACTATTTATAGTAAGTCACGGATTCTAGGAGTTTTAGTTGTAGTTTGAGTCTGATTTCTTTCCTATTGCTTAGTTCCCTTATTTAAAGGGATGTAAACTCATTTTCATGCATTCATCAATTAATTTCAAATTTTATTAGAATTTATTTCTATTTTCCTGCTTTCTTTCCTCGTGGATTCGAGAAGTCTCTATGAGGAGTCCAGAGAAGCTCCGTAGATTCAGAGTAGTTATCCTTGAGGAAGACGGTGATCGACCTCATCACATTCATCCCTACGTCAATTTGGTATCAAAGTGAGGTTTCCCCTCGGGCCGATGGCAAACAACGAAGGCATGAATCAAAATCCTGTGGACGGTGATCCAGGGATTCGTTATCTTTTGAAAAGAATGGAAGCTTTCCATCGGAAGAGTCAGTTGACCATGTAAGGACTGCAGGCAACCCTCGACCGTCTTGCGGATGCGCTACTTCCGCCCTGAGCCCTAGGCGGTGCTCCACCACCCATGGTTGTTGTATGACGTGACCCTGATTATCGCAGAGCACTGCTAGTGACAAACCGTACACCAGATGATTCAAGTTCTAGCGATGATGACATTAATAAGCGTTTTGCCCGATAACCAATCCATGGAGGTGATTATCCAGATCGTGCTGAAAGAGACTATCAAGGTAAGGCTGAACTTTCTAGTTTTAACGGTTTATTATATATAGAAGATTTTCTCGATTGGATAGCCAAAGTAGAGAGATATTTAGATTATATGGACGTGCCAGATCATAAAAGGGTAAAATTGATAGCGTTTAAATTAAAATATGGTGCTTCTGCATGGTGAAAACAATTACAACTCTCACGAGCTGTCAGAACAAGGCACCCATCGCATCATGGCCTCGGATGAGACATCTTCTTCGATCACGATTTCTCCCCAGTGATTATGGGCAGATATTATTCTAGAAGTACCAGAATTATCGACAAGAAAATTGAACTGTTACAGATTACACTGAAGAATTCTAGCGGTTGGCTATACGAAACGATCTTTCAGAATCTGAGTCAAAGAAGGTGACACGATTTATAGGTGGGTTGTGACTTACAATTCAGGATCGGGTTCAGATGTACCCAGTCGGGACTGTAGATGAAACAGTTCAATTGGCAGGGAGGGTAGAAATATAACTTGCAAGAGCTCTGCGAGTCCCTATCCTTCAAATCAACCCCCTATAATGGGTCCCACACAGGGTCTAGTGCTGGCTCGAGAAAAAGATCGGGTAGGAGAACGTCCTCAACCTCCTCCACCTGCAAACCGTGATACGGGGAGCGGATCATCCATACCTCAACGGGCAGCACTCACAACAACGGGCCCGAGTACGATTCCAAATCCTTATGCTCGGCCAAGGCTGAACAATTGTTACCGTTGTGGCCAACCAGGCCACTTATCAAACACTTGTCCTTAATGTTGGGCAGCACACTTGACTATAAACGAAGGGGGCACTGAAGATGAGGCCGCAGAAGAAGATCATGGCTTTAATGAATATAAACAAACCACTGAAGAAATAACAAGTGGTGATGAATTAATGAGCGAGGATCGTGGCGAATCTCTAGTTGTGAGGCGACTACTATATACCCCACGAACGAAATTACACCCACAACAAAACAATATATTTCGTACTCAGTGTACTGTCAGCTGAAAAAGTCTGTGATGTGATCATAGACAGTGAAAGCAGCGAGAACATCGTCTCAAGAGTGATAGTGGACAAGTTACAACTACCAACAATGAGACATCCTTTCCCGTACTTAATTGGCTGGATAAAAAAGGTGAATGAGACCAAGGTAACTGAACAATGCACTATCTCATTTTCAATTGGTAAACATTATAAGGATCAGATACTTTGTGACGTGGTTGACATGGAAGCCTGTCATATGCTACTCGGTCGACCCTGACAGTCCAACCGTGATACGACCCATCGGGGACGAGATAATGTCTACATAATCGTCAAGGGTAGTCAAAAAATAATCCTTGTCCCTATGGTGCCAAAGAACCACCCTGAAGCCTCTAAAGTGGAGGGGAGTTCTCTCTTGACCATTTGGGATTTTATGGAGGAATCCAAGAAAATAGGCAAGGTATACGCCGTAGTGGTGAAGGGCGAGGAAGAGGAACCCTCAAACATCCCTCCAAACTTAAGACTGTTGTTAAACGAATTCAAAGAAGTCTAGCCTAAAGATTTACCTGATGGATTGCCCCCTATAAGGGACATCCAACATCACATAGGCCTCGTCCCTGGAGCTAGCCTGCCCAATTACCCTCATTATCAGATGAATCTGAAGAAGTGTGAGATACTTCAGGGGCAAGTGGAGGAATTGATCCGTAAGGGTCTATTGAGAGAGAGCATGAGCCCATGTGCTGTATCAACATTATTAACGCCAAAAAAAAGAAGGAAGCTGGAGCATGTGTGTCGACAATCGAGCAATTAACAAAATTACCATCAAATATCGATTCCCAATACCACGGTTGGACGACATGCTCGATATGCTAGGAGGGGCCGAGGTGTTCTCTAAACTAGATCTAAGGAGCGGGTACTATCAGATTCATATTCGACTTGGTGATAAGTGGAAAATGGCATTCAAAATAAAAAAAGGGTTGTATGAGTCGCTGGTCATGCCATTCGGCCTATCAAACGCACCAAGTACTTTTATGCGTTTGATGAATCAAGTTCTAAAACCGTTCACTGGCCGATTTGTGGTAGTATATTTTGATGACATATTAATATATAGCCAGGATGAGGCAGAGTACAAGAAACATCTCAGGCAGGTGCTGCAGGTCCTACATGATAACAAGTTGTACCTCAACTTGAAAAAGTATAGCTTTTTAACTGATAGCCTATGATTTCTAGGATTTTTTGTAACGTCCATAGGCATTCAAGTGGACAATGAAAAGGTGCGAGCTATTAGGGAATGACCGATCCCGATAAATATTCATGAGGTGAGGAGTTTTCATGGATTGGTGACTTTTTATTGTCGATTTGTGTGAGACTTTAGCACCATAGTCGCTCCTATAACAGATTGTATGAAAAAAGGACCGTTCCAGTGGACAGATAAAGCTGACAAGAGCTTTCACGAGATCAAGCATCGTTTGTCTACAACACCAGTCTTGGTGCTTCCTAATTTCGACAAATTGTTTGAAGTTGAGTGTGACGCTTCATACGTTGAAATTGGGGGAGTATTATCACAGGAAGGCAGGCCAATAGCCTTCTATAGCGAGAAGCTCAGCGAAGCCCGAAAGAAGTGGTTAACTTATGAGCTTGAGTTGTACGCAGTTGTTCAGGCGCTGCGACAGTGGCGGCATTATTTGATTCAAAGGGAGTTTGTTTTGTACACTGACCATTAAGCATTAAAGTTTATTAATAGTCAAACTAATGTGAATCGTGTGCATGCTAGATGAATTACGTTTTTACAGGAATTTACGTTCGTTCTGAAGCACAAATTAAGACAGCAGAACAAGGTGGCTGATGCACTTAGCCGTCGTGTATCACTACTTGTTATGATGAGCAACGAGGTGGTCGGCTTTGACTGTCTCAAGGAGTTGTATGCCGAGGATGAGGATTTCAAGGATTCTTGGAAAAAGTGCCAAGAAGGTCACCCCAGTGACCTTCATATACAGGACGATTTTCTCTTCAAAGGGAATCGATTGTGTATCCCCCAAAGTTCTCTTAGGGAGCAGATTATTCAGGAGCTACATGGAGGTGGCCTTGGCGGACACCTTGGGCGAGATAATACGCGAGCTTTTATGGAAGAGCGGTATTACTTGCCGTAATCACTACAAGAAAAATGGGCAAAGGTTATGGTAAAAAACTGTAGCAAAAGGGCTTTTGCTATGGATATGATTCGTAGCACGTCCATCGCTATTGGTGGTGTAGCTAAAGGTGTAACTACGAACAATATCCATATCAATAGATACCAATAGCTACAGACTATATCTGTAGCAATAGATACCAATAGCTAAAGATTATATCCGTAGCAATAGATACCAATAGCTACTGATTATGTCCATAGCAATACCTTTAGCTACCCCACTAATAGCGACGGACGTGCTACAGCTTATACCCATACAAAAAATACTAATAGCACCAATAATATCTGTAGCAATAGATACCAATAGCTATGGACGAAAGCCGTAGCTATAGCTACGATTATATTCATAGTTATTTAAAAAAAATTATAATAATACGACCTGTTTTCATTGCAAGAACCTGTTCTGATTGATAACTCACCTAAGCTTAATGCTGATAGAAATAATACATAAAATGCAATCAGAAAAAGAAATAGATACATTTATTATAAATACCAATCAAATCATACAAGGCATCCTACATTCACAATTCTAAATAAATAGTACTTCACTTTGCTCAACCTATCATAAGAATTATAACTAAGGCGTGCCCTAATGTGCAATAAACAAATATACTCCAACACAGTAAACACCCTCCATATGCATTCAATAATGCTCACTTTTTTACAGAATTTTCTTCCTTCAAACGGTCAATTTCAGTAAATGCAGAAGATAGATTTTCTTCTTTCTTTGAAACTGCAGATGTAACTTTTGTGTCAAAAGTTCCGAAACCCTTCCCTTGAGAAAATGAATTTCATCCTCCACTGACTTCTTTAGCTTGTCAGCCTGTATAAAACAACATTTGTAGACATAATCAAACAAGCATGCCTTTGTACACATCTCAAAAGGAAGAAAGATAAAAAAAAATACTTATGAAGAAATAAAAAATGTACCAACAAATCTTCTAAACAATGGAAAAATCCAACATGAGTAATGTGTTCAAACCTAGGATGAACTTTTAAACTCAAAACCTAGGTTTAGGTTAAGGTTATAAGGTTTAGGTTTTAGGTTTAGGTTAGGTTTAGGTTATAGGTTATAGGTTATAGCTTATAGCTTTAGGGAATTAAAAATAGGTTAAGGTTTAGGTTTAGGAAATCAAGTTAGGGTTCGGGATCGAGTTTAGGTTTGGATTTTCAAATTTAGATTTAGGTTTAGGTTAGGGAGTTGAGATTCGGATTAGGTGTAGGTTTAGGTTTAGGTTAGGGAGTTGATATTAGGATTAGGTGTAGGTTTAGGTTTAGGTTTAGGTTAGGGAGTTAAGATTAGGATTATTAGGTGTAAGTTTAGGTTTAAGGATTTGAGAATACGTTTATGTTTTAAGTTTAGGTTTAGGTTTAGGTTTTAGGTTTAGGTTAAGGTTAGGTTATAGGCTATAGGTTATAGGTTAAGATTTAGGTTATAGGTTTTGGTTTATGTTAAGGTTATAGGTTTAGGAAATTGGGTTCGGGTTTGAGATCGAGTTTAGTTTGGGTTTTCAAGTTTAGGTTTACGTTAAGGAGTTGAGATTAGGATTAGGTGTAGGTTAAGGTTTAAGGATTTGAGAATACATTTAGGTTTTAGTTTAGGTTTAGGTTAGGTTTAGGTGTAGGTTATAGGTTATAGGTTATAGGTTTAGGGAATTGAGAATAGGTTAAGGTTTAGGTTTAGGAAATCAGGTTCAGGTTCGGGATCGGTTTTAGGTTTGGGTTTTCAAGTTTAGGTTTAGGTTTAGGTTAGGGAGTTGAGATTAGGATTAGGTGCAGGTTTAGGTTTAGGGATTTAAGAATACATTTAGGTTTTAGGTTTAGGTTTAGGTTTTAGGTTTTAAGTTATTGTTTTAGGTTTAGGTTTAGGTTTAGGTTTTAGGTTTAGGTTAAGGTTAGGTTATTGGTTATAAGTTTAGGTTATAGGTTATAGGTTAAGGTTTAGTTTATAGGTTAATGTTTAGGTTAAGGTTATAGGTTTAGGTTTAGGTCTAGGTTATATGTTATAGGTTATAGGTTATAGCTTTAAGGAATTGAGAATAGGTTAAGGTTTAGGTTTAGAAAATCAGGTTTAGGTTTGGGTTTTCAAGTTTAGGTTTAGGTTAAGTAGTTGAGATTAAGATTAGGTATAAGTTTAGGTTTAGGAATTTGAGAATACATTTAGGTTTTAGGTTTAGGTTTAGGTTTTAGGTTTAGGTTTATAAGTATAGGTTTATGTTTAGGTTAAGGTCTAGGTTTAATTTATAGGTATAGGTTTGATTTGATAATAGGTTTAGGTTAAGGGATTTGAGAATACATTTAGGTTTTAGGTTTAGGTTTAAGTTTTAGGTTTAGGTTAAGGTTAGGTTTAGGTTATAGGTTATAGCTTATAGCTTTAGGGAATTGAGAATAAGTTAAGGTTTAGGTTTAGGAAATTGAGTTCGGGATCGGGATCGGGTTTAGGCTTGGGTTTTCAAGTCTAAGTTTAGGTTAAGTAGTTGAGATTAGGATTAGGTGTAGGTTTAGGTTTAAGAATTTGAAAATGCATTTAGGTTTTAGGTTTAGGTTTAGGTTTTAGGTTTAGTTTAGGTTTAGGTTATGGGTTATAGGTTATAGCTTTAGGGAATTGAGAATAGATTAAGGTTTAGGTTTAGGAAATCGGGTTCAGGTTCTAGATCAAGTTTAGGTTTAGGTTTTCAAGTTTAGGTTTAGGTTAAGTAGTTGAGATTAGGATTAGGTGTAGGTTTAGTTTTAGGAATTTGAAAATATATTTAGATTTTAGGTTTAGGTTTAAGTTTTAGGTTTAGGTTTGGTTTAGGTTATAGGTTATAGGTTATGGTTTTAGGGAATTGAGAATAGGTTAAGGTTTAGGTTTAGGAAATCGGGTTTAGGTTTGGGATCGGGTTTAGGTTTGGGTTTTCAAGTTTAGGTTTAGGTTAAGTAATTGAGATTAGGATTAGGTGTAGGTTATGTTTAGGAATTTGAGAATACATTTAGGGCTTAGGTTTAGGTTTTTATTTTAGTATTGGTTTAGGTTATAGGTTTTGGTTTAGGTTATAGGTTATAGGTTTAGGATAAGGTTTAAGTTTAGGTTTAGGTCATAGGTTTTGGGATTTGGGAATAGTTTTAGGTTAAAAGTATAGGTTTAGGTTAGGTTATAGGTTTTGGGATTTGATAATGGGTTCAGGTTTAGGTTATAGGTTTTGGTTTTGGTTTAACTTATAGGTTATAGGTTTAGGATAAGGTTTAGCTTTAAGTTTAGGTTATAGGTATTGGGATTTGAGATTGGGTTCGGGTTTAGGTTATAGGTTTTGGTTTTGGTTTTGGTTTGAGTTATAGGTTTTAGGATTTGGGAATGGGTTCGGGTTTAGGTTATAGGTTTTGGTTAAGGTTATAAGTTATAGGTTTAGGTTTAGGTTAAGGTTAGGTTTAAGTTACAGGTTTTGGGATTTGAGAATAGTTTTAGGTTATAAGTATAGGTGTAGGTTAGGTTATTGGTTTTGGGATTTGAGAATCGGTTCGGGTTTAGGTTATAGGTTTTGGTTTTGGTTTAGGTTATAGGTTTTGGTTAAGGTTATAGGTTATAGGTTTAGGTTTAGGTTAAGGTTATGTTTAGGTTATAGGTTTTGGGATTTGGAAATAGTTTTAGGTTATAAGTATATGATTAGGTTGGGTTATAAAGTTTTGGATTTGAAAATGGGTTCGGGTTTAGGTTACAGGTTTTGATTTTGGTTTTGGTTATAGGTTTTGGTTAAGGTTATAGGTTATAGGTTCAGGTTTAAGTTAAGGTTAGGTTTAGGTTATAGGTTTTGGGATTTGGGAATAGTTTTAGGTTATAAGTATAGGTTTAGGTTAGGTTATAGGTTTTAGGATTTGAGAATGGGTTCGCGTTTAGGTTATAGATTTTGGTTTTGGTTTAGGTTTAGGTTATAGGTTTTGGTTAAGGTTATAGGTTATAGGTTTAGGTTTAGGTTATAGGATTTGGAATTTAGGAATAGTTTTAGGTTATAAGTATAGAATTAGGATAGTTTATAGGTTTTGGGATTTGATAATGGGTTCGAGTTTAGGTTATAGGTTTTGGTTTTGGTTTAGGTTATAGGTTTTAGTTAAGGTTATAGGTTATAGGTTTGGGTTTAGGTTAAGGTTAGGTTTAGGTTATAGGATTTGGGATTTAGGAATAGTTTTAGGTTATAAGTATAGGTTTATATTAGGTTATAGGTTTTGTGATTTGAGAATGGGTTCGGGTTTAGGTTATAGGTTTTGGTTTTGGTTTTGGTTATGGGTTTTGGTTAAGGTTATATGTTATAGGTTTAGGTTTAGGATAAGGTTAGGTTTAGGTTTTAGGTTTTGGGATTTAGGAATAGTTTTAGGTTATAAGTATAGGTATAAGTTAGGCAATAGGTTTTGGGATTTGATAATGGGTTCGGGTTTAGGTTTTAGGCTTTAGTTTTGGTTTAGGTTATATATAGGTTTTGGTTAAGGTTATAAGTTATAGGTTTATGTTTAGGTTACGGTTAGGTTTAGGTTATAGGTTTTGGGATTTGGGATTAGTTTTAGGTTATAAGTATAGGTTTAGGTTAGGTTACAGGTTTTGGATTTGAGAATGGGATCGGGTTTGGGTTATACGTTTTGGTTTTGGTTTAGGTTATAGATTTTGGTGAAGATTTTAAATTATAGGTTTATGTTTAGGTTAAGGTTAGGTTTAGGTTATATAGGTTTTGGAATTTGGGAATAGTTTTAGGTTATAAGTATAGGTTTAGGATAGGTTATAGGTTTTGGGATTTGAGAATGGGTTCGTGTTTAGGTTGTAGGTTTTGGTTTTGGTTTTGGTTATAGGTTTTGGTTAAGGTTATAAGTTATAGGTTTATGTTTAGGTTAAGTTTAGGTTTAGGTTATAAGTTTTGGGATTTGGGAATAGTTTTAGGTTATAAGTATACGTTTAGGTTAGGTTATATGTTTTGGGATTTGAGAATGGGTTCAGGTTTAGGTTATAGGTTTTGGTTAAGGTTATAGGTTATAGGTGTAGGTTTAGGTTAAGGTTAAGTTTAGGTTATAGGATTCGGGATTTCAAAATAGTTTTAGGTTATAAGTATAGGTTTAGGTTAGGTTATAGGTTTTGGGATTTGAGAATGGGTTTGGGTTTAGGTTAAAGGTTTTGGTTAAGGTTATAGGTTATAGGTTTAGGTTTAAGTTAAGGTTAGGTTTAGGTTATAGGTTTTGGGATTTGGGAATAGTTTAAGTTATAAGTATTGGTTTAGGTTAAGTTATAGGTTTTGGGATTTGAGAATGGGTTCGGATTTTGGTTATAGTTTTTAGTTTTGGTTTATGTTATAGGTTTTGGTTAAGGTTATAAGTTATAGGTTTAGGTTTAGGTTAAGGTTAGGTTTAGGTTATAGGTTTTGGGATTTGAGAATAGTTTTAGGTTATAAGTATAGGTTTAGGTTAGGTTATAGGTTTTGGGATTTGACAAAGGGTTCAGGTTTAGGTTATAGGTTTTAGTTTTGGTTTAGGTTATGTGTTTTGGTTAAGGTTAGAGGTTATAGGTTTAGGCTTAGGACAAAGTTAGGTTTAGGTTATAGGTTTTAGTATTCAGGAATAGTTTTAGGTTATAAGTACAGGTTTAAGTTAGGTTATAGGTTTTTACATTTGATAATGCGTTAGGCTTTAGGTTATAGGTTATGGTTTTGGTTTAGTTTATCGGTTTTGGTTTAGGATATAGGTTATAGGTTTTGGATAAGGTTTAGGTTTAGGTTTAGGTTATAGGTATTGGGATTTGAGAATGGGTTCGGGTTTAGGTTATAAGTTTTGGTTTTAGTTTAGGTTATAGGTTTTGGGATTTGAGAATGGGTTCGGGTTTAAGTTATAGGTTTTGGTTTAGGTTTAGGTTTTAGGTTTTGGTTTAGGTTGTAGGTTATAGGTTTAGGTTTAGGTTAAGGTTAGGTTTAGGTTATGGGTTTTGGGATTTGGGAATAGTTTTAGGTTATAAGTATAGGTTTAGGTTAGGTTATAGGTTAAGGTTTTGGGATAGGTTATAGGTTTTGGGATTTGAGAATGGGTTCGGGTTTAGGTAAAAGGTTTTGGTAATGGTTCAGGTTATTGGTTTTGGAATTTGAGAATGGGTTCGGGTTTAGGTTATAGGTTTTGCTTTTGGTTTAAGTTATAGGTTTTGGGATTTGGGAATAGTTTTAGGTTATATGTCTAGGTTTAGGTTAGGTTATACGTTTTGGGATTTGATAATGGGTTCGGGTTTAGGTTATAGGTTTTGGTTTTGGTTTAGGTTATTGGTTTTGGTTTAGGTTATAGGTTATCGGTTTAGGATAAGGTTTAGGTTTAGGTTTAGGTTATAGGTTTTGGGATTTGAGAATGGGTTCGGGTTTAGGTTATAGGTTTTGGTTTAGGTTATAGGTTATAGGTTTTGGTTTAGGTTAAGGTTAGGTTTAGGTTATAGGATTTGTTATTTGGGAATAGATTTAGGTTATAAGTATAGGTTTAGGTTAGGTTATAGGTTAAGTTTTAGGGATAGGTTATAGGTTTTGGGATTTGAGAATGGGTTTGGGTTTAGGTTATAGGTTTGGTTTAGGTTTAGGTTATAGGGTTTGGTTTAGGTTATAGGTTATAGGTTTAGGTTTAGGATAAGGTTAGGTTTAGGTTATAGGTTTTGGGATTTGATAATGGGTTCGGGTTTAGGTTATAATTTTTGGTTTTGGTTTAGGTTATAGGTTTTGGTTTTGGTTATAGGTTATAGGTTTAGGATAAGGTTTAGGTTATAGGTTTTGGGATTTGAGAATGTGTTCGGGTTTAGGTTATAGGTTTTGGTTTTGATTTTGGTTATAGGTTTTGGGATTTGAGAATGGGTTCGGGTTTAGGTTAAAGGTTTTAGTTTTGGTTTAAGTTATAAGTTGTCCTTAAGTTTATAGGTTATAGGTTTAGGTTTAGTTTAAGGTTATAGGTTTAGGTTTAGTTTAAGGTTAGGTTTAGGTTATAGGTTTTGGTATTAGGGAATAGTTTTTGGTTATAAGTATAGGTTTAGGTTAGGTTATAGGTTTAAGGTTTTGGGACAGGTGATAAGTTTTGGGATTTGAGAATGGTTTCGGGTTTAGGTCATAGGTTTCGGTATTGGTTTAGGATATAGGGTTTGGAATTTGAGAATGGATTTGGGTTTAGGTTATAGGTTTTGGTTTTGGTTTAGGTTATAGGTTTTGGGATTTCAGAATAGTTTTAGGTTATAAGTTTAGGTTTAGGTTAGGTTATAGGTTTTAGGATTTGATAATGGGTTTGGGTTTAGGTTATACTTTTTGATTTTGGTTTTTGTTTAGGATATATATAAGTTTTGCTTAAGGTTATAAGTTATAGGTTTATGTTTAGGTTTAGGTTAGGTTTAGGTTATAGGTTTTGAGATTTGGGAATAGTTTTAGGTTATAAGTATAGGTTTAGGTTAGGTTATAGGTTTTGGGATTTGAGAATGGGTTCAGGTTTAGGTTATAGGGTTTGGTTAACGTTATACGTTATAGGTTTAGGTTTAGGTCAAGATTAGGTTTAGGTTATAGGATGTGAGATTTGGGAATAATTTTAGGTTATAAGTATAGATTTATGTTAGGTTATAGGTTTTGGGATTTGAGAATGGGTTTGGGTTTAGGTCATAGGTTTTGGTTAAGGTTATAGGTTATAGGTTTAGGTTTAAGTTAAGGTTAGGTTTAGGTTATAGGTTTTGGTTTTTGGAAATAGTTTTAGGTTATAAGTATTGGTTTAGGTTAGGTTATAGGTTTTGGGATTTGAGAATGGGTTTGGGTTTAGGTTATAGGTTTTTTTTTTAGTTTAGGTTATCGGTTTTGGTTAAGGTTATAGGTTATAGGTTTAGGTTTAGGTTAAGGTTATGTTTAGGTTATAGGTTTTGTGATTTGGGAATAGTTTTAGGTTATAAGTATAGGTTTAGGTTAGGTTATAGGTTTTGGGATTTTAGAATGGGTTCAGGTTTAGGTTATAGGCTTTGGGTTAGGTTTAGGTTATGGGTTTTGGTTAAGGTTATAGGTTATAGGTTTAGGTTTAGGATAAGGTTAGGTTTAGGTTATAGGTTTTGAGATTTGGGAATAGTCTTAGGTTATAAGTATAGGTTTAAGTTAGGTAAAAGGTTTTGAGATTTGATAATGGGTTCGGGTTTAGGTTATAGGTTTTGGTTTTGGTTTAGGTTATATATAGGTTTTGGTTAAGGTTATCAGTTATAGGTTTATGTTTAGGTTAAGGTTAGGTTTAGGTTATAGGTTTTGGGTTTTAGGATTAGTTTTAGGTTATAAGTATAGGTTTAGGTTAGGTTATAGGTTTTTGGATTTGAGAATGGGATCGGGTTTAGGTTATAGGTTTTGGTTTTCGTTAGGTTATAGGTTTTGGTTAAGGTTATAAGTTATAGGTTAAGGTTAGGTTTAGGTTATAGGTTTTGGGATTTGGGAATAGTTTTAGGTTATAAGTATAGGTTTAGGCTAAGTTATAGGTTTTGGGATATGAGAATGGGTTCGTGTTTAGGTTATAGGTTTTGGTTTTGGTTTAGGTTATAGGTTTTGGTTAAGGTTATATGTATAGGTTTTGGGTTTTGAGAATGGGTTCAGGTTTTGGTTATAGTTATAGGTTATAGGTTTAAGTTTAGGTTTAGGTTAGGTTTAGGTTATAGGATTTAGGATTTGGGAATAGTTTCAGGTTATAAGTATAGGTTTAGGTTAGGCTATAGGTTTTGGGATTTGAGAATGGGTTTGGGTTTAGGTCAGGTTATAGGTTTTGTGATTTGACAATGGGTTTGGGTTTAGGTTATAGGTTTTGGTTAAGGTTGTAGGTTATAGGTTTAGGTTTAATTTCAGGTTAGGTTTAGGTTATAGGTTTTGGGATTTGCGAATAGTTTTAGGCTATAAGTATTGGTTTAGGTTAGATTATAGGTTTTGGGATTTGAGAATGGGTTCAGGTTTAGGTTATAAGTTTTGATTTTGCTTTAGATTATAGGTTTAGGTTAAGGTTATAGGTTATAGGTTTAGGTTTAGGTTAAGGCTAGGTTTAGGTTATAGGTTTTGGGATTTGGGAATAGTTTTAGGTTATAAGTATAGGTTTAGGTTAGGTTAAAGGTTTTGGTCTTTGAGAATGGGTTCAGGTTTAGGTTATAGGTTTTGGTTTTGGTTTAGGTTATGGATTTTGGTAAAGGTTATAGGTTATAGGTTTAGGTTTAGTTTAAGGTTAGGTTTAGGTTATAGGTTTTGTGATTTGGGAATAGTTTTAGGTTATAAGTATAGGTATAAGTTAGGTTATAGGTTTTGGAATTTGATAATGGGTTCGGGTTTAAGTTATAGGTTTTGATTTTAGTTTAGGTTATAGGTTTTGGTATAGGTTATAGGTTATAGGTTATAGGTTTTGGATAAGGTTTAGGTTTAGGCTTAGGTTATATGTTTTGGGATTTGAGAATGGGTTCGGATTTAGGTTATAGGTTTTGGTTTTGGTTTAAGTTTTAGGTTTTGGGATTTGAGAAGAGGTTTGGGTTTCGGTTATAGGTTTTGGTTTTGGTTTAGGTTGTAGGTTATTGGTTTAGGTTTAGGTTTAGGTTAGGTTTAGCTTATAGGTTTTGGGATTTGGGAATAGTTTTAGGTTATAAGTAGAGGTTTAGGTTAGGTTATAGGTTTTGGGATTTGATAATGGGTTCGGGTTTAGGTTATAGGTTTTGGTTTTGGTTTAGGTTATAGGTTTTGGTTAAGGTTATAGGTTTAGGTTTAGGTTTAGGCTAAGGTTAGGTTTAGGATATAGGATTTAGGATTTGGGAATTATTTTAGGTTATAAGTTTAGAATTAGGTTAGGTTATAGGTTTTGGGATTTGATAATGGGTTAAGGTTTTGGTTATAGGCTTTGGTTTTGGTTTAGGTTATAGGTTTTGGTTAAGGTTATAGGTTATAGGTTTAGGTTTAGGTCAAGGTTAGGTTTAGGTTATAGGTTTTGGGATTTGGGAATAGTTTTAGGTTGTAAGTATAGGTTTAGGTTAGGTTATAAGTTTTGTGATTTGAGAATGGGTTCGGGTTTAGGTTATAGGTTTTGGTTTTGATTTAGGTTATGGGTTTTGGTTAAGGTTACATGTTATAGGTTTAGGTTTAGGTTTAGGTTTAGGTTAGGTTTTGTAACGCCCTGAAAATCGAGGGTCGAGTAGAAACCCAACTCCCGAGTTCCAGAACATCACTTATGCAACATAGATAATGATAAATGCATGTTGTCTGTAGAATGGCATTAAACAAGATTGAGACTAAGCCAAAACAACATATCATACTCCAAAGACAGTTAAATTAGTAAGCGGAAGAATGTGATTGATATATAGAATATATAAATGATTGTAAGTCTCCAGAGTGTGAACATGTTACCAAGTTAACTAAATACATGTATACTCCAAAATAGAAAGAAAAGAATATACATGAGTACTCCAAAAATATAAAATGACAAGTGTCATGGCATCTAATCAACCTCCCTGTAATCCCGTCGATCAAAACACGGAGGAGAAGTCCTCCTCAGCATCATACAAGTCCAACTCTGCTCCACAAGCAGCGCCCTCATCTGAAACTAAAATAGGGACTAGTGGGTGTCCGGAACACCATCCCGTAAAGTGGGAGTGAGTAGTTAACTCAGTGGAATCATAGAACAAAGATTAACATATTATCAAATCCATCACGCGATAATGATAAAGCAAAAAAAAATAAACATTCCTAAATACTGTGATTAATGCATGGATGAAATGACATGATGGATGCCCTCACCGACATACTCCCTCATGCGGCACCATCTGCGTCCGCGGCATACTTTCTTCCCACAGTGCTCCACATCTTCTAGGCACATGCAGTGCGACGTGGATATGATTACCGAGTTGTTATTAGTCCATTTCATACAACAGGATTGGAAAACTAAGGTACCTCCCTTATATCAATACCTAAATAATGATCCTGTCTAGGGTTGTCACTCCTAGTAATCTCATACGATGATATATTTATAGGTCGCTACAAGGGCTGTCAGGGCTGTTGCATGCACTCGTTGCTTCACTCCCCCATCACCTTATTAATACAGGCCTAGTTTATATCCTTAAAACTGCATCAGGACTCGTCGCCCCCATACGGTGTCAGGATAAACTCAAGGTCACTACAAAGAGCTGTCAGGGCTATTGCTCGCACTCGTTGCTCCAGTCCCCCATCACCTTATCAATGTAGGCCGACAGCAAGAATATAGTGTCCCATACCACCATAATCTGCTCAGAGTAAGGTGCTCACTGGTCACTACGGGAAGGTTTGTGGCCCCAGCGTAGGCCGACAGCTCGACCACGATGTCTCATACCACCATGCCCGGCTCATGAGTCTTAGGGGATCGAGATACCAAGGTTAGAGGGACTTTCTAATGGTAAGTTTAGTACCCTAGGTTCAAGCAGTTATGATGAATACAAGGTGAACATACAATGGTCAGTCGGGTTACTTGATGAGTCTGACTAGCACGAGCGCACGTTGAATCGACCGACATGAAGTGCATCAGCACTTCGTGTGGCCTAACCACTGTCAACGACTCTAGTACGACTCGGGTTCACCATACATATCCTTCGCGGCAAATAGAATCCAACCATGAATTCTAAACTGTTACCGACTGCCTGGACTAGAGTATAACCCCAAGCACATGTAGTGTGAATCAGTAATCATATGAAATAAACGAAATTAAAGTGCAAGTAATTTCAGCATGTTATAACGTACATCATAAGCAGTTAACCATACACGAGTATTTCACACCTAAGGTAGTCAATTCAAATACAACAAGCATAGAGGAAATCATGTGCATCATCAAAGTAGTTGAGAATCCAGTCTCAACGCAAATCTACTACACTATTTACTCAATACTTACTAATACATACATTTATACAAACACTTAGACTACTCAACTCCAACGTACTTGACGTATGTTGATTTCAATGTATAATATGACAGATCCTTATATCAAGGAGTTGTCTAATACACAACAATCATGTTCTTACATTTAAGACATATGGCAGGCATAAATCATATTGATTTAGGCATTTCAACAAACACTTAGTCTACGCACATTAGTCTACATAGCATATGTCGGCCAATATGTGCATTAGGGCGAATCTCTTCGCCAAACAGATCATACACGTATAACTAGTATAGGTACACGACAGATATTCATGGCAATCATATTGGCAAAATATGTATGTATACAGTATTTCCTACAAATACCTAAAATACCCTAAATCTCATATTCTTCATACATATTCGAAATGAAAAATGGACAGCATGTTGTACATGTCAAACAACATCCTCATCAGCAATCTACCATTAAACGACATTAAAAGCTTTGAAAAATGGTAATCTAAGCGTCTAAAATCTGCACCTTAAACCAGAAATGCATAGTCGTTAGGATTCAGACGATGTGTCTTCGCCAACGGTAGATACGCCACCTATGGCAAGAAACAGGTTAGCTAGAACTCTTCTATAGCTAGTCTATGCTTCAAATCAGGTTAGGGTTAGGGTTTTCTTACCTAGAATGAAACCAGAATCGTCGGAAGAACGATGCAGGTGGTTGGCTTTGACACGTGGAACAGCAGGGAAGAATCCCAGGAGAAATCACCAGCTTCTCCCTCACTTCTCTCTCTTTTCTCTCTTCTCTCTCCTAGGGTTTTCCCTAAGTTCGTATGGGTTAGAAAGCTAAGGGTTTAAGCCCCTTTTATAAGCCCAAACATAACCAAAACAGACTCCAAGTCAAGGTATACTTGGGTTATAGCAAAATCGGGTCTTTCCCGATCCAAAAGAGCATTTCGGGAGGTCCCCTGGCCGAAAGCGGTCGGACTTAAGCTCATGGATACTGGATCCAGCTCACATCAAGTTTTTAGTCCAGTAGAGTTCCCAGATCGCACGTGGCGGACCAGTTTCACTTCAGTGGTCACGGAGACTCGATCGAGGATTTCAAGTATACTGACCTGAGTGAGAATGTTCCCTGATCCGAGGGTGTATTTGGGTCAGATTTCGACGGTCTGAATGCTTATACTTAACCTGCAAGTGAAACGTGCCAGATTCATTTAAATGATATTTAATTTTTAATGAATTTCACTCTTTCTCACACTCTTTGCTCCAAGCTCAGTACAATAGCGCTGGACATCGATTGGGCTTGATTTTTGAAACGATTGTCAAGTCCAACCAGGCGGTCGTAATGGTCTAAGATTGTAGATATCGGACTCTCAACGCATGGTCTAAATCCAATATGAAGTTTCAAAGGGTTCTTGAGGGCAAACGGGTTTAGAGTTTGATCCTAGATTTTAAGGTAACGTAGCGTCAACGATTCTAGAGGTTTTGGGTCTTACAGATCGCATTTAAAGTGGTTGGTGACGATTTTACAGGAAATCTTGTGTAAGGCTAGCTAATTCACGTTAAATTCTAAAGAATTAGGTTCTAAATGATTTCTTTGTCTTTGGAATCGAATTTTGAGAAACTACCAAGGTATTAGGGTTGACCCATTGCCTAAGGACGTTTAATTTCAGGTAAGCAAAAATTCGGGGTGTTACAGGTTTAGGTTATAGGTTTTGGAATTTGGAAATAATTTTAGGTTATAAGTGTAGGTTTAAGTTAGGCAATTGGTTTTGAGATTTTATAATGGGCTCGGGTTTAGGTTATAGGTTTTGGTTTTAGTTTAGGTTATATATAGGTTTTGGTTAAGGTTACAAGTTATAGGTTTATGTTTAGGTTAAGGTTAGTTTTAGGTTATAGGTTTTGGAATTTGGGAATAGTTTTAGGTTACAAGTATAGGTTTAGATTAGGTTACAGGTTTTTGGATTTGAAAATGGGATCGGGTTTAGGTTATAGGTTTTGGTTTTGGTTTAGGTTATTAGTATTGGTTAAGGTTGTAAGTTATAGGTTTATGTTTAGGTTAAGGTTAGGTTTAGGTTATAGGTTTTGGGATTTGGGAATAATTTTATGTTATAAGTATAGGTTTAGGTTAGGTTACAGGTTTTTGGATTTGAGAATGGGATCGGTTTTATGTTATAGGTTTTGGTTTTGGTTTAGGTTATAGGTTTTGGTTAAGGTTATAAGTTATAGGTTTATGTTTAGACTAAGGTTAGGTTTAGGTTATAGGTTTTGGAATTTGGGAATAGTTTTAGGTTATAAGTATAGGTTTAGGCTATGTTATATGTTTTCGGATTTGAGAATGGGTTCGTGTTTAGGTTATACGTTTTGGTTTTGGTTTAGGTTATAGGTTTTGGTTAAGGTTATAAGTTATAGGTTTATGTTTAGGTTAAGGTTAGGTTTAGGTTATAGGTTTTGGGATTTGGGAATAGTTTTTGGTTATAAGTATAGGTTTAGGTTAGGTTATAGGTTTTGAGATTTGAGAATGGGTTCAGGTTTAGGTTATAGGTTTTGATTAAGGTTATAGGTTATATGTTTAAGTTTAGGTTAATGTTAGGTTTAGGTTATAGGATTTGGGATTTGGGAATAGTTTTTGGTTATAAGTATAGGTTTAGGTTAGGTTATAGGTTTTGGGATTTGAGAATGGGTTTGGGTTTAGGTTAAAGGTTTTGGTTATGGTTATAGGTTATAGGTTTAGGTTTAAGTTAAGGTTAGGTTAAGGTCATAGGTTTTGGGATTTGGGAATAGTTTTAGGTTATAAGTATTGGTTTAGGCTAAGTTATAGGTTTTAGGATTTGAGAAAGGGTTCGGGTTTAGGTTATAGGTTTTAGTTTTGGTTTAGGTTATAGGTTTTGGTTAAGGTTATAGGTTATAGGTTTAGGTTTAGGTTTAGGTTAGGTTTAGGTTATGGGTTTTGGGATTTGGGAATAGTTTTAGGTTATAAGTATAGGTTTAGGTTAGGTTATAGGTTTTGGGATTTGAGAATGAGTTCAGGTTTAGGTTATAGGTTTTTGTTTTGGTTTAGGTTATGGGTTTTGGTTAAGGTTATTAGTTATAGGTTTAGGTTTAGGTTATAGGTTTTTAGATTTGGGAATAGTTTTAGGTTATAAGTACAGGTTTAAGTTAGGTTATAGGTTTTGGGATTTGATAATGCGTTCGGGTTTAGGTTATAGGTTTTGGTTTTAGTTTAGTTTATCGGTTTTGGTTTAGGTTATAGGTTATAGGTTTTGGATAAGGTTTAAGTTTAGGTTTAGGTTATAGGTATTGGGATTTGAGAATGGGTTCGAGTTTAGGTTATAGGTTTTGGTTTTGGTTTAGGTTATAGGTTTTAAGATTTGAGAATGGGTTCGGGTTTAGGTTATAGGTTTTGGTTTTGGTTTAGGTTTTAGGTTTTGGTTTAGGTTGTAGGTTATAGGTTTAGGTTTAGGTTAAGGTTAGGTTTAGGTTATGGGTTTTGGGATTTGGGAATAATTTTAGGTTATAAGTATAGGTTTAGGTTAGGTTATAGGTTAAGGTTTTGGAATAGGTTATAGGTTTTCGGATTTGAGAATGGGTTCGGGTTTAGGCAATAGGTTTTGGTATTGGTTTAGGTTATAGGTTTTTTAACTTGAGAATGGGTTCGGGTTTAGGTTATAGGTTTTGGTTTTGGTTTAGGTTATAGGTTTTGGGATTTGGAAATAATTTTAGGTTATATGTCTAGGTTTAGGTTAGGTTATAGGTTTTGGGATTTGATAATGGGTTCGGGTTTAGGTTATAGGTTTTGGTTATGGTTTTGGTTATAGGTTAGGTTTAGGATAAGGTTTAGGTTTAGGTTTTGGTTATAGATTTTAGGATTTGAGAATGGGTTCGAGTTTAGGTTATAGGTTTTGGTTTAGGTTAAGGTTAGGTTTAGGTTATTGGATTTGGGATTTGGGAATAGATTTAGGTTATAAGTATAGGTTTAGGTTAAGTTATAGGTTAAGGTTTAGGGATAGGTTATAGGTTTTTAGATTTGAGAATGGGTTCGGGTTTAGATAATAGGTTTTGGCGTTGGTTTAGGTTATAAGTTTTAGGATTTGAGAATGGATTCGGGTTTAGGTTATAGGTTTTGGTTTTGGTTTTAGTTATAGGTTTTGGTTTAGGTTATTGGTTATAGGTTTAGGTTTGGTTAAGGTTCAGTTTAGGTTATAGGTTTTGGGATTTGATAATGGGTTCGGGTTTAGGTTATAGGTTTTGGTTTTGGTTTAGGTTATGGGTTTAGGTTATAGGTTATAGGTTTAGGATAAGGTTTAAGTTATAGGTTTTGGGATTTGAGAATGGGTTCAGGTTTAGGTTATAGGTTTTGGTTTTGGTTTAGGTTATAGGTTTTGGGATTTCATGATGGGTTCGGGTTTAGGTTATAGGTTTTGGTTTTGGTTAAAGTTATAGGTTATGGTTAAGGTTATGGTTATAGGTTTAGGTTTAGGTTAAGGTTAGGCTTTGGTTATAGGTTTTGGGATTAGAAAATAGTTTTAGGTTATAAGTATAGGTTTATGTTAGGTTATAGGTTTAAGGTTTTGGGACAGGTTATAGGTTTTGGGATTTGAGAATGGTTTCGGGTTTAGGTCATAGGTTTTGGTATTGGTTTAGGTTATAGGTTTTGGAATTTAAGAATGGGTTCAGGTTTAGGTTATAGGTTTTGGTTTTGGTTTATGTTATAGGTTTTGGGATTTAGGAATAGTTTTCGGTTATAAGTATATGTTTAGGTTTGGTTATAGGTTTTAGGATTTGATAATGGGTTCGGGTTTTGGTTATAAGTTTTGGTTTTGGTTTTGGTTTAGGATATATATAGGTTTTGGTTAAGGTTATAAGTTATAGGTTTATGTTTAGGTTAAGATTAAGTTTACGTTATAGGTTTTGGAATTTGGTAATAGTTTTAGGTTATAAGTATAGGTTTAGGTTAGGTTATAGGTTTTGGGATTTGAGAATGGGTTCAGGTTTAGGTTATAGGTTTTGGTTAAGGTTATACGTTATAGGTTTAGGTTTAGGTCAAGATTAGGTTTAGGTTATAGGATTTAGGATTTGGGAATAGTTTTAGGTTATAAGTATAGATTTAGGTTAGGTTATTGGTTTTGGGATTCGAGAATAGGTTTGGGTTTAGGTTATAAGTTTTGGTTATGGTTAGAGGTTATAGGTTTAGGTTGAAGTTAAGGTTTGGTTTAAGTTATAGGTTTTGGTATTTGGAAATAGTTTTAGGTTATAAGTATTGGTTTAGGTTAGGTTATAGGTTTTGGAATTTGAGAATGGGTTCGGGTTTAGGTTATAGGTTTTGGTTTTAGTTTAGGTTATGGGTTTTGGTTAAGGTTATAGGTTATAGGTTTAGGTTTAGGTTAAGGTTAGGTTTAGGTTATAGGTTTTAGGATTTGAGAATAGTTTTATGTTATAAGTATAGGTTTAGGTTAGGTTATGGGTTTTGGGATTTGAGAATGGGTTCGGGTTTAGGTTATAGGCTTTAGTTTTGGTTTACGTTATAGGTTTTCGTTAAGGTTATAGGTTATAGGTTTAGGTTTAGGTTAAGGTTAGGTTTAGGTTTTAGGTTTTGGGATTTGGGATTAGTATTAGGTTATAAGTATAGGTTTAAATTAGGTAAAAGGTTTTGGGATTTGATAATGGGTTCAGATTTAGGTTATAGGTTTTGCTTTTGGTTTAGGTTATATATAGGTTTTGGTTAAGGTTATAAGTTATAGGTTTATGTTTAGGTTAAGGTTAGGTTTAGGTTATAGGTTTTGGGTTTTTGGATTAGTTTTAGGTTATAACTATAGGTTTAGGTTAGGTTACAAGTTTTTGGATTTGAGAATGGGATCGGGTATAGGTTATAGGTTTTGCTTTTCGTTTAGGTTATAGGTTTTGGTTAAGGTTATAAGTTATAGGTTTATGTTTAGGTTAAGGTTAGGTTTAGGTTATAGGTTTTGGGATTTGAGAATAGTTTTAGGTTATAAGTATAGGTTTAGGCTAGGTTATAGGTTTTGGTATATGAGAATGGGTTCATGTTTAGATTATAGGTTTTGGTTTTGGTTTAGGTTATAGGTTTTGGTTAAGGTTATAAGTTATAGGTTTATGTTTAGGGTAAAGTTAGGTTTAGGTTATAGGTTTTGGGATTTGAGAATAATTTTAGGTAATAAGTATAGGTTTTGGGATTTGAGATTGGGTTCAGGTTTTGGTTATAGGTTTTTATTATAGCTATAGGTTGTAGGTTTAGGTTTAGGTTAAGGTTAGGTTTTGGTTATAGGATTTGGGATTTGGGAATAGTTTTAGGTTATAAGTATAGGTTTAGGTTAAGTTATAGGTTTTGGGATTTAAGAATGGGTTTGGGTTTCGGTTATAGGTTTTGGTTAAGGTTAGAGGTTATAGGTTTAGGTTTAATTTAAGGTTAGGTTTAGGTTATAGGTTTTGGGATTTGGAAATAGTTTTAGGTTATAAGTATTGATTTAAGTAATGTTATAGGTTTTGTGATTTGAGAATGGGTTCGGGTTTAGGTTATAGGTTTTGGTTTTGCTTTAGGTTATAGGTTTTGGTTAAGGATATAGGTTATAGGTTTAGGTTTTGGTTAAGGTTAGGTTTAGGTTATAGGTTTTTTGATTTGGGAATAGTTTTAGGTTATAAGTATGTGTTTAGGTTAGGTTAAAGGTTTTGGTCTGTGTGAATGGGTTCGGGTTTAGGTTTTACGTTTTGGTTTTGGTTTAGGTTATGGGTTTTGGTTAAGGTTATAGGTTATAGGTTTTGGTTTAGGTTAAGGTTAGGTTTAGGTTATAGGTTTTAGGATTTGGGAATAGTTTTAGGTTATAAGTATAGGTATAAGTTAGGTTATAGGTTTTGGAATTTAATAATGGGTTCAGGTTTTGGTTATAGGTTTTAGTTTTGGTCTAGGTTATAGGTTTTGATTTAGGTTATAGGTTATAGGTTTTGGATAAGGTTTAGGTTATATGTTTTGGGATTTGAGAATGGGTTCGAGTTTAGGTTATAGGTTTTGGTTTTGGTTTAGGTCATAGTTTTGGGATTTGAGAATGGGTTCGGATTTAGGTTTTAGGTTTTCTTTTTGTTTTAGGTTTTTGGTTTTTGGTTTAGGTTGTAGGTTATAAGTTTTGGTTTAGGTTATAGGTTGTGGGATTTGGGAATAATTTTAGGTTATAATTATAGGATTAGGTTGGGTTATAAGTTTTTGGATTTGAAATTGGGTTCTGGTTTAGGTTATAGGTTTTGGTTTTGGTTTAGGTTATAGGTTTTAGTTAAGGTTATAGGTTATAGGTTTAGGTTTAGGTTAAGGTTAAGTTTAGGTTATAAGTTTTGGGATTTGGGAAAAGTTTTAGGTTGTAAGTATAGGTTTAGTTTAGGTTATTAGTTTTGGGATTTGAGAATGGGTTCGGGTTTAGGTTATAGGTTTTGGTTTTGGTTTAGGTTATAGGTTTTGGTTAAGGTAATAGGTTATAGTTTTAGGTTTAGGTTAAGGTTAGGTTTAAGTTATAGGATTTTGGATTTGGGAATAGTTTTAGGTTATAAGTATAGAATTAGGTTAGGTTATAGGTTTTGGGATTTGATAATGGGTTTGGGTTTAGTTTATAGGTTTTGGTTTTGGTTTTGGTTATAGGTTTTGGTTTAGGTTATAGGTTATATGTTTAGGTTTAGGTTAAGGTTAGGTTTAGGTTATAGGTTTTAGGATTTGGGAATAATTTTAGGTTATAAGTATAGGTTTAGGTTAGGTTATAGGTTATGGTTTAGGGATAGGTTATAGGTTTTTGGATTTGAGAATGGATTCGGGTTTAGGTAATTGGTTTTGGTATTGGCTTAGGTTATAGGTTTTGGAATTTGAGAATGGGTTCGGGTTTAGGTTATAGGTTTTGGTTTTGGTTTAGGTTAGAAGTTTTGGGATTTGGGAATAGTTTTAGGTTATAAGTATAAGTTTAGGTTAGGTTATAAGTTTTGGGATTTGATAATGGGTTCGGGTTTGGGTTATAGGTTTTGGTTTTGGTTTAGGTTATAGGTTTTTGTTTAGGTTATAGGTTATAGGTTTAGGATAAGGTTTAGGTTTAGGTTTAGGTTATAGGTGTTGGGATTTAAGAATGGGTTCGAGTTTAGGTTATAGGTTTTGGTTTTGGTTTAGGTTATAGGTTTTGGTTTTGGTTATAGGTTATAAGTTTGGGTTTAGGTTAAGGTTAGGTTTAGGTTATAGGTTTTGGGATTTGGGAATAGTTTTAGGTTATAAGTATAGGTTTAGTTTAGGTTATAGGTTAAGGTTTCGGGATAGGTTATAGGTTTTGGGATTTGAGAATGGGTTTAAGTTTAGGTCATAAGTTTTGATTTTGGTTTAGGTTATCAGTTTTTGGATTTGAGAATCGGGTTTAGGTTATAGGTTTTGGTTTTGGTTTAGGTTATAGGTTTTGGTTTTGGTTATAGGTTATAGGTTTTGGTTTAGGTTAAGGTTAGGTTTAGGTTATAGGTTTTGGGATTTGAGAATGCGTTCGGGTTTAGGTTATAGGTTTTGGTTTTGGTTTAGGTTATTGGTTTTTAGATTTGAGAATCGGTTCGTGTTTCGGTTAAGTGTGTGATCCCTGCAAATACAAATATAAACATGGCCTATCCAAATGGTCAGGCCCTTCCAATGCCGTCCATAGGAAATGAACAGCTTCATCATGGTCATAACAGCGGTTCCCACCTTCCAGGTACTCCCGCTCTTTCGGATAGCTCCGACGCACATCCGGGTCTACTCCATTAATTTCAAACAAATATATAAACGCGATCTATCCAAATGGTCAGGCCCCTCCAATGCCGTCCATAGAAAATAGAAAGCTTCATCATGGTCATAACAGCGGTTCCCACCTTCCAGGGACCCCTGCTCTTCCGAATAGATCCGACGCACATCCGGGTCTACTCCATTAATTTCGAGCAAATACATAGTCACGGCCTGTCCAAATGGCCAGGCCCCTCCAATCATGTGCATTCTTGAGTCAAGAGACGTACCAAATACTTGAATCTGAAATATGCATTTACTGTCCATGATGACCATACTATTAAGATCAATCCTCTTATTTGCGCTCCCCTAGGTGTGGATTTTGATAAGGATTGCGTTCATATGCTACTTCATAGATCATATTTCGAGATAAAAGTTGTCAATTATATAAAAACTTATAATTCAAAAACAGACAATAAAGAGCACAAATTCTTATTATAAAGGTGATATTTAGAGTTAAGCTTACCTTCATTGTCATGTTGAAACCGTTCCTTGAATACGGGGACGTCTCTTATTGATCTAAAACAGTTAAAGAGAATTACAATTAAAAGAAAGAAAGAAAGAAGAAAAGAAAAGAAGGCAAGCAGGTAATTAAACACTCAAATGCAACCAAAAAGAAAAATATAAACTTATCCTGAAGTGACACCTACACCAACCTGCAACAACGGAAACCAGATCAGTTTGAAATGTATACTTAGCAATCGAGGCATCAAAAAAATGTAAGAGTACCTTTGGGGTGGGAACCAGCCAGTGTAGCTTGTATTAGCAATCGAGGCATCAAAAAAATGTAAGAGTACCTTTGGGGTGAGAACCAGATCAGTCTCAAATGTGTACAAACCGATGTCATTTGTATTAGCAATTTGCACACAAGAAGTTTTGAATTGTCTGTGTCAAACCAACAATGTGAAGGTGAATGCCCCAAACTTTTGGAAGCAAGATGAACAAAAACATGACATATAGTAAAAACGAAAAATGGTTTCATAAGCGTGCATACTTTCACTTGAGCCTTAGACATGCCAAGAGATTTACAGGTTGTGTCAGCACCAGCATCTTTAGTTGCATGGAAGGACCTCAAACACCTCCCTTCACAACTATATAAAAAATAGAGTGAAATGCATGTGTCATTCAGTCATGGAGAGACAAAAAAAAAAAAAAAGAAGGAAAGAAAGAAAGAACGAAAGAAGCATCAAACAATGTTTAATGCTGACTTGACTGAATATCAAGCCTTGAGCACAAATATGGCCTGATACCAATAGACAAAAGAAGAAGAAGAAGAAGAAGATATCATGCCGCACCAACAAATTAGTTATAGATAAATAATGAGGGTAAACTGTCAAGATTCTTCTAAACAAAATTCTCGATTCATCAAGGCATAAAGGTTATGCACTAATTAGAGTGGTTGTCCCTAGGCATAAATGCTTGAGATTTTCAACTCTCATTACATCCTCAAGCATTCAAAAAAAGGATAGTAAGTGTCATGATCGTATATGCGATATGTATATCGATATGCGATCGCATACGTGCATATGTGGTTGCACATGACAACAATAATTTCCCTTCTTGGCTATCTATTTTACATACCACAATTCAAAGGTTGAGATTGTCCTATCAAGAAGACTTCTAGGCCAAGGTCCATTGTCTAATCATGGAACCATAGGCCAATCAAAAAACAAATATATTGTTCATATCCTTGGCTTGAGGATCATATGATTCCTTAGAGACGAAACCAATTTAGGCCACCATAACCTTATCCTAATTGCAACCCCACATCACTTCATGAGAGGAACTCTGCCCTGCAGAACACAACTATAGGATAAAACACTCACTTCATATAAGGATTCGAAGTATATAGGTTCCCGACACATATCTTTGCTCGTGGACCTCAATGTGTGTGTGTGTAGAGAGAGAGAGAGAGAGAGAGAGAGAGAGAGAGAGAGAGAGACTAGAAATGAATGCATGCTATTAAATAATTTATTTTAAAATATATATATATATATATATATATATATATATATATATATATAAATATATATATATATATATAAAAAACTGATTCATCTTTTACCGAATCCACTTTTTAGGCAGTTAGTATTAACCTCCTGTAGTGCCTCGAAGCCATGACCATACATGCCATGGAAGACACCTGCTAAAAGAGGACCAAATGAACTCCATGTAGACCTTAAAGCATGTTTCAATCTGTTTTGGATCAAAATTTCAACCTGCCTCTATAGAATCTTAAAATAAGTTAAACACACGAATAAAGAAATATTCATGTCACTTAAAGACCTTCAATAGATTAACTTCTCAAAATAAGGATTTGATATAGATAAGATCAGTGGATGTAACCAATCAGTCTAGAAATAAAAGGAAGTTTACAAGTGACACAACTGTGCCTTCAAGTATCCATGACAAAATAGGAGTTTTGAGTACACATTATGCAGAAATATTGAATATGCCAGTTGATAAGAAAAGTACCTTCAAGGTTATTGTACCAATAAAACCAGCTTTGATAGTGACGGGAAGATTTAGAGAAAGATCTGGTTACATGATTACGACCTGTTTGAAAACATAATGAGCATATGTTAGCTGGATTGGATCACAATTAAAAACAGAATGCAAATATGTCAACAGAACTTGATGGAATACTGCATATGCACTACTCCATGTAATTCATATTATTTTATTACAAGGTGGCTTTCAGCTGTACCACTGCTGGGGTTGAACAAACAAAAGACTGTTTCTTTAGATCAAGAATAGAACCACCCTAGTAGTAGAAATCATGGTGTTGGGTGTGTTCAGCCACATGATTACCTGCGCACCACATAGATCTAAGAATTTCAGATGTGGTAGAAATGTCATCTTCCTATAAGCCTAGTCTGTTAAGCCACAAGAAAAGATTGAATATTATAGCTAGTATGTTCATTTGAAGTCAAGCATGCATGTCTATATATATATAACATGTTGAAGCCACCTAAAATATCACATTTTCCCTTAGCTTTCTTTGTATTTTCATCATTTTCCTGTAAAAAGAGCATATTAAAGTCAGGTGTTAATATATCTACCTTGTATTTGGATCTATATTAACCTTGTATTTTGATTTTCTCCTTGAATAAAAATTTTCACTGCTTGTGAAAAATAAAAATGGATTATCAATTCCAAAGAACCACAAAAAAAGGAAGGCGAGTAGATTTTATTACCAATCAAGAACAGGTGAAGGCCCAATTACAATCAACAAGAAAAAGATGGGACTAGGCCCAATTACAATCATCATGGAAAGAAAAAAGGTGAAAGTTCCCAAAGGGAGAATGAAAAGATCACCAATCACTGCTTTAGATATTACCTCCCGCCCATGTGCTAGTCGTAGGCATGGATAGTCTTTTATGATGTCATGGACACATTGTGCAACAATAGTCCAGTTCTAAGAATTAGGGACAATATAAGATTTCACATTGATGACTTAAAAAATAAACTAAAAGTTTGTAATTTGGAAATAATACAAAATCTTAATTTAGGCGTTTGTTGAATTAGCCCTTACATTCTCACCTACAAGTTGTTAATGTACAGAGATGCAAAACTTATTGTTCTCAACCTTTGTGCCTTCTATTCCTTTCATCTCTTCAATGAGGGAACAAAAAACCTGCCATTCAAAAGCATGATCAGCAAATTTAACAGGAGAAAGACCCATTTCTGTGTGTATTTGTGACTGAGCCTTACCTCATTGATCATGGGTATAAATTCGCTAGCAGGTTGGAATAGATTAACCTCCTTACCCTATAAATTAATAGAGAAATTCACACCTAGACCTCCATTAGAAGTCCCTTACAATATGCAAATTTCCATTTCAACATAACAATAAGTAACATGATTGAAGGATAAGAAGAAAAGAACAGGACATCCATAATGGCTTTCTCTGTTAGTGGGTACATGATAGGAAATCGTGTTATCGACACATTGCTAGAAATGATTCAATTTTACATTGGCCTACCAGTGGAAGCAAGTTCTCAAGCTTCCCTGCTTGGAGAAAATGCACCCAATAGTTGTAACAACAGACACATAATCTGATCAACATTTGTATGTCTTTCTACAAAATCCAACCACAAAGACTGAATGCGAAACACTGCAATTGGAAGCAAAGAATGCTCACCATGTTGTCAGTAGATCTAATGGAATTTAGATGGTTACTAATAGACACAGAGTGTGAGACCTAGCCCATTATGTCCATTCCATGAATGTCAGCATAATAAAGTTGGGGTAATCCTATGAATTCATAAACCTAAAATTGATAAATGTCCCATTAAATATTGATTGAATGGAATGTCACAATCAGATATTGCTAGGGAGAATTTCCAATTTTACATACAAACAAAATGAAACACTAATCTCTCCTGAAAGATGTGGTGTGAAATAGGGATTGCATTCCCAGAATACTATTTTAATCTCAAAATAACCATTGCTTCAGTACCTTATCACGACATCTTCTACTAATATCCCTCGGTGGAATATCCAAAGGACCAATCTTGCGACCCTTTCTTTCAGTCGAATGTGAGTCATTCTGGTATCTCCCTTTGTAGCCATCTATCTTAATGACACTAATCTAAGGGCTAAGCTTGTCCTATGAAGGATATTTTTTAGGCATAACCCATCCACCTATAAACCCATCCCAAACAGAAAAAAAATAAATCCAAAATATATGAAAAGCAAAAATATCATATCCAGATCTACAGATGAGGAAATATAAATTTAAAAAAATGAAAAAAAAAAAACAAAACAAAACAAAAAATAAAAAATAAAAAATATGAAAATCTTTAGATTAGGGCTTGAACATTCAATGTTTGAGAGAGACATACCAACAATGGCGAGGGATTGACTTAGGGGATGCTCGCTGGAAAGATTCATGCTCGCCGGAAAGATGGGTCGTCAGATTTGGGGAAGAAATCCTCCGGAGTGGTAGCGAGATTGAGAGAGGGAGTGGAGAGAGAGAGAGAGAGAGAGAGAGAGAGAGAGAGAGAGAGAGAGAGAGAGAGAGAGAGAGAGAATGATGCGCCATAGGGATTTCGAGGTTTTTACCCCAAAATAACCCACCCCGCTGGGATGTTGAGTACCGTCAATGCATTGACAGTCTTGTCATGGGCCCGTGATGTATGTGGTTTATCTAATCCATCCATTAATTTTAAAATATAATTATAGGTCACTAAATGAAAAACGAGGCAAATCGAAGGCCCAAGTAGACCACACCAAAGATAAATGATAGGGACTTGATATCCACTATTTCCTACGGTGTGGTCCACTTGAGCCTTCAATCTGCCTCATTTTTTGGGCTCAGCACAAAAATTATCTTTCAAAATGGATGGACAGGTTAGATAAAATACATAAACATCAGTGGCCCCCATGAAGGCTCTTAGGAGACCGTCCAACTCTAGGTGGGATACTTTTCTTTTGCTACAGATTAAATCTGTAGCAATTTAGCTACGGTTTATATCCTTAGCAAAATGCTCCTATAATCTGTATCCTTTGCTCATTTTTTTAGTAGTGAATTAGTACGTGATGTGGGAAGAGCCGTACAACGTTGTCATATTTGTCAAACCTCCAAGGGGCAATCTCAGAATACCGGCCTCTACACCCCGTTACCTGTGCCTGATGGCCCTTGGGAGGATTTCTCAATGGACTTCATGCTTGGTTTTCCACGAACACAATGTGTAACACCCCGAATTTTTGGCAACCTGGGATTAGACATCCTTAGGCAATGGGTCAACTAAAACACCTGGGAAATCGCTCAGAACCCAATTTCATAGCCAAAGAAATCACTTAGGATTAATTCCTTTAGAAATTAAGCGTAAGTTAACTAGCGCTACGCTGGAATAGCTGTGAAATTGTCCCTGACAGCTTTAAATACATTCTACAAGACCCAAAACTTATAGAACCAATGATGTTATAATATCCTAAAACCATGGATCAAACTCTAAACCCGTTTGCTCTCAGGAACTCTTTGAAACTTTGTATTGGATCTAGACCATACGTCGAAAGTCTGATACCTACAATCTTAGACCATTATGACTGCTTAGCTGGACTTGACAACTGTTTCAAAAATCAAGGTCAACCGACGTTCAGAGGCTATTTCATTGAGCCTGGAGTGAAGAGAGTGAGAATAGGGTTAGATTTGAAAATTTTAATTCAAATCTGGCACGTGACTTGGCACGTTATTATTAAGCATTCTGACCGTCAGAATTCAGCCAAATTACACCCTCGGATCAGAAAAAATTTCTCCTTCATATCATGAGACTTGTAGACCTAATCTAGGTGCGATGACCGCTGAACTGAAATTGGACTACCACGTGCGATCTGTGAACTCTTCCGGTCTGAAAACTTGATGTGTGCTAGATCCAGTATGCATGAGCTTAAGTCCGACCATGTTTGGCCAGGGGACCTCAAGAAATGCTCTTTTGGACCAAAACAGCCCCGAATTGGTTAGACCTCAAGTAAATATTATTCCCAAGCCTAATTTGGGAAGAAATTAGATTATATAAGGGCTTTAAACCCTCACTTCTCTCACCCATCCAAATTTGCTAGAAAGCCTAGCAAGAGTGAGAGAGAAAGTGATAGTTTGTGAGAGAGTGTGGGAGAGATCTTCCTGCCACCTGCACCAGCTGCTACACGTGCTTAAGCAACGTATCCCAATCACTTTTTCGGTGATTCCACCGCATTTCTAGGTAAGGAAAACTCTAACCATTTGCTAATTTAGCATTCCGTCGATTCCATTAGCGATGTAGCTTATGTAGCTTGTGTATTAGGTCGCCTGTTCGCTGTAGACGAAGCGTATACTCTCCGTTCGGAACGATACATATCTAAAGTGAAAGGTGCGGATTTTAGACGCTTTGATTGGCTGTTTTCAACGCTTTCAATGTCGTTTAATAGTAGATTATCGACGGCAACGCCGTTTGATATGTACAACATGCTGTCCGTTTCCTGTTTCGTAAGCAGACGAAAAATATGAGATTTAGGGCATTTTAGTCATTTGTAGGAAATACTGTTTGCATCCATATTTTGCTGATATGATTGACATGGATTTTTGTCACCTTAGGATATTAGGAATGCGTGCATAATCATTTTGGCAAAGAGATTGGCCCAAATGCACACTTTGAGTCGACATACAATTTGTAGACTTAAGTGTGTAGACTAAGTGTTTGTATAAATATTTGTATTAGTATTTATTGAATTAAGTGGTGTTGTGAAATATTTTTGAGATTGAATTCTCAAATAATATGATGATGTAAATGATTTCCTTCATGTTGGCTATATGTTTGATTTCATCATATGCAAGAAATGCATGTGCTAGATGATTTACTTAAGTTGTATGTTATAACATGTGTTAACATGCTCACATTGTTGTATTTCATTTCCATTACTCTTATATGATTGTTAATGTGGATTCATAAATGTTTGGGACTATACCTAGTCCAGGAAGTCGGTAACCGAGTAAATTCATGGTTGGCTTATCTTTGCCACGAAGGACGCGTCGATGAACGCGAGTCGTGTTTTGAGTTGGCGGCAGTGGTTAGGTCACACGAAGTGTTTTATGCACTTCATATCACTCAGCTTGAGATGCGCTCGTGCTAGTCGAGCCCGTCAAGTAACCCGACTAGCCGTTGATTGTTCACCCTATATAAATCATAACTGCTTGAACCTAGGGTACTGAACTTACCATTGTAAACCCTGTCAACCATGGTACCTTGATCCATAAAGACTCATGAGCTGGGCATGGTGGTACGGGACACCGTAGTCAAGCTGTCGGCCTACGCTGGGGCCACAAACCTCCCCGTAGTGACCAGTGAGCACCCTACTCTGAGTAGATTATGGTGGTATGGGACACTATATTCTTATTGTCGGCCTACACTAATCAGGTGACGAGCCCTTTGTAGTGACCTTGAGTTTATTCTGACACCGCATGGGGGCGACGAGTCCTGATGTAGTCTTAAGGATATAATAGGCATGTATTGATAAGGTGATGGGGGAGAGGAGCAACGAGTGCGTACAACATCCCTGGCAGCCCTTGCAGCGACCTATAAATACAACATCGTATGAGATTACTAGGAGTGACGACCCTAGACAGGATCTGTGTTGGGATTGATATAAGGAAGGTACCTTAGTTTCCCAATATTGCTGTATGAAAAGGACTAATAATAACTCAGTAATCATATCACCATCACATTGCATGTACCTGAAAGATGTGGAGCACTGTGGGAATAAAGCATGCTGCGAGCGTAAGATGGTGCTGTATGAGGGAAATCGTCGGTGAGGGCATCCATCATATCATGTCATATTGCATTAACAACGGTATTTAGGAATGTTTGATTTATTATTTTACTATTATCACATGATTGATTTGATAACATGCTAATCTCTGCTCTATTATTCTACTGAGTTGATCACTCACTCCCACGTTACGATATGGTGTTTTCGGACACCCACCAGTCCCTATTGTGATTGCAGATGATGGCGCGGCCTGTGAGGCGGAGCCGAATTTGATGATGATGAGGAGGATCCCTCCTTTATGCGTGTTCTGAACGACGGGATTACAGGGAGATTCATCAGATGCCATGACACTTGTCATTTTATATTTTCAGAGCACTCATGTATATTCTTTCTTTTTATTTTGAGGTATACATGTATATGTTTAACCTGGTAACATGTTCACACTCTGGAGACTTACAATCAATTATATGTTATATGTATGTATCACAGTCTTCCGCTTGTTAATTTAAATGTTTCTGGAGTATGATATGTTGTTCTGGCTTAATCTCACTCATGTTTAATACATTAACACAAACAACATTCAATCATACACATTTATGTTGCATAAGTGATGTTCTGAAACTCGGGAGTGGAGTTTTTACTCGAACCCCGATTTTTGGGATGTTACACAACGCGACATGGATTCGGTGTTCATAGTGGTCGATCGTTTTTGTAAGATGGCGCACTTTATCCCATGCAAGAAGACCCTTGATGCAACATGTGTAGCGAATCTATTCTTCAGGGAGGTCGTACGGCTACACGGGGTCCCTAAGACCATTACTTCTGATCATGACACGAAATTCATTAGCCACTTTTGGCGGACTTTGTGGACTCGATTCAATACACGACTTCAATTCAGCAGTGCTTACCACCCACAGACTGATGGGTAGACCAAAGTTGTGAATCTCACATTGGGAAACCTCCTTCACAGTATTGCAGGAGAAAAGCCAAAGCAGTAGGACTTAGCCTTGTCTCAAGCAGAGTTTACGTTCAACAACATGGTGAACCGCTCGACAGGGAAATCGTCATTCAAGATTATCTACGGATGAGTGCCTCGCCACACACTTGACTTGGTCCCTTTGCCCAAGCACCCAGGCACGAGCGTTGCAGCAAAATATATGGCAGATAAGATGATGGGCATCTATGCATAAGTGCAAGCCAAGCTACATGCCTCGAACGAAAAGTACAAGGAACAAGCAAACAAGCACCAACTACAAAAAGTGTTTGAGGTGGGCGACCGCATTATGGTCCATCTGTGTAAAGAGAGATTTTCGACCGGAACGTACAACAAGTTGAAAAATAAGAAGATTGGACCGATACCGATCATCCGAAAGATCAATGACAACGCTTATGTTGTTGATCTTCCAGATGACCTGACGATCTCACGGACTTTCAACGTCGCGGACCTGACCGAGTATCATGAACCAGCACAGGAGGAGAACTCGAGGACGAGTTCTTTTCAAGTGGAGGGGACTGATATAGAGCAGGTCACAGACAATTTCATGGCCAAGATGGATCAGAAAAGGCACGATCAACGACATAAGTGATCCAAACCATTGGACCTTAGATCAGGCGTATCTTGCAATCCGGAATGAGTTATCTGACGTAAAATATATGATTTTGGGGTAGAACGAGCTACTTTAGCCAACCAACCTAGCCATGCAAGGTTGAGTATCCTGGATTTATGAGAAACCCCCTGATCGACGGTCATTTCCCCGTTTTAATTTCATTTTTATTATAAATAGTAAGTTTTAGTTTGCTTATAACTCTTCATCCGTTGGGCTTTAAGAGTTGTGTCCAACATGAAAGTGCTTAGAATAATTAGGAGAACGGTTTGGTGAAGCCAAATCGGACACTTACTATTTTTGGCTGAAAACCTTGTGCACTAGTAGACATCACGACCGTCTATAAATAATAAGTTTACTATTTATAGTAAGTCGCGGATTCTAGGAGTTTTAGTTGTAGTTTGAGTCTGATTTCTTTCCTATTACTTGGTTCCCTTATTTAAAGGGATGTAAACTCATTTTTATGCTTTCATCAATTAATTTCAAATTTTATTAGAATTTCTTTCTATTTTCCTGCTTTCTTTCCTCGTGGATTCAAGAAGTCTTTGTGAGGAGTCCAGAGAAGCTCCGTGGATTCGAAGTAGTTATCCTTAAGGAAGACGGTCATCGACCTCATCACGTTCATCCCTACGTCAGGCACCTTAGGAAAGGTTGAAGCTTCCCCCATGATTAACTGATGCCGCACAAAAGACCAACACATCATCTGCAAGTTGAAGGTGAGAGATTTACATTCCTAGATTGTGCACCAAAGAACTCATGAGACGTGCGGCCTCTGTCCTCAGAAAGAGCTGCCTAAAACCTCCCCCCATGTTTGTAGAAAGGAGCAGTGGGAGAGTATAGCCTTGCTATATGTATACATTTTGTTATCTTAACCTCAAATCCTTCAACATGTAGCAAATTTCACTTACTCTTGTTACGTCGTTAGTAGATAAACTGTTAAAAACTATAAAAGTTGAGTAAACCAACCTTGCTAAGTCACTTATTTGTGCAGTTGAGAGAGTACTCTCCACCATGTCAAAGTGTGGGGAATTGGGTTCAGGATGCTTCAATGACCCACTAGGTGAGTTGTCTTGCCTATTTTTGGACCAGGAAATCATCAAGGTGGGACCCATGATGGGGCAACTTGGATATTGCACATTAACATGTGTTGGTTAGTTCACTATCTAGTGTACAGTGTACTTGCAAGGTGCATATTGTACTTAAATGAGTTGAACTGCTAAAAAGAAAAATGTTGTCATTGGCCCAATAATGTGTTTTCTGTTTGCTATTGTTGTAGGTGCCTGAAAGTTGTTGAACTGCTGCAATCATGTTGTGAGAAATGCAAGTATAATTCCACGCATTGTGCCTCTCTCTCTGGGCTCCTGAAAACAAATAACAAGTAAGAAAATCCAACATTAGTTTTGGTATTCTTGTATATAATTTGTTGTGAATGTGAATACAAAGTCTGTGTAAATAGTGGTTGTAGATCGGCTAACGGTCGTTATTATGAAGACTATTTATCCTTTTGGGCTCCTCATGAATGGGTCATGCCTCAAAAACCTTCCCCATCAGAAGGTCCAAGTGATTCAACTAGTGATATATATTTTTTTTTATTTTATTTTTTAAAATATATTTTTTTTTAAGAACATGGTTCATTGGCTACACAATCCATCTTCAGGCCACTAAATGGATGATAATTAATGTCATACAGCAATGAAGATTTTGGCTGCATGGGCCATTATGAGGGATCCCACTAGATGAATGGCCTGGATTACAAAATCATGGCATCCACTTGGAAAGTTTCTGCGCCAAGGAAAAAACCACCAACTCATTCCGCCAAGTTCACGTAGCACCTAATTTTGTTGTCTCCATAGCCGGAGACCATTTTATATATAGATGGTTGTTGGTAGAGTGCTAAAGTGAAAGAAATGCCTATGACTGATGCTTTCATCTGATTTTTATAGGCAAGGCAAAACCAAGGACGACAAAACTACCAATGCCAATGAGTAGACTCACTTAAATTCAAAAGCACGTGGCATTATCAAAGAATGAGTTGTAAATAATACATTCTTTTTTAACAAATGTAGCTTAAAAAAGATAACTTCAATTGTAAGGAATGCAGATCAAAAGACTTTGTCAGCAATCTCCTTGGAGGTATTTTAACAAATCTACAATAATTTCGGTCTAGATTCCCCTATTTCATTTCCTTAATAAGTGGCAGAGGTTGATTCAAAGCTTGCCTTGTCCAAATGACTTACTCGTCTGTTCTAAAACGTGCATTCTTGGATTTATGTATTCAAGTGCAGCAATTGATAATTCAATAATTTGTTTGTTCTAAAACATAATTCTTGGATTTTGAATGGCAATCACTTTATTTGTTCTTTTCTAAAACATGAATTTTTAAACTTTAGTTTCAACCATTCTTCTTAAATTTATGTATTAATTGGTGAAAGTGTGTTTATTGATGATATGGCCTATTGCAATTATGTTAATTTCTAGTTAGCCGGTAACAATAATTGAAATTTGAGGGTTAATATCTTCTTGATTAAACAGGGTATTTACATCTGAAGATTCTGAACAACCTCATTTTGGTGCACAAGTCATCTAAGTCCAAAAAAGATAAGGTTAGGTGACTTGCCATTAATATATGATATTCCTCATTAGTTTTCGGAAAGGTAGTGCCTACAGTTTTACCTAGCAAAAGGTAAACCGCAACACATGTAACAGACTGTAACTTCCTATTCACATTGTTATCTTTGCTATAGCTGAAAATTTTTATGTTTATTTTTTCATTGATTAGCTGCTTTTATAGCTTTCTAATTTTTTAATTTTTAATTTTTAATCAATATGCAATCTTTTATTGTTTGCTATTGTCATGGATATGATTAGATACTTAGCTTACTCCTGACTTGTAACAGATCATTCTCCTTTCCCACAGTTTCCTGGCACCTGTAACAGATCATTCTTTAGTAAGAGTGTTATCTCAACCCACCAAGTACATTGGACAGTTTCCTTTATCTGGCTAAAGTCCCTATCAGACCAGAACTCCCTATTTGTTTTAGACAACTATATTTACAGCATAAGTAAGATGCATAGATACAGATTCCTTCATTTTGATGGAATCAAATGTGCTCTTTACTTTACCAAGAAACTTCAAATGACATTTGTTGCTAATCTTGATAACCATATGATATATACTTTGTATGTTTATTCAGAGTTGTTATATATGATAAACTTCACCGACTCCTTTGCCTATGGACTTTTGGCAGTGGACACAATTTCATGCCCATGTATAAATATGTTGGAATATATCTACATGCTACATGAAAGGAAGAACCTCTCTCTACATATATCTAATCTCTTCTAAAATCTACCTCTCATTTGTAGGGATATGAAGATATCAAGAGAGGAATGCCAAAGCTGCAAACATTTATCCCAACGACGAATTTAGGTTGGTTTCTCAATTTTTTTTATTTTTTGTTTTTGTTTTTGTTTCATGCAAGCATTCGGCATTCCATGCTAGGCGTCACTTTAGGTGGTCTACACATTGTAAGGATTTTATTAGACTTTTGGCATGCAACTGGATGATTAATAGCATGACTTGGCTGTAACTTGGAACCAAATCTTATGGTAGATGATGCAAATCTGACCGTATATGCACCTTTGGCCCACTTTAAACCATCTTGATAATTTTGGAAGAAGTGGGCATCACACATGTTGAAGGAAATGATAAATGCTTTTTGACCGTATATGCTCCTTTTTCATATGCAGGTGTGTCGCCGTTTAATTATTTCCCATCATTTTGATGCTGTTGAAAATTTTCTGCTTCTTCCTCATGGTTGGTTAGGCTAAGACTTGAGTGTTCTATGTTTGCTTCATTTATATTTCCTGATCTTGACCTATGTTGTTATGCACTTGATGTTTGTGATTTATGCACACCCTTTAGCCCAATAGTTTAACTCGGATGTGTGTTCCTTCCCTTGAAATTCATGGATAATGGCACTATTGTTTCAAGAGTGGTGCAAGTATTTTAAGCTCGGACCTTTTTCTACACACTGGTTTTTAAGCCTTCCTAATATGGATAACTTTGATGCGTGAAAAAAAATTATTTAAGGAAAATATTAAACCTAAAGAAATATGGATTTAGATCTACTGTTTCATCCCATTATGTGAATTACAACTACGATAATGAGTTTGAACTAAAAAAATTAGTACATTGAGTCTGCCTATAATGGGTTTGAATTATAAAAATTGCTACAACTCAGAAGCCTTTAGACTGCTCATTCTCAGTGGTGAGGAGTTCTTATTGCTTACTCCAAGTTTGTGCTATTTTGACAGTTTCAGGGGATTTTTCTTTTTTCATTTGTTTTTGAAGAACAGATACTCCCGCTTCTATTAATTTTCAGTGGATTCTTTGAAACTTAGGTTGTAATTTTATGGACTATCATTGTTATTTTCATGATGCTTCTATTTCCCCTGGTGTGATGCTTCTCTTATCGTCATGAATTTGTGCATTGTGGATCATGTAATTCTGGACTGTATTTTTCATGCAGCTGACATTCCAAAGAAACTTGCCTCAACCAGTGACATTGTAGTTGACCATCGTCGCAAGAACCGTTCTCTGGAGGGTCTTCAAGCTAATGCTCAAAGGCTGAAAACTTACAAGGCTAATTTAGTTGTCTTCCCAAGACGTCTGGGCAAATTCAAGGTAACCCAACTTATTCTATAGAAGGCATCTATTCACAATGATCACTCTCGTTTGTTTAGCATACATTCCTAACCTGAGGCCCTGCTACAGGCATTGTCAGTGCAATATTTTGAATCCTACTCTCTGCACTTGTTAATGCGATGCAAGCTTGTATGATTTTGGCTATTCATCAGCTAAGCTGCCTCGTTTATTTTGAATCCTACTCTCTGTACTCATTGTCAACCTTCATTCGGTTCTTGAAAATAAGTAAGTTTTCGATTACTTTAATATGTATTTTGATGCAATAGTGAGTTGAATTCCAAAACTTAAACTCTGATACCAATTAATTTCTTTTCGCTATTTTGTTTTGCAGGTTTTAGGCATGGATGAATGGGAGCTATGGATCAATTGATTTTATTTTATTTTTATTTTTTTTGAAATTATTCGATTTATTATTGTAAATATTATTCGCGGCAGTTCGATGCATGTGAAAGGGCCACATAGGCATGTATTTTTATTTTATTCTTTTATAGGAAAACAATGACTAGGTATAATGAACTTCCTAAGAGGAATGTGAAATCAAGTGGACCTTGACCAAAAGGGTCAATGATAAGGTCCATCATTTTATGAGTTGGAGAGGCAGAACTCATAAAATGAGACTCACTGTGAGTCGGGCATCTAATTTCTGTCATTTCTTTTATATATATATATATATATATATATATATATATATATATATATATATATATATATATATATATATATATATATATATATAATTATTATTATAAACTGAATGTTTGCAATGTAATGAGGCCATACATTTGAAACTGCAGGTAACATGAAGCTGCCATAGGCAATGGAAAAGAAAGGTTAACTAGTAAGGCATAGGAAAAAGAAAAAACCAAATCACAATTATAAATAGGTTTATAAATGCATATGCATTATAGAATTATGAGCCTGAATGCTAGTTGAAGTGTTAGTAAAGTTAAATCAGTCCCACATGGATTAAGAGCCGAAGATTCAAATAACACAACCTATTGTGAAAATCGTCGATAAATCCCACATGCAGCGGTGGCTTGCACAACCGCCAGTACATCCCACATGCAGCGGTGGCTTGCACAACTGTCGGTAAAGGGAGCATGACTGCCGGTAAAGCCTTTACCGACCGAGGCTTCACTGGCAGTTGGGAAACCGCGGGCAAAGGTTTTGCCGGCAGTTTTCTGGGCTTTTGGCGGCGGTCAAAACCGCCGATAAAAGCTGGTATTCTTGTAGTGATAGAGCACCGTACTGTAGCCACGTGGCTAATGCTAAGCAATCCACGTCCCCCAACAGATGCCAATTGCATGGTTCTCATCATCTGATAAATATCCCATTAATATGCCACATGTACAACTGTTGTGAGGGCTTATATGAACTACCAAAATACTAGAGTACCGAAATAACCTGGCCGTAAGGACAGCACTCAAAATATCGCGGTAAATTGGCTTGCATGCAACAGTCACGTGTAGGAGGACGTTAGAAGGGTGCTGGAATGGAAGGAAGCTTCTTTGCTTTGTCCTCTCTTCCCTTCTGTTTTTTTTTGGAAAGATAAATAAGATTTTTCATTTCATGCCTTCTCTCCTGTCTTTACACTTGCTTCTCTTAAGTGGGGCCCACATGGCACGTGTATCATTTTATTGAATCTCTCACATAGAGAATCACTTGCACTCATACCCCATCGCTTTCCCAAAGGGAAAAACTCAATAAATATATCACAGATCCCATTTATTAAAATATATAAGAACCAAGCAATGGTGATAGTTTGAGATCATTTCCCAAATTTGTGGTGACTTATCCACCGTATATAGGCATTGTAAGTAGACAATCTGGACCGTGCAATTCGTATATTCAATTGTGAATGGAGCTTAGCCCATGAACCGCTCGTATCAAGTGATCTTAACCATCTACTTTTCTTGTCTAATTCAGACACCTGAAAATTATACTTTTTAGTTCAATTTGATAGCTTGTATGGCTGTGATCATTCGATCAGTGCAACTCGCACTCAGGATTTTCATCTACATGGACGGTCTAGATTTGTGTACATCGTGCCATGTGTATAGTGGATGAGTCACCACCGTTTTAAGAAGAAGATGAGCTATCACGATAATCTTATTCCTGACTAAAAGGGTTGCATCCGTAGCCAGCTCTCGCCTCGCTTGCATTCTCCTTCGCCTTATTTTTTCTATTCATCTTTGACCCTTGATTTCCTACATTAAAATGTCTATCTTTGCAACCTTGTGGAATTCTATGAAAGCATCTGATTATTTATAATACATGAGGTGGACCATGTGCTTATTAAGTGGCCCACCAGACATTAAAAATCCTCATGTTTCAATAAAAGGGTTAAAGGTTGTTTTTTTTATATTAGCAATGATTGTTATCCTGTATGTTGTGTACTTTGAAGAAGTAGACCAACTAGAGGTAATTAAAGAAAGATTAAGGAAATGGGGTTCATTAGCTTTGTAATTATGGGAGGTATTTGATACTCTGGTGGAGTATAGTGATTGATATACAGTTACTTGGGTCCTTACTTTTGCTCTGGTGGTAGACTCTCGGGAGTTTCAACACCTGGTCAAAGGTTTGAGTGCCCATTGGTGCTGAAATTCCACTATGGTGTGTGTGTGTGTGTGTGTGTGTGTGTGTGTGTGTGTGTGTGTGTGTGTGTGTGCAGGTACTTTGAAATTGTACATATGTCATGTGTTAACTCAAATTAAACTGCCCAAATTGAGGGACCACTGTAGATTGATCATTGTCTAAAATCAGATTTACAGAATGATCCTAACATCTAATTAATGTGGCTGTTTCGTTTGTTGAATACAAATCAATTGAGTAATTTCCATCCTGACCATCCATTAATTGTCCACCAATCGACTAGATAGGAAATCAAATTAGTGTAATTTTTCATTTACAAGACAATGAAATTGGGACCAACGATTGATTTGGTTTAATGAAAGTTACCTATATTCCACATATACAATTTCTTAGTTAATGTGTATCAGCGATCATACTCTTTCAGAGTATCAAAGATTTTCTCTTCCTCAGTTCAACGGAGGTTAGGTGTTTGAATGGAACTTTCAATGTTTTTTAAAGAACAGAGAAGATATGCTAGAAAATTAAGCCAAGCTGTTAAAACTCTTTTAAGGATATTAAGACAAGCTCTTAAATCAATCTCTTCACATGCATGGCGCCTTCTATGATATCATCATCTATTGTTCTTCTCATGGGATTGCCAAGTGGCACTTATCTGTTGGGACGTTTACATATGAAAATGTCCATGGCATACTGTTTATATATACCCGATTTGACATTATTATATCAAATAGTTAGAAAGTCAACACATAACAGTATCATTATATGGGAGATCAGGATGAAATTTTTATAGTGGATAAAATCGAGAGCAGGAAGATCGTGAGAAGCTTAGATGGCCACTGTCATGACACACTTGTCATATGATCAAAAGAATCAAAGTGAGTAAATGTCATATAGACACGTAACGGAATATGAAAAGCCATAGTTTACATAATTACTTGAAAAGTGCGCATAATCCCATAGTTAACTGGTGTCAATTTTTATGATTATATATGGCAGAATATAATTCTTCACCATGCTTATTTGATAGCTAGTTGGTTGCACAAAGATTGTGGAGAGTAATTCTGATGGAAGAATAAAATTGGCCACATCTGCTAATTAATTGATTGATTGGAGCGAGAATTGTAAAAGCAACTCCTAAGATTATAGGTTATCTCTCATGTCTTTAAATAAAGCTAAGAGCTATCAAAGAGCTCCATGCCCACACCAACCCAACATAAATCTATTGTACAGTGCAACACTACCTATACTTCTTTTAATGATGCCTTTACTTCCATTTTGGTCTAACTCCATCACCACTAGCCAACGCAATGCTGTAGAAAGCATGAACCGGTTAACTTATTTATCCCTCACCCTATGTCCACGAACACATTGCTAAATTGATAGGAATATCGCTTAGTCTCAAAGGAATAGGTGTGGAGCTACTTTACTACATGAAAAATGATTTTGTTGACCATTTTGCTGCAAAGCTCAGTCTTTCAACTTAAGCTACAAACATATAATTGAACTATTGATCATATCACTATATGCTTCGTTATTACTAAGTCTTCGGACGAACTATCGAAGACCCACATTCCATCGATTGTCTAGCTACGAAGTTCAATTTCCTACCAAGCAATGAACAAATGATCATTCCATACTTAACAACTTTCTTGCCACAAATTTTTGGTCAAGCGACGAACAAACAATTATCTCATCATGAAGCCCAGTTCCTTGTTGAACGATACACATATCATCATACTCATCGAAGTTGATTGTAAACATTCATTCTAAATATTAATAAAATACTTTCACCTTTTGTCCTGCCATTCTTTTTATTTATATTATTATCGTTGAACTGTAGTTGTTATCATGCACTTAATTAAAAATCCTTTCGTCTAAAAGTAAAAAATAACCAATTAGAAAGACAAACTTCTTCTTCACAAATTGCTTAATCTCTCTTGATTAGTAGTTGAATAGATGGTCTATTTGCAAGAAACTCAAACTCTCGGTCTATTTCAATACCTAAGGTCATATGCATTCAGTTCAATTTGAGCCACATTCAATTTTGGCACTCCCAATACATACGCACAACATACATGGCCAAAATTGAGCCAAACACTCACATGAAATGATGGCATATGAACACACACAGCAACGTGTGTGCCATATGCCCTACAAAATTTTAACAAAGCACTTAGTCTTTGCATCAACGGGATGAAAACACCTCTAATATGTGTATCTCACACATTATGGCGAATATGCATCATGATCTATACTTTATCCCAACTAATTGAGGTCGGCTACAAGAATTTGTTCCACCATTAACTAGGTTAAGGACTATATCTTAAGTTAAACTATAAGTCATCAAATCATTTCTTACAACATCCACCTTTGTTCTTTTAACCATTCACTTTCTTTTTTTTTTCCTATTTGAGAAGCAAGGCCCTTATTCAAAATCCACGATCCTAAATTAACCTCAAAAGTCACTCAAGTTGGAGAATTTTTGCAATCTCATAACTATGAAAGTGATTCCATAATTTCTAACAAACTGTGGATTCTGAGCTTTATTTGACCAGTGGTGATTCAAGTTGAACATAACATATCTGAACAATCATCCCACTCACATCATACAAAAAGAAAAGAGAGATAAAAAAGAAACAAAAGTACAATAGTGCACGATCCATATCACCGTTGCGTTTACACTATGTATAAACAACACTTTGGGTTAAACATATAATATGAAACTATCTATGGTAGGTGTCTCCTTCCTCATTCCTTCCCTCATTTCCTGTGGGGTGACCCACTTGAGTTTCTCACAAGAACTCACATACATTTGAACAAATGTGATCATTTCCCTTATCAAACTTATCCTAATAACACAGGTGGGAAAAATTCATGTTTAAGTATGATTCTAACAATTATTGTTTTTGTTAGCGTGAATTAAGGTATTCTTACTTAGATTAAAATATATTTTTTTTTGTTAAAATGTATATTTGTTAAGATCTCCCCAAATCTCCACAAGACTCTCATCTTTTCTATATATTCTCTCCATTATTGGTGAAATAAATAAGTTAAAGTTTTCATATATAATGTAATCTCTTATAGGTTAATGATTATCTATAAAATAAGGGGGCTTTTTTATAGGCCCACCAAGTTCACACATGGATCTTTACATGATTTGTCACGAACTTCAGATCACGAGGTCACTAAAAGAAGTGCATTTCTATCAACAATATCAGTTTCATCTTCTAAATATATTGGTCCCATGATCTTTCTACTAATTGCTCAAAAATTTATAAGGGTTGCACATTTTAACACTGAATTGAAATTACATATTTCCATTTTTGTCAGTAAGACACTGAATTGAATGAATACAAACCATTCATACAAAGCAGCAAGGCCCCTTCTTATCTACCTCCACAAAACCTTATGATTAAGTAGAGTTAAATGAGGGTTAATATATCTCTATCTTAAATCTAATCAATAGAAATATTAAAATCTTCTCCATATTAGCTGATGTTTAACCCATGACGAGAAAGAAAAACCAATGAAATGTACGGTTCCCGACATCAAATATTGCCTGGTCATGTTTGTACCCCTTTGTAGGAAGCCCTTTTAGATGCTTGCATGAAAAATTACTGATCATGTCAATGTCCTAGGTGATGATTAATTTCAATCAGAGACTGTGTGTGTGAAGGAAGGAGGGAGGAGAGAGAGAGAGAGAGAGAGAGAGAGAGAGAGAGAGAGAGAGAGAGACTGTGTGTGTGAAGGAAGGAGGGAGGGAGAGAGAGAGAGAGAGAGAGAGAGAGAGAGAGAGAGAGAGAGAGAGAGAGAGAGAGAGAGAGAGAGAGAGAGAGAGAGAGAGAGAGAGAGATGGATGGATGGATGCACGTGCTTATAATTAATTAGCACTGAGACATTTTACTGGCAACATTACTTTCCCAAGTCCGCTGGAGATGCATGAATGCATCTTACCCTCCTGCATAGATCACGTGCACAAGACCATGGTGATCGTTCACCACTACTTTTATTATGCACTTGCCATAGACGTGTGGCAATCTTCATATTCCAAACTTCTGGGCCCATTATTGATGGAGAAGAGTCCAAGACTCTGATGCGACCATCCAATCTCTGAAAACTGAATTTGAATGGCTGACCATTTAGTTTTTAGCTGTGCATATGACGGCAACCAATTCGATGGCTAGGATCATTATATAAGTCTGGTTTGGGTTCTACTATCCATCCATAGTGGTGCCTACTATTTGGATCGTCGAGATTGATTTGTGAAAAAACCACGTCAAGATGGATGAGTCACCACCGTCCAAGAAATGGTGGCCGTGTCTAGACTTGTATGGTGATATGAGAAAGCTTTCAATGTCAAAGTTCAAACCGAGCATCACATGAGAAGATGCTTCTATGAATTAAAATCAGATGATGGAAAGTCTTCTTAACCCACATCCACACACGTGTCAAGGGTGCTGATGGTTGGTTGCTTCCAGGCAGACTATGTTCCCACGTATAAGCTAATATATCTCGTTATTACGGGGCATTTAAATTAAATATACTGGGAGAATGATTCCATGACAACAACAACACTGTGAGGGGCCCACGTGATATGTGCATGAAATCTAATCCATGTATCATGTGCTCCATCTCATATTAACATTATCACCAGAAAAAACACATCGACCTAAAACTCAGGTGGACCACACCACAGGGAACAGTCAACGCTGGGGCATCCGCCATTAAAAACCTTCTAGAGTGTGTGTAGTGACCGCTATGTCTTGTACATGGCACCCAGTCCATTCAAAATATGCGCAAGTAGGATGAGTGGACATACGAAAAATCAGGCAATTCCCAAAACTCAGATGGGCCAGACCACTTGATTTTAGAGGTTTTAGGCGTGATTTTAAATGGTGTGGCCCATCCAATTTTTAAACCATTGTGATTTTTGGGCATCAAGTAGAAAAAGAGGTGGATCACATGATGGACGGATGGATGTCATGAAAACATAATAATAGACCCCACAAATCACGATTAAAATTTAAGCTTAGCTTAAAAAGCTTTGTAGTAGATTTGCCCTCTTCTTTCTACGACCGTAGATGTGATTGGACCACTTCACCCTTGTTGGTTTACGGTTCAGATTATTCATCTGGTGGACACTATCATAAATTAGGGTAGACCCCACCAATGGATCTAATCAGAAGAACAGTCAGATCATCAACTGTAGGGCACGTTGCACCGTGCGAACGCAGCCTACTAGAGGATTAGAGTCAACGATAGGGGGCCCACGTGATGAATGATCCAAAATAAAAGAATGTAGGTTGAATAATATTATCTTGGGAAAAGGTACTATACGCTGGACCGTAATATACCTTCCATAAGGTCGAGTGCTGGCGGCACACTACTCGTGGGATGGTGAAAATTTTAAACAAATGAGGAGATTTTTTGTGAAAGCCTTGGTGCGCCGTTGAAACCTTCCTAAGGCCCATTATGATGTTTATCTATTTTCTGTAGTGGTATCCACACCGTCCATCAATTTTGAAATATAATTTAGGGCATAAGTCAAAGAATGAGGAAGATAAAAATTTGTAATAGATCCCACTACAGAAAACAGTGGGGAGAGTGATTCCTACCATTGAAACTATCCCAAGGCCTTCCATAATGTTTATTTGAAATCTAACCTATTTGAAAATTAAAAAAGACATGAAATAAGAGAAAACACAAATATCGACTTGATTTAAAAATTTTGTGGCCTTGGGCATCTCTATCCTCATAGTTTTCTATGTTGGACTCTAGTGGAGTTATAGATTTAATTCATTCTTTGGATATTGCCCTAAAATGATCTGTCCTAATAGAGAGAAGGTTTGCATACAAAATATACATCCGGTAGGGCCTATAAAACTTGCTAATATCACCTCCGCAGCGAGTCTCGCTACTCGACCTATCGGTAGCCAATCCGCGATTGCGCTCGAAGTGGATAAAAACGGGAGCGCATTAGCTACTGAACGCTTCATTAGCCTATTGGCTACTGGAGTGACGTGGTGAAATAAATGTCTCTCTCCGTTTGGCTGGCGGTGCACACTCTCGACCATGTAAAGATAAGCACTGAAGTGATGTCACGATGATGTATGTATTATATCCACACCGTCCATCCGTTACGCAAGATCATTTTAGTGTATAATCCAAAGAGTGAGAAAGATCCAAATTTCAAGTACATCCCACCACAGAAAAAAATGGGGATTGAATGCTTACCATTAAAACCTCTTTGGGGCATAGAAGCTTTCCATCAAGCTAATTTTTATGCTTTACTTTATTCGATGTCTTCTTTAACTTATAAAAAATTTAGATCTCAAATAAACATCATGGTTGGCCCAGGAAGATTTCAACGGTGGCTAATACAGTCCCACTCTTTTCCTTGGTGGGGTTCACTTGGACTTTGGATCAGCCTAATTCTTTGACCCGCTCTCTAAAATGATCTCTCCAATGGGTGGATGGTGTGGATACAACACATACATCATGATGGGCCCAAAGAATGTGGTGACATCACATCAGTAGCCAGACTCTCCCTACGGTCTGTTTTTTTTAAAAAAAAAAATTAAAAAAAAATTAAAAAAAAAAATTAACACACGTACACACACCCCCACACACTCACGCCACACGCACACACACCCCCACACACGCACACCGTGGCATTTCACCGCCATGGGTACTCGAACCCTTAACCCGGTGTTGAAACTCCAATGCGTCTACCACCTGGGTAAGAGTAAGGACCCCCTACTGTTTGGTTAAGTAGCCAACCGCCTTCCGTTTCCAATGGACGCGGAACTTCCCTCAACGGCAAGCCAGGTGGGGGCACACCATGATGTTTGTGCGAAATCCATTCCATCCATCCTTTTATCCATATCATCTTATGATGTAGGCCCAAAAATGAAGTAGATCTAAAACTCATGTGGGCTATACAGCTGGAAATAGTAAGGGGGGAATTCTTATCGTTGAAAATTCCCCGGTCCACCATGATGTATATATGCCGTACATATGGTTCATGAGGTTATTCTTACAGGGATTAACTGAAATGATAAAAACATTTAGATAATCCAAAACTTTTGTGGCCGCTTGAATGTTTCAATGGCAGAAGCTGAATCCTCACCTTTTCCTACCGTGTGGCCCACTCGAGGTTTGGATCAATATCATTGTTAGGTCCATGTGGTAACATAATCTGAAAAAAAAAAAAAAAAAAAAAAGAGCTGATGGCAGGGATAGACTTATCAAAAACATCCACTTAGACATGTTACTACTTTTAATACTCTATATGACGGCATTTTAATAATTTATAGTGGATGGGATTTTTAATTGAGAAAATCCTTTAAATTATATAGGGTAGGGAAGCGGGCTGGCTGCTCAACCAGATGGTAGCGAGTCTCGTGAGACGTAACCACGTCCTATGGCCCCACCATGATGTTTGTATTGTATCCACACCTTCCATTCATATGGAGAGATTATTTTAGTGAGTGAGCCAAAGAATTAGGCAGATTCAAAGTACAAGTGGACCCCACCACAGAAAACAGTGAGACAGTGACAGCCTCTGTTGAAACCTTTCTAGGGCAACCATAATGTTTATTTGAGATCTAACTTTTTTATACATTAAAAAACGACATGAAATAAGGTAAAGCATAAATATTAGGTTGATTGAAAGCTTTTGTGGCTCAAAGAGGTTTTAATGGTAACGTTCAATCCCCATTGTTTTCTGCAGTGGGGTGCACTTGAAATTTAGATCTTTCTCCTTCTTTGGATTATGGCCTAAAATGATCTCACGAAATGAATGGGCGGTGTGGATACAATACATACATCATAGTCCAATGGAAAGAGCATTTATCCTTATGTGGTCTAGTGCTTGCACTGCCAAACGGAGAGAGAAGTGTAACAGGGGATCTGTATCTGATTGTTCCCGGTAAGAATTGAATTTCTATCATTGAGAAATTCTCTAGGCTGTGAGGGTTGCACTATTTTCTGCCATGGAACCATAGTGTTTGTGAGAAATTCACCCTATCCATCAGTTTTTGGAGATTATTTTAAGACACAAGGATAAAAATGAGCCGGATCCAAAACTTAAGTGGCCCGCACTAAATGAAAATGTGGGTAGAAAAATTTCTACTGTTGAAACCTCCTTGGGTCGAAAGTGATGTTTCAATTGCATCCATACCGTTCATAATAATATATCCTAATGAGATGAAATGAAAACAAAAATATTATTCTAATTTAAAACTTCTATGGCCTCACAAATATTTCAACTATGGACGTTTAATCCTTACATTTACAGCCCACTTGAGCCTTGGATCCGACTCATTTTTGGCCTTTTATCTTAAAATGATATGGAAAGATGGATGAACGAGGTGATTTTTATTTTTATTTTTTAAAAAAGACCACGGCAGGCCCCACATAAGTGTCTAACGCAAGATTTTTGGCATAAAATAAACGTGAGAAAGATAGAGGTGGAGGGGTATTTTAATAGCAGGTTGCATCAGCTTCGTTTATCCAGTTTCCTTATAAAAATTTTCGATTGATTAAATTTTTTTACCATCCAATGAATAACGTGCCGCCGGCACTCAACCTTATAGAAGGTATAATACGGTCGAGCGTATAGTACCCTTTTCCATATATATATATATATATATATATATATATATATATATATATATATATATATATATATATATATATATAAAACACTCTTTTTCTCATGAATAAATCTCTCTCCTACCAAAATGTCCACCAGAGCGATCTGGACCACTGATCCGTTTAAGTACTCGAATGAATGGGCCATCACCCACCAATGGCAGCTAGCAAGCGATCTTAGCCATCTAGTTCTTTGCTTGCTCACCATGATGTGTGAGTATCATCCAACATGTCGATTAGATGCACTCATATGTTAGGCCGAAAGCCAAAAAAAGAGTCACCATGATCCATGAAAGTCAGGTGTGCCACGCCAAAGGGAGCAATGGGGGACATTGGGAAACCACCATGTTTTGTATATGCCATCCCTCCCACTCATCAAGTGTGCCCCACTAGGATGAAGGGATAAAAATCTCAGGCCATTCCAAAATTCATGCCACACCACGTGAATATATAAGTCTTAGGCATTAGGGTACATTGATTTCTTTGGTGTAGCCCCCCAGAGTTTTGGATCTGAATGATTCTTGGGATGTATGGTTAACATGAGGCGACACACCAGTTTCACAGTTTGGATCCCATATATACACCAATCTTGGACCCCAAACAGCTGAAACGTACAATGATTACCATACGCTCGAACTTATGTGATCATTCACCTGAAACTAAAATCAGGCGGTTTTTGGGCCTAATATTCAAATATGGGGTGTTTTCTGTCATTCCCAGCTATCAAACTCCTCTAACACAATCTTCTTAAGAAACAATAATCCAAGTCTTGAATATATATAAGAAAAATTTCATCTCCAAACAAAACACCCATCTTCATGAATCCCCTTTCTCCTTGTGTGTTGACCTGAGTTCTCTTGCATTTTAGCCTAAGCATCTCAAGTTCAAGCTCTTGGGTGCAACAAAGACACTCAATGGCACTTGGAAAAGAGCGAGCTGTTGCACAAGATTCGCACTTGGGCTCGATCCAATCCTACTCATACTTCAGCAATGCTTATGGCGGATCGTCGATTCAAGTGTCCGATTCTCCTCTTGGATTTTTCGGCTTCAAGAGCTACCACAAGGCGGCGCTTGAAGAAGGAGATGGCTCGGAGAAGACAGACAGCCCATTAAAGAGCCTCTCCACTGGCCATTTTCCTTCTCTACCCGATCTTCACGACATGGATGGGCCCGATGAATTCATGTTCGGAGCCACCGATTCTCCTTCTCCTGATGAAGCTCAATCTCTTCTCAACTTCAAGACTGGGCCTGATCATTGGTCCTACTCAAGTGGCTCTGTGCTTAGCTTCGATCAAGGGGACCGGCTTTCTCACGCCGTCCATCCAAAGATTGGCCATGAAGATGAATACTCGATCTGGGTCGATTCCGAGGATCACATCAATCAGTACAATCACCTCAATTCGAATAGTGGCATTGATTCCCGCCTAGATGATGACATGAACTGTTATGGGACGGCCAGCGGATATGGCCCGCTGAACAATTCTTGTAAGGAAGGCCAACATGGGGATGCACGGCCTGGGTGGCTATACACAGGAGCTCTAGCCAGCGACGATCTCCATGACACTGAGGGATCAGACAAAAGCTACCATAAACACCCTTATTCAGTAAGTCATTTCTTAAGTGCACTAACACTTAGGGTTGGATTGATCATGAAGTGCATGATAATCAGGTCCAAATTCTCATCAAAACCCTTTCTATTAAGGGCCCTCCTAAAACTAGAATACAAACAATACCCACGATTCACAAAGTTGCATTTCCTTATTCTATATTTCCACTTCTTAGCCTACAACTCTTAAACACAAAAGGATCATGATTAGGGTCTTGATTACCAAGAGATTATCATTGTAGGGCAGTGATATGCAAGCTCTAAAGAAGCATTGTGGCGGCCCACCTAAGAAGGCCAAACCAAAGCCAATTCCATCAAAGGACCCTCAGAGTATTGCTGCTAAGGTGTGCTTACACTTTATTAACCTTAATTAGAATTATGTAAACAATGATAATTTCACATCTACTTGTGGGTATTTTTCGAAACAACTTCAATCGAAGATCACTTTCATGATTTCAGAATCGAAGGGAGCGGATCAGTGAACGGCTGAAGATACTGCAAGATCTTGTACCAAATGGGACGAAGGTGGGTTTTTTCTTGTTAAGTAGTTGGCAATCTGAAATGGATCATTGGTGATTATGATGATAATTAACACTAGAATCTAAATGCAGGTGGATTTGGTGACCATGTTAGAGAAAGCCATAAGCTATGTGAAGTTCCTTCAATTGCAAGTGAAGGTAATTAAGGCACAATCACGTAGACAAAACCAAAGCAAAAATAATATAAGGTCCTGATTTCTATATACTCTGAGGACATAGAACTCTATGTCCACGCATGGACAAGATCTAGACCATTTATTGTGAGAGGGGGCATAAAATGAAGGGTCCATAGCTCAAAAAATCACAGTCATTGATTATCCTAATTATTCAGGCAATATCCCACAAGTGAGCACTACAAGATAACAGTCCATATATATTTGATGCCCAGTGTCAATTTTGAGCTATGGAACATCCACTTTAGGGCCCACCTGATGAACAGTTCGGATTGCTTCAACTTCCCAATGGATCAATGGGAATAATTTTTATTGGATCTTGGATCTTGTTGATGTATACGCATTTGTGTAACATATTATTTGGTTATGTGGCAGGTATTGGCAACCGACGAATTCTGGCCAGCGCAAGGGGGGAAAGCTCCTGAGGTTGCTCAAGTGAAGGAAGCCATTGATGCCATCCTCTCTTCTCAAAGAGAGAGGAATTCAAGCTCCAAATGAGAGAGAGAGAGAGAGAGAGAGAGAGAGAGAGAGAGAGAGAGAGAGAGAATCAAATGTGGGAAATGGACCCAAGAAGAAGAAGTTGATGAGAGACTGAGAATCCCATGTGGGAAGTGGACCCAGAAGAAGTAGAAGTTGTTGAGGAATAAAAATAACACAAGACTCCTAACAAAACCAAAACACATGGGCACAAAGTAAAAGCCTTTTTTTGGGACTTTAGTGCTACATAATTCTCCTTTCATTCTTTTTTAAAAAATAAAAAATAATAAATAAATAAATAAATAAATAAAATAAAAAATTTCCTTTTGTCTCTTTTCTCCTCTGATTTGTAATGGTATTTATTTTATTTTATCTTAGATGTAATGGAACCGAGCTGAGTTATAAGTATCTGAGATTGCGAAGCAACTATGGATTTTGTTAGATGGGTAGTGACACAATAAAAGGTGGCCACGTACAATTTCTTTTGACATTTTCATCTTCTCGTGTTATTTTGAATTTCTCGCGTTCTTGGAAGATAAGGGGTTTTAATGCCATGGCAGAGTTGTGATGGTTCGTACTCATGCACTCATGGATGGTACACTTGGCATGTGAATCACTAAAACTTACAAACCATGGTCCAGCTTTACACAATTGATGTCTCTGCTGGCTCAGTAGAGGAATATGATGGACGGTTAAGATGAAAATATGGAAAATGGTCCATCAAGCAAAGTCTGCGATGGTTCAATGAATCTGATTTTGTGGTTGACTTGTGTGCAGATGCTCCCACAAAATGGTCCATTTAATTTGAGTTACTGTGCTCAAACTCTGAATGGACGGTCAGTATCGCACCTAGCCTCGGGTGGGCCTCCCACATTCATCATCAGATGGTGTCTATTTCACGGTTTGGAAGGATTTTTGAAGGGAACGGTGCACATTGCATCATGCACATTACACGTCGATTATTCTATGTAGCACTCATCGCAAACTTCGGATACGATCACTGTGAGACAATGATGGGCGTTTCCCACGAAACCACTCTAGGTATCCACATTTCTTTAGTGGGCCACACACTTTCCAAACGTTGACATGTTTCCCACCTGACCATTGTCTGTTGTCTGATCATAATTAGACGATGGTGATAAGCCTATATAACTCTTCTTCTTTTTTTTCTTCTTTTTTTTTTTTTCTGTATTGAGGTTATTTAACTATTTTTTTTCTGAATTGAGCAAATTGAATTAATTCGGGACCCGCAACATATTAGTTGGGGATTCATCTACAAGATCCATATTATGTGGGCCCACATGATTGATGGTTTGGATTGATTAATTTATTTTAACTTTAGATTATTTGATTTGAGCATATTAGTGGGTTTTATCTGAATTGTGATTTGTTTAAATACATAAAAGGTGTTGATGTTTGCAGCTCTAAGTGTGGAGATGTGTCGAGGGAGATTAGTTGTAATGGATTAAACTATTTTCTACCTTTCATTATAAATACAAAATACTTTGCTTGCTCATTTATATGTACAAAACAATATCATTGTATGATAAATTTCTCAAAGAGTAGAAGCTGCAAAGAATCAAGTCTATTGTCTTCAATAGCTAATGGTGAACATAGCTTCCATTAATCAAGTATGTGATTGAGTTATATCTTCATCCTCATCGATCATCATCCAATAACAATAAAAATTACTCCCTTCCATATATGTTGTGTAGGGTGATCCATTATCCTATAAATTAAGCAAACATCATTATGATTATATAAGTCTCGAAATTTAAATTTTAGTGGAAAAGTTTTAAAGAAATTGGAAGATCTCATGTAACCTAATCCATCGAATCGGAGTCTCACTAGTACTGCAAATGGTTCAACGCAATTCGAGTCATGGAGTCAAAGTTGGCTTCATTTCACTAAGCCTGTTTGGCTCTAGTTCACCTAGATCGCTAGCCAACCATGGTGTTCTTTGGGAATTGAGAAATCTTGATCATGGGTCATTTGCAATTCAAATTATGATTTTTTCCAACCCATATTAGGTTTCTATGATCCTAGTATGTTTTAAGTTGCAATATAAATTTATATTTAGAAATTTATACTTCGATTCATGCAATAGATACAATTATTATAATGTGTTGCAGGCTCAGGTATGAGCATAAATAGTTACATAGAAAAATTGTAGCGTGCAATGCCTAATTTTAAAATACCAACGCTAAGCTTAGTTTAAATTGTGGGTTCCATTGAGCATATATCTAAAATCACATTGATAAATCAATCACAACCATTCCATCACTGGCTATCAACGGGTGGTTTAAAGTAGAATAGCGAGTGACCCAATTCAAAGAGAAAAATTGGATGGTTGGTATTATCTTCTTAGTTTAATTTTTCAGTTATACTCCATCCATTGGGTCAACCATTTGGACGGTCTGGATTGCCACACAACTACACCAGGTGTACGATCCTCAAAATATCATTTAATATTAGAAATTATCAATTTATTAGAGAGTAAAGATCAGATGCAATTAGTTGCACTATAACCTACAGTACAACTAGTATTTAGTCATGTGGGCCATCACATATCATTGACGGATCATCCGATCAGTAAACCCACTATTCATAGATGACGCAGGGATGAATGTGATGAGGTCGATCATCGTCTTCCTCAAGGATAACTACTCCGAATCCACGGAGCTTCTCTGGATTCCTCACAGAGACTTCTCGTGTCACGCCCCAAACCCAGAATCAGATTCACAGGAATCCTGATCTCCGAATTCGGTGCCGACAGCCTCCGTAGTACCCCATTCTCGACTCCCAGCGCAGCATACGCCAGATTCCGATCCTGGGATCCTAAAAGGAGGATTTTCATAATGATTTTTTTTTTTTTTTTGTAATGGAGCATAACCACAAGCATAACCAAGTCACAAAATAACAACACCACATATCCACTACATCAAGACTTTAAGTACAATACGAAAAGAGAAATACAAGATGAACAAAAGCTCCAAAATAGCCAGATGCGCACTCCTGCCTCAGCGCTGCTGCTGACCAATGCTACCTGCATGCAACTGTCGTGCATAAGCTTACAAAAGCTTAGAGGGTGGTGTAAGTGTGTGCGTAAGGCAAACGTCAAGTGTATAATATCAGAGTAATGCGGAAGTATGCGGTAAGTCCATGAATAAAATCAATCATACCAATGCTATGTGATGCAAGGCATGAATATTATCGGCCATACCAAGGCCATGTGATGCGAGACATGAATGCTATCTACCACACCGATGTAAATGCGAGGCTTACATAGCCAAATGTCATATGCGAAATGCAATTCAAGTAAGTCAGTACTCATCAAGTACACATATCAGTACAGTTCTTCTATGGATATCACTGGGGTCTAATACACTCACACTGACTGCCTCCTCCCTAGCTACACAGCCAAGCAAGCGGAATAGACCTCACTATCCGCCTGACCAGTAGTCTGTCAATATCTACCCGGCTCGTCGATAGCGGACTCATTTGCGAGCTGGTCAAACTCAGCCTAGCTTATAGCCCCCTCACTCAGGCGGATAAGGCCACACTCCCTTCCAACTGATCACGACACAATGGGAGACGCGGCCTACTGGTATTCGGCACTCGAGCGCTCATGTATCCACTCGGTCTAGATGTTAAAGAAACTCCTGGTACTAAAAAGATTCTGAAATTTTTACCCAAGGACATCCTACGTGCCCGTATGCTAGAACTAAGTATTTTCGGTATCCGATACGGCCATCTACGATGTGCCTGTGGAGTCATGGCCCTGATGTCGCTAGGGCGTGCAGTGATCAAGTCACACATATGCGAGATGCATGAGTCACACCGTACAGTCATGCAACAATCCTGTGCATACAACATGATAATGTGGGGCACTCCGTCTCATAAAGAGTCCCGTAAATGTCTCAACCCAACGACTTATGCTATGATCAAACAATCCTCATATCAAGCATGCATATGATGCGTATGAGCATGAATCATGGAGTTATACTAAGCATGTTATAAAGTGATGAACTATCAACAAGTATGAGCCTATCAATGGGTCCTAAGGAGAGTCGTAATGCGGATATTTAACTAACATTATACTTCCAATGTGGACGTCAAACCAACATTGCTCCCAAGGCTCGGCCCGCCATAACTATCATTACATAAACCATGGAGGAATGACATAAATGGACCTTAGGTACATCCCATTGGGCCTTAAATACATCAAATAGGCTGTGTTACATGGGCCTTATACTCATCAAGTGGGCCACATCAATGGCTGTAACACCCTGAAAATCAGGGGTCGTGTATAAACTCAACTCCCGAGTTCTAGACCGTCACTTATGCAACAAAAATGATTATGATTCAATGTTGTCTGAGTTAAAGCATTCACATGAGTAAAAGTATACCAAAACTGTAATTCATACTTCAGATTCAGTGATAAAAGCAAGCGGAAGACTAAAAGATATACATATCACTGTATGGAAAACAAAATAGATCTCAACTGTCTCCAAAGTATGAATACATCTCTGAGTCTCATATACATATAAATAAACAGAAATCAAATGTCAAAAATAGTCCCACTGAGAAGTCCCATCAATCCAGGCCACCTAAGCAAAGCCGTCGTGGTACTGCATATATGAGAACTCGTCCTGGTCCTCATCATAGTCCGGCTCTGCCTCTTGAATCGCTGCCTCACCTGCATCTAAGACAGGATCTGGTGGGTGTTGCAAACACCATCCCATAACGTGGGAGTGAGTAGCTAACTCAGTGGAATAATAGAGCAAAGATTAACATGTTCTCAAATCAATCATGCGATAATAGTAAAGCAGTAAATCAAACAATCCTAACACTGTTGTTAATGCAATATGACATGACATGATTGATGCCCTCACCGACATTCTCCCTCATACGGCATCATCTTCGTCCGCGGCATGCTTGCGTACCGCTCAGTGCTCCACATCTTCCAGGCACATGTAATGTGATGGTGATATGATTGTCGAGTTATTATTAGTCCATTCAAACAGCAGGATTGGGAAACTAAGGTACTTTCCTTATATCAATCCCAACACAGATCCTGTCTAGGGTCGTCACTCCTAGTAATCTCATACGATGTATATTTTGTAGGTCGCTACAAGGGCTGCTAGGGTTGTTGCTTGCACTCGTTGCACCGCTCCCCCATTACCTTATCAATACAGGCCTACTGTACTCTCACTGCTACGGAAGGATCGTCGCCTCCCGTAGACTCAGAATACGCTCGCGATCACTACACAGAACTCGTCGCCTGATCAGTGTAGGCCGACAGCGAGAATATAGTATCCCATACCACCATAATCTGCTCACGAGTCATAGGTGCTCACTGGTCACTACGGGGAGGTTTGTGGCCCCAGCATAGGCCGACAGCTCGACCACGGTGTCCCATACCACCATGCCCGGCTCATGAGTCTTTATGGATCAAGGTACCATGGTTGACAGGGTTTACAATGGTAAGTTCAGTACCCTAGGTTCAAGCAGTTATGACTCATACAGGGTGAACATAAAATAGCCAGTCGGGTTATTTGACGGGCTCGATTAGCACGAGCGCATCTCAAGTTGAACGACATGAAGTGCATAAGACACCTCGTGTGGCCAAACCACTACCGTCAACTCCAAAACACGACTCGCGTTCATCGACGTGTCGCTCGTGGAAAAGATAAGCTAACCACGAATTCACTCGGTTGCCGACTGCCTGGACTAGGTATAGTCCCAAACATTTATGAATACACATCAGCAATCATGTAAGAGTAATGGAAGTGAAATACAACAATGTGAGCATGTTAACACATGTTATAACATATAACTTAAGTAAATCATCTAGCATCTGCATTTCATACACATAATGAAATCATGCATATAGCCAACATGTAGGAAATCATTTACATCAACATATCATTTGAGAATTCAATCTCAAACTAATTCATAACACCATTTAATTCAATATATACTAATACAAACATTTATACAAACACTTATACTACACACTTAAGTCTACATATAGTATGTCGACTCAAAGTGCGCACTTAGGTGAATCTCTTCGCCAAACTAATTATACACGCATTCCTAGTATCCTAATGCGACAAGAAGCCATGTCAATCACATCAGAAAAATATGGATGAAAACAGTATTTCCTACAAATGACTAAAATGCCCTAAATCTCATATTTTTCGTCTGCTTACGAAACAGGAAACGGACAGCATGTTGTACATGTCAAACGGCATTGCCGTCGATAATCTACTATTAAACGACATTAAAAGTGTTGGAAACAGTCAATCAAAGCGTCTAAAATCCACATCTTTTCTCCTATAAGTGTATTGATTCGAACGGAGCGTGTACGCTTCGTCTACGGCGAATCGGGAACCTATTTTACAAGATGCATCAGCTACCATGCTAAGGAACCAAAGGAACCTTAAATAAGCAAGTATTTAGGGTATTTGCTTACCTAAAATTGTGGCGAAATCGCCAGGAAAGTAATTGAGGCGCGTTGCTTAAGCACGTGCAACACGTAGTGCAAGCAGCAGGAAATTCTCTTCCACAATCTCTCACCTTTTCTCTCACACCAGCTAGGGTTTCTATCAAATTCGGATGGGTGAGAGAAGTGAGGGTTTAAGCCCCTTTTATAACCTAAAACTTGCCCGAAATAGGCTTGGGAACAATGTTCACTTGGTGCCTAACCAAATCGAGGCTGTTTCAGTCCAAAAAGGTATTTCTGGAGGTCCCCTAGCCGAACGCGATCGGACTTAAGCTCATGCATACTGGATCTAGCACACATCAAGTTTTCAGACAGGTAGAGTTCCCAGATTGCACGTGGCAGTCCAGTTTCAGTTCAGCGGTCACCGCACATAGATCAAGTCTACAAGTGTCATGATATGAAATAAAAAATTTTCCTGATCCAAGGGTGTAATTTGGATGAATTCTGATGGTCAGAATGCTTAATACTGACGCGTCAAGTCGTGTGCCAGATTTGAATTTCAAATTCCAAATCTAACCCTATTCTCACTCTCTTCACTCCAGGCTCAATGAAATAGCCTTTGAACGTCGGTTGGACTTGATTTTCGAAATGATTATCAAGTCCAGCTAGGCGGTTATAACGGTCTAAGATTATAGGTATCGGACTTTCGATGCGCGGTCTAGATCCAATACAAAGTTTCAAAGAGGTCCTGAGAATAAACCGGTTTAGAGTTTGATCCGAGGTTTTAGAGTATTATAGCGTCATTGGTTCTACTCACTTTGGGTCTTGTAGAACGTATTTAAAGTGATCAGGGACTATTTCTCAGCTACTCTAGCGTTACGCTAGCTAACTTACACTTATTTTCTAAAGGAGTTAATCCTACGCGATTTCTGATCGAGTTGGTACTCGAGTCCAAGTATGGATTTTTCCAGGGCGTTACAATAGGCCGTTCCAATGGGCCTTTGAATACATCACAATGGGCCTCATAAATATGAAGGTGGGCCTCAATCAATAGGCCTCAAATACATCAAGGTGAGCCTAATCATATATTAAATGGGCCTACTTACAAGGGCCTTTTGTATATCAGATGGGCCACACCAATTGACTCCATATATAACAAATGGGCCACACCCAAATACGTATGGTGATGATGCCTTCCACCATTAAAATTCCTAAAGCCTACCAAAATATGTTTCCCATCCAACCTTTTCATAAATTACATAGTGATAGATGAAGTGGAAATAAATATCAATTTGATGGGAAACTACTACGGCCCTTAGAAGCATTTTTAAACGGTGGGCATCATCAACCGCTACTTAGAATGGTGGGGTCCACTTGAACTATAGATCTATCTTAATTTTGTCTCAAGCCTATTAAGACAATCTTGCCAAATGGTTTGACCGTTTGGATGCAACACCTGCATCAAGGGTGGGGTCCACCGAACCATGGATCTGGCTCATTCTTTAGCTCAAGCCTTAAAATGAGCTTGCAAAGAGGATGGACGGATGGGATGAGCACATGCATCATGGAGGGTCCCATAGATGGACGGTGTGAATAAACATGTCATGGTGGGCCTTGCATTATACAGCAGGTGAGCCCACCACCCACGTCCAAACGGTATGGACGTACAACACATACATGGTGGCAGGCCTCACGTCCCAGTGGTGGACGGACGGTCTGGGTATAAATCACATGCATCATTGGTGGGTCCCATGTGGGGCCCACTGAAACGTTTATTTATCATCCAAACTGTTGATAGGTCACACAGACCTGGATGAGAAGGAAAAAAAAATTTCATCTCGATCCAAAACTCCTGTGGCCCATAAACGAGTTTTAATGGTAGACACTCAATCAACACTGTTTCCTATGCTGTGGGCCACCTGAGTATTGGATTTGGCTGAAAATTTGAGGGGGCCCCATTCTAAGAGGTGACCCACCTCATGAACGTGTTGGATGACAAATGAACATCACGGTGGGGCCCACGGCTGGAGCCATGGGACTGCCTCTGTCGGCTCGTCCTGGCGCAGGCGCTGCCCGCGCCTCTCTGGCAGCAGTAGTGTCTGCTGCCCTTTTTTTTTTTTTTGGAAAAGCGGTTTTTCCGCAGTTTTTCCTGTGTAGGGCCCACTTCAAGTAAATCCAATCCAGCCATTGGATTCCACAGCTCGTAAGAAATCCAACGAGTCCAATGTTAGGTATTCTTTTAGTGCATAGAAAAATCAGGGAGGATTTCAATGGTGGAAATCACTGTTTCCTGAAGTATGGCCCGCCAGAAGATTGGATCAGCCCCATATTTTGGCTCAACGCCTAAAATATTATGAGGAAAGGGATGGACGCCGTGGATTGAATACATTCATTAAGGTGGGGTCTATGTAAGTGGCCCATCCCATAGGCTTGAAAATCAAGCTCATATTTGTGCTTCCTGTCCAGTAACGTCCAGACGCTGGACGTTTTTGAGCTTAACAATTTATTTAAGGTGGGCCCTATTTAGGTGGGCCACCACATGATGGATGGTGTGAGTACAATACTTATAAGATGGGCCCCACTTTTAGATGGCTTGGGTCAATACATACCTAGTGGTGGGGTCCATCCAAGTGGGTTACACAGCCATTACATCACGCACACACAACAAAAATAAATAAAAAAATAAAAGGAGAGGGAGAGAGAGATAGAGTGGGACGCGCGTGTGATGGAGGGACCCCGACACTATGGGTCCTCCCTTACAATCATTCCTACGATAAGTGGGTCCAAATTCATGTGGGCCCATTAAATCGAAATCCAACGGTGGAGATCCCTTCTCCACTAAAATAGACGGTCTAGATGACCCTTTAAGCAAAGAAATTAAACATCATGATGGGGTCCATGGAGAATGGCCCCATCATGGATTAATCTTGAAATCAAAGTGGGCCATTGACAACATTTAGGGTCCAAAATGAGATCCATGCCATTGATCGATAGGCCTAACTTGGCCCATCATCAAAATAAAAAATCTACACCTATAAAAGCACCCACCATTTGTTCTTCTCGATCCGTTGGAACGCCTATCTCCTTACGCTTCACTTTGATGGTGGAAGATGAGATTTGGATGGCTATGATGGAGGTTTTGGGATGGGAAAGTGGGCCACTAAAAATCACATTTCTCTCATATGAGAGGGCTTGGATGTGCACTTCTTTGGTGCTTGGTGTGGCTTGGAATTTGTGAAGAGAAAGAGAGAGAAAATGGGTGGTTATAAAAGTGATGGATGTGAGGTGAGTGATGGGTGAGGTGATGGATTGGTTGACTTTGGGTTTGCTTGACTTGTAGAGAAAGAAAGCATGGGTGCTTTGTACTTGACATGAGAGGTGATTGATGAGATTGATGGGACATGTTGTAGAGATTCTCTTGAGATTGCAAACGTGCGACATTTTTTAAAATAAACATCGACTCACATCTCTTAGTCAGGGTATCGGATCGGTACATGAGTCACGACGTTGGAACCGTGGCGACTGTGCTGTCGCAATGGTACAAGTCTTGGATCAAGCCAACTCAATTCTATAGGATACGGCTTACGTTTGCGTGCAAACATCGATTATTAGTCGCAGGTTTTCGAAATTCGACAGGAAGGATCGCGGGAGTTGACGGAACAATACGGATTAGGATACGGGTCTTACACCTCGAATCCATGAGGAAAGAAACCAGGAAAATATAAATAAATTCTAATAAAATTCAAAATTAATTAATGAATGAATAAAAATGAGTTTACATCCCTTTAAATAAGGGAACCAAGTAATAGGAAAGAAATCAGATTCAAACTACAACTAAAACTCCTAGAATCCGCGACTTACTATAAATATGACACTTACTATTTATAGACGGTCGTGATGTCTACTAGTGCGCAAAGTTTTCGGCCAAAAATAGTAAGTGTCCTATTTGGCTTCACCAAACCATTCTCCTAATTATCCTAAGTACTTTTCATGTTGGACACAACTCCTAAAGCCCAACGGATGAAGAGTTATAACAAAATTAAAACTTACTATTTATAGTAAAAATAAAAATAAAACAGAAAAACGACCGTCAATCAGGAGGTTTCTCTCAAATCCTGGCTACGCAACCCAGCATAGCAAGGTTGGTTGGCTAAAGTAGCTCTTTCAACCCCAAAATCATATATTTTACTTCAGATAACTCATTCCGGATTACGAGATACGCCCGACCTAAGGTCTAATGGTCCGGATCACTTCTGTCGTCGACCGGGCCTTTTCTGATCCATCTTAGCCATGAAACTGTCTGCTACCCGCTCTACATCAATAGACCATCCAAAACTGGGATGCAGATGGCCTACTGGCAGATTGGCGACAGGACTGCTCTGGGCCCCATCATGCATGATGTATGTTTTATCCACATTGATCCCAAAATTGAGGCAGATCAAAATCTCTAGTGGACTACACCATAGGAAACAGTGGTGATTTATCGCTCATTATTGAAAACTTTTTGTGGGCCACAAAAGTTTAATTTGGATCAAGCTGATATTTGTGTTTTCCCTTCATTTAGGTCTTTGCAAACTAATCAACAGATTTGATTGCATATAAAGCTTGGAAATTTTTAATGTTGAGCATTCAATCACCACTATTTCCTGTGATATTAAGATCTGCTTCATTTTGGACTCATTTTCCAAAATAATTATCTAAAATGGATGGACAACATGGATAAACACATTCATCATTGTGGGCCATAGAGCATTCAATCACCACTATTTCCTGTGATATTAAGATCTGCTTCATTTTGGACTCATTTTCCAAAATAATTATCTAAAATGGATGGACAAAATGGATAAACACATTCATCATTGTGGGCCATAGAGCATTCAATCACCACTATTTCCTGTGATATTAAGATCTGCTTCATTTTGGACTCATTTTCCAAAATAATTATCTAAAATGGATGGACAACATGGATAAACACATTCATCATTGTGGGCCATAGAGCACCCTACAGTAGCCACATGGCTAATGCTAAGCAATCCACGTCCCCCAACAGATGCCAATTGCATGGTTCTCATCATCTGATCAATATCCCATTAAACCGAGGTTAGGATCATTCAATCATGCTTGAAAGGATCTGGCTATTTGGACGGTTAATGTCGGTTATATATGCCACATGTACAACTGTTGTGCGGGTGTATATGAACTACCAAACTACTAGAGTACCAAAATAACCTGGCCCTAAGGACAGTACTCAAAATATCGCGGTAAATTGGCTTGCATGCAACAGTCACGTGTAGAAGGACATTCGAAGGGTGGTGGAATGGAAGGAAGCTTCTTTGCTTTGTCCCCTCTTCCCTTCTGCTTTTTTGGGAGATAAATAAGATTTTCTGTTCCCTGCCTTCACTCCTGTCTTTACACTTGCTTCTCTTAAGTGGGGCCCACATGACACATGTATCATTTTATTGAATCTCTCACATGGAGAATCACATGCACTCATACCCCATCGCTTTCCCAAAGGTAAAAACTCAATAAATATTTCACAGATCCCATTTACTAAAATATATAAGACTTGAGTGTCCAAGCAATGGTAATAGTTTGAGATCATTTTCCAAATTTGTGGTGACTAATCCACCGTATATAGGCATTGTAAGTAGACAATCTGGACCGTGCAATTCGTATATTCAATTGCGAATGGAGCTTAGCCCATGCACTGCTCGTATCAAATGATCTTAACCATCTACTTTTCTTGTTTAATTCACACAACTGAAAATTATACTTTTTAGTTCCATTTGATAGCTTGTATGGTTGTGATCATTCGATCAGTGCGACCCGCACTCAGGATTTTCATATACATGGACGGTCTAGATTTGTGTACATCGTGCCATGTGTATAGTGGATGAGTCAGCACCGTTTTAAGAAGATCATAAACTATCACGATAATCTTATTCCTATTTAAAAGGGTTGCATGCGTATCCAGCTCTCGCCTCGCTTGCATTCTCCTCGCCTTATTTTTGTTATTCATCTTCGACCCTTGATTTCTTACATTAAAATGTCTATCTTTGCAACCTTGTGGAATTCCATGAAAGCATCTGATTATTTATGATACATGAGGTGGACCATGTGCTTATTAAGTGGCCCACCAGGCATTAAAAATCCTCATGTTTCAATAAAAGGGTTAAAGGTTGTTTTTTATTAGCAATGATTGTTATCCTGTATGTTGTGTACTTTGAAGAAGTAAACTAAATAGAGGTAATTAAAGAAAGATTAAGGAATGGGGTTCATTAGCTTTGTAATAATGGGAGGTATTTGATACTCTGGTGGAATATAATGATTGATATACAGGTACTTGGGTCCTTACTCTTGCTCTGGTGGTACTCTCAGGAGTTTCAACACCCGGTCAAGTGTTCGAGTACCCATTGGTGGTGAAATTCCACTATAGTGTGACTGTGTGGGGGTGTGTGCGTGTGTGTAAAATAAATAAATAAATAAATTGATATATAGGTATTTTGAAATTGTAAATATGTCATGTGTAACTCAAATTAAATTGCCTAAATTAAGGGACCACTGTAGATTGATCATTGTCCAAAATCAGATTTACAGAATGATCCTAACCTCTAATTAATGTGGCTGTTTCGTTTGTTGAATACAAATCAATTGAGTAATTTCTATCCTGACCATCCATTAATTGTCCACCAATCGACTAGATAGGAAATCAAATCAGTGTAATTTTTCGTTTACAAGATAATGAAATTGGGACCAACGATTGAGTTGGTTTAATAAAAGTTACCTATATTCCACATGTACAGTTTCTTAGTTAATGTATATTAGTGATCATACTCTTCCAGAGTATCAAAGATTTTCTCTTCCTCAGCTCAACGGAGGTTTGGGGTTTGAATGGAACTTTCAATGTTTTGTTTTTTTTTTTAAGGGTAGATAAGATATGCTAAAAAATTAAGTCAAGCCGTTAAACCTTTTTTAAGGATATTAAGACAAGCTGTTTAATCAATCTCTTCATATGCATGGCGCCTTCTATGATATCATCGTCTATTGTTCTTCTCATGGGATTGCCAAGTGGCACTTATCTATTGAGATGTTTACATATGAATATATCCATGGCACATATGATTAAGATGATCGAACAGGGCCTGAATTTTTGGGCTATAGCCCATCCATGGTAGGGCCTGCGAGATGAACGGGTTGGATCACATAGGCGTGCATGATTATTTAAAGAATTATATTTCCAACTCTAACCTTTTCCCAGGAGCTTATATTATCCATTGGTTTTGAAATACGTGAGGACAGATCGCGGAATGCAAGGAATTTCCATACGGAAGGCAGCAATTTTCAAGGGATCAGAAGGAATCGGATCACATGGAAAAGTGGGCCCACCTCCACGTGTAAGGAGGAGGGATGAATGGGGTGCCTCGAAGCACGTGTGGGACAGGGAAGCTTGTCGAGAGAGTGAAATGAAATCTTCTCTACTCTATTTTTTTTCGGGCACGACAGAATGTCAAAGACGGCTTTCTGTGAGAAGGGCAGCAGTTGTAGAGAGATGGAGGCCCATCTCCATGCTCATATGGACGATAATTCAACTCATCAATCGAGTAGGTCTTATAGTATCATGGATGATCCCAAACATTCGATTGGTCACGTGGACAAGGTTCCAACTCATCCCATTTGGTGGGTCCCACGCACGGCCCCCACTGACTATTTTCATTTTGAAGTCATGTTCATAATTCGACAGGTTGGTGATAATCTACTGGACACCATATGGGCCCAAGATCTACTAGACACCATATAGGCCCAAGTTCGTGTTCAAGCCTACGTGCTGAGTTTGAGTTTAGGTTATATATATATATATATATATATATATATATATATATATATATATATATATATATATATATATATAATTTATTTGGGAAGAGGTTCTATGCGGTCGAGCTCATAAGAACTTTCCATGAGGTTGAGCTGTGTGGGCCCCACCGTGATGCGTGTCGAACATCAACACTTTGCATTTGATGGGTCTCCTTTAAATTATTGGATATCCTAAAAAGTAGCCGTAATACGGAACTCAGGTGGGCCATACCATCTAAAATCATGTGAAGACATGCCTAAAATTATATAAAAGCACTTGGTGGGGCCCACCTGAAATTTGGATGCGTCTAAGACTTGGCCTGGCCTCTTATCCAAGTGGGACACACATAATGGATGGGCTAGATTTGTGAACCATATCTTGATGGGCCCAACAAATGATTATGAATGTTTTAATGGAGGGTAACCCCTCTCAACTTTTGTATGTGGTGTGGCCCAAAAAAGTCATCAGATTGACTTGATTTTTAATCCCTAGGCCCACCATGAATGGTACATTTGACTGATGGGGTCGATCTTCAACACACATCACGGTGGGCCCACATAGCTCGGCCTCATGGGAAGTTCCCATGAGCTTGACCGCATAGAACCTTTTCTGAATTTATTTAAATATATAAATATTTATATTAAGTGAACCCAATCTGAGTTGAATCAATTCAAACTGAGTTAAGTTCAAGTCGAGTTGAGCTCACTCTAGCTCGGAATCAGCTTGAAATTTTTTCGGGCTTAAAAAATTAGCTCTAACCCAGTTTCGAGCCAAGTTATGTGGAGTTTCTCTGAGTCGAATGAAGCAAGTTAACTGAGCTAACTTATTTCGTGTACAACTCTAGATCTATGGGGTATAAGCTTAGAAAATCCATGGAATTAGCAAATCCCCAATTAAAAACAAAAAGGGAGACTCAGAATTTGTGGATTTCACAAACCGTTGCCTCAAATTCGTTACCCCAAACAGCCCATCAGGGAAAAGTTTGCCTGTAGACACTGTACTTTGAGAGTGGGTGCGCACATCTCGAAACTGAGAATCATAGGTGCAGGCATCTTGACACACTTTTTAAATTGGCTTTCGAAAATTTGCATTTTGAAATGCCTTCTACAAACTCTCTTTAAATTGGTGGGAAGGATGAGGCCGCCAACTCTATGATGGATTTTTTTGACCCGTCGTCCTTTCGCAACTAGGATGCGCAAGTCCTTTCGCAACTGGGATGTGCAAGTCCTTTTGCAACTAATATGTAGAAAGGAGTTTTCTAAAACTATAAAAAGGGGTCCCTAGGATTTTTTAGGGTATGTTGTGTGAATAAAAAGCACAAGAGGGTTTCCTAAAGGGTTTAGAGATATCAAAGGTGAGAGAGTGAGAGAAAAGAGAGAGAGGAAGCTTGTAGAAGGGAATCGTCATCTCAGCGCTTCTACGCCCTCGTGATCGGTGAGATCTTTGTTTTTCCTTTATTCTCTTATTACTTATCCACTCCTGCGTGAGTGAAGAAGGTTGTATCTTTCTACTTCTTAGTGGATTGTTGATCTGGATGAGGTCCCGTGGTTTTTATCTCTTTGAGGGTTTTCCACGTAAAAATCTCTTGTGTGGTGTGCGATTGTGCTTTGATTGATTTTTATTGCATTATTATTCCATAATTCTGGTTTGTTCTGGAGGGCTAGATACTAAGGTTTTATGCAAGGCCCCCAACACTCTAGTCTTCCAAAAGAAATCCAACTCAGAATTATCAATGAGCACAAACAACCTAATGGGTCAGTTGTGGATATGGCTCAGGCCTGGCTGATTGGGATGGCAATGGGTCGGGTCTGCCTGTGGATCCACTGACCCAACCCTCTTTTGAGTTGGGTTAGGCTAGAAATATGACCCATTCAAGTTAATAGGATGGGCTTGGGTTGAACACTACCCTACCCTACCCCACCCAAATAGATTATCAATGGGTTGTGATATAGACCCAATCCTAACATACCCAAAACCCAATAAAGAAGAAAGGTATAGATTATTTTTTTAAATGTATGTACATATCCATGATCTGAGCTAGGTTGTGCATAGTCAATCTCATATTCCATTCTTAAACCTCTGTTGCATCATGTTGGGTTTGGTCAGGTCAATCAAACCCAACCCTTGTACAATTATATGGGTCTGGTCCAATCAGGTTGGGTCAAAGGGTAACGAACCATGGGATGGGATTGGGCGAGAATTCTTGGTCCATTTAGTAAATCAAGATCAGGCTTGGGCTGACACCAACCAAGTCCAAACTCAACCCATTGCCACTCCCAACAATTTAAATTTTGGGCCTGAAATGTGGACCCATCCTGGCCCATGGGCATAAACTTGAGGAAAAGCTAGGCCAATGGCAGAAGTAAACAGGCCTAAATTCGGGTTTCAGCCAAGCATTGAAAGAGAATGAACACAGGCTCAGCCCATTTCTTTGCTAGGAACGTGATGTAGAGCGGGTCGCGGACAATTTCATGGCCATGATGGATCAGAAAAGGCACGGTCGACAACAGAAGTGATTCGGACCATAAGACCTTAGATCGGGCGTATCTCGCAATCAGAAATGAGTTATCCGACATAAAATATATGAATTTGGGGTAGAACGAGCTACTTTAGCCAACCAACTCTACTACGTCAGGTTTTGCAGCCCAAATTTGTGAGAAACCCCCTGATCGACGGTCGTTTCCCCGTTTTATTTTTTTTTTTACTATAAATAGTAAGTTTTAGTTTAAGTATAACTCTTCATCTGTCGGGCTTTAGGAGTTGTGTCCAACATGAAAAGTACTTAAGATAATTAGGAGAACGGTTTGGTGAAGCCAAATAAGACACTTACTATTTTTGGCCGAAAACCTTGCGCACTAGTAGACATCACGACCGTCTATAAATAGTAAGTTTACTATTTATAGTAAGTTGCGAATTCTAGGAGTTTTAGTTGTAGTTTGAGTCTGATTTCTTTCTTATTGCTTGGTTTCCTTATTTAAAGGGATGTGAACTCATTTTATTTCATTAATTAATCAATTTTGAATTTATTAGAAATTATTTTTATTTTCTACGTTCTTTCCTCGTGGATTCGAGAAGTCTTTGTGAGGAGTCCAGAGAAGTTCCGTGGATTCGGAATAGTTATCCTCTTGAGGAAGACGGTGCTCAACCTCATGTCCTTCCCTGCGTCAGAACGACACCAGCCATGTGTGAAAATTAAACCCAAATCTGGCCAGAGAGTCTAACAGCCCGGCCCAGCCTAGCCCATCGATGACCTCTGAGGCTTGACATGCTTATATAGCCCAACACATGAAACATTTGGATCAAGCCACTGTAAGAGGTTAGGGGTTGAAATTGCTTAATACTCCTGAATTACATCAATGAACACTCTTGACCAGGTGAATGACTCACTAGTCGCATCGATTCAATTGAGTTTGTGGGTTGACTCGATGGGTCTTGATGGTTGGGACTGAGTCACATTCAGGAATGAGTTTCGAGTCTAGTCAGCAAGTTTTAGAACTATGCTTGTAATTGCATCAAAATGTAAAGGTAACATGAATCATTTATTCTGAAACATCGACATTCCATTACAAATAACACAACTTAAATTCCAATCAATCCTCAGAACAATTCGAATACTTTCCCATTCTGTGGCTCTGTATGCATCAACTTTGGCTATTGTAGGAGTGACAAGTGTAAGTATAACCAAACCACTCAAAACTACAATGCAGATTCCTAGCGAATTAACTAATAAAGCCTCGGTTGAGTACCACGATATTATGTTATTGGTTTGAAGAAAAGCAGCCTTCTCTAAGATACCAGTAGTGGCGGTAGCAACAGCAAGCGTGTATATGTAAATGCCGAAAAACGCTGTTGGATTGGATTGTAATAGTTACTTGAAAGGAGATAACGAGGCCGTTGAATTGCAGTTAGATTCTTTTCTGGAGACTGGCCCCTCAATACGAATACAAAGAACAGTAATTGCAATTTGGTCATCTCCTCCAGGAGTTTTGCGCTCTCATTACCAGTCCCAAGCCTAGCTAAAGGAGGTTCAATTGGTAGCCAGTGCCAAGCTTCAGCCACATCTTTTTCTCATGAATCCTGACAATCTGACATTTCAATAGAATAGAATGGTGGAACAGCATTCATTTAGCTGACTCCAATTAGTTGGGATAAGGCTTGAGGCACTGTTTGGTGGATACCTAAAAATGAGTTCATCTCATCTTAGTTAACAGTAATTATGTATTATAGAACTTGATCTCTAATACTCATTTCTAGGCATCAACCAAACAGTGCCTTAGATGATGATGATGGTTGTTAGTCCCTTGATATACATTGATATGCCATCCTCTAAAGGCTTGAGCTTTTAAAGAAAATGGTTCTTTGACATGTTAATAGAGTGGAAGGTCTTGTGTTCAAATTCCAAGAGCAAAATATGCCTCCCTAATATATTCTCCCACGGGGGACCATTTATGGTGTGAGTTGTGAGTGTCCCTCCACCCTTACCCAAGATGTTCTCATGCAGAATTCCACACACACATGTGGGGGAGCTTTTTAGTCCCTTGATATCCATTGATATGCCATCCTCTAAAGGCTCGAGCTTTTAGAGAAAATAGTTGTTTGACAATGGTCATGGTGATGGTGAATTCAATAGTGCATCCAAACGCAACCTAAGGGAATAAATGGAGTTTGGAACACACCTGGATGCCAACTAGGACTAGAGAGGCTAGACTCAACTACGAATGCAGGCTATAGAAATTGTCGATGCCCTTGTCATTGTGGAACTTAATAGCTGCCCATACACCGATCACACTCAAACAGAAGGCTAGGAGTTGCACTATAAGATGTACAGACTTCCTGTAACTTTTGGTTCCAGATACTGTCTTGTATGCTAACATGCCTGCAGTCACCAGATATAGAGAATTGAGTGCAAGAAGCAAGAAATTACAGTAGTTCAAATAACTCAAAAGTAGTTTAGAGATCAACTTCTTGAAGTAGATTGAACGATCATATCCCCCATTTCATGTGCTTGGGACCCTTGTTAGTTGAAAATTACATGCATCCTAACTTTTTAAGGTCCAACCAAAAGTTTGCAGGCGTGTGAATTAGTACTGTTGCTAAACACTAAATGTCATGCAGACCAACCATTTATACAAATTAATGCCGTTATACACATTCTTAGATTGATTAACGATCGCTAAACAGGGATGAACCAAGTCCAAGACTTGGAAATTTTCAATGAGGATGCATCTTTTCTACGAGTGATATTTAAAATTGAGAGAGTATTTGGTAGAAACACAGAACAGTTCGTGAAAGTGAAAACTTGGGAATAAAAGTACATGTGCATGAAAATCGTTCTAGTTGTAAAGATGCCGAATGAATTTAAGTTAATTTTGTCAAATGAATGGTAGATTGGTACATTTCCATTGTGTTTGTTAGCTGCAGTATCTTGAACCTGAACCGCACTGGGCAGTTGGACTGCATCCACCCACCAAAGTAGGTCAGGTGACCAAAAACCCATTGTCGGAAAGAACTGGTTGAATGGTCCAGGCCAAAGCATCCAGGTCAACTGGTGAGACCTTTATTTTTATATAGTTATTCATTTTAGTCATTAATGTTTTGGAAAGGTATTCTAGGATTATGCTGACACCATTGGAGCTGCCAAAGCATGAGTAAGACTGCATAGAAGGAAATTTGGTGGGAATTAGATAGGCATTGTCATTTATCCATAGAAAAAGCTCTGTTAAGGAGACTATGATGGCCAATAGTCTCCCCACAACTTTCGTAGGTCTCCCTTTGTGCATAGGCAAACCTCCCAGGTTTTTATGGGACAAAGTGATAGTCAGATTTGAAAAATATTTAGCCAGATGGAAGTGTAGATATCTGTCATTAGGGGGTCATCTTATGTCAGCGCTATCAAATCTTCCCCTTTACTATATGTCCCTCTTTAAATGTCTGTCTTCGGTCCTATCTACGCTTGAAAAACTCAGACGAGATTTTTTGTGGCATGGTCAAGAAAAGAAGAAAAGATTCCACCTTGTGAAATGGAAGGAGGTCTGCAAACACATTAATCAGGGTGGTATAGGAATTAGGTATATTAAAAGGATGAATCGTGCTCTTCTGGGTAAATGGATATGGAGGCTTGGATCTAAAGAAGGGACTCTCTGGAATTCCCTAATAAAGAACAAATACGGTTGTGCAAAGGGTGCTGGTGGACAAAGGCTTCCTCAACCTACAGAGCTTTTGTCGTGTGGAAAGACATCCTATCTGTTCAACAGGATGTTTTCTGATGTAGAGTAGGTCACAGATAGTTACATAGCTAAGATGGATCAAAAAAGGCCCTGTCCACAACAGAAGTAATCTAGACCATCGGACCTTATATCAGGTGTATCTCGCAAACTGAAATGAGTTATCTGACGTAAAATATGTGATTTTGGGGTAGAACAAGCTACTTTAGCCAACCAACCCCGCTATGCCAGGTTGCCCAAGCCGGATTTGTGAAGTACTGCCAGATCAATGGTCATTTCCCTAATTTAATTTCGTTTTTACTATAAATAGTAAGTTTTAGTTTGATTATAACTCTTCATCCGTTGGTCTTTAGAAGTAACGTCTAATGTGAAAAGAGCTTAGAAAAATTAGGAGAACAGTTTGATAAAACCAAATAAGACATGTACTATTTTTGGCCGAAAACCTTGCACACTAGTAGACATCACAACCGTCTATAAATAGTAAGTTTACTATTTATAGTAAGTTGCGAATTCGGGTCCTCACTCTTGCCCGGGTGGTAGACTCTCAGGAGTTTTAACTCCCGGTCAAGGGTTCAAGTACCCATAGGTGGTGAAATTCCACCAGCGCGAGTGTGTGGGGTGTGTGTGCGTGTGTAAAATAAATAAATAAATAAAAGTCGCGAATTCTAGGAGTTTTAGTTGTAGTTTGATTCTAATTTCTTTCCTATTGCTTGGTACCCCTATTTAAAGGCTTGTGAACTCGTTTTTATTCATTATTTAACCAATTTTGAATTTATTAGAATTTATTTCCATTTTCTGCTTTCTTTCCTCGTGGATTCGAGAAGTCTCTGTGAGGAGTACAGAGAACTTCCGTGGATTCGGAATAGTTATCCTCTTGAGGAAGATGGTGTTCGACCTCACGTCCTTCCCTACATTATTTTCAAATGTATTTATTTCGTTGTTGGAAATGGCGGCAAAATCCGTTCTTGGGAAGACATTTGGGCAGCGGAGGTAGCGCTAAAAGACAGATTCTAGAATATTTTCCATCTAGCCCTTGAGCGTGACATTTGATTGCTGACTGTTACTCTCTGGGTGATGAAGGTATCGTTTGGAATCCCTTATGTCGTAGAAATCTTCAAGATTGGGAGTTTGAAGAATTCCTAGCTCTTCTCCAATATATCAACAGAAGCAAGACTGACAGTTTGGGCATGGATAGGATTGCATGGAGACTGGAGAGATCTGACAACTTCTCTATTACTTCTCTATTCTCCTCCTTTCATAGTAGCAACTCCTCTCCCACTGATTCACTGATGGTTCAGGTATGGAAGTACAAAGTCCCCCCCAAGATAGCTGCTTTTGGTTAGTTGGTTGGTAAGAGGAAAGTTCTAACTATCAATAATTTGAGGAAGAAAGGTATGATCCTCTCAAACGCTTGTCTTTGCTGTATGGGAAACGAAGAATCAGTTGATCATCTATTCATTCATTGTCCTTTCTTCTCAAATGTTTGGTCAGCAACCGTAAATTGTTTTCTATTTCCTGGGTTTTCCCTGATCGGACGGACCGGCCTGTCAAAACTTGGCATGGCCCTGTTTTTGGTAAAGAAAAGAAATCAGTGTGGAGAATGGCTTTATTGGAAGTTTGGTGGTCTATATGGGAAGAAAGGAATAGGAGATGCTTTAATGACATCTCCAATTCGGCGGATTTCGTTCTCCTTAGAGTTCATCATCATATAGCTGAATGGGCCTCCATCTTTATTAATCTTAAGGGCTGCAATCTGGTCTGTAATTGAGGGGTTTTCTTCTCGCTATCTCAGCGAGTTTCTTCCTCTTTTTCTGCTTTTTTTTTGTTGTTTTCTTGCTTCTTTTTTTCTGTCTCTATGCTTTTCCTTTTATAAAATTTCCGTTACCTCTCAAAAAAAATAATAAATAAATAATAATAATAATAAATAAATAGCGAAGAAGAAGAAGAAAGAAAGAAAGAAAGAAAGAAATCTTTAGCTTCTCAAGCTGAGTCTTCTGTATCATAGCAATTCTCATTGCCAATCCCAAGCTCGAATAAAGGGTTGTGTCAGGGTGGCCAGTGTAAAACTTTTCTCATATCCTTTTCATGAATCCCGACTCTTTTTTTTTTTTGGAAAGATGAATCAAACTTTATTAGGCCAAAGCCAAAAGAAAAACAAAAGAGAAGAGACTTTCAAGCTCATGAATCCTGACACAACGTTTCAAGCTCGTGCGAGGGCAATCATTGCAAGCAATGCTGCACTGGCACATTGAGAAATGGACAAGACCTATGGTTTAACAGAGGATATGGCCCCTGATAGAGTGGAACGGCAGAATAGGATTCATGTAATCAACCCCAATTAGCTGGGATCAAGGTATTCACAATAATGGTAATGGCCATAACAGCCAGCCTTGTAGCCATTATGATATGCGCCATAACGGACATTACAGCCCCGTAATGAGTGGTGGTGATAGGGAGAGTTCTGACGGTAATGGAGTGATAAAAGTGGAAGACCAAATGATTTCAAGTAATCTGATGCAAAACAAACAAATAAACAAACAAAAACAAAAAAACAAATACGAGTAGTGGGAGGATATTGCAACGGCCCTATAACAGTCAATTTTTTTAAAAGAAAAAAATGTGAAAAAATATTAAAAATTTTCTAGAAAAATGGGAGGATCCCAAATATCTATTGTTTTCTGGTTTAAAACATGTATATGATGGTTTAACAGGCCATTTTTTTTGGTAAGAATATTTTCTCAGCCTGCCTAACTTCTTCTTACCTAACTAGACTCTGAAACTCCTATATTTAATACTCTAAGTGGAATTCATCCTACTTATGCATATCCCTAGTAATTATACACCATCTCCCTCAAGAAATTTCATCATCATCATCATCATCATGCGCATACCCAATAATGGCCACATTTGTCAATGATTTAAATAGTCACTGGTGTTTGTTGGATGCCACCATTGCTGAAGCAAAACAATTAAAAAGTATTCTTGTACATTCATAGTTTTCTAAATAGACATGTTGCATTTTGGATTGGAATGGGAATCTCCAGTTTTTTCTGCCCTTCAGGATTCTCCTTCCTCTACAGGCTGTGTCATAATCTATTTAGAAATAATCACTTCTGGTGCTTGATCAATGAGCTGTGCTCACAAATTATTTGTACTATTTTCTTTTCCTTATCAAATAAACAATAAAGTCAAAGGAGCATTGGTCATCAACTCTGTATGAGCTATTATCCATTTCAAACAAAAGAAAATTTTATCGGCAATCTCAAACAAAACAAATATCAAAGGAGTACATTTGTTTAGCTAGAAACCCAAGTGAGCACATAACCCTGTCTCACATGGAAGAAACCCACAACAGCAATGAACACCTGTAACTTCAGATTTACAAGTTTATGCATACTACTTATACAATAGGAAGGATTTCATGAATACAAGATTCATTTGCCACGGTTAATTGATCAATCAAACGAGTGTTTACAATGGTCATCAATGAGAGCATGCACACACAGTACATTTCAATTGATGTTCCTTTTCATAGAGGCTTCCTGGTTCTTCAACACAGCATTCTACTCATGACTTCTTACTTTAGATTCCTAATATAATACTTTTTCATGAGAATAAAAGCTTCAGCAATATCATAGCCGAAAAACTCTTTTATGTTAGGTTTACAGCGGACCCACTCGTGCATGTGTGCAACCCATGATGGTAACTCCTGCCGAAACAGGAAGGTATCGAGCCATACTCTTTGCGTAGAGAGAGAGACGAGCGGATTGGTACATCGACCGTCTCCGCCATTGTTGGAACGTCAGGTTCTGCCAATCTTGGAAGTTGTGGAGATGCAGGAGGTAAAGTGGAACCACTCTTTATTCGTTTGACCTTAACATTCGGTGAGATGGACTTGCCCTAAGCGAAAAAGGGGTAGATGGAGGACCCAGTTGAGATTCCTAACACAGGGCCCCACGGGGGATGGCAAACTGTTCGAAAAAGAATTCGGAAAGAGGAATGCAGTTTGTTTGTTGGAAACCTTCCCTTCACGATTTCCACTGATGACATTAAAACGAGGTTTGGTCAATTTGGGGATATCTCAGATGTATTTATCCCCTGCTTCCCAGCCTCTGGTAGAAGCAAGGGATTTGCATTTGTCAGATTTAAGAACCAGGAGCAGGCGAAATCAGCAATGGAGCTGCTTAATGGGCATTTCCTGGGTAGACGCCGTATGACTGTCAGCTTAGCCCTCCAACGTTCCCCCAATTTCGCTAGGAATGCCAAGGTAAGCATACAACTCCCAAGCTGACTGGCAACCCAGAAAATCCCCTCACCAAAATCCTCGGAGCAAGCAACGGCCAGAGTAAATCAATCAGTGTGCTGCCCATCCCATCTAACACTGCTACATCCGGCCTAATGACCTATGCGGAAGCTGTTCTCCTGTCTCGCCCCCCTCTACCGAGCAATCAGAAAATCATTGTGCCAAAATGGATATCGGATAAAGGTAGAACGAAATTCGTCAATGCCCTGGTTGGGGAAGTGAAAGGGTCAGCTGATGCATCCCTATTGCTTATTGAGGGCATTTCCTCCTCCAAATTCGGCCACTCCCACATTTAGGTCTTCAAGATTTCGGCTTCAGCCTACATTTTAAAATTCCACTCCAGGGAAGGAGCAATAGCTTTCTCTAGAGATAAAGTCCTCCATCAATCTCTGAAATTGACTAACGTGAGAAGCTGGGGTCTAGTCATGAAGATCCCAGGCAAGGGATCCTGGATCCACATTGAAGGTATACCCATCCACGCATGGTGCGAGCATACAATAAGTCAAATAGTAGAACATTTTGGGACGGTGGTCGAAATGGATGCGAATACTCTGGAGGGTCCTAACAAATGGTATGCTAGGGCTAAAATCATCCCACATCTCAACTCACCTCAAATCAAGCCCCTGGATCTTATTGTTGAAGGGAGGAGTTTTCAGATTAATGTCCAGTTCGAGACAGTCACCCAACCAGGACTGGACCAGAGCTGGAAGAACTCCCACATTGCTTCTCAGACAGAAGGCACAAAGCAATGGGTGGCTAGAACTTTTGGTTTCTACTAGAATAAGGAATCTAGTGATTGCAGGATCCAGCCCACCCAACAGCCTCAACCCCCAGGAAACTCTGAAGAATGCCACCATAATGCTCGATCAAATGTTGCACAAAGCCCGGTTGAGGACAACAATCCGCATGCTCGCTCAAGTGCCTCTCAGGATCAACAGGCCATAGCTATCCATCAGGCTACGCCCATCCCCATCCCCAATGGAAATGGAGACATGATGGCACAACATAAAGCCCTTACCAGTGTTAGCCCAATAAACGATGCAGCTGGCGATCTTCCTCAGTTAAACAGCTTACAGCAGTTGGAGCGATCAGTTAGCATCTTGCAAACCAGTCCCCAGGTCACGATGCAGGTTAGAATCCAAGACAGTTAGCAGGTGCAAACAGAGACAAACAACGTCTCTCAGGAACAAATGCCCAGGGACAATCTTCTGCCAAGACCTCTGCTAAATCCCTCCACGCCTCAAAGGACACAGCCAAGTACCATCATAGAAAAAAAAATGTGCTGGAAGCTTGGGAAGGTTGGTTATCAGGGGTCCAACAGTTCTTCAAAGAAGGAGCCTCAATCCAGAATAAAATATCAGCCTCTATAAAAAGGATAGCCTCAGCAGCAAAAAGACAGGAGGAAATTCTAATTCTTCGCACACGAGACAACCGAGAGGAGCTGGCGGCTATGGTTTTCGAAGCCACCAATAGTCAAGATAGCAGGGGAGTAGACATCTCCAAGGTCCTAGGTAGTGCTTGTAGGACAGAAGCAAGAAATCATTTCTTCTCACCCAAAGCCATAGGGACCGGTAACGACATCTCACTATGGATCAATCTGGATGGAAGGGAAGTTTTCCATGAGTCAAATTCAGTTGAATCCTGCAGCCTATCTGAAATGGAAATTCCCCTTTCAAAACTCATTGCTAAGAGGAAAGGGAGACCTATGACTGCAATCTTCAAGATAAAAAGCCAGAAACTTAAAAGCAGTCAGAAAAGGGCCATGACAAAAGGTTGGGTTTCTGATGTCTAACATCCTTTCGTAGAATGTGAGGGGGGTAGGTAATGCTTAAACTACCCGGCATTTGAAACAATTGATCTGAAAACATGATGTTGCGCTCCTTCTTCTTCAAGAGCCTATGGTTAGCGAAGCAAAGAGAGCTTGAGTGGCTGCCAAACTAGGCTTTCATAACCAGGTCATGGAGGATGTTGTAGATAGAAGAATCTAGGTGTTAGCAAATGATTCCATTAAAATTCAATCCATCAGTGCTACAAGACAGTGTATCACCCTTTCCATCCACATCAGTGGGATGGCCACGCCCTCATTCATTTCTGTTGTTTACGCTAGCTGTTATAAAGAGCAGAGGAAACAGTTGTGGGATGAGCTAAGGACCAAGTCCAATCTTATCAATGGTCCATGGCTGGTCCGTGGGGATTTCAATACCACAATCAGTGCGAAAGAAAGGCTGGGGGGACCGTTATTAGTTACTAGTGCCATGAAGGGCTTTCAGGAGGCCATTAATGACTCGGGCCTTATAGATGCTGGTTTCTCAGGTTCAACTTATACTTGGTGCAACAACAGAGCGGGGAGGAGCCGCAGATGGGCAATATTGAACAGGATGCTAATCAATGTAGCCTGGATACGATCTCTGCCTTTGTTCCAGGTGGACCACTTAACTCGTGCTCATTCAGATCATTCTCCTCAGCTTCAAAGATGATTCAACCAACTTTCCTCGCCCATTCAAATTCCAAAGAATGTGGACAGCCCACAAAGATTTCATCAGGGTAGTCAAGCATAGTTGGGAGATAGATGTTGGGGCAGCCCCCATGTATAAGATCCTAATTAAAATGAAGAACCTCAAGATGGCTCTGAAAGCCTGGAATAAGAATACCTTCAGTAACATGAATAGCAATGTGAAACAGGCGTAAGACGATCTTACTAAAGAAGAATTCCAACTCCTTAACTCCCAATCAGACGAAAATTTAGCCAGCCTACATTAAGCACAGGAAAACTTGACCAAAGCCCAGCTTCAAGAAGAGATATTCTAGAAACAAAAATTCAGAATAAAATGGCTGTCAGAAGGGGATAGAAATACAAAATTCTTTCATCAGTCAGTCCTACAGAAGAGGAGGAGACTAACCATTGGCAAAATCGAGTCTTTGTCAGGAGATACTCTTGATAATAATGACGATATCGATAAGGAAGCTGCAGAATTCTATGAGAAGCTTTTCTCCTCTCTTGGGAATTAAGTTCAAGATGACATCCCGGCGTGCATTCCTCCCACTATTTCTGACCAGATGAATGAAGATCTGTTACAGCCTATCTCCATTGACGAAGTTAAGGCAGCAGCTGACTCGATCTCGGTTGACAGTGCCGCTGGGCCAAATGGATTTGGTGGGTCCTTCTCTTCTTGTTGGGATGTGATAGGCAAAGACATCTTCGAAGTTGCTACTGATTTTTACAACAGTAGCCCTTACCCAGAGCCTTTCAATGCACCCATATCTGCCTCATTCCAAAGAAGACCAACTTGAAGGAGATCGTAGACTTTAGATCGATAAGCCTTTGCAATGGCATTATGAAGATATTCTCCAAGATTATTACTTCCAGATTGGCTCCGCTTCTCCCTGCCATCATCTCAGAAGAGCAAGGGGCCTTTGTAAGAGGTCAATCCATTGCAGATAACATCTCCATCGCTAGAGAGATGATTCATGAGCTGGATCACAGGGTCTTTAGTGGCAAGCTGATCCTGAAGCTTGACATGGAAAAAGCGTATGATCGAGTCGAATGGGGCTTCCTGGCTCTTGTGCTCAAAAAGTTCGGCTTCGATCAGCGATGGATTGTTCAAGCCCAACGATGTTGGACTGGGAATTGGTTCTTTTTTCTTATTAATGGCAGACAATATGGCTTCTTCCAATCTTCCAAAGGTTTAAGATAGGGAGATCCTCTCTCTCCCTCCCTCTTCATTCTCGCAACCGAGGTTCTAAGCAGAGGCATCCACAACCTGTTCACTTTAGGGATATGTCAAGCGTTGAAGCTTCCTCTTCACTGCCCCATGGTCACTCATTTGTTGTTTGCTAATGATGCAATTTTATTTCTGAATGGCAGGTTAGCCTCCGTGCGACCCCTTCTCAAATTCCTTGCAGATTATGAGAATGCCTTAGGCTAAAAGGTGAATACTGGTAAAACTTCGTTCATTGTCCCGAAGAAATCGCCGAGATCTAAAATCCAGAAAATCAGCCAAACAACTGGCTTCACCTAAGCCTTCCTCCCGTGCTCCTATCTAAGCGCCCCTCTTAACAGGGGGAAAACTTGATCCCCTCAGCTGTAGCCGATTGTCCAAAAAATCCTCTGTAGGACCGAGAGATGGAAGTCTAGACTCTTGAACCCAGCGACAAAGGTCATCCTGATCAAGCACGTCTTAGCTAGTATCCCCGTTCATGTCTTATTAGCCCTGAACATCCCTTCAGCTATATGCAAGTCGTTGAAAGCAGGTTTCTCAAATTTCTTCTGGGCTATGAGGAAGGCCGCAAGAAGAAGCATTGGTGAAGTGGTCTAGAATTTTCTTGCCCTTCTTGGAGGGAGGTCTTGGGATTAGGAAAATGGTGGATGTTATAAGAGCCTTTAGAATCAAAATGGGTTGGAATCTTCTGCATGGGAGAACCCTCTGGGCGAGATTCATATCAACAAATTCATTTCTACCAGAGGCAGGAACATTGCGACTGCCTCCCATCTCTGGAAGGATATGCTCAAAACGATCCCTCTTGTTATCCTCCATTCAAAGTGGCTTTTAGGTGAAGGGGATTCTTAACTGTTGCAACTATCAACCCCATTCTGCCCCACCTTCGGGACGCGATGGTTAGGGACTTCAGCCCCATCTCAAGTAGGTGGGACCTATCCCACGTTGATACCATCCTCCCTTCAGCAGTCATCCAGTCTCCAAAAGACAGCAATGTTGGCCTCTCAGAAAGGGAAGACGTCCTGACTTGGGACCTGACTGCCTCCGGTAAGTTTTTGTTAAAATCAGCTTGGAATGGTTGGAGGAATCATCAATCGAAACAGAGATGGACAGTGTGGGCCTAGAATAAGCTGCTTCTGCCAAAAATTGGAGTGCTTCTCTGGAAGATCATGCATAAAGCCGTCCCAATGGACTGCGCACTCCAGAAATCAAGCGTCTCCATTGTCTCTATATGTGAATGTTGTAGGGATTCCTCTCAGCCAGATCAGCACCCTACCCTTTCAGCTGCCTCCTCTTTCTAAGTGGAGGACCTCATCCACCTTTCCTATCAAGGTTAGACAACATGCAAGGTTTGGGCGCATTTCTCCCACATTTTTGACATCCCCCTAGTCCCAAACCAGTCTATCCAAAACAGAATCTGTCAATGAGCAGCCAGGGCGTCCAAATCTACTCGCATAAAGCAGTTACTCGGGTTGACACCATACTTCATCTCCTGGGAAATTTGGCTTGCCTGAAACTCTTCCAGATTCGAAGGCGTGAAGATGTCAGCTACTCAAATCATCTTAAAAGTCATCAAATGGATTCAAGAAGTCGGTAGCTCTATGCTAGATCAGACCAGAGCCTCGCTCTTGGATGCAATCACTTGCCAATCTCTTTGCTTGGACAAACACTTCTCCCCTCATCCAGAAAAATCCTTCATTGTCAAATGGTCCAAGCTAAGAAGTAGGTGGGTTAAGCTGAATTCAAATGGCTCTTCGCGTGGGAACCCAGGGGGGGCGCATTTGCAGGGACCATCAGGGGCGGCTGATTTTTACGTTTCATAGAGGCTATGGTAGAGCAACAAACACGATCGCTGAAGCTCAGGCAATGCTTGATGGCATCATCATTTGCTCCAACTTGGGCTTGTCCAACATTATTGTTGAATCTGACTCAAAGATCATTGTGGATGCAGCTTGCGATCCATCGGCCCCCTGCCCATGGAATATCCGGTACTCGATGGGAATCATCCATCAACTGACTCGTCCTCTTAGCCTTATTTTTTCCCACTTCTTCTGAGAAGGTAATTCGGTGGCAGACGCTTTGGCCAGACTGGCTAGTGAGGGGCGACCCAATTGCCTCTATACTTCCCGTGCCGACCTCCTAAGATCCATCAGGGGATCCTTGCTTCTCGATAATGTGGGGATTGGAATCCTTAGATCTTCTTAGCCGGCCCAGCTCCTGGGCCCATTCGAGCCATCTTCCTGTTGATAGTTTGTTTGTCCTTTTATCCATAGCCCCAGTTGTTTTTGTTTGGTATATGATAGGTGAGGCCCGATCCTTTTTGTTGGTTCCCGCCTGAAAGTTTGTTTAAATAAAAAAAAAAAAGCCTTAGCAATATGAAATATAAGTTGAAGAAGTTATTACTTCAAGGGGGATCTTCTTCAAGTTCTTGTATTTTGTGCTATAATGACGAAGCAGATGAAAGATGGATACAGATAGAAAACAGAAGACAGAGAAGCTGAAGCCTCGAATCAGCCATAACTAGTGGTACTTTTTTTCCTGCAAATAGAGATATGTTTTGGGAGTACGGAAATACGAAGATTTGATAATATCATTCCTAGTTCATTCTGAAATATTCTTAGCAGTAGCAACATGACAGAATAGAGCCATCCAGCCTTCAAGTTTACAACACTGGCAATTACAACTTTGTGCAGTGATGTCAGTCTGCTTGTTTTATGTTTTTGTCGAGAACTTCCCATTTGACACTGTGATGTCAAATCCAAAATAGGAATTACTTTACAAAGTACAGATAAGTAGAATGAATACTATTCACCACCCCAAGTATAGGGTTGCGATGTAGGAATAATCTCGATAAGACCGAGGTCGAATCCATAGGGACTGAACCTTGTACGTAATCTGAAAGTAACCAGAACTAGAATTAGAAGAAGATGTAATTTAAACCAGAAAAATTTAAGAGAATAATGGTGAACAACTTTAACTAAAACTTGTAAAATTCAAAGGTGAGAAAATAGGGTTTCCAAGGATCCACTTGTAGAGATCAAGGAGATCTATGCTTGATTCAAGAACACAACTAGAATTAAAGTCTTATCTTCATCGAATTGGAAGATAATTCATTAAAATCCAAATATGAACTTCCTTTAATCTAGTTTTCAAGAGATGAGAGGTATGAGAATTAGAATTGATTCCATCATAAAACCATGCCCATGAGACAAATCAAACAATAAAATTTAACTGATCTACAACCAATCTGAGAGATGTATGAACGTTAGGAAGGATTCCATCATCCAACCATGTCCATGAGACAATGGTGAACAACAGAGTTCCTAATTTCATAATTATAATAATGAGAAGAACATGATCAAAGCTATCACAGATCCATTGTAATTTAAGTCACGACAAATCATTAAAAATAAAAGCATTCCTTATAATCAAACCACAATCAAATTTAGTTTAAGTAAACATGAATCAAAGCATAGAAAAACAATCTCATCACACTACAAGCTTCACTTCTTAGCCCCATCTAAGAGGTATAGCCGGTCATAGACATAATGACACTAAAAGCTCTTAAGAATATAAAGGAAAGAAGAAAAAACTAAATAGGAAGGATAGGGAGAACTCCTGGCTGTCCACTTCTCTCTCTCTTTCTCTCTCTTCCTCCACAGCTTCACACGTCCAAAGATCTGATTCCCTTCTCGTGCGTTCTCTCTCTCATTTATAGGCATTGTAGGTCAGTGGTTGGGGGTTTTTAAAAACTGCCTGCTAAGGCTCTTTACGCAGCAAGAGGCGCTGAGGAGTTTACACAGTTCCCTATTTTTGTGTGGCCAATACTCAAAAAAAACTTATGTAAAATCTAGATTTGGAGTGGCTGACCGTCTAATCCATCCAATCCAACTTCTTAAGTGTGACCAAAATCCATCTCACAGGGTTTTGGACGGTCTCAATCACTGGTCCGATCGTGATCACAATTGCACAATGGCCCACAACGGTCGATTTTATCGGACACAGGGTCTACGAAATCTCTTGCACTATGAAGCTTGGTGGGCCCATGATTGGTGTCATCAAAAAAATCCACTCCATCCATTGAATTCATGGTGAAAAATCAGTCGTGGTTTCGAATCGATTTCAGTGTAGTCCATGAATTTTCTATTCATCTATCCATTCTACATTTGAACAGTTGAAATCCGATCCTCGCTATCTCTTGGGATTTTGTCATCTAAGCAGTGATTAGAGGGCTTATGGGTTTCCAATGGACGGTCCGGATCGGACCGTCGAATCACGATGGAGGCCCATGAGGGCCATACGCAGATCTGTTGTCCGTCTAATACATGAAATTTTTAAATTTGAAAATAAGAGTCGGTCAGTGGTCTATTGATCGATTTCTCTAGCTCAGTGCATAGCGCATTCACGTGTGTTGTGTGCGCACATGACCTAAGGTGGGATCCACTGTGATGTTCATGAGAAATCTACTCCGATCATCCTCTCCTCCATCCAATTTAAGGGGTTGAAACCAAAATTGAAGCATATCCAGATACCAGGTGAGCCCCAAATTAGTGATTTAGTGGCTAATCTGTTCGTTGCGCCACTTCCACAAAGATCTAATGGCTGAAATTTTACGTGAACGGTTACTTTGTGATCCTCAGGCCAGATGTAAAGTTTTGAGTCAAACTGATGGTGGGAACCTTGTGATCTTACATTCAGGATGATTTTCAGGCCTCTTTATCTTCAATTATTGAGTTTTCTCGGATCTTTGATGTGTGAATTCTTCAAACTCAGTGTCTTAAGATACATCCCTTGTCTTGGTGATTCTTGAGCATCAAATTTATGCTTTTAGCACTCTTTTTCAATCCAAGCTTTTAAATTCACCTCGCAACACAAACACAATTAAAATATAATGTTAAGGATTATCATGTACGTAAAACCAAGTAATAACTAGGGTCTAATATGTAACATTTGACCCTTAACATAATCCTTAAATAGCATTTTACTAGTCTCGAGCAAGGTATGCGAAAAATATTTTAAGAATCACGGGACAATTTCTATAAACCCAAGTGATTTTTAAAAAGCAATCTAAATACTTGAATTCCAAGATACATCAATGTTGGGCATTTCCTTCTCTTAAACTTAAGTGCACGGTAAAGTTCATGGTTAAATTCAAAGTATTAATCCATCGATTAGAACAATTCTAAACATTGAGTTCCACGGGTGTATAGTGTAACCTTGGCTTATCATCAATAAGAGTCTAGTCGACAATTTTCATGATAACATTAATAATCAAATAGAGCATTCCTGATAACCCATCCTAAATTGAAACTTACCTTACAGTTCATCCTTTTTATTCTTTCATCTTTTGATTTTTCCATCGATGTCTTTCACGCTATGTCAACCTTTTTAAAGATCTTTAACCGGTAGCTGTTTTTTATGACAATTATTTTTTAGCTGGATATTCTTCTTTTCTTCTCTTTTTTTTTTTATAAATATGATGGGCAAATTCCCTAGGCTAGTTCCTTCCATGCTTATTGATCATTAAGTTACCAATTTAATATCAAACCGAGACCTTAACGCATAAGCCAGATGTGACATGACTCAATCAATTTTTAAAAATTCTAATCATGGATTAATAATTCGAACTTACCTGTGAAATCTAACGGATAAATGAATCCAAGAGTTATAAATCACCAACATTACGTATCTTATACTTCTTAAATCAAGAATATCCTTTAAAATCACTCGAATTCACAAAATTTTTCAAAGAAATTTGAAAACAAATTTCACAATTTTTCCTCAAGACTAATAAAACATTGATTAGGTAACGTAATCTCCCATCCCCAACCTAAAATCTATATTGTCCTCAATGTAAAAGATATAAGCATGCAATGCACATGAGAAAATGAAAATATAAAAAAAGTGATGGAAAGATAGTACCTGATGAGGAATCAAGAGGATTTTTCTAAAGAGATCTTAGCATGAAAGTGGGTCAGCACAAAAGTAAAACCAACAAAAAGTAAACTATTCTAGAGCAACTTTGAAAGCAAACTATCCTAACAGCATAAAGCCGACTATCTTTAAATGACATAAATCAAACTATCCTAAAAACATAAAGCCAACTATCCTAAAATGACATAAAGTAAACTACTCTAGTCCTATGAAAGCAGTAAACCTACCTATGCCTCCGTCAGACTAGGAGATCAATCCTAGTACATAGGATCCATCAGAGGTATGGACATGTCCTCTGAATCAAATTTCTCGACAAATGGCTTTAATTTATGTTCATTCACTTTAAACTAATTGTCATTATCTGGATTTCGAATCTCGATAGCCCCATGGGGATAAACATTAATAACAGTGAAAGGGCCGGTCCAATGAGATCGGAGCTTACCCGGAAAGAGATGTAATCGAGAACTATACAAAAGGACTTTCTGACCTGACGTGAATGATTTTCTAAGAATGTGTTAGTCATGGAATGCTTTCATCCTTTTCTTATAAATTCTTGAGTTCTCGTACATATCATTCTGGATTTCTTCGAGTTCATTTAACTGAAGTTTGCATAGCGAGCTAACGTTGTCCAGATTGAAGTTCAGATTTTTTTATTGCCCAGTAGGCTCCATGTTCTAATTCCACAAGCAAGTGGCAAGCCTTCCCATAGACAAGTCTAAAGGGAGACATTCCAATAAGGGTTTTAAATATGGTACAGTAAGCCCATAAAATATCGGTCAATCGGATTGACCAATCCTTACGGTCAGGGTTAACAACCTTTTTTAAGATGTGTTTAATTATTCTATTGAAAATCTCGGCTAGCCCACTTGTTTGTGGGTGGTATGGAGTGCTCACCTTATGAGAGATACCATATTTCTTCATTAAATTCTCAAATGGTCTATTATGAAAATATGAGCCCCCATCACTAATGATGGCTCGAGGTATTCTGAAACTAGAAAGAATGTTTTCTTTTAAGAATTTAATAAGCGTTCGATGGTCATTGTTCCGGCACGAAATCACTTTGACCCATTTAGTGACATAGTCTACGGCAAGCAAAATATATAGATTTCCAAAGGATTGGGGGAATGGTCCCATGAAATCGATGCCCCAGTAATCAAATGTTTTTATGATAAAGATGGGGTTCAAGGGCATCATATTTCGATGGGACAATGCTCCCAATTTCTAATAACACTCACAAGCTTTGGAAAACTCATGCATGTCCCTGAACATAGTGGGCCAGTAAACTCTACACTGTAGAATCTTGGTCGTATTTTTTGTAGTAGAAAAGTGACCACCACAGGCTTGAGAGTGACAGAAGGAGATGACACTCTGATGCTCATCGTCTGGCACACATCTCCTTAAGATTTGGTCTGAAAAATATTTAAATAAATATGGGTCATCTCAGAAGAATTTGCGTACCTCGATGAAAAATTTCTTCTTATCTTGCGCAGTCTAATGTGTTGGTGTGAAACCTATGGTAAGATAATTAACAATATCAGTGAACCAAGGTGAATGTGAGACTTTAAACAGTTGTTCATCAAAGAACATGTCATTGATAGTGTCATCTCAGGAGAATTGGGAAGATCAAGGTGGGAAAGATGGTCAGCCACTATGTTCTCTACTCCATTTTTTATCTTTTATTTCTAAATCAAATTCTTGGAGTAGGAGGATCCATCTTATCAGGCGGGCTTAACATTATTCTTAGAAAGAAGATACTTGAGAACCACATGATCTGTGTAAATGACGATATTGGATCTGATCAAGTAGGACCTAAATTTGTCCAATGTGAACACTATGTCTAAGAATTCTTTTTTCGTAGTTGAGTAGTGCACTTGGGCAGGATTTAGAGTTCTACTTACGTAATGAATAACATAGGGCTTCTTTTCTTTTCTCTAGCCTAAAACTACCCCAAGAGTATAGTCAGATGCATTGCACATAAGTTCAAAAGGAACGCTCCAGTCTGGTGGTTGCATGATAGGTGCAGTGGTCAACATGCCCTTAAGCTTAGTAAAAGCTTCCTAGCATTGCTCAGTCCACTCGTATGGTGCATCCTTTTGAAGTAGAGTACATAGAGGATGAGAGAGGAGACTAAAGTCCTTTATGAATCATCTATAAAAACCGGCGTGTCGTAAGAAAGATCGCATATCTCATATGTTCTTGGGAGGAGGTAGGTTAGAGATAAGATACATTTTCGCCTTATTTAAATTAATTCCTTTGGACAAGATGATATGTCCAAGGACAATTCCCTAACTGTCACACTCCAAACTCGAAAATCGGGCTCATAGAATTTTTGATCGCCGAATTCGGCGCCGACAGCCTCCATAGTACCCCATTCTCAGATTTCAGCACCCATACTCCAGATTTCGATCCTGGGACTTACAAGGAGGATTTTTAGTGTGAATTTATTTTTTGTAAAGAAGCATAACCACAAATGTACCTAAATCATAAAGGCAATATTATCATCATACGAACATTTGATTACAGTGCTAAAAGAGAAAATACATGAATAACAAAATCTCCACAAGCTCGACGCACACTCTTACCTCAATGCTACTGCAACCTAACATCACCTGCACACAACAGTCGTGAATAGGCTTACAAAGAAGCTTAGAAGGTGGTGCATGTGTGTGTGTAATGCATGTACCAAACATATAAATATCAGAGTAAGAGAAAATATTAACAAGTCCATAAATACCATCAACCTTATCCAGGCTATACGATGTGAAGACATAATAAGGAAATGTCATATACAGAGAAGGCAATGTAAATTGACTATGCAATGCAGAGATATAGTAAGACGAATGTCATATCTAGGCCATATAGTGCAGAATCATAGTAAACCCAATGTCATAAGCTAGGGGTGTAGTGCAATATGCAAATGCAAAAGAAATGATAAAGCTGGAGTGTGTAATCGGGATGATAACACATGGTATCATATGTTGTGGGGTTCATCATAAGGGACTTCTATCGAAACCAATCCCATACCTAAATTTGGATAGCTAGACTCAATGTGGTAAACTCCTGATCTCAAGTTGGTCGTGTAACCAACCAAAATCATGGGTTATTGTGAAGGTGCACGTAATGATCTAGTTACGCACCATCAACCCGAGTGGATAGTAAATGAATGAATGAATGAGTCACATGATGGGTACATAATCCCATACTCAGTACGTCCACATGTTAGTTTGGCTCATCTTTGAGATATCACTAGGGTCTAGTACACTCCACAATGGCTGCCGCCTCCCTAGTCGCACAACCAGCGAGTGGAAAAGACCTCACTATCTGCCTAGCCAGTAGTCTACTAATACCTACCCGGCTCGTCGATAGCGGACCCATTTGGGAGCTGATCAAACTCAGCCTAGCTTACAGCCCCTTCACTCAGGCGAATAAGGCCACATCCCCTCCCAACCGACCATGACATAGTGCGAGACGCCACCTACTAGTATTCGATACCTAGGCGCTCATATATCCACTCGGTGTAGATGTTGGGGGTCTCCCCCAATACCAAGAGAATTCTGAGACTCTCATCCAAAGACATCTTATGTGCCTACAGTGCTAAAATAAAATATTTTAGGTATCCTTTTCTGGCCATTCATGATGAGATATAGCTAGGGCGCCAAGTGATCATGTCACACGAATGCGAGATGCATGAATCATACCATCCAGTCATGCATCAAACCTGTGCGTACCACACGATCATGTGGGGTAACTCTGTCTCATAAGGAATCTCCTAAATAACATAGCCCAATGGCAATGCTATGATCAACCATTCCTCACAACAGGTGTACAAATGATGCATATGGACATGTAGAATGATGTAATAAAGTACACATGCATGATTATCTAATAAGGTAGACAATAATAATCCACAATCGGCCTTCACCGGCATGTCACATACCGAGAGTATAAACTAAACAACAAGCTCCTTCTACAACTATAGGAATCCATGCGGCATGTCCCACGTTATACTACATTAGCTTTTCAAGGCATTGACATATCATATATTCCAAGACGGGGTCCACTGGAAGGACGGTGGATCTTATCCATACATCGAGATAGGCTATATATGGTAGATATACCAAATCTGATACTATATATTCTTCTATCTATGGTAAGGGGTGATGATGCACTAAGCGATGGATAGACTAGATGATACACTAATGTCCAAGATAGACCTCGTGCTTGTCTCAACAAAGAGACGGACGGTGCGGATGATATGTTCATGTCACGAGGTCCTAGTAAATGGGTACAAGAGTAGGATACACTTCTCGTGGTGAGTCAAGTGGGTTTATGACAAGGTGAGTTCACAAGGTGAGCTAACGGGGTGAACAATTGGGCTTCCTAAATCTCTATATCATGTAAAAAACTAGGCTTTCCTATGGGAAGCCTGATATGTTCACAAAGTGGGTTTTGTGGAGTTCATACATCTAGGACCTCTAATGGATTAGGTAGTCCACTCAACTCCTAAGTGGACCTTGGGTATGGTCGCTAAGCTTAGGCAAAACATGAATTTGAATGGGTCGCATTCCTATAAAAGGCTTGGTATGAACATAATGTGGGCTCCAAGGTTTGGATGACCCTATAGGGCATGGTGGGAAGGTACCAGCATCAATACGGCCCAATGGTTTGGATTAGCCCAATAAAAAAGATAGGTAATACTAACATTAATGGGGGTTAGCGGTATGGGATAGCCCATTAAGGGAAGATGGCATTAGACTTAGCAATAGGCCCTAGGAAGATTTACAACATTGGACCTTTAACCACCATTGTTCCTGCAATGTGGCCCATTAGGGGATTGAGATCTAACTCATGATTGGGCCCACAACCCTTATATGAATCTGGAAAAAAAGGAATGGAGAGCGTGTCTATACCATACATGTCACGCCCCAAAACCAAAAATCGGATTCACATGAATCCCGATTGCAAATCCGGTGCCGACAGCCTCCGTAGTGCCCCATTCTCGGCTCTTGACAATCAAATGCCAGATTCCGATCCTGGGATCCTACAAGGAGGATTTTCAGAATGATTTTTTTTTTGTAATGGAGCATAACTACAAGCATAACCAAGTCACAAAACAACATCACCACATATCCACTATATCAAAAAATTTAAGTACAATGCGGAAAGGGAAATACAAGGTGCTCAAAAAGCTCCAAAAGGTCCTGATACTCACTCCTGCCTCAGCGCTGCTGCTATCCAACCCTACTTGCATGCAACTGTCATGCATAATCTTACAAAAGCTTAGAGAGTGGTGTAAGTGTGTGAGTAAGGCAAACGCCAAGTGTACAATATCAGAGTAGTGCGGAAGTATGCGGTAAGTCCATGAACACAATCAACCATACCAAGGCCATGCAATGCGAGATGCAAGGCCTACATAGCCGAATGTCATATGCAAAATGCAATCCAAGCAAGTCGGTACACATCATGTACACATATCACTACAGTTCCTCTTGGTATCACCGGGGTCTAATACACTTCGCAGTGACTGCCACTTCCCTAGCTGTACATTCAAGCAAGCGAAATAGACCTCACTATCCTCCTGACCAGTAGTCTGCTAATACCTACCCGGCTCATCGATAGTGGACTCATTTGCGAGCTGGTCAAACTCAACCTAGCTTATAGCCCTCTCACTCAGGTGGATAAGGCCACACCCCCTTCTAACCGACCACGACACAATGGGAGATGCGGTCTACTGGTATTCGGCACTCAGGCTCATGTGTATCCAATCGGTCTAGACGTTGGAGCATCTCCTAGTACCAAAAAGGTTCTGAAACTTTCATCCAAGGACATCCTAAGTGCCCACAGTACTAGAACTAACTATTTTTGATATCAGATACGGCTATCCACAATGTACCTATGGAGCCACGGCCCTAATGTCGTTAGGGCGTGCAGTGATCAAGTCACATATATGCGAGATGCATGAATCACACATCAAATCGTGCAAAAATCCAGCGCGTACTGCGCGATCATGTAGGGCACTCTATCTCATAATGAGTCCCGTAAATGGTCTGCCCAATGGCGTATGCTATGATCAGTCACTACTCATATCAAGCATACATATGATGCGTATGGGCATGAGTCATGGGATTATACTAAGCGTGTTATAAGGCGATGAATAGCAACAAGTATGGGCCTATCAATGGGCCCTAAGGAGAGTTACAATGCGGACATTTAACCAACATTGTACATACAATGTGGACGTCAAACCATCATTGTTCCCTAGGCATGGCTCGCCATAAATATCATTACATGAACCATGGGAAATCACTCATTGCAATGGACCCTAAGGACATCCCTTTGGGCCTCAACCCATGGACCTTAGATATATCAAATGGGTCGTATCACATGGGCCTTACATTCATCAAATGGCTGCATTAATGAGCCTCACCAATGAGCCTTATGTACATTGTAATGGTCCATGACTCATGGGCCTTGAAATACATCAAAGTGGACCTCACAACTTGGGCCTTATATGTATCAATGGGCTTAATCTTATGGCCTTATCAAATGGGCCTAATTCCCATAGGCCTTATATATATATATTAAGTGGGCCGGATCCCATGGGCATTATATATGTCAAATGGGCTGAAACCCATGGGCATTACATATGCCAAATGGGCTTAATCCCATGGGCATTACATAGGCTAAATGGGCTTAATCCCATGGCCTTAGATGTGCACCAAGGTGGGCCTAATCATTTGGGCTTTAGATATATACCAAGGTGGCCTCAATGGATGGCCACAATTAAGTCAATCATGGGCCACATACCAAGGTGGGCCCATTTGAACCATATATCTGCCTCATTTTTAGCTCTTAAAATGGATGGACGGTTAGGATACAACTCATACATCATGGTGGGGCCGGTCACCAAATGGATGGACAGTAGGGATGCAGCACGTGCGTCATGGCGGGTCCCACTATCTTTGGACAGTGAGAATAAAACACATGCAACACCGTCCACAGGGCTCCACCGTCCACGGCTGTGGATGGTGTAGTAAAACACATACATCAATGGTGGGATCCACTGTTGAGGGTCAAATATTACATATCAGACCCTAGTTATTTCCTGGATTTACGTATAAGATACCGTTTAATGGGCCGTTTTAATCGTGTTTGTGATGCAATGTGTATTTACAAGCTTAGACTGAAATTGGTACTAAAAGCATGAATTTGACGTTCTTATGACACCAAAGGCAAGGGATTGACTCCTGGGGACCAAGATCAACGCTAGGGATCAACAAAAATCAAAGAACTGAAGCTCAAATGGCCTAAAACTCATCCAGAATGCAAGATCACATGTTTCCTACCATCCGTTAGGTTCGAAACTTTATGCATGGCCTGAGGACAAGAAATTAACCGTACAAGTCAACTTTCAGCCATTGGATCCCTCTGGAAGTGACCCAATGGACAAATCAGCCTATAAATCAGTGAATTGGGGCCCACTTGCTATTTGGATACGCTTCAAATTTGGTTCACACGGTTAAATTGATATGGTGAAAAGGATGGATGGAACAGATTTTACATATACATCAAGGTGGGATCCACCTTACATGAATGGAGTGCACAGTGGCTATGCACTCGCAAAGCGCCAAACCAGAAGCTCGATCAACAAAGCTCTTGACTGAGCTTTCCTATTTCTTAAAGGATTTTGAATCCTTCTCCCGCCTACGAAAGCTCAAACAGAGCATGCGGAGGAGTTTCTATGGGCCACCACCGTGCGTCAAAGATGTGATCCAGACCGTCCATTCGTTCCCTGAGGTGGCCACAATCCATGCCTAGGTGGCAGTTTTTCAATTGGCAACGAAGATCTGGTTTTAATCGTTCAAACGAAAGATGAACAGCTGGAGGAAAATTCAGTGGGCAACATCAAGGGCGATCCAAATATATGCTTTCCTAACCGAAATTTCGATGTGGTTCCAACGGACGGAGTAGATTTCCTCACCGACGCTAATAATGGGCGCCACCACCATCACAGCGTAAGAATAGCGCAGAGGCCCTGCGTCCGTGAAAGCCGGACGCTGTGGCCAGCTGTGTGATCAAGAACGGTATCGGATGCGTGATCCACAGTGATCAGAAGATGCGAAAGGTGGGTCCAACCCCATCTATGAAACCAAACTCCAATAATAGGTTGTACAACCTTCCCGAAAATTCACTACACGCTGCTAGTTTTGCATTTTCAGCTGCGTAAAATAGGGAGTGTGTAATGCTTTACGCACTCCACCGACTCCAGCTGTCCAGACCATCTCACGCAGACTTCCACCGACTGCCTACTGCTTCTATAAAAGAAAGAGAGAGAGTGTATGGAAAAAAGGAAAAGTGGGAGACGGGAAGGAGCTGGAGATTGGACGTGGGGCAAGGAAGAGAGAGAGACAGAGGTTTTTTTTATTTTATTTTCTTTTCTTTTAAGATTTAGTTCAGCCCATTCATGGCTGGCTAATCCTCCTAGCTGGGGCTAGGAGGTGAAGCTTGTAGTGAGATGAGAGATTCTATGATTTTAATTTAATTTTAATGTATGAATTGAAGTTGATTTTAGTTTGATTAGTATGAAAATATTTTTAGTCTTTAATGGTTTGTTGTGACTGAAATTACAGTGGGTCTGCAATGGCTTTGAATATTTATTTTTCCTTTTCATGTTTATGACGTTAGGAAGCCCTGTTGTTCACCATAGTCTCCTGGGCATGGTTGGATGTCGTCACCCTTCCTAACCTTCATACATGTGATTGGTTGCTAATTAGTTTAATTCTGTTGTTTGCCATAGTCTCTTGGGCATGGTTTGGTGATGGAATCCATTCTAATTCATATACCTTTCATCTCTTTGAAAACTAGATCAACGACAGTTCAGTAAATTTTTATGATTCATGAAACAGGCATAAGATCTCCTTGATCTCTACACGTGGATCCTCTGAATCCCTAGTTTCCTATCTCTGATTTTCTTAAGCTTTCGATAACTATTCCATCATTATTTCTCAAATCATAATTAGTTTAGAATTCATCTTATTCTAGTTCAAATCCTACTTAATTTTAGATAACGTACAAGTTTCAGTCCCTTAGGATTCGACCTCGGTCTTACCGAGTTATTACTACATCACAACCCTGCACTTGAGGAGTGAACAAGTTTTCGGCGTCGTTGCCGGGGGACAAACGGCTACGCTTTTCTGAAATTAATTAGTTTTAGGGTTAGGTTATGATTAGATTTTCTTTTTAGAATTTTCTAATTCTAGGCTTAGTTATTTTCCTTGTTAGAAATTTTTTCTAACTTTAGAAACTTACTATTCTTCATTCTATCTGATTTTTAGAACTAATCCAATTTTTCTGTTTTGTAGGAAACCTCTAATTTAGTAAGCTCTTTCTAATTTCTCTTTCTTTGGAATTTCTTCTTTTCTTTAGAAATTAGTTTACTTTTAATTAGAACTTTCTATTCTTAGAAACTAACTTGTTTTGTTTATTCTGCAGGTTCTTAACCTAGGACTTCAAATTTGGTAATTTCTTTCCATCTTTCCCCTTTATTTTCTAGATTTCTACTTCTTCCTTTCTCTTAGGTTTAAGTTAGAATTTGAGGGCTGAGTGTGTTTTATACCCCAGTGGGCATGCGACAATACTCGACGTCTCGTGACTGAAGGAGGATTAGTTGAGGAGTTGACTGTCCATCGCAGGACTAGACACCACTTGAATTCTCCTGAGTTAGAAGAGGTTATGGCTAAAAATCAACCTCAAGCACTACCCCAATAAAGGGTTGAGGAAGTACATGATGAGAATGAGGTGCATTAGGCACCCGCGCCTCATACTTTACGAGATTATTTACAACCGGCGGGGGTGAGTACGCCCTCATGCATGATTTTTTCTGAGAATACAGGACATATGGATATCAAGCTAGGGGTTATCCAACTCCTTCCTAAGTTCCATGGGCTTGAGTCTGAAGAACCATACTTACATCTGAAAGAGTTTGATGAAATCATAGGCACCTTATACTTTCCTAATGTATCTGAGGATACTATTAGGATGAAACTCTTTCCATTTTCCTTGAAAGAAAAATCTAAGACATGGTTACATTCACTGCGTCCTAGATCCATTGACACATGGAATGATATGCAGAGGAAATTTATAAAGAAATTTTTCCCACATCATAAGACAATTACCCTCAGGAGAGCAATCATGAACTTTGCCCAAAAGGAATATGAAACATTCTTCCAATGTTGGGAAAGGTTCAAGGATCTAGTTAATGCATGCCCACAACATGGCTTTGAAATATGGTGCATTACGAATTTTTTCTATGATGGGCTAACATCTTCCATGCGCCAAATGGTCGAGACAATGTGTAACGGAGAATTCATCAATAAAAATGTCGACGAGGTATGGGATTACCTCGATAGTCTCGCTGAAAAAACACAATCATGGGACTATTACCCAAGGAGGAATACTACGTCTAGGCCGACTCATTCAAGGGAAAAAGGAGGAATATATCTCCTGAAAGAGGATGATGATCTTAACGCTAAGGTGGCCAATCTCACCAAAAAATTTGAGGCCATGGAAGGAAAGAAGGAAAAGGTTAATGAAAGTGTTTGCGGCATCTGTGATTGCAACATTCATATTACTAAAAATTATCCTTCAATACCTGCCTTTCGAGAAGTATTGAATGAACAATCTAATACCGTAAATAACTATCAAAGACCTTTCAATGGACCACCCTCTAATACGTACAATCCTGGCTGGAAAAATCATCCAAATTTTAGTTGGAGGAACGGACAAACTGCTACCCCTCAAGGTTTCTTCAATCCAAATCCAAATCAAGGGAGACCTTAAGAAGAACCGGCTCAAATTTCTGTGTAAGAGCTGATGCAGATAATGCAGGATTTTATACAAAAGATAGATTCACGTATGACGGCTATAGAAAAGGGGATGCTTCCTGCACAACCAATCCCCAATCCTAAACCGCAATACGAGACAGGTAATCCCAGCTCTTCAAATCAAATGGGGCACGCTAAATCCATCACCACTCTTAGGAGTGGGAAGGTTATTGATAAAACCCTTTCGGTTAGGCCCGAAAAACTTCAAGAACCAGAAGAGGACAACAATGATGGATCTAGTGGCGCCCCATAAAAATTTGAACCGGAACCTCTAGAAAAGCCAGTTGCTCCGTTTTCCCAACGGTTGGTTGAACCAAAATATCTCTTTAACTCTCAGGATATCTTAGAGGTGTTGAAACAAGTGAAAGTCAACATTCCTCTGCTTGATGTTGTAAAACAGATTCCTTTATATGCTAAATTTCTAAAGGACTTATGCACTACCAAACGACGAAAAAGTGTTCAAAATAAGATCTCCTTGACTGAGAAAGTGAGTGCCATCCTGAAACAAGATGTGCCGTAAAAATTCAAAGATCCCGGTTGCCCAACCATATCATGTGTAATCGAAAACTATCAAATTGATCACGCACTTCTTGACTTAGGAGTAAGCGTCAATCTGATTCCCTACTTGGTATACCAACAGTTGGGTTTGGGTGAATTAAAACCCACTCGAACCATACTGCAACTTGCTGATCGTTCTGTTTGTGTACCAAGAGGGATCATCGAGGATGTGTTGGTCCAGGTTGATAGATTTTACTACCCTGTTGATTTTATCATCTTGGACACCGAACCCATCAACGACATGAGCACTCGAATTCCCGTCATTCTTGGTTGTCCATTCCTGTCCACTTCAAATGCAATTATCAATTACAGGAATGGTATCATGACTATGTCCTTTGGAAATTTGACATTGGAATCGAATATCTTTTTCAATAACGGCAGCAACTCAGAGGATGATGACGATTTCCACGATGTTAACATGATTGATTCTTTTGTGGAAGATAGAACGCCTCTCACCTTATCCTCTGATCTTTTAGAGACGTGCCTGGCCCACTCCCATGATCTTGATGATGATATAATTAGGAAGACGTGTGCCATACTGGATACTGCACCGGTACTTGAAGTTAACCAGTGGAGGCCACAAATTAAAGAGTTGTCCCAAACTGATGTAGTGCCTCTACCGTCTAACCTCAAGCCACCGAAGCTTGACCTAAAACCTTTGCCCTCTGATTTAAAATACGCCTATTTAGGTCAAGATGAAACATATCCGGTAGTGATCTCTGCCCACCTGGAGAAAGAACAAGAGAGTATGCTCATATCTACTCTCATTGAGCATAAGAGAGCTCTTGGATGGACGATAGCAGACCTTAAAGGAATTAACCCATCGATTTGTACTCACCGCATATATCTTGAGGATAATGTAAAGGCTGTTCGGCAATCACAATGTAGACTAAATCCAAATATGAAGGAAGTGGTTAAGGCCGAGGTTCTCAAACTATTGGAAGTGGGGATCATATACCCTATATCCGATAGTCAATGGGTGAGTCCAACTTAGGTGGTTCCTAAGAAGTCCGGGATCACCATCGTAGCCAATACCAATAATGAACTCGTGCCAACCAGAGTTACTACTGGTTGGAGAATGTGCATTAACTACAGAAAGCTGAATACCGTCACAAGGAAAGACCACTTTCCTTTGCCCTTCATTGATCAAATCCTGGAAAGGCTAGCTGGTCATTCCTATTATTGTTTCCTTGACGGGTATTTAGGTTATAATCAGATTGAAATCACCCCTGAGGATCAGGAAAAGATCACATTTAGATGTCCCTATGACACCTTTGCTTACAGAAGGATGCCATTCGGGTTATGTAATGCCCCTGCCACCTTTCAGCGATGCATGATGAGTATCTTTTCTGACATGGTGGGGAAATATCTAGAGGTCTTCATGGACGATTTCTATGTTTTTGGTTCATCTTTCAGCGAATTCTTAGCAAGTCTTAAATGTGTGCTGAAAAGATGTGAAGAAAAAAATTTGGTACGTAACTGGGAGAAGTGCCATTTTATGGTTCAAAAGGGAATTGTTCTTGGGCATATCATCTCGTCCAAAGGAATCGAGGTAGATAAGGTAAAAATTGATCTTATCTCTAACCTACCTCCACCCAAGAATATCAGAGACGTGCGATCCTTCTTAGGACACGCAGGCTTTTACAGACGATTCATAAAGGACTTTAGTCTCCTCTCTCGTCCTTTATGTATCTTCTTCAAAAGGATATACCATACGAGTGAACTGAGCAGTGCCAAGAAGCTTTCACTAAGCTTAAGGGCATGCTAACCACTGCACCTATCATGCAGCCACCTGACTGGAGTCTTCCTTTTGAACTTATGTGCGACGCCTCTGATTATGCTCTTGGAGCGGTTCTAGGCCAGAGAAAAGATAAGCGGCCTTACGTTATTCACTACGTAAGTAAGACTCTAAATCCTGCCCTACTCGACTACGAAAAAGGAACTCTTAGCCGTAGTGTTCGCTTTGGACAAATTTAGATCCTACGTGATCGGATCTAAGATCATCATCTACATAGATCACGCGGCACTTAAGTATCTTCTTTCTAAGAATGATTCTAAGCCCTGCCTGATACGATGGATCCTTCTACTTCAAGAATTCGATTTGAAAATTAAAGACAAAAAGGGAGTAGAAAATGTAGTGGTCGATCACCTTTCTCACCTTAATACCTCTGATTCCCTTGAGGCGACTCATATTAATGATATGTTCCCTGATAAACAACTGTTTAGAGTCTCCCATTCACCTTGGTTCGCTGATATTGCTAATTATCTTGCTACAGGTTCCATACCGACACATTGGACATCGCAAGATAAGAAGAAATTCTTTACCAAGGTGCGTAACTTTTTCTGGGACGATCCATATTTGTTTAAATATTGTCCAGACCAAATCTTAAGGAGGTGTGTGTTAGACGATGAGCATCAGAGTGTCATCTCCTTCTGTCACTCACAGGCCTATGGTGGTCACTTTTCTGCTAAAAAGACCACGGCCAAGATTCTACCGTGTGGTTTTTATTGGCCCACTATGTTCAAGGACACTCATGAGTTTTGCAAGGCTTGTGACCGTTGTCAGAAATTGTGAGCATTGTCCCGTCGAAATATGATGCCCATGAATCCCATCCTTATTATAGAAGCATTTGATTGTTGAGGCATTGATTTCATGGGACCATTCCTCCAATCATATGGAAATTTATATATTTTGCTTGCCGTAGATTATGTCACTAAATGGGTTGAAGCAATTCCGTGTCGCAACAATGACCATCGCACAGTCATTAAGTTCTTAAAAAAAAAAATATCCTGTCGCGGTTCGGAACGCCTCGAGCCATCATTAGTGACGGGGGCTCACACTTTTGCAATAGACCATTTGAGAGCTTAATGAAGAAATACGGTATCTCTCATAAGGTGAGCACCCCATACCATCCACAGACAAGTGGACAAGCTGAGATTTTCAATAGAGAGATCAAACATATCCTGGAGAAAACGGTTAACCCTAACCGTAAGGATTGGTCAATCCAATTGACCGATGCCTTATAGGCATACCATACTGCTTTTAAAACCCCTATTGGAACATCTCCCTTCAGACTTGTCTATGGGAAAGCTTGTCACTTGCCTGTGCAATTGGAACATAAAGCATATTGGGCGATCAAAAATCTGAATTTCAATCTAGACAACGCTGGCTCGCTACGCAAACTTCAATTAAATGAACTTGAAGAAATCCGGAACGATGCGTACGAAAACTCAAAAATTTACAAGGATAGGATGAAGGCGTTTCATGATCAACATATTTTACGAAAATCATTCACGCCAGGTCAGAAAGTCCTTTTGTACGATTCTCGACTACATCTCTTTCCGGATAAGCTTCGATCTCGTTGGACCGGTCCTTACATTGTTGTTACTGCTTATCCTCATGGGGCCGTTGAGATAAGAGATCCTGACAATGAAAAGGAGTTTAAAGTAAACGGACATCGATTAAAGCCATTTGTCGAGACATTTGATTCAGAGGACATGTCCATGCCTCTAACTGCTCCTGTTTACAAGGACTGATCTCCTAGTCTGATGGAGGTATAGGTAGGTTTATCGCTTTCATAGGACTAAGATAGTTGCTTTATTTGTCTGGTTGTTTACCAGCTTTTTATTCCATTACATTATTTTATAGTTAGTCATTTCAATGTTTGTGGGTAACATTACTGCAAACCCTCACGAGACTATAACTCGTCCACTAGGGGTAACCTAGGGGTTTAAAGGCTTGTTGCATATGCTAAATGCAATCGAGAGCACCTGCGAAAGTGGTATAGGTAGGATTTTATTTTTGTTATTTTTGTTTTACTTTCTCTCTCGTACTAACCTGCTCTCTCTCAGTGATCTCTTGAAAAATCTCTCTCGATTCGTTATCCAGGTACTATCTTCCCATCACTTCTCATTTACTTTTGTTGTCCCATGTGCATTGCATGTTATATCTTTTACATTGAGGACAATGTAGATTTTTGGTTGGGGGTGGGAGATTAGGTTGCCTAATCAGTATTCTTTTAGTTTTGAGCAAAAATTGTGAAAATTTTGGGAGATTAGGTTGCCTAATCAGTATTCTTTTAGTCTTGAGCAAAAATTGTGAAATTTTTTTAAATTTTTCTGGGAACTTCTTGTGAATTCGAAGTGATTTTAACGGACATCCTTGATTTAGAATCATAAGATACGTAATATTAGTAATTTATGACTCTTGGATTCAACATCTGTTAGATTTCACAGTTAATATTGAAGTGTTAATCCAGAATTAGAAGTTATAAACATTAATTGAGTCATGACTTCACATGGTACATCTCGCTTTCACATTAAGGTTTCAATTTAATATTGAAGCGTTACTTGGTAACTACTAAGCATGTAAGGAACCAGTCTAAAAATTTGCTTGTCATGATCAGTTCAAGAAAAAGAAGATACTCAGCTAAAAAAAAAAAAAAAAAAAAAAAAAAAAGAGAGAAAGAAGAAAAGGATACCTTTGGAAAGGGTTGGGCAAATAATCTTCACTATAGGTTTGCTCCCTATAGGTGTAGATTTATTTTCCCATGGATGATATGTGAAAAAGGTCTGGATGTATAGTCCTCACCATAGGTTTGCTCCCTATAGGTGAGGATTTGAGTACCCCTTCTTGGCGTTACTCTTAATAGAAAAATCAAGGGCTAAAAGAAAGAGAAAGAATGATCTAGGAAGCATGTTTTTGGGTGTCCTGAATGCTCTTGCTGGTTACCAATGGTATCATGGAATAGAGAAGTGAATTTTAATGTTGATAAGCCGAGATTACACTATACACTCATGGATCTTAATGTTTATAAATTGTCTGATTTATGGATTAATACTTTGAACTTGATTATGAGTTTACCATGTGCCTGAGTCCAGCATAAGTAATGTCCAACATTTATAAGTTTTAGAATTATAGTATTTGGATTGTTTTCCAAAAATCACTCGAGTTCATAGAAATCGTCTTATAATTCTCAACTTATTTTTCGCATACTTTGCTCGGGACTAGCAAAATGCTGGTTGGGGTTTATGTTGAGGGTCAAATATTACATATCAGACCCCAATTATTTCCTGGATTTACGTATAAGATACCGTTTAATGGGCCGTTTTAATCGTGTTTGTGATGTAAGGTGTATTTACAAGCTTGGACTGAAATAGGTATTAAAAGCATGAATTTGACGTTCTGATGACACCAAAGGAAAGGGATGGACTCCTGGGGACCAAGATCAATGCCAGGGATCAACAAAAATTAAAGAACTGAAGCTCAAATGGCCTAAAACTCATCCAGAATGCAAGATCACATGTTTCCTACCATCCATTCGGTTCGAAACTTTATACGTGGCCTGAGGACAAGAAATTAACCATACAAGTCAATTTCAAGCCATTGGATCCCTCTGAAAGTAACCCAATGGACAGATCAGCCTATAAATCAGTGAATTGGGGCCCACCTGCTATTTGGATACGCTTCAACTTTGGTTCACATGGTTAAATTGATATAATGAAAAGGATGGATGGAATGGATTTTACATATACATCAAGGTGGGATCCACCTTACATGAATGGAGTGCACAGTGGTTGTGCACTCGCAAAGCGCCAAACCAGAAGCTCGGTCAACAAAGCTCTTGACCGAGCTTTCTTATTTCTTAAAGGAATTTGAATCCTTCTCCCGCCTGCGAAAGCTCAAACAGAGCATGCGGAGGAGTTTCTATGGGCCACCACCGTGCGTCAAAGATGTGATCCAGACCGTCCATTCGTTCCCTGAGGTGGCCACAATCCATGCCTAGGTGGCAGTTTTTCAATTGGCAGCGAAGATCTGGTTTTAATCGTTCAAACGAAAGATGAACGACTGGAGGAAAATTCAGTGGGCAACATCAAGGGCGATCCAAATATATGCTTTCCTAACCGAAATTTCGATGTGGTTCCAATGGACGGAGTAGATTTCCTCACCGACGCTGATAATGGGCGCCACCACCATCACAATGCAAGAATAGCGCAGAGGCCCTGCGTCCGTGAAAGCCGGACGCTGTGGCCAGCTGTGTGATCAAGAACGGTACCGGATGCGTGATCCACACCGATCAGAAGATGCGAAAGGTGGGTCCAACCCCATCTTTGAAACCAAACTCCAATAACAGGTTGTACAACCTTCCCGAAAATTCACCACACGCTGCTAGTTTTGCATTTTCAGCTGCGTAAAACAGGGAGTACGTAATGCTTTACGCACTCCACCAACTCCAGCTGTCCAGACCATCTCACGCAGACTTTCACCGACTGCCTACTGCTTCTATAAAAGAAAGAGAGAGAGTGTATGGAAAAAAGGAAAAGCGGGAGACGAGAAGGAGCTGGAGATTGGACGTGGGGCAAGGAAGAGAGAGAGACAGAGGTTTTTTTTTTTGTTTTGTTTTCTTTTCTTTTGAGATTTAGTTCAACCCATTCATGGCTGGCTAATCCTCCTAGCTAGGGCTAGGAGGTGAAGCTTGTAGTGAGATGGGAGATTCTATGATTTTAATTTGATTTTAATGTATGAATTGAAATTGATTTTAGTTTGATTAGTATGAAAATATTTTTAGTCTTTAATGGTCTATTGTGACTGAAATTACAGTGGGTCTACGATAGCTTTGAATATTTCTTTTTCCTTTTCATGTTTATGACGTTAGGAAGCCCTGTTGTTCACCATAGTCTCCTGGGCATGGTTGGATGTCGGCACCCTTCATAACCTTCATACATGTGATTGGTTGCTAATTAGTTTAATTCTGTTATTTTTCATAGTCTCTTGGGCATGGTTTGGTGATGGAATCCATTCTAATTCATATACCTTTTATCTCTTTGAAAACTAGATCAACGACAATTCAGTAAATTTTTATGATTCATGAAACAGGCATAAGATCTCCCTGATCTCTACAAGTGGATCCTCTGAATCCCTGGTTTCCTATCTCTGATTTTCTTAAGCTTTTGATAATTATTCCATCATTATTCCCCAAATCATAATTAGTTTAGAATTCATCTTATTCTAGTTCAAATCCTACTTAATTTTAGATAACGTACAAGTTTCAGTCCCTTGGGATTCGACCTCGGTCTTACCGAGTTATTACTACATCACAACCCTGCACTTGGGGAGTGAACATCCACGGGTGTGGCCCACCATCAGGTTTGCATGCCATCCAAACCGTTGATAAGGTCATGTAGACCTGGTTGAAGAGTAAAAACAAATTTCAGCTTGATTCAAAACTTCTGTGGGCCCCAAAAAGGATTTCAGTGGTAGGCGTTTAATCTCACTGTTTTTAATGGTGTGGGCCACCTGAGGTCTGAATCAACCTAATTTTTTGAAGGGGACCCACCTCAGAGGGTGGTCCACCTCATGGACGGCGCGGATACAAAATATACATCATGGTGGGGCCCGTACACAGGGTCGTGGGTACCTGGCCACGTCCGCCCACCGGCCCGCCGCTAGCGCGGCCTGCAACGCTGACAACATCAGCAGCAGCTGCTATCGTTGTTGTAAATTTTTTTTTGAAAAACTATTTTTTTCTGGAGTTTTTCCATGTGGGGCCCGCATCAGGTAGATCCATCCCAGCCATAACATTCTTCTGCCCAAGACCATTCAATCAAGACCAATATTGACCCTTTTTGAGTGTGTAAGAAAGATCTGGGTGGATTTCAATGGTAATGATACTATTTTCGATGCTATGGCCCACCGGATACTCCGATCAACCTCATTTTTCGGCTCAACGTCTAAAATGAGTCGGGAAAGAGGATGGGTGGCATGGGTTAGAAACATACATCGAGGTGGGTCCTGTACAAATGGCTCATCCCATAGGCTTGTAGAATCAAGCCAATATATGTGTTTTTCCTTCCATGTCCAGCGTCCAGACGCTGGACGTTTCTTCTCTTTCTCTTTTTTTTTTTTGTTTAGGTGGGCCTCCACAAGATGAATGTTACATCTAAGATGGGCCCCACCCATGGAGGGCTTGGATAAAATACATATTTCATGGTGGGGTTCATTCAAGTGGGCCACATGGCCTCATCAACATACAAGAAAATAAATAAAAAATGAGAGGGAGAGAGAGAGAGAGAGAGAGAGAGAGAGAGAGAGAGAGAGAGAGAGAGAGTAAAAGAGTGGGACACGCGTGATGGAGGGACCCCGGCACTATGGGCCCTCCGTTTTAACCATCCAATCATACATCAATGGGTCTCATTGCATATGGGTCATCTAAATAAAAGATCAACAGTGGGGATCCCTCTCCATCCAAAATGAACAGTTTATATGACCTCTTAATGCAAGAAAAGTAAACATCATGATGGGGTCCATGGAGAATGGCCCCATCATGGAATGATTTGATGATCAAGATGGGCCATTGGCCACATCTTAGGGTCCCAAGTGAGATCCAAACCATTGATCGGTTGGCCTCACCTGGCCCATCTTAGAAACATGAAAAACTAGGTTATGGAAGCACCCACCTTATGATCTACTTGGTCCGTTGGAACGCCTATCTCCTAGAGCTTCACTTTGATGGTGGAGATGGGAGATGGATGGGTAGGATAGAGGTTTTGGAAGGAGAAAGTGGGCCACACACATGCACACTTTCTCTTGGAAAAACATTGGACATGTGATGCTCTTGGTTGCTTGAGAAGTGAGATGAGAAATGAGAAAGAGAGAGAGAGTTTGTAAGAGGGATGTGAGGTGAGTGATGGAGTGATGTGAGTGGTACTTGACATGTAAAGTGGTGTAAGAGAGAGAGAGGGAGAGAGTTGACTTTAGGTAAGGGTGATGTAAGAGAGGTATGGTTGCTTGTACTTCACATAAAGTGATTGATGGGTGATTGATTGATGGGATTGATTTGACACTTTGTAGAGATTCTCTTAAGAATGTAAACGGGCGACGTTTTCTCGAAATAAACGCCGACCCACATCTCTTAGTAAGGGTATCAGATCGGTACATGAGTCGCGGTGTTGGAACCGCGGCGACTGTGCAGTCGAAATGATACAAGTCTCAGATTAAGCTGACTCAAATGTATAGGATATGACTTACGGTCATGCGCAACGTCGACTACGGGTCGCGGGTTGCCGAATTTTGACGAGAAGGATTGCGGAAAGCAACGGAACAGTACGGATTAGGATACAGGTCTTACAATACATACCGCTAGGTGGGTCTCACAAGGCAACCCCACGGAAAATAGAAATTACTATCATTGGTGGGGGCCCAACAGTTTGGGTTAGCCTACTATGGTAACGATGGAAATGGGCTTAACAATGGGCCCTGTGAAAGTTTATAACGGTGGACATTTAAACACCATTATCCTATGGTGCAGTCCGTATAAAAATCGAAATTGGATTCGGAATCATAACGAGATTCTTGGCCCTCCGACTATTTAGGAAATGGATGGACAGCGCATGCCCATTATTCATACATGGTGGGCCTGCATAAGGTGGTGGGGCCCATGGCCTAAAAATGGGTAAATGGTGTGTATATAACACGTACATCACAATGGCCTCACACATCCAATGGGCCTCATATACAATCACAAAAGGGCCTCATCTCATGGGCTTAATATACATCACAATGAGCCTCTCACTTATTCCTCAAAAACATCTCAATGGGCCTCATGCTTGGGCCCGATTTACATACATCGGGCCTCATCAAATGGGCCGCACATTTAACTCATCAAGGTGGGCCCTGCACATTCCAAATAGGCCCCATCAGATGGATAGCTTGGGTCAAACACGTTTACCACATGGGGGCCACGTGGATGGACGATGTGAATGTACAACACATTACAAGGTGGGCCTGCAAGATGGGCCTGAATACAATACACATCATGGTCGACCCCACATCCCATCGATGGTGTAGATATACTTCAAGGTAGGGTCCACGTCCAGCAACAAATGGACTGGTGGTTATAGAATACATGCATTAAGAGGCCCACAGTCCCTATCAAATAGTTGGTGTGGATATAGAATATATGCATGAAGGTGGGCCCCACCCATCCCCACCTATGGACGGTGTGGATAAGACCCATACATCACGGTGAGTCCCACACTGACGAACGATGTGAAATACAATACATACATTAGTGGACCATCGTCTACGTCCAGGGATTGGATGGTGTGAATGAAACACATACATTATGTGGGTCCCACATGTGGAGCCACGTGCCACCAGGGCAGGCCCCATGGATGGATCGAGTAGATAAAACACTTACATTGATGAGACCCACCATCCTTTGCTGGATGGTGAATGCAACACACACACACATACACACACACACACACACACACACATATATATATATATATATATATGGTGGGTCCTACGCCCTAAGACAGATGGGATATAACACATATCTCATGCAAGGGCCCACAAAGCTTGATGGCATCAATGCAGCGGCAACTGCATGCTGCGTGGGACCCACCGTCCATACTAATAGATGGTGTGGATATAAGGTGGGTCCACATGTGTGGCCCACCATAATGTTTATCTTCCATTCCATCTGTTCATAAGGTCACAAGACCTGAATTAAGATGAAAAATAAATTTTATATAAATCTGAAACTTCTGTGACCCAAAAAGGGTTCAATGGCAGACATTCAATCTCTCGCTGTCTTTGGTGGTGTGGACCACCTGAGTGTCGTGAACGGCTGATTTTTTGGGGATCCCACTTCCCAAAGGGGACCCACCAAATGCACAGTGTCGATGTTCAACATACATCATGGTGGGGCCTATGGTGGGGCCCACAGTCCTTTACTGTTGAAGCAGTAAGGATGCTGCTTGGCAACAACAGCGTCCAGAGCTGTTGTATTTGTTTGTTTATTTTTTTCAAATGTTTTTCATAGGTGGGGCCACATTAGAAGGATCTATTATGTTGGTTGGGTCCCTGGGCTCGTGACGGGCCTAACAAGCCCAATATTGGATATGTTTTGATGCACAGAAACATCATAGTAGGCCCTAATAATTTTTCACTATTAAATTAATGTTTTAGATGGTGTGGCCTACAGAGTTTTAGATTAGCTTCATTTTTCAGCTCAACGCCTAAAACGAGCTGAAAAATAGGGTGGACATTGTGGATTATATACATGCATCATGGGTGGGACACACAGAACTTGCAAACGTTAATACAACAACTTTATTGTTGATGTTCACATACACCAGCCAATTTGCTAGAGGCAGTGGGTCCTACATGACCATACATCATGGTGGAGTCCACACACGTGTGGGGCCCATGCTGCGGGCAGCAAGGATAAAATACATATATCATGGGTGGACCCCACGGAATTTATTGACATCAATACCACAACTGTATAGCTGTGGTCCCCACCGTCCATCAATACATGCTAGGTGGGCCACGATCAAACACAAAAAAAAGGAGAGAGAGAGAGAGAAAGAGAGAGAGAGAGAGAGAGAGAGAGAGAGAGAGAACGAGTGTGATGGAGGGACCCTGACACTATGGGCCCTCCCTTCCATGCATACGCTATACATCAAGTGAGTCCCATTACATGTGGGCCCACCAACTCAAAATCAACGGTGGAGATCTCTTCTCCACCAAAATGCAAGGTCTAGATGACCCTTTTCATATGAGGAAATTAAATATTATGGTGTGATCCATGGAGAATGACCTCATTATGGGATGGATGTATGAATCATGGTGGACCATCGGCCACACTTAGGGTCTAAAGTGAGATTCATACCATCAATCTAGTCCTATAAACACCCATCGATTCCGCTTCTTCTCGGCTCCTTGGAATGCTAGGGCCCTTGGCTTCAACTTTAATGGAGGATGATGAAGATTGAAGGGTGGAGATAAGAGTTGATGGGGTAGGAAGTGGGCCACACACTTGGCTTTCTCTCGTTGGGAATGTTTAGACGTCCACACCTCTCTTGGTTGCTTAAGATGGGTGGAGAAAGAGGGAGAGAGGGGGTGGTTGTAAGAGTGATGGATAGTTGATGAGTGTGAGTGATGGGTGTAGTAATGGATAGAGTGATCTAAGGGTTGACTTTGGGGGTGTTGCTTGTCTTGGAGGAAAAGAAAAGCATGGGTTTAAGATGTTATGTGTACTTTATTGATTAATTGATTGATTGATGTAATGGATTGGGTAAAGATTCTCTCAAAATTCGTAATGCACGACGTATTCCTTGAAATGAATGCGGGCCTACAACTCTTGGCTTGGGTATCGCACTGGTGTGTAAGACGCGACATTGAAACCACGGTAATGGTACAGTTGCTAAGGTACAAGTCTCAAGTTGAGTCAACTCAGAATTACAGGATGTGACTTATGGTCGCACGCAAATGATGATTACAAGTTGAGGGTTACCGCAATTCGACGAGGAGGATCTCGAGAGTCTATGGAATGATACGGTCTAGGATACGAGCCTTACACTTACGAACTATGAAATGACACTTTTTCCAATTAAGTACTAAATTCTTTTCTTCACATCTTTTTAGCACACATTTAAGATTCTTTAAACAATCACTGAAAAATGGATCAAAGACAAAGAAGTCGTCCATGAAGACCTTTAAATATTGCCCTACCATGTCAAAAAAATACTCATCATGCATCGCTGAAAAGTGGCAGGGGTATTACATAATCCAAATGACATCCTTAGGTAAGCAAAGGTGTCGTAAGGACATGTAAATGTGGTCTTTTCCTAATCTTCAGGGACTATCTCTATCTGGTTGTAGCCCAAATACTCGTCAAGGAAACAGTTAATGGGAATGACCAGCTAGCCTTTTTAAGATTTGATCAATGAAGGGCAAAGGAAAGTGGTCCTTCCTCGTGACGGTATTCAACTTTCTATAGTCAATGTACATTCTCCAACCAGTAGTGACTCTAGTTGGCATGAGTTCAATGTTTGCATTGGATACGATGGTGATCCCGAACTTCTTAGGAACCACATGAGTTAGACTCACCCATTGACTATCGGATATAGGGTATATGATACCCACATCCAATAGTTTAAGAATCTCGATTTTAACCACTTCATTTATGTTGGGATTTAGTCTATGTTGTGATTGCCAAGAGGTCTTTGCATTATCCTCGAGATAAATGCGGTGAGTACAAATCAAAGGCTCAATTCCCTTAAGGTCCGCAATCATCCATCCAAGGGCTCCCTTATACTCAATGAGAGTAGATATGAGTATACTCTCTTATTCTTACTCAAGGTGGAAAGAAATCACCACCAAGTATGTCTTATCTTGACCTAAGTAGACATATTTCAATTCAGAGGGCAACGGTTTTAGGTCAAGCTTCGGTGCCTTGAGACTAAACAATAGAGGCACTATATCAGTTTGAAGCAACTCTTCAAATTGTCGCCTCCACCAGTTAACTTCAAGTACCACCGTAGTATCAAGCATAGCACACATATCCCTAATCCTGTCATCATCAAAATCAGAGTGGGCCAGGCATGTCTTTAAAAGATCAGAGGATAAGGTCAAGGACGTTTCATCTTCCACAAAAGAGTCGATCATGTTAATGTCGTGAAAATCTTCATCATCTTCTAACCGTCTGCCTATGTTGAAAAAGATGTTTAACTCAAATGTCATATTCTCCAAGGATATACTCATAACTCCATTCCTTCAATTGATGATTACATTTGAAGTGGTAAGGAATGGGCGGCTAAGAATGAAGTGAATCTGAGTGCTCATGTTACTGATGGGTTCAGTATCCAGGACGATAAAATCTACGAGGTAGTAGAACCTGTCAACCTAAACCAACACATCCTCAATTATCCCTCTTGATACACGAATAGAGTGATCAACAAGTTATAATGTGGTTAAGGTGAGTTTTAATTTATCCAAACCTAACTATTTGTACACCAAGTAGGGAATCAGATTTACGCTCACTCCTAAGTCAAGAAGTACGTGCTCAATTCGGTAGTTCCTGATTGCACAAGGTATGGTTGGGCTACCGGGATCTTTGAATTTCTGTGGCACATCTTACTTTAGGAGGACACTCACTGTAACAGCCTGAATTTTCACTACCAGAGTATATACTCGTGCCCGAGGAAACTGATGTTTTAATTTAAACCAATCTGATTTAAATGATTTTTTTTTAAACTTGCAAGTATATGAATCAGATGTAGATGCGGTACGTATTACAAGATCGTTCTCACGAGGACTGGTTGTCACAATTCAAAATTTACAACTCTTCTTAACTAATCTAACAAATATTTGAGCTAGTGATTAAATAAACTTAACAAAAATCAATGGAAAGTAACCGAGAGCAATAGGGAAAATTTAATCAAACAGAAGACTAAGACTTTCGAATCCACCCCTAATTATCCTAACCCTTGTTTTACCTATTGATTCACCCTATTCAGATTGATATAAATTAAATAAATCACAAACTATGTCCTTGGTCGGGCACACAAAATGTATAATCCCTTAAAGCATATGGATCACAACTTTCCATCCATGGTCAAGCATGAAGAGATGTAGATTCCTGTTTCTTCCTCTATAGGAAACCTATTCATGGTCAGACACAAGCGCCTAGTTAAGATTCCACACAACATCCATATCTAGACTTTGATCGAGCTCATAGAATGGAGAAGCATGAAAATTACAGTTAAGCACACTAGAAAAAGAAACAAATCAATTTAAACCAGATAAAATCAACACATAACAAGCATTATTCAAATTACGGCTTCATCTCAGCCCTAGCTAAGAGATTAGCAATCCATAAATTTAACTACAAGAAGGAAAAATAAAATAAACATCTGAACTCCCTTCTTTCATTCTCTCTCTCTCTCTCTCTCTCTCTCTCTCTCTCTCTCTCTCTTCTCTTTCTCCTCTCCTTTAAGCCTTGGATCTGCTCTCCCCAGGCTCTGGCTCTGCTCTCCTCTGTGCCTGCTCCACCATATTTGGATGATTCGGCTCCAAGGAATGGCCCTCCCTCTTCACTCTCTTTATAACCTTCGAAAGTCGGTCGGTTGGGACTTCCGCACAAGAGGTAGTGCGTAAATAGTTGTGGCCAGAGTCGGTTTCATAGCAGGAGTTTCCGGAGGAGTTCTTTATGCAGCTTCTTTGCATAACAAAATCGCAAGTCAGTTTGCATTTGATGGAGCCTTTGGGATGCTGATATTCCCAACCTTCAGTTTAGCACCTAGGTTAGGGTCATGCCTAGCCTAGGCTCTACTTGAACGGTTCAGATCATTCAACCAATCATCCCATTAATCACACAACTGCCGCAAAACTCGGGCAGCTTCCGGATGCGAAAACAGGGGATGCGAAAGGGGACTTAAGTTGTGACATTGGTGGGGCCCATTTTTCTTCTCTTTTAATAAATCCACACCATCCATTAGATGTAGGATGAAATTTCGATCAAGAAGGGACGATTTTGATGGTCCATTGATGCGGTCCAGAGAAGATATCACACTAAGATCATTTTGAATGTCGCAAGGCAGCCTGTTTGTGGCCTCTGTATCGCACATGTGTGTACGCATGGGTGAAAAGTATCAGCATGGTTTTGAAGTTTTCAATCCCCTTTACAAGAAGGACGGCTTGGATCAGCCTTACGGGTCATGATGGAGGCCCACTAACGTCCGTAAAATGGACAGCATCCGTTCGTTACACGACTTGAAAAATGAAAGTTTCCATTTTTGAGAGGAGTCGGGTCAACACTTGTGTTGACCGCTTCAGCCGTCCGGTGCGCGATTACTGTTGCATGTATGGTATACACACGTTGCACATACAGGGCCCAATGTGATGTTGTTGAAAATCTGATCCGACCATATGATTAGTCTCCCCATTTAAGACGTTCAGACCAAATTTGAGGCAATTCCAGATATCAGGTGGGCCCCACTTAAAGAATTAAGGTGCTGATCTGACCATTGGGACACTTCCTAAGTGATTCAAAGGTTAAAATTTAATATGTATGGTTAATTTATAACTCTCATCCCATGTATGAAGTCTCGTGTCAATCGGATGGCGAAAATCATGTGATCTTGCATTTTTTACCATTTTCGGGCCTCTTTTAAGGTGAACGACTTGATTTTCTTGGATCCCTGGCATGTAAATCCGTTGATCTTGGTCCCCTGGGGTCCCTCCCTTGGTTTGATGACTTCAGAACGTCAAATCCACACTTGTAATACTCTTTTTTCAATCAACGCTCCTGATTACCCTGCAACAAAAACAAAATCAAAATGTGACATTAAGCATTATCATGTAAGTAAAATCAGGCAATAACTAGGGTTTGATATACAATATTTGACCCTCATCATAACCCCCAACCAGCATTTTGCTAGTCCTAAGCAAAACATGTGAAAAATAATTTCAGAAATAAGAGACAATTTTTGTAAACTCGAGTGACTTGTAAACAAATATTTGAGATGCGAAAATTCTGGGATTATGAATGGTGAGTAGAATTTTCTCTTGGAATAAAACTGATGGTAAACTTCATAATCAAGTTCACAATATTAATCCATCAATTAGAACATTCCAAACATTGAGTTCCATGAGTGTATATTGTAATCTTGGCTCACAATCATTAAGAGATCCAATTGGCAATTTCATATTATCATTGGTAATTAACTACATAATTCATAACAACCAAACCTGAAACCAACACTTGCCTTATAGATTAACTTTTTATTTTATCAACCTTTGATTTTTTTATGAACAGTAGCGTCAAGGAGGGGAATCAAATCCTCACCTATAGGGAGCAAACCTATGGTGAAAACTTGTCACCGTCAACCATGGGGGAATCAAATCTACACTTATAGGGAGCAAACCTATGGTGAAGATTATGTGACTTACCCTTTTCAATTCTTCTTACTGAACATTTTTTTTCAGGCTGGTTCCTTTCTTGCTTAGTGATTACCAAGTTAATCATTCAATGTCGAATCAACACCTTAATGTGTAAGCGAGATGTGATATGTGAGATCATGACTCAATCAATGTTTACAACTTTTAATCATGGATTAAAAACTCAAACGTAGATGGCTGAATCCAAAGTCATAAATTACCACATTCTATATCTTTTAAAATCACAATTATCCTTCAAAATCATAAGAAATTTCAGAAAAATTTCAGAAAAATTTCAGAAAAATTTAAAAATTTTCACAATTTTTGTTCAAGACCAAGAAAATACTGATTAGGTAACCTAATCGTCCACCACCAACCTAATATCTACATTGTCCTCAATGTAAAAGAAATAAGTATACAATACACATGGGACAACAAAAGTAAATGAGAAGTGACGGGAAGATAGTACCTGACCGAAAGAATCAAGAGGCTTTCCAAAGATATCAACATAAAAGCGAGTCAACACAATAGAGAAATCAACAAAAGCAAAATAACAAAAAGAAAATCACAAAAATAAGATCCTACCGATACCACTTTCGCAGGTGCCCTCAATTGCATTTAGCGTATGCAACAAGCCTTTAAACCCCTAGGTTGCCCCTAGTGGAAGAGTTGTAGTCTCGTGAGGGTTTGCAGCAATGTTACCCATAAACATTAAACTCACTAACTAGAAAAATGAAATGAAATAAAAGGCCAGGTTGCCTCCCAAGAGCACTAAGTTTAATGTCTTCAACCAGACAAGCAATGAAAGCAATCATGTACCATTGGCCAGTATCTTGGGAAATTTCTCAGAAGGTTTTTCAACAAGATCATCTAAAATCTCATTTTTCAGTAGGCTTGGATGTCCTGGAGCGTTAATAACCAGAGAAATTGAGGGAGCTCAGCATAAAGTGTTCTTTTTATCATCAAAAGTGTCCAAAGTATATATGATTCACCTGTGGCAGAAAAAAATTTGAAGTTAGTACACCATGATGAATTAGAGACTACAAATAGATGAAATTCAAAAAAATTTGTAGTAGGTGGTGTAGTCTCAACAAACGCCGATGTTTCACTCTGTAGTTCAATTTTCAACTCTTCCTCATTTAATGGTAAACATTCAGGATCGGGGGAAGTAAGTACTTCAGAATACGGGTTCTGTCGATTCATGACAACTGCTGAGGTATTATTTTATAAGGCATTCACTATTTCTTGTAACAAAGGATCGTTTAAATCTGCAAAATGCGCTAAGTAATCATCTAAAGAGTTGGGATGTTCAGCTAAGCATGATTTATTTTCCACATTGGAGTTGTGATGATCTGCCCAAGGAATCCATCATCTTTGAAAGCGGATGGAAGTACACTCTCTTGCTCCAACTCAGCGCAAACAATTTTATGATCAAGAAACGAAGTATTGATGTGAGGACTCTGCTCATTGATACTACTCAGAAGAAATATTGAATCGTCAAAAGTGTATGACTCAGATGGTGGCCTGAACTGGGTGGTTTCAACTTCCAGAGTCATATCAAGACGTTCGTTCATTTCTCGAATCATATCATCATCCAATTCAAGAGAGTGTCCCAAACATGTTTCACGAGAGTTTGAAGGGTCGGTTGTAATGGGCTCATCCTCCACTTTCAAATCAGAAATGTTAGATGAGAGGAGTGGCTCATTTTGACCGACCACTTAGTGTACTTCTTGATCATTGAACTGGACCATACTTGAGATTGATTTCAGGAGAATTTGGGCTGAACATTCATGATCATCATCCCAATACATATCATCGTCTAATTCCCTGTCATGCATACTTGGAATGGGATTGATTTCCTCACATTCTATTCCTAAATTGGGTGGAGGTTTAAATAAGCTGACCTCTTCATCATCATTAAAATTGAGTGTCTCATGTGAGTGAAGTGTATTTTCATCATTATATTCAAAAGACACCCATGTCTCTTCACCATTCCTTTGAACCGTCATCGAGAAGGATTCATCTGGAAATTGAACCATATGATCATTAACGCAATTCAACTCTTCATCCCGAATTTCAAAGTTTTTCAAAAGCAAGTGAGGATCACCTTCCTCGTATTGTATTTCTAGATTGGGTTGTGGCTAAGACGAACTAGATTCCATTATCTCATCATTAGTAGGGAATCCAAAGGAATAATCACGAGGATAAACAGGTTGCGGTCGGGATGAATTAGTCTCCATTAGCCTATCAATGCGTGATTCAAGTGCATCTAATAATTTTATCATGTCATAGGCTGTGTAACTCAGAGATGACTCCTCTTGGATCGTTTCTAGTGGATATTCAAAAGTAGGGAACCCAAGAGAATAATCATTATAACATGTTGTTGGTTCATTTTTTCAATTTTGATGTTTCCACTGATTATAGTCATACGGATCATAGGTGGGAGAATCTGATGGTTGATAATAGTCCTCACGCCTATAGTTATGATAATTTCAACACTCACATATTGTCTTATTAATCCATGGGTGTAATTATTCTCCCGCATATGATCGAGTAAAGACTTCTTAACCAGTGGACCATAAGATTTCGGTTGATTCTTGATGATAGTTTTATAAAAATGTTGAGACATAGGTTAATTTCTACCATAATTATTATCCCAATATAAATTTTTCTTCTCAGCATACTGACGTTCCCACTTATTCATATACATGGTGAAACCTTTACTCTGAATCTAATCCTAGGACTAGTTAATTTCAGAAAGCAATGTAGGAAAGAAAACTAACTAAGAAGCAACCTAAGAGAAATAAAACTAAAACTAAAAATTATAAATTTCTAAAAACAAGAGAAAGCTATGTAAACAAAAATTGGAAGAAAGAACTCAGAAAAAGGAGATGATGGATGTCTGAAGATTTGAGAGCTTCTCCTTTTGAAGACAATTTTATTTAATAGCTTCCTTCTTCAAATCCTGTAAAAAATAAAAATAAAAAAAATTAAATTTCCTAAAATAATGCTAGAAAAATCCTAAGCAATGGTTAGTTTCTAAAAAAAAAAAGAAAGTTTCTAATCTTAGAACTAAAAAGGTAAGTTAGTTTCTAAAAAGGGTAAAATTTCTAAAACTAGAAAATAAAAAGCTACTTGAAAGAAGAATCTAAATCTAAAATTAAAAAATATAAAATTTCTAAAAAGGAAAGTCCTAATTCTAAAAATAGAAATTAAAAACAGTAGAGAATTTTGAAAGAGATTACCAAATTAGAAGTTCAAGTCAGGACCCTATAAAACAGGAAATATGTTAGTTTCAAAAAAAAAAAAAAACTTTAACCTAAAGTTAGTAAAATCCTAAGGCTATGAATTATGATAAGAGAGAATCCTAAATCCTATTGGACCGAAATAGTCCCCGGCAACGGCACCAAAAACTTGATGTTTTAATTTAAACCAATCTGATTTAAATGATTTTTTTTTAACTCGCAAGTATACGAATCAGATGTAGATGCAGTACGTATTACGAGATCGTTTCCATGAGGACTGGTTATCACAATTCAAAATTTACAACTCTTCTTAACTAATCCAACAAATATTTAAGCTAGTGATTAAATAAACTTAACAAAAATCAATGGAAAAGTAATCGAGAGCAATAGGGAAAATTCAATCTAAGAGAAGACTAGGACTTTCGAATCCACCCCTAATTATCCTAACCCTTGTTTTACTTGTTGATTCACCCTATTCAGATTGATATAAATTAAATAAATCACAAACTATGTCCTTAGTCGGGCACACAGAATGTATAATCCCTTAAAGCGTATGGATCACATCTTTCCATCCATGGTCAGGCACGAAGAGATGTAGATTCCTGTTTCTTCCTTTATAGGAAACTTGTTCATAGTCAGACATAAGCACCTAGTTAAGATTCCACACAACATCCATATATAGACTTTGGTCGAGCTCATAGAATGGAGAAGCATGAAAATTACAGTTAAACACACTAGAAAAAGAAACAAATCACTCTAAGCCAGATAAAATCAACACATAACAAGCATTATTCAAATTAGGGGCTTCATCTCAACCCTAGCTAAGAGATTAACAATCCATAAATTTAACTACAAGAAGGAAAAATAAAATAAACATTCGAACTCCCTTCTCTCTCTCTCTCTCTCTCTCTCTCTCTCTCTCTCTCTCTCTCTCTCTTTCTTCTCTTTCTCCTCTCCTTCAAGCCTTAGATCTACTCTCCCCAGGCTCTGGCTCTGCTCTCCTTTATGCCTGCTCCACCAGATTTGGATGATTCGAGTCCAAGGAATGGCCCTCCCTCTTCACTCTCTTTCCTCTCTTTATAACAGTCGGTCGGTTGGGACCTCCACACAAGAGGTAGTGCGTAAATAGTTGTGGCTAGAGTCGCTTTCGTAGCAGGAGTTTCCGGAGGAGTTCTTTACGTAGCTTCTTTACGTAACAAAACCGCAAGTCGGTTTGCATTTGATGGAGCTTTTCGGACGCTGATATTCCTGACCTTCAGTCCAGCACCTAGGTTGGGGTCATACCTGGCCTAGGCTCTACTTGAACGGTTCAGATCATCCGCCCAATAATCCCATTGATCACACAATTGCCGCAAAACTCGGGCATCTTCCGGATGCGAAAACAGGGCGTGCGAAAGGGGACTTACGCTATGACGTTGGTGGGGCCCATTTTTCTTCTATTTTAATAAATTCACACCGTCCAGTAGATGCAGGATGAAATTTCAGTCCAGAATGAACGATTTTGGTGGTCCATTGATGCGGTCCAGAGAAGATATCACACTAAGATTATTTTGAACGTCGCAGGGCAGCCTGTTTGTGGCCTCTGTATCTCACACATGTGTACGCATGGGTGAAAAGTATCAACATGGTTTTGAAGTTTTTAATCCCCTCTACAAGATGGATGGCTTGGATCAGCCTTACGGGTCATGATGGAGGCCCACTGACATCCACAAAATGGACAGCATCCGTTCGTTACACAGCTTAAAAAATGAAAGTTTCCATTTTTGAGAGGAGTCGGGTCAGCACTTGCGCTGACCGCTTCAGCTGTTCGGTGCGCGGCTGCTGTTACATGTACGGTATACACACGTTGTACATACAGGGTCCAATGTGATTTTTTTGTGAAATCTAATCCGACCATCTGATTGGTCTCCCCATTTAAGATGTTAAAACCAAATTTGAGGCAATTCCAGATATCAGGTGGGCTTCACTTAATGAATTAAGAGGCTGATCTGACCGTTGGGACACTTTCTCAGTGATTCAATGTCTGAAATTTAATATGTACGGTTAATTTATAATCATCATCCCATGTATGAAGTCTCGTATCAATCGGATGGTGAAAACCATGTGATCTTACATTTTGGACCATTTTCAGGCCTCTTTTAAGGTGAACGGCTTGATTTTCTTAGATCCCTGGCATGTAAATCCGTTGATCTTGGTTCCCTGGGGTTCGTCCCTTACTTTGATGACTTCAGAATGTCAAATCCACACTTTTAATACTCTTTTTTCAGTTAACGCTCCTGATTACACCCTGCAACAAAAATAAAATCAAAATGTGACATTAAGCATTATCATGTGAGTAAAATCAGGCAATAACTAGGCTCTGATATATAATATTCAACCCTTATCATAAACCAGGGGTTAATAATGTACAACTAGATGCTCCAAAATCGCGTCCTATTTTTTTTTCATTTGTTTACATATAGATACATTCGTGAAGGTAACATTCATGAGAATAAAATCAGCTGTAATGATTATATAGCATCAGAGTAAAAAGAATATTCAAATGGCCTCACAATGGGAGGTTTTTTATAACATCAGAGTTCACAACCGAAGTATAAAATTAAATAGTAAAAATATTTCCTTAGTCTGTTAAGATAATCTTCTATAGGGAAGTAGTCATCTAGGTCGTCAATCTATATACCACCTGCATCAACTGTATGGTTGGGAGAGGGTCAATGCCCTACTTATAGTGAAGGTTATCCTTTAAGATTAATAATGATTTAAGAGTACTCATAAAAGTAAAGTAAGGATTTGATATGTCTTATGTTCCACTAACACGAGAGTATCAACATGCACAAATAACCTACATGAGATGCATGCTTAGTAAAGTATGTGGGGTTCATCATACGTAGTAATAATTACAATGTGGAATATGATTTATAGATAACTGACTCGACCTGCACTCTCACTATACAAATATTCGCCGGTATGGCCAATGCTACCGTGGATTTATGAGAACACCTCAGAGCGCCTAACACATGGGCTGGGTGATTTACATGCACGATTTGTTCATGGAGCGACTATTTGCGACCATCCAATCCCAGGGTGATGTGAAACTACAGTAGAGAATTACCCACATCGAGTTGTGCACCACTACCCGAAGGCTCAAGGACTTACGTGCCCCAAGAGAACGCATTACGTCTATGATAAAATATTTGAATCATTAGTTGTGATACATTTTACACATCACTTGCACTTATAGAGAATATAACTGAATCATAACGAACATAACTGAATCTTAATCGTAAAGAATATCAACTGAATTATAGAGGTTCTGGAATAGCAAGACACATGCCCAAGCCGTAAAGATAGACGACACGAGGGAAACATAATAAAGAGAAGAGTGACAATGATCAGCTCAACAAATATGGTAATGACCAACGTAATAACAAGAAGAGTGGTAAGGGCCAACTCAAATAAAGAGATGAGTGGCAGGGCTAACTCAATAAATTTAATAAGGCAAGGTGAGGCTTGTATCCATTCCTCAATATAAATTCAGAGAAATCTATTATAATTGATATGATGTCATAATCCCAAAAGGGCTAATAGATGTAATGATATTAACCAAATCAATTAATAGGATAATTCTCAAAAAATATATAAACATGAAAGGCAGGATGATTCACATCATTAAAGGTATAGAAAGACAAGATAATTCACATCATTAAATGTACGAAAAGGCAGGATAATTCACATCTTTAAAAACATGAAAAGACATGATTAATATAATAACTTAAATTACTGTAAGCTTAAAGGATAAAAACCCTCACCTAAATTATGGAAAACTATGGATGATTATCATCACTCCTTTGGATCTCGACCTCTCCTTCACTTTGCTAGACCTATGTTCTTTACGACTCAAGTCTGGAAGAGTATGATTCATCTAATTAGATTATCGCACTAATAAAAAAATAGGGTTAGGTTGTAGTTTAGGTTAAAATCAGGGTGAGTATTTGATTAGTCAACAGATCAAGCTCTGTTTTAGTCAATCCTTTGCTAAAATTTCAAGATCAATACCTGTGATCTTTGTGAGAAATTATGGATTTAGTCGATCTTACCTTCAGGATCTAAATCCCAAGCATATAAGTGACAGTTGATTTCTCTCTCTCTCTCTCTCTCTCTCTCTCTCTCTCTCTCTCTCTCTCTCTCTCTCTCTCTCTCTCTTCTTTTCTTTCTCTTTCTCTTCCTTTCTTTTCTCTTTATTGCTAGACGGCTGACCAGGATCGCTCCACTCGAACAGATCTTAATGCTACCCTCATGCTAGATCCTCTCCTCTCTTTCTGGCTTCTTTTCCTCTTATTGGTTATTTTTATAGAGGTTTATAGTCGGTCATTGTAGGCTAAAGAGTCCCAGTCCTTCTAGACCGAAAGGTGCGCGTGACAGGTTCGCACTTGGTGCGATAAGACGTGGTTTGATTCATTCCAACTTCCTACATGATGGATCTTCCATTGGGTTATTTTGATCTTGTGTTGATCCAAATGGCCTAGTGACTAATCGTTTTGGATTTTGAGATTATGGCCAGTGAGGTGTGTATGATCAGGCTTCCGACGAGGAAGATGACTTCAGCTATAGTGGCCAATTTCTTTCCAGCTTCTCCCCTTGAACTATTTCTCTTGGATGGGTCGAATTGGTCCAGGGAAGCTTGGGACAGGTCATGATCAAAGACCCAGATTGTTTCTTGCTGTGGATCCAGTGAAAGCATGCAACTGCTCATTCCTTACGTGGTTTTCGTAACCGAGATTATATCTTTTGGAATTCTCGGTGTTGTGGGGACTCACCAGAATTTCTGACAGCTTGGGTTATAGTCGGATTCTCCTTTGGTGAGGGTTGAACGATTTAGATTTGCTAGCTTGAGCAGATACGTGGAGTTTTCGGTGGAAGGAACCTTGGTGCGTACGCATCCTTCGAAAGCTATAACAGCGTGCGAAACTTCCATTTCTCGATTGATTTTAATGATCAAGTGGGGCCCTATATGTTGGGTTTTTGAAGAATCCACTTCGTCCATCATCTTTACAAGGTCATGCCTAGCTATGGCATCATATATGGGACAAATCTGAGTCTCAGTTGGGCGTCATATATGGGACAAATTTGATTCTCAGGTGGGCCACAACACATTTCACAATCGGACCCTACCAATACTCTAACGTGTTTGTTTAAGCGAAGTAACGTTTTTACATATTGGTCATGGCATCAGGTGGGGTCCATTGTGATGCTTGGTGAGCAATCCACTTCGTTCACCGTCTTTATCCCCTTATGCTAGGACACAGGGTAAAAAGGGGAGAAGTTTCTTAAACCAGGTGGGCCACATCATTGAAATAAGTGGAGATTGATACTCACCGTTAAACCTTTAGTATTAGTTGAACAGTGTCATCCATGGTGTTAGTTTTATTTACAAAATTGTCATCAATTTCTCAATCACCTTCCGGCATCAGTTATGTTAGAGTGCACCGTCCAAATGCTCTGAAACTTGGCAAGTATCCATTGTTTTTCGTGCTTTTTCCATCAGCCCAGTTTGGGTCTCGATCTCCCAAGGATATTCAATATGTTCTTTTAAATAGCTAACACACTTCATGTTTCAGGACCAAGGTTGTACACATCTGGTTGAAATGTTACCCGGTGGTTTGAACATATAACCTAAGATCTTCAAAATGACTGGATCATCCTAATATTCTGATGGCCCGTTTGGGGGATCCAAACATGATGAGCGGTCAAATGATATGCTAAAAATGTGAAAACTTGATGGTTGGTGCTTTAACAATGTATATAGGTATATGTACGATCGATTTCATAAATGGATAGACATAAAGTGGGTTTCTAGAGTGATTAGGGATAAAGCATGTGTATCATCAGATTAGAGTGTCTTATTCACATGTGTAAGTTTCTCAGATCATAGTTCTGATGGTGGGTTTAGAATATTCATAGGTGATGAACAAGATGAACGGTTCAAAATCTTGATCAGATAAGTGTACGGATGGATGTAGAGGTCAAGTAGCTAGTTTACTATGATCTAAGGGTTGAAATTCAATGTGTACGATTAATTTAGTATTTACAGGAATGGTGTAAATTTTTATGTTAAATGGATCGTGGGAACTGAGTGAACTAGAATTCAAGGGTCTAGGTTAGTGGCATTATCGTAATTATTGATAATCTAAGATTTTTGTGAAATCTAATGGCTAAGCAATTCTTTGAGAAGAATGTATATCTAAATTGTTATGGATAGGGTGTTATTTATCAATTCCTTTAAAGGAAGGTACGTACGTCAATTTACATGATGGATGGTTTTGTCTCAAAATCAATGGTCCGATGGCTTGACCTATGAATGGAAATCATTCTTAATGGATGGGTTAGTGTCAAGCCAAGAATGTAAGGCTAGGATAGCTAGATTGGTGTCGCAGACATATAAATATTATGTTACTTTTAACAGTAACGCTTGAGAACTTTCAATAATCGGTATTTAAAATTTTGAGGCGTTACACTCACTTTCTCAGTTAAGAAAATTTTCTTTTGAATATTTTTCCATCTTTTGGTCGTACACAAGTCTTTCAGAAATTTGGCATATGAAGGTACTTATTTTACGGTATCAAGTAGAGGAATATTAACCTTTACATGTTTCAACACCTCTAAAATGTCCTGAGACTTAGAGAGAGGTTTTGATCAACCAACCGTTAGGAAAATGGAGCAACTGGCTTGCCTTGAAGTTTCGATTTTAATTCTTGTAAAGCAATACTAGGTCTATCATCGTTGTTCTCTTTCAAGTCCTTAGGCTTTTCAGCCCTTACAGGAATAGATTTGTCAATTATTTTTCTACTCCTAAGAGTGGTGATAGACTTAGCTTGATCCATCTAATTTGAAGAGCTTGGATCACTTATCTCATATTGTGGTTTGGAATTAGGGAAAGGTTGGGCTGGAAGAATCCCTTTTTCTCCAATTAATTTTTTTATCTCATGCCCTTGTATGGCATTTGAAATGTCTTGAAGGGTTTGTAATATACCCTGAGTGATAAGCTCTTGGTTTTGAATATGTTTTAGAACTAGATCCTCTTGAGGTTTCACTTGATTTGGAATTTGATTAAAGAAACATTGAAGAGTAGCAGTTTATTCATTCCTCCAACTGAGATTTAGATAATTTCTCTGACTAGGATTGTATGTACTGGAGGTAGGTCCATTGAAAGGTCTTTGGTAATTATTTATGGTATTGGATTGCTCATTCAACACCTCTTGAAAGGCAGGTATCGTTGGACAATTTTTAATTGTGTGAACGTTGCAAGCACAAATACCGCAAACAGTTTCCTTAACATTATCCTTATTTAATTCCATGGCCTCAAATTTCCTTATGAGATTAGACACTTTAGTATTGATATCATCATCCTCTTTCAGAAGGTATAATCCGCCCTTCTCCTTTGATTCAGTGGGCCTAGAAGTGGTGCTTGATTTTAGGTAAGTGTCTCATGATTGTGCATTTTCAACAAGTCTATCCAAGTAGTCATGCACATCATCGACATTTTTATTCATGAATTCTCTATTGCACATTGTCTCAATCAATTGGCGCATGGAAGATGTCAGTCCATCATAGAAAAAGTGTGTAATGCGTCACATTTCAAAACCATGTTATGGGCATGAACTGACAAGATCCTTGAACCACTCTTAACATTGGAAGAATGTTTCATCCTCCTTTTGGGCAAAGTTCATGAATGACTTTCTAAGGGTGTTCGTTTTATGATGTGAAAAATTTTTCTTTATAAACTCCCTTATCATGTCATTTCATGTGCCAGTAGATCTAGGACGTAATGAATGCAACCACATCTTAGCTTTCTCTTTAAAAGAAAAGATAAAGAGTTTCAGTCTAATTGTGTCCTCAGATATGTTTAGAAAGTATAAAGTAGCTATGATCTCATCAAACTCTTTCAAGTGTAAATATGAATTTTTTGACTCAAAACCATGATATTTAGGAAGGAGTTGGATCACCCTTGGCTTAATATCCATGTGTCCCATATTCTCTGAAAAAATCATACATGAGGGCATACTCACCCCCACCGGTTGTAAATAATCTCATAGGGTACGAGGCGGGGGTGCTTGATGCACCTCATTCTCATCCTTGACTTCCCTAACTTTAGGTTGAGGTTGTCTTTTTGGTTGATAGGCTAGTTGATTTATATTCGTGACCTCAATTAACTCTGGAGATCTCAAGCGGTGTCTAGTCCTGCGATGGATAGTCAACTCCTTAACCAATCCTCCTCTAGTCAAGAGATGTCGGGTGTTGTCACGGACCCACTTGGGCATGAAACACTCGCAACCCTCAATCTCAGACTGTAACCTAAACCTAAGGGCGTGTTTGATTTTGGGAACTCCCAGGGAAATTCCCCTTAATGGTAATAAATATTTCCCTCCTCGATTGCCGCATGCTTCCCCGTAGTTGATTGGACGACTTACTTTTTTCAATGTAAAAATGAAAAATATTATGAAATATTTGTGGGTCCCACCATGATGCATATCATATATCTACACCGTTCACCCATTATGTCATATGGATTTATGATATAAGCCAAAAAATGAGGCATATCCAAAGCTCAGGTGGACCACGCCATAGAAAAATGTAAATTAAATACTTACCGTTAAAAATTTCCCGGGGCCATTGTTTCTTTTAGTTTGGGCCAATTGAGTGTTGGATCTAACTCATTTTTCTTCTCATATCTCAAAATGTTGTGATAAAATGGATGGACGGAACAGATATATTATATACATCAAGATGAGGTCCTAAAATGGCCACTACTACTTTTGAACCGGTTTCCAAGAAATGTAATTCCCACGAATATTCAAACAGGTGAAACGGTAATAATCACCCATTTCCAGGGTATTTACCGTTTCCCGGTGAAATGATGAAAATCAAACAGGATCTAAAAGAAAGAAAGGAATAGAAATCTAGAATTAGAAAGAGAGGAGAGTTGGAAAGAAGTTATTAAATTGGAAGTTCCTAAGTTAGCTCCTGCAAAACAAAACAAAACAAGTCAGTTTCTAAAAATAGAAATTTTAAAATTAGAAAGTTCCTAAAATAATAGAAAGTAAACTAGTTTCTAAAAAGGAAAAATTCTAAAAAATCGGAAATTGAAAGTTTCAAAAAATTTATTAGGAAAGTTCTAAACCTAAAAATAGAAAGTAAGTTAGTTTTTAGAAAAATAAAAGAAATCCTAGGATTAGAACCCTAATCTTAACCTAATTCTAAAACTAGCTAATCTCAGAAAAAACACAACCGTCAATCCCCGACAATGGCGCCAAAAACTTATCCACCACCCCAAGTATAGGGTTTCAATGTAGTAATAATCTCAGTAAGACCAAGGTCAAATACACATGGACTGAACCTTGTATGTAATATGAAAGTAACCAGAACTAAAACTAGAAGAAGATGTAATCTAAACCAGAAAACTTTAAGAGAAAAATGGTAAATAACTTTAACTAAAACTAGTAAAATTAAAAGGTGGGAAAATAAGGTTTCTAAGGATCCACTTATAGAGATCAAGGAGATCTATGTTTGATTTAAGAACACAACTGGAATCAGAGTCATATCTTCATCCAATTGAAAGATAATTCATTAAAATCCAAATCTAAACTTCCTTTAACCTAGTTTTCAAGAGATGAGAGGTATGAGAATTAGAATTAATTTCATCACAAAACTATACCCATAAGACAAAGTGAACAACAAAATTTAACCAATCCACAACTAATTAGAGAGATGTATGAATGTCATCCAACCATGTCCATGGGACGATGGTGAACAACAGAGTTCCTAATTTCATAATTATAATAATGAGAAGAACATGCTCAAAGTTATCGCAGATTCATTTTAATTTAAGTCACAATAAACCATTAAAAACTAAAAGCATTTCTTATAATCAAACTAGAATCAAAGTAGTTCAAGTAAACATGAATCAAAGTATAGAAAAACAATCCCATCACACTACAAGCTTCACCTCTTAACCATAGCTAAGAGGTTTAGCCGATCATAGACATGATGACACTAAGGGCTCTTAAAAACATAAAGGAAAGAAGAAAAAACTAAAAAGGAAGGATAGGGAGAACTCCTGGCCATCCACTTCTCTCTCTGTCTTTCTCTCACTTCCTCCACAACTTCACACGTCCAAAGATCTGATTCCCTTCTCGTGCTTTCTCCCTCTCCTTTATAGTCGTTGTAGGTCGGTGGTTAGGAGTTTTTAGAAACTGTTTGCCAAGGTTCTTTACGCATCAAGAGGTGGTGAGGAGTTTACTTAGCTCCCTATTTTTGTGCAGCGAATAATTGGAAAAAAAAAAAACTTGCATAAAATCTGGATTTGGAGTGGCTGACCATCTAATCCATCCAATCTGACTTCTTGAGTGTGACCTGAATCCATCTCACAGGGTTTTGGATGGTCTATGGGATCAGAGGGCCTATGGGATTCTAATGGACGGTCCAGATCGGACCGTTGAATCACGATGATGGCCCACGAGGGCCGTCCATAGATTTGTTGTCCATTCGATATGTGGAATTTCCAAATTTGAAAATAAGAGTCAGTTAGCAGTCTGTTGACTGATTTCTCTAACTCTGTGCATAGCGCATCACGTGTGCTGTGTGCGCACATGACCTAAGGTGGGGTCCACTGTGATATTCATGAGAAATCTACTTCGTTCATCCTCTCCTCCATCCAATTTAAGGGGTTAAGACCAAAATTGAAGCATATCCAGATATCAGGTGGGCCCCAAATCAGTGATTTAGTGGATGATTTGTTCATTGGGCCACTTCTAAAAAGATCCAATGGATGAAATTTTATGTGAACAGTTAGTTTGTAATCTTAAGGCCAGATATAAAGTTTTGAGCCAAACTGATGGTGAGAACCCTATGATCTTGGATTCAGGATGATTTTCAGGCCTCTTTATCTTTAATTATTGGGTTTTCTCAGATCTTTGGCATGTGAATTCTTCAATCTCGGTGTCTTAAGATCCATCCCTTGCCTTGGTGATTCTTGAGTATCAAATCCATGCTTTCATTACTCTTCTTCAATCCAATCTCTTAAATTTACCTTCCAACACAACACGATTAAAATATAATGTTAAACATTACATCTGATCCCGTTTTGAGACTAGTCAATGCTCTAGATGCCTCTCGATTCGTGAGAAAAGATCTCGATAATACCCATCAAAATATCGTCAATTATTCATCTTGTGAAGAACATCTCGAAGAAATCACTCGAGATGAAGAGTTTAAACCTTGCTTTCTAACAAGAGATGCGATGGTCGAAAATTAGCCAGATGTTCAATTCATCTCGATATGGTCGAAAAGGACAAAGCTTCCTTTACAATTGTCCAAGCATCGCAACCAGCTCTTGACAGTACCGTTATGTGTCCAAATGAGAGTGAATTACTCTAAAGAGCCATCAGAGATATTTTTCCCCAAGAGGGAAGTGACTTCTTTTTTCGCTATTAGTGAAGAAACATGTGCCCAAAATGGCCAAACCTTCAACTCGGGTGTGAAACTCTAATTATTGATGTAGAAAAGGAATCGTTGGAAAAGGTGACTAGCAATAAGGAGACTCTTTGGGAAGGACTGGGAAGTTCAGAGAGTCTTGAAATTCAAGAAGAGCAATAGACGATGATGATTGAGAAGAGAAAGGAACATATATATGCCCCTTGTCATTCGAGGCAAGAAGAATCGCTTCGAACTTTTGAGGTTAACTTTTCAAGTATGAGATTGTTGGATCACACCCGTGGAGAATCAACCCCTCAAAGCTTCAGTACAACAAATCATCTAGGGTTCTCGATAGATCTTCTTCCCTCTTGTTTTTGGAGCAAAGAAGTCTTTACTCTCAAATGATCTATAGATCCCTCTCTCCTCAACAGTTGACCCCAGGTTGTCTTCTCATGTAAGTTCTCTAGTGTGCCATCTTGACTCTAACTCCATTTGTGGGGTTTTCTTTTCCTTCTTCTGTAAATTCCCTTGCAATGATTCCCTTTTCTTCCAAGTCGGTGAATATGGATTTCTTACATTTTGGGCCAACCAAGGAAAGGGGCCTAGTGCTCAAATTTGATGGGGAACTTTTGGTGGAGGCCTTAATAGTATCTCCACTTAGGGCTTCCCATCATTTGTTAGATCAGAATATCAGCCAGCAGTTTCGCATTTCTCTTATTCTATCTCAAGAGCAATTGGATTTACTGGTTAAAACCATTAAAAAGAAGAGACGGGTTAAAGATGTTGTTTGTCAAATAGGCAGATTATTGGGAGTTGTGTTTAGGAATAGGGGTGATGATTATTATGATTTATTTCGTTTGGTGGTGGAAAAAGGCCTTTGAATCCAGTCTGAGTCTGCCTTCAGGAATGCCCCTAGGGTGTCAAGAGGGAACAGGGAGTTGATAAGCTTGGGAGTGACATCAGCGGGGATAGTCCATTCCATTCAAGGGTGGAAAGAAAGGGAAGGGGGTCTCCTGTAGTTCAACTATGAAGATTCTTTCTTGGAGTGTTAGGGAATTGGGCCGCCCTCAGAAGAGGGCAACTACGAAGAGAAGTTGTTTGAAATCTAAGGCTAAATGATGTAGGACAACTAGTCACTTGCTCTAAAAGTTTGAACTGATAGATCATGGTGAATCGATCCCTTTATATCATAGCTCAGATTCTACATCTCATGGGTTAGGACCTCGGCCGACCCCCTAATGGGCCCCAAATCACATGGGTTCCTTCTCACACAAGTGGGGCTCGCCTCACACGGGCTGCCCACCCCGAGTGTGCCCCTGCATCCCACAAGCCACCCCACTCGAGCCCGGTGTGAAAATGATCTTGTATTACTAAGAGATCATTGTTTTACAGGAAACAAAATTAAATTAGGTGAACAATTCCATTATTACATCAATTTGGGATGAGAAAGGGGCAGAGTGGATCTCTTTAAACTCCTTGGGTTCAATTAGGGGAGTCTTTGTTATGTGGGAATCGGGTTTTTGGAAAAAAAGGAAGAAAGCTTGGTAGGAGAATATGATGTAAATGTGATTTTTAAGGATATTTCTTTTGGTTTCAAATGGTTATTCATAGGGGTCTATGGGTCGACTCATTCTTCCCTTAGAAGTGACTTTTGGAAGGAACTCTCATTAACTCGAGAGAGATCTTCCTCCGCTAGTGTATTGGGAGAGATTTCAATGTTACTTGATTCATGTATGAAAAATCTTTGAGGGAGCGAGTTATGACCAGCATGCGTTATTTTTCTAAGTGGGTTTCTTATCATGAGTTGATAGACCTACCCATAAGTGAGATCAAATATTCTTAGTCGAATGGTAGGAATCCTCCAACTTTAGCTCTCCTAAACAGAATTTTAGTTTCCTTGGACTTGATTGAAAATTTTCCTTTTACCTGCCAAAAGGGGCTTCCTAAGCTAGTCTCATCATTTGTCCAATATTATTGGAGGTTGATGAAATCAATTGGAGCCCTCGACCGGTTAGATTCAAAATGGCCTGGTTAGAAATAGAAAACTTTCATTCAATGGTCCAAGATCGGTGGGTTTCTTTTGATGCTACGGGCAGACCAGCCTTTGTGTTATTTAAAAAATTACTGATGCTCAAATCTAAACTAAAATTGTGGCATAGTGAGTTTTTGGCCGTAGGGAAAAGGAGATGGACAATATTATCAATGCTTTGCAGAATTTGGACATCAAGGAGGAAACGTAGCAATTGACAGATGAAGATCTTTGATTGAGAGATATGTATATTTCAGACTATAATTCGAGAGTAAAGGAAGAAGAGATAAAGCGGCGTCGACACTCCAGGCCAATTTGGTTAAAATTAAGAATGGGATAAAAACACTCGTTGTAGCCATTGCCCGGGCGCAGGTAAACTCTATTTCTTATATTAATGTGGGTAATAAGAATATTTTAGACAAAAAAATAATAATAATAATAATAATTACGGAAGAGATTGTAAACTTTTTCACCTCCTTATCGTCCAAGGAGAGTTTTTAATCGCCCTGGCCATATTCTTTGGAGTTTTCCTCTCTCTACAGAGGATGCGAGTTTTCTGGAATCGAAAATTTCGAAATGAAGAAATCAAAGAAGCAGCCTTCTCTCTTGAAAATGAAAAATCTTCGGGACCTGACAGTTTTCAAATGATATTTTCAGTCCTTTTGGAGCTTGATTAGTCAAGAGTACAGATTGTGCTATCTGTTAGGTAACCATTGTCCAAGTCTCTGTCAGTAAATACGGAGGAATTACCATGCCATGTAAATTGATGAATTTTTTGTCTCTTGTGTGGCTAGTTACGAATTTAGAACCGACCACATGCAGGCTGCTGTACCGCAACTAGTGGTATCATACCAAGTTTTCTGCCCATGTGACAATTTTTTAGGAAATCAGTACCGTTAAAACGGTAGAACCCACTATGAATATCTTCTTTATTTAAAATCAGCATAATGAATTGTCTAAGTAGGACACAGTTGTACTTTGAATCATATGGTCCATTGATTGTAATAACGTGACCCAAATGATGATTATTATTATAACGACATGATATTTGTCCTGGAAGATCTACATAGTGAGATGTATCTTTTTCATGGTACTGATTTTCTGAAAAAGAGGTAAATTAGTGGAAAAGATGACACGGTACTACAGATTGTCGTACCTTGCTTGTATTGAGAAGTTATCTTTTCGGTTTCCAGTATACACGCGTTTCAATTCTAACAGGTGGGACACATCATCCAGTATTCGAGACCATTGGTTTTTGATTTCCACCTTGAAAGGATCATTTCCCAGAGTGTCTCAGCTTTGAAGATTCCAGTTTACGAATATTAGGACCTTTTTATTAGTTGATTATTGTCTTTCTCTTTTTAACCGTCCATCTTTAGACCGCAAATTCAATGGTTAGGGGTACCAATTGCCAGATTAAAGAACCTGTTTACACTGTGCATAGGTGCGGGCTACTTGCAAAAGTGAGTTATTTGATACTCGGGCAGAGTAAGGTGGTCCATACGCACTCAAAAATGGTATGCCAAGTTATACCTGTTACTTAAAAAACAAGGCGTCCAGATGATTGATTGAATGATACTGACATATGATTAATCGACGTTTGTTGGTAGAGCTTAGGACAGTCCACTTAACTTCATCTTAACGTCCACTGGATGTCCGCCAATCGGCCAGTTACTATAGTAGTTCTCATTACACCCATTTTCGGCTCCCATATGTGGATCAATGAAAAGTTGTTACGTGTCACTATTCCGGGTTCAATAATGCAGATCAAATTGTACTTGCATTCAACAATATTTTTTGCTTGTATTACTTTGATGATACAAATTTCATTATTAATGCGGCAGCACTAAATATATGCATGCTTTTAAGAAATTTCATTTAAGGAATAACACATAACCTTAGTCTAAATGATACGTTACCAAGGGAGCATGCATAGTAACTTTAAAAAAGATCCATCGATGATAATATCTTAGCTAAGGTTGTCCATGTGCAAGATATGGAGCTACGAAAATTGAAATTTTAAATAGGCATGACCCAAAACAGCTCAAAATTTGGGTCAAGGCCAACCCAAGCCTAACCCATTAGCAGCCATAATCCTATCATTGATTTGAATATGATAAATTTAATAACGTCATATCTCTCACAGTACTTCTAAAATGTGAAATCTTTTTAAAGACGTTTGAAGTCTTTATGGTAATTTAGAAGAATTCGAGTATCTAATTAAATTAGTTGCAATATGAATCCAAATCAGGAGAGGATTGACATCAATAGATTATGCTCATATTCATGCATCAATTGAAACCAACGAGAATGGGAAATCAAAATCTGGTGGATCCAATCCCGCTTGTTCTATGATCAGAAGAGTGAAAATAACAATTATCAGATAATTTAAATGCAACAATGACCTAACCGATTCAAGATTCAAGATGAATAGTAAAGATGGCTCTAATTGAACCTAAATCTATATGATTAGTGTCCTAAAGGTCAAAGTAGAGGAGCATCTACGTAAAAGGAGAAATATAAAGATCATCAATTTCAAATTCACAAAGATCTTCCTATTTATAATGCAAGCCGTAGCTACCAAAGATGCTAGACCATCAAGGAAACTCATCGAGGATATTGCCGCCTCAACAACCTATGAAAGGATTAGGCAATAAAAAACTCAGAGACCCACACCAAACACAATCTACAATTTCTATACTTTTATTCCAACATGGCTTAGTTTATCTTTATCTTAGTACAAATTATTGTTGTTTAGTGTTATTGTTATAGTAATGTAAGAATACATTAAATGTTCACAGCCATACTTTTTTGGATCCCAATCAACTAAGTCCTTACTTAGATGACCATAGATGACCAAAATCTTTAGTAACATTCCGGTAACCATCTACTTCGATCATTTGTTCATACAAATTCATTGGATATACATTGGTTTGTTTGTTTAGGTTTTTTTTTTTTTTTTTTTTTATCTAACTTATTTGATACTTTGTTAATTGAAATAAGTTTTACTAATATTATTAAAATCAACATTGTTTTACCATTTTTTTTCTTTCTTTTTTTTCATTTATATTCTTTTAAGAAATATATTGATTGTAATTATTAATTACTGAAATGATAAGTCCTTGGACATAAGACAAATGAATCCATCAAGAAAAACTTACCTTTATTCTTTTACAAAATTACTTGATCGTCGATTACAATCGGCAATTGAAACGACAATTAGGCTTTCGGATCCAGTCTTATATAGTCATTTCAGTATAGAGTCACTAACATTCAATTAAACATTGAATTAAGTACAACTCTGTTATACCTTATTTTTTAATCGCATACGAAATCTGAATATAAACCTTCGCTAACACGTGTGCCTCTGTTTGATGGAATTGTGCAAACAAGTGTGGATTTTGGTGCTTTATGATCCATTGAAGGTGTTAGTAATAATTTGTACCGTAGTTTACATTTATAATTTATGATCAGAAGTGTATGAACTACAAATCTCTGCCAGTGCATCAAAGTGTCTTCGTGGTAAGTGGTTCCAAATGCTGGCTTTAAAAAAATAATAATAATAAATAAAATTACTCGAATGTTGAGTACAGAAAACCAAGGAATGCTACAGTACTCACCGGAGTAAACTTTCTAATTGCACTCGCTCACACATGAAACAAGGTAAACATCTGTGGCATTCGATCCACCCATCAAGTTATCCACACTGTAGATGACATGCCTCAGGAACAATTCCAGAAGATCATCAGCTGGACCATTTAACCATCAAGCAAATTAACGGTTAAGAGGAATTGATCAACATTCCAAATTTGGGTCCAACTGGTTATTAGGTTCACCTGATTTTCGACAGGTGGCATCTGCAAAGTGGGGATCACCTTTTTAACGGCTGGCATGTCACACAAATGTGCTTTGCTTCCACTCGCGTGGCATGAGTACTGAAGAATGTACACTTAGCGTTTCTCGCATAAACACATGATATGGAAAAACCATTAATATCGTAGATTCTTTCACTGGATACCGTAAGTTGAAAATAAAATCAAATGGACGATCCTATTCACATGGAAGGTGTCGTTCAAATAGACAGTCTGATAGAAAATCGACGCAACAGGAGAAATTGATGGCTGAGATCTTACATTCCTTGTGTTTTGAATCAGTGGCCACTTCCATAGAGGACCCACGAGATGGATGGATCACTCCCACCTACCAAGCTATGGTGTGAGAGGCACTGGGAAAGAATATTGACGCAGGATGAACGTGATGAGGTCGATCACCGTCTTCCTCAAGGATAACTACTCCGAATCCACGGAGCTTCTTTGGACTCCTCACAAAGACTTCTCGAATCCACGAGGAAATAAAGCAGGAAGATAGAAATAAATTCTAATAAATTCGAAATTAATTGATGAATTTTCAAAATCGAGTTCACAACCCTTTAAATAAGAAAACCAAGCAATAAGAAAAAAATCAGACTCAAACTACAACTAAAACTCCTAGAATTCGCAACTTACTATAAATAGTAAACTTACTGTTTATAGGCAGTCATGATGTCTACTAGTGCGCAAGTTTTTCGGCCAAAAATAGTAAGTGTCTTATTTGGCTTCACCAAACCGTTCTCCTAATTATCCTAAGCACTCTTCATGTTGGACACAACTCCTAAAGCCCAACGGATGAAAAGTTATACTCAAACTAAAACTTACTATTTATAGTAAAAATAAAATTAAAACGAGGAAACGACCGTCGATCAGTGGGTTTCTCACAAATCTGGGCTGCGCAACCCGGCGTAGCAGGGTTGGTTGGCTAAAGTAGCTCGTTCTACCCCAAAATCATATATTTTACATCGGATAACTCATTCCGGATTGTGAGATACGCCCGATCTAAGGTCAGATGGTCTGGATCACTTCTGTCGCCGACCGTTCCTTTTCTGATCCATCTTGGCCATGAAATTGTCTGTGACCCGCTCTACATCAAATATCCCTTTTTCACCCAGTGGGACAGGATTAAAGAATGGACCGCCTATCACAGTGCAAATCATCGGTTTCATTCATTTTTTGGACCCGATGGGCTAATGTACCATTGATGTCATACAATCCGGGCAACACTTTGTTGGATATGTTTTTAATTCGGGATTATAGCCGTTGGGTCGGAGCTATTTTAAGTGATCTGAACCGTTGATTGTATGTGATAAGCATGTGAAAGTGACTGATGTAAATTCTTTTATTTTAAAAAAAACTTCAATATCGGAAGAGCATAGACTTCCAAATCAACGGTCCACAAGAGAATGATAAAGAGGACGGTCTATATTCAAAGGAAAACATAACAATAACCAAAGTGTAAAATGATCCAGATCCAACAGCTACAGTCCAGACACATCATATTATTCAATGAGGATCCCTTGGGTGGTTCCAAATAGATGTGGGCCCATGTGGTGTATGTATCATATCTAACTTGTTATATATCGAATGAAGATCCTCAGGTTAAAATTTGCTCAATTCAAGACTCTGGTGGGCTATAACATAGGGAACGTGGGAGAAGGCTCTCACCCTTGCTTTGAGTGGGGCCCACCAAAGTTGCATAACGGCTCGATTTTTATCCTAGCCCTTCATCTAGCCTAAATGGAGGGCTTGGCAGCCTGCATTTCTATAAATGACATAATAGTCTGACACGTGTGGTGTGATCGCTCAAGTGGACCACACCACAGGATACAACTGGGATAATGATGTCTACTGTTCAAATCTCTCTGGGCCCACAATGATATTTATTTTTGATATAAACTGATGGTAACGTCACAAAGACATGAATGAAAGGAAAATAATAATAAGGTCACAAAGACACGAATGAAAGGAAAATAATAAAAATAAATACAAGATTTCCTGTAACCTCGGGCACAGAGATATTAGATATACATGTGCGTTTCTCTGTGCCCAGGTCTATATGGGGCCCACAGAGATGTACTTAACAAATCCGCTCCGTCCATATGTTTTGAAAGAACGTAATAGGGCACAGCTAAAAAATCAGCTAGATTCAAAACTCAGATGGGCCACACCAATGAAACAGTGGGAACAAAAAAGTCCACCGTTGAAACATTTCTGGATCTGATGACCATGATATTTATCTTACCGTTCATAGGTTTATTACCACTCAGATAAACTGTAGCAACAAATATCATTTTGATACAAAACTTCTGTCATACCCAGGCATTCAATCCAACTGTTTCGCGTGGTATGATCCACACGAGTTTAGATCTACCTGATTTTCAGAATACTATCTTATTATGATCTTTCAAGACAGATGAAAGGATTGGATTTGTCAAATATATGTAGGCCCCACACAGCCCTGACACAAGAATATTACTATGGCCGGGGTCACCGGTAATCCACTTCCGTTACATGATATATCTTATCTTACAACGGAGAGTGGTGCACACAATCCCACGTGTCAAGATCATGGTCACGGTACATTCTGTTGGGATATGGAGTTTGAAAAACTATTTAAATAAAATAAATTTAAATTAAAAAAAAATAAAATTTATCAATTTATATAAGTCGACGCGTGACGTGAGTCACTTGGCTTGAAATCGAATTTGCTCCCCTTAGACAATGTCTCAAGTACAATAGATTTTTAAAGTAATCGACATCCAGGATATAACGACTATAACCCGGTCTTAGTAGTGTACTCACTGTACACGGGCTCGAACTACTTGTAGTCTTAACCTAAATTAGAAAATACTTAAACAAAATTTTTAAAGAGAAAACCAATTTTTTAATCCATCTTAAAATCAAAAAGTAGAAATTTATTTATAGACTCTGAAAAGACAACCTTAAGAGTGTAGAGACACCCTTTCACAAAGAGTTGTGACTATTGGGTTTAAACCCAAGTGGTGCGACCCTTACGCTTCAAAAGACACAACTTTTCAAAATAAAATATGAAAGGATGCAACCTTTCAGACTTCAATGAAAAGACATATCCATAGGGCACCTATGGGCACAGGCACAACCCATCCCAATTGATATTTTGAAATACTAAATTATTTTTAAATAATTTAAAATACAAAAATCCCCCACATGTTTCTAAATTTTTGACATTTTGGGTTACGATGGAAGAGTTGCGCCATGGTGCCGGTGTCACCATAGACCTGAACCGACATTAGAGTAAGCATGACAGGTTTACAGGAATCAGGTTACACCATATTCTTGAACCTGATTCCTTTTAATATAGATCACAAGTACATGTCACTCATACAACTTTTTCGCTATAAGTGATTATGCGGTTCGATGCATTTCGGCCATACAACATTACTTGAATTTCATGAGTGCTTTAAAGATTCTCCTAGATTCTCATAGAAAGCAGCCTCCACCTCCACACCCATATAGGTGAATTCCATCAAGTGTATGCAGCAATTGGGTACACCACCAAATATATGGCTATGGATTCTTTAAGAGTTCAAAAACTCATCATTCTTCATTGTTGCTCGCACTATATACCATATAAGGGGCTCATTTACATCAGTGCAATCGTCTACCTCGTGTCTTGTTGTTTACCCATTGAACCTATCTAATAAGATCTCTATTCGTATAGGTGGTGTTGCTAATATTAATAGCTCATATATTAGGTTCAACCCCATTCCCTTTGATGTATCATTGACTAATCTTTTAGATAGTCATTTTGTCATGTCCCAAACCCGAAAATCGGATTTACATGAATTTCGATTGCCGAACCTAGTGCCGACAGCCTCTATAGTACCCCATTCTCGGCTTCCAATGTCCATATGCCAAGTTCCGATCCTGGGATCCTATAAGGAGAATTTTTCAACGTACATTTGTCTCATAAAAACCATAACCACAAGTATACCCAAATCTAAAAGCAACGTCATCATCACATATCCACTAATATAAACAGTTAAATACAGTGCTAAAAGAGAAATACATATGTTAAAAATCAAAGCTTCATCAGTCTGCTGCACGCTCTAAGCTCAATGTTGCTGCAACCTGACACCACCTGCACACATCTATGGTGCATAAGCTTATAGAAAGCTTAGCGAGGGTGAAAGTGTGTGCACAAGGCAAGTGTCAAGTAAACAATATCAGAGTAATTAGAGTAAGCGAAAGTACTGATAAGTCCATAAGTCATACAATATCAGGGTACATAATGCAAATGAGGAGTCAAGGCGAGCCAAATATTAGATGTTGAGGATACAATGCCATAAATCATACAATATCGAAATAAGTAAAAATATACTGATAAGTCTATGAGTGTCATCAGTCGTACTAAGGCTATGTGATGCAAGGTATGAGTACTAATGGCCATATGAATGCAAAAACATGGCAACCCAAAATGCTAAGTATTGTGAATGCAATGTAATATACGGTGCGAATGAAATGACCAAGCTAGAGTGCAGTCGAGATGATAGTACGTAGTATCGCAGGCTATGGGGTCCATCACAAGGGACTTATATCCAAACGAGTCCCATACCTAAATTTGGATAGTTAGACTAAATGTGGTGAACTCCTGATCTCAGGTTAGTCGCGCACCCAACTGAAATCCTAGCCATGCGAAAGTACACAACAATTAGTTGTGTACCACCAGCCCGAGTGGATAGTGAATGAAACGAATGCATGAGTATGCAACTCTCACTCAATAAGTCCACATATCAGTACGGTTCCTCTCAAGGATTATCACTGGAGTTTAGTACACTCCACGCCATCTACCGCCCCATCAAGCACACAATTGGGTAAGTGGAAGAGACCTCACTATCCGCCTGGCCAGTAGTCGGCCAATACCTACCCGGCTCGTCGATAGCGGACCCATTCCTCAAGCTGGTCAAACTTAGCCTAGCTATGCCTACTCCCTCAGGCGGATAAGGCCACACTCCCTCTCAACCGACCATGATACAGTGGGAGACGCGGCCTCCTAGTATTTGGCAATCGGGCGCTCATGTACATCCACTCAGTCTCAACGTTGGGGCGTCCTCTGGTATCAAGAGGGTTTTAGAGATTTTCACCTAGCGCCATCTATGGCAGCCCGATGCTCGAACCAAACACTTTCGGTGTCCCATATGACCATTCACGATATGCGTGTGAAGGCTATGACCCTGATGTCGCCAGAGCGTACAGTAATCACAACCCACAATGCAAATACATAAGTCATACAATCCAGTCATGTATCAATCTTGCGCATACCGTGTGCTCATGTGCGATAACCTCCGCCTATCAGGGAGTCTCATAACAATCTGCTCAATGATATATGCAATGGTTAACCACATCTCATAACAAACATGCAGATGATGCGTATGGGTATGTATTATGATGCTATGCGGTGACATACTCATAATCTGTATCAATAACCGGCATCGATAATCAACCTTGAAAATGTTGACATTTAATCAACATTGCTCCCAAGGAATGACCCATATAGAGCCTAACATACAATGGACTCATGGCCTCACACCAGGGTCAAATATATAACACCATGGGCCTCACTCAAGAGATTAATACACATCATGATGGGCCTCACTCATGGGTCACATATACATCAAGTGGGTCGCATCTCACGGGTTTATTATACAAGGCAATGGGCCACTCCCACGAGCCTAATATACATCAAGTTGGGCCTCATCATATGGGCCAAAAATATATCATAATGGGCCACCTCCCATGGGCCTCGAATACATCATAATGAGCCTTAAACATAGGTTGAATACATATCACAATGGGCCTCAAATACGGGCCACATGTACATCACACAGGTCAAATACACATCACAATGGGCCTCAATCACAGGTCGCATCACATAGGTCTCGACGATCAGCCTTAACAATCGAAATCGAAACTCAGAATCAACCTCGACACTCAGCCTCGACAATCAGAATTGGCCTCGATACTTGACCTCGACAATCGGAATCAGCGTCGACAAATTAGAATCGGCCTCGATACTCGGCCTCGACAATCGAAATCGGCCTATCAAAGGGCCTAAGGGAAGGTCGTAATGAGGAAATTTAATCATCATTGCCCATCAATGTGGACATTCAACCAACATTGCTCCCAAGGAATGAGCACACAAAGGTCTAATATACATCGCAATGGGCCTCATCATATGGGTCGGGTTACATCACAGTGGGTCACAACTATAGGCCATAAATACACCACAATGGGCTACATCAAAATGGGCCGAAAATATATCACAATAGACCTCACCCATGGGCCTCGAGTACATCACAATGGGCCATAACCCATGGGCTTCAAATACCCAATAGGTGGGCCCTACACATGGGCCTAATATACATAGCAAGTGGGCCCTGCATGTGGGCCTCATACACATGAAGTGGGCTGTATCAATAAGCCTAATACTTTAAAAAAAAAAAGAATCATATCGAAAGATCATCTGAACCACACCCTAAATAGCGACAGAGATGATGATCGTAAAATCATCTGGAGCATACCACAAATAGCGGTGGTGATAATGTTTTCCACAGCTTAAAATTTCCAAGGCCCATCATGATGATTATTTTCTATCCAATCTGTTCATAAGGTCACAAGGGCCTGAACTAAGAAGAAAAATAAATTTCATATAAATCCAAAACTTCTGCATTCCCAAAAGGGTTTCAATGGTAGGTGTTCAATCTCCTATTGTTTGCAGCATAGTCCACCTGATAGACAGCATGGATATAGAATAAATACATCAATGGTGGTGGTGGGGTTCATGTACGTGGCCCACAAACCTAAGACGAGCTTGTCAAATGAATGGACAGTTCAGATATAACACTGGCGTCACGGTGCAGCTAGCACTATCCCAATGCATGGACGGTGTGAATGTACAAAACATAAAGGTGGGCACCACGTCCAACCTGATGGACGATGTGAAAGCCACACACGCAGGGCCCACTGTTTCAAATGCACGGATGGTGTGGTTACAACACTAAATCATGGTGGGCCCCACCTACCAAGTGGATGGACGTTTTGAATATAACAAATACCTCATGGTCAGACCACTACCGACGTTAATAATACAACTATTTAGCTGGTCGTGAGGTACATCTACCCATCTGCTTCCATTTCCCATTTAGATGGACGGCTAGGGATGTAACACCTACATCAGGTGTGGCCACCGTATATTAAATACATCAATGTGGATCCCACCTACACATGTGGGGTGGGCCACGTTCCACGGCAATGAATAAAATACATATATTATGCTGGCCCTACAGCGCTTGCTGACACAGAAACAGCAGCAGCTGCGTGTGGGGCCCATGGATGAACGATGTTGATATAACACATACCCATGGTCAGACGGACCCACACGACCCACTGACGTACACTAGCTAATCCCCATTTAGGCAGGTGGGTCCCACATAGGGCCCACCATATCTACTTGAGTATATAAATATATAATATATTATATTAATAATATTATTATATTTATTATTCTGTTTTTACACAGACCAGCGTCAAGCGAATCACCGTCTAGAGATTGGACGGTGATGGTGCAATACATAGGGGTGGGTCCCACCCGTCCAAGGTGTTGGATGGTATGTATACAATACATACATCAAGGTGATCCACCGTCCAGCACATCTAGACGGTGCAGATAGGATACATATATCAAGGGAGCCCACCGTCTAGATGCTGGACGCGTGGACAAGGCACATATATCATATCAGGGCCCCACCGTCCCTTGTTGGACGGTGGTGGATGGTACGCACATAGCAAGTGCGTCCAGCACCGATGGATGGTGTAGGTATAACACATACGTCATGTGGTACCCATAGGACTTGCTGACGTCGACAGTAGCAGGTGCTGCAAGACGGCTCAGATATACAACGCATATAAGGTGGACCCCACCAGCAATTTTAATTCAAGCAAATATATGTGTTCTCCATCCAACGTCCAGGCAGGATAGATGGCCTGGATGAAGCACAAACATCAGTGCGGCCCACGGTTACTGACGCAATACAACAGCTACATGGCTGCGTGGGTCCCACCGTCTCACACCATGGACGGTGAGGATCAACATCAAGGTAGGCCACAAAATAATAAAAAAAAGAGAGAGAGGGAGATCGGTAAGAAGGGGAGGGACCCCACCACCATGGGTCCTCCCTAAATATAAAGCATACATCAAGATGGGTCCCACCATATGTGGGCCCTTAAATAACAAAATCGACGGTTAGATCACCCACCGTCCACTTCTTCTTGTTCCCTTAGCTTCCTTTGCTCCTTAGCTTCGATCCTTATAGAGGAGATGAAATTTTGATGGTTGAGATGAGAGATGAGAGAGTGGGAAGGTGGGCCGCACTAAAACTTCTCCATGAGAGCTTAGAAAGCTTAGACATGTGGTGTTTTTGGTTTCTTGGAATTGAGCTTGAGAAATGAGAGAGAGAGAGAGACTTGTAAGGAGAGAGAGATGGGATGGAGTGATGGATGGGAGAGAGAGGGATGGGTGGTGTAAGAGTTTGTTGACTTTAGGGGTAAGTTGTGTAAGAAAGGGTATGGGCATGTGTAAGAACTTTTAACTTTTAGGGTTTGCTTGGGAATGAGTGAAATGTGATGTGTACTTGACATGAGATGTGATGTGGTTGATTGATTGATGGGATTGATTTGACATGTTGTAAAGATTCTCTTAGGTTTTGCAACGCATGTTGTTTTCTTCAAACTAAACGCGGTCCCAAATCTCCTGGCCTACGTATTACCTCGGTGCACGAGACACTGCATCGAAACCGCGGCGACGGCACGGTCAAAATGGTACACGTCTTAGGTTAAGCTGACTCAAATCTATGGGACATGACTTAGGTTCACGTGCAAACGTCGATCATAGGTCGCGGGTTGCCGAAATTCTACGAAAAGGATCGCGGGAGTCGACGGAACTGTACGGATTAGGATACGGGTCTTACACATTCGGTCCGAGGATTTATGACCCGTAGGCCTTTTACCTCTACTCATCATTTATCCATTAGACCTTCGCCTATTATGAAAAATTAACCATTGTTACCTTCTATAGGAGTTAGGTCATGTCTTACTCCCAATATGGCTGATCATCCTTTCGGACTAGCTACGGATCATCACCTTGATAAGCTATTGCTTAACCATCCAGCTACAAAAAAATAAGCCTCTGCTTAGGCGGAATCCTCATTTTGTTCCTCAGTCAAGTCTTTGGTAGTCAGTTGCAACTTCTTTGGCTATTCATATCTAAGTCAAAGCATAACGAACTCATTTCTAACCTCTCAGAGTCAACAATTACGATTTCATCAAGCAACAGATACTGAGCATCACTTTTATTATGATAGTGGACGTATCACTGGCTCTGAATATAATCAACTTTTTTAGCCTTGAATATGCTCTTACCATTCAACCAACATCACTAGCCCAACAGTCAACCAACTGGCTATAAAGTCAATCGAACTTATTGCATCTACAGTACAAAAAGGCTGGAGTAATATATCATGTATATGACAACTGAAATAGAGTATAACCTTTATGTTATTATATTGCAATATTATCATGTTATCACATGTTCCCTAACACATGAAAGGTTGTCAAATGTATCAATTAGTAATTAAAATTCAATACAATTAATGGATATTTAACAACTGAATATGGAAGACAAATTTCAAGTTCATTATCAAGTATCTTGATCGAGGGATTGAACAATGGTCTCCATAGGTGCATAAGTTTGCCCATTAGATACATTTGTTGATGGTAAAACAACATGGTTCATCAAATGAACTTATATTCTCATATGAATACTAATTTCAAATGTCCAAATCTAACCTCCAATGAAAATAAAATATAACATAAGAATCTCATTGATCCAACAATCATCTTTGAATTCAAATCACTAATTATATTCTTTCTAACCATTCATTTAATGGCTACCAATTTGATCATTAAAATATACAATATGTTTAATTCCAGACACCTTGTCTCAAAAATCTACATGTCAATACAAAACATATGCATATTAATCCATAGCATTCAATATTTAGTTTCCTTAGTGCAAATCTTTAATTTTATATCAACACATTTATCAAATACTTATTGACTAAACTTATACTCCATGGGTTAAGTGGTTTATCTAAATGCATCTAAGTGCACCCCCATAATTTCATATTTTAGTCTCGATAGATATATTTATGACCCACTTGATAAACTCATTAACCAAGAGTTAAGAGAAATCGTTTGTAGGAACTATCATATGAATTGACTGGATAAGATATGTCCTAGATTGACACATGATCGGATGAAAATAACATTTCTTCCGTCTTTCTAAGCAGGTAATGTTGTATAGAAAATATGGTGAACGATGCTAAAAGTGAATGTAACTTGTCTCATAAATTAAGCATGCGTACTCGTCATCTTATCAACAACTTTATGTATAAAAATAATAATATGAACCATTTATAGAAAAGTATCGATAAGTGTGTCAAACAGTTAAGTGATATGTGCTGATAGTTCGTCTATTATTGGACTCAATATTCTATATTACTTTCTACATAATAAAATATAAGTCAGAATTAACATTGAATTAAGGTACATTCACTACTTGAGAAACTCAAGTCACCATTTACTTCATAGTAAGTGAAATTTCAAAGAAACAAGCATTCATATAATATGAGTTATCAAGTACTTAATATTCATAAAAGTAATACACATGCAAGACCTAGACCTTTCATCTATTGGGCCCGTAAAAGATAATATTTTAAAAATATACTAGCCCAATCATCCCACATGGGCTAATATAATATTTATATAGATTTATAACTTTGGAACATTGTAGTGCATCTAATTACATAATCCCCACAATTTAAAATCTTTATAAATGAGATCTTTTCCACATATTTACAATTTCTCAGTGTCTATGTATCAAGAGTCATACATTGTTTAATGTTTCATATTATAATGGGAAGGATATATTTTGTACATGTAACACATAAATGCAAGACTTGGACATTTCAATCATCAATCCACATAGGATGGATCAAAGGCCACAAGATACATGCAATGATAAAAAAGGAATAATGTGCGTTATCTATAGATACATAGTGATAAGTGAGCCCATGGTTTGATAGACTTGGCCATTAATATGATCCAGTTCAATATAACATACTCATTTATTCCTCATGTGTACTCATTATCATAAAGTCATAAAGGTCATTTATAGTAATGGTTGGTCTAAATTATAACTTAATTTTTAGGTCATTATAAATACAAAGAATGACCCACTAATGAACTGCTTATGTCAAAAACATATGTGCAATGATGCCTTAATGTGAAACCGTGTATTTTACTGCATTTCTAAAGATCAACATCAATATAAATATTCATTTTATATATGCACATCAATCACACAAAAATCAACTTCTTAACATGCACTTGATCAAAATGACATGTTATATTTGTTCTAGCACAAACAATATAGTAGGCCTCATCTTTTCACAATTCGGATCATACACTCTTATACCACCCACCATCAGTCGCCATCAAATATCTTTTCAAAATCTTTCATCATAAAGTAGACAGTAAACCATCCATTTGCAGTCCATAAGTTGGACATATAAGATTGTCAATTGAGAGAATATTTTGTTGACACAAATTATACATGGTACGACACATTAGCTGAATAGTCTTGATCATTAAAACTGGGCTCGAATTAGATTATCCAAAATATAGAATTATAGAGTACATGTGTATGAATGACAGTGCTATGCTAAAGTAGTAAAATGTTACCAATGAGAACAAACTTACAAGAGAATAAACCCATGTGCAGTTAAGAGAGATGATTCTAACCGACATTAAAAAAATAACCCACAACTATCCTTTGTCTTTTTTTTCCTTTTTTTTTTTAATTTTATAATTTCCACCGTGAATATCCAAACAGCAACACATGTCCAACCTATAGAGATCAAGAAAACTCTTTCATATAAGATCTCTAATTTTTTTTAAAAAAAAAAATTAAAATTAAAATGGTTATAACTACCTCCCTTCTCCATCTTCTTTCAATTGCTAACGACTGATGGTACCGTTGCCAACACATAAATGATTTCATTTACACCCAACATATCTTCTTCATCTTTCCATTGTCCTCTTTGCGTCACATCCACCATTATTATTAGATATCGAAATGAATTCATAATTGGAGATGTAATGTATTGGCCACAACCTGACTCGAACGTTGGATCATACCATGTATAGAACTTTTGGAGGATCATAGGATTGACAAAAGACGTGCTCAAAATAGTGGATAATTGCAAGTGGGGCAACAAATTAAGATCTTGTAAATCATATTTAACAACTTCCATACCACAATATGATTATCCAGACCATTCATCTAACAATTCCCACCATAAACAAGACATCAATATTTATGATATCGTAGATCAAACTACAACCTAAAAGAGTTAAAAACTACAGGCTGAAAAGAACTTTCAAATGCAATTTCACATGAAAGTTGTCCATGTTGAGGATATTTGATCAGTTAGATTTTTTCTTTGTGTGTTGCACTTGATGAAAATAGTGTTCGTGTGTACAATACCATCATTGGTTCACATGGTTCCCACCATTATGTTTTAAAGATTCTCTGTGAAAGTGGCTCTCCTTTGTTTATGCATGTATGGTGGTTGAAAACATTCCTGATACTTGTGTCCCACTCTGATATATCCTAGTTTTAAATAAATCCGGGATCAATCCTCATTGTACACAGATGGTGAATGATACCTACTTAGTGTGGCACCACATATGACTTGATCTTGTTGTGAGTGATAGATTGGCATTGTCAATGACATAAACATAAAAGCAATCAATAGGCTATAACACCAGTGCATGCATAACTTTAAGCCTTTTAGATGATTTGCACAGGTGCTCCAAAGAATACGTACAACAAATATGTGTAAGATCCTAACCATTAGATGGTATATGAGGGTTCCAGATTATATGGGCCATGGCTCACAAATCAGGTTGGTGTGGTTTTCTTTTAAGCTATTCCAACAAGATAAATGCAATCATAATTTTTAAATAGTTTTTCAAACATTTTCGATTTCAAGATTGTTGGGATATGAAGTTTGAAAAACTATTTAAATAAAACAAATTTAAATTGAAAAAAAGAGAAAACTTATCGGTTTATATAAGTTGAGGCGTAACGTGAGTCACTCGGCTTGAAATCAAATTTGCTCCCCTTGGATAGTGTCCCAAGTGCAACATGTTTCTAGAGCAATTGACCTTCAGGATACAACGACTATGACCTGATTCTAGCGGTACACTCACTATACACGGGCTCGAACCACTTGTAGTCTTAACCCAAACTAGAAAATAAACAAAAATTTTAAAGAGAAAATCAATTTTCTAATCCATCTTAAAACCAAAAAGTAGAAGTCTATTTATAGACTCTGAAAAGACACCCTTAAGGGTGTAGAGACACCCTTTCACAAAGAGTTGTGACTATTGGGTTTAAACTCAAGTGGTGCGACCCTTAGGCTTCAAAAGACAACTTTTCAAAATAAAATATGAAAGGATGCAACTTTTCAGACTTAAATGAAAAGACATATCCATAGGGATCCCAATGGATATTTTGAAACACTAAATTATTTTAAAATAATTTAAAATACAACACATTCAAACTATCCACAACTAACGGTTGTGAACAAATTCGAAACACGTGATAGCACCAGCTTTATTTTTGGCATATGTGTGGCATTTCTTTTGCAAGCTAGCCTTTGGGACTGCCACATTTATTTATTTATTTATTTTTTTAAAGGGACACTTGCACCATACTACGACAAGGTAGGATATTAATTCCCAAGGAATAACAGGATCTCTACCCAATAAATGCATGGTATAATCAGGTTTTCAGTTTTCAGTTGGATGACTGAAGCTCGTGGTCCCAGCATGGATGGATGATGCATGGAAAATTGGAAATCCTCATTTTATTATTATTATTATTATTTTATTTTAACCACATGCGCACACACCCCACACAACCACGCTAGTGGAATTTCAACAGTTTTGCATGGAAATCCTCCTAAGCATGGAATATCCTAATCACTAATCTTAGGTATTAATTGAACAAGGAATGTATGTGAAAAGATATTTTTTTACTACTCTTATTTAAGAGGGCTTTTTAGGTTATTTACATGCATTTAACAGTTATTTTAATATGCTGGAGCATGTTCACCTAAGTCTATGGACTCAGTCCAAGCAAAAGCTCTATAGGGCCATTATGATATGTGAGTTTTATCCATGTTGTTCATCCATTTTTTCAGACCATTTTTAGGTATGAGCCCAAAAATGAGGTAGATCCAAAGGTTAAGTGGACCACACCTGAGGAAGAAGCTATGATCACGATTCCCACCAATGAAACCTTCCTGTGGCTCATTGTGATGTTTATTTGTCATCCAACCTGTTCATAAGGTCACACAAACCTGGATGAAGGTAAGACACAAATGTCATATTAATCTAAAACTTATGTGGACCCCTAGAGGTTTTTCATGGTGGGCATTCAATCCCCACGGCGTGGTCCACATGAACCTTAGATCTGCCATATTTTTTTGTTCATTCTATAAAATTATCTGAAAAAAATGTATGAACAGTGTGGATAAAACCCATACACCATGGTGGGGCCCATAGAGCCCTGCATGGGGCAGGACGCAGTCCACTTCCATGGACATCCAACCAAAAACTTCCAAATTCACTTGGGAATCCATATGATGGTTAGACCGGTCTTATTTTTTGGATATTCCACCTTATTAATGGTCCAACCCTTTTGGACGGAGCAAATACCGTGCTAAAATTAAAACAGGAAACCCTTCGGACAGATTGGATTCTATGCAAAAAATACAGAAGACCCTACAAGCCATCCTTTTCTACTAACAATGCAAAGGATCCAACCTCCTTTGACCAGTCTAGTTGACCTTATCACGCCCAAAATTTCAAAAGTTTATTGGTCCTTTGACCAATTTAGCTGACCTCTGGGCCAGCCGAGTGAGCAGTTTTTACACTTATACATAGAGCACGATTTTCAGAGTTTGGCATCTAATTCAAGCAAAATCAAGACACCACTCTAAGATATAAGTTTGTGATTTTCTTAAGCTATTTAGTGCTCATTTTATATTCTCTTTAATTAGCTTTTTGTATTTGATTTTGTATTCTACATTCCAATCTTATTTGAAGAAGGGATTAAAGTTTTTCTGTTTCTTGGAATCAAAATCAAATCAAGCTAGCCCAAGGTGATTTAATCTAAAATTCATTTAGAACTTAGAATCATTTCATAAGTGAGTGTGAACATTGAACATCTATGTTGAACTTCTATTCCGAATTAGTTCTACCGAGCTGCATCAAAGGAGAATATCCAGATAAGTATTTTTCTGTTTTGTAAATCAATTATTCCTTTGGTTTCTTTGAGATTGTGCCAGAAAAATCTCTTTCTTTTGGTTTGTCTGATGTGATCTAGAAAACTCAGAGTGTGGAGTTTTTTGAATTGTGTAAGCCTACTTGAAAGACACAATTGTGAAGGTTTTAGGTGAACCTTGAAAAACCTATTTCATAGTGAACGCTAATATCCACTGTGTGAGGATATTAAGAGTGGTGTAGTTGTGTGGCTGTTTTTCTAAACAGTTGGTATACACATTAGTGAACCACTATAATTTCTGGTCTTGTGGTGAATGATTGATTGTGGCATTATGTAGATGTTGTAATTTTCCTTTATGCTTTTATTGAGAATGTTCTAATCTTTTTTATGTATGTGTGGGAATGCTATAATAACTTAATTTCTTTCTTTGCTATTATATTCTTTATTCCTCTGTATCAGTTTGAGATTTTAATACACAGACTATTCTAGGAATCAGGTTGTGCTACCATAATCCATTGGTTTTTTATGTAAGGTTGTCATTAGAACAACATCTGTATCAACCTCTCAATACTTGTACATGTGATGTTGTTATTCATTTTTGCATTGTGGGATTATTTAAGTGCTATCTTTATTTAAATTTGTTTAAATTTCGTATTTAATTTTTAATTTGGCATAGTCCTATTCACACCCCGCTCCCCCCTAGGACTCTTAGCTCGGTCTTTTCAAGTGGTATCAAAGCCTAATAGCTCACTTTAATTATTTTTCGATCTGAGCTTTTTAAGATGTCAAATTTTGATAGCCTTTCAGTTATTAGGCCTCCACCATTTGATGGCTCCAATTATACTTATTGGAAAGCCAAAATGAGAATTTTCTTAAAATCCATGGATGAGAGCATGTGGCAAGCCACTGTGACCAATTGGACCCCTCCTACCACTGAAGTGACTGGTACCGATGGATCTGTAATTGTAAAAGTACCACCTTATTTTACTTGGACCAGTCTTTAAAAAAGTGAAAGTAATGTTAATGCAAAGGCTCTAAATGTTATTACTTGCGCATTATCACCTGATGAATTCGAGAGAATTATATCTTGTGATACTGCAAAGCAAACCTGGGATGTTTTGAAAATGACACACGAGGGAACAACAATTGTCAAAAAATCTAAAGTCCAAATCCTCACAACCAAATTTGAGGAAATACGTATTAAAGAAAGTAAAACTTTTATGAACTTCTATACAAGATTGAATGACATTGTCAAAAAGAAAGGTATATTGGCTATATGGGATGAATCTTCCTGCGTTGAAGCTTCTTCTGAGACAGAAGATTCTAAAACCTAGTCGGCTAATTATGTTAAAGCCCTTATGACTCTAGCCAAGTTCACTTTTTCAGATAATGATGATTCAACTAGTGAAGAAAATCTAAATAGTGATCATGAAAATGAAGAAGATCTTAAAGATGCTTTAAATGCCCTATACAAGGAAAGTTATAAAATTACTGTAAAACTAAAACTTCAAAAAGAAAAATTTTTAAAATTTAAAAAAAAATTTGATAATCTAGTCTTAGAAAAATCACACATTTCAGATTGTTTTGAAAAAACTAAATGCGATTTAGATTTCAAAACCTCCCTTGTTGAAAACCTAAAATATGAAAATGAAAAGCTAAAACTACAAGTCTCTTCACTTTCGAGTTTAAAAGACACTTGAAGGTATGCCCAAGGTGATCCTAAGTTAAAAAAAACTCTCATCCGGATCTAGAAAATGTGGCGATCGATCTGGATTGGGCTATGACAAAAGTATTCCTCCCAAACATAAGAATACTCCACCCAAATTTGTGAAAGGAGAGTCTTCAAACTCAAAAGGGAAAAGTCTGATTCAAAATTATTTTAAAAATGCAAAGACTTTTCAAATCTTAAAACTTAAAAGAAACCATATCAACCATAAAAATCAGAATAGTAATCCTTTAGCTAAGAAAATTGTTGACTTACTTAAGGAGGTCTTAAAATATAACTCAGTGGGTCGGTCTTATAACAACTACAAACATAAGAAGACTAACTATACTCCTAAACCCAAGGCTATAATGAAATGGGTTCCTAAGGTTACTTACTTGGTTGCCTATACTGCTTTCAAAGCTTCGAGGCATTCAAAGTGGTACCTAGATAGTAGTTGATCCAGACATATAATAGGCGACAAAGGTCTATTCACCAATCTTAGAGACATGACTAATGGTTTCGTCACATTCGATGATGGTAGCAACCGTAGAATTGTTGGTCAAGGTATGGTTCAACTCTTTAATCTTCTTCTATTTGAGAATATTTTATTATGTTGAAGGGTTAAAACATAATTTACTAAGCATCTCTCAAATATGCGATAATAATCATAGTGTAAAATTTACTAACCAAGGGTGTGAAATTCTAAATAAAAATAGTTCTGTAATATTAACTGGTCGCAAAACTTCTGAAAACTGCTATATTGTTTGTGATTCAAGCTCATCTAATTTATCATGTTACATGGTCCATACCAATGAGACCAAATTATGGCATAAATGCCTCGGACATGTACACTACCGCAACTTGTATAGATTGTGCAAAAGAGAGTTGGTAAGAGGTCTACCTAAATTACAGAAAGTAGACAAAATATATGGCAAATGTCAGATTGGCAAACAAACAAGGAGTACTTACAAAAAGGTGAACTTCAATGCCACATCTAAAACACTCGAACTTCTCCACATGGATCTCATTGGACCAACTAGAATAGAGAGTCGAGGTGAAAAAAAGTACATTCTGATAATTGTTGATGACTTTATTAGATACACTTATGTAGTCTTCTTAAGGGATAAATCAAAAACTCTCGATGAAGTAAAAAGGGTACTTAAATATATCCAAATAGAAAAAGAATCAAAAGTTTCTAAGATCTGTAGTGATCATGGTTCAGAATTTGAAAATAGCAGTTTTGAGAAATTTTACAATGATCAGGGAATATCACATGAATTTTCTGCGGCTAAAACACCACAACAAAATGTTATAGTAGAAAGAAAAAATAGAGTGCTTTAAGAAATGGCAAATGTATTGTTAAATAGTATGAAGCTCCCTAAAAATCTTTGGGCTGAAGCTGTAAATACAGCTTGTTATATAATTAACCGCGTTTATACTAGAAAATCAAATGGTAAAACGGCTTATGAAATGTGGTTTGATAAGAAACTTACTGTCAAATACTTTCAAATTTCTGGCAGCAAATGCTACATTTTACGTGATCAAGAAAATCTAGGTAAGTTTAACACTAAAAGTGATGAAGGGATATTTTTAGGGTATGCTCTAAATTGTCGAGTGTATCGGGTTCCTAATAAGAGGACTGGTGTAATCCAAGAGTCCATTAATGTGGCCCTCAAATGCATCACAATGGGCCTCATATACATCAAGTAGGCTGCATCACATGGGGTTCATGTACATCAAGTGGGCTGCATCAAATGGGCCCCATATACATCAAGTGGGCCACATCACATGGGCATCAAGTGGGCCGCATCACATGAGCCTCATATACAAGACATCGGGCCTCACTCATGGGCTACATGAACAACATATATCTTAAAGTGGGCTTGCAAGATGGGCCTGAAATACATCACATGTGGGGTCCACGGGCTGGACAGCACTGATAAAACACTTACATCGTGTGAGGGCCACATGGATGGACGGTGTGAATATACAACACGTCATAAGGTGGGCCTCACGTCCAAGGGACGAACGACGAGGGTATAGAGTACATACATCATGAAGGAGTCCGCCACCGTCCCAACCCAATAGACGGTGTGAACAAACAATACATCAAGGTGGCCCCACGCATCAGAAAACAAATGGACAGCGTGAATATACAATGCATACATGAGGTGGGTCCCAAACCCATACGTGATGGCTAGCGCCACATGTACCGTCCAGGAGTGGACGGAGTAGATATAACACGTACATCACGTGGGGCCCACATCCCATGTGGATGGTACGAATACAATGTTCACTCCCCAAGTGCAGGGTTATGATGTTGTAATAAACTCGGTAAGACCGAGGTCGAATCCCAAGGGACTAATACCTGTACGTTATTTGAAACTAAGTAGAACTAGAACTAGACTAAGATGTAATCTAAATCAATTAGAAATTAAGGGAATAATGATGAATAATTATTTAAAACTTAGGAGAAATCAAAAGTAAAGAAACTAGGGATTCAGAGGATCCACTTGTAGAGATCAGAGAGATCTTATGCCAGCTTCAAGAATCATGGAATTTAACTGAACTGTCATTAATATAGTTTTCAAGAGATGAAAGGTATATGAATTAGAATGGATTCCATCACCAAACCATGCCCAGGAGACAAAGTAAATAATAGAATTAAACCAATTACCAACCAATCAACAATGTATGAAGGTTAGGAAGAGTACTGACATCCAACTATGCCCAGGAGACGATGGTGAACAACAGGGCTTCTGACGTCATAAACATAAAAAAGAGAAGGAACATGCTCAAAGCTATCGCAGACCCATTGTAATTTCAGTTACAACAGACCATTAAAAACTAAAAATATTCCTTTAAAATCAAACTAAAATCAACATCATTCAGTCTTAAACAAATTGCACAAGCAACAAATCTCCCATCACGCTACAAGCTTCACCTCTTAGCCCTAGCTAAGAGGCTTAGCCTAACATAGACATGATGAGGCTTACTCTTAGAAAAATAAAGCAGAACAAAAGAAGGAAAAAATATAAAATATACTCCCTGTCTCTCTCTCTCTCCTCTTCTCCAAATCCACGTTCCAACCCAAGTCAAGCTACACGTCCCCCTTTTCCTTCTCCTCTTTTTCTTTTATAACTGATACAGTCTGTGGCTAGAAGGGTCAGTGGAAGTTCTTTTCACACCATGAAAAGCTTCAGTCGGAAGTTTCTTTACACAGTGTCGTGCGTAATGAAGAAAGCTCAAGAATGTTGTTCCTCTGCCGTTTCTCCTAGCGTTCACCAAAAGCCTTAATAACACGTCCCTTTGGACGGTTTTGGATGGTCTACAATATGGACGGTCTGGATCATACATCCGATTCATGATGGCAGGCCACTGCTTTCTTGAAATTCTGATTTCCCTGGACGCCAAACAGAGGTGCGCTTCTTGTGCTGACTATCGGTGGAGCCCACTTTTTATGGCTTTTACAAAATCCACACCGTCCATCATGTTCTCCTCGAAGTTCTGACTGGGGAAGGACGGTTCTAATCATCTGTTGATGTGGTCCAATGAAACAATCAGGCTGCGACGGCCATTGAATGGTCATTTTACGATTGTTGTAGCGATCATGTACATGTGCATGGCCTCCAAAAAATCAGCATGATTTGACTGGTTTTCCTCCCTCTACCTGATGAACAGTTCAGATCAAACTCTTACAGTACAGTGGTGGCCCACAAAACTTCGTCCGCAGGCTCTTTTGCAAAACAAAGCTTGTGTATTTCTCTCAGTGATGGTCAGTGGGTCCCACATTGAAGTCAGGTTGAAAATCTATGCCGCCCAATGGGTTCTCCACAGAAAACCATCTGGGAAGACCCATTCCTGTTTGATTTCGGTGTGAACCACAACACTTTCCATGGCGCCGTCCATTCACTGTTGGGTCGCGATTTACCTATGCGTGCATGCATGAGACGAAAAAGAAACCTTGACAAGGGTCTTGGCCTCACTCTAGATGTGATGGACAGTTCAGATTTTTCAAAGGATTGATGTGTGGGGCCCACTACACAAAAACGGACAGCTGTATGGAAGACGTTGTTGCCATTTCTATTTTAGAAGATGAGAGTCGGTCAGCGTGCTTGCTGACCGAGCTCCTTGGCGCAGTGCACGGCGTGTGTACATATACCCTATGTACATGCGACACACATGTGGGGTCCATAATGATGTTCTTGAGAAATCCGCTTAATCCATCCATTTTTTCACCTCATTTTAACCGTTGAGACTAAAATTGAAGCGTATTCAGTTATCATGTGGGCCCCATATTGACGATCTGTGGGCTGATTTGTCCATTGGGCCACTTCCACAGGGCTTCAGGGGCTGAAATTTGACGTGTATGGTTCATTTAGGGTCCTCAGGCCAGATATAAAATTTCGAGCTGAACTGATTGTGGGAACCCTATGATCTTGCACTCTGGACGCCTTTCAGGCCACTTGAGCTCCAGTTTCTCAGTTTTCTTGGATCTCTGGCGTGTGAATTCTTCAATCTTGGATCTTTAGAGTCCGTCTCTTGCTCTGGTGAGTTTAGAGCATTAAATCAACACTTTTAATACTCTTTTTCAGTCAATGCTCCTAATTACACCCTGCAACAAAAACACAATTAAAATATTTCATTAAGCAGTGTCATGTTTGTAAATCCATATAATAGCTGGGGTCTAATATGAAATATTTGACCCTCAACACAATCCCCAACCAGCATCTTACTAGTCCCGAGCAAGGAATGCGAAATAAGTTGAGACTTATAGGACGATTTCCATAAACTCGAGTGATTTGTAAAATAATCTAGATACGAAAATTTTAAGATTCATGAATGTTGAGTATTACTTTCTCCTGGACTCAAGTGATCGATAAACTCATAATCAAGTTCAAAGTATTAATCTATTAATTAGAACAATTTTAAACATTGAGATTCATGGGTGTATAGTGTAATCTTGCTTATCAACATTAAGATTCAATTCATTATTCCATGATATCATTGGTAACCAAGAAGAGAATTCATGATAACCAAGACTTAAACCAAAACTTGCCTCACAGATCATTTTTTCATTCCTTCAGCTTTTGATTTTTTCATTAAAAGTAACATCAAGAAGGGGAATTAAATCCTCACCTCTAGGGAGCAAACCTATGGTAAAGACCAATCGCCTAATAATTTTTGAATGTTAGCCTTAGGGAATTAAATCCTCACTTGTGGGGAGCAAACCTATGGTGAAGACCATTCGCCCAAACCTGGGTATTTCCTTTTTCTTCAATTCTTCTTTATTGATCATGATATGCAAATTTTCCAAGATGGTTCCTTTCATGCTTAATGATTACCAAGTTAACCCTTCGATATCAAACTGAAACCTTAATGTGAAAGCGAGATGTGACATGTGAAATCATGACTCAATCAATGTTTAAAACTTCTAATCATGAATTAATAATTCAGACTTAACTGTGAAATCTAGTAGATAATTGAATTCAAGAGTTATACATTACCAATATCACGTATCTTGAAAATCTTAAATTCACAAGAATTTTTAAAATTTTAAAAAAAAATTTACAATTTTTACTCAAGACCAAGAAAACACTGATTACGAAACCTAATCTCCCACCCCCAACCAAAAATCTACATTGTCCTCAATGTAAAAGATATATGAGCATGCAATGCACATAGGACAACGAAAGTAAATGAGAAGTGATGGGAAGATAGTACCTGAATAACGAATCGAGAGAGTTTTCAAAAATATCTACGTAGGAGCGAGTCAGCACAAGAGAGAAACCAACAGAAGTAAAATAAAAATAACAAAAATAAAATCCTACCTACACCACTTTCACAAGTACTTTCAATTGCATTTAGTGTATGCAACAAGCCTTTAAACCCCTAGGTTACCCCTAGTGGACGAGTTGTAGTCACGTGAGGGTTTACAGCAATGTTACCCATAAATATTGAATCGATCATGGCGCAAGGTTCCTCTTCTAGCCAATATCTTGATAAGTTTCTCAGTAAGTTTCTTAGCAGGATCATCCAAAAGCCATTTTTGTAATAGGCTTGGGCGCCCTGAAGCATGACTTTCCAGAGAGACTTATGTACCTCATAAAAAATCTTCTATTGAATTGCTTGAGGTATCCATAATATATACGATTCACCTATGACAGAAGAAGTTTCAACGTTAGTATCGCATGGTGAATCAAAGACTACAAGTAAATAAAGTTTAAAAAACTTCTTAAGAAGTGATGTGGTCTCAACACATTCCAAAGCTCCAAATGTCTGTTCAATTTTCAGCTCCTCTTCCTTTACTGGTATACGTTTAGGATCAAGGGAAGAAGAGACTTCAGAATAAGGGTTCTCTCGGTCAGTGATAACTACCAAGATGTTGTCTTGCAAGGCATCCACTTCATCTTTTGACATGGAATCATTTGAAACTGCAAATGTGCTAAGCAATCCCAAGAGTTAGGAAGTTTAGCTGAGTGTGACTTATTTTTCATATTGGAGCTTGCGATGATCTGCTCAAAGAATCCATCGTCCTTGATAGTAGATGGAGGTATGCTCTCTTGCTCCAATCCTTCACAGACAGATTGAAGATCAATAAGTAAAGCATTGATGTGATGACTCCAATCATTGAAATTACTCAATTTAGGCGTTGAATTGTCAAATGTGTGCAGCTCAGATGGTGGCCTCAATTGAGTGCTTTTAATTTTTAGAGTCATAGCGGGCAACTCCTTCTCCTGAATCATATCATCATTCAATTTAGGAGAGTGGTCTAAACATGTCTCACAAGAGTTAGAAGAGTCGGTTGTAAGGGATTCATTCTCCACATTTAAATCAGGTATGTCAGATGAGTGGAGTAGATCCTCCTGAATGATCACTTCGTGCACTTCTTGATCATTGACCTGGACCATACTTGAGATGAATTCTACAGAAATTTGGGTTGCATGTTCATGATCATCATCCCAATACGCATCATTGTCTAATTTCATGCATTGCACACTTGGGATGGGATCCCTTTCCTCACATTCTATTCCTAAATTGGGTTGAGGTTCATATAAACTAACCTCTTCTTCATCATTAGAATCTAGTGTGTTATGTAAGGAAGTTGTGTCATCATCACTGTATTTAAAAGACACCCATATATCTTCACCAATCAACTCATCAGGAAATTGAACCACATGCTCATTCATGGAATCCAACTCCTCATTCCAAATTCCAAATTTCTTCAAAAGTGAGTACAGATCACTTTCCACGCATTGTATTTCTGGATTGGGTTGTGGTTGGGATGAGCAAGCTTCCTCTATCCTTTCGAGGCGCGAATTGAGTGTTTCCATTTCTTTTAGAATTTCCTCAAGACAGGCCATGTCACGCTAAAATGAATCCTCTTGGATCGTTTCTGGTTAGATCTCAAAGGTAGGGGATCTAAGAGAATAATCATTATAACATGTTGTTGGTTTATTTCCCCAATTTTGATGTTTCCACTGATTGTAGTCATACGGATCATAGGTGAGAGGATCTAATGGTTGGTAATACTTATTATTACTCATGATATAATCATGCATTGTTTTCTTTTTATCGGATGAGTGATAATAATTCTCACAATCATAGTTATGATAACCCCAACACTCACGTACTATTTTGTTAATCCGTGGGGTGTAATTGTTCTCCTACATATAATTATGTAAGGACCTCTTAGCCGGTGGATCATTATATTCTGATCGGTTCTCAATGATAATTTCAGAAAAGTATTGAGACATAGGTTGATTTATATCATCATCATCCCAAAATAGGTTATTCTTCTCAGCATACTGATGTTCCCACTCGTGCATATACATGATGAAACCCTTAATCTAAATTTAATCCTAAGAAAAATAGAATAAGTGATCTTACAGCAATGTGGAAAGTAAGAAGATGAGAAGTTAGAAAGAAGGTACCAGATTGGAGGTCCTAAGTTAAAATCCAAATTAGATGTCTATGTCGGGATCCTACAAAACAAGAAAACGGGTTAGTTTCTATAAATCAAAAAAACCTAAACCTATAGTTAGAAAAATTCTAATCTTAAACTAATCCTAAAACTAATTAATTTTAGAAAATCGCAGTCGTCAGTCCCCAGCAATGGCGCTAAAAACTTGTTCACTCCCCAAGTGTAGGGTTGTGATGTTGTAATAAACTTGGTAAGATCGAGGTCGAATCCCAAGGGACTAATACCTGTATGTTATCTAAAACTAAGTAAAACTAGAACTAGACTAAGATGTAATCTGAATCAATAAGAAATTAAGGGAATAATGATAAATAATTATCTAAAACTTAGGAGAAATCAGAGGTAAAGAAACTAGGAATTAAGAGGATCCACTTGTAAAGATTAGGGAGATCTTATACCAGCTTCAAGAATCATGGAATTTAACTGAACTGCCATTAATATAGTTTTCAAGAGATGAAAGGTATATGAATTAGAATGGATTCCATCCCCAAACCATGCTCAGGAGACAAAGTAAACAACAAAATTAAACCAATTATCAACCAATCAACAATGTATGAAGGTTAGGAAGGGTACTGACATCCAACCATGCTCAGGAGATGATGGTGAACAACAAACCTTCCTGATGTCATAAACATAAAAAGAGAAGGAACATGCTCAAAGCTATCACAGACCCATTGTAATTTCAGTCACAAAAGACTATTAAAAACTAAAAATATTCCCTTAAAATCAAACTAAAATCAACATTATTCAGTCTTAAACAAATTGCACAAGCAACAAATCTTCCATCACGCTACAAGCTTCACCTCTTAGCCCTAGCTAAGAGGCTCAGCCTAACATAGACATGATGAGGCTTACTCTTAGAAAAATAAAGCAGAACAAAAGAAGGAAAAAATATAAAATATACTCCTTGTCTCTCTCTCTCTCCTCTTCTCCAAATCCACGTTCTAGCCCAAGCCAAGCTGCACGTCCCCCTTTTCCTTCTCCTCTTTTGCTTTTATATCTGATACAGTTGGAGGCTGGAAGGGTCGGTGGAAGTTCTTTTCGCACCATGAAAAGCTTCAGTCAAAAGTTTCTTTACACAGTGCCGTGCGTAATGAAGAAAACTCAAGAATGTTGTTCCTCTGCAGTTTCTCCTAGCGTTCACTAAAAGCCTTAAAAACGCGTCTCTTTGGACGGTTTTGGATGGTCTGCAATATGAACGGTCTAAATCATGCATCCGATTCATGATGGCAGGCCACTGCTTTCTTGAAATTCTGATTTCCCTGGACACCAAACAGAGGTGCGCTTCTTGTGCTGACTGCCGGTGGAGCCCACTTTCTATGGCTTTTACAAAATCCACACCGTCCATCATGTCCTCCTCGAAGTTCTGACTTGGGAAGGACGGTTCTAATCATCCGTTGATGTGGTCCACTGAAACAATCAGGCTGTGACGGCCGTTGAACGGTCATTTTATGATTGTTGTAGCGATCATGTACATGTGCATGGCCTCCAAAAAATCAGCATGATTTGACTAGTTTTCCTCCCTCTGCCTGATGGACAGTTCAGATCAAACTCTTAAAGTACAGTGGTGGCCCACAAAGCTTCGTCCGCAGGCTCTACTGCCAAACAGAGCTTGCGTATTTCGCTCAGTGATGGTTGGTAGGCCCCACATTGAAGTCAGGTTGAAAATCTATGATACCCAATGGATTCCCCATAGAAAACCATTTGGAAAGACCCATTCCTGTTTGATTTCGGTGTGAACCACAACACTTTCCATGGAGCCATCCATTCACTATTGGGTCGTAATTTACCTGTGTGTGCTTGCATGAAATGAAAAAGAAACCTTGGCAAGGGTCTTGGCCTCACTCTAGATGTGATGGACGGTTTAGATTTTTCGAAGGATTGATGTGTGGGGCCCACTACGTAAAAATGGACAGCTGCGTGGAAGACGCTGTTGCCATTTCTATTTTGAAAGATGAGAGTTGGTCAGCGTGCTTGCTGACCGAGCTCCTTGGCGCAGTGCACGGTGTGTGTACATATACCCTATGTACATGCAACACACATGTGGGGTCCATAATGATGTTCTTGTCCATTTTTTCACCTCATTTTAACCGTTGAGACCAAAATTGAAGCGTATTCAGTTATCATGTGGGCCCCAGATTGACTATCTGTGGGATGATTTGTCCATTGGGCCACTTCTACAGGGCTCCAGGAGCTGAAATTTGACGTGTACAGTTCATTTAGGGTCCTCAGGCCAAATATAAAATTTCGAGCCGAACTGATGGTTGGAACCCTGTGATCTTGCACTCTGGATGCCTTTCGGGCCACTTGAGCTCCAGTTTCTCGATTTTCTTGGATCTCTGGCGTGTAAATTCTTCAATCTTAGATCTATAGAGTTCATCTCTTGCTCTGGTGACTCTGGAGTGTTAAATCAATACTTTTAATACTCTTTTTCAGTCAGTGCTCCTAATTACACCCTGGAACAAAAACACGATTAAAATATTCCATTAAGCAGTGTCGTGTTTGTAAATCTATGTAATAGTTGGGGTCTAATATGCAATGTTTGACCCTCAACATAAAACACATCATCAAGGTGGGTCCCACCCATCCATAAACAGATGGACAGTGCAGCTGTAACACATACATTAAGGTGGTGTCCCACCGTTTAGAATGCTGAACGGTGAGGATCAGACCCATACGTCATGGAGGTGGGTCTCACGTCCATCTCATGGACATATGGCGTGTATGAAACACATACATAAAGGGTAGGTCCCATCGTCCTGACCACTGGGCAGTGTGGCTGGACGGTGAGGATATATCACATACATCATGCGGACCCACAAAACTACAGACATTAGTATAACAACTATATTGCTGGTGTGCGGTAGACCAGCCAATCCTCTTTCATGGTAGGTGGGTCCCACGTGGGGCCACCAGATGTGTGTGTGTGTGTATAATTATATTATTATTATTATAAAAATAAAACTAGCATCCAGCGAGCTGGACGGCTTGGACACGGACATCATCTAGGTGGGGTTCATGCCCCGAGCGATGGACGGATAACATGGATAAAAATGTTGCATCTGGTGGTTCCCACATATACGTGGCCCACCAGGATTTGGTTCAAGTTGATATTTTTGTTTTCCCTTCAACAGGGCCAACCCAAAATCGATAGCAGGTGGACTACAAGGTGGGCCACGGTTTAGTCCACTTGGTTGGACGCCATGGATGAAATACATACATCATAGGAGGGCCATACATTCAAGGGAGAGAGAGAGATATGTGCGATGGAGGGCTCCGCCACTATGAGTCCTCCCTTTAAAACAAAACATACATCAAGTGGGTCCCAATACATGTGGGCCCACCAATCAAAATCAATGGTGGAGATCCCTTTTCCACCAAAAATGCAAGGTCTAGATGAACTTTTTACACTAGGAAAATAAACATCATGATAGGGTCCATGGAGAATGGCCCCATCATGAGATGAACATATGAATCATGGTGGGCCATCGACCACATTTAGGGTTCAAAGCGAGATCCGTACCATCAATCGTAAGCCCCACTTGGCCCATCATCAAAATATACATCTACTCCTACAAAAAACCCAACGATTTCACTCCTTTGCTCTTTGAAATCCTAAACTCCTTGGCTTTTCCTTTAATGGAAGTTGATGAAGGTTGGATGGCTAGAATAAGAGATTAGGTGGTAGGAAGTGGGCCACACTGATGGGTGTTGTACTTGATTGATTGATGAGATTGATTTGATAGATTGTAGAGATTCTCTTCTTGACATTTGCAACATGTAGTGTTTTCTCGAAATAAACGTGGGCCCACAACTCCTAGCCTGGTATCACATCGGCTCATGAGACGCGCCATTGCAACCACGACGACGGTGCAGTCGCAAGGGTATAAGTCTCAAGTTGAGCCGACTCAGATCTACAGGATACGACTTAGGGTAGCGCGCAAACGTCGATTATAGGTTACGAGTTGTCGAAATTCGATAGAGAGGATTGCGAGAGTCTATGGAATGGTACGGACTAGGATACGGGCCTTACACTTACTATACTATAACCACAATCCTTACCACATTACAACCATGACCCTTATAGTATTACAACCATGACCTGGGTATGGGGCGTGGTTGTCATAAGGTAAGGGTCATAGTTGTTATGCTATACGGATTGTAGTCTTCATTTTATAGGACTTAGAAAGGACCAACTAGTGGTGCCTACATTGATGTATGTGAATAATTTATGTCACCCTTCATTTTTTTAATGTCATTTTAGGGCTAGTACCCAAATATCAGCTTGATCTAGAGCTAGTGAGGGTTTAAATATTAATAGTGGGTGTCATTGTTACCATTATTTTCTATTATGTGGCCCACACTAGCTCTGGATTAGACTGATATTTGGAACCTAGCCCTAAAATGACATGACAAAAAGGATGGGCGGCATAGATTATTCACATACATCAATGTAGGCCCCACTAGTTGCTCCTTGTCAAGGCCTATAAAATGAAGACTACGACCCGTATAGTATGACAACCACGACCCTTCCCTCATGGTAAGCATGACCCATACCTAGGTCGTGGTTGTAATGTGGTAAGGGTCGTGGTTCTCATATTATATGAGTCGTGGTTGTCATGGGTTGTAGTTGTCATAAGTCGTAGTTATCATGTTATACGGGTCGTGGTCCTCATGTGATATGGGTCGCAGTTGTTACATATTCGCTTCCTTTACTACCAAATGAAACAATAGCCATTGGTACAATAGCCTAAGGCCAACAATGAGGAGATCCGTTCCATCCACCTTGTTAGCCAGCTCGGCGTGGGCCCAAAAAGTCCTGACTTGGGCAATGTCTGCTTCCAACAAACATGATAGTTAGCTCGGAAGGTTTCAACGATGGGTTCCATTGTCACCATTATTTTCTATTATGTGACCCACACGAGCTCTGGATCATGCTGATCTTTGGACCTTAGCCCTAAAATGACACGACAAAAAGGATGGATGACATGGATTATGCACATACATCAATGTGGGCCCCACAAGTTTGGTCCTTGCCCACGCATAAAATTGGGTTCTACACATCACTTTCTTGGCATTAAATATGATCTAACTTCTTATTTTCTAAAAAACTATACAACTACTGAAATAAGGACAACTGCATTTTGGTCCAAGAAATTTTCGAAAGCTTGTCAAAAGACTACTCTTGAGATATATAGAATGTCATAGCTTCATAGGTAATTTGCCTAAACTTTGAGGCCAATATAATGACCTTCCTTTTTAAAAAAAAATTTAAATTCTTATTTAATACATCCTAACAGGCCAGTAGACTTGCAGGCAGGCATCTATCATTGTCTTGGGTGCGGCGCAGGCCTCATCGAAGACGGGTCCGACCCATGCCATGGGCCCACCTTGATATATGTATTCTGTATCCATGCCATTTGTTTGGATCATTTTATGGCATGAGCTCAAAATTAAAATTTTTAAATCTCAAATAGACATATAAAGTTGAAAACGATGATGATTGACCATTACAAAATTATTGTGGACAGCAAAAGTTTTGGATCAAGCTGATATATATATATATATATATATATATATATATATATATATATATATATATATATATATATATATAAATTCATTCCCGTTTTTGTGACCTTATCAACGGGTTGGATGGAAAATAAACATTTTGAAAACATTACGGTAGGCGAAAGGAATTTTTAATGGCCGGATATCAATCACCACTGCTTCCTGTAGTATAGTCCACCCGAGATTTGGATCCAATTCATTTTTAGGACCATTCACTAAAATGATCCGTCAAAATGGATGCACGGCGTGGATATATAATGCATACATTAAGGTGGGCCCCACATTAAGGGCCGCACCGTCTTGGGCGAGGCCAGGGCTATACCTAATCTCCTCCCACTTTACTGTATATCAGTGGGAAACGGATTGGCTACTCCCACTGTCACCATCCCCGTGGTTGGTGGTTGGTGTTCTGTGGGCCCCACCATGATGTATATGTTTCATCCATTCCGTTCATCCATTTTTACAGATCATTTTAGGTTTAATCCAGAAAATGAGAGGGATATAAATCTCAGGTGGACCACACCACATAAAACAATAGTGATTGGATATCCACCATTAAAATATTCCTAAGGCCTGCTGTACTGTTTATTTGACATCCAATCTGTTGATTAGGTCATACAGACCCAGATGAAGGGGGAAAAAACAAAAATCAGCTTGATCCAAAACTTCTAGGACCCCCGGAATGTTTTTAATGGTTGACACTCATTCAATACTGTTTCCCGTAATGTGGTCCATTTGAGATTGGGATATACCTCATTTTTGGTCTCATCCCGTAAAATGATCTATAAAAATAGATGGACGGAATGGGTCCCACAGAGCACCGACCATCAGCCATTGACTGGTGTCAGGGGGAGTAGCCAATCCGTGTCCATCCCAGTGTGGCGTAGCAGTAGCCTATAATAATAAGAACGGTACTCGCGGGAGTAACGGACCAAATCCTGATCTTCCCTCGTGTGCCAGTGTGCCATTGCGTGGCATTGGGTCTGTAGCATCTGGATCGTTCATCTTGTGGGCCTCATGATATGCATCCCTTATCCAAAAATAGTTGATACGTTTGGGCCAACGTGTATATGGAATTTTGTGCTTTTTTTTTTAAAAAAAAAAAAAGCCAAATTTGCACATTTCAATGTACAATTTAAGTCAGCATAAGTTTTGGTCCAAGGAACGATGAATGGTCCGGATCTTTTATAAAGTATCTACATTAACACGTTGGGTGAGAATAGGACTCGGAAGCTACTCGCATTGAGTTGGGAGTAAAGTGCGAGTAAACGTCCTTCCTTCTCGGATGAGAAATTTGCGACTGTACTTCCCATTTATGGCCCATTTACGAGACCAAGCCCACCTTATTTTACCTTGCAAAAATAAGCCCAGCTGTACGGACACCTTTCCAAAGGTAAAAAATGGCCCTGGAATAGCCGATGGGTTTTACTGACGCTGCCAGCTGCGTCTCTACCGAAAAAACCTAGTTTTTTTTCCTTTTCCTCTCCCTGATCCTTCATCCTACCTGTAGATTACCAATTTCTGATCACTTCTCCCCTCTGTGACTGTCCACTATAACAGTAAAACCCTTCTTTTACTGTTTTCTTTTTTTCCCTTTATCTGATTGAGAATATACACCTCACAGACGTCATTTTCGACTTTTTTGAGCCCAAGATAGGACGAAATATAGTCCCCCCAGCTAAGAAGCCTTGAATGGCAGGTATATTGAAATCCCTGCTTTTGTCTTTTCGACCCCACTGTATATTTTACTATATATGCGCACGGTCCAGAATCCATTTTCAATTTTTAAAAATATTAAGCTTTCTTTGGGTGGACCCCACTGTATATTATACTATATATGCGCACGGTCCCCAATCCAATTTCATTTTTTTAAAATACTTAATGGTATGACATGTCCTGATAAAAGAGGAAAATCAAGACTCAAATGGCCCACATTGAGAGTTGTTTAAACAAAGAATGAAATTAGATGTGAAACTAAACGAAGACCATGAAAGCGACTGAGCATTGATTGAGTTAACAGACCGAGGACCCACTGAGTTATTGATTCTGAGCTAAAATGACTGTGAACCAAGGTAAAATGATCGTGAACTGAGCTAAAATGATCGTGAACTGAGCTAAAATGAATGTGAACTGAGCTAAAATGATCATGAAGTGAGCTAAAATGACCATGAACTAAGACAAAATGAATGTGAACTGAGCTACAATGACTATGAACTTAGTTAAATTGACCATAAACTGACTTAATTTCAGCCATTCCATGTCATTTCATGGTTAATTTCCTTCACCTCACGGTTGTTTCCAATCATTTCATGTTCATTTATGGTCAATTCCCTTCACTTTACGGTCAATTCCATGCATTTCACTGTTCACTCCCCAAGTGCAGGGTTGTGATGTAGTAATAACTCGGTAAGACCGAGGTCGAATCCCAAGGGACTGAAACTTGTACGTTATCTAAAACTAACTAGAACTAGAACTAGGCTAAGATGAATTCTAAATCAATTAGCAATGGTTAAATACTTGTAGAATAATTAATCTAAAACTTGGGAAACAAATCAGAGATGGAAAACTAGAGATTCAGAGGATCCACTTGTAGAGATCAGGGAGAATTTATGCTTGCATCAAAAATTATGAAAATTACTGAACTGCCGTTGATCTAGTTTTCAAAGAGATGAAAGGTGTATGAATTAGAATGGATTCCATCACCAAACCATGCCCACATACTATGGCAAACAACAGAATTAAACTAATTACCAACCAATCATATGTATGAAGGTTAAGAAGGGTACCGTCATCCAACCATGCCCAGGAGACTATGGTGAACAACGGGACGTCCTAACGTCATAAACATAAAAGGGATAAGAAAATATTCAAAGCATTGCAGACCCATTGTAATTTCAGTCACAACAGACCATTAAAGACCAAAAATATTTCCATTAAAATCAAAATAAAACCAACTTCAATTCAAAAATTAAAATTAAATTAAAAGCATATAATCTCTCATCTCACTACAAGCTTCACCTCCTAGCTCTAGCTAGGAGGATTTAGCCTGCCATGGATGGGCTCAATCCAAATAAATAAAGAGAAAAAGAAAAGGAAAAGAAAAGAGAAAGAAAAAAACCAAGCTCCTCTCTCTCTCCTCTGCCCACGTTGAAATCCAAGCTCGAGCCCTCTGTTCTTCCTCCCAAGACCTTGAATGAATGCTCCCCACGTCCAAAACCTCTTTATATAGCTGCTGGAGTGGTGAAAATCAGATTTGAATCGGATTTGGAAAGCTATGCATGCCCATTGAAAGCTTTTTCGCAGCCAAGTTCGGTGCCTCGAAACACGCCACTTTCCTTGCTCAAATTTCAAAGAAACACCGTTCCTTAGGATTTCATTGGGTCCTCTACATGATAGACGGTTCAGATCTTCCATATGATCAAAGATGGTGGCCCAAAACTGCCTGAAAAAATTGATTTTCGCGGATGTGCGAAACCTTTCGCACCATTTCGCTGTTGTGTTCGGTGGGCCCCACAGAAGCATTTTCTGGAAAATCCACCCCGTCCATTGGATTCAGAACGAAATTTCAGTCAAGAATGGGTAGTTTTGAACGTCCATTGACGTGGCCCAGAGAAGAAATCACAAAAGAATCAGTTTTGAACGCTACCGAGCAGCCCTTTTGTGGCCTCTGTATCTCACACGTGTGCACGCATGGGTAAAAAGTGATAACATGGTTTTGTAGTGCTCGAAGCCCTCTACACGGTGGACGGATCGAATTGAGCTTATGGGGCACGTGTGGGGCCCACAACTGATCGCAAAAACGGCCAGCGCCGTGCGTCCGCTGCACGTTTTTTTTTTTTTTTTTTCTTTGAGTTGTAGACGGAAACGTCGGTCAGCGCAGCTGACCGACTTTTGGAAATTTTGGTGCACGGCGAGTGCACATGTGTACTGTACACACTCATTTCATATGGGGTCCATTGCAATGTTTTAGAGAAATCTGCACCGTTCATCTGTTTTGACTCCTTATTTAAGGCGTCAATAATAATTTTGAGACAGTTCCAGATATCAGGTTGGCCCAGAATCAACGGTTTATGGGCTGATCTGTCAGTTGGGGCACTTCCCGAGATCTTCAATGGCTGAAATTTTATATGTACGGTTAATTTATGGTCCTCAAGCGACGTATGAAGTTTCGAGCCGAACGGATGGTGGGAACCTCGTGATCTTGCATTCTGGACGTCCTTCAGGCCACTTGAGCTTCAATTTCTAACTTTTCTCAGATTTCTGACCATGTATATTTATCAATCTTGGTCCCCTGGAGTGTGTCTCTTGCCTTTGGCGTCATCAGATCGTTAAATCTCAACTTTTAACGTCTTTTTTCCATCCATGCTTATAAAATCACTTTGCCACACAAGAATGAGAAAACGAGCCATTAGACAGCATTATATTCGTAAATCCAGAAAATATCTGGGGTCTAACATGCAATATTTGACCCTCAACACAACCCCCAACCAGCATTTTGCTAGTCCCCAGCAAAGTATGCGAAAAATAAGTTGAGAATTATAGGAGAACTTTCTATGAAATCAAGTGAGATTTTGAACAAAATACGAGAAATTTAATATTCATGAATATTAGAAATTGTATTCTCCTGAGCTCAAGCGCACCGTAGACTTCATAATCAAGTGTAAAGCATTAATCCTTCAATTAGAAAAATTTTAAACATTGAGATCCATGGATGTATAGTGTAATCTCAGCTAATCATATTAAGATTGAATTTGTTATTTCAGGATCTCATTGGTAACCAGCAAGAGAATTCATGATAACCAAACTTGCCTCGTAAATTTCATCTTTTGATCTTTTCAACTTTTTATTTTTCCATTAATAGTCATGCCAAAAAGAGGAATCAAATCCTTACCAATAGGGAGCAAACCTATGGCAAAAGACCAATTACCTAAAAAAATTTTTTTTTTTTTTTTTTTTTTTTAATGTTTAACCTTGGAGAATCAAACCTTCACCTGTAGGGAGCAAACCCATGGTGAAGATTAATTGCCCAACCTGTTCAATTTTTATACCCTGATGGCAAGATATTTCAGACTGGTTCCCTTCGTGCTTAGTGATTACCAAGTTAATCCTTCGATATGGAACTGAAATCTTAATGTGTAAGCAAGACGTGTCCTGAAATCATGATTCAATCAATGTTTACAACTTCTAATTATGGATTAATAATTCACTTAACTATGAAATCTAACAGATACGGAATCCAAGAGTCATAAATCCACCATTATGTACCTTGAAAATTTAAATTAGGGATATCTGTCAAAATCACTTCGAATTCATAAAAATTTTCAGAAAAATTCAAAATTTTTTCACAATTGTTGCTCAAGACCAAGAAAATACTGATTAGGTTACCTAATTTCCCACCCCCAACCTAAAATCTACATTGTCCTCAATGTAAAAGATATGAGCATGCAATGCACATGGGACAATGAAAGTAAATGAGAAGTGATGGGAAGATAGTACCTGAATAACGAAGCAAGAGAGTTTCCAATAGATCACGGCATGGAAGCTTGTTAGCATGAGAGAGAAAGCAGAATAAAAATAATAAAAATAAAATCCTACCTATACCACTTTCGCAGGTGCTCTCGATTGCATTTAACGTATGCAACAAGCCTTTAAACCCCTAGGTTACCCCTAGTGGACGAGTTGTAGTCTCGTGAGGGTTTGCAGTAATGTTACCCACAAACATTGAACTAACTAACCTATGAAAGCGACTATCCTAAACCTATGAAAGCGATAAACCTACCTATACCTCCATCAGACTAGGAGATCAGTCCTGGTAAACAGGAGCAATCAGAGGCATGGACATGTCCTCTGAATCAAATGTCTCAACAAATGGCTTTAATCGATGTCCATTTACTTTAAACTCCTTGCCATTGTCGAGATCTCTTATCTCGACGACCCCATGAGGATAAGCAGTAACAACAATGTAAGGGCCGGTCCAACGAGATCGAAGCTTACCCGGAAAGAGATGTAGTCGAGAGTCATACAAGAGGACTTTCTGACCTGGCGTGAATGATTTCCGTAGAATATGTTGATCATGAAACGCCTTCATCCTGTCCTTGTAAATTCTCGAGTTTTCGTACGCATCGTTCCGGATTTCTTCAAGTTCATTTAACTGAAGTTTGCGTAGCGAGCCAGCGTTGTCCAGATTGAAATTCAGATTTTTGATCACCCAGTATGCTTTATGTTCCAATTCCACAGGCAAGTGACATGCTTTCCCATAGACAAGTCTAAAGGGAGATGTTCCAATAGGAGTTTTGAAAGCAGTACGGTACGCCCATAAGGCATCGGTCAATCGGATTGACCAGTCCTTACGATCAGGGTTAACCATTTTCTCTAGGATATGTTTGATCTCCCTATTGGAAATCTCAGCTTGTCCACTTGTCTGTGGATGGTATGGGGTGCTCACCTTATGAGAGATACCGTATTTCTTCATTAAGCTCTCAAATGGTCTATTGCAGAAGTGTGAGCCCCCGTCACTAATGATGGCTCGAGGTGTTCCGAACCGCGACAGGATATTTTCTTTCAAAAATTTAATGACCGTGCGATGGTCATTTTTGCGGCACGGAATTGCTTCGACCCATTTAGTGACATAGTCTACGGCGAGCAAAATATACAGATATCCAAATGATTGGGGGAATGGTCCCATGAAATCAATGCCCCAACAATCAAATGCTTCTATAATAAGGATGGGATTCAAGGGCATCATATTTCGACGGGACAATGCTCCCAATTTCTGACAACGCTCACAAGCCTTGCAAAACTCATGAGTGTCCCTGAACATAGTGGGCCAGTAGAAGCCACACTGTAAAATCTTGGCCGTGGTCTTTTTAGCAGAAAATTGACCACCACAGGCTTGTGAGTGACAGAAGGAGATGACACTCTGATGTTCATCGTCTGGTATGCATCTCCTTAAGAGTTGGTCTGGACAATATTTAAACAAATATGGATCGTCCCAGAAAAAGTTACGCACCTTGGTAAAGAATTTCTTTTTATCTTGTGACGTCCAGTGTGTCGGTATGGCACCTGTAGCAAGATAATTAGCAATATCAGCGAACCAAGGTGAATGGGAGACTCTAAACAGTTGTTCATCAGGGAACATGTCATTGATATGGGTCGCCTCAAGGGAATCAGAAGTATTAAGGCGAGAAAGATGATCGGCCACTACGTTCTCTACTCCTTTTTTATCTTTAATTTCCAAATCAAATTCTTGGAGTAGAAGGATCCATCGTATCAGGCGGGGCTTAGAATCATTCTTAGAAAGAAGATACTTAAGGGCCGCATGGTCTGTGTAAATGATGATCTTGGATCCGATCAGGTAGGACCTAAATTTGTCCAAGGCGAACACTACGGCCAAGAGTTCCTTTTCCGTAGTTGAGTAGTTCACTTGGGCAGGATTTAGAGTCCTACTTGCGTAGTGAATAACGTAAGGCCGCTTATCTTTTCTCTGGCCTAGAACCGCTCCAAGAGCATAATCAGAGGCGTCGCACATAAGTTCAAAAGGAAGACTCCAGTCAGGTGGCTGCATGATAGGTGCAGTGGTTAACATGCCCTTAAGCTTAGTGAAAGCTTCTTGGCACTGCTCAGTCCACTCGTATGGTGTATCCTTTTGAAGAAGATTACATAAAGGACGAGAGAGGAGACTAAAGTCCTTTATGAATCGTCTGTAAAAGCCTGCGTGTCCTAAGAAGAATCGCACATCTCTGATGTTCTTGGGTGGAGGTAGGTTAGAGATAAGATTGATTTTTGCCTTATCTACCTCGATTCCTTTGGACGAGATGATATGCCCAAGGACAATTCCCTTTTGAACCATAAAATGACACTTCTCCCAGTTGAGTACCAAATTTTTTTCTTCACATCTTTTCAGCACACATTTAAGACTTGCTAAGCACTCGCTGAAAGATGAACCGAAAACAGAGAAATCATCCATGAAGACCTCTAGATATTTTCCCATCATGTCAGAAAAGATACTCATCATGCATCGCTGAAAGGTGGCAGGGGCATTACATAACCCGAATGGCATCCTTCTGTAAGCAAAGGTGCCATAGGGACATGTGAATGTAGTCTTTTCCTGATCCTCAGGGGCGATTTCAATCTGATTATAACCTGAATACCCGTCAAGGAAACAATAATAGGAATGACCAGCTAGCCTTTCCAGGATTTGATCAATGAAGGGCAAAGGAAAGTGGTCTTTCCTTGTGACGGTATTCAGCTTCCTGTAGTCAATGCACATTCTCCAACCAGTAGTAACTCTGGTTGGTATGAGTTCATTATTGGCATTGGCTACGATGGTTATCCCGGACTTCTTAGGAACCACCTGAGTTGGACTCACCCATTGACTATCGGATATGGGGTAAATGATCCCCACTTCCAATAGTTTGAGAACCTCGGCCTTAACCACTTCCTTCATGTTTGGATTTAGTCTACGTTGTGATTGCCGAACAGCCTTTGCATTGTCCTCAAGATATATGCGGTGAGTACAAATCGATGGGTTAATTCCTTTGAGGTCCGCTATCGTCCATCCAAGAGCTCCCTTATGCTCAATGAGAGTAGATATCAGCATACTCTCCTGTTCTTTTTCCAGGTGGGCAGAGATCACCACCGGGTATGTCTCATCTTGACCTAAATAGACATATTTTAAATCAGAGGGCAAAGGTTTTAGGTCAAGCTTCGGTGGCTTGAGGTTAGACGGTAGAGGCACTACATAAGTTTGGGACAATTCTTCAATGTGTGGCCTCCACCGGTTAACTTCAAGTACCGGTGCAGTATCAAGCATGGCACACGTCTCCCTAATTATATCATCATCAAGATCATGGGAGCGGGCCAGGCACATCTCTAGAGGGTCAGAGGATAAGGTGAGAGATGTTCTATCTTCCACAAAAGAATCAATTATGTTAACATCGTGGAAATCGTCTTCATCCTCTGAGTTGCTGCCGTTATTGAAAAAGATATTCGATTCCAATGTCAAATTTCCAAAGGACATAGTCATGACACCATTCCTGCAATTGATAATTGCATTTGAAGTGGACAGGAATGGGCGACCAAGAATGACGGGAATCTGAGTGCTCGTGTCATTGATGGGTTCGGTGTCCAAGATGATAAAATCAACAGGGTAGTAGAATCTATCCACCTGGACCAAAACATCCTCGATGATCCCTCTTGGTACACGAACAGAACGATCAGCAAGTTGTAGTGTGGTTCGAGTGGGTTTTAATTCACCCAACCCTAACTGTTGGTATACCGAATAGGGAATCAGATTGACGCTCGCTCCTAAGTCAAGAAGTGCGTGATCAATTCGATAGTTCCCGATTACGCATGATATGGTTGGGCAACCGGGATCTTTGAATTTTTGCGGCACATCTTGTTTTAGGATGACACTCACTTTCTCAGTCAAGGAGATTTTCTTTTGAACACTTTTCCGTCGTTTGGTAGTACATAAGTCCTTTAGAAATTTAGCATATAAAGGTATCTGTTTTACAACATCAAGCAGAGGAATATTGACTTTTACTTGTTTCAACACCTCTAGGATATCCTGAGAGTTAGATAGACGTTTTGGTTCAACCAACCGTTGGGGAAACGGAGCAACTGGCTTCTCTAGAGGTTCCGGTTCAAATTTTTGTGGGGCGTCACAAGATCCATCATTGTTGTCCTCTTCTGGTTCTTGAGGCTTTTCGGGCCTAACCGGAAGGGTTTTATCAATAACCTCCCCACTCCTAAGAGTGGTGATGGATTTAGCGTGCCCCATTTGATTTGAAGAGCTGGGATCACTATCTCCATAATGCGGTTTAGGATTGGGAAGAGGTTGAGCTGGGAAGCTCCCCTTGTTTCCAATCGTATTTTCAGCCTTAAGTTCAAGTATTGCTTTCGTAAGGTCTTGAAAGGCTTGCATCATACCCTGATTGAAAAGCTCTTGCTTTTGAAAATGTTTTAGAACCAAATCCTCTTGAGGTTTCTCTTGAGTTGGATTTTGGTTTAAGAAACCTTGAGGTGTAGCCGTTGGTCCATTCCTCCAACTGAAATTTGGATGATTTTTTCAACCAGGGTTGTACGTATTAGAGGGTGGTCCATTGAAAGGTCTTTGATAGTTATTTACGGCATTAGATTGTTCATTCAATACTTCTCGAAAGGCAGGTATTGAAGGATAATTTTCAGTAATATGAATGTTGCAATCACAGATGCCGCAAATACTTTCATTAACCTTTTCCTTCCTTCCTTCCATGGCCTCAAATTTTCTGGTGAGATTGGCCACCTTAGCATTTAGATCATTATCCTCTTTCAGGAGATATATTCCTCCTTTTTCCCTTGAATGAGTCGGCCTAGACGTAGTGTTCGTCCTTGGGTAATAGTCCCATGATTGTGTTTTTTCAGCGAGACTATCGAGGTAATCCCATACCTCGTCGACATTTTTATTTATGAATTCTCCGTTACACATTGTCTCGACCATTTGGCGCATGGAAGATGTTAGCCCATCATAGAAAAAATTTGTAATGCGCCATATTTCAAAGCCATGTTGTGGGCAGGCATTAACTAGATCCTTGAACCTTTCCCAACATTGGAAGAATGTTTCATCTTCCTTTTGGGCAAAGTTCATGATTGCTCTCCTGAGGGTAATTGTCTTATGATGTGGGAAAATTTTCTTTATAAATTCCCTCTGCATATCATTCCATGTGCCAATGGATCTAGGACGCAGTGAATGTAACCACGTCTTGGCTTTTTCTTTCAAGGAAAATGGAAAGAGTTTCAGCCTAATAGTATCCTCAGATACATTAGGAAAGTATAAGGTGCCTATGATTTCATCGAACTCTTTCAGATGTAAGTATGGTTCTTCAGACTCAAGCCCATGGAACTTAGGAAGGAGTTGGATAACCCCTGGCTTGATGTCCATATGTCCTGTATTCTCAGGAAAAATCATGCATAAGGGCGTACTCACCCCCGCCGGTTGTAAATAATCTCGTAAAGTACGAGGCGGGGGTGCCTGATGCACCTCATTCTCATCATGTACTTCCTCAACCCCTGGTTGGGGTAGTGCTTGAGGTTGATTTTCAGCCATAACGTCCTCTAACTCAGGAGAATTCAAGTGGTGTCTAGTCCTGCGATGGACAGTCAACCCCTCAACTAATCCTCCTTCAGTCCCGAGACGTCGAGTGTTGTCGCGTGCCCACTGGGGCATAAAACACACTCAGCCCTCAATTTCTAACTTAAACCTAAGAGAGGAAGAAGAAATCTAGAAAATAAAAGAAAAAGATGGAAAGAAGTTACCAAATTTGGAGTCTTAGGTTAAGAATCTACAAAACAAAATAAAATAAGTTAGTTTCTTAGAATAGAAAGTCCTAATTAAGAGTAAACTAATTTCTAGAAAAAAAAGAAGAAATTCTAAAGAAAGAGAAATTAGAAAGAGATTACTAAATTAGAAGTTTCCTACAAAACAGAAAAAAAATTAGGTTAGTTCTAAAAATCAGATAGAATGAAGAATAGTAAGTTTCTAACGTTAGGAAAAATTTCTAACAAGGAAAATAACTACTTCTAAACCTAGAATTAAAAATTCTAAAGAAAATCTAATCTTAAACTAATCCCAAAACTAATTAATTTCAGAAAAACGTAGCCGACAGTCCCCGACAACGGCGCCAAAAACTTGTTCACTCCCCAAGTGCAGGGTTGTGATGTAGTAATAACTCGGTAAGACCGAGGTCGAATCCCAAGGGACTGAAACTTGTACGTTATCTAAAACTAACTAGAACTAGAACTAGGCTAAGATGAATTCTAAATCAATTAGCAATGGTTAAATACTTGTAGAATAATTAATCTAAAACTTGGGAAACAAATCAGAGATGAAAAACTAGGGATTCAGAGGATCCACTTGTAGAGATCAGGGAGAATTTATGCTTGCATCAAAAATTATGAAAATTACTGAACTGCCGTTGATCTAGTTTTCAAAGAGATGAAAGGTGTATGAATTAGAATGGATTCCATCACCAAACCATGCCCACAGACTATGGCAAACAACAGAATTAAACTAATTACCAACCAATCATATGTATGAAGGTTAAGAAGGGTACCGTCATCCAACCATGCCCAGGAGACTATGGTGAACAACGGGACGTCCTAACGTCATAAACATAAAAGGGATAAGAAAATATTCAAAGCATTGCAGACCCATTGTAATTTCAGTCACAACAGACCATTAAAGACCAAAAATATTTCCATTAAAATCAAAATAAAACCAACTTCAATTCAAAAATTAAAATTAAATTAAAAGCATATAATCTCTCATCTCACTACAAGCTTCACCTCCTAGCCCTAGCTAGGAGGATTTAGCCTGCCATGGATGGGCTCAATCCAAATAAATAAAGAGAAAAAGAAAAGGAAAAGAAAAGAGAAAGAAAAAAACCAAGCTCCTCTCTCTCTCCTCTGCCCACGTTGAAATCCAAGCTCGAGCCCTCTGTTCTTCCTCCCAAGACCTTGAATGAATGCTCCCCACGTCCAAAACCTCTTTATATAGCTGCTGGAGTGGTGAAAATCAGATTTGAATCGGATTTGGAAAGCTATGCATGCCCATTGAAAGCTTTTTCACAGCCAAGTTCGGTGCCTCGAAACACGCCACTTTCCTTACTCAAATTTCAAAGAAACACCGTTCCTTAGGATTTCATTGGGTCCTCTACATGATAGACGGTTCAGATCTTCCATATGATCAAAGATGGTGGCCCAAAACCGCCTGAAAAAATCGATTTTCGCGGATGTGCGAAACCTTTCGCACCATTTCGCTGTTGTGTTCGGTGGGCCCCACAGAAGCATTTTCTGGAAAATCCACCCCATCCATTGGATTCAGAACGAAATTTCAGTCAAGAATGGGTAGTTTTGAACGTCCATTGACGTGGCCCAGAGAAGAAATCACAAAAGAATCAGTTTTGAACGCTACCGAGCAGCCCTTTTGTGGCCTCTGTATCTCACACGTGTGCACGCATGGGTAAAAAGTGATAACATGGTTTTGTAGTGCTCGAAGCCCTCTACACGGTGGACGGATCGGATTGAGCTTATGGGGCACGTATGGGGCCCACAACTGATCGCAAAAACGGCCAGCGCCGTGCGTCCGCTGCACGTTTTTTTTTTTTTTTTTTTTTTTTCTTTGAGTTGTAGATGGAAACGTCGGTCAGCACAGCTGACCGACTTTTGGAAATTTTGGTGCACGGCGAGTGCACATGTGTACTGTACACACTCATTTCATATGGGGTCCATTGCAATGTTTTAGAGAAATCTGCACCGTTCATCTGTTTTGACTCCTTATTTAAGGCGTCAATAATAATTTTGAGACAGTTCCAGATATCAGGTGGGCCCAGAATGAACGGTTTATGGGCTGATCTGTCAGTTGGGGCACTTCCCGAGATCTTCAATGGCTGAAATTTTATATGTACGGTTAATTTATTGTCCTCAAGTGACGTATGAAGTTTCGAGCCGAACGAATGGTGGGAACCTCGTGATCTTGCATTCTGGACGTCCTTCAGGCCACTTGAGCTTCAATTTCTAACTTTTTTCAGATTTCTGACCATGTATATTTATCAATCTTGGTCTCCTGGAGTGTGTCTCTTGCCTTTGGCGTCATCAGATCGTTAAATCTCAACTTTTAACGTCTTTTTTCCATCCATGCTTATAAAATCACTTTGCCACACAAGAATGAGAAAACGAGCCATTAGACAGCATTATATTCGTAAATCCAGAAAATATCTGGGGTCTAACATGCAATATTTGACCCTCAACATTCACCGTCCATTCACTTCACTTCACGGTCATTTCCATGTATTTCACTGTCAATTCACCTCACCTCATGGTCATTTGCATGCATTTCACAGTCAACCCCGATGATTTTTATTTCATAGTCAACCCCGATGATTCCGTTTCATTTCACGGTCATTTCCATGCATTTGACGTCAATTCCCATCATTTCATGGTCAATACCCTTCACTTCGTAGTCATTTCAATGAATTTCAGGGTCAATCTCGACGATTCTATGTTTATTCCCGGTCATTTCCATGCATTTCACGATTATTCTCGGTGATTTTGCGTTGATTCATGGTCATTTCCACACATTTCACGATCAATTCGCTTCACTTCACGGTCATTTCCATGCATTTCACGGTCATTCTCGACGATTTCGTATTGATTCACAGTCATTTACATGCATTTCACGGTTAATTCCCTTTACTTCATGGTCATTTGCATGCATTTAACAGTCAATTCGCTTCAATTCATGATCATTCCCATGCATTTCACGGTCATTCCAAACAATTCAGTGTTGATTCACGGTCATTTCGAGGCATCATTTCCATGCATTTCATGGTCAATTCGCTTCAATTCATGATCATTCCCATGCATTTCACGGTTATTCCAAAAAATTTCGTGTTGATTCACGATCATTTCGAGGCATTTCACGGTCAATTCCCTTCACTTCATGGTCATTTCCATGCATTTCACGGTCATTCCAAACAATTTTGTATTGATTCACGGTCATTTCGAGGCATTTCACGGTCATTTCCCTTCACTTCACGGTCATTTGCATGCATTGCACGATCAATTCGCTTCAATTCATGATCATTCACATGCATTTCACGGTCATTCTAAACAATTCTGTGTTGATTCACGGTCATTTCCTGTAACACCCCGAAAATTGGGAGTTGGGTAGAAACCCAACTCCCAAGTTCCAGAACGTCACTTATGCAATATAGATAATGATAAATGCATGTTGTCTGTAGAATGGCATTAAATAAGATTGAGACTAAGCTAAAATAGCATATCATACTCTAGAGACAGTTAAATTAGTAAGCGGAAGACTCTGATAAATACATAAAATATATAATTAATTGTAAGTCTCCAGAGTGTGAACATGTTACCAGGTTAATTAAATACATGTGTACTCCAAAAATTGAAAGAAAAGAATATACATGAGTGCACCAAAGATATAAAATGACAAGTGTCCAGACATCTACTCAACCTCCCTGTAATCCTGTCGATCAGAACACAGAGGAGAAGTCCTCCTCATCATCATACAAGTCTAGCTCCGCTTCTCAAGCAGCGCCATCATCTGCAACTAAAATAGGGACTGGTGGGTGTCCGGAACACCATCCCGTAACGTGGGAATGAGTAATCAACTCAATGGAATCATAGAGCAAAGATTATCATGTTATCAAATCAATCACGCGTTAATAGTAAAGTAAACAATCAAACAATCATAGATACTGTTGTTAATGTATGCATGAAATGACATGATGGATGCCCTCATGCGGCACCATCTGCGTCCGCGGCATGCTTTCTTCCCGCAGTGCTCCACATCTTCCAGGCACATGCAATGCGATATGGATAATGATTACCAAGTTGTTATTAATCCTTTTCATACAGCAGGATTGGAAAACTAAGGTACCTTCCTTATATCAATCCCAACACAGATCCTGTCTAGGGTCGTCACTCCTAGTAATCACATACGATATTATATTTGTAAGTCGCTGTAAGGGCTGCCAGGGCTGTTGCTCTCACTCGTTACACTGCTCCCCCATCACCTTATCAATATAGGCCTAATGTACTCTCGTCGCTACGGAAGGGTCGTCACCTCCCGTAGACTTAGAATACGCTCGCGGTCACTACAAAGGGCTTGTCACCTGATCAGTGTAGGCCGACAGCAAGAATATAGTGTCCCATACCACCATAATCTGCTCACGAGTCATAGGTGCTCACTGGTCACTACGGGGAGGTTTGTGGCCCCAGCGTAGGCCGACAGCTCGACCACAGTGTCCCATACCACCATGCCCAGCTCATGAGTCTTTATGGATCAAGGTACCATGGTTAACAGGGTTTTCAATGGTAAGTTCAGTACCCTAGGTTCAAGCAGTTATGACTTATACATGGTGAACATACAATGGCCAGTCGGGTTACTTGACGGGCTCGACTAGCACGAGCGCATCTCAAACTGAACGACATGAAGTGCATAAAATATTTCGTGTGGCTTAACCACTGCCGCCAACTCAAAACACGACTCGCGTTCATCGACGCGTCCTTTGTGGTACATAGAAACCAACCACGATTTCAATTCATTACCGACTGCCTGGACTAGGTCATAGCCCCAAGCATTTGTAAACCAACGTTTGTAAACACATGAGAGTAACAAGAATGCATATAAACAATACAAGCATGTTGTTACAGGTTATAACATACCGCATAAGCAAATCCTCCAACACATGCATTTCATATATATATAATGAAATCAATACATATAGCCAACATGATGGAATTCATATACATCAGCATATTAATTGAGAATTCAATCTCAAAACTAATTCACAACATCATTTTACTCAATACATACTAATACAAACATTTATACAAACACTTAGTCTACACACTTTAGTCCACATAGCGTATGTCGACTCAAAGTGCGCATTAGGGCGAATCTCTTCGCCAAACAGATCATGCACGCATTCCTAGTATCCTAACACGACAAATAATCATGGCAAACATTTCAGCATAATATGGACGTAAACAGTATTTTCTACAAATGACTAAAATACCCTAAACATCATATTTTCCATACGCAGTCAAAATGGAAAACGGACAGCATGTTCTACATGTCAAACAGCGTGCTCATCGATAATCTACTATTAAACGACATGGAAAGCTTTGAAATCAGTCAATCAAAGCGTCTAAAATCCTCACCTTTCGCCTTAGACGTGTATCGTTTCGAATAAAACGTCTATGCTCCGTCAACGGTGTTAAGGCGACCTATATCACAAGTTACATAAGTTACACCGATATTTGAATTGAAAGAATCCTAAAACAGCAAGTAGTTAGGGTTTTTCTTACCTAGGAGTGCGTTGGAATCACCGGGAAAGTGATTGGGATGCGGTGCTTCGATATGAGCAAAAGCTGGTGCAGGTGGTAGGAATTCTCGCCCACAACTCTCTCACAATCTCTCACTTTCTCTCTCTCTCAATCTAGGGTTTTATCCAAATTCGGATGGGAGAGATATGAGAGGGTTTCAAGCCCTTATATAGGCTAAAACTTCACTGAAACAGACTTGGGAACAAAGCATACTTGAGTTATAACCAAATCGGGACTTTTCTGATCCAAAAGTGTTTCGGGAGGTCCCCTGGCCGAACGCGGTCGGACTTAAGCTCATGCATACTGGATGTTGCTCACACCAAGTTTTCAGTCCGGTAGAGTTCCCAGATCGCACGTGGCAGTCTAGTTTCAGTTCAGCAATCATCGTACCTAAATCAGGTCCACAAGTCTCATGATATGAAAGAAAAATTTTTCCTGATCCAAAGATAAAATTTGGCTGAATTCTGACGGTCAGAACGCTTAATAATAACGCACAAAGACACGTGCCAGATTTTGAATTAAATTTTCAAATCTTTACCCGTTCTCACTCTCTTCAATCCAGGCTCAATGAAATAGCCTCAGAACATCGGTTGGGCTTGATTTTCGAAATGATTGTCAAGTCCAGCTAAACGGTCATAACAGTCTAAGATTGTAGATATCGGACTTTCGATGTGCGGTATAGGTCCGATACAAAGTTTCTGAATGATCCCGTGAGCAACCGGGTTTAGAGTTTGATCCTAAGTTTCTAGGTAACATAGCATTAGTGGTCATACTTATTTTAGGTCTTGTAGTTTATATTTAAAGTGATTCAAGTTAATTCTACTGAGTATTCAGTTTGGTACTAACCAAATTCTACCCTAATAGGGCAGAATACGGTCCTAGGGCCATTCTATGCCCCATTTTGGGCGCTTCTAGTTATTATATTGTTTTAATTATTTTTCTGGAGGTTCATCATCAAGTTTACCCTGACTCCACCAAATTTCATAAGATTTTGATTTGTAGAAAAATTCTAAAAATTCCAGAAGCAGCAGCTGTCCAACAAGTGAATATCAGACAGTTGCTTACAATGACCTACTTTAAACCATATTAAATATTTTATTATATTTTTTACATATTTTTATATAAAACTAGACTCATTTAGCTTCAATCTGGTTTCTGAATCACCTAAATTGGAGTTATAAGAAAGGAAATATGATTTTTCAAATTTGAAAGAAATGCACAGGAAAAAGTGCAGAAACTGGCCTGCCAAACCATTGTACGGACGGGTTCGGCGATGCCTCGCCAAATCGGCGATCCCATCGCCGCTCGCTGACCTGTTTGGGGTAATTTCGCCGTCTTATATTTAAAATGGGTGTATTTTAGAACCTGGGATGACTTATTTGACATGCAATATATGATTTTGGGGTAGGAGAAGCTGATCTATCCAAATAGTCTACTTATTTCATGAGATTCCAAAATTTTAATGGTGAAAAATTATTTTTATTTAGTTATTTACTATTCATAGTACTTTTTAGTTTAAATATTAATCAACATCACCTAAACTTTAAGATTTGTGTCTAATATAAAAGCTCCTAGAAAATTTTGAAGGATAAAGTAGTGAAAGGTGAGATTTTCGAAGGAAATAGGGATTTGAGACTTTTGGATTGAGTTTTGAGAAGTTAATCAGGTGTTAGGATTGACCCATTACCTAAGGACATCTAAATCTAGGTTGACAAAAAGTTTGGGGTGTTACAATCTACCCCCTCTTAAAATAAAATTTCATCCCCGAAATTGGCTAAGGGTAATGAGTACCTAGAGGGTCTTTCGTATTGTCATTCTAAGGAAGGTTCAAATCCTATTTAATGAACTAACCTTACGTATAACCTAAATCAACTATTTCGATCCTAGGCCAGTGGGGAAGAGCCAACCACGCTTCCACTGCGCCACTCTGATCTAACGATTGCATTAGCTGACCTAACTATATTGGGCTCAAAATGTTCTACCCCCCTTAAAACTTAGTTCTACTTAAGGTTCAAGAATCTATGTCTCGATCTGTATTTCGGAATGAGGTATAATTTAGGACTTATCCTTGACATGAAATGAGAAACAACCTCTCACTACATTGGTCTTCCCTTGCTAATGATGCGTTCTATGACATTGGTATCTATGGTTATAGTAAAGGGCTGAAATGATGGGTGTTGTAGTTGATTTCAAGGACGGAGGTGAGTTTGTGGCAAGAGGTCTAATCTCTATTGGTTGCACGTCCTCAACATTTTCCAAGGGCAAAGAAATGACTTTTGGTTGTATGTGGTCGGGCCAACACGGAAGAAAAGTTATGTAGTGGGTCTGAGCCGGATACATAATCCTTCTACCCCGCGATGACAGAAAATTTATTGTATCAGTCCTCAATCCTATTCGATGCCGATCTTCTGCTTGATCAGAGTATTTGATTCATTGGTAACTACTAGGATTAAGAAGTCGATCCAAACCGCGAATGCATCGCTTATATATACAGTTCCTTTACTCCGCCTTCCCGAATGCAATAAGCCCTTGGGGAAGGCAATTCAAAGGGGCGTGCTGGTTTATTCTAAGTTCAATCTGAGGGATTTATAAGTTTTTCCTAATAGTGAATGGTTCTAAGTTATAACAACTCCCCTAAGGGTTATAACAGAAGTCTATAAGTACTATGGGGATCCAACAAAGGAACGAGGTCTCACTCTAACTTAATCAAGCTAACTAACTAAGTCTATTTGCCATTTATCTTAGCATAATCAGTCTTTCACATTCCTTAGTATAACTAGTAGCCTAGTCTTAACTTAGGAGTAGTAGTGATCCACTAGTGGTAACCTAAATTTACCTATGTTTATACACTAAATGATTTCATACTTATCTAATACAAGGAATTTATTTTATCACTTAGGGTAAAAGTTGTCTAGTTGAATTTGAGTTGCCCGGACCTCAATCTAATTACACTCAAACACTACACATGTGCTCATACCAGCTAAGAAGGTCCTAAGGTTCATGTTATTAATTTATAAAATTTCTTACACCACCAAATCCTTAAAGTCTATGAGTCCAACTTTAAGTCTAAAACTCTAAGTTGTATTTAATGGGTTTCGTTGCTGATCCCACCGCGGGATTCGAAATGACATATTTGGAAGGAGGGTGGGATGGGATTAAAATCGATCCATAGACCTTGGAAAATGAGTCTTGTGTTGGGAAGTAGGAGATGGGATTTCCAAATCCCAAGATCCCGAGATTTGCTTCTAATTGCATACATTCTGAACACGGTATTAAAAATCATGGGATACACCTAATCTAGGGGCAATACCTTACACATGCATCTATTGCTCCTTTTACAATTCCATCCGCCTTAATCTTACCTAATGCAGTTGGTCAAACAGGCCCTAAATGTCCCATCATTTAGAGGTTGTGAAGGTTATGGGACACAAAGTGTAGGTTTTATGCCCACATGAGGGGGTATAATGAGGGTGAAAGTCATACAGAGTAGTTTTTGGGTAATGGTGGTGGATGGGTGTAAGATGTAGAAGAAGACGGAAGCTTGAGTGAATAGAAGTGGGGATGTGAGATCATTTTACAAGGTCTCGGTTACGTATGGTCTATACTATGATAGTTAATCTCGCTGGTTAGCGAAACTTGGAATTCTAATTTTGTTTCTAGATTCCATCGCCCCCTTCCTAAGTCAGAGTGCGTCAGTATGCATTGTGTTACCATAACCCAGGTCCGACTTAATCCAAATCATGCTCTGATACCATCTGTAACACCTCGAAAATCAGGGGTCGGGTAGAAACCCAACTCCCGAGTTCCAGAACGTCACTTATGCAACATAGATAATGATAAATGCATGTTGTCTGTAGAATGGCATTAAATAAGATTGAGACTAAGCCAAAACAGCATATCATACTCCAGAGACAGTTAAATTAGCAAGCGAAAGACTATGATAAATACATAAAATATATAATTAATTGTAAGTCTCCAGAGTATGAACATGTTACCAGGTTAATTAAATATATGTATACTCCAAAAATTGAAAGAAAAGAATATACATGAGTTCTCCAAAGATATAAAATGACAAGTGTCTAGACATCTACTCAACCTCCCTATAATCCTGTCGATCAGAACACAGAGGAGAAGTCCTCCTCATCATCATACAAGTCCAGCTCCGCTTCTCAAGCAGCGCCATCATCTGCAACTAAAATAGGGACTGGTGGGTGTCCGGAACACCATCCCATAACATGGGAATGAGTAATCAACTCAATGGAATCATGGAGCAAAGATTAACATGTTATCAAATCAATCACGCGTTAATAGTAAAGCAAACAATCAAACAATCCTAGATACTGTTGTTAATGTATGCATGAAATGACATGATGGATGCCCTCACCGACATACTCCCTCATGCGGCACCATCTGCGTCCGCGGCATGCTTTCTTCCCGCAGTGCTCCACATCTTCCAGGCACATGCAATGCGATATGGATAATGATTACCAAGTTGTTATTAGTCCTTTTCATACAGCAGAATTGGGAAACTAAGGTACCTTCCTTATATCAATCCCAACACAGTTCCTGTCTAGGGTTTTTCTTACCTAGGAGTAAAATCACCGGGAAAGTGATTGGGATGTGGTGCTTCGATATGAGTAAAAGTTGGTGCAGGTGGTAGGAATTCTCGCCCACAACTCTCTTACAATCTCTCACTTTCTCTTTCTCTCAATCTAGGGTTTTATCCAAATTCAGATGGGAGAGATATGAGAGGGTTTCAAGCCCTTATATAGGCTAAAACTTCACTGAAACAAACTTGGGAACAAAGTATACTTGAGTTATAACCAAATCGGGACTTTTTTGATCCAAAAGAGTGTTTCGGGAGGTCCCCTAGCCGAACGCGGTCGGACTTAAGCTCATGCATATTGGATGTTGCTCACACCAAGTTTTCAGTCCGGTACAGTTCCCAGATCGTACGTGGCGGTCCAATTTCAGTTCAGCAGTCATCGTACCTAAATCAGGTCCACAAGTCTCATGATATGAAAGAAAAAATTTTCCTGATCCGGGGGTGAAATTTGGCTGAATTCTGATGGTCAGAATACTTAATAAAAATGCGCAAAGACACGTGCCAGATTTTGAATTAAATTTTCAAATCTTTACCCTTTATCACTCTCTTCACTCCATGCTCAATGAAATAGCCTCAAAACATCGGTTGGGCTTGATTTTTGAAATGATTGTCAAGTACAGCTAAACGGTCATAACGGTCTGAGATTGTAGATATCGGGCTTTCGATGTGCGGTCCAGGTCCGATACAAAGTTTCTGAATGCTCCCGTGAGCAACCGGGTTTAGAGTTTGATCCTACATTTTTAGGTAATATAGCATTTGCGGGCATACTCATTTTAGGTCTTGTAGTTTATATTTAAAGTGATTCAAGTTAATTCTACTGAGTATTCAGTTTGGTACTAACCAAATTCTACCCTAATAGGGTAGAATATGGTCCTAGGGCTATTCTATGCCCCATTTTGGGCACTTCTAGTTATTATATTATTTTTATTATTTTTCTGAGAGTTCATCATCAAGTTTACCCTGACTCCACCAAATTTCATAAGATTTCGAGTTGTAGAAAAATTCTAAAAATTCCAAAAGCAGCAGCTGTCCAACAAGTGATTATCGGACAGTTGCTCACGATGAACTACTTTAAACCATATTATATATTTTATTATATTTTTTACATATTTTTATATAAAACTATACTCATTTTGTTTCAATCTGGTTTTTGAATAACCTAAATTGGAGTTATAACGAAGGAGAAATGATTTTTTAAAATTAAAAGAAATGCGCAGAAAAAAGTGCAGAAACCGGCCTGCCAGACCGTTGTACGGATGGGTTCGGCGATGCCTCGCCAAACGGCGATCCCATCGCCGCTCGCTGCCCTGTTTGGGGTGATTTCGCCATCTGATATTTAAAATGGGTGTATTTTAGAACCTGGGATGACTTATTTGACATGCAATATATGATTTTGGGGTAGGAGAAGCTGATCTATCCAAATAGCCTACTTATCTCATGAGATTCCAAAATTTTAATGGTGAAAAATTATTTTTATTTATTTATTTACTATTCATAGTACTTTTTAGTTTAAATATTAATCAACATCACCTAAACTTTAAGATTTGTGTCTAATATGAAAGCTCCTAGAAAACTTTGAAGGATCAAGTAGTGAAAGGTGAGATTTTTGAAGGAAATAGGGATTTGAGACTTTTAGATTGAGTTTTGAGAAGTTAATCAGGTGTTAGGATTGACCCATTGCCTAAGGACGTCTAAATCTAGGTTGGCAAAAAATTCGGGGTGTTACATTTTGAGGCATTTCACGGTCAATTCTCTTCACTTCACGGTCATTTGCATGCATTTCATGGTCAATTCGCTTCAATTTATGATCATTCCCATGCATTTCACAGTCATTCCAAACAATTCCATGTTAATTCATGGCCATTTTGAGGCATTTCAAAGTCAATTCCCTTCACTTCACTTTCATTTGCATGCATTTCACAGTCAATTCGCTTCAATTCATGATCATTCCCATGCATTTCGCGGTCAATTCCAAACAATTCCGTGTTGATTCACGATCATTTCGAGGCATTTCACGGTCAATTCCCTTCACTTCACGGTCATTTTCATGCATTTCACGGTGTATTCGCTTTAATTCATAATAATTCTCATGCACTTCACGATCATTCCAAACAATTCTGTGTTGATTCACGGTCATTTCGAGGCATTTCACGGTCAATTCCCATCACTTCACGAGCATTTCCATGCATTTCACGGTCAATTCACTTCAATTCATGATCATTCCCATGCATTTCACGGTCATTTCAAACAATTTCGTGTTGATTCACGGTCATTTCGAGGCTTTTCACGGTCAATTCCCTTCACTACACGGTCATTTGCTTGCATTTCACAGTCAATACTCTTCAATTTATGATCAGTCCCATGCATTTCACAGTCATTCCAAACAATTCTGTGTTAATTCACGGTCATTTCGAGGCATTTCACGGTCAATTCTCTTCACTTCATGGTCATTTGCATGCATTTCACGGTCAATTCGCTTCAATTCATGATCATTCCCATGCATTTCACGGTCATTCCAAACAATTTCGTGTATATTCACGGTCATTTCGACGCTCTTCACTGTCAATTCCCTTCACTTCATGGTCATTTGCATGCATTTCACGGTCAATTCGCTTCAATTCATTATCATTCCCATGCATTCAACGGGCATTCTAAACAATTCCGTGTTAATTCACGGTCATTTTGAGGCATTTCACGGTCAATTCTCTTCACTTCACGGTCATTTGCATGCATTTCATGGTCAATTTGCTTCAATTTATGATCATTCTCATGCATTTCACGGCCATTCCAAATAATTTTGTGTTGATTCACGGTCAATTCAAGGCATTTCACGGTCAATTCCCTTCACTTCACGGTCATTCGCATGCATTTCGCGGTCAATTTGCTTCAATTCATGATTATTTCCATGCATTTCACAGTCATTCTAAACAATTCCATGTTGATTCACGGTCATTTTGAGGCATTTCACGGTAAATTCCCTACACTTCACGGTCATTTCCATGCATTTCACGGCCAATTCGTTTCAATTCATGATCATTCCCATGCATTTCACGGTCATTCCAAGCAATTTCGTGTTGTTTCACGGTCATTTTGAGGCATTTCACCGTCAATTCCCCTCACTTCACAGTCATTTGCATGCATTTCATGGTCAATTCGCTTCAATTCATGATAATTCCCATGCATTTCTGTAACACCCTGAAAATCGGGAATCGTGTATAAACTCAACTCCCGAGTTCCAGACCGTCACTTATGCAACAAAAAATGATTATGATTCAATGTTGCCTGATTTAAAGCATTCACATGAGTAAAAGTATACCAAAACTGCAATTCATACTTCAGATCCAGTGATAAAAGCAAGCGGAAGACTAAACAATATATATATCACTGTATAGAAAAAAATAAAGTAAATATCATCTGTCTCTAAAGTATGAATACATCTCTGAGTCTCATATACATATACATGAACAAAAGTAAATGTCCAAAATGGTCTCACTGAAGTCCCATCAATCCAGGTCGCCTACGCAAAGCCATCATGATACTGCATGTACGAGAACTCATCCTGGTCCTCGTCGAAGTCTGGCTCTGCCTCCTGGATCTCAGCCTCACCTGCATCTACAACAGGGTTTGGTGGGTGTTGCAAATACCATCCTGTAACGTGGGAGTGAGTGATCAACTCAGTGGAATCATAGAGCAAAGATTAGCACGTTCACAATTCAATCATGCGATAATAGTAAAGCAGTAAATCAGACAATCCTAATACTGTTGTTAATGCAAGATGACATGACGTGATGTATGCCCTCACCGACGATCTCCCTCATACGGCAATATCTTACGACCGCGGCATGCAATCGACCCTCAAGTGCTTCACATCTTCCAGGCACATGCAATGGCATGGTGATATGATTTCCGAGTTGTTATTAGTCCATTCAAACAGCAAGATTGAGAAACTAAGGTACTTCCCTTGTATCAATCCCAACACAGATCCTGTCTAGGGTCGTCGCTCCTAGCAGTCTCATACGATGTATATTTTGTAGGTCACTGCAAGGGCTGCCAGGGCTGTTGCTCGCACTCGTTGCACCGCTCCCCCATCACCTTATCAATACAGGCCTACCGTACTCTACTGCTACTGAAGGGTCGTCGCCTCCCGTAGACTCAGAATACGCTCGCGGTCACTACAAAGGACTCGTCGCCTGATCAGTGTAGGCCGACAGCTAGAATATAGTGTCCCATACCACCATAATCTGCTCACGAGTCTAGGTGCTCACTGGTCACTACGGGGAGGTTTGTGGCCCCAGCATAGGCCGACAGCTCGACCATGGTGTCCCATACCACCATGCCCGGCTCATGAGTCTTCGTGGATCAAGGTACCATGGTTAACAGAGTTTACAATGGTAAGTTCAGTACCCTAGGTTCAAGCAGTTATGACTCATACAGGGTGAACATACATCGGCCAGTCGGGTTACTTGACGGGCTCGACTAGCGCGACCGCATCTCAAGTCGAACGACATGAAGTGCGTAAAACACTTCGCGTAGCCTAACCACTGCCGCCAACTCCAAACACGACTCGCGTTCATCGACGCGTCGTTCGTGGCTAAGACCAGCCAGCCACGAACTCGCTCAGTTACCGACTGTCTGGACTAAGTATAGTCCCAAACAATTATGGAATCACATCAGCAATTTATATAGGAATATTGGAATTGAAATACAATCATGTGAGCATGTTAACACATGTTATAACATACAACTTAAGTAAATCTTCAAGCACATATATTTCATGCATGTAATGAAATCATGCATATAGTCAACATGTAGGAAACATTTAGGTCAGCATATTAATTGAGAAATCAATCTCAAAGTATCTCATAACATCATTTAATTCAATACATACTAATACAAGCATTTATACAAACACATACACTACACACTTAAGTCTACATATAGTATGTCGACCCGAAGTGTGCAATTAGGCGAATCTCTTCGCCAAACTAATTATGCACATATTCCTAACTTCCTAATGCGACAACAAACCATGTCAATCACATCAGCAAAATATGAACGTAATCTGTACTTCCTACAAATGACTAAAATGCCCTAAATCTCATATTCTTCGTTAATTTACGAAACAGGAAATGGAGAGCATGTTGTACATGTCAAACGGTGATGCCGTCGATAATCTACTATTAAACGACATTGAAAGCGTTGGAAACTGTCAATCAAAGCGTCTAAAATCCTCACCTAGTCTCTTGTAGACTCGTGAATTCGAACGGAGCATGTACACTTCGTCTACGACAGTAGGAGAACCTGTTTTACGAAGTACGTTAGCTAACACGCTACGAATCCAAGTAATCCCTAAATCAGTAACTTTTAGGGTCGTTTTATACCTGAAAAAATGGAAAAATCACCGGCTAGGTGATTGGGAAGAGTTGTTGAAGCACGTGCAATCAGCGACACGAAGGCGAAAAACATCCTTCTACTCTCTCTCTCAACCTCTCTCCTTTTCTCTCTCCCAAAGCTAGGGTTTTGTAATTTTCGGATGGGAGAGAGGAATGAGGGTTTAAACCCCTTTTATAAGCTTAAAAATGCCGAAAACAGGCTCCGGAACGAAGTTTACTTAGTGCATATCCAATTCGGCGCTGTTTCGGTCCAAAAGATGCTTTCTGGTGGTCCCCTGGTCGAATGTGATCAGACTTAAGCTCATGCGTACTAGATATAGCACGTATTAAGTTTTCAGTCTGGCAGGGTTCGCAGATCGCACGTGGCGGACCAGTTTCAGTTCAGCGGTCACCGCACGTAGATCAGGGCTGAAAGTCTCATGACATAAAATAGAAATTTTTCCTAATCCGAGGGTGTAATCTGGCTGAATTCTGACGGTCAAAATGCTTAATACTGACGCGTCAAGTCGTGTGCCAGATTTGAATTTGAAATTCCAATTCTGTCCCTATTCGCACTCTCTTCGGTCCGGGCTCAATGAAATAGCCTGTGATTATCGGTTTGACTTGATTTTCGAAATGAGTGTCAAGTCCAACTAGGCGGTTCTAACGGTCTAAGATAGGAGGTATCGGACTTTCGACGTGCGGTCTAGATCCAATACAAAAATTTAAAGCGGTCCAGAGAACAAACCTACTTAGAGTTCGATCCGAGGTTATAGAGTATTATAGAGTCGTTTGTTCTACTCGATTTGGGTCTTGTAGAACGTATTTAATGTGATCAGGGACTATTTTCCAGCTACTCTAGCATTGCGCTAGCTAACTTACGCTTAATTTCCATAGAAATTAATTCTACGCGATTTCGGGTCGAGTTGGTACTCGAGTCCAAGTACGGGTTTTTCACGGGCGTTACAATTTCATGGTCATTCCAAACAATTTCGTGTCGATTCACAGTCATTTTGAGGCATTTCACGGTCAATTCCCTTCACTTCACGGTCATTTGCATGCATTTCACGGTCAATTCCCTTCACTTCACGGTCATTTGCATGCATTTCACGGTCAATTTGCTTCAATTCATGATCAGTCCCATGCATTTCAAGGTCATTCCAAACAATTCCGTGTTGATTCACGGTCATTTCGAGGCATTTCACTGTCAATTCCCTTCACTTCATGATCATTTGCTTGCATTTCACAGTCAATTCGCTTTAATTCATGATCAGTCCTATGCATTTCACAGTCATTCCAAACAATTTCGTGTTTATTCACAGTCATTTCGAGGCATTTCACGGTCAATTCCCTTCACTTCATGGTCACTTGCATGCATTTCACGCTCAATTCGCTTCAATTCATGATTAGTCCCATGCATTTCTCGCTCATTTTGAACAATTACGTGTTGATTCTCGGTAATTTCGAGGCATTTCATGGTCAATTCCCTTCACTTCACGATCATTTCCATGCATATTATGATCAATTCTCTTCAATTCATGATCAGTCCCATGCATTTCACGGTCATTTCAAACAATTCCATGTTAAATGAGGTAGCAAAAGTAAATGAATCTCTAAGATGGGACAAGTATAATTGAAAGTAGTGCAATAGGTAATATTCAAATTTGTGAAAGATTGTTTCTAAATTTGGTACAACTTGATATTCACGTAGCCATGGTACAGAAATTTGTAAACCAATTGACTTTTTCGTAGTCTGAAAGTTGTGCATGCATGTTGCAAGAGGCTACATAGTTTGAATGGAAGAGTTCAAAAACTGATCCCATCACTTTCCAAACAATCATGAAACAAGGCAATAGAGGAAAAGAAACCAATTTACTAAACCCAGAGAGAAATAAAGTTGCAGTGAACACACAAAATGGTAGGGGTCTAAATAACAGGCATTTGTCGTCAATTGTACTAAATTAAAAGAGGAGGAAATAATTTCATGGTCACTTATGGTCAATTCCCTTCACTTCACGGTCAATTCCATGCATTTCACCATCAATTCGCTTCACTTCACGATCATTTCCATGCATTTCACTGTCAATTCACCTCACCTCATGGTCATTTACATGCATTTCATGGTCAATTTGCTTCACTTCACGGTCATTTCCATGCATTTCACGGTCAACCCCGCGATTCCACTTTGTTTCATAGTCATTTCCATGCATTTCACATCAATTCCCTTCATTTCACGGTCAATACCCTTCACTTCACGGTCATTTCTATGCATTTTACGGTCAATCCCAATGATTCTGTGTTTATTCATGGTCATTTGCATGCATTTCACGGTCAATTCGCTTTAATTCATGATCATTCCCATGCATTTCACGGTCATTCCAAACAATTCTGTGTTGATTCACGGTCATTTCGAGGCATTTCACTGTCAATTCCCTTCACTTCACGGTCATTTGCATGCATTTCACGGTCAATTCGCTTCAATTCATGATCAGTCTCATGCATTTCACGGTCATTCCAAACAATTCCGTGTTGATGCACGATCATTTCAAGGCATTTCACGGTCAATTCCCTTCACTTCATGGTTATTTGCATGCATTTATTGGTAATTCCCGGTCATTCCCCTTCACATTACGGTCAATTCCATGCTTTTCGTGAACAATACACTTCACGTCACGTTCAATTCCACTCATTTCACAGACAATTTCCCTCACGTCACGGACAATTCCATGCATTTCACGGTTAATTGCAGTCCTTAGACAAATCCACGCATGGTCAAATTCACAACGTTCGTGGCCAAAATGCAACATATAACTCTGAAAATTGACCCATATCTTAACGAAATTGGCCGTGAAGTTGTTGAATGTGACCTATGAGATGAGCATTTGACATGGAATTCTTCAAAATGGCTGATGACTGCTTGATATTAATATTTTTTTGACTGCCAACCTTGGTATAAATTTACCAAGAACTATGTGATATATACTGATAAATGAGTGAAAGCGGCCTAAAACTTGTGAAAATTCACTAATAAGTCTTGTACTTTCATTTGAAATTCACCAAAAAAACTGACCGCTGACTCGGCACACTCACACCATACTTTATTTATTTTCACCACAATAAGTTAACTTTCACATTATGTGTTGTTAAATACTGAATGTTATTGTTGATTTAATTTTCAATTCATCATTACAGATGACAAACCCTTACAAAGGGATTCAGCGAGTCGGCCCCCACCATCTCATGTAGATGTTCTTTGACGTGGTGGTTTGAGAGTGTGAAGAGTGGGTTGGAGAAGAATGACACTAGATTAAATATATTTAGGCAGACCCCATTCTCATTTTTATTAGATATTCCATCCTTTAGGTTTATAGGAGCCATTTTTCACGCACTTATAAAAATATATATAGGCAACCTTATATTCAAGATACAGGGGAACCATATAAAATTTACCAAAATGGACTTCACCCTAATAACAGGGCTGAAGACTGGTGACCTCTATATACCCAATACCCATTGTTCGAAGAAGTCATTAAGTAAAAAATACTTCCATGAATATCCTATTCTAAAGAAACATATACAGGAGGTGTTCAATAGGATAGCTGATAGTAATAAGTACGAAGATGTCGTGAAGTTAACCTTAATATTATGTGTAGAGTGGTTTGTTAGGGGTACCGACACGAATATTAAATGCAGCAAAGAGTTTATTGACCTTGTCGACTCGCTGAAAGACTTTAATATCTACCCTCGGGGTAGTTTGGCCTTCCAAACGATGACGAAAGGGATTGAGAGTGCCTTCATGGCATCCTAGGGGCCTCATTACAATGTCACCGGTTGCATATTTCTCCTACAAGTAAGGATTCTTTCCTTGTCTATTTTAATTCATAGTTTATAACAAACTATCTTTATTTAACATCATCTTGTTATTTCACTGTAACAAATATGGGCTATTGAGAGAGTACCAGCTCTCCAATAATGTATAATTTCATACGTTTCCTTCTAATTTCCACGATTCATATAATATCGAGGATGAAAGCTTTTGAGGTATAAGAAGATTCATGAAATTATAGAGAGTAAAGATGTAAGTCAATTTCTATGAAGCTAAGTGGTCACTCATTTAACTATATATATATTTTTGTGTGTGTGTGTCTGCGCGTGTGTACGCATGTGTTTCTGTAGCATGAAAATGAAGATGTTCTCTTGCAGGCTGATATTATTGTTAACGTAGAGCCTACTACAGAGGAGTTGGAGATGGAGTCAATTCGTTTAGCCCATGATATATTTGATGTAAAATGTCAGAAACGTCTTCCTTTATGTTGATATTTTATATTTAATTTGACATGTTATATAACTGATACATACGTTGCTTCATTCTGTAGAGCACTAAAGATGAAGATGATGAAGATATAGAGGAGAAATCGGGACAGGGAGAGAGAGATGAGGGTGGAGAGGGAGAAGAAAGGGGAGAGGAAGATAGTACTGGTGAGGGAGAGGGAGAGGGAGTGGGGTTGCAACTCACTGGGGAGTCGATGGATGATCGGGAGGAGATGGAGACACAGAGGCTTCAGTTGGAGAGAGAGAGAGGGAAGAGTTGAAGCTTCTCGAATGCACACTAAAAGAGAGAAGAATCTATTGAGAGGGAGAGAGAACTAGTACTCAATGAGGTTGAACAAATGCTAAAATTGAAAGAAGCTTTGAGGTTAGAGAAGGAGAAGTTGAATGAGAGGGAGGTTTTGAAGAAGAAGAGGGAAATGCTCCCGAGGGAGAAGGAAGAATTGAAGAAGGAGAGGGAAGAGTTAGAGGAGGGTAAAGCGGAGTTGAAGAAGCAGATGGAGGCATTTTGTATAAAGGAAATTCAGTTTTGGAAGGAGAAATTAGATAATCAGAAGAAAGAGTTTGAGAAGGAGGACGAGGATGCGTTGGGCGTTGATAATTGTGAGAAATCATTGCAATCCATTCTAGTATATATGAGAAGACCTAAGAGGGTGCTGAAGTCGTCTGTCTACAAGTGTTCTCCATTCATTTCCATCTCTATCGTGTAAACTACTCCAAGAAATGCCATCGACGATGAGAAACAGAGAGAATTTCTGACTTCTCCAATACCCCTTCAGGCCATGATCGATCCACTTAGGGCAATATCGCAGGACGAACTCCATGAATTGGAAAGCTGGGCCAACGCAAACAAAGAATCACTTGAATTTCGATGGTTCAAGACCATTTGGGAGAAGAATGCTTGGGTTAACAGCATGGTAAGTAAATCACACACATACATTCATGATTTTATTCAGAATTTGTATATAAAAGAGTATAGGTTAATTTTTCTTCTTTATTGATTAGGTTATCGACAAGTACGTCGATTTCTTCGAGAGAAGGCACTGATCATTTCCTCTATTATATACAAAGGACTGCAAGTTCTGTACCACATTTTTCCTGGTAACTGTATGATTTGGATCATGGTTAATATGTTATTTCATTATATGATATATGTCCTAATTTACTATATTGTCTGTAATAGCCATGTATCGGCATGCAAATGTCGACATTATGAATATATCGGGATGTTGGCAGTGACGAATTGTGTTTATTATTTGAAGAGCTAAAAAAACTCTCTCCGATCAGCATTGGCAAGCCGCATGAGGGGCAAAAGGCCATGTGACAACATGAAGAGGTAATGGTGTTGTTATAAGATATCAATGCTAGGTATATCGAAATCTATAATTTTTGGATATTGATATCTTATCTTGCCAAATATGGACAGGCATATGTACTAGTCAATCACACCAATAGTCATTGGTACCTGATGGTTATCCACCCTCGAGACCGAGAAATCATTATACTTGACAGTTTATACTCAAGGGCACTCAATCGATACAAGCAACATATTGATCTGAGAAGGGGGCCTTGCCTATATTATTTTACACCACTGGAGATAGGGCTATGCTGGAAGGATATGCTTGGATGGTCAGAGAAGATACCTCTATACCAAAGCAGACGAACGGATATGACTGTGGCATTTTTGTTATGAAATATATCGACATTTTGTGCAGCGATCAAATATTGACAGAGAGAGACCTGCAGCCATTCACTTCTACCTTTAGGGAGTCAATAGCCTATGATTGCCTGAGTGACCTCAAAATATGATATATTTGTCTTAAGCATGGGAGAAATCGATAAATTTTGTGAAATGTTGTAAAATGTTATAAATGATGTACTATAAAACATTCATGGTGAAAGGATGTAAATGATGTATTGTATATTTTGTCATAAATTTGAAGGAAATGATGTATTCGTAATATTTATTTCATTATGAATGGTGAAGACAACATTCAGTAAATGATATCTTTTCTTCACGATCATTTCTATGCATATCACGGTAATTCCTGCCTATTCTGTGTTGATTCACAGCCATTTCAGCGCATTTCAGGTCATGCCCCTTCACTTCACGGTCATTTCAGAGCATTTCACAGTCCAATCGCCTCGCTTCATGATCATTTCCATGCATATCATGGTCATTCCCGACTATTCCATGTTGATTCACGGTCCTTTTGGCAATTTCACGGTCATGCCCCGTCACTTCACAGTCATTTTCGCACATTTTGTGTTACAATCGCCTCACTTCATGGTCATTTTCATGCATATCACGGCCATTCCCGCCTATTTCGTGTTAATTTATGGTCCTTTCGGTGCATTTCATGGTCATGCCCCTTCACTTCATGGTCATTTCCGCGCATTTCATGGTCCAATCACCTCACTTCACAGTCATTTCCATGCATACCACGGTCATTCCTACCTATTTCGTGTTGATTCATGATCATTTCGATGCATTACATGGCAATGCCCCTTCACTTCATTATCATTTCCACGCATTTCACGGTCCAATCGCTCCACTTCACGGTCATTTCCATGCATATCATGGTCATTCCTGCTTATTCCGTGTTGATTCATGGTCATTTTGGTGCATTTCACGATCATGCCCCTTCACTTCACGGTCATTTCCACGCATTTCGCGGTCCAATCGCTTCACTTCACGGTCATTTTGGCGCATATCATGGTCATTCTCGCCTATTCCTTGTTGATTCACGGTCATTTTGACGCATTTCATGGTCATGCCCCTTCACTTCACGGTCATTTTGGAGCATTTCACGATCCAATCGCCTCACTTCACAGTCATTTCCACGCATATTACGGTCATTCCCGCCTATTCCGTGTTGATTCACGGTCCTTTCGACGCATTTCACGATCATGCCCCTTCACTTCACGGTCATTTCGGAGCATTTCGCAGTCCAATCGCCTCACTTTACAGTCATTCCCGCCTATTTCGTGTTGATTCACGGTCCTTTCGGCTCATTTCACGGTCATGCCCCTTCACATCACATCAATTTTTATTTTTACTTTATTTATTTTTTAGAGAACGTCAAAGATTTTAATAAAATAAAGCAGAGAAATGGAATTCTCAATACACAGAAATCATTTGTACAAGTTCCCAACAGTTTCAACTCTATTGTGGTCAGGACCTTGTTCCTTTTTTATTTTTTTATTTTTCGATCTTTTTTAGGGCCCACTTTGTACCTTGGCTTATCCATTACTAGAATCCTTAGCCCTAAGTGCTGATTTCCTTATGAGCCTCCCCTCATAATCTTACTGACCAAAAATGACCCATATAAGGTTAGTATGGGAGTACAAGTGCCACTAGGGCTATTTACATCAAAACTGGAGTTATATATAACCCCATTTTCTCACACCTCTCTACCTTGCACGAATTTTCTATTTTTTCCTAAGGCATTTGAAAAGGGAAAATAAGGAGAAGAGAAGAGGAAGCTCGGAGAAGTGGGATCCAAGTAAGGAACATTGATCTCCTTTTCCTGAGGAAGAATTCGTGTTGCGACCGGGACTCCTTTCGGGTTCTACAGGACCACAAATAGGTGAGATCCAACCCTCGATCCGAAAACCTAGGCCATTGAGGCCCTTTTTTCACAATTGGTAATAGACTACGTCTATTGTAGTCTATTAGCAAGTTACCATTTTATTGACCTCTGAGGGCCCAGATAATGATCACGAGTTGCGATCTACGCTTAAAAACTTGTTATACTGTTTTTTTCGAAATGATTTGCAAATGATATGTTTTATGAAATGCATAGCAGTCCATGTGTTTGATGAAATGCCTCATTCATTTTTGCTCATTTCTGCAGTCCATGTGTTCGATGAAATGCCGCATTCATTTCTGCTCATTTTTGCAGTCCATGTGTTCGATGAAATGCCTGATCCACCATGCCTACAATATCCTTTAGCATAAGGTTACCATGCATTTCATGGTCATTTTCATGAATTTCACGGTCAAATCGCATCATCTGATGGTCATTTCCATGTATTTCACGATCATTCCCGGCGATTCCGTGTTCATTCACGGTCATGCTAGTCTATAAATGTCACGGTGAGTGCCATATGGTAAGGACAATCATTGAGAAGTGGCATGCTTGACTTCATTTTTTTCCCCTCCATGCTTGTATTTCCAAACTGGCCTTTCACAGAGTGCAATTGTAGAACTCACTTTCAGTCAAATTCACCTTCAAACCTGAAACCACTTCGAACCAACATATTTTCATGCTAAAAAACCCACCACATAGTCATTAGCTTCACAAAACAACAAGGTATCATCAGCAAACTAAAAGTGAGGAAAGTTCTCCACCTGGAACTCCCTAAAAGGGGCCACATCTTGACCCTTAGATAATGTACAGAAGTGGCAATTTATTGAGTCTAGAATGGACTCAAAGATCAGTTTTCAGTAAATTGTTCCCTAAATGCTTTTGTTATAGGAAGATCTGGAATTACCAATAGGCATGCAACATTTTCCTTTAGAGGCATGTCTTCCTGCCAAATAATTTGTTCCTTAAAGCTTACCAATGTCAAAGTTAGCCTTAAAGTGACTCTACTATTATAGCTGTGAACATAATGATTTAAAGGAGAAATGTTATGCATGCTTTCTCACATGAGGTTGAGGGTTATCTTTGCAGTAAATGTGTGCATGACAGGGCTAGCCATTAGGTGGGTCTCACCATCAACATGCCTTATCCTAAAAACCAAGTTAATCCACTCATTGGTTGGGCCATTTATATGTGTTGCATATGGACCATTAGTCGTGTTCTTCCTATATGTCTACTTTTCTCATACACTAAAAACAGGGGACTAATGCAATTGAGAATGTAATGGAGGATTTAACTAAAATTTTTGTTAGTTTGTTTTCTGTAGGGATTTATCCAGTAACTTGCTATATGGAGATATTCCGTTCTCGACATCTAGGCTCAAATAGCTTGCTATACGGAGATATTCTGGTAACTTATTAAGTAGGACCTTGAAATGAAACCCACCTTTGTTTCTAAGTCCGTCAAGGCTATTACTATGTTATTCTTGGCAATCTCAAAATGTATCAAGAGTCATGTACTATTTATGAATACAAATATGAGAGCAGATAAGCACTGGACTACCTCTTATAGCAAGCAATAGCTGATTCTAGGTCCCCACGGTTTTTATATATAATACCCATGTTGCAATATGCTTCGACATACATAGGCCTTTGTAGTGCAGCTTTCTCATAGCAGCTAAGAGCCAAATCATATTGCAGCATCTCATAATAGACCACACTAAGAATTAACTTTCCTCACTTTGAAAGGGAGAGATGATCTTAAGGATTACCAATCTCAATCTCTTACTAAGGATTTTGGCCAAAATTTTATAAGGGTTGTCAACAAGGCTGATTGGCCGATAATCTTTAAGTTTGACAGCACCTTCCAACTTAGGAATAAGGGCTAAGAAGGTACTTCCCATTTTAGAGGACAAACAATTAGCCTTAAAGAAGTTAACCATAAAGCTCGCAAGATCTATCTATACCAAGTCCTAAAAAGACAAGTATAAGGCTAGGGGAAAGCTACTAGGACCAGGAACCTTATCTCTACCCAAATGCCAAACTGCAAATTTTATCTCATCAAGATGGAAAGGCTTCTCCAAAAAAGCCACGACTTCCTAAGAGATACAATTAAAGGCCAAACCATCAATGTAGGGATGAAAAATATTTCTTGATGACAATAAATTAGAATAAAAATTAATAATAGAATTGTAAATACTATCCTTATCAAAAATTCTTTCAGCATCAACAACCAGAGAGGAAATAGAATTTACGAGCACCTTTGCATGGCTATTCCGTGGAAGAACTTTATGTTACAATCACCGTCTTTAAGCTAAATTGTCAGGGAATGCTAGCCACCATTTTATTTCCTCCTCTTTTAATCTAGCATAATTGACGACAAATGCCTGTTATTTAGACCCCTACCATTTTGTGTGTTCACTACAGATTTATTTCTCTCTAGGTTTAGTAAATTGGTTTCTTTTTCTCTATTTCCTTGTTTCATGATTGTTTAGAAAGTGATGGGATCAGTTTTTGAACTCTTCCGTTCAAACTATGCAGCCTCTTGCAACATGTGTGCACAACTTATAGACTGCGAAAAAGGCAATTGGTTTACAAATTTTGGTACCATGGCTACGTGAATATCAGGTTGTACCAAATTCAGAAACAATCTTTCATAGATTTGAATATTTCCTATTACACTACTTTCAGTTATACTTGTCTCATCTTAGAGATTCATTTACCTTTGCTGTCTCATTCAACACGGAATTGTTTGGAATGACCGTGAAATGCATGGGAATGATCATGACTTGAAGCGAGTTGACCATGAAACGCATACAAATGACCATGAAGTGAAGGGAATTGACCGTGAAATGCCTCGAAATGACCATGAATCAACACAGAATTATTTGGAATGACCATGAAATCCATGGGAATGATCATGACTTGAAACGAATTGACCGTGAAATGCATGCAAATGACCGTGAAGTGAAGGGAATTGACTAGGAAATGCCTTGAAATGACCGTGAATCAACACGGAATTGTTTGGAATGACTGTGAAATGCATGGGAATGATCATGAATTGAAGCGAATTGACCGTGAAGTGACCGTGAAGTGAAGGGTATTGACCGTGAAATGCCTCGAAATGACCGTGAATCAACACGGAATTGTTTGGAATGACCGTGAAATGCATGGAAATGATCATGAATTGAAGTGAATTGACCGTGAAATGCATGCAAATGACCGTGAAGTGAAGGGAATTGACCGTGAAATGCCTCAAAATGACTATGAATCAACATGAAATTGTTTGGAATGACCGTGAAATGCATGGGAATGATCATGAATTGAATCGAATTGACCGTGAAATGCATGGAAATGACCATGAAGTGAAGGGAATTGATCGTGAAATGCCTCGAAATGACCGTGAATCAACACGGAATTGCTTGGAATGGCCGTGAAATGCATGGAAATGATCATGAATTGAAGTGAATTGACCGTGAAATGCATGTAAATGACCATGAAGTGAAGGGAATTAACCGTGAAATGCCTCGAAATGACCGTGAATCAACACAGATTGTTTGGAATGACCATGAAATGCATGGGAATGATCATAAATTGAAGCGAATTGACCGTGAAAAGCATGGAAATGTCTGTGAAGTGAAGGGAATTGACCGTGAAATGCCTCAAAATGATCGTGAATCAACACGAAATTGTTTGGAATGACCATAAAATGCATGGAAATGATCATGAATTGAAGCAAATTGACCGTGAAATGCATGCAAATGACCGTGAAGTGAAGGGAATTGATCTTGAAATGCCTCAAAATGACCATGAATCAACACGAAATTGTTTAGAATGACCGTGAAATGCATGGGAATGATCATGAATTTAAGCTAATTGACCGTGAAATGCTTACAAATGACCATGAAGTGAAGGGAATTGACCGTGAATCAACACAGAATTGTTTGGAATGACCATGAAATGCATGGAAATGATCATGAATTGAAGCGAACTGACCGTGAAATGCATGCAAATGACCATGAGATGAAGGAGTTTTATTGCATTGACGCCTCACGCTGGGATTAGTTTCTTGGTTTAGCTTGATTTGTAGCATGAATATGATCTTTTAGAACTAATTGCCCTTAGAAGTGACATCATTATTCAGCATGACTACTAGTTGTGATCATTACAGAGTTCTAAGACCTGTTCCTTTCAGCAGGTTATTAGATTCTAGTTTTGTTCATTCTCCAAATTTGTAGAATAATGTTTTAAACCAAACAACCTTCAACTAATGACCTCGAATCTTACAATGTGACATCTTTGTATGATCCTTCACCCCCATAGCATGTAGAGCATCTTATGGCTTAAGTTGGAATGAGGGAACATGATTCATGTGGAAGACCCCAGTTAATAGGGATGAGGCTAAAATGATGATGATGATGATGAATGACGTTTCCTAGTAAGAATATTCATAATGAGGAAGTTCCAAAAATTGTAGTTTCATTTATTTTTAGTCCCAACTCAAAAGCACTGAATGCAATTGCAACTTAAGAGACTAGAAGAAGCACACTATGAACACAACTTGGACAACATGGAGTGTGTACCGACATGGGTGTGTACTAATAAGCTAACCTAAAAAAGAAAATCAAACAAAAATAATATAAAAAAAACCTTAGAAAAAAAAGAGTAAAAATTACCCTTCAATATATCGAACATTATAAGATATATCGACATTTGATGTATCTCGATATATCGAATATCCGACGATATATCGAAATTAGTCTAAAATTGTTCAGGGACAAAATCATGTTTTAAAATAATTTTTCGATTATATCGAGATAGTTTTGATAAATCGAAGGAAGAAATTTCGATATCAATCGAAAGTTACTCGATTATTAAAACCGAATCCACTGAATTTTTGTATGGAAAAAACAAAAGTACGCTTCGATGTTATCAAAAGCTAATCGATTACATCTAGTTTAAGTTGTCGATTACATCGAACTCTAGTCGATGTTATCGTACTAAGTCATTGTTACAGTGGAACGATATATCGACTATAGTTCGATTTATCGAAAATGGTCAGAAAATGTCTAGAGACAAAATGCTTTTTTAAACGGAATTATCGATAATATCGACTGCATTTCGATATATCTAAGGCACGATATATCAACTAAATTTCAATATATCGAAAATGGTCAGAAAATGTCTAGAGATAAAATTCTTTTTTAAAAGGAATTATCGATTATATCGACCATATTTCGATATATTAGAGTAATGATATATCGACTAAATTTTGATATATCGAAAATATTCCTCAATTGTCCAGAGACACACTGCTCTTCTTAAATGAATTATTGATAATATCGATACTCTGACGATATATTAAATAACACCAAAAACTGTACTGGGATGAATGCTCATTTAAAACGAATTTTCGAGTTTATCGATTAATATTTGATATATCGAATAACTTGTTGATATATATCGAAGTTGTCTCGATTGAAAAAGATTTGAAAAGTCAAAAACCCTTTGCCTGACCATTAGGCTTCTCTGTCGATATATCGATTGACAGTCGATATATCGAATTTGTGCGTGTATTTAAAATACGCCACCTACATTTCAATTCATTCCTTCCATTTTCTTCTTCCTCTGCTCCTCCTCTATGATGCATCCTCTCCAAGAAGTCCGTGGCGGTGAATTTGATCCATTTTGGTGGTGCTTTTTAAGGTTTGTAAATCATTTTTATTAGTCAATCATTCAAAACCCTATATTTTCCGCCCCTTTTCATTTTCCTGTTCATCCCTACTTGCTCTCCACTTCTTCAATCTCTTTGATTTCCATTTCTTTTATTAGGATATCCTCTTCAAGTTTTCATCTACATGGGAAAAGAGAGGAGTAAATCTGTTTATCAGGGAGAATCGTCCAATCCTAGGCCAAAACGTGTTAAAACATTTGCCAGGAGAAAAAATGCTCAGCCCGCAACCCAAAATGTCTCTCCACCACCTATAAACATTCCGCCACCCAAACTTCTAATCCCTAATGTGCCACCACCTCCTGAGGATCTATATCAAAAGTTTATGGGAAGGAAGATGGACTATGAAAGACAAGTTGATAGGTCTTGTCTAGCTCTATATGAGATTGTACCAATGCTCAAGGCCATTGACTAGTCTCGTATGCTTGACTTTGGTGGAGTGACACAGAATAAATAAATATACAGGTTTTTAGCTTACTGTTATTCCCCCATATCTGACCCCCCGGCCATAGATGTCACCATTGACCAAACCACAACTCACGTCACTCAGGCCATTATCGGTCAGTTAGTTGGAATTTTGTGTAAACCCCAAGGCTTTACAAACTACGACTTCAACTCACTTGAAGTTCGTTCAGAAATTACAAAACATGTATGTAATGGCCAAGACATTCCTTGGCATGAGGGCAACTCTCTGTGTGCATCCCACATGTCTGCACAATTTCGCATTCTTCACGCAATTTTTTGCACAAACATCTATCCCAAGAGAACCAACAGGTCTGATCCTACCCCATTCATGTTGGGGATTCTCTATGCCATCAGCCAAAAAGTGGAACTGTGTCTGCCTACTCTCATGTTGCATCAGCTGGCCGTGGCAATCCAATCCACTAGAGATGTATACATTCCATTCCCTCATCTTATCTGTTTATTGTCTCAACATGTGGGATTACTTCCCACCACTGACCATCCTCGAAAGCCTCACAAATTTACCAAAACGAACATAAAAAGAAAGAAATTGTTTGACACACTAGCTTCCTCTTCCGCTCTACTTGATACTATGGCGGAAACCGAAGCTGAAGGAGCTGAGATTGATGCGATGGACACCGAGGCAGCAGACACTGGAGATGAGAGGCCCCAACACAGTGACCTGATGTTCTCACCAGTCCCACATACTCGTCGTCATGCTGGCCATCGAGACCGTCGAACATCAATTATATACCGTCTTCGCTAGCAAGATGAACAACTTCTCCAACACAATTAACGATTGTCGCAGTTCGAGAAGATCGCAATTGCGATGAAAGAAGCTGTTGAGCGAGTGGAGAAGAAGCTGCATGACCTGATGTCAATGATCACATACAGACAAGATGATACTGTGCCACATGGTGCCGGTACTTTAGCCCAGCCTGATGCGTAGTTGTAAAATTTTATAAATTAAAATTTTTTGGATATTGTATGCCCGTAAAGGCCTTCTTATTCTTTTTTTGGATGATGATTATACTACCCAAACTTGGGGTAGTAATTTTGCTTGTGACTATGGTGAATGAATGAATGAATGATGATAATTTTAGTTTTCAACTATTTGAGATTTTTTAGATGGCTAGCTGGCTAGCTAGCTAGGCGGTCACACCGCACAGGGAGCAACTAAAAATGTTGGTTGGACCAAGCAATGGATTGGGTCTCAGTAGTAGATGAATTGCGTTTATTTATCACTGCAATGTAGTGGATGCCTTCTCATAAGACTGTGCAACCCATTTATGGCCCATTTACGAGACCAAGCCCACCTTATTTTACCGTGTAAAAATAAGCCCAGGCTGTACTAACGCCTTCCTAAAGGTCAAAATTGCCCCTCTTTTATCAATTTCAGTCCATTCTCTCATCTACGCCTAAAAACACGTCTGAACTCATCTCTATCAACCCTATTTCTTACTTTCACATATTTTCTTCACTAAATCGCCATATAATCTTCATCATACTATCACATTACATCTTCCTTGTTACACTCTCCTCAAGCCCAAGTGCATTCTTTTTATGAGAGGATGTGAATGCATTGATGGACGTGAAATCTTCAAGACCCCTCTCCAAAGAACGTGTTTCACATCAATGCACTCTTATTCTTCTTCTTGAACATGGATTTCACTGAGTGTTAGGGAGTGATTGGAGTTCATGGTCAACTACCTTGAGGTTTAAATTCTAGATAAATTCTTAAGTGTTTACCTAGAAGACCATGGTCAATTTCATGTGGTCAATATCATGCATTGCCGAGTCAATTTTACGTGGCTATCCAATTAGATGAAGTATCGTGGTAAATGTCACTCACTTCTCAGTCAATATACTGAATTGATCGGTCAACTTCATGCACTATTTGGTGACTTTCACGCAATTTACTGAATTTCACTCACTTCCCAGTCAATATACTGAAAACCGATCCGAAATTGTTGACTTAAATCCATGGGCCCACCATAATGTATATAATATATCTGTGTCATCCATCTGTTTTTTTAGATTATTTTGAGGCTTGATCCAAAAAAAATTGGAAGATCTAATGATCAATTAGCCTACATGAAAGGAAACAATGGATTTAATTTGTCCACTGTTGAAAGTTGATTCTTTTACTGGACCCACATTGAGGTTTATTCACCATCTAACCTATTCATAGGGTGACATGGACTTGGATAAGTGAAAAGTATAAATATAAGCCTGATCTAAAATTTCTAAGGGCCTCAACAAGTTTTTAATGGTAGGCATTCAATTCTCATGATTTCGTGTGGTGTGGTCCACTCGACATTTTGATTTACCTAATTTTTGGCCTGATGCCTTAAATTCATTTGGTATAATGTACAGGCGGTGTGGATAAGCCACACACATTATGGTGGGCCCCATATTTATCTTACAAATTCCTCGATTTATGTACTTAAAAAGTAACTGGTGAAGTCAGCATTGGGAAAGATGCAGGTAATTACCTTGGTAAATAATGATTACTCATTTACAAGATAATTACACTTGAGCTAGAAAACCAAACAGGCCCTAAAATTGCGAATTGTTATCACTACAATTCAAATTTTCAATAAGAGATTCATTTCACAGGCAATTCCATTCATTTCACGGTCAATCCCCTTCACTCCACGGTCAATTCCACGCATATGTATGGATAATTCCATCCGAATCCCCCTAACTTCACGGTCAATTCCGTTCACTTTACGGTCAATTCCATGCATTTCACTGTCATTTCCCTTCACTTCATGTTCAATTCAATGCATTTCATAGTTAATTCCCTTCACGGTCAATTCCATTCATTTCACAGTCAATTCCCTTCACTTCACAGTCATTTCCATTCATTTCACAGTTAAATCACTTTACCTCATGGTCATTTTCATGCATTTCACTGTTAAATCACTTCATTTCATGGTCATTTCCCTTCACTTCACAATCATTTCCCTGCATTTCATGGTCAATTCCAGTGATTCCGTTTCATGTCACGGTCATTTCCATGCATTTCATGGTCAATTCCCTTCACTTCACCATCAATTCTGGTGATTCTGTTTCATTCCACGGTCATTTCCATGCATTTCATGGTCAATTCCCTTCACCTCACGGTCATTTCAATGCATTTCACGGTCAATTCCCTTAAATTTATAGTCAACTCCCCCTTCACTTCATGGCCTTTGCATGCAATTCATGGTCAATCCCCTTCACTTCACGGTCAATCCCCTTCACTTAATGGTCAAATCCATACATTTCATGATCAATTCTATTCATTTCACGGTCAATCTCTTTCACTTCAGGGTCAATTCCATGAATTTCACAGTCATTTCCCTTCACTACACGGTCATTTCCATTCATTTCACGGTCAATTTGATGCACTTCATAGTCATTTCATGGTCATTTCCCTTCACTACACGGTCATTTCCATTCATTTCACGGTCAATTTGATGCACTTCACAGTCATTTCACGATCATTTCCCTTCATTTCACGGTCAATCCCCTTCACTTCACGGTCAATTCCCCCTTCACTTCACCATCATTTTCATGCATTTCACGATCAATTCCGCTAGTTCCCCTTCACTTCATGGTCAATTTAATTCCCCTAGGGCCTGTTTGATTTTCCATCATACATGTAAATCACATACATACTAGTGGGCCCCACATTAATTTTGCAAATATATCTATTTAAGTGTTTAAAAAGCACGTTGTCACATCTATATTGGGAAATATGTGGTAATTACATAGGTAAATAATTATTACTTATAATTACATAGTAATTACAAGTGAGCCCAAAAATCAAACAGGCCCTTAAGTTCACTTACTTTTCAGTCATTTTCAATCACTTTAAGACCGAGAAGTGAAGTGAAATTCATCGTGAAAAATGTGAACCTTCTCTGAAAGTGAGTAAAATTGACTGTGAAGTGACTAAAGATCATCACAAACTAATTGGCATACATCCCTGTAATTTAAAACTTTGCAAATCTGACCGATAAGCCTATCATATTTGAGCTAGTAATCATGTGAATACTAAACGAGTTATATTATTGTATTTATTTTCAGAAAATGACTTCGGTAATCATCCTATGCTCATATGGTGGGGAGTTAGTTTGTGAAAATGACCGTTATACATACAAGGGTGGAGGAAAACTGCGGCTGTACATGTTGACATTCCATATGAACAGCTTCTATCAAAAATGTACAAAATTACGAAGAGTAAACCTGAGGATTACGATATAAGGTTGAGGGTATTGTATCCTTACACAAACCAATCAGTCCCTCCAGCTATAATTGAAGATGATGACGATGTGAGAATGTTCTTGACAGTACAGCTGAAGCACTTAGATCACTACATCCCAGTATTCATCGAGACAATGCAGAATGTTAATGACGCCCCAACAGTAGGATGTTTGGGTGAGGAACCTATCTTCAATTATAAATATAAGTGTTCACCTTCACAAGTTTCTCTAAGCAACACTTCGGTACCCATGCCGGCTCATACATTAAACTTGATGACAAGTCAAGGTCATACATCAAACTTCATGACAAGTCCAGTGAGGATGTCGGCTGACGTGAACCTCAAACCTGAAGATATAGCAACACCTTCACTTACATAGTAGATTTTTCCTCAACATCGAACATTTGAAATGTGAGTGGAAGCGACATTCCATTGCCTGAGTAGGGTCGATCATTGGACTTCACCACCAGGCTTCCCATCATGCCTTTCGAGGATGCTGGTTTCACCAATGCAGACTTGTCACTTTATTCATGTCCTCTTGATGACCAGATTGATATAGTCATTGGTCAAATGTTCAAGGACAAGAGCCGGTGTAAGTATATTTTGAGCTAATTTGCAATCCGTAACAATTTTCAATACAAGGTGCCATATTCCACATCCAAGAAATTCACCGTGGCGTGTATGGAAGATAAGTATGAATGGAGGGTACACGCATCTAGGGTGAATGATGCGAGGATATTCAAGATTAAGACCTACACATCCATACATGTGGAATGTCATGGATGAAGAACAATCATCGGCAAGCAAGCAGTAAGCTGGCTAGTGAACTAGTTGTCAATTGCATTGAGCAACACATGGGGTTAAGGGTGAAGGGCATAATATTCGCAATGCAAGAAAAGTATAATATTCTTATTAGCTATACTAAGGCATGGCGCACTAAGGAGATTACAATCGATCGCGTAATGGGGTCTTATGAAGAATCTTACAAAGAACTCCCGATGTACTTGCATGAGTTGAGAATGACGAACCTGGGGAATTTGACTTCTCTGCTTGTGAATCAACAGACGATGAGGTTTGAGAGATGTTTTGTTGCACTTGAACAGTGTGTCAGAAGTTTTCAAACATCTCTGCGAAGGGTCTTGGCCGTTGATGGGACGCATTTAAAAGGTAAGTACAAGGATATTCTGTTTGTTGCTACGACATTGGATGGTGACAATCATATCTTTCTAATTGCTTTTGGTATCGGAGAATCAGAGAATAGCAGCAGTTGGAAGTAGTTCCTTACATACATCAACGATTCATTAAAAAATTTACCTAGTCTTGTTATCATATCAGATCGTCATAAAGGTCTAATGAAAGAAGTTTCATAGGTCTTCCAGGAAGCAATCCATAGGTACTGCATGTACCATATATATCGAAACTTAGTGGATACGTTTAAAAATAAGTCATTAGAAATCTACTACTGGAAGGCTGTAAAGACTTGTAGGAGGGTTGAGTTCGATAATTTAATACATGATATCAAATTGCCAACCCCCCGGTACATGCATGGCTGAGGGAAATAGGTTATGAAAAGTGGGCATCTTTGCATTTTTCAGGAAAAAGATTCAATTTGGTGACTACAAACATAGTTGAGTGTGTTAATTCTCTATTCAAAGAAGCATGAGAATATTCAGTAACTATGTTAATAGAGACGGTAAGATTGAAAATTCAAAGGATATACTATAAAAGAAGAGAATCAGCCTCATCATTCGTTAGACCGTTAACACCGTGGATCGAGAAACAAATAAAGGATCTCATAACGAAGGCATGAGATGTTCATTGCCACACAATTTCTTGGGATGAATACTATATTGTGGGAGACTACAATAACACTATCAAGCTCAATGTGCTTTCATGTACATGTCACAAGTTTGAAGTAAAGGGTTCGCCTTATTTTCATGTTTTATCAGTATGTATAAACTATAATCTTTCTCATTACTCGTATTGATCCCCGTTGTACACGGTGAGGAATTATCAGATCACGTATGAAAATTCCGTGTACCCAGTATGGGATAAAAGTCAATGGAAAATTTCTCATGCATTCAGGCAGAATTGTTCGAGAATTCGACCCCCGCTACAGATGAGGCCAGCTGGAAGACCAAAGAAGACACGGATCCTTTCCCATGGAGAGGAACGAACAACAAAAATATGCAAACATTGCGAACAAACGGGGCATAATCGTCAGAGCTGTAAATTTCCTATACCTTCAGAATAATGTAATTTGAAGTGCATTTTTTATAATATGACTGTGAATGTTGTATATTGAATACATCTGTTGCTTTCTTTAAAATTGTTAGAGTAATTGAATACACTACACAGTCATTTTCCTTCACTTCACGCTCATTTTCATGCATATCACAGTTGTTCCCTGTGATTTCGGGTTGATTCACGGTCATTACGGCACATTTCATGGTCAAGCCTCTTTACTTCATGGTCATATACGCGCATTTCACGTTCCATTCACCTCACTTCACGGTCATTTCCATGCATACCACGGTCATTCCCGCCTATTTTGTGTTGATTTATAGTCATTTCGACACATTTCACGATCATGCCGCTTCACTTCACGATCATTTTTGCACATTTCACGGTCTAATCACTGCACTTCACGGTCATTTTCATGCATATCATGGTCATTCCCGCCTATTCCGTGTTGATTCACGGTCATTTCGACGCATTTCACGTCATGCCCCTTCACTTCACAGTCATTTCCAAGCATTTCACGCTCCAATCGCTCCACTTCACGATCATTTTCATGCATATCAAGCTCATTCCTACCTATTCCGTGTTGATTCATGGTCATTTCGACGCATTTCATGGTCATGCCCCTTCACTTCACGGTCATTTCCAAGCATTTCACGGTCCAATCGCTCCACTTCATGGTCATTTTCATGCATATCACGGTCATTCCCTCTTATTCCGTATTGATTCACGGTCATTTTTGTGCCTTGCACGGTCCATTCACTAAGATTCACTCTCATTTCCATGCATATCACTGTCATTCCTGGTGATTTCGTGTTGATTCACGATAATTTCAGCGCATTTCACGGTCATGCTCCTTCACTTCACGGTCATATACTCGCATTTCAAAGTCCATTCGCCTCACTTCATGGTCAATTCCATGCATACCACGGTCATTCCCGCCTATTCCGTGTTGATTCACGGTCATTTCGATGCATTTCACGGTCATGCCCCTTCACTTCACGGTCATTTCTGCGTATTTCACGGTCCAATCACTGCACTTCACTGTCATTTCCATGCATATCGTGGTCATTACCACCTATTCCGTGTTGATTCACGGTTATTTTGACGCATTTTACGGTCATGCTCCTTCACTTCATGGTCATTTTCAAGCATTCCACGGTCCAATCGCTCCACTTCATGATCATTTTTATGCATATCACGGTCATTCCCACCTATTCCGTATTGATTCACAGTCATTTTGACGCATTTCAAGGTCATGCCTCTTCACTTCACGGTCATTTTCAAGCATTTCACGGTCCAATCGCTCCACTTAATGGTCATTTCCATGCATATCACAGTCATTCCCGCCTATTTCGTGTTGATTCACGGTCATTTTGACATATTTTACTCTCACGCACCTTCACTTCACGGTCATTTCTACGCCTTTCACGGTCCAGTCTCTAAGATTCATGCCCATTTCCATGCATATCACGGTCATTCCTGGCGATTTCGTGTTGATACATGATCATTTCGGCGCATTTCACGGTCATGCCCCTTTAGTTCACGGTCATATACGTGCATTTCAAGGTCCATTCACCCCACTTCATGGTCAATTCCATGCATACCACGGTCATTCCCGCCTATTCTGTGCTGATTCACAGTCATTTCGACGAATTTCACGGTCATGCCCCTTCACTTCACGGTCATTTCCACGCATTTCACGGTCCAATCACTGCACTTCATGGTCGTTTCCATGCATATCATGGTCATTCCCACCTATTCCGTGTTGATTCACGGTCATTTCGATGCATTTCACGGTCATGCTCCTTCACTTCATGGTCATTTCCAAGCATTTCACGGTCCAATCGCTCCACTTCATGTTCACTCCCCAAGTGCAGGGTTGTGATGTAGTAATAACTCGGTGAGACCGAGGTCGAATCCCAAGGGACTGGTATTTGTACGTTATCTAAAACTAACTAGAACTAGAACTAGGCTAAGATGAATTCTAAATCAATTAGCAATGATGGAATACTTGTAGAATAATTAATCTAAAATTTAGAAAACAAATCAGAGATAGGAAACTAGGGATTCAGAGGATCCACTTGTAGAGATCAGGGAGAACTTATTCTTGCATCAAAAATCATGGAAATTACTGAACTGCCGTTGATCTAGTTTTTAAAGAGATGAAAGGTGTATGAATTAGAATGGATTCCATCACCAAACCATGCCCAGAAGACTATGGCAAACAACAGAATTAAACTAATTACCAACCCATCACATGTATGAAGGTTAGGAAGGGTACCGTCATCCGACCATGCCTAGGAGACTATGGTGAATAACAGGGCTTCCTGACATCATAAACATAAAGGAGAAAAGGAAACATTTAAAGTCATCGCAGACCCACTGTAATTTCAGTCACAACAGACCATTAAAGACTAAAAATATTTCCAACATTAATCAAACTAAAATCAACTTCAATTCATGTATTAAAATTAAATTAAAATCATAAAATCTCCCATCTCACTACAAGCTTCACCTCCTAGCCCTAGCTAGGAGGATTTAGCTTGCCATGGCTGGACTGAATCTCAGACTAAAAGAAAAGAAGTAAAAAAAAAAAAAAAAAAATAGAATTTAAAAACTTTCCTTGTCTTGCACTCCACGTCCAACCTCAGCCGTGAATGCTTCCCCACCGTAGCCTCTAGCTCGCCTTCTCTTCCTCCCTTTTATATGGCACTACAGGCGGTGGAAAGTTGTTGGAGTCAGTTTCGCAGCAATCAGTCGGCTTTCGCAGCAACTGTTTTCGCACCGAGAACAGAGGCAAATACCACCATCTTCCACCGGTTTCTGTTGAAAAGAAGAGCGTCCACTGAGATTTTTTTGAGCACCCTACACGATGGATGGATCAGATCTATCATCTGATCATGGTCGTGATCATAGAACAGCCCGCAATTGCCGGCTGCGTTCGGACGCTGACACAGGGAATGCGTATTCCTTACGCAGTGACGATGGTGGCCCCCCCTTCAATATCATTTTGAGAATTCCACTCCGTCCATCGTATTCCGCTTAGAATTTCTGTCGGGAAGGGACGATTTCTTTATAGTTTTGGTGTGGCCCACAAAGCTTTTCTTGCTACCGCCCAACCCGTGTTTGAACGGTTGAAAAACCATCCTCCGCTATAGTCAGAAATTCTGTAATGTAGGCAGTGATAAGACGGACCTTGAGACTCGAATGAATGGTCCAGATTAGTTTTCTGGGCCATGATGATGGCCCACTCACATCATCCGCAGCCTCTGTTCCGCGAACAGAACAGAGAACACCAATTCAATTTGATGGTGTCCGTGGGGCCCACTTACAGCCACTTTGCTGTGAAATCCATGCCGTCCACTAGATTCTGCTATAAAAACTAGTTGGAGTTGACTGGTTTTGGGTTAGATTTGGTGTGTCCTAGGGAACGTTTCATTGCACCATCCGTCTTCCGTTTGGATGAAAAATTCACACGATCGCTTGTATGGGAACAAAAAGGAATCATAACCAGGGTCTTGGCCATCCTCCAGAGAAAATGGACGGGTCAGATCATCTAATGGAGTGATGGGTGGGGGCCATGGTCAAAACCCAATCTAAAGTTGATCCGTCCCTGGACGTTTTTGAAAGTTTTATAAAAAAAAGTAGGTGGGCCCACTTCTTGAAACATTATCGAAAATCTACTCCGCTCATTATCTTCATAGTAATATGTAAGCCCATAAGTCAAAGTATGAAATAATTTTGAGCTCTATGTGGACCACACCATTCACCTGTGATGACTTGCTTCTCACCGTTGAAGAAACCTCAGTTACTTATGTGCATGCATGTATATGAAATTTTAGTTATTTACAAATTTGCCACTCTCCTTTCTAGAATTATCTGTCGTCCGTTTCTTCTTACTACGCCGTCCAAACGAAGTGAAATTTGACGACTATCTACCGTTTTTCATGCTCTTTCCATCAGTTCAGTTTGGGTCCCGATCTCCCAAGGATGTCCAAGATGCTTTCTTAATGGTTATTATCTGATCTTGTCTATCGGGTCACTTATACACTGATCCAAAGGCTGAATTTTGACGTGTACGGTTAATTTATAGTCCTCAGGCCATATATGAAGTTTCGAGCCGAACGGATAGTGGGAACCCTATGATCTTTTATTTTTGGACCAATTACAGACCTTTTTAATGTAAATAGCTTGATTTCCTCGGGTCCCTGGCATGCATATCTGTCGATCTTAGTTCTTGGAGTCTGTCCCTTGCTTTGGTGACTTCGGAGCATCAAATCAACACTTTTAATATTCTTTTTCATCCAACGCTCCTAATTACACCCTGTAACAAAAATACGATTAACGTGGACCGTTAAGCAGTATCATGTTCGTAAATCTAGGTAGTAATTAGGGTCTAATATGCAATATTTGACCCTCAACACTTCACGATCATTTATATGCATATCACGGTCATTCCCGCCTATTCCGTGTTAATTCACGATCATTTCGACGTATTTCATGGTCATGACTCTTCACTTCACGGTCAGTTCCAAGCATTTCACGGTCCATTCGCGTCACTTCATGGTCAGTTCCATGCATACCACGGTCATTCCCGCTTATTCTGTGTTAATTCACAGTCATTTTGACGCATTTCACAGTCATTTTCGTGCATTTCACGGTCCAATCACTGCACTTCACGGTCATTTCCATGCATATCATGGTCATTCCCACCTATTCCGTGTTCATTCACGATCATTTTTACGCATTTCACGGTCATGCTCCTTCACTTCACGGTCATTTCCAAGCATTTCACGGTCCAATTGCTCCACTTCACGATCATTTCTATGCATATCACGGTCATTCCCGCCTATTCCGTATTGATTCACGGTCATTTCGATGCATTTCACGGTCCTGCCTCTTCACTTCACCGTCATTTCCAAGCATTTCACGGTCTAATCGCTCCACTTCATGGTCATTTCAATGCATATCACGGTCATTCCCGCCTATAACGTATTGATTCACGGTCATTTCGACGCAATTCACGGTCACACACCGTCACTTCACAGTCATTTCTACGCCTTTCACTGTCCATTCACTAAGATTCACTCTCATTTTCATGCATATCACGGTCATTCCCGGCGATTCTGTGTTGATTCACGGTCATTTTAGCTCATTTCACGGTCATTTACGCGCATTTCAAGGTCCATTCATGTCACTTCATGGTCAGTTCCATGCATACCACGGTCATTCCCGCCTATTCCGTGTTGATTCACGGTCATTTCAACGCATTTCACGATCATGCCCCTTCACTTCACGGTCATTTCCACTCATTCACGGTCCAATCACTGCACTTCACGGTCATTTCCAAGCATATCATGGTCATTCCCGCCTATTCCGTGTTGATTCACGGTCATTTCGACGCATTTCACAGTCATGCTCCTTCACTTCACGGTCATTTCCAAGCATTTCACGGTCCAATCGCTCCACTTCATGATCATTTTTATGTATATCACGATCATTCCCGCCTATTCCGTGTTGATTCACAGTCCTTTCGACGCATTTCACTGTCATGCCTCTTCACTTCACGATCATTTCCAAGCATTTCACGGTCCAATCGCTCCACTTCATGGTCATTTCCATGCATATCACGGTCATTCCCGCCTATTCCGTGTTGATTCACGAGCATTTTGGCGCATTTCATGGTCACGCACCTTCACTTCACGGTAATTTCTGTGCCTTTCACAGTCCATTCACCAAGATTCACGCTCATTACCATGCATATCACGGTCATTCCCAGCTATTCCGTGTTGATTCGTGGCCATTTCAATGCATTTCACGGTCATGCCCCTTCACTTCACAGTCATATACACCCATTTCAAGGTCCGTTCGGCTCACTTCATGGTCAATTCCATGCATACCATGGTTGTGTGGATTCACGGTCATTTCGACGCATTTCACGGTTATGCCCCTTCACTTCACGGTCATGTCCACACATTTCAAGGTCCAAGCACTGCACTTCACGGTCATTTTCAATCATATCATGGTCATTCCCGCCTATTCCGTGTTGATTCACGGTCATTTCGACGCATTTCACAGTCATGCTCCTTCACTTCACGGTCCAATCGCTCCACTTCACGATCATATCTATCACGCCCCAAACTCGAAAACTGGGCTCACAAAATTCCCGATTGCCGAATCCGGTGCCGACAGCCTCCGTAGAACCCCATTCTCGGCTCCTAGCTCCCATTCGCCAGGTTCCGATCCTGGGATGCTACGAGGAGGATTTTCAACGTCAGTTTGATTCGTAATAAGCATAACCAAAGGCATAACCCACAAACAACAACCAAGAATTCCATTACATTTCCACTATGAGCAAAAACTTTACAAGTACAATGAGCATAAAGGGAAATACAATGGTAAAAAATAAAAAACTCCAAAATGATCTGCAACGTGCTCCTGCCTCAGCGCTGCTGCGAACCAACATCACCTGCACGCAATGGTCGTGCATAAGCTTATAGAAAGCTTAGAGGTTGGTGAAAGTGTGTGCGCAAGGTAGTAATATGAACATGCAATGTCAGAGTAATACGGAATATGCAGATGGATCCATAATATCATGAGCCGTACCAAGGCTATGCGATGCAAGACATGAATGGTATCGGCCATCCCAAGGCCATGCGATGTGCAATGCAACTCAAGAATACAGATCCTCATCTATGTCCACACATCAATACAGCTCAAATGTGGGATATCACCGGGGTCTAGTACACTCTAAACCAGATTGCCGCCACATCGCGCGCAATAAGGTAAGTGGAAGAGACCTCACTATCCGTCTGCCAATATCGGGCGCGACTCGTCGATAGCGGACCCATTCCTCAAGCTGGTCAAACTCAGCCTAACATTGCCCCCTACACTCGGGCGGGTAAGGCTGCACCCCCTTTCAACCGACCCCGACACAGTGGAGAGCGCAACCGTCTGGTAATCGGCACTCAACGCTCATCTATCTACTCGGTCTAGACGTTGGAGCAACCTCTTGGTAACATAAGGGTTTAGGGACTTTCACCCAGGGATATCTATAGCACCCCATGTAGAACAAGATTTTTGGTATCTAATCCTGCCAACCACGATGCGTCTGTGGAGACTACGGCCCTGATGTCGCTAGGGCGTACAATAACCATGTCACACAAATGTGAAATGCATGATTCACGCTATCCAGTCATGCAACAATTCCTGCGTATATCGTGCGCTCATGTAGGGCAACACCGCCTAACCGGGAGCCCATAAACAACCTGCCTGAAGGCATATGCTATGATTAGTCAAGTCTCATATCAAGCACACATATGATGCGTATGATCATGAGTCATGGAATTATACTAAACATGTTATAATGAGATGGACTATCCTTACAATGCAGATGGGCCTGGATGGTCTATACAAAATAAGTACGGGCCTAACACTGGGCCCTAAGGAGAGTCGTAATGTGGACATCCAACCAGCATTACACTCGCAACGTGGACGTCAAACCAACATCGCTCCCAAGGCACGACCGTCGAAAGCATTGATACATAATCTGTATTGGGGTCACACATTGCAATGGACCTTAGGTACTTCCCATTGGGCCTTAAATACATCAAATGGGCCATGTCATATGGGCCTTTTATTCATCAAATGGGCCACATAAATGGGCCGTAACAATGGGCCTTATGTGCATTACAATGGGTCATAACCCCTGGGCCTCAGATTGCATCGAATGGGCTTAATCACATAGGTCGAGTCGGAAGGGCTTCGTGTATATTAAATTGGCCACACCAATGGGCCAAACGAAACTCAAATCGACCACACCAATGGGTCTAACTTTTATCAAGTGGTCGCACCAATTACACTTTTCATTTATTCTTAAGGATCATTTTAGAGTATTCAAAGGGATATCTAAATCACATGGACCACACTCCAACTAACCATGGTGATAATGATTCCCATCGTTTGGAATTCTCAAGGCCCACCATATCATCTAATTCCCCATACAATTTGTTCATAAGGTCACACAGACATGACCTGAATCAAGATGAAAAATAAATTTCAAATTGACCCGGAACGGCTGTGACCCCATTCAAGAAGGATTTCAATGGTGGACGCTCACTCAACACTGTTTTCTGCAGTGTGGTCCTCTTGATATTAGATGTGTCTTATTTGGTCTCAAGGGACCCACAGAAATCACTATGGTCAGCTGGCAGTGGGCCCCATCATCAAAGGCAGATGGACGGCATGTGTAAAACACATGCAACAGGGCCCCACCGTCCGCTGGATGGTGGATGAAACAAATATATCGTGGTGAGTCTCACCGTCCACGGACTGTGGACGGTGTGAATAAAATACATACATTACCGTGGGTCCCACAAATGTGGCCCACCACAGAGCTTAAATGCCATCCGAACCGTTCATAAGGTCACCCGGACCTGGATGAAGGGAAAACATAAATTTCATCTTGATCCAAAACTTCCGTGGACCCCAGAAGTTATTTCAATGTTGGATGTTCAATTCCACTGTTCCCTATGGTGTGGGCCACCTGAGCGTCGAATCGTCCTCATTTTTGGAGGGGGCCCACCTCAGGGTGTGGGCCACCATGTGAACGGCACGGATAAAACATATAAATCATGGTGGGGCCCACGACAGCAGCCGTGGGTGGCTGCACGGACGCCGTCCACCCGCGTGACGCACTGCAGGTAGCGCCTGTAGCGGCTCTGACACAGCAGCATGCTGCTTCTCTCCTTCTTCCTTTTTTCTTTGAAAAATCCTTGATTTTGAGGATTTTCGAAGGTGGGGTCCACATCGCCTAAATCCACTCCATCCATTGGCTTCCCTGGCTCGAAACAAGTCCAACGAGTCCGCTATTGAACCCGTTTTGACTTGTAGCAAATTTAAAATTGATTTAAATGGTGAGAGTTACTGTTTTGAGAGGTATGGCCCTCCAAATGAACGGATGGATCTCATTCCTTGGCTCAACGCTTAAAATCATCCAAGGAATAGGAGGGACGGTATGGATTGAATACAAATATCCAGGTGGGGCCTATACCAGTAGCCCATCACAAAAGCTCCCCTTTTTCCTTATTTCTTTTCTTCTTTTTTTTTTAAAAAAAACAGGGACGTCCAGCGTCCCAGACGCTGGACGGTTCGGTCCAAATAAATAAATAAAAATGCATTATGGTGGGCCCTGTTGAAGTGGGCCGCCACAGATGGATGGTGTGGGTACAACATATAAGGTGGGCCCCACTTGAAGAAAGTTTGGACAAAAGTATACTTCAAGGTGGGGTCCATTCAAGTGGGCCATACAACCCTATTGCATAGAATAAAATAAAATAAAATAAAAAGAAATAAAAAGGGAGAGAGAGATGGAGAGTAGGACACGCTTTATGATGGAGGGCTCCGCCACTATGAGCCCTCCCTTGAAGAAATTTTACAATTGGATGGGTCCTTTAACACATAGGACCACCAACATTTAAAATCAACGGTGGGGATCCTTTCCCCACCAATATGGATGGTCTAGATGACCTTTCAAAAGAAAATAAACATCATGATGGGGTCCATGGAGAATGGCCCCATCATGGAATGATCATGATGATCCAAGTGGTCCATCGACCACATATTAGGGTCCCAAGTGAGATACACACCATGGATCGGTGGGCCTCACTTGGCCCATCATAAAAATAAGAAAAAACTACCCTATAGAGGCACCCACCGTCCGATCTTCTTACTCCTAGGGGTTCCTTGACAACTTACCTTCAACTTCAATGGATGAGATGAGGAATGGAGGGTTGAGATGGGAGATGGTGGGGTAGGAAAGTGGGCCACTTGAAGCTTAGGAATGCTTGGAGAATTCCATATGTATGGAGCTCTTTTGCTTGGAGATTTGAAATGAGAAAGAGAGAAAGAGAGAGAGTTGTAAAGGGAGAGAGAGAGAGTGATGGATGGATGTGGTGATGGGGTGTAAGACACCTTTTGACTTTTGTGGCCTTTTGTGTAAGAAAAAGGCATGGGCATGGGAGACTTTTGTGGCATTTGTGTAAGAAAGGTATGGGTTTGGGAGACTTTTGTGGTTGCTTGGGAAAATGGGTGAAAGTGATGTGTACTTGACATGTGATGGATTGATGGATTGATGGGATTGATGTGATTGATGTGACACATCGTAGAGATTCTCTTAGGTTTCGCAACGCGCGGTGTTTTTCTCGCATCGAACGTTGGCCTACAACTCTCGACCAGGGTATCGCCTCTGCACGCTAGTGCGGCATCGGAACCGCAACGACGGCGCGGTCACTATGGTATTGGTCTTGGGTTGAGTCGACTCGGGTTGTCGGCATATGAATCAGGGTCGCGCGTCGATATCGGTTAAGGGTTGTCGGCATATGAAGTCTACGGCGGATCTTACATTATCTATGCATATCAGGGTCATTCCTGCTAATTTCGTGTTGGTTCACGGTCATTTCGACGCATTCCACGATCATGCCTCTTCACTTCATGGTCACTTCCAAGCATTTCACGATCCAATCGCTCCACTTCATCGTCATTTCCATGCATATCACGGTCATTCCCGCCTATTCCGTATTGATTCACGATCATTTCGACGCATTTCACGGTCACGCACCTTCACTTCACGATCATTTCTGTGGTTTTCACGGTCCATTCACCAAGATTCACGCTCATTTCCATGCATATCATGGTCATTCCTGGCGATTCTGTTTTGAATCACAGTCATTTTGGTGCATTTCACGGTCATGCTTCTTCACTTCACAGTCATTTATGCACATTTCAAGGTTCATTCGCCTCACTTTATGGTCAATTTCATGCATACCATGGTCATTCCCGCCTATTCCGTGTTGATTCACGATCATTTCGACGCATTTCACGGTCATGCCCCTTCACTTCACGGTCATTTTTGCGCATTCACGGTCCAATCACTGCACTTCACGGTCATTCCCATGCATATCATGGTCATTCCCGCGTATTTCGTGTTGATTCACGGTCATTTCGACGTCACAGTTATGCTCCTTCACTTCATGGTCATTTCCAAGCATTTCACGGTCCAATCGCTCCACTTCACGATCATTTCTATGCATATCACGGTCATTCCCACCTATTCCATGTTGATTCACGGTCATTTCGACGCATTTCACTGTCATGCCTCTTCACTTCACGGTCATTTCCAAGCATTTCACGGTCCAATCGCTCCACTTCATGGTCATTTCCATGCATATCACGGTCATTCCCGCCTATTCCGTGTTGATTCACGGTCATTTTGACGCATTTCACGGTCATGCATCTTCACTTCATGGTCATTTCTGCGCCTTTCACGGTCCATTCACCAAGATTCACGCTCATTTCCATCATATCACGGTCATACCCGGTGATTCCGTGTTGAATCACGATCATTTCGATGCATTTTACGGTCATGCCCCTTCACTTCACGATCATTTACGCGCATTTCAAGGTCCATTCGCCTCACTTCATGGTCAGTTCCATTCATACCACGGTCATTCCCGCCTATTCTGTGTTGATTCATGGTCATTTCGACACATTTCACGGTCATGCCCCTTCACTTCACGGTCATTTCCGCGCATTTCACGGTCCAATCACTGCACTTCATGGTCATTTCCATGCATATCATGGTCATTTCCGCCTATTCCGTGTTGATTCACGGTCATTTCGACACATTTCAAGGTCATGCCCCTTCACTTCACGGTCATTCGCGCCTATTTTGTGGTTGTTGTATGATTTTACTAGTTATATTGTAAACAATTAGGGCCTATTTGGCCAATGGTATTAAGTTGTGTTAAATGAGATTGCATTACTAATCACACATTGAAATACGGAATGACATGTATGGGATTAAAATTAACTTTGTTGGCTTTAGAAAATGAGCCTATCCCATAGATGATGAATTGTTACTTCAGCCATGTTCAATCCAAATGCAATGTAAAAGTAAATCCTAGGATTTACTATTTAATGCATACATTTCAAAATTGGTGTTCAAAAACATGGGATGCCCTCAATTCAAGGACAAAACCTTATACATGCATTTATTGCAAGTTTTACAATTCCAAACACCTTAACCCCACCTAATGCGGCTGGCCAAACAGGCCCTTAGAGGGCAATTAAAATGCATAAGTTCAGTTAAATTACGTACTTTGGGGAGAGGGAAAGAGGCACGAGTTGAAATTAAGGTAATCGTTGCATAGAAGTCGGGTTCATTTCAAGCCCATCTTGAAACTAGCCCAAGTTCTCCCCGGTATCCCTCAACATAAATCGTAACTGATATTGGGCTAACAACTCAATCAAAACTTAGATAGTGAATTGCAATGCACCATCGGATTGACTTCCAAATAGTATTATAAAGTGGAATGACCAAATAGTATTACGATTCATGTGGAAGTTGTGTTCATAATGTGCTTCTTCTAGTTTCTTAAGTTGTAATTACATTTAGTGCTTTTAAGATGAGACTAAAAATAAATGAAACTGCAATTTGCGGCACTTCCTCATTATGAATATGCTTGCTAGGAAATGTCATTCATCATCATTTCAGCCTCATCCCTATTAACTGGGGTTTACCACATGAATCATGTTCCCTCATTCCAACTCAAACCATAAGATGCTCTACATGTTATGGGGGTGAAGGATCATACAAAGATGTCACATTGTAAGATTTGAGGTCATTAGTTGAAGGTTGGTTGGTTCAGAACATTATTCTACAAATTTGGAGAATAATTAGAACTAGAATTAAATAACCTGCTGAAAGGAGTGATGTTTTTTAATTTAAACCAACCCGATTTAAATGATTTTAAACTCGCAAGTATACGAGTCAGATGTAGATACAGTACGTATTATGAGATCATTCCCACAAGGACTGGTTGTCACAATTCAAAATTTAAGACTCTTCTTAACTAATCCAACTAATAATTTAGTGAATTATTAAGTAAACTAACATAAATATATGGAGAATAATCGAGAGCAATGAGTAAAATCCAATCAAGGAGAAGACTAGGACTTTCGAATCCACCCCTAATTATCCTAACCCTTATTTTACCTGTTAATTCACTCTAATTTAGATTGATATAAATTTAATAAATAAAGCACACCCTATGTCCTTGGTCGGGCATATAGAATGTATAATCCTTTAAAGCATATGGATCACATCTTTCCATCCATGGTCAGGCATGGAGAGATGTAGATTCCTGTTTCTTCCTCTATAGGAAACCTGTTCATGGTCAGACACAAGCACCTAGTTAAGATTCCAAACAACATCATAGAATAGAGAAGCATGAAAATTACAGTTAAGCACACTAGAGAAAGAAACGAATTAATTATATTAAAATAAATTCAACATAGACAAGAGTTATTCAAATTAGGGGCTTCATCTCAGCCCTAGCTACAAGATTACCAATCCATAATTTCAAATAAAAAGAAGAAAAAATAAGATTTAAATGCTAAGAACATCTCCCTTCTTCCTTGCTCTCTCTCTCCTCTTTCTTCTCTTTCTCCTCTCCTTCACTTTCCTCAGGCTCTGGCTCCCCGCTTCACGTCTCAGCTATAAGGAATGGATTCGGCTCCCTCTTGCTGCCCTCCCCTCTCTCTGTTCTCATTCCTTTATAGGCAGGGAAGTCGGTCAGATGGCTCTGATTGGATTCGGTGCGGAATGTGCGTAATTTCTGTTCACAGTAAAATGTGCGCAGCTACACGCGAGAGGCGGATTTTCTGCTCGCACTGGTATTTTTGGCATCCAAAGAAAAACTGAAGAAGAATGTCCCTCTGGACGGTTTTGACCTATCTACACGATGGACGGTCCAGATCTGTCGTCCGGATGATGGACCTGATCGTACAACGCCACAAAAGTGGGTAGTGTCCGGTCGCGAAAATCGTGATTTGTGCCAATTCCTTATGTTGTGGTGATGGTGGGGCCCACTTCGTTGTTTTTTTCAACAATCCAAGCCATCCATTGTATGCAGAACGAAATTTAGACCGAAAAAAGTCAGTTTTGAATGTCCTTAGATGTAGCCCAAAGAAGCAATCACACTGCAATCATTCTGGACGTCATAGGGCAACTTGTTTGTTACCTCTATAATGAGCTCGTGCATGTGCATGGTCACAAACAGTCAGCATGGGTTCGATCCTTTCGAAGCCCTCTAATATATGGACGATTCAGATCGATCATCTGGACCGAGATGGTGGGCCATCTACACCACCCGTGATCGGCCCTGCATAATGAGAAAAAGAGACTCGTTTCTCTGTTTTTAGAAAGTCGGTCAAGAGTCGGTTTGACTGACTCAATGGTGTCGTGCACGGCGACTGAAATGGTGCACTATGCACACTCATGCATAAATGGGGTCCACTATGATGCTTGTGATAAATCCGTACCATCCATCCATTTTTTCACCTCATTTAAGGCGTTGACTCCAAATTTGAGACAGTTCCAGATATCAGGTGGGCCCCACTTAATGCATTAAGGTGTTGATTTGACCATTGGGCCACTTCCTCAGATATCCAGTGGCTGAAATTTAACGTGTACGGTTAATTTATGGTCCCCAGCCTATATATGAAGTTTCGAGCTAATCAAATGGCGGGAACTATGTGATCTTGCATTCTGCACCAATTTCGGGCCTCTTTAACTTGAACAACTTGATTTCCTCGGATCCTTGGTGTATAAATCTGTCGATCTTGGTTCTTTGGAGTCTGTCCCTTGCTCTGGTAACTTTGGAGCATCAAATCCACACTTTTAATATTCTTTTTCAGTCCAAACTCCTTATTACATCATGCAACATAAACACAATTAAAATGTGACATTAAGCATTATCATGTAATTAAAATCAGGCAATAACTAGGGTCTGATATGAAATATTCGACCCTCATCACAACCCCCAACCAGCATTTTGCTAGTCCCGAGCAAAACATGTGAAAAATAATTTTATAAATAAATAATAATTCCTGTAAACTCAAGTGTCTTGTGAACAAATAGTTGAGATGCGAAAATTCTAAGATTCATGAATGGTGAGTGGAATTTTTCTCCTGGAATCAGGCTCACGGTAACTTCATAGTCAAGTTCGAAATATTAATCCATTAATTAGAATAATTTTAAACGTTGAGTTCCATTAGTGTATAGTGTAACCTCAGCTTACGATCATTAAGAGGTCCAATTGTCAATTTCATGTTATCATTGGTAATTAACAACAGAATTCGTGACAATCAAAATTAAAACCAACACTTATCTTACCGATTAACTTTTCATTCTACCAGCCTTTGATTTTTTTCATGAATAATACCGCCAAGGAGGGGAATCAAATCTTCACTTATAGGGAGCAAACCTATGGTGAAAACTTGTCACCTAACTTTTTCTAAATGTCAACCATGGGGGATCGAATCTACACCTATAGGGAGCAAACCTATGATGAAGATTATGCGACTTACCCTTTCAATTCTTCTTATAAACTGATGGTAAAAAAATTTTTTTTATTTTATTTTATTTTTTTCAGGCTGGTTCCTTTCATGCTTTGTGATTACCAAGTTAATCATTCAATTATCGAACCGGAACCTTAATGTGTAAGCGAGATGTGACATGTGAAATCATGACTCAATCAATGTTTAAAACTTCTAACCATGGGTTAACAATTCAAACTTAACTATGAAATCTAACATATACTGAATCCAAGAGTCATAAATTATCAACATTACATATCTTTTAACTTTAAAATCATAACTATCCTTCAAAATCACTTCAAATTCATAAGAAATTTTAGAAAATTTTAAAAGTTTTCACAATTTTTGCTCAAGACCAAGAAAATACAGATTAGGTAACCTAATCTCCCACCCCCAACGTAAAATCTACATTATCCTCAATGTAAAAGAAATAAGCATACAATTCACCTGGGACAATGAAAATAAAAGAGGAGTGATGGAAAGATAATACCTGGACGGAGAATTAAGAGGCTTTCCAAAGATATCAACGTAAAAGCGAGTTATACAAGAGAGAAATCAATAAAAGCAAAATAATAAAAATAAAATCATAAAAAGAAAATCCTACCTATACCACTTTCGCAGGTGCTCTCGATTACATTTAGCGTATGTAATAAGCCTTTAAACCCCTAGGTTACCCCTAGTGGACGAGTTGTAGTCTTGTGAGGGTTTGTAGCAATGTTACCCACAAACAATGAACTAACTAACTAGAAAAAAAAGAAATAAAAAGAAAAGATGGGTTGCCTCCCAGAAGCGCTAAATTTAATGTCTTTAGCTAGACAAACAATGAAAGTAATCATGGACCATCGGCCAGTATCCTGGTAAATTTCTCAGAAGGTTTTTCAACAAGATCATCCAAAAGCCCGTTTTGCAGTAGGCTTGGATGTCCTAGAGCGTTAATAACCAGAGAAATTGAAGGACCTCAACATAAAGTGTTCTTTTTATCGTTTGAAATGTCCAAAGTATATATGATTCACCTGTGGCAGAAAAATTTTTGAAGTTAGTACACCATGATGAATTAGAGACTACATGTAAATGAAATTCAGAAAAATTTGTAGTAAGTCGTGTAGTCTCAACAAACGTCGATGTTTCACTCTGTAGTTCAATTTTCAACTCTTCCTCATTTAATGGTAAACGTTCAGGATCCAGGGAAGGAGGTACTTCAGAATACGGGTTCTCTCGATTCATGACAACTGCCAAGGTATTATTTTGCAAGGCATTCACTATTTCTTGTAACAGAGGATCGTTTGAATCTGCAAAATGCACAAAGCAATCATCTAAAGAGTTGGGTCGTTCAGCTGAGCATGATTTATTTTCCACATTGGAGATTGTGATGATCTGCCCAAGGAATCCATCGTCTTTGAAAGTGGATGGAAGTACACTCTCTTGCTCCAACCCAGTGCAAACAATTTTATGATCAAGAAACAAAGTATTAATGTGAGGACTCTGCTCATTGATACTACTTAGAAGAGGTATTGAATAGTCAAAAGTGTATGACTCAGATGGTGGCCTCAACTGGGTGGTTTCAACTTCCAGAGTCATATCAAGAGGTTTGTTCATTTTCCGAATTATATCATCATCTAATTCAAGGGAGTGGCCCAAACATGTTTCAAGAGAGTTAGAATGGTCGGTTGTAATGGGCTCATCCTCCACTTTTAAATCAGACATGTTAGATGAGAGGAGTGGCTCATTTTGACCGACCGCTTCGTGTACTTCTTGATCACTGAACTGGACCATACTTGAGATTGATTCTAAGAGAATTTGGAAAAAACATTCATGATCATCATCCCAATACACATCATCATTTAATTTCCTGTCGTGCACACTTGGAATGGGATTGCTTTCCTCACATTCTATTCCTAAGTTGGGTTGAGGTTCGAATAAACTGACCTCTTCCTCATCATTGAAATCCTGTGTGTCATGTAAGGAAGGTGTGTTATCATCACTGTATTTGAAAGATACCCACATCTCTTGACCATTCTTTGAACCGTCATCTAGATTGATTCATCTGAAAATTGAACCATATGCTCATTAACATAATTCAACTCTTCATCCCAAATTTCAAAGTGTTTTAAAAGTGAGTGAGGATCACCTTCCTCGCATTGTATTTCTGGATTGGGTTGTGGCTGAGATGAACTAGCTTCCATTAACGCATCATGAGTAGGGAATCCAAAAGAATAATTAACAGGTTGTGGTCGGGATGAATTAGTCTCCATTAGCCTATCAATGCGTGATTCGAGTGCGTCTAATAATTTCATCATGTCATAGGCTGTGTAACTCGAAGATGACTCCTCTTGGATCATTTCAGGTGGATATTCAGAAGTAGGGAACCCAAGAGAATAATCATTATAACATATTGTTGGTTCATTTCCCCAATTTTGATGTTTCCACTGATTATAGTCGTACAGATCATAGGTGGGAGAATCTGATGGTTGATAATAGTCCTCACGCTTATAGTTATGATAATCTCAAAACTCACGTACTGTCTTATTAATCCGTGGGGTGTAATTATTCTCTCGCATATGATCGAGTAAGGACTTCTTAACCGGTGGATCATTATATTCTGGTCGGTTCTCGATGATAGTTTTAGAAAAGTTTTGAGACATTAGTAGATTTCTATCATAATCATCATCCCAATATATGTTATTCTTCTCAGCATACTGACATTCCCACTCGTGCATATACATGGTGAAACCCTAACTCTAAATCTAATTCTAAAGTAAAAAATCCTACACCAATCTATAAATAGGAAGAGAGATAATTAGAAAGAAGTTACCAAATTAGAGATCTATGTTAGAATCCTGCAAAAGAAAACAAAACAAGTTAGTTTCTAAAAAACAGAAAATCTAAAATTAAAAATTTTCTAAAGAACAACAAAGAAGAGTTAGTTTCTAAAAAGGAAGGAAATCCGAGAATTAGAAAGTTACTAAAAATAAAAATAGAAAGTTAGTTTCTAGAAAAAAGAAAGTTTCTAATCTTAGAACTAAAAAACTAAGTTAGTTTCTAAAAAGGAAAAAATTTCTAAAACTAGAAAATAGAAAGTTACTTAAAAGAAGAATCTAAATCTAAAATTAGAAAATAAAAAAAAAAAAAAAAAAATTTAAAAAGAAAGCCTAGAATTAGAAAATTTTTAAAAAATAAAACCCTAATTCTAAAAATAGAAATTAGAAAAAGTAGAGAATTTAGAAAGAGATTACCAAATTAGAAGTTCAAGTCAAGACCCTACAAAACAGGAAATATGTTAGTTTCTAAAATAAAATTAAAAAAAAAAAAACTTTAACCTGAAGTTAGTAAAATCCTAAGGCTATGAATTATGATAAGAGAGAATCCTAAATCCTATTGGACCGAAACAGTCCCCGGCAACGGTGCCAAAAACTTGATATTTTTTAATTTAAACCAACTTGATTTAAATGATTTTAAACTCGTAAGTATATGAATCAGATGTAGATATGATATGTATTATGAGATCGTTCCCACGAGGACTGGTTGTCACAATTCGAAATTTAAGACTCTTCTTAACTAATCCAACTAATAATGTAGCGAATTATTAAGTAAACTAACATAAATCTATGGAGAATAATCGAGAGCAATGAGTAAAATCCAATCAAGGAGAAGACTAGGACTTTCGAATCCACCCCTAATTATCCTAACCCTTATTTTACCTGTTATTCACCCTAATTCAGATTGATATAAATTTAATAAACAAAGTACACCCTATGTCCTTGGTCGGGCACACCGAATGTATAATCCTTTAAAGCATATGGATCACATCTTTCCATCCATGGTCAAGCATGGAGAGATGTAGATTCCTGTTTCTTCCTCTATAGGAAACCTGTTCATGGTCAGACACAAGCACCTAGTTAAGATTCCAAACAACATCCATATCTAGACTTTGGTCAAGCTCATAGAATGGAGAAGCATGAAAATTACAGTTAAGCACACTAGAGAAAGAAATAAATCAATCAGATTAAAATAAATTCAACATAGACAAGAGTTATTCAAATTAGGGGCTTCATCTCAGCCCTAGCTACAAGATTACCAATCCATAATTTCAAATAAAAATAAAGAAAAATAAGATTTAAACGCTAAGAACATCTCTCTTCTTCCTTCCTCTCTCTCTCTCCTCTTTCTTCTCTTTCTCCTCTCCTTGGCTCTCCCCAGGCTCTGGCTCCTAGCTTCACGTCCCAGCTACAAGGAATGGATCCAGCTCCCTCTTGCTGCCCTCCCCTCTCTCTGTTCTCGTTCCTTTATAGGCAGGGAAGTCGGTCAGATGGCTCAAACTGGAGTCAGTGCAGAATGTGCGTAATTTGTATACGTAGAAAAATGTGCGCAGCTACACGCGAGAGGCAGATTTTCTGCTCATGCTGGTATTTTTGGCATCCAAAGAAAAACTGAAGAAGAATTTTCCTCTGGACAGTTTTGACTTGTCTACACGATGGACGGTCCAAAGTTGTCGTCCGGATGATGGACTTGATCGTACAACGCCATAAAAAGTGGGTAGTGTCTGGTCGCGAAAACCATGATTTGCGCCAGTTCCTTACGCTGTGGTGATGGTGGGGCCCACTTCGTTGTTTTTTTCATCAATCCAAGCCGTCCATTGTATGCAGAACGAAATTTAGACCCAAAAAAGTCAGTTTTGAATGTCCTTAGATGTAGCTCAGAGAAGTAATCACGCTACAATCATTCTAGACATCATAGGGCAACTTGTTTGTTACCTCTGTAGAGAGCTCGTGCGTGTGCATGGTCACAAACAGTCAGCATAGGTTTGATCCTTTCGAAGCCCTCTACAATATGGACGGTTCAGATCGATCATTTAGACCGAGATGGTGGGCCATCTACACCACCTGCAATCGGCCCTGCGTAACGAGAAACAGAGACTCGTTTCTCTATTTTTAGAAAGTCGGTCAAGAGTCAGTTTGACCGACTCTATGGTGTCGTGTACGGCGACTGAAATGGTTCATTATGCACACTCATGCATAAATGGGGTCCATTATGATGCTTGTGAGAAATCCATACCATCCATCCATTTTTTTGCCTCATTTAAGGCGTTGACTCCAAATTTGAGACAGTTCCAGATATCAGGTGGGCCCCACTTAAGGCATTAAGGTGCTGATCTGACCGTTGGGCCACTTCCTCAGATATCCGGTGGCTGAAATTTAACATGTACGGTTAATTTATGGTCCCCACCCTATATATGAAGTTTTAAAGCTAATCAAATGGTAGGAACCATGTAATCTTGCATTCTACACCAATTTCGGGCCTCTTTAACATGAACGGCTTGATTTCCTCGGATCCTTAGTGTATAAATCTGTCGATCTTGGTTCTCTGGAGTCCGTCCCTTGCTTTGGTAACTTCGGAGCATCAAATCCACGCTTTTAATATTCTTTTTTAGTCCAAACTCCTTATTACATCCTGCAACAAAAACACAATTAAAATGTGACATTAAGCATTATCATGTAAGTAAAATCAGGCAATAACTAGGGTCTGACATGCAATATTTGACCCTCATTAAGGAGCAGGTCCTAGAACTTTGTAATGACCACAACAAGTAGTCATGCTGAATAATGATGTCACTTCTAAGGGCAATTAGTTCTAAAAGATCATATTCATGCTACAACTCAAGCTGAACTAAGAAACTAATCCCAGCGTGAGGCATCAATGCAATAAAACTCATTTTTATCCCCTAACTGTCAACCAACCAAATTAGTCAAGCCATTGGAATGTTGTCTATGTAATGAAGGACCATTGGAATGTTGTCTAAACCTTTGATGTTGCTAAACCCTGTCTCCCCCAAAAACCCTAACCTTAAACCTCCCAAACTATAAAACCATATTATTGCCAAGTCCCCAACATTTCTCCATCCTCCAATCCATAATTCCAAACCTTAGATTGACAGAGGTTGCAACTGAGTTCTCTTCTGATTGTAAATCACTACTGTCTCCTCTCCCTTCATGCAAATAGAGATTCTCAGTTAGAAGATGGTGGCCGGCCTCCATCACTTCAGATCCTCCACCAAATGATGGAACTGGTCCTTCTCTATTGATGAAAATGATGTCTCCAAATTGGCATGGAAATAAGAAGCTCAAGTGGGCCACATGATAGAAAATGGTGGAGATTGAATGAAGCTAAGTAATGGAAAATAGTCAGGGTCGACCGAGTTATGACCCGGTCGACCCTAACTCACTGAACGGTTACCCGGTCATCCAGGTTGTGACCCGATCGACCCCCTTTTTTAAAATTTACATTAGGTCGACCAGGTAAGTGTCCAGGGAGTTGGGGTCGACCGGGTCATAACCAGTCGACCCCGACTGTTATCCATTGTGTAAACATTCAATCTCCACTGTTTTCTATTATGTGTCACATTGAGCTTTGGATCTACTTCATTTTTGGGTACATGAGAGTGAAAGGAAGGGAATTAATCATGAAATGCATTGAATTGGCTGTGAAGTTAAGCGAAGAGACCGTGAAATGAAGCGAATTGGTTCCTTAATCACTCTACCATAACATTCTGTATCTAAGCTTAGATTCTTTTGGTTCTATGTTGATTCATGGTCATTTACATGCATTTCACCGTCATTCCAAACAATTTCGTGTTGATTCACGGTCATTTCCATGCATTTCACACTCAATTCCCTTCACTTCACGGTCATTTTCGTGGATTTCACGGTTAGTTCCCTTCACTTCACAGTCATTTGCATGCATTTCAAGGTCATTCCAAACAATTCTGTGTTAATTCTCAGTCATTTCCAGGCATTTCATGGTCAATTCCCTTCACTTCACAGTCATTTTCGTGCATTTTACGGTCAATTCCCTTCACTTCACAGTCATTTCCATGCATTTCACGGTCAATTCACTTCAATTCATGATCATTACCATGCATTTCATGGTTATTCCAAACAATTTCGTGTTGATTCACAGTCATTTCCATGCATTTCATAATCAATTCCCTTCACTTCACAGTCATTTCCATGCGTTTCATAAGGTGCATTTCCAATTCGCCGCCCAAACGCATTACATTTCATCTTTGATGCACTGATTGCTAATGACAACAAACACTCTCATTGCTCTTATTAATCTTGGAACTTGACCTAGCTTACTAAGCTATAGTGGGATAACTGCCCCAGGGTGGCCAATTCGTTATTATACAATATTATGGACTATGGTAACATTCTCTTCCAAACCCAGACAAGCGCAATTTGTTCAACTTGGATATTCCAATGTCATGTAGTCAATGCAATTCATGTCAAAAGCTTAGCAAGGGGATCATATATTAGCAATGATAACACTCAAGCCATTTTGTCGGCAGCCACATCATCCATGAGACTTCTTGTCAACTTACAAGTTTCCGCAATGCTAGAACATTTTGAGAAATCGTGCCTACCCAATGCCGTAGTAGTTGCTGCTTTCCTCCAAGAGAACAAGGTTGTCATTGATTTCGACCTATCTTATTGTGCCTGAAGGTGATTCAAAAAGTGTAATAGCTTAGGCCAAGCGTGATCCATTTCCATGGAGAATTGCAAATACCACTAATGAGGTCATTGACCCATGCAATCATCACTCCATCATCATTCCATCACTCTTTGATTCGTTGTTTAAATCTAAGGATTTTTATGGCATGTCAAGTTCTATACAGATACGAATCCACAATCCCAAACCTTAGATTAACAAAGATTTCAATTGAGTTCTCTTCTAATTGTAAATCACTACCGTCTCCTCTCCTTTCATGCAAATAGAGATTCTTAATTGGAAGATGGTGGCCGACCTCCTCCACTTCAGATTCTCCACCAGATGATGAAACTGGCCCTTCTCTATTGATGAAAATGATGTATGTCTCCAAATTGGCATGGAAATAAGAAGCTCAAGTGTGCCACATGATAGAAAATAGTGGAATTTGAATGCATCACAATTGACTGTTAAATTCACGGACATTTCCATTCATATCGCATTCAATTTCAATCACTTCATGGCCATCCACTGGAGTAAGTTGTTTGTCAATAAGAATATCGCAAGCAGAAGCATCACATCCTCATCATATCTGTTGTTTCTCAAAGCCTGTGCAAAACCAGGAGATTATGAAAGATACAACTTATGCCAACTGAACAAAACATGATGGTGGCCTAAGAGGAACCTACATTAGTCACAAATAAAGAATATCTTCCTATGGTGGATAAAGGCTTTGTGTAGCGTTGCAGAGAAACAAGCGTACATAGCTGGTGCATAGAAGAAAGAAGGAAAAGGAAAAAAAAAAAACATATGAAAAGAGTCAATGCAAGTGAAATATTAGCAATACAAGGTACAGAACAACATAATGCTGACCTCTAGAGGAAGATAATTCCATGACCTTTGGTTTGCCAACATCAAGATATGGTGAAAATTATAGATCATAATAAATGAACAATAAATAAAGACTATAAAACTTCTACAGAGAAAAGTCATACTCATATTCAATGACAAACCACCTTGGGTGGTGCAGAAACTAGACTAAAACCCTCGACAACTAGTGAGACCATCTCCCAATTCGGTGAAGTTCCTCACATCATCATGAAAAATGATTGTCTTACGAGAAGGTATCCACTACATTGCAGTGACAAATAAACGTAATTCGTCTACTAAATGCATCTACTATTGAGACCCAATCCATTGCTTGGTCCAACTAACATTTTCAGTTGCTCCCTGTGCGGTGTGGCCTCCTAGCTAGCTAGCTAGCTAGCCATCTAAAAAATCTCAAATAGTTGAAAACCAAAATTATCATCATTCGTTATTGATTCACCATAGTCACAAGAAAAATTACTACCCCAAGATTGGGTAGTATAATCATCATCCAAAAAAAGAATAAGAAGCGCTTTACGGGCATACAATATCCAAAAATTTTCAATGTACAAAATTTTACAACTACACATCAGGCTGGGCTGAAGTACCGGCACCATGTGGCACGGTGTCATCTCGTCTGCATGTGATCATCAACATCAGGTTATGCAACTTCTTCTCCACTCGCTCGAAAGCTTCTTTCATTGTAACTGTGATATTCTCGATCTGCGATAATCGTTGATCGTGCTGGCGAAGTTGTTCATCTTTCTGGCGAAGACGGTATATAATCGATCTTCGACGGTCTCGGTGGCCAGCATGACGACGAGTATGTGGGACTGGTGAGAATGTTGGGTCACTATGTTGGGGCCTCTCATCTCCAGTGTCTGCTTCCTCAGTATCCATCTCATCAGTCTTAGCTCCTTCAACTTCAGTTTTGGCCATAGTATCAAGTGGAACAGAAGAGGAAGCTAGTGTGTCAAGAAATTTCATTCTTTTTATATTTATTTTGGTAAATTTGCAAGGCTGTCAGGGATGATCAGTGGTGGGAAGCAATCCCACATGTCAAGACAATAGACAGATAAGATGAGGGAATGGAATGTACACATCTCTAGTGGATTGGATTGCCACGGCCACCTAATGCAACATGAGAGTAGGCAGACACAGTTCCACTTTTCGGCTGACGGCATAGAGAATCCCCAACATGAATGGGGTAAGATCAGACCTGTTGGTGCTCCTGGGATAGACGTTTGTGTAAAAAATTGCATGAAGAATGCGAAATTGTGTAGACATGTGGGATGCACGCAGAGAGTTGCCCTCATGCCAAGGAATGTCTTGGCCATTGCATACATATTTTGTAATTTCTGAACGAACCTCAAGTGAGTTGAAGTTATAGTCTGCAAAGCCTTGGAGTTTACACGAAATTCCAATTAACTGACCGATAATGGTAGGAGTGATGTGAGTTGTGGTTTGGCCAATGGTGACATATATGGACGGGGGGTCAGATATGGGGGAATAACAATAAGTTAAAAACCTGTATATTTGTTCATTCCGTGTCACTCCACCAAAGTCAACCATACGAGACTAGTCAATGGCCTCGAGCATTGGTGCAATCCCAAATGGAGCTAGACAAGACCTATCAACTTGTCTTTCATAGTCCATCTTTCTTCCCATAAACTTTTGATACAGATCCTCAGGAGGTGGTGACACATTAAGGATTAGAAGTTTGGGTGGCGGAATGTTTGTAGGTGGTGGAGAGACATTTTGGGTTGCAGGCTGGGCATTTTTTCTCCTACCAACTGTTTTAACACGTTTTGGCCTAGGATTGGATGATTCTCCCTGATGAACCAATTTACTCCTCTCTTTTCCCATGTAGATGAAAACTTGAAGAGGATATCCTGATAAAAGACATGGAAATCAAGGAGATTGAAGAAGTGGAGAGCACGTAGGGATGAACAGGAAAATGAAAAGGGGTGAAAAATATAGGGTGTTGAATGATTGACTAATAAAAATGATTTAGAAACCTTAAAAAGCTCCACCAAAATGGCTCAAATTCACCGCCACCAACTTCTTGGAGAGGATGCGTCGCAGAGGAAGAGCAGAGGAAGGAATGAATGGAATGGAGGTGGCGTATTTTAAATACACGAACAAATTCGATATATTGACTGTCAATCGATATATCGACAGAGAAGCCCAATGGTCTGGCAAAGGTTTTATGACTTTTTAAATCTTTTTCAATCGAGAAAACTTCGATATATATTGATAAGTTATTCAATATATTGAATATTAATCGATAAACTCAAAAATTCGTTTTAAATGAGCATTCATCCCTGTACAGTTTTTGGTGTTATTCGATATATCGACAGAGTATCGATCTTATCGATAATTTGTTTAAGAAGAGCAGTGCGTCTCTTGACAATTGAGGAACATTTTCGATATATCAAAATTTAGTCGATATATCGTTACTCTGATATATCAAAATATGGTTGATATAATCGATAATACCTTTTAAAAAAGCATTTTGTCTCTGGACATTTTTTGACCATTTTCGATATATTGAAATTTAGTCGATATATTGTGCCTTAAATATATCGAAATTTAGTCGATATTATCGATAATTCCTTCTAAAAAAGCATTTTGTCTCTGGACATTTTCTGACCATTTTCGATATATCAAAATTAGTCTATATATCGTGCCTTAGATATATTAAAATGCAGTTGATATTATCTATAATTCCTTTTAAAAAATCATTTTATCTCTGGACATTTTCTGACCATTTTTGATAAATCGAACTATAGTCAATATATCATTCCATTGTAACGATGACTTACTACGATAACATCAACTAGAGTTTGATGTAATTAACAACTTAAGCCAGATGTAATCGATTAGCTTTCAATAACATCGAAGCGAACTTTTTTTTTTCCATACAAAAATTCAGTAGATTCTGTTTTGATAATCGAGTAACTTTCGATTGATATCAAAATTTCTTCCTTAGAGTTATCGAAACTATCTCGATATAATCAGAAAATTGTTTTAAAACATCATTTTGTCCCTGGATAGTTTTGGACTAATTTCGATATATCATCGGATATTCGATATATCGAGATGCATAAAATGTTGATATATCTTGTAATGTTCGATATATCGAAGGGTAATTTTTACTCTCTTTTTTTCTAAAGTTTTTTTATATTTCTGTTTGTTTTTCTTTTTTAGGTTAGCTTGTTAGTACACACCCATGTCGGTACACACTCCATGCTATCCAAGTTATGTTCATAGTGTGCTTCTTCTAGTATCTCAAGTTGCAATTGCATTCAGTGCTTTTGAGTTGGGACTAAAAATAAATGAAACTGTAATTTGTGGCACTTCCTCATTATGAATATGCTTGCTAGGAAACATCATTCATCGTCATCAACATCATTTCAGCCTCATCCTTATTAACTGGGGTCTGCCACATGAATCAGGTTCCCTCATTCCAACTCAAGCCATAAGATGCTTTACATGTTATGGGAGTGAAGGATCATACAAAGATGTCACATTGTAAGATTTGAGGTCATTAGTTGAAGGTTGGTTGGTTTAGAACATTATTCTACAAATTTGGAGAATAAACGGAACTAGAATCAAATAACCTGCTAAAAGGAATAGGTCCTAGAACTTTGTAATGACCACAACTAGTAGTCATTCTGAATAATGATGTCACTTCTAAGGGCAATTAGTTCTAGAAGATCATATTCATACTGCAAATCAAGTTAAACGAAGAAACTAATCTCAGCATGAGGCGTCAATGCAATAAAACTCCTTCATTTTACGATCATTTGCATACATTTCATGGTCAATTCGCTTCAATTCATGATCATTCCCATGTATTTCATGGTCATTCCAAACAATTCCATATTGATTCACGGTCATTTCGAGGCATTTCACGGTCAATTCCCTTCACTTCATGGTCATTTGCATGCATTCCACGGTCAATTCGCTTCAATTCATGATCATTCCCATGCATTTCTCGGTAATTCCAAACAATTACGTGTTGATTCACGGTCATTTCGAGGCATTTCATGGTCAATTCCCTTCACTTCATGGTCATTTGCATGCATTTTATGATCAATTCGCTTCAATTCATGATCATTTCCATGCATTTTACGGTTATTCCAAACAATTCCATGCTGATTCATGGTCATTTCGAGGCATTTCACGAACAATTCCCTACACTTCACGGTCATTTCATGCATTTCACAGTCAATTCGCTTCAATACAAGATCATTCCCATGCATTTCATGGTCATTCCAAAGAATTATGTGTTGATTCACGGTCATTTTGAGGCATTTCATGGTTAATTTGCTTCAATTCATGATCATTTTCATGCATTTCACGGTCATTCCAAACAATTTCGTGTTGATTCATGGTCATTTCGACGCATTTCATGGTCAATTTCCTTCACTTCACGGTCATTTCCATGCATTTCACGGTCATTTCGCTTCAATTCATGATCATTCCCATGCATTTCACGGTCATTCCAAACAATTTCGTGTTGATTCACGGTCATTTCGAGCATTTCACGGTCAATTCCCTTCACTTCACGGTCATTTGCATGCATTTCACGGTCATTCCAAACAATTCCGTGTTGATTCGGATTTATTTTGAGGCATTTCACAGTCAATTCCCTTCACTTCACGGTCATTTCCATGCATTTCACGGTCAATTCATGATCATTCTCATGCATTTCACGGTCATTCCAAACAATTCCGTGTTGATTCACTATCATTTCGAGGCATTTCATGGTCAATTCCCTTCACTTCACGGTCATTTGCATGCATTTCACGGTCAATTCGCTTCAAGTCATGATCATTCCCATGCATTTCACGGTCATTCCAAACAATTCTGTATTGATTCACGGTCATTTCGAGGCATTTCACTGTCAATTCCCTTCACTTCACGGTCATTTGCATGCGTTTCACGGTCAATTCGCTTCAAGTCGTGATCATTCCCATGCATTTCACGATCATTCCTAACAATTCTGTGTTGAATGAGGCAGCAAAAGTAAATGAATCTCTAAGATGAGATAAGTATAACTGAAAATAGTGCAATAGGAAATATTCAAATCTGTGAAAGATTGTTTCTGAATTTGGTACAACCTGATATTCACGTAGCCAAGGTACAAAAATTTGTAAACTAATTGCCTTTTTCGCAGTCTGTAAGTTGTGCATGCATGTTGCAAGAGGCTGCATAGTTTGAACGGAATAGTTCAGAAACTAATCCCATTACTTTCCAAACAATCATGAAACAAGGCAATAGAGGAAAAGAAACCAATTTACTAAACCCAGAGAGAAATAAAGCTGCAGTGAACACACAAAATGGTAGTTGTCTAAATAATAGGCATTTGTCATCAATTGTGCTAGATTAAAAGAGGAGGAAATAAAATGGTGGCTAGCATTCCTAGACAATTTAGCTTAAAGACGGTGATTGTAATACAAAGTTCTTCCTTGGAATAGCCATGTAAAGGTGTTCGTAAATTCTATTTCCTCTCTGGTTGTTGATGGTGAAAGAATTTCTACTAAGGATAGTATTTATAAGTCTATTGTTAATTTTTATTCTAATTTATTGTCGTCAAGAAATATTTTTCATCCCTGCATTGATGGTTTGGCCTTTAATTTTATCTCTTAAGAAGACGTGGCTTTTTTGGAGAAGCCTTTCCATCTTGATGATATAAAATTTTCAGTTTGGCATTTGAGTAGAGATAAGGTTCCTGGTCTTAATGGCTTTCCCCTAGCCTTATACTTGTCTTTTTGGGACTTGGTAAAGATAGATCTTGCAAGCTTTATGGTTAACTTCTTTGAGGCTAATTGTTTGTCCTCTAAAATGGGAAGTACCTTATCAGCCCTTATTCCTAAGTTGGAAGGTGCTGTTAACCTTAAAGATTATCGGCCAATCAGCCTTGTTGACAACCCCTATAAAATTTTGGTCAAAATCCTTGGTTAGAGATTGAGATTGGTGATCCTTAAGATCATCTCTCCCTTTCAAAGTGAGGAAAGTTAATTCTTGGTGCAATCTATTATGAGATGTTGCAATATGATTTGGCTCTTAGCTGCTATGAGAAAGCTGCACTACAAAGGCCTATGTATGTCGAAGCATATTGCAACATGGGTATTATATATAAAAACTGTGGGGACTTGGAATCAGCTATTGCTTGCTACGAGAGGTAGTCCACTGCTTATCTACTGTCATATTTGTATTCACAAATAGTGCATGACTCTTGATGCATTTTGAGATTGCCAAGAATAACATGGCAATATCCTTAACAGACGTAGAAACAAAGGTGGGTTTCATTTCAAGGTCCTACTTAGTAAGTTATCGGAATATCTCCATATAGCAAGTTATTTGAGCCTAGATGTCGAGAATGGAATATCTCCATATAGCAAGTTACTAGATAAATCCCTACAGAAAATAAACCAACAAAAATTTTAGTTAAATCCTCCATTACATTCTCAATTGCATTAGTCCCCTGTTTTTAGTGTATGAGAAAAGTGGAAATATAGGAAGAACACGACCAATGGTCCATATGCAACACATGTAAACGGCCCAACCAATGAGTGGATTAAATTGGTTTTTAGGATAAGGCATGTTGATGGTGAGACCCACCTGATGAATAGCCCTGTCATGCACACATCTACTGCAAAGATAACCCTCAACCTCATGTGAGAAAGCATGCATAGCATTTCTCCTTCAAATCATTATGTTCACAACTATAATAGTAGAGTCACTTTAAGGCTAACTTTGATAGTGGTAAACTTTAAAGAACAAATTATTTGGCAGGAAGACACGCCTCTTAGGAGACATGTGCCGTTCTAAAGGAAAATGTTGCATGCCTATTGGTAATTCCAGATCTTCCTATAAGAAAAGCATTTAAGGAACAATTTACTGAAAACCAATCATTCAATCCATTCTAGACTCAATAAATTGCTACTTCTGTACATTATCTAAGAGTCAAGATGTGGCCCCTTTTAGGGAGTTCCAGGTGGAGAACTTTTCTCACTTTTAGTTTGTTGATGATACCTTGTTGTTTTGTTTAGGGAGTTTCAGGTGGAGAACTTTCCTCACTTTTAGTTTGCAGATGATACCTTGTTGTCTTGTGAAGCTAATGACTATGTGGTGGGTTTTTTAGCATGACAATATGTTGGTTCAAAGTGGTTTCAGGTTTGAAGGTGAATTTGACTGAAAGTGAGTTCTGTAATTGCACTCTGTAAAAGGTCAGTTTGGAAATACAAGCATGGAGGGGAAAAAATGAAGTCAAGCATGCCACTTCTCAGTGATTGTCATTAGCATCTGGCACTCACCATGACATTTATAGACTAGCATGACCATGAATGAACACGGAATCGCCGGGAATGACCATGAAATGCATGGAAATGACTGTGAGGTGAAGCGATTTGACCGTGAAATGCATGAAAATGACCATGAAATGCATGGTGACCTTGTGCAAGAGGATGCTATAGGCATGGTGAATCAGGCATTTCATCGAACACATGGACTGCAGAAATGAGCTGAAATGAATGAGGCATTTCATCGAACACATGAACAGTAGAAATGAACTGGAATGAGCATAAATGAATGAGGCATTTCATCGAACACATGGACTGCAGAAAATGAGCTGAAATGAATGAGGCATTTCATCAAACACATGGACTGCTATGCATTTCATAAAACATATCATTTGCAAATCATTTCAAATAAATAGCACAGCAAGTTTTTAAGCATAGATCGCAACCCGTGATCATTATCTAGGCCCTCGGGGGTCGATAAAACGGTAACTTGATAATAGACTACAATAGATGTAGTCTATTACCAATTGTGAAAAAAAAAGGGCCTCAATAGCCTAAGTTTTTGGATCGAGGGTTGGATCTTACCTATTTGTGGTCCTGCGGAACCCAAAAGGAGTCTCGGTCGTGGCACAAAGTCTTCCTAAGGAAAAGGAGATCAATTTTTCTTAGTTGGACCCCACTTCTTCGAGCTTCCTCTTCTCTTCTCCTTATTTCCCCTTTTCAAATGCTCTGGGAAAAAATAGAAAATTCGTGCAAGGTAGAGAGGTGTGAGAAAATGGGGTTATATTTAACTCCAGTTTTGATGTAAATGGTTCTAGTGGCACTTGTACTCCCATACTAACCCTATATGGATCATTTTTGGTCAGTAAGATTATGAGGGGAGGCTCACAAGGAAATCTGCACTTAGGGCTAAGGATTCTAGTAATGGATAAGCCAAGGTACAAAGTGGGCCCTAAAAAAGACCGAAAAAAGAAAAAATAAAAAAGGAACAAGGTCCTAATCACAGTAGAGTTGAAATTGTGGGGAATGATTTTTGTGTATTGAGAATTCCATTTCTCTTCTTTATTTTATTAAAATCTTTGGCATTCTCTAAAAAATAAATAAATTAACTAAAGTAAAAATAAAAATTGATGTGATGTGAAGGGGCATGACCGTGAAATGAGCCGAAAGGACTATGAATCAACACGGAATAGGCAGGAATGATTGTGAAGTGAGGCGATTAAACCGCGAAATGCTCCGAAATGACCATGAAGTGAAAGGGCATGACCGTGAAATGCGCCGAAAGGACCGTGAATCAACATAAAATAGGTGGGAATGACCGTGATTGCATGGAAATGATCATGAAGTGAGGCGATTGGACCGTGAAATGCTCTGCGATGACCGTGAAGTGAAGGGGTATGACCGTGAAATGCGTCGAAATGACCATGAATCAACACGGAATAGGCGAGAATGACCATGATATGTGCCCAAATAACCGTGAAGTGAAGCAATTGGACCGCAAATTGCACGAAAATGACCATGAAGTGAAGGGGCATGACCGTGAAATGCGCTAAAATGACCGTGAATCAACACGGAATAGGCGGGAATGACCATGTTATGTATGGAAATGACTGTGAAGTGGAGCAATTGGACCGTGGAATGCATGAAAATGACCGTGAAGTGAAGCGGCATTACCGTGAAATGTGTCAAAATGACCATGAATCAACACGGAATAGGCAGGAATGACCGTGGTATGCATGGAAATGACCGTGAAGTGAGGCGATTGGACCGTGAAATGAGCGAAAATGACCGCGAAGGGATGGGGCATGACTATGAAATGCGTCGAAAGGACCGTGAATCTACACGTAATATGCGAGAATGACCGTGATATGCATGGAAATGACCGTGAAGTGAGGCGATTGGACCGTGAAATGACCGTGAAGTGAAGGGACATGACCGTGAAATGCGCCGAAATGACCGTAAATCAACACGAAATAGGCGGGAATTACTGTGATATGCATAAAAATGACCGTGAAGAAAATATATCAATTACTACAAAATGTTTTCTTCACCATTCATAATGAAACCAATATTACGAATACATCAGTTCCTTTAAATTTATGATAAAATATATAACACATTATTTACATCGTTTCACCATGAATGTTTTACATTACATCATTTACAACAGTTTACAACATTTCACAAAATTTTCCAATTCCTCTTATGCCTAAGACAAATATATCATATTTTGAGGTCACTCAGGCAATCATCGGCTATTAACTCCCTAAAGCTAGTGAATGGCGGCAAGTCTCTCCCTGTTAAAATTTAATCGCTGCATAAAATGTCGATATATTTCATGACAAAAATGCCACAGTCATATCTGTTCGTTTGCTTTGCTATTGTGGTATCTTCTCTGACCGTTCAAGCATTTCCTTCTAGCGTAGCCTTATCTCCAGTGGTGTAAAATAATATAGCCAAGGCCTCCTTCATCAGATCAATATGTTGCCTGTATCGATTGAGTGCCCTCAAGTATAAACTATCAAATATAATGATAATTGATCTCAAGGGTGGATGACCATCAGGTACCAATGACTATTGGCGTGATTGACTGGTACATATGCCCATCCATGCTTGGAAAGATAAGATATCAATATCCAGAAATTATAGATTTGGGTATACCTAGCATTGATAACTTGTAACGACACCATTACCTATTCATGTTACCACATGGCCTTCTGCCCCTCATGCGGCTTGACAATGCTGATCGGAGAGAGTTTTTCTAGCCCTTCAAATAATAAACACGATTTTTCACTGCCAACATCTTGATATATTCACAATGTCGACATTTGCATACCGATACATGGCTATTACAAACAACATAGTAAATTAGAACATATATCATATAATGAAATAGCATATTAACCATGATCCAAATCAAACAGTTATCAGAAAAAATGTGGGACAAAACTTGTAGTCCTTTGTATATAATAAAGAAAATGATCGGTGCCTTCTCTTCAAGAAATCGATGTACTTGTCAATAGCCTAATCAATAAAGAAGAAAAATTAACCTATAATCTTTTATATACAAATTCTGAATAAAACCATGAATGTATGTGTGTGATTTACTTACCACGCTATCAACCTAAGCATTCTTCTCCCAAATGGTCATGAACTATCGAAATTCAGGTAATTCTTTGTTTGTGTTAATTCAGCTTTCCAATTCATGGAGTTCGTCCTGTGATATTACCCTAAGTGGATTGATCATGGCTTAAAGGGGTATCGGAGAAGTCAGAAATTCTCTCTGTTTCTCATCGTCGGCGGCGTTGCTTAGAGTGGTTTGCACGGCAGAGATGGAAATGAATGGAGAATACTTGTAGACAGACGGCTTTAGCACTGTCTTAGGTCTCGTATATACTGGAATGGATTGTAATGATTTCTCACAATTATCAACGCTCAACGCATCCTCGTCCTCCTTCTCAAAATCTTTCTTCTGATTATCTAAGTCCTCCTTACAAAATCGAATCTTCTCTATATGAAATGCCTCCATCTACTTCTTCAACTCCGTTTTACCTTCCTTCAATTCTTTCCTCTCCTTCTTCAATTCTTCCTTCTCTCTCAGCAGCATTTCCCTCCCCTTCTTCAAAACCTCCCTCTCATTCAACTTCTCCTTCTCTAACCTCAAAGCTTCTTTCGATTTTAGCATTAGTTCAACCTCATTGAGTACTACTTCTCTCTCCCTCTCAATAGATTCTTCTCTCTTTTAGTGTGCGTTCAAGAAGCTTTAAGTCTTCCCTCTATCTCTCCAACTGAAGCCTCTGCGCCTCCAGCTCCTCCCTATCCTCCATCGACTCCCCAGTGAGTTGCAACCCCACTCCCTCTCCCTCTCCCTCACCAGTACTGTCTTCCTCTCCCCCTTCTTCTCCCTCTCCACCCTCTTCTCCCTCTCCCTGTCCTGATTTCTCTTTCATATCTTCATCATCTTCATCTTTAGTGCTCTACAGAATGAAGCAATGTATGTATCAGTTATATAATATGTCAAATTAAATATAAAATATCAATATAAAGGAAGACGTTTCTAACATCTTACATCAAATATATCATGGGTCAAACGAACGGCTTCATAGAAATTGACTTACATCTTTACTTTCTAGAATTTCATGAATATTCTTATACCTCAAAAGCTTTCATCCCCGATATTGTATGAATTGTGAAAATTGGAAGGGAACGTATGAAATTATACATTGTTGGAGAGCTGGTACTCTCTCAACGGCACATATCTGTTACAACGAAATAACAAGATGATGTTAAATAAATATAGTATGTTATGAACTATGAATTAAAATAGACAAGGAAAGAATCCTTACCTATAGGGGAAATATGCAATCGGTGACATTGTAATGAGGCCCCTGGGATGCCATAAAGGAACTCTCGATCCCTTCCGTCATCGTTTGGAAGGCCAAACTACCCCAGGGATAGATTTTAAAGTCTTTCAACGAGTCAACAAGGTCAATAAACTCTTTACTGCTTTTAATATTCATGTCGGTACCCCTAACAAACCACTCTACACATAATATTAGGGTTAACTTCACGACATCTTCATGGTTATTGCTATTAACTATCCTATTGAACACCTCCGGTACATGTTTCTTTAGAATAGGATATTCATGGAAGTATTTTTCTCTTAATGACTTCTTCGAACGATGGGTATTGGATATATAGAGGTCACCAGTCGTCAGCCCTGTTATTAGGGTGAAGTCCATCTTGATAAATTTTATATGGTTCCCCTGTATCTTGAATATAAGGTTGCATATATAACTGTTAATAAGTGTGTGAAAAATGGCTCCTATAAACCTAAAGGATGGAATGTCTAATAAAAATGAGAATGGGTCTGCCTAAATATATGTAATCTAGTGTTATTCTTCGCCAACCCACTCTTCACACTATCAAACCACCATGTCAAAGAACATTTGCATGAGATGGTGGGGGCCGACTCGCCGAATCCCTTATGCAAGGGTTGGTCATCTACAATAATGAATTGGAAATTAAATCAATAATAATATTCAATATTTAATGACACATAGTGTGAAAGTTAACTTATTGTAGTGAAAATAAATAAAGTATGGTGTGAGTGTGTCGAGTCAGCAGTCAATTTTTTGGCGAATTCCAAATGAAAGTACAAGACTTATTAGTGAATTTTTACAAGTTTTGAGCCGCTTTCACTCATTTATCAGTAGATTTCATATAGCTCTTGGTAAATTTATACCAAGGTTGGCAGTTAAAAAAATGTCAATATCAAGCACTCATCGGCCTTTTGAATAATTACATGTCAAATGTTCATCTCATAGGTCACATTCAACAACTTCACGGCCAATTTTACTAAGATATGGGTTGATTTTCAGAGTTATATGTTACATTTTGGCTAAGAACATTGTGAATTTGACCATGCGTGGATTTGTCTAAGGACAGTAATTGACTGTTAAGTGAAGGGGATTAACCGTGAAATGCATGGAATTGTCCGTGAGGTGAAGGAAATTGTCTATGAAATGAGTGGAATTGAACGTGGTGTGAAGGGTACTGTCCATGAAAAGCATGGAATTAACCGTGATGTGAAGGGGAATGACCAGGAATTACAATGAAATGTATGCAAATGACCATGAAGTGAAGGGAATTGACCATGAAATGCCTCGAAATGACCGTGAATCAACACGAAATTGTTTGGAATTACCGTGAAATGCATGGGACTGATCATGAATTGAAGCGAATTGATAGTGAAATGCATGCAAATGACCGTGAAGTGAAGGGAATTAACCGTGAAATGCCTCGAAATGACGGTGAATCAACACAGAATTGTTTGGAATGACCGTGAAATGCATGGGAATGATCATGAATTGAAGTGAATTGACCATGAAATGCATACAAATGACCGTGAAGTGAAGGGAATTGATCGTGAAAAGCATGTAAATGACCGTAAATCAACACGAAATCACTGAGAATGACCGTGAAATGCATGGAAATGACCGTGAAGTGAAGCAAATTGACCGTGAAATGCGTGGAAATGACCATGAATCAACGCGAAATCATCGGGAATGACCATGAAATGCATGAAAATGACCATGAATAAATACATAATCACTAGGATTGACCATGAAATGCATAGAAATGACCGTGAAGTGAGGTATTGACCGTGAAATGAAGGTAATTGATGTGAAATGCATGGAAATGGCTGTGAAATAAAACGGAATCGCCGGGGTTGACTGTGAAATGCATGGAAATGACCGTGAAGTGAAGCAAATTGACCGTGAAATGCATGCAAATGACCATGAGGTGAGGTGAATTGACAGTGAAATACATGGAAATGACCGTGAAGTGAAGCGAATTAATGGTGAAATACATGGAATTGACTGTGAAGTGAAGGGAATTGACCATAAATGAACATGAAATGATTGGAAATGACCATGAGGTGAATGGAATTAACCATGAAATGACGTGGAATGGATGGAATTAAGTCTGTTCACGGTCAATTTAACTAAGTTCACAGTCATTTTAGCCCAGTTCACATCATTTTGGCTCAGTTCATGGTCATTTTAGCTCACTTCATGATCATTTTAGCTCAGTTCATGATCATTTTACCTTGGTTCACAGGCATTTTAGCTCAAAATCAATAACTCAGTGGGTCCTCGGTCTGTTAACTCAATCGGTGCTCAGTCGCTTTCATGGTCTTCGTTTAGTTTCACATTTAATTTTATTCTTTGTTTAAACAACTCTCGATGTGGTCCATTTGAGTCTTGATTTCTCTCTTTTATTAGGACATGTCATACCATTAAGCATTTTAAAAAAATGAAATTGGATTGGGGACCGTGCGCATATATAGTATAATATACAGTGGGGTCCACTCAAAGAAAGCTTAATATTTTTAAAAATTGAAAATGGATTGTTGACCGTGCGCATATATAGTAAAATATACAGTGGGGTCAAAAAAATGAAAGCAGGGATTTCAATATACTTACTATTCGAGGCTTCTTAGCTGCGAGGACCATATTTCGTCCTATCTTGGGCTCAAAAAAATCGAAAAGGACGTCTATGAGGTGTATATTCTCGACCAGATAAAGGGGAAAGAAGAAAGCGGTAAAAGAAGGGTTTTACTGCTACAGTGGACAGTCACAAGGGGAGAGAAGTGATCAGAAATTGGTAGTCTATGGGTAGGATGAAGGATCAGGGAGAGGAAAAAGGAAAAAACTAGGTTTTTTCGGTGGAGACGCAATTGGTAGTGTCAGTAAAACCCGTCAGCTATTACAAGGGCATTTTCGACCTTTGGTAAGGCATCTGTACAGCTGGGGCTTATTTTTGCAAGGTAAAATAATGTGGGCTTGGTCTCGTAAATGGGCCATAAATGGGAAGTATAGTCGTAAATTTCTCAAAAAAGTGCCAAGCGCACTAAAGTGATGTCACCAAGCTATGTGGACCCCAACATGATGCATGTGTTGTATCCATACCGTTCATACATTTGGAGATATTGTTTTATGCCATGAGAAAAATAATGAGATAGATCTAAAGTTCAAGTAGACCCTACCATAGAAAATAGTGGGGACAGTGACATCCACCGTTCAAAACTTCTTAGGGGCCACAGAAGTTTCCGATCTAGCTTTTATATATATTTCACTTCATCTATCTCCATGTTACTTATGAATAGGTTAGATCTAAAAAATACATCATGTTGGGCCCTATAAATGTTTCAATGGTGAGTGTGACTGATCCAACGGTTTTCTGTGGTGGGTCCATTTGAACTTTCAATATATGTCATTCTTTTTCTCATGACATAAAAGGATCTCTACAAATGGTTGGACGGCATGGGTACAACACACGCATCATATTAAGGTCCACGTAGCTTGGTGACGTCACTTCAGTAGCCATTTGGCTACTGACATTGTCAGTTTCTAATCCGTCCCCAGAAGCGCCAGTCGAGCAACCCCAGTCTCTTTCCTCTTTCCTCTTTCCTCTTTCTTACAACAAAAACCATACCACACCTCCATCAATTCCCCTCTCCCCTTCCAAACCCAAGTAAGAGAATGACGCCTTTTGATACTCCAGCAGAATACTGGTTTTTTTCTTAGCCCGTTGCTTTGGAGAAATTTACTACTGTGGACCCCACCTTTTATCCAGTGGTTTTTACAAAACAAAACAAACTTAACATACGAACTTAACCTACTAGTACAGACATCGAAACTGTGGACGAAAATACCCCTCTTTTCAGGAAACGGATTGGCTACTCCCCGTTGCCACCAGCCAATGGCTAGCGGTCGGTGCTCTGTGGGCCATTCATCCAGGTCGTCTATATATTTTTATAGATCATTCTATAGTATTACACCAAAAATGAGGTATATCCCAATCTTAAGTAGACCACATTATAAGAAATACTATTGAATTAGCGTCAACCATTAAAAACTTTTTGGGGGCCATAAAAGTTTTGTATCAAGCTGATCTTTGTTTTTTCCCTTCATCTGGGTCTGTATCACCTAATCAACAGATTGGATGTCAAATAAACAGTATAATGGGCCCTAGGAGGATTGTAATGGTGGATATCCAATCACCATTATTTTCCTATGGTGTTGTCCACCTAAGATTTATATTCCTCTCATTTTTGGGATAAAGCCCTAAAATAATCTATAAAAATAGATGAACGGAATGGATAAAACACATACATTGTGGTGGGGCCCACATAACACTGACCATTAGCCATGGGGCTAGTGTCAGGGGGAGTAGCCCAATTTGCTTCCCTCTTTCCACTACTATTTTCACTGCATTGCTTTCACTTCCCTTAACGAAAAAAACAGTTGCTTCATTCTCAAAATAACTTCCATTCACTCCCTTGCAACGAAAAACCGATGTATGGAGGTTTTTCTTCTCATTTTTCTTACTGGAATCTCCGTGAATCATCTTGATATTATCATTCTAAATTTGTCATTTTTCATCTTGGATAGGGTTACGTGAAATCCCATGAACTGGTTGCATCTGCAATCCTTGAAAAGGTTCAAAATATTCCCTCACTCCATAGCACCTCTCTTCAACCTGCATTTGACCAGTACTACAGTGGTAGTCGGAGGTACAGATCTTGAAAAAAAAAAAGAAGATAAGATCGTACAATTGTATTGCATGCGAAGTTCAGTCAATTCCATGTTTTAGGCTTAGTCAATTTCATGTGTTAGGCTTAGTTAATTTTATACGTTGATCGGTCAAATCCATATGAAACTTGCTCAATTCCATTTGAAGCTCACTCAATTCCATGTTAAGGCTCACTTGATCTCATGCTAAGCTCACTAAATTTCATGTTTATCCCACTCAATTTCATGCTAGTATCGCTCAATTTAATGTTTACCTAGCTCAATTTTATGGTAGATAAGGTCAATTTAATGTTTACCTTGATAAATTTCATGCTAGGATATAGGGCTGAAAGTTGGGGGGGTTGAACCCGACCGACCCGTGACCGACCCGACATTGGGATGGGCTTGGGCAAGATGTATCAAATCCGATCTCAGGCTTGGGCTGTACAAACATCAACCCGATAAATCTTGAGTCAAGCTCAGGTTGAGGTCTTGGGTTGCTCGACCCAACCCGAACCCGATCAATATATAAGTAACTTATAAATTATAATTGTGGATCGTATGTGTTGAAGAGATAGGAAATTCTAGTGTTGTCGGGCCTCATTGGTCCACATCATTTCTAATGACTCAAGCTAACAAGAAATGTTGGATTTCTTTCTCCCAAATAGATTGTGTACTACACAACATGACTTTTGGATGAGTAGTTGTCTTATATTTTAGCTTGTTTGTTTCGAATAAATGAAATTCTTTATGATAAATAATTACATATAAATTAATAAAATCATAAATGTAAAAATAAGATGTATATTAAAATATAATAAACTAATGCAATCATTAAAAAATTAGCATGTATCCACCCGACCAACCTGCCCGAACCCGCTTGGGTTGGGCTTGTGTTGACAATTCCCAACCCAAGGTTAGTTTGGGTTGGGTTAGGGTTAAGCTACAAGAACCTTAGGTTGGGCTAGGGTTGAGCACTAACCCGACCCGACCCGCCTGACTTTCAGCCCTACTAGGATCGCTCAATTTAATGTTTTCCTAACTGAATTTCATGGTAGATAAGGTCAATTTAATGTTTGCCTCTATAAATTTCATGCAAGGCTCGCTCAATTTAATGTTTGTCCAGCTCAATATCATGTTATGCTCGCTCGATTTAATATTTTCCCAACTCAATATCATGCAATGCTCGCTCGATTTAATGTCTGCACCGCTCAATATCATGCTATGCTCGCTCGATTTAATGTTTGCCTAGCTCAATATCATGCAAGGCTCACTCGATTTAATGTTTACACCCCTCAATATCATGCTATGCTCGCTCAATTTAATGTTTTCTCAACTCAATATCATGCAAGGATCGCTCAATTTAATGTTTGTACCACTTAATATCATGTTATGCTTGCTCGATTTAATGTTTGCCTAGCTCAATATCATGTAAAGGCTCACTCGATTTATCATTTGCCCAGTTCAATATCATGTTATGCTCACCCGATTTAATGTTTTCTTGCATAGCTGAATCTATAGTTTGTCCTGCTCAATTTTTAGTTTGCCCCATTCAATTTCTAGTTTGCCCCATTGAATTTCTAGTTTGCCCCGCTGAATTTCATGTTTCCCCGCTCGATTTTCAGTTTTTACCGCTAAATTTCATGATTTGCCCCACTAAATTTCATGTTTCCCCTATTATTTTTCTAGTTTGCCCTGCTCAATTTCATGTTTACCCCGCTCAATTTGTAGTTTACCCCGCTCAATTTCATGTTTTCCTCGTTGATTTTCTAGTTTTCCCCATTAATTTCATGTTTGCCCTGCTCTATTTTCAGTTTGGCCTGCTTAATTTCATGTTTGCCCCACTCAATTTCATGTTTGCCCTGTTGAATTTCTAGTTTGCCTCGCTCAATTTCTAGTTTGCCCTGCTGAATTTTCAGTTTGCCTTGCTTAATTTTCTAGCTTGCCCCACTGAATTTTAATGCTTCCCTCACTCAATTTCTACATTGCTCCGCTAAAATTTCATACTTCTCTCGATTAATTTCTAGTTTACGTTGATCAAGTTCCATGCTTGCCTCACTTAATGTCATGATAAATAGTGTCACAAAATTAAACAAGCACCACATGAAATCATTCGTATCATTAAAGGCCTAATCCGTATAAGCTCTGGTTGTTTATTTGATGTTAGCTCAGTGAATTTCATGAGGGAGTTATTTGATGCTGATAAGGTCAATTTAATGCAAGTTGATGCGCATGTATTAGGCTAAGTCAATTTCATGCGTTAGGCTTAGTTAATTTTATGCGTTGATCGGTCAAATCCGTGTGAAACTCGCTCAATACCATTTGAAGCTCACTCAATTCCATGTTAGGCCTCACTCGATTTCATGATAAGCTCACTTAGTTTCATGTTTACCCTGCTCAATTTCATGATAGGATAGCTTAATTTAATGTTTTCCCAACTTAATTTCATGGTAGATAAGCTCAATTTAATGTTTTCCTCGATAAATTTCATGCAAGGCTCGCTCAATTTAATGTTCGTCCAATTTAATATCTTGATATGCGAGCTTGATTTAATGTTTTCCCAGCTCAATATCATGCTACACTTGCTCGATTCCATGCTAGCCAAGCTCAATATCATGCTATGATCGATCGATTTCATGCTTCCCCCGCTCAATTTCTACGTTGTCTCGCTCAATTTTCCAATTTTCCCCACTCAATGTCATGATAGATAGCCTCGCTTAATTTAATAAAATACGATATGAAATCATTCGTACCTTTGAAAGCCTAATCCATGTAAGCTCTGGTTGTTTACTTGAAATTTTAACACGTTGCTTACCCTTTATTTCTTTAAGGTTTGTATCATTCTCATCAATAAGTGAAAGCGAGTTTTCAGTCTTCTATTATTTATTTGAGTTTTGTCTTATGGCAAGCTTCCATTGTTTAACGATTCATTGATAATGTGTCATTGTATTGGTTTTCAGATAATGGCTACGAGAATCATCTGTTGTTATGATGGGGAGTTAGAATGTGAAAACAAGCAGGACGTACACGAGTGGAAGTACGAAAACTATTTCACTATGTGTCAATACTACATACGAGGAGCTTCTATTTAGAATGTACAGGATTATTAAGAGTAGCCTAACAATTGTGATATTAGGATGAAAGTATTGTATCCTTGCTTCAATAAATCAATCCCTCCAACTGAAATCGAAGACGACGATGACGTGAGATACAATGTAACACATTAATATGATAACACATGTGGACAGTGTGGCTAAGGAGCATAGCATGGAATTTGAATATAAGTCAAGTCCATTACAAGTAGGAGGAACAAATAATCAACTGCCCGAGTAGCCCCAAACATCAAACTTTGTGAGTAGCCAAGTCAGCGGTTTATGTGACCTTGACCTCATTTATGATTACATGGCATTGCCTTTAAGAACAACAACAGATCTGCCATCATCATCCATGACCCGAAGATATATCAGACGTGAAAATGACATTCCGCATCCAGACCTTCTCGAAACATCAAACTTTATCACTCATCAAGTTCCCACGCCGTTTGATGATGCTGCATTCACCAATGCAAAAATGTTAGAATATACGGATTCATTGTGTGAACCAATCGACATAGTCATTGGGCAAACGTTTTAGGATAAGAGTCGTTGCCAGTATGTTTTGAGCAAATTTGTAATTCGTAATAAATTCCAGTATAGGGTATTATACTCAAATTCTAGGAGATTTACCGTAGTGTGCTTCGAAGGTACATGCAAATGGAGGGTTCATGCATCTCGGGTGAATGATGCGGGGATATTTAAGATATAAACTTATACGTCAAAACAAACGTGCGGCATGTCATGGATGAAGAGTGATCGCCGGCAAGAAAGCAGTAAGTTAGTGTGTGATCTGGTTGTTAGCTGCATTGAGCAACGCCTAGGGTTGAGGCCAAGTGATATTATCTTCGGCATGTAAGAGAAGTATAATATTATTATCAGTTATAGGAAGGCATGGGTAGCCAGGGAGCATGCAATTTATCAGGTGATGGGATCTTATGAAGACTTTTACAATCAATTCCCCTTGTATTTATTTAAGTTAAGGACAGTCAACCAAGGAACAGTGACTGTCGTGCTTATGCACCCAGAGACTTTCAAGTTCGAGTGATGTTTTGTTGCGCTTAGATAATGCATTAGAAGTTTTCAAAAATCATTGTGGAGGGTAATGGCCATTGACAGGACACACATAAAGGGCAAATACAATGGTGTTTTATTCATCGCCATGACCTTAGATGGGGACAATCGAATATTTTCAATTGCATTTGGCATCGGGGAATTGGAGAACAGTAGTAGTTTGAATTGGTTCCTTACCTACCTTAATATTATTTTAGGGTCTCTGGAGGGTCTTGTGATTATATCCGACCGACATAAAGGTTTATTAAAAGAGGTTCCCCAAGTCACAATCTATGACTATTATGCGTACCGTATCTATAGAAACTTAGTGAACACTTTTAAAAACAAGTCCTTGGAGATGTACTACTAGTGGGAAGTGAAGACATGTAGGAGGGATGAATTCAAAAAATTAATGCACGATATCGAAATGGCCAACCCCCAGTACATGCATGGCTGATAAAAATTGGCTACGAGAGATGGGCATCTTCGCACTTTCTAGGAAAAATATTCAACATGGTCACTACAAACATATTCGAGTGTGTTAATGTCCTCTTCAAAGAAGCACGTGAATACCCCATTACTAAATTGATAGAAGCGGTAAGATTTAAGATATATGAATTTTTTTAACAAGAGAAGAGAATCTGTGGCATCATTTGTAGGTCCGTTGACACCATGGGAGGAGCAACAGTTAAAGGATCTTATGTAAAAGGCACGAGATGTTCGCTGTCATCCTATTTCTCGAGATGAGTACTATGTTGTGGGAGATTATATTGATATAGTCAAGCTCAATGAGTTTTCGTGTACATGTCACGAGTTTGGCATGAAGGGGTACCCTTATATGCATGTCCTGTCAGTATGTATAAACTACAATCTTCCTCATTACTCATACTACTCCCCATTCTACATGGCACAAAATTATATGGCCACGTATAACGAATTGGTGTACCTAATACGTGACAAGAGCAAGTGGGAAGAAATTTCAGTGGGCTTCAAGGAGTATTGTGCACAGATTAAACCCCCAGGATAGAGGAGGTCAGCTGGAAGACCCAAAAAGCTTAGAATTTCATCGTGTGGAGATGAACTGAAAACAGCAAAGTGTGGGCAATGCAAATAAACAGGGCATAATTGTCAGAAGTGCAAGTTTCCTATACCTAAAAAATAGCATACTTTGTAATTTATTTAGTGTTTTGATGTATAGCATACTTTGTAATTTTGGTAGATGATTAAATAAACTTTCTACCTTGTCCCATTGTATTTTCAGTTTGTCCCACTATGCTCGTCAAAAAGGAAAATGCACATGGAATTCAGTGCTTAGCAATTGATCTAGATTTTAGAATGAGCAAAAGCCGAAACACATCTGATAGACAAGAACTTCACATATATAGAAGAGAAACCCCTTAGATTCGGGGATGTTTGAGATGATGCCTACTTGACATGCTTGGAATCAACCCCCAAATTTAAACCAATCAACACATATGATGAAAAATCCCCATCCTACTTGACATGCTTAGAACCAACTAACAATTTTAAACCACTCATTTTCATGTTTGCCCCGTTGAATTCCTAGTCTGCCCCGCTTAATTTCATGTTTGCCCCGCTTAAATTTTAGTTTTCCCCACTGAATTTCATGTTTGCCTCACTCATTTTCATGTTTGCCCTGCTCAACTTCAGTCTCAAGGCAGAGATGCTAAAGTAGGAAGCAATCATTAGACCCTCTACATCTCTTGAAAGTTAGGTTTGGCCACGCATATCAAACACAAAACTGAGTACCAACATTTAAGTTTAATGCTTCAATACAAACTGATATAATGAGAGGAACAGAGAGTGACAACTGCTTCAAGGAGAACTGTCGTAGTATTCCAAATATTAGATACGTAATCAAGAAATTAAAATCACATAAGCCGAAAAAGGAAATAATGATCTGAGTCCAAATAGCTAATGTTATATCCATCTTATTCAAATCTTCTAATCAAATGTTAAAAACTTAAAAAATAACAAATAAAAACAACAACAAAAAGAAAAAATAAAAACAAAACAAAAATAAAAACAACAATGACAATGACAACAAGGTCTAGAAAAACAAAAGCATCCATATTTAACGAACCTATTCATCCAATGAAGGCAAGCAAATGGAAAGTACATCAGCTGGTGAAGAAGATTTTTGTCATATACAAGGAAAAAAAATATTGGCTTACAATAAAGTAATAATATGCATGCTACCGATATCATCAAGATACTATCAAGCACAACTTGAATTGGGATAAATGAGAACATGCAACATAACATAAAGTACATAAATAAATATCATCATAAAACCACATACTGTAATCAAAATAACTACCCCAAGTTTAGGTAGTAAAATCATTAGTTTGTTGCATAATTCAAAATAATATTCACGCCACTATCTAAGGAAACAGTTCGAAAATAAGACCTGATAGGCTTGACATCCCCAAAAGATATTTGATGCGCAAGCGACAGTCATGACTAAACACAAGCTAGCTGGACAGACCCCCATCCGGTGGAGTGACATTATCACGCCGGCAGATGATTTTGGCGATAAGGGTGTCAATCTTCTGCTCCACCTGCTCCAAACCATTCTTGATAGCTTCAGAAAGTCACTGTAGTCGCATAAGTCATCTGTTGTGCTCATCCATGCACATAAGAATGGATTCCCTATGGTCACAGTATGGCATCCGCTGACTGGTATGACTATATGAGCACCGTGGCACCTCATGTTGCTCTCCCTCTTTAGGATAGTTGGTGTCGGCTACCTCTGTCTTAGCGGCATCCGTCTCTGTAGCCTATGCTTCTGTCTCTCCCTCAAAATCTTCACTACGCGTTGTTGATGTTGATGCCCCTTTCGACCCTAGTTTCATGCGCTCAATGTATTTTTGTGTAAACATGAAAATGGGTCTGGGTCGGTCAGCGGTGGGCATCAGGCCAACATGGTAGGAGAGTAAACATAATATGTATGTGAATGGAATGGCTATGCTTCTTGTGCTCACTATGCAGTCGACAATGAAGTGAACAATGATGTTGGGAAGACATAAGGGAATACCCTGACAGATGCTGTATAAAATATCTAATATATACTGAGTTATGTCAGACTTATTTGAGTCCCTTGGATAAACATTCAGGCAGAAGATATTGTGGAGCAGCTTGTACTTTTCTTTCATATTCGATGCTCTCAGTGCATTACCCTAATGCCACGATGCATTCTCTCCCTTACAGAAATACCTGGTGATTTTTGTCCGTACATCCATGGAATCAAGGTCATGATTAGTTAACCCTCGATGCGTAGCTGGAACCCCTATAAGCGATGAAATTACCCCAGGATTAATGGTAGTGGAGGTCTCTCCATTGGTGACCACAAAACAAGCAGGGTCTAACACAGGTAAGTGATAGTAGGAAAGAAATCTGATCACTTGTTCATTTCTAACCGTCCCTCCAAAATACAAGATGTTACTCCACCCAACCGTCTCCAAAATTCGAAGTATCCCAAATGGCCGAATGCCCTCTCGATCGACCTTTTTCTCATACATTATTTTTCGGACATGAAATTTTTCATACACGTTCTTAGGAGGAGGAGGAACCCGTGGGATCAATTGCTCTGGTTGGATATGTGGAGGAGGAGCCTGAGTGGGAGCACTCTGTTGAGTACGAGCTCGTCGAGCCAACAATTCAGTCGGGGAAGTTGGTTCCTCTGCCCATTCCGATCTAGGTCTTGATCGGAGTTTAATACGATTTCCCCTTGATGACTCTCCAACTGTAGCCCTTTTCCCTTTGTCCTTTGGCATTATGACTATTGAGATGTTAGGGCCTATTTCAGACAAAGGAAATGAGAACATAAATTTGAATAATCCATAAACTGGCCAATTTCATCAATGTTCATCATCGTTCCATGTGTTAATCTGTCTAATCTTAAGATAAGGTGGAGCAAGTGATGGATGTTGTGGATGGCACACTAACATCTCAGTTGGCCCATATATCCCGGTTATTAACACTTGAAGTGTTGAAGCATAGTCAGTGGCAGTTTGAATTATTAAAATGACACTATTCTGTCAGTGTCGCTGTGGGGAACATCAACATCTATTGCTTCACTGGGAATCACATGCAGAGATGCTCTGATGTTTAGAAATGTCCATATTTAAATACCATCATAGATGGAACACTATTTTGAAAATTTGAAATGCAACAATAAAATAAATGTTTTTAAAACCTAATTTTACATTTTAAAATTCTATAAATTTTAGTTAAAATATTCTCATATTTTATTTTATTTTTACACAGTCACACCCATTGGCACCACAAAGGACACTTGAACCCATGACCTCTATATTAAAACTCAGACAGTCTTAGATCCATGAGCAGGGACCATTAAAGTCCTATTTTATGGCTAAGATTTATCTAGATAATGTGGTTGATAAAACGTTGATTTATCTCAAATGAAAGAGAAAATCTGAGCTAAATGTTTGTCCTTGTAGTCCCAATGGGATGTTAGAGCTATCTACACAAGTGAACTTCATGTATATGAAACATGTGATGGATAGAAGAGATGAAAATATGTCTAACTCACTCTCTCTCCTTACTCTCTTGGAAGCACAAAGAGGCGACAAACCTCTCTTTCATTGTATATGACTCCTCTCCATCTGAAATATAAATACTTCTAATATAGTGAAGCATGTAAAATGCTAGAAGGTGGTAGAGTATTATAATTGATGCCTTCCTAAAACCATTTTAATGGCTAAAACAAACATTTAATATTTGAAAATGTTTTAAAATTCTTCTGAATGCTAGGCTAGTGATAAAACCACTTGATGAACATTGATACCTAAAATCTAAGCTATAAGTGAGTTATCATTGAACAATGAACTGATATATACCAATTATTTGTCATTCATATATACCAGTTCATAACATTTCACAATCATATATACCAATTCCTCCTCCCCAACACTCAGAGTGTGGACACTACACATATCAATATGGCACATGGTTTCTATATCAGAGCTATCCATCAAATGGGTCTCGCTCTGTGGATGCCCTATCCCAAACATATGGTGGGTTCATTGTAAAAGTATGTCTAGAAACTCCAGTTTCTTATTCATTGCAATGCATTTCACTTCCATCATGTACAAACACAAGAAAAATCTCCCATTTTCCGTAGCAATACAATCAAAATCAGCCACGAGAACTATAGAAGCTTGTACACACACCATATCGGCTTAATCTCTTCATAAACACCATACATTCACATTAAAAAATCCCCTCCCAACCATCTAACATAAAGTAAAGAAAAGAGAAAGGTAAAATCTTTGTCCATCTGCTCAAAACTGTTCATAGCTTAAACCCATGATATCCAAATTCACAACCACTATTGATGCTCATCAAGAATCGTGGATTTAGAGTGATAAACTTACCCAAACAATGTTGATTACTATAAGGACGGTCTTGGAAAATTACCTCCAATACTCCAAATGGCTTCAAAGAAGGCTTGAGAGGATGGCTTCAGTGAAGAAGCAATGCAAAGTGGAGAAGAAGAGGTAAGTGCACAAAGTAATGAAGTGTTTGGTGAAAACAACAAATGCATAATACAAAAGGTTTGTGTAAAATCAAGAGAACGTTAGATATTATCGACCCAATATCGATATATCGAGTTTTAAATGTCGATATTATTGAGACATCCATGATATATAGAGAAAATCTAGAAATTCAAGGTTCACTGCTAGAAAGATTGCAGGAAAATTCGATATTATCTATCCATACTCGATATATCGATTTTTGAATTTCGATAATATCGATATATGATCGATATATCGAGAAATTGTAGAAATTTCATTGTTGGTTTCTTGAAATTTCAAAGGCAGAGTCGATATAATCAAGAAACTCTCGATATATCGAATATTGAATATATCGATATTATCGAGACATTCTCGATATATCGTTAAATAATGCAATTTTCAGTGTTGCTTGCTAGACAGTTTGTATGCAAATTGGATATTATCCATCGTTTATCGATATATCGAGATATTTAGTTTCAATATTATCGAAGTGTTTTCGATACATGTCGATACGACTTTTTCCATCAACCTCACTAGACATAAATGGTAAGTTATCAATAATATCGATCCATTGTCGTTATTATCGATAACTTACAATCGATAATATCGAAGGCAAATTTTTTATTATAGTGCAATGTGTTGGCTCGATATTATCAACAATATGTTGATATATTGATACTTACATGTCGATAATATCGATGAGTCCTAGATAATATCAACGAGCACATATATAAATTTTAGGGTAATTTTAGTTTTTTTTTTCATTTTTTTTAAGAAATTTAGGCTATTTTTGGGGCCATCCTCCATCCATAATAGGGGCCCTAATTTGAGTGAGCTGATTGGCATGAATGCATACCATGCTTATGCACATAAGTGGCTAGTTGCTGCAGCATACTTGAGCCCTGACAGATGAACATTGTAGCATGTTTCACAGTCAAACCTTAAGACAAGTGGGTTTCCTCGATTTAGTGTGTGGATGTTACTAACTTCTTAAAAGATTGAAATAAATTTTGGGAAAATAGTGTCGATATAGGGGAGTTTGGATTGTAAGTAACTTGATATAAGCTGAAGTGATTAAGTAACTTTAAGAAAAAAAGTTACTTATAATTGATCTTAAACTGAGATTACTTATCTCGAATAAGCTACTTATCTATTGTTGTATGTATACAAAGTAACTCATTTCGGGGTATCCAAACAGGCCCTAAAAGCCAAATACCTCACACCTGCACAAGTTATTGACAAGTAAACATCATTTCAAGCTAGCCTTTGAGAACGGTTCTCTTTTATTGATGTGTTTTGAACAATGGTTATTGTGTTTGTCAATCCAATCTCCAATATCTAATGAAAGACAACAACTTCATTATAAGTGAAAGAACGGATATGTCAAGCCAAATGAAAAGAATTTACAATACATAGAGATTGTTTCGTATGTACCTTAGTGGGCATTCATGCTTTTATGATGCAACAAAGATCTATTGCGTCAGAGAGGATCAAATACTATCAATATTATCTAAGTAACCTGAAATTGAGCGAGGGAAAATGAAAGTTGAGCGAGCATAGCATGAGAGGAAGGAAAACTGAAAATAGATCGAGCCTAGCATGAGAGGAAGCGAGGAAAACTGGAAATTGAGCGAGCCTAACATGAGAGGGAGCGAGGAAAACTGAAAATTGAGCAAGACTAGCATGAGAGGGAGTGAGGAAAACTGAAAATTCAGCCAGACTAAAATGAGAGGGAGAGGAAAACTGAAAATTGAGCGAGCCTAGAATGAGAGGGGTAAGTATGAAATTCAGTGGGGCAAACTTGAAATTGAGCGGGGCAAACATGAAATTCAGCAGGGAAAACTGAAAGTTGAGCGAGGCAAGCATGAAATTCAGTGGGGAAAACATGAAATTGAGTGGGGCAATCATGAAATTCAGCAGGAAAAACATGAAATTGAGTGGGGCAAGCATGAAATTGAGTGGGGAAAACTGAAAGCATGATTATTATTTTTTAGAATTTTAGGCTATTTTTCGGGCCATCCTCCATCTACAATAGGGGCTCTAATTTAAGTGAGATGATTGGCATGAATGCATACCATGCTTATGCACATGAGTGGCTAGTTGCTGCAGCATACTTGAGCCATGGCAGATGAACATTGTAGCCTATTTCATAGTCAAACCTTAAGACAAGTGAGTTTCCTCAATTTCATATTTGGGTGTTACCAACTTCTTAATTATATGAAATAAAATTTGGAAAAATAGTATCGATATAGGGGAGTTTGGATTGTAAGTAACTCGATATAAGCTACTTATGTGTTAAGTAGCTTATCTTGGTTTCTACTTCATAAGGCGAAGTGATTAAGTAACTTTAAGTAAAAAAGTTATTTATAATTGATCTTAAACCAAGCTAACTTATCTCAAATAAGCTACTTATCCAGTGTCGTATGTATACAAAGTAACTCATTTCGGGGTATCCAAACAAGCTCTAAGCGCCAAATACCTTACACCAGCACAAGTTAATCACAATATGCACTCAACTATCTGTTTATGTACTTACCATTCCACCTGTCTCTTTTACATCTTCCATGAAACTCAAAGGTAAGTGAATGACACATTGGGACACAACAGAAAAATTTGTCCTAAAAAGAAAGTTGAACCATTCATCATAGCGCGCATTGCATCAGGAAATAACAATCTAAACACTGAAAACTGATAAATAATGACAAACATTTAAGAGGCACATTTGATTCACTTCAAGCAGCTCTAGTTCAGATTATAAAGGAACAACTCTTAAATTCTAGAACATTCAAGAGATCATTACAATGTATTGGAAAGTTCAGTCATCATTCACTGTTGATGCCAGGTTGTTAGAAATAATTAAATAAAGGATATACAAAATATAGTAGGGCTTTTAATATGTAGTTTTTACAAATGGGACCCATGGTTTTAACCTATTATCTATTGATAGATCATGCCCCAAAATCTCCTTGATTAGGTGATCTAAACTCTCAAGTAGTGGAATGCAAATAGACGTTCAAGATGAAAAATATAGATATGGTGAAAGGTCAACTTGAAAAGGGCCCTGGGATTGGTGGCCAATATTTAAAAAAATGATCTATTAAACAATGGGACCCACTGATCTACTGAGTACAAGAAGCATATCCTCAGGCCAAGCAATGTTGGAATTGCATTTTATGGCATAGAGGTAAGAACAAATAAAAAATGATCCTACCTCCATTCTTCTTGTTTCCTGTATGACTAATTACATTATTACAAATCACTCCACCTGAGCATCCAAACAATAGTCTTGTATAGAGAGAGGGAGGGAGGGAGCAACCAATTGCCCCTACTGTTAATGGATGACAGTACAAGATGAATTATGTGATCAATAGGCCCTACTGTAATGGCTGACAGAAATTCAATGGGGCAAACTGAAAGTTGAGTGGGGCAAGAATAATCACATGTATTTGGGTCAGGTAGGGTCGTGTTGGATTAGTTCCGAGTATAGTGAACTTCATGTTGGATTTGGGTTGGGCACCTGAGGTTGGAATTCAGGTCAGGTTGGGTCCTCTAGAGGTCATGTTGGGCTCAACTTGCCTCAACCCAACCCAACCTACCCTTCACTACAACTTGGGTTTGGATTAATTGGCCCAACTTGAGATGGGTCAGGTTAACTCAAGTTGTCATGGTCTTGAGCGGGGAAAACATGAAATTGAGTGAGGCAAGCATGAAATTGAGTGGGGCAAGTATGAAATTTAAAGAGGGAAACATGAAATTCAGCGGGGCAAACTAAAAATTTAGTGGGGCACACTAGAACTTGAGTGGGGCACACTAGAAATTGAGCAGGGAAAACATGAAGTGAGCAGGGCAAACATGAAATTGAGCGAGGCAAACTAGGAATTGAGTAGGGCAAACACGAAATTGAGTGGGGCAAACATGGAATTGAGCGGGGCAAACATGGAATTGAGTGAGGCAAACATGGAATTAAGCGGGGCAAACATGAAATTGAGCGGGGCAAACATGAAATTGTCATTAATGACCTTAGTTCTGATATATGGTAACAGATGAGGCTAAAAAATGTATAGTTGTTCGACATTAAATGATTCGAAGCATTAACCACTTCTGTTGTTTTTCTGCATATACACAAGATTCATAGGCTGAAAATTTGCCATTGAGTTTGTGTTTTATGTTCGGTTAATAGAGAAGGACAAGCTCTTTATACCAAATGACCTACAGGTGAAGAAAATTTCTAAGTAAATTGTATGAGGTTTATAGTAATCTTGTATTCTCAGAAAATTTCTAAGTGTATGCATTTCAGTCTGAGTTATTTCTCTAATCACGATAGCCTTGAAAGGGTTGATCTAAGGGATGGGTTGATTACAAAAGGGTTGCTTAAAACTATATTAGGTTATCTTGCTAGCATAATGATTTCAGGACAAGCAAGATAACACAATATAGTTTTAATCAGCCCTTTTGCAGTCAACTCATCCCTCGGATCTACCCTCCCAGGGCTATCGTGATTAGAGAAAGAACTCGGACAGAAATGCACAGACTTGAAAATTTTCTGCACTCCAAGATTACTGTAAACCTCTTACAATGTATATTCAACGATGTATATAATATAATGTATATAACATGAAATGGTACATAAGTGAAACAACAATGTACAATGTATATTCAACCATGAAATTAGTACAATATATATAATACAACATCTCTCCAAAATTCCTCCCATGCCCTTAACAAATATCATCTACAAACTAGAGACAAGCAATCATATGCTATTGACTTCCTCCAATTGGCCGTGAATTTTTGCATGTCTATTCCCGCCGAGGAGAGACTGCTACACAAAATGTCAATGAATTTCATTACGAATATGCCATAGTCAAAACCATTGTCCTGCTTCGGCGCTAATTCAACGAGTCTGTCGGTCCACTTCTTCCCTTCAAGCATTGTGTTGTCTCCAGTGGCATGAAAGAAAATGGAGAGTGCATCAGTCATCTTCTTCATCTTCTGCTTGTACTTTATTAATGGATTTATGCTTAAACTATCCACAATAATGATTTCTTTTTCTCTAGGAAAGATGACCAGCAAAAATTAATGTGCATTTTCATGATTTATATGCGTATACACCTGTCCATGATTCAAAAAATAATATATTAGTCAAAACATGATAGAACACATAATAGTCAGAGATGATGTTCTGTGACGAGTGTGTTACCCGTTCATAACACCAAATCACTTTGGCATATAGTTTATCTCACCACTTGGAAATTGCGTAGGCTGTGGTCAACTCGCCTATTAGCATGGCCCATTCTAACGCCGATTGGAGGCCCGGTATGTGATCAAAACACCCCTCAAGGCTTTACTGTTACAAACACCCCTCAAGGCTTTGTTATTACAAACATGATCAAAGTTCAATACATGTAAGAAAATATAAAAGGAAAAAAAATTAAGGATTGCCGAATAAAACAATTACCGCAAAATACATAGGACAGAACTTGCAATCCTGAGGATATGCTATTGAAAGGTCGTTATGCATTTCTCAAGGAAATCGATGTATATGTATATAGCCTAATCAATAGGATAGTACGATTTAGCCATATATTAATATAACAATTAAATATATGTCAATCAAATCATGTAGAGAATAAATTAGTAATGTTTACCTTGCTATCAACCCATGCATCCTTCCTTCACATCATACTGAACCATTTCTCCGTTGTCATGTCCTTGTTTGCTTCATACCAGTCCTCTGCCTCTTTCACCTCTTACGCGGATAGTATCCTGAATGGATCAATCTGTAGAGGAAATGGTATCGAAAAAGTAGCAAAAGTTGTTACTTGCTTGGGATCAAGAACTGCCCCAGGGGTTGTATCGAATGCAAACAGGGACAAGTACGAAGAAACCTTGAAATATGACGGCTTCAATAGCCTTTTGGTTCTCCTTTGATAAACGGGATGGGAAGTGGATGCATCCAATACATTACCTTCGGTTATACTATACGATTGCACATCCAAATCCCCATGTCTAAGTTCTTTGTCTTCAATATCATTTACTTCCCCTCTCTTCCTCAACTCCTCACCCTCCTCCTCCATCACAAAACGTCCCCTCTGTGTATGACTATCTTCTTTCTCCTTATTAAACTCCTCCCTCTCCTTCGCTAACTTTTCCTTGTCCTCAAAAAATAAATCTTTCTCTCTTCAATTGTGCTCTCTCATTCAACTCTTCTCTCTCCTTCTTTAATACTTCTTCCTCTTTCAGTAACGTCTCCCTCTCATCAAACATTGCTTCTTTCCTTCTCAACTCTTCCCTCTCTTTTTTCAATTCGTCCCTCTCCTTCTTCAATTTCTCTCTCTCCTTCTTCAACTCTTCTCTCTCAATCAAAAATTTCCCCATAAAAACAACATTCTTCATAATACCCTCCCTCGGTCCCTATCCTTCCATACCTTCTTCATCGTTATCATCTGACTCGTCATCCTCCTCATGATCAATCTCATTACCCTCCTCATCATCTTCCTGGGTCTCAGTGAGCTACAAAATGTAAAGATGGATATGTAAGAGGAAGGATACCTTTAAAAAAGTAAAAAATATAGTTTATTTTTCATAACATCTCACCTGGAAACTGTCATGCATTGAGCGAACGGCATCCATTTACCGTTCTCATAGCGTCAGTTGTAATTCATTACTACTGATGTCTACATAAGAACAAAGAGTAATGTTAAATAAAAATGCGTATACGTCAAGTTAAACAAAGTAAATGCTGGAGATATATATAAACTTACAGCTTTACACTCGAAAATAGCATATATTTTATTGTACCTCCAACCCTTCCAGCCTTGATATTGAATTAAGCATGGAATTTAATGGGGGAACATACGAAACAACACACTCTTGTAGGGCTGGTAATATCTCTACTACCCATACCTGTTAGAATGAAATCGCACCAGGTTAAAAATCCAAAATTGACTATAGAGGGAAAACATATAGAAAATAAAAGGTGCTCTTACTTGTAGAGGAAGGACGCAACCATATACGGTGTACCAAGGAAAACTTTATGTAGCAACGGAAGATTCGATTCCTTGTGACATTGTATAGTATCCCAAACTACTCCAAGGATAGTTATAGAAATCATCTAGCGAGTCCACCAGGTGAATATAATCCATGTTGTACATGGTTTTCGGTTCGGTTCCCCTAAGAAAAATACGCCACAACTAGAAGTAGGGCAACCTTCATGACATCCTCATGCTTATTGGTGTCAACTAATCTCTCAAACACGTCCATTAGGTGCTTCTTTAATACTAGATATTCTTTCAAGTATTTGACTCTTAATGTACTCGTAGTGTAATGATTTTTTGGTACAGTACGATCTCCAATCTTAAGACCCGTAATGAGGGCAAAGTCTATCTCAGTAAACTGCAATAGTCTCCCTATGATCTTAAATACTAGATCACCTTTGTATCATAGAAAAAGAAGGTGAAATAGAGCCCCTATAAATCTAAAGGAGGTAATATGCAATAAAAATGAGAAAGGAGATTGCCTAAACAAATTTAGCTGACTATCGTGCTTCTCCACTCCACCCTTCACCTTGCCAAACCACCATATTAGTGTACACCTAGATGTTGGGTTGGTAATTATGACATAATATTCATCACCTGTAAAGATGAATTGAAAAACATATCGAACATAACATTCACAAGATAAACATAGTCTACAAAATCAGACATAATTGAAAACAATGTAGCATTTCATTAATTTGAACAAGCTTCATATGAAATAGAGATAGAAATTGAGCACGAAAATACTAAAAATTGTGCGAGACAAACTATTAACATAAGCGAGACAAACTAGAATTTGAGCGGGGCAAATTGTAAATACAGCGGGGCAAACTGGATATTGAGCGAGGCAAGCTAGATATTCAGTGGGGCAAACTACTAGAAATTCAATGCGTAATCTCAGCATTCAATGTGTATTCCTAAATAATCTTATTTTTTAATTATTTAACCATTGCATTTTACCAAGTTCAACATTAGCCAGATTAGTGACATTTATATGTTTTGATGCAAAAATAAGATGTTATCTGTAACAAGTAGTTTTGTTGGTTGGTTAATTGGTCACATTTTCTTCATGACATGGGTTGGATTGATATTATTTTGGATATGGCAAAATAATTCTATTAGATTTAATGTACTTATTCGATCTAATAAGTACCTTGTGTTAGAATTTAGAAATTTTATGCCTCGAATCTTTAATATTCTTTTATTTATCACCAGTGTCTACAATTTATGCAGAATATCATCACCTATTGTCACTAAGAAACTGAAACAAGCCTCAAAAACGGAAGAAATGGGTGAAAGTACGGAAGAAACAGACATAGAAATAGAAATGACTTCTGAAACGATGGGGATTAAACAAGAACAAGAGGCATCCACAAAAAAAGACCCTTCCCTTTGTTCGAAAGAAAATGAGGATCTAGACAAACTATATGTGAATCAAGGGTATCAAGCAAATTGGAAGTTGGAAATACTTAAAGAGGATAGAGACCTCTTCTAGATTGAAAAACCTCTTGTGACTCTTCTTTTCAACTATAAACGATGGAATTGTCCATTGCGATATATAAAAAATGATCACTTTGAGAAAACATTGAGCAGGGAAAACTAGAAAATTGATCGAGGGAAACATGAAATTCAATAGGGGAAACATGAAATTCAGCGGGAAAAATATGAAATTCAGCGAGGAAAACATGAAATTGAGCTGGGCAAACTTGAATTTCAGCGGGGGAAACATGAAATTGAGCAGGGAAAACTAGAAAATTAGCAGGGTAAACTAAAAATTCAGCGGGGCAAACTAAAAATTCAATGGGGCAAACTAGAAAATCAATGAGCAAGTATGAAATTGAGTGGGGCAAACTAAGAAATCAGCGGGGCAAACTAGAAAATCAGCGAGGCAAACTAGAAAATCAGCGTGACAAATATGAAATTGAGCAGGGCAAACATGAAATTGAGTGGGGCAAACATGAAATCAGCAGGGCAAACATGAAATTGAGAGGGGAAAAGATGAAAATCAGCGGGGCAAACATGAAAACTAGAAAATCAGCAGGGAAAACATGAAATTTCACGGGGCACACTAGAAAATCAGTGGGACAAACTTAACAGATAATTTCATGGCTTGAGCCCAAAAATGTAAACGTATCCAATGTTCAAATGGACCACACCACATGAAAATTTTGAATTGAACTTCTACTGTTATCATTTCTTAAAGGAAATAGAAGTTTTGGATCAAGCTTATAATTGTGTTTTCTATTAATCCAAGTCTGTATGATCTTATGAACAGGTTTGATAACAAACAAACATCACTGCTGGGCCTACTATGGTTCCAAGGTGGAAATCATTATCCTCACGGTTTCCCGTGGTATGATCCACTTGATCTTTTGAAATGATTCAATTTGGGGATTAACCCCTTAAATTAAATGAAAAAACAGATGGATGGTGTGGATATACTACATGCATTTAATGTGGACCGAACTGAGTTTACTTAGTATGATTACTAGCATACTAACTAACTCAGTACGCAATCCGATTATGATTGTTATGCCCCACAATGATGTTTTATTTGTAATACATCATGTTCATCGGATTATGCATTACCCCTCCATTTTCATCAAATTATGTATACACCAAAATCCCATACGCAAGCTTAAAATATACCTGTGGAGCGTGCTTTCTTCACCGGACAGACCATTTTTAGAAGAAGACAAAATGCTAATTTACAGGAAGGATGCAATCCATTGCTGTTAAGGAAGCAGGCCCCACAATAATGTTTTGTCTTTCTTACTGGAAATGGAGTGACGAAGGGGGTGAAAGAAATGAAAGCAGCAGTTGAAAGGGGTGAAAGCAACGGAAGTAGCAGTGTAAAGGGCACAGTGAAGAGAGGGTACTTTTGTCCTGAATTTGGGTGTCTGCACATGCAGATCTAAGTGCTTATATGGATAAGGGCTTCAAAGATACGAATGACTTCATGTGGTGTCAGCTAAATTGAGCGATGCTATCTATCATGGAATTTCGTGAGGCAAGCATGAAAATTGAGCAAGACAAGCGTGAAAGTTCAGCGAGGTAAGATAGAAATTGAACGAGGGAATCATGAAAATTGAGCAAGGCAAACTAGAAATGGTGCGAAGGAAGCGAGGCAAGCTAGAAATTGAGGGAGGCAACCTAGACAGTGAGCGGGGCAAACATGAAATTGAGCTAGGAAAACATGAAATTGAGCAGGGGAAACATGCAAATCAGCGGGGAAAACATGAAATTCAGCGGGAAAAACTTGATTTTCAACGAGGGAAATAAGAAATTCAGCATGGGAAAATCATGAAATTCAATTGGGGAAACATGAAATTGAACGGGCCAAACATGAAATTGAGGGGAGCAAACATGAAATTCAATGGGGAAAACTAAAAAATCAGCTGGGAAACATGAAATTTAGTGAGGCAAACTAGAAAATCAGTGAGGGAAACATGAAATTCAACGGCGTAAACTAGAAAATCATTGGGGTAAACTTAAAAGATAATGTCATGGCTTAAGCCTAAAAATCTAAACGTATCCAATGTTCAAATGGACCACACCACATGAAAATTTTGAATTGAACTTCTATTGTTAATGATTTCTTAGGGCCATAGAAGTTTTGGATCAAGCTTGTAAGTGTGTTTTCTATTAATCCATGTTTGTATCATCTTATGAACAGGTTTGATAACAAACAAACATCACTGTTGAGCCTACTATGGTTTCAACGGTGGAAATCATTATCCCCACTATTTCCTGTGATATGATCCACTTGATCTTTTAATATGCTTCAATTTGGGGCTCAACCTCTTAAATTAGATGGAAAAAATGGATGGACAGGGTGGATATACTACATACATTCAATGTGGGCCCAACTGAGTTTACTCATTACGATTGCTAGCGTACCGACTAACTCAGTACACAATCCGATTACGCTTGCTATGCCTCATAATGATGTTTTATTTGTAATACATCATGTTCATCAGATTATGTAATACCTCTCCATTTTCATTAGATTATGTATACACCAAAAACCCATATGCAAACTTAAAATATACCTGTGGTGTGTGTTTTCTTCACCGGACCGACCATTTTCAGAAGAAGACAAAATGCAGATGTAAAGGGAGGATGCAATCTAATGATGTTAAGGAAGCGGGCCCCACAATAATGTTTTGTCTTTCTTACAGGAAACGGAGTGACAAAAGGAGGTGAAATAAATGAAAGCAACAGTGGAAAGGGGTGAAAGCAATGGAACAGCAGTGGAAAGGGCGTAGTGAAGAGAGGGGTACTGTCGTCCTGAAATTGGGTGTCCACACGTGCAGTTCTAAGTGCTTATATGGATCAGGGCTTCAAAGATACGAATGACTTCATGTGGTGCTCGCTAAATTTTGCTACGCTATCTATCATGGAATTGCGTGAGGCAAGAATGCAAATTGAGCAAGAAAAGCATGAAAGTTTAGCGAGGCAAGCTAGAAATTGAACGAGGTAATCATGACTATTGAGCAAGGAAAACTAGAAATGGTGTGAGGGAAGCATGAAAATTCAGCGGAGCAAACTAGAAATTGAGGGAGGGAACCTATACATTGAGTGGGGCAAGCATGAAATTGAGCGGGGAAAATATGAAATTGAGCAGGGGAAACATGCAATTCAGCGGGAAAAACTTGATTTTCAGCGAGAGAAACATGAAATTTAGTAGGGCAAATCATGAAATTCAATGGGGGAAACATGAAATTGAACGGGGCAAACATGAAATTGAGGGGTGCAAACATGAAATTCAATGGGGCAAACTAAAAATCAGCGGGGAAACATAAAATTTAGTGAGGCAAAATAGAAAATCAGTGGGGGAAACATGAAATTCAACGGGGCAAACTAGAAAATTAGTGATGCAAACTTAGCAGATAATATCATGGCTTAAGCCTAAAAATCTAAATGTATCCAATGTTCAAATGGACTACAGCACATGAAAATTTTGAATTGAACTTCTATTGTTGATGATTTCTTAGGGGCCACGGAATTTTTGGATCAAGCTTGTAAGTGTGTTTTCTTTTAATCCAAGTCTATATGATCATATGAACAGGTTTGATAATAAACAAACATCACTGTTGGGCTTACTATAGTCTCAACGACGAAAATCATTATCCCCACTGTTTCTCGTGGTATGATCCACCTGATCTTTTGATATGCTTTAATTTGGGGCTCAACCCCTTAAATTAGATGGAAAAATGGATGGATGGCGTGGATATACTACATACATTCAATCTGGGTCCAACTAAGTTTACTCATTACGATTGCTAGCGTACTAACTAACTTAGTATGCAATCCGATTATACTTACTATGCCTCATAATGATGTTTTATTTGTAATACATCATGTTTATCAGATTATGTAATACCCCTACATTTTCATTAGATTATGTATACACTAAAATCCCATATGCAAGATTAAAATATACCTATGGTAGAAGAAGACAAAATGTTGATGTAGAGGGAGGATGCAATCCAATAATGTTAAGGAAGCGGGCCCCACAATGATGTTTTTTCTTTCTTATAGGAAACGGAGTGACAAAAGGAGGTGAAATAATTGAAAGCAGCAGTGAAAAGGGGTGAAAGCAATGGAAGCAGCAGTGGAAAGGGCGTAGTGAAGAGAGGGGTACTTTCGTCCTGAAATTGGGTGTCCGCACGTGCAGGTCTAAGTGCTTATATGAATTAGGGCTTCAAAGATACGAATGATTTCATGTGGTGCTCGCTAAATTCAGCTATGCTATCTATCATGGAATTGCATGAGGCAAGCATACGAATTGAGCAAGAAAAGCGTGAAAGTTTAGCGAGGCAATCTTGACTATTGAGCAAGGAAAACTAGAAATGGCGTGAGGGAAGCATGAAAATTCAGCGAGGCAAGCTAGATATTGAGGGAGGGAACCTAAACATTGAACGGGGAAAACATGAAATTGAGCGGGGGAAACATGAAATTGAGCGGGGGAAACATGAAATTCAATGGGAAAAACATGAAATTTAGTGGGGAATACATGAAATTGATCGGGAAAAACTTGATTTTCAGCGGGAGAAACATGAAATTCAGCAAGGCAAATCATGAAATTCAATGGGGGAAACATGAAATTCAGCAAGGCAAACATGAAGTTCAGCAAAGAAAACTAGAAAATCAGTGGGTGAACATGAAATTCAGCAGGGCAAACTAGAAAATTAGTGGGTGAAACATGAAATTCATATGGGCAAACTACAAAATTAGTGGGGTAAACTTAATAGATAATTTCCTGGCTTGAGCCCAAAAATTTGAACGTATCCAATGTTCAAATGGACCACACCATATGAAAATTTTGAATTGAACTTCTACTATTGATCACTTCTTAGGGGTCACAGTAGTTTTGGATCAAGCTTATAATTGTGTTTTCTATTAATCCATGTCTATAAGTTCTTATGAACCGTTTTTGATAACAAATAAACACACTGTTGGGCCTACTATGGTTTCAACAGTGGAAACCATTATCCCCACTGTTTCCTGTGGTATGATCCACTTGATCTTTTGATATGCATTAATTTGGGGCTCAACCCCTTAAATTAGATGAAAAAATGGATAGATGGTGTGGATATACTACATACATTCAATGTGGGCCCAACTGAGTTTAAAATATACTTTTGTTGCGTGCTTTCTTCACTAGACCAACCATTTTCAGAAGAAGACAAAATGCTGATGTACAAGAGGATGCAATCTAATGCTGATATGGAAGGGGGCCCCAGAAAATGGGTTTTTGGTCTTTCTTACTAGAAATGGAGTGTGGAAATGAGGTGAAAGAAATGGCAGTGAAAGCAGCGCAGTGAAAAACGAGGGGTATTTTCGTCCTCAAATTCGGTCTCCGCACGTGCAGGTCTAAGTTAGTATGTTAAGTTTGGTTTGCTTCATAAAAATCACTGGATAAAAGGTGAGGTCCACAGTTGTAAAAGGTAAAGTAAGCCAAACGTAACATACCAACTTAGACCTGCACATGTGGAGACCCAATTTGAGGATGAAAATACCATTCATTTTTCATTGTGCTGCTTTCACTGCCCTTTCCACCGCTGCTTTCACTGCTGTTTCTTTCACCCCATTTCCACACTCCGTTTCCAGTAAGAATGACCAAAAACCCATTTTCTGGGGGCCCCTTCCATATCAGCATTGGATTGCATCCTCTTGTACATCAGCATTTTGTCTTCTTTTGAAAATAGTCAATCCAATGAAGAAAGCACGCACCACATGTATATTTTAAACTCGGTTGGGCCTACATTGAATGTATGTAGTATATCCACACCGTCCATCCGTTTCTCCACCTAATTTAAGGGGTTGAGCCCCAAATTGAAGCATATTAAAAGATCAAGTGGATCATACCACAGGAAATAGTGGGAATAATGATTTCCACCATAAAAACCATAGTAGGCCCGACACTGATGTTTGTTTGTTATCAAACCAGTTCATAAGATGATACAGACATGGATTAATAGAAAACACATTTATAAGTTAGATCCATGTTGAGGGTCAAATATTGCATATTAGACCCCAGATATTATCTGGATTTACGAATATAATGCTATCTAATGGCTTGTTTTCTCATTCTTGTGTTGCAAGGTGATTTTATGAGCATGGATGGAAAAAGGACGTTAAAAGTTGAGATTTAACGATCTGATGACGCCAAAGGCAAGGGACACAGTCCAGGGGACCAAGATTGACAAATATACACGGTCAGAAATCCGAGAAAAGTTAGAAATTGAAGCTCAAGTGGCCTGAAGGACGTCCAGAATGCCAGATCACAAGGTTTCCACCATCCGTTCGGCTCAAAACTTCATACGTCGCCTGAGGACCATAAATTAACCGTACATATAAAATTTCAGCCATTGAAGATCTCGGGAAGTGCCCCAACTGACAGATCAGCTCATAAACCGTTGATTCTGGGCCCACCTGATATCTGGAACTGCCTCAAAATTGTTATTGACGGTTTAAATGAGATGAGAAATAATTTAGACGGTGAAGATTTCTGAAAATCATCACAGTGGACTCCACATGAATAAAGTGTGCATAGTGCACAAGTGCACTACACGTGCATGGGAAACGGCAGAGACGGTTGACCGTCTCTGACCGAAAGAAAGGAAAAAAAAAATTTCTTACGCACCACGGCTGCGTAACGGACGGCCGGCGTCCGTTTTGCGGACGGTAGTGGGCCCCACCCATTGCTCGTATGGCCGATCTGATCCGTCCACCGTGTAGAGGGCTTCGAGAACTATAAAACCATGCTTACCTTTTGCACCCATGCGTGCACACGTGTGAGATACAGAGGCCACAAAAGGGCTGCTCAGTAACGTTCAAAACTGATTCTTCTGTGATTTCTTTTCTGGGCCACATCAATGGACGTTCAAAACCACCCATTCTTGACTGAAATTTCGTTCTGAATCCAATGGACGGGGTGAATTTTCCAGAAAATGCTTGTAGGGCCCACCGACCACAACAGCGAAATGGTGCGAAAGGTTTCGCACATCCGCAAAAACTGACTTTTCCGGACAGTTTTGGCCCACCATCTTTGATCATATGGCAGATCTGAACCGTCTATCATGTAGAGGACCCAAGAAAGTACTAAGGGACGGTATTTCTTTGGAATTTGAGCGAGGAAAGTGGCGTGTTTCATGGTACCGAACTTGCCTGGAAAATTACACTCCGTGTCCTGCTACAACTCTGTCACTGACTCCAGCCTTCCAGCAGCTATAAAAGGAGGTTTTTGGACGTGGGGAGCATTCATTCAGGGTCTTGGGAGGAAGAACAGAGGGCTCGAGCTTGGGTTTCAACGTGGGCAGAGGAGAGAGAGAGGAGCTTGGTTTTTTTCTTTCCCTTTTCTTTTCCTTTTCTTTTTCTCTTTATTCATTTGGATTGAGCCCATCCATGGCAGGCTAAATCCTCCTAGCTAGGGCTAAGAGGTGAAGCTTGTAGTGAGATGGGAGATTTGATTTTATTTTAATTTTAATTCATGAATTGACGTTGATTTTAGTTAATTATTATGGGAATGTTTTAGGTTTTTAATGGTCTATTGTGACTGAAATTACAATGGGTCTGCAATGGCTTTGAATATTTCTGTTCTCTTTAATGTTTATGATGTTAGGAAGCCCTGTTGTTCACCATAGTCTCCTGGGCATGGTTGGATGTCGGTACCCTTCTTAACTTGCATACATGTGATTGGGTGGTAATTAGTTTGATTCTGTTGTTTGCCATAGTCTTTGGGCATGGTTTGGTGATGGAATCCATTCTAATTCATACACCTTTCATCTCTTTGAAAACTAGATCAACGGCAGTTCAGTAATTTTTATGATTTTTGATGCAAGCATAAGTTCTCCCTGATCTTTACAAGTGGATCCTCTGAATCCCTAGTTCCTATCTCTGATTTTTTTCCTAAGATTTAGATTAATTATTCTACAAGTATTCCACCATTGCTAATTGATTTAGAATTCATCTTAGCCTAGTTCTAGTTCTAGTTAGTTTTAGATAACGTACAAGTTTCAGTCCCTTGGGATTCGACCTCGGTCTTACCGAGTTATTACTACATCACAACCCTGCACTTGGGGAGTGAACAAGTTTTTTGGCGCCGTTGCCGGGGACTGTCGGCTATGTTTTTCTGAAATTAATTAGTTTTAGGATTAGATTTTCTTTTTAGAAATTTTTAATTCTAGGTTTAGAAGATTAGTTATTTTCCTTATTAGAAATTTTTCCTAACTTTAGAAACTTTCTATTCTTCCTTCTATCTGATTTTTAGAACTAACTCAATTTTTCTGTTTTGTAGGAATCTTCTAATTTAGTAAGCTCTTCCTAATTTTTTTTTATTTTTTTTTATCAACTAATTAGTTTACTTTTAATTAGAACTTTCTATTCTTAGAAACTAACTTATTTTGTTTTGTTTTGCAGATTCTTAACCTAGGACTCCAACTTTGGTAACCTCTTTCCATCTTTCCCCTTTATTTTCTAGATTTCTTCTTCCTTTTTTAGGTTTAAGTTAGAATTTGAGGGCTGAGTGTGTTTTATGCCCCATTGGGTACGCGACAACACTCGACGTCTCGTGACTGAAGGAGGATTAGTTGAGGGGTTGACTGTCCATCACAGGACTAAACACCACTTGAATTCTCCTGAGTTAGAGGACGTTATGGCTGAAAATCAACCTCAAGCACTACCCCAACCAAGGGTTGAGGAAGTACATGATGAGAATGAGGTGCATCAGGCACCCCCACCTCGTACTTTACGAGATTATTTACAACCGGCGGGGGTGAGTACGCCCTCATGCATGATTTTTTCTGAGAATACAGGACATATGGACATCAAGCCAGGGGTTATCCAACTCCTTCCTAAGTTCCATGCGCTTGAATCTGAAGAACCATACTTGCATCTGAAAGAGTTCGATGAAATCATAGGCACCTTATACTTTCCTAATGTATCTGAGGATACTATTAGGCTGAAACTCTTTCCATTTTCCTTGAAAGAAAAAGCCAAGACGTGGTTACATTCACTGCGTCCTAGATCCATTGGCACATGGAATGATATGCAGAGGGAATTTATAAAGAAATTTTTCCCACATCATAAGACAATTACCCTCAGGAGAGCAATCATGAACTTTGCCCAAAAGGAAGATGAAACATTCTTCCAATGTTGGGAAAGGTTCAAGGATCTAGTTAATGCATGCCCACAACATGGCTTTGAAATATGGCGCATTACAAATTTTTTCTATGATGGGCTAACATCTTCATGCGCCAAATGGTCGAGACAATGTGTAACGGAGAATTCATCAATAAAAATGTCAACTAGGTATGGGATTACCTCGATAGTCTCGCTGAAAAAACACAATCATGGGACTATTACCCAAGGACGAACACTACGTCTAGGCCGACTCATTCCAGGAAAAAAGGAGGAATATATCTCCTGAAAGAGGATAATGATCTTAACGCTAAGGTGGCCAATCTCACCAGAAAATTTGAGGCCATGGAAGGAAGGAAAAGGTTAATGAAAGTGTTTGCGGCATCTGTGATTGCAACATTCATACTACTGAAAATTGTCCTTCAATACCTGCCTTTCGAGAAGTATTGAATGAACAATCTAATGCCGTAAATAACTATCAAAGACCTTTCAATGGACCACCCTCTAATACGTACAATCCTGGCTGAAAAAATCATCCGAATTTTAGTTGGAGGAACGGACAAACTACTACCCCTCAAGGGTTCTTCAATTAAAATCCAAATCAGGGGAAACCTCAAGAAGAATCGATTTAAATTTCTATACAAGAGCTGGCGTGGACAATGCAAGGAATTTCAGATTTTATGCAAAAAATAGATTCACGTATGACGGCTATGGAAAAAGGGATGCTCCCTGCACAATCACTCCCTAATCCGAAACCGCAATATGAGACAGGTGATCCCAGCTCTTCAAATCAAATGGGGCACGCTAAATCCATCACCACTCTTAGGAGGTGGAAGGTTATTGATAAAACCCTTCCGGTGAGGCCCGAAAAGCCTCAATAACCAGAAGAGGACAACAATGATGGATCTAGTGGCGCCGCACAAAAATTTGAACCGGAACCTCTAGAAAAGCCAGTTGCTCCGTTTTCCCAACGGTTGGTTGAACCAAAACGTCTATCTAACTCTCAGGATATCCTAGAGGTGTTGAAACAAGTGAAAGTCAACATTCCTCTGCTTGACATTGTAAAACAGATTCCTTCATATGCTAAATTTCTAAAGGATTTATGCACTACCAAACGACGGAAAAGTGTTCAAAAGAAGATCTCCTTGACTGAAAAAGTGGGTGCCATCCTGAAACAAGATGTGCCACAAAAATTCAAAGATCCCGGTTGCCCAACCATATCATGTGTGATCGGGAACTATCGAATTGATCATGCACTTCTTGACTTAGGAGCAAGCGTCAATCTGATTCCTTACTCGGTATACCAACAGTTAGGTTTGGGTGAATTAAAATCCACTCGAACCACACTACAACTTGCTGATCGTTCTGTTCGTATACCAAGAGGGATCATCGAGGATGTGTTGGTCCAGGTAGATAGATTCTACTACCCTATTAATTTTATCATCTTGGACACCGAACCCATCAATGACACGAGCACTCAGATTTCTGTCATTCTTGGTCGCCCATTCCTGTCCACTTCAAATGCAATTATCAATTGCAGGAATGGTGTCATGACTATGTCCTTTGAAAATTTGACATTGGAATCGAATATCTTTTTCAATAACGGTAGCAACTCAGAGGATGATGACGATTTTCACGATGTTAACATGATTGATTCTTTTGTGGAAGATAAAATGCCTCTCACCTTATCCTCTGATCTTCTAGAGACGTGCCTGGCCCACTCTCATGATCTTGATGATGATATAATTAGGGAGACGTGTGCCATGCTTGATACTGCACCGGTACTTGAAGTTAACCGGTGGTGGCCACACATAGAAGAATTGCCCCAAACTTATGTAGTGCCTCTACCGTCTAACCTCAAGCCACCGAAGCTTGACCTAAAACCTTTGCCCTCTGATTTAAAATATTTCTATTTAAGTCAAGATGAGACATACCCGGTGGTGATCTCTGCCCACCTGGAGAAAGAATAGGAGAGTATGCTGATATCTACTCTCATTGAGCATAAGGGAGCTCTTGGATGGACGATAGCGGACCTCAAGGGAATTAACCCATCGATTTGTACTCACCGTATATATCTTGAGGACAATGCAAAGGCTGTTCGGCAATCACAACGTAGACTAAATCCAAACATGAAGGAAGTGGTTAAGGCCGAGGTTCTCAAACTATTGGAAGTGGGGATCATTTACCCCATATCCGATAGTCAATGGGTGAGTCCAACTCAGGTAGTTCCTAAGAAGTCTGGGATCACCATCGTAGCCAATGCCAATAATGAACTCGTGCTGACCAGAGTTACTACTGGTTGGAGAATGTGCATTGATTACAGAAAGCTGAATACCGTCACAAGGAAAGACCACTTTCCTTTGCCCTTCATTGATCAAATCCTGGAAAAGCTAGCTGGTCATTCCTATTATTGTTTCCTTGACGGGTATTCAGGTTATAATCAGATTGAAATCACCCCTGAGGATCAAGAAAAGACCACATTTACATGTCCCTATGGCACCTTTGCTTATAGAAGGATGTCATTCGGGCTATGTAATGCCCCTGCCACCTTTCAGCAATGCATGACGAGTATCTTTTCTGACATGGTGGGAAAATATCTAGAGGCCTTCATGGACGATTTCTCTATTTTCGGTTCATCTTTCAGCGAGTGCTTAGCAAGTCTTAAATATGTGCTGAAAAGATGTGAAGAAAAAAATTTGGTACTTAACTGGGAGAAGTGTCATTTTATGGTTCCAAAGGGAATTGTCCTTGGGCATATCATCTCGTCCAAAGGAATCGAGGTAGATAAGGTAAAAATTGATCTTATCTCTAACCTACCTCCACCCAAGAATATCAGGAACGTGCGATCCTTCTTAGGACACGCAGGCTTTTACAGACGATTCATAAAGGACTTTAGTCTCCTCTCTCATCCTTTATGTAATCTTCTTCAAAAGGATACACCATACGAGTGGACTGAGCAGTGCCAAGAAGCTTTCACTAAGCTTAAGGGCATGCTAACCACTGCACCTATCATGCAGCCACCTGACTGAAGTCTTCCTTTTGAACTTATGTGCGACGCCTCTGATTATGCTCTTGGAGCGGTTCTAGGTCAGAGAAAAGATAAGCGGCCTTACGTTATTCACTACGCAAGTAGGACTCTAAATCCTGCCCAAGTGAACTACTCGACTACGGAAAAGGAACTCTTAGCCGTAGTGTTCGCTTTGGACAAATTTAGGTCCTACCTGATCGGATCCAAGATCATCATCTACACAGATCACGCGGCACTTAAGTATCTTCTTTCTAAGAATGATTCTAAGCCCCGCCTGATACGATGGATCCTTCTACTCCAAGAATTTGATTTAGAAATTAAAGATAAAAAGGGAGTAGAGAACGTAGTGGCCGATCATCTTTCTCGCCTTAATACCTTTGATTCCCTTGAGGCGACCCATATCAATGACATGTTCCCTGATGAACAACTGTTTAGAGTCTCCCATTCACCTTGGTTCGCTTATATTGCTAATTATCTTGCTACAGGTGCCATACCGACACACTGGACGTCACAAGATAAGAAGAAATTCTTTTCCAAGGTGCGTAACTTTTTCTGGGACGATCCATATTTGTTTAAATATTGCCCAGACCAAATCTTAAGGAGATGTGTACCAGACGATGAGCATCAGAGTGTCATCTCCTTCTGTCATTCACAGGCCTGTGGTGGTCACTTTTCTGCTAAAAAGACCACGGCCAAGATTTTACAGTGTGGCTTCTACTGGCCCACTATGTTCAGGGACACTCATGAGTTTTGCAAGGCTTGTGAGCGTTGTCAGAAATTGGGAGCATTGTCCCGTCGAAATATGATGCCCTTGAATCTCATCCTTATTATAGAAGCATTTGATTGTTGGGGCATTGATTTCATGGGACCATTCCCCCAATCATTTGGAAATATATATATTTTGCTCGCCGTAGACTATGTCACTAAATGGGTCGAAGCAATTTCATGCCGCAAAAATGACCATCACACGGTCATTAAATTTTTGAAAGAAAATATCCTGTCGCGGTTCGGAACACCTCGAGCCATCATTAGTGATGGGGGCTCACACTTCTGTAATAGACCATTCGAGAGTTTAATGAAAAAATACGGTATCTCGCATAAGGTGAGCCCCCCATACCATCCATAAACAAGTGGACAAGCTGAGATTTTCAATAGACAGATCAAACATATCCTAGAGAAAACAGTTAACCCTGATCGTAAGGACTGGTCAATTTGATTGACTGATGCCTTGTGGGCGTACCGTACTGCTTTTAAAACTCCTATTGGAACATCTCCCTTTAGACTTGTCTATGGAAAGGCTTGTCACTTGCCGGTGGAATTGGAACATAAAGCATACTGAGCGATCAAAAATCTGAATTTCAATCTGGACAATGCTGGTTCGCTACGTAAACTTCAATTAAATGAACTTGAAGAAATCCGGAACGATGCGTACGAAAACTCGAGAATTTACAAGGACAGGATGAAGGCGTTTCATGATCAACATATTCTACGGAAATCATTCACGCCAGGTCAGAAAGTCCTCTTGTATGACTCTCGACTACATCTCTTTCCGGGTAAGCTTCGATCTCGTTGGACCGGCCCTTACATTGTTGTTACTGCTTATCCTCATGGGGCCGTCGAGATAAAAGATCCCGACAATGGCAAGGAGTTTAAAGTTAATGGACATCGATTAAAGCCATTTGTTGAGACATTTGATTCAGAGGACATGTCCATGCCTCTGATTGCTCCTATTTACCAGGACTGATCTCCTAGTCTGATGGAGGTATAGGTAGGTTTATCGCTTTCATAGGTTTAGGATAGTCGCTTTCATAGGTTAGTTAGTTTAATGTTTGTGGGTGACATTACTGCAAACCCTCACGAAACTACAACTCGTCCGCTAGGGGTAACCTAGGGGTTTAAAGGCTTGTTGCATACGCTAAATGCAATCGAGAGCACCTGCGAAAGTGGTATAGGTAGGATTTTATTTTCGTTATTTTTGTTCTGCTTTCTCTCTCATGCTGACAAGCTTCCATACCGTGATCTATTGGAAACTCTCTTGATTCGTTATTCAGGTACTATCTTCCCATCACTTCTCATTTACTTTCGTTGTCCCATGTGCATTGCATGCTCATATCTTTTACATTGAGGACAATGTAGATTTTAGGTTGGGGGTGGGAGATTAGGTTTCCTAATCAGTATTTTCTTGGTCTTGAGCCAAAATTGTGAAATTTTAAAAAAAAAAAATTCTGAAAATTTCTACAAATTCGAAGTGATTTTGACAGATATCCCTAATTTAGATTTTCAAGGTACATAATGGTGGATTTATGACTCTTGGATTCCGTATCTGTTAGATTTCATAGTTAAGTGAATTATTAATCCATGATTAGAAGTTGTAAACATTGATTGAATCATGATTTCAGGATACGTCTTGCTTACACATTAAGATTTCAGTTACATATCGAAGGATTAACTTGGTAATCACTAAGCACGAAAGGAACCAGTCTGAAATATCTTGCCATCAGGGTATAAAAATTGAACAGGTTGGGCAATTAATCTTCACCATGAGTTTGCTCCCTACAGGTGAAGGTTTGATTCCCCAAGGTTAAACATTCAAAAAAATTATTAGGTAATTGGTCTTTTGCCATAGGTTTGCTCCCTATTGGTAAGGATTTGATTCCTCTTTTTGGCATGACTATTAATGGAAAAATAAAAAGTTGAAAAGATCAAAAGATGGAATTTATGAAGCAAGTTTGGTTATCATGAATTCTCTTGCTGGTTACCAATGAGATCCTGAAATAACAAATTCAATCTTAATGTGATTAGTTGAGATTACACTATACATCCATGGATCTCAATGTTTAAAATATTTCTAATTGATGGATTAATACTTTACACTTGATTATGAAGTCTACCGTGCGCTTGAGCTCAGGAGAAAACAATTTCTAACATTCATGGATATTAAATTTCTCGTATTTTGTTCAAAATCTCACTCGATTCCATAGAAAGTTCTCCTATAATTCTCAACTTATTTTTCACATATTTTGCTCGGGACTAGCAAAATGCTGGTTGGGGGTTGTATTGAGGGTCAAATATTGCATATTAGACCCCAGATATTATCTGAATTTACGAATATAATGCTATCTAATGGCTTGTTTTCTCATTCTTGTGTTGCAAGGTGATTTTATGAGCATGGATGGAAAAAGGACGTTAAAAGTTGAGATTTAACGATCTGATGACGCCAAAGGCAAGGGACACAGTCCACGGGACCAAGATTGACAAATATACACGGTCAGAAATCCGAGAAAAGTTATAAATTGAAGCTCAAGTGGCCTGAAGGACGTCCAGAATGCAAGATCACGAGGTTCCCACCATCCGTTCAGCTCAAAACTTCATACGTCGCCTGAGGACCATAAATTAACCGTACATATAAAACTTCAGCCATTAAAGATCTCGGGAAGTGCCCCAACTGACAGATCAGCCCATAAACCGTTGATTCTGGGCCCACCTGATATCTGGAACTGCCTCAAAATTGTTATTGACGGTTTAAATGAGATGAGAAATAATTTAGACGGTGAAGATTTCTGAAAATCATCACAGTAGACCCCACAAGAATAAAGTGTGCATAGTGCACAAGTGCACTGCACGTGCATGGGAAACGGCAGAGACGGTTGACCGTCTCTGACCGAAAGAAAAGAAAAAAAAAAAAAAAAAAATCTTACGCACCACGGCTGCGTAACGGACGGCCGGCGTCCGTTTTGCGGACGGTAGTGGGCCCCACCCATTGCTCGTATGGCCGATCTGATCCGTCCACCGTGTAGAGGGCTTCGAGAACTACAAAACCATGCCTATCTTTTACACCCATACGTGCACACGTGTGAGATACAGAGGCCACAAAAGGGCTGCTTGGTAACGTTCAAAACTGATTCTTCTGTGATTTCTTCTCTGGGCCACGTCAATGGACGTTCAAAACCACCCATTCTTGACTGAAATTTCGTTCTGAATCCAATGGATGGGGTGAATTTTTCAGAAAATACTTCTATGGGGCCCACCGACCAAAATAGTGAAATGGTGCGAAAAGTTTCGCACATCCGTGAAAACTGACTTTCCGGATAGTTTTGGTCCACCATATTTGATCATATGGCAGATCTGAACCGTCTATCATGTAGAGGACCCAAGAAAGTACTAAGGGACGGTGTTTCTTTAGAATTTGAGCGAGGAAAGTGGCGTGTTTCATGGTACCGAACTTGCCTGCGAAAATTACACTCCGTGTCCTGCTACAACTCTGTCACTGACTCCAGCCTTCCAGCAGCTATAAAAGGAAGTTTTTGGACGTGGGGAGCATTCATTCAGGGTCTTGGGAGGAAGAACAGAGGGCTCGAGCTTGGGTTTCAACGTGGGCAGAGGAGAGAGAGAGGAGCTTGGTTTTTTTCTTTCCCTTTTCTTTTCCTTTTCTTTTTCTCTTTATTTATTTGGATTGATCCCATCCATGGCAGGCTAAATCCTCCTAGCTAGGGCTAAGAGGTGAAGCTTGTAGTGAGATGGGAGATTTGATTTTATTTTAATTTTAATTCATGAATTGACGTTGATTTTAGTTAATTATTATGGGAATGTTTTAGGTTTTTAATGGTCTATTGTGACTGAAATTACAATGGGTCTGCAATGGCTTTAAATATTTCCGTTCTCTTTAATGTTTATGATGTCAGGAAGCCCTGTTGTTCACCATAGTCTCCTGGGCATGGTTGGATGTCGGTACCCTTCCTAACTTGCATACATGTGATTGGGTGGTAATTAGTTTGATTCTGTTGTTTGCCATAGTCTTTGGGCATGGTTTGGTGATGGAATCCATTTTAATTCATACACCTTTCATCTCTTTGAAAACTAGATCAACGGCAGTTCAGTAATTTTTATGATTTTTGATGCAAGCATAAGTTCTCCCTGATCTTTACAAGTGGATCCTATGAATCCCTAATTCCTATCTCTGATTTTTTTCCTAAGATTTAGATTAATTATTCTACAAGTATTCCACCATTGCTAATTGATTTAGAATTCATCTTAGCCTAGTTCTAGTTCTAGTTAGTTTTAGATAACGTACAAGTTTCAGTCCCTTGGGATTCGACCTCGGTCTTACCGAGTTATTACTACATCACAACCCTGCACTTGGGGAGTGAACAATCCAAAACTTCTATGGTCCCTAAGAAATGATCAAAAATAGAAGTTCAATTCAAAATTTTCATGTGGTGTGGACACCTAATTTCAGGACGAAAGTAACCCTCTCTTCACTATGCCCTTTCCACTATTGCTTCTGTTGCTTTTACCCCTTTCCATTGTTACTTTCATTTATTTTACCTCCTTTTGTCACTCCATTTCCAGTAAGAAAGACAAAACATCATTGTGGGGCCCGCTTCCTTAACATCATTGGATTGCATCCTCCCTATACATCAGCATTTTGTCTTCTTCTGAAAATGGTCAGTCCGGTGAAGAAAGCATGAACCACAGGAATAGTTTAAGCTTGCATTTGGGCTTTTAGTGTATACATAATCCGATGAAAATAGAGGTGTATTACATAATCCGATGAACATGATGTATTACAAATAAAACATCATTGTGGGGCATAGCAAGCATAATCGGATTGGGTACTAAGTTAGTCAGTACGCTAGCAATCATACTAAGTAAACTCAGTTGGGCCCACATTGAATGTATGTAGTATATCTACACCATCCATCCATTTTTCCATCTAATTTAAGGGGTTAAGCCCCAAATTAAAGCATATCAAAAGATCAGGTGGATCATACCACGAGAAACAGTGGGGATAATGATTTTCATCATTGAAACTATAGTAAGCCCAACAGTGATGTTTGTTTGTTATCAAACCTGTTCATAAGATCATATAAACAAGGATTAAAAGAAAAAGCACTTATAAGCTTGATCCAAAAATTCTGTAGCCCCTAAGAAATGATCAACAATAGAAGTTCAATTCAAAATTTTCATATGGTGTGGTCCATTTGAACATTGGATACGTTTAGATTTTTGGGCTTAAGCCATGAAATTATCTCTTAAGTTTACCCCACTGATTTTCTAGTTTGTTCCACTAAATTTCATGTTTTCCCCACTAATTTTCTAGTTTGCCTCGCTAAATTTCATGTTTTCTCGCTGATTTTATAGTTTACCCCATTGAATATCATATTTTCCCCGCTCAATTTCATATTTGCCCCATTCAATTTAATGTTTCCCCCATTGAATTTCATGATTTGCCCTGCTGAATTTCATGTTTCTCCCGCTGAAAATCAAGTTTTCCCCGCTAAATTTCATGTTTTCCCCGATGAATTGCATGTTACCCCCTCTCAATTTCATGTTTTCCTAGCTCAATTTCATGTTTACCCTGCTCAATGTCTAGGTTCCCTCCCTCAATTTCTAGCTTGCCTCGCTGAATTTTCATGCTTCCCTCGCACATTTCTAGTTTGCCTTGCTCAATTTTCATGATTCCCTCCTTCAATTTCTAGCTTGCCTCGCTGAACTGTCACGCTTGTCTTGCTCATGCATGCCTCACGCAATTCCATGATAGATAGCGTCCCTCAATTTAACGAGCACCACATGAAGTCATTCATATCTTTGAAGCCCTTATCCATATAAGCACTTAGACCTGCACGTGCGGACACCCAAATTCAAGACAAAAGTACCCCTCTCTTCACTATGCCCTTTCCACTGCTGCTCCAGTTGTTTTCACCCCTTTCAACTGCTGCTTTCATTTCTTTCACCCCCTTTCGACACTTCATTTCCAAAAAGAAAGACAAAACATCATTGTGGGGCCTGCTTCCTAACAGCATTGGATTGCATCCATCCTGTAAATCAGCATTTTGTCTTCTTCTGAAAATGGTCTGTCCAGTGAAGAAAGCACGCACCACAAGTATATTTTAAGCTTGCGTATGAGATTTTGGTGTATACATAATCTAATGAAAATGGAAGAGTATTACATAATCCGATGAACATGATGTATTGCAAATAAAGCATCATTGTGGGGCATAGCAATCATAATCGGATTGCATACTGAGTTAGTCAGTACGCTAGTAATCGTACTAAGTAAACTCAGTTGGGCCCACATTAATTGCATGTAGTATATCCACACCATCCATCTGTTTTTCCATCTAATTTAAGGAGTTAAGCCACAAATTGAAGCATATCAAAAGATCAAGTGGATCATACCGTGAGAAACTGTGGGGATAATGATTTCCACCATTGGAACCATAGTAGGCCCAACAGTGACGTTTGTTTGTTATCAAACCTGTTCATAAGATCATACAAACATGGATTAACAGAAAATAGAATTATAAGCTTGATCCAAAACTTCTATTGCCCCTAAGAAACGATCAACAGTAGAAGTTCAAATCAAAATTTTCATGTGGTGTGGTCCATTTGAACATTAGATAAGTTTAGATTTTTGGACTTAATTCATAAAATTATCTGTTAAGTTTGGCCCACTGATTTTCTAGTGTGCCCTGTGAAATTTCATGTTTCCCCCGCTGATTTTCTAGTTTGCCTCGCGGAATTTCATGTTTCCTCTCTAATTTTCATGTTTACCCCATTGATTTTAATGTTTGCCCCTCTCAATTTCATGTTTGTCATACTGATTTCTAGTTTACCCACTCAATTTCATGTTTGCCCTGCTCAATTTCATGTTTGCCACGCTGATTTTCCAGTTTGCCCCGCTGATTTTCTAGTTTATCCTGCTGATTTCTTAGTTTGCTCCACTCAATTTCATACTCGCCCCACTGATTTTTCAGTTTTTCCTGTTGAATTTCTAGTTTGTCCCACTGAATTTCTAGTTTACCCCGCTAATTATCTATTTTTTCCTGCTCAATTTCATGTTTCCCCCGTTGAAATTCAAGTTTGCCCTGCTCAATTTCATGTTTTCCTCACTGAATTTCATGTTTTCCCCACTAAATTTCATGTTTCTCCTACTGAATTTCATGTTTCCCTCGATCAATTTTCTAATTTGCCCCGCTCAATTTTTTCTTAAAGCGATCATTTTTTATATATCACAATAGACAATTCCATCATTTATAGTTGAAAAGAAGAGTCATAAGAGGTTTTTCAATCCAGAAGAGGTCTCTATCCTCTTTAAGTATTTTCAACTTCCAATTTTCTTGATAACCTTGATTCTCATATAGTTTGTCTGGATCCTCATTTTCTTCCGAATAAAGGGAAGGGTCTTCTTTTGTGGATGCTTCTTGTTCCTGTTTAGTCCTCATCATTTCGGAAGTCATTTTTATTTCTACGTCTGTTTGTTCCATACTTTCACCCCTTTCTTTCATTTTTGAGGTTTGTTTCAGTTTCGTAGTGACAATAGGTGACGGTATTCTGCATAAATAATAGACACAAGTGATAAATAAAAGAATATAAAAGATTTGAGGCATAAAATTTCTCAATTCTAACACAAGGTACTTATTAGATCGAATAAGTACATTAAATCTAATAGAATTATTTTGTCATATCCAAAATAATACCAATCCAACCCATGTCATGAAGAAAATGTGACCAATTAATCAATCAACAAAACTACTTGTTACGAATGTACCCCTCTCTTCACTATGCCCTTTCCATTGCTGCTTCCATTGCTTTCACCCCTTTCCACTGCTGCTTTCATTTATTTCACCCCCTTTTGTCACTCCGTTTCTAGTAAGAATGACAAAACATCATTATGGGGCCCGCTTCCATAACATCATTGGATTGCATCCTCCCTGTACATAAGCATTTTGTCTTCTTCTGAAAATGGTCAGTCCGGTGAAGAAAGCACGAACCACAGGAATAGTTTAAGCTTGCATTTGGGCTTTTAGTGTATACATAATCTGATGAACATGATGTATTACAAATAAAACATCATTGTGGGGCATAGCAAGCATAATCGGATTGGGTACTAAGTTAGTCAGTACGCTAGCAATCATACTGAGTAAACTCATTTGGGCCCACATTGAATGTATGTAGTATATCTACACCATCCATTCATTTTTCTATCGAATTTAAGGGGTTAAGCCCTAAATTGAAGCATATCAAAAGATCAAGTGGATCATACCACGGGAAAGAGTGGGGATAATGATTTCCACCAATGGAACCATAACAGGCCCAACAGTGATGTTTGTTTGTTATCAAACCTGCTCATAAGATCATACAGACATGGATTAATAGAAAATACAATTATAAGATTGATCCAAAACTTCTATGGCACCTAAGAAATGATCAATAGTAGAAGTTCAATTCAAAATTTTCATGTGGTGTGGTCCATTTGAACATTGGATGCGTTTGGATTTTTGAACTCAAGCCATGAAATTATATGTTAATTTTACCCCATTGATTTTCTTGTTTGCCCCACTAAATTTCATATTTGCCCCCCTGATTTTCTAATTTTCCTCATTCAATTTCATGTTTCCTCGCTGATTATCTAGTTTGCCTCACTGAATTTCATGTTTGCCCCGCTCAATTTCATGTTTGCTCCGTTTAACTTCATGCTTCCCCCATTGAATTTCATGATTTACCATATTGAATTTCATGTTTCCCCCGCTGAAAATTAAGTTTTCTCTGCTGAATTTCATGTTTTCCCCACTGAATTGCATGTTTCCCCCGCTCAATTTCTGGTTTCCCGCGTTTAATTTCATGTTTAGCCCACTCAATGTCAAGGTTTCCTACCTCAATTTCTAGCTTTCCTCGCTGAATTTTCATGCTTCCCTCGCAGCATTTCTAGTTTGCCTTGCTCAATTTTAATGATTCCCTCGTTTAATTTCTAGCTTGCCTCGCTGAACTTTCATGCTTGTCTTGTTAAATTTTCATGTTGCCTCACACAATTCCATAATAGACAGCATCACTGAATTTAGCGAGCACCACATGAAGTCATTAGTATCCTTGAACCCCTTATCCATATAAGCACTTAGACCTGCATGTGCGGACACCCAAATTCAGGATGAAAGTAGCCCTCTCTTCATTGCACCCTTTCCACTGCTGCTAGCGTTGCTTTCACCCCTTTCAACTACTGTTTTCATTTATTTCACCCCCTTTCGTCACTCCATTTCTAATAAGAAAGGCAAAACATCATTGTGGGAGCCACTTCCTTAACATCATTGGATTGCATCGTCCCTGTACATAAGCATTTTGTCTTCTTCTGAAAATGGTCGATCCGATGAAGAAAGCATGCACCACATGTATATTTTAAGCTTGCATATGGGCTTTTGTTGTATATATAATCTAATGAAAATGGAGGGGTATTACATAATCCGATGAACATGATATATTACAAATAAAACATCATTGTGGTGCATAGCAAGTGTAATCAGATTGTGTACTAAGTTAGTCAGTACACTAGCAATCGTACTAAGTAAACTCAATTGGGCCCACATTGAATGTATGTAGTATATCCATGCCATCCATCCATTTTTCCATCTACTTTAAAGGGTTAACCCCCAAATTGAAGCATATCAAAAGATTAAGTGGATCATACCATGAGAAATAGTGGGGATAATGATTTCCACCGTTGAAACTATAGTAAGCCCAACAGTGATGTTTGTTTGTTATCAAAACTGTTCATAAGATCATACAAACATGGATTAATAAAAAACATAATTATAAGCTTAATCTAAAACTTCTGTAGCCCCTAAGAAATGATCAATAGTAGAAGTTCAATTCAAAATTTTCATGTGGTGTGGTCCATTTGAACATTGGAAACGTTTAGATTTTGGGGCTCAAGCCATAAAATTATCTATTAAGTTTGCCTCATTGATTTTCTAGTTTACCTCGTTAAATTTCATGTTTTTCCCGCTGATTTTCTATTTTGCCTCGCTAAATTTCATGTTTCCTCACTGATTTTTTAGTTTGGCCCACTGAATTTTATGTTTGCCCCACTCAATTTCATTTTCGCCCCGTTCAATTTCTTATTTCCCCCATTGAATTTCATGATTTTTTTTGCTGAATTTCATATTTCTCCCGTTGAAAATCAAGTTTTCCTTGCTAAATTTCATATTTTTCCCGCTGAATTACATGTTTCCCCCGCTCAATTTCATATTTCTCTCGCTCAACTTCATGTTTGCCCCACTCAATGTCTAGGTTCCCTACCTCAATTTCTAGCATGCCTCGCTGAATTTTCATGCTTCCCTTGCACCATTTCCAGTTTGCCTTGTTCAATTTTCATGATTTCCTCGTTCAATTTCTAGCTTGCCTCGCTGAACTTTCACGCTTGTCTTGCTCAATTTTCATGCTTACCTCACGCAATTCCATGACAAACAGAGTCGCTGAATTTAGCGAGCACCATATGAAGTCATTCATATCTTTGAAGCCCTTATCCATATAAGCACTTAGACCTGTACGTGTGGACACCCAAATTAAGGACAAAAGTACCCCTCTCTTTAGTGCGCCCTTTCCACTGCTGCTTCCATTGCTTTCACCCCTTTAAACCGCTGCTTTCATTTCTTTCACCCCCTTTGGTGACTCCGTTTCCAATTAGAAAGACAGAACATCATTGCAGGGCCTACTTCCTTAACAGCATTGGATTGCTCCTTCCTGTAAATCAGCATTTTGTCTTCAACTAAAAATGGTCTGTCCAGTGAAGAAAGCACGCACCACATGTCTTCTTCATTGGATTTTGGTGTATATATAATCCGATGAAAATGGAGGGGTATTACATAATCCAATAAACATGATGTATTACAAATAAAAGATCATTGTGGGGCATAACAAGCATAATCGGATTGCGTACTGAGTTAGTCAATACGCTAGCAATCGTACAGAGTAAACTTAGTTGGGCCCACATTGAATGTATGTAGTATATCTATGTCATCCATCCATTTTTCCATCTAATTTAAGGGGTTAAGCCACAAATTGAGGCATATCAAAAGATCAAGTGGATCATACTACGAGAAATAGTGGGGATAATGATTTCCACTGTTGGCACCATAGTAGGCCCAACAGTGATGTTTGTTTGTTATCAAACCTATTCATAAGATCATACAGACATAGATTAACAGAAAACACAATTATAATCTTGATCCAAAACTTCTGTGGCCCCTAAGAAATGATCAACAGTAGAATTTTAATTCAAAATTTTCATGTGGTGTGGTCTATTTGAACATTAGATACGTTTACATTTTTGGTCTCAAGCCATGAAATTATCTGTTAAGTTTACCCCACTGATTTTTAAGTTTGCCCTGCTGAATTTCATATTTTCCCCGCTGATTTTCTAGTTTGCCCCGCTTTATTTCATGTTTACCCTGTTGATTTCTAGTTTGCCCCACTCAATTTCATGTTTGCCCTGCTCAATTTCATATTTGCCCCACTGATTTTCCTGTTTGCCCCGCTCAATTTCATACTTGTCCCTCTGATTTTCCAGTTTGCCCCGCTGAATTTTTAGTTTACTCTGTTGAATTTCTAGTTTGCCCCGCTAATTTTCTAGTTTGCCTACTCAATTTCATGTTTCTCCCATTGAATTTTAAGTTTACCCGCTCAATTTCATGTTTCCTCGCTGAATTTCATGTTTTCTCCAACTGAATTTCGTGTTTCCCTCGATTATATTTTCTAGTTTGCCCCGCTCAATGTTTTCTCAAAGCAATCGTTTTTTATATATCGCAATGGACAATTCCATCGTTTATAGTTGAAAAGAAGAGTCACAAGAGGTTTTTCAATCCAGAAGAGGTCTCTATCCTCTTTAAGTATTTCTAACTTCCAATTTTCTTGATACCCTTGATTCCCATATAGTTTGTCTGGATCCTCATTTTCTTCCGAACAAAGGGAAGGGTCTTCTTTTTTGGATGCATCTTGTTCCTATTTAGTCCCCATCGTTTCGGAAGTCATTTCTATTTATATGTTTGTTTCATTCGTACTTTCTCCCCTTTCTTCCATTTTTAAGGTTTGTTTCAATTTCTTAATCAATAGGCGAAGGTGTTTTGCATAAATAGTAGACACAAGTGATAAATAAAAGAATATTAAAGATTCAAGGCATAGAATTTCTCAATTCTCACACAAGGTACTTATTAGATCGAATAAGTACATTAAATCTAATAGAATTATTTTGCCGTATCCAAAATAATACCAATCCAACCCATGTCATGAAGAAAATGTGACCAAAATTAAGCAGCCAACAAAACTACTTGTTATAGATAACATCTTGTTTTTACATTGAAACATATAAATGTTCACTAATCTAGTTAATGTTGAACTTGGTAGAATGCAATTGTTGAATAATTAGAAATTGAGATTATTCAGGAATACACATTGAATGCTGAGATTATGCATTAAATTTCTGGTAGTTTGTCCTGCTGAATATCTAGCTTACCCCGCTCAATATCTAGTTTGCCCCGCTCAAATTCTAATTTGTCTCGCTTATGTTAATAGTTTGTCTCACACAATTTCTGGCATTTCCTCGTTCAATTTCTATCTCTATTTCATATGAAGCTTGTTCAAATTAATGAAATGCTACATTGTTTTCAATTATGTCTGATTTTGTACACTATGTTTAACTTGTGAATTTTATGTTCGATAAGTTTTTCAATTCATCTTTGCAGGTGACGATTATTTTGTCGTAATCTTCAACCCAATATATAGGTGTACACTGACATGGTGGTTTGACAAGGTGAAAGGTGGAGTAAAGAAGCACGATAGTCGGCTAAATTTGTTTAGCCAATCCCCTTTCTCATTTTTATTGCATGTTACATCCTTTCGATTTATAGGGGCTCTATTTCACATTCTTGTTCTAAGATACAAAGGTGATCTTGTATTTGAGATCAGGGGGAGACGATTGCAGTTTACCGAGATGGACTTTGCCCTCGTTACGGGTCTTAAGACTGGAGATCTTACTGTACCGAAAAATTGTTGCACTACGAGTACATTAAGAGATAAATACTTGAAAGAATATCCAGTATTAAAGAAGCACCTAATGGAGGTGTTTGAGAGATTAGTTAACACCAATAAGCATGAGGATGTCATGAAGGTTACCCTACTTCTAATTGTGGAGTGCTTTCTTAGGGAAACCGAACCGAAAACCATGTGCAACATGGATTATATTCACCTAGTGGACTCGCTAGATGATTTCTATAGCTATCCCTGTGGTAGTTTGGGATACTATACAATGTCGCAAGGAATTAAATCTTTCGTTGCCGCATCAAGTTCCCCTCGATACACTGTATGTGGTTGCGTCATTCCTCTACAAGTAAGAGCACCTTTTATTTTCTATATATTTTTCCTCTATAGTTAATTATGGATTTTTAACCTGGTGCAATTTCATTCTAACAGGTATGGGTAGTAAAGATATTATTGGGCCTACAAGAGTGTTTTGTTTCGTATGTTCCCCATCAAATTACATGCTTCATTCAATATCGAGGCTAGAAGGGTTGGAGGTACAACAAAATACATGATATTTTCAAGTGTAAAGCTGTAAGTTTATATATATCTTCGGCATTTTTTTTTGCTTAACTTAACGTATACACTTTTTTATTTAACATTACTCTTTGTTCTTTTGCAGACATCAATAATAATGAAATTAGAACCGACGCTACGAGAATGGGAAACGGATGTTGTTCACTCAGTGCGTAACAGTTTATAGGTGAGATGTTATGAAAAATGAACTATATTTTTTACTTTTTTAAAGGTATTCTTCCTCTTACATATCCATTTTTACATTTGTAGCTCACTACGACCCAGGAAGATGAGGAGGGTAATGAGATTGATCATGAGGAGGATGATGAGTCAGATGATAACGATGAGGAAGGCATGGAGGGAGAGGGACCGAGGGGGGTATTATGATGAATGTTGTTTTTATGGAGGAATTTTCGATTGAGAGGGAAGAGTTGAAGAATGAGAGAGAGGAATTGAGGAAGGAGGGATGAATTGAGAAAAGAGAGGGAAGAGTTGAGAAGGAAAGAAGCCAAGTTTGATGAGAGGGAGACTTTACTGAAAGAGAAAGAAGCATTAAAGAAGGAGAGAGAGGAATTGAATGATAGAGCACAATTGAAGAGGGAGAAGGATTTCTTTTTTAATGACAAGGAAAAGTTAGCGAAGGAGAGGGAGGAGTTTAATAAAGAGAAGGAAGATAGTCGTACATAGAGAGGACATTTTGTGATGGAGGAGGGTGAGGAGTTGAGGAAGAGAGGGAAAGTAAATGATATTGAAGAAAATGAAATTAGATATGAGGATTTAGATGTGCAATCGTATAGTATTGCCGAAGGTAATGTATTGGATGCATCCACTTCTCATCCCGTTTATCAAAGGGAACTAAAAGGCTACTGAAGCCATCATATTACAAAGTTTCTCTATACTTGTCCTTGTCTACATTTGATACAACCCTGGGGCGATTCCCAAACCCGAACAAGTAACAGCTTTTGCTAATACCATTTCTTCTACAGATGGATCCATTTAGGATACTATTCGCACATGAAGTGAAAGAGACAGAGGACTAGTATGAAGCAAACAAGGACATGGCAACGAGGAAATGGTTCAGTACGATATGGAGGAAGGATGCGTGGGTTGATAGCGAGGTAAGTATTACCAATTTATTTTCTACATGCATTAATTGACATATAATTAATTGTTATATTAATAGATGACTAAATCATACTATCCTATTGATTAGGCTATCGACATATACATTGATTTCCTTGAGAAAAGGCATAATGACCTTTCAATAGCATATCCTCAGGATTGCAAGTTCTGTACTACGTATTTTACAATAACTGTTTAATTGGGCAATCCTTAATTTGTTTTCCTTTTTTATTTTCTTACAGGTGTTGAACTTTGATCATGTTTGTAACAGTAAAGCCTTGAGGGGTGTTTTCCAGTTTTTATCATATACCGGGCCTCCAAATCGGCGTCAGAACGGGCCTCACTAATAGGCAAGCTGCCCACGGCCTACACAATTGCCAAGCAACGAGATAAACCACACACGAAAGCGATTTGGTGTTATAAACGAGTAATGCACTCGTCACAAAACATCATCTCTGACTGTTATGTGTTCTATCATGTTTTGACTAATATATTATTTTTTGAATTATGGACAGGTGTATGCGCCCATAAATCAAGAAAATGCACATTAGTTTTTGTTGTTCATCTATCCTAGAGAAAGATAAATCGTTATTGTGAATAGTTTAAGCATAAATCCATTAATAAAGTACAAGCAGAAGATGAAGAAGATGACTGATGCACTCTCCATTCTCTTCCATGCCATTAGAGACAGCACAATGTTTGAAGGGAAGAAATGGACCGTCAGAGTCGATGAATCGGTGCCGAAGCAGGACAATAGTTTTGATTGTGCATATTCGTAATGAAATTTATTGACATTTTGTGTAGCAGTCTCACCTTGGCGAGAACAGACATGCAAAAATTCATGGCCGATTGAAGGAAACCAATAGCATATGATTGCTTGTCTCTAGTCTGTATATGATATTTGTCAAGGGCATGGGAGGAATTTTGGAGATATGTTGTATTATATACATTGTATTAATTTCATTGTTGAATATACATTGCACATTGTTGTCTCAGTTATATACCATTTCATGTTATATACATTGTACAAGGTTTACAGTAATCTTGGAGTGCAGAAAATTTTCAAGTATGTGCATTTCAGTCCGAGTTCATTCTCTAATCACGATAGCCTTGGAGGGTAGATCCAAAGGATGGGTTGACTACAAAATTGCTTATTAAAACTATATTGGGTTATCTTACTAGTCATAAAATCATTATACCAGCAAGATAACCTGATATAGTTTTAATCAACCCTTTTGCAATCAACCCATCCCTCGGATCAACCCTCTCAAGGCTATCGTGATTAGAGAAATAACTGAAACTGAAACGCACACACTTGAAAATTTTCATAGAATACAAGATTACTATAAAACTCGTACAATTTGCTTGAAAATTTCTTCGACTGTAGGTCATCTGGTAGAAAGAGCTTGTCCTTCTCTACTAACCAAACATAAAACATGAACTCAATGACAATTTTTGTGCCTATGAATCTTGTGTATATGCAGAAAAGTAATAGAAGTGGTTAATGCTTCGAATCATTCAACGTCCAACTATTATACATTTTTCAACCTCATATGCTACCATATATCAGAACTAAGGTCATTAATGTAATTTTATGTTTGCCTCGGTCAATTTCATGTTTGCCCCACTCAATTCCATGTTTACCTCGCTCACTTTCATGTTTACCCCACTGAATTTCTAGTGTGCCTCGCTAAATTTCATGTTTGCCTCGCTGAATTTTACATTTGCCCCGCTCAATTTCATGTTTGCCTCAACTTTCTGTTTGCCCTACTCAATTTCATGCTTGTCTCGCTCAATTTCATGTTTGCCCCGTTTAAGACCATGACAACCTGAGTGAACCTGACCCCATCTCAAGTTGGGCCAGTTGATTCAAACTCAAGTTGTAGTGAGGGGTAGGTTGGGTTGGAATGAGGGCAACTTGAGCCCAACATGACCTCTAAAGGACCCAACCTTCCAGCCTGACCTGAATTCCAACCCCAAGTGCCCAACCCCAACCCAAACCCAAATCCAACCTGAAGTTCACTATACTTGGAACAAATCTAAGACGACCCTACCTGACCCAAATACATGTGATTATTCTTACCCCGCTCAACTTTCAATTTGCCCCGCTGAATTTCTGTCAGCCATTAACAGTAGGGCCTATTGATCACATAATTCATCTTGCACTGTCAACCGTTAACAGTAGGGCCCATTGGATGCTCCCTCCCTCCCTCCCTCTCTCTATACAAGACTATTCTTTGGATGCTTAGGTGGAGTGAGTTGTGATAATGTAATTAATCATACAGGAAAAGAGCAGAATGGAGGTAAGATCATTTTTTTATTTGTTCTTACCTCTATGCCATAGACTACAATTCCCACATTGCTTGGCCTGAGGATATGCTTCATGTACTCAGTAGATCAGTAGGTCCCATTATTTAACAGATCATTTTTTAAGATATTGACCACCAATCCCAGGGCCCTTTTCATGTTGACCTTTCACCATAGCTATATTTCTCATCTTGAACATCTATTTGCATTCCACTACTTGAGAGTTCAGATCACCTGATCAAGGAGATTTTAGGGCATGATCTGTCAACAGACAATAGGTTAAAACCATGGGTCCCATTTGTAAAAACTACATATTAAAAACCCTACTATATTTTGTATATCCTTTGTTTAATTATTTCTATCAACCTGGCATCAACAGTGAATGATGACTGAACTTTCTAATACATTGTAATGATCTCTTGAATGTTCTAAAATTCAAGAAGTGTTTCTTTATAATCTGAACTAGATCTACTTGAAGTGAATCAAATGCGCCTCTTAAATGTTTTTCATTGTTTATCAGTTTTCAGTGTTTAGATTGTTGTTTTCTGATGCATGGCGCGCTGTGATGAATGGTTCAACTTTCTTTTTAGGATAGATTTTGTTGTTGCATCCTAATGTGTTATTCACTTACCTTTGAGTTTCATGGAATATGAAAAAGAGACAGGTGAAATGATAAGTACATAAATAGATAGTTGAGTGCATATTGTGATTAACTTGTGCTGGTGTAAGATATTTGGTGCTTAGGGCTTGTTTGGATACCCAAAATGAGTTACTTTGTATACCTACAGCACTGGATAAGTAGCTTATTCGAGATAAGTAAGATCGGTTTAAGATCAATTATAAGTGACTTTTTTACTTAAAGTTACTTAATCACTTCAGCTTACGAAGTAGAAACTAAGATAAGCTACTTAATGAATAAGTAGCTTATATCAAGTTACTTACAATCCAAACTCCTCCGTATCGACACTATTTCCCAAAATTATTTCATATAATTAAGAAGTTGGTAACATCCAAACATGAAATTGAAGAAACCCACTTGTCTTAAGGTTTGACTGTGAAATAGGCTACAATGTTCATATGTCATGGCTCAAGTATGCTGCAGCAACTAGCCACTCATGCGCATAAGCATGGTATGCATTCATGCCAATCAACTCACTTAAATTAGGGCCCCTATTGTAGATGGAGGATGGCCCGAAAAATAGCCTAAAACTCTAAAAAAAATTCATGCTTTCTGTTTTCCCTGCTCAATTTCATGTTTGCCCGCTCAACTCACAATTTGCCCCGCTAAATTTTATGTTTTCCCCGCTGAATTTCATGCTTGCCCCGCTCAACTTTCAGTTTGCCCCGCCGAATTTCATGCTTGCCCCTCTCATTCTAGGCTCACTCAATTTTCAGTTTTCCTCCCTCCCTCTCATTCTAGTCTCGCTCAATTTTCAATTTTCCTCGCCCCCTCTCATGCTAGTCTCATTTAATTTTCAGTTTTCCTCACTCCCTCTCATGCTAGGCTTGCTCAATTTCCAGTTTTCCTCACTACCTCTCATGCTAGGCTCGCTCTATTTTCAGTTTTCCTTGCTCCCTCTCATGCTATGCTCACTCAATTTTCATTTTCCCTTGCTCAATTTCAGGCTACTTGGATAATATTGATAGTATTTGATCCTCTCTGACACAATAGATCCTTGTTGCATTATAAAAGCATGAATGCTCACTAAGGTACCTACGAAACAATCTCTATGTATTATAAATTCTTTTCATTTAGCTTGACGTATCCCTTCTTTCACTTGCAATGAAATTGTTGTCTTTCATTAAATATTGGATTGACAAACATAATAACCATTGTTCAAAACACATCAATCAAAGAGAACTGTTCTCAAAGGCTAGATTGAAATGATGTTTACTTGTCAATAACTTGTGTTGGTATAAGGTATTTGGCTTTTAGGGCCTGTTTGGATACCTCGAAATGAGTTACTTTGTATACCTACAACAGTAGATAAGTAACTTATTAGAGATAAGTAATCTTGGTTTAAGATCAATTATAAGTAATTTTTTTTCTTAAAGTTACTTAATCACTTCAACTTATATCAAGTTACTTACAATCCAAACTCCCCCGTATTGACACTATTTTCCCAAAATTTATTTCAATCTTTTAAGAAGTTGGTAACATCCACACATTAAATCGAGGAAACCCACTTGTCTTAAGGTTTGACTATGAAACAGGCTACAATGTTCATCTATCAGGGCTCAAGTATGCTGTAGCAACCAGCCACTCATGTGCATAAGCATGGTATGCATTCCTGCCAATCAGATCACTCAAATTAGGGCCCCTATTGTGGATGGAGGATGGCCCTAAAAATAGCCTAAATTTCTAAAAAAATGAAAAAAAAAAAAAAAAAAAGAAAAACTAAAATTACTCTAAATTTTATATATGTGCGTGTTGATATTATCTAGGACTCATCGATATTATCAACATGCAAGTATCTGACGCAGGGATGAATGTGATGAGGTCGATCATCGTCTTCCTCAAGAGGATAACTACTCTGAATCCACAGAGCTTCTCTGGACTCCTCACAGAGACTTCTCGAATCCATGAAGAAAGAAAGCAGAAAATAGAAATAAATTCTAATAAATTTGAAATTGATTAATTAATTCCAATAAACAAGTTCACAACCCTTTAAATAGGGATACCAAGCAATGGGAGAGAAAGTAGAAGCAAACTACAACTAAAACTCCTAGAATTCGTGACTTATTATAAATAGTAAACTTACTATTTATAGACAGTAGTGATGTCTACTAGTGCGTAAGGTTTTCGGCCAAAAATAGTAAGTGTCCTATTTGGCTTCACCAAACCATTCTCCTAATTATTCTAAGCTCTTTTCACGTTGGACGCAACTCCTAAAGCCTGATGGATGAAGAGTTATAATCAAACTAAAAATTACTATTTATAGTAAAAACGAAATTAAAACGAGGAAACAACCGTTGATCCAAGGGTATTTCACAAATCCATCTTGTGCAACCAGGAATAGCCAGTTTGGTTGGCTAAAGTAGCTCGTTCTACCCCAAAATCATATATTTTTCGCCTAATAACTCATTCTAGATTGTGAGATACGCCCGATCGGAGATCCAACGGTCCGGATCACTTCTGTCGTCGACCGGCCCTTTTCTGATCCATCTTAGCCATGAAACTGTCCACGACCCACTCTACATTAGTCCCCTCCACTTCAAAAGAACTCGTACTCGAGGTCTTATCCTGCTTTGGTTCATGATACTCGGTCAGGTCCGCAACGTTGAAAGTCCGTGAGATCATCATGTCATCTGGAAGATCAACAACATAAACATTATCATTGATCTTTCGAATGATTGAGACAAGTCCTATCTTCTTATTTTTTAACTTGTTGTACATCCCGGTAGAAAATCTCTCTTTGTGCAGATGGACCATAACGCGGTCGCCTACCTCAAACACTTTTTGTTGCCGGTGCTTGTCCGCTTGTTCTTTATACTTTTTGTTTGAAGCATGTAGCTTAGCCTGCACTTTCGCATGGATGTCCATAATCTTGTCTATCATATGTTTTGTTGCGATGCTCGTGCCTGGGTTCTTGGGCAGAGAGACCAAGTTAAGTGTATGGCGAGGCACTCATCCGTAGATAATCTGGAACGATGATTTTCCTGTTGAGCGGTTCACCATGTTGTTGAATGTAAACTCTGCTTGAGACAAGGCCAAATCTCACTGCTTCAGTTTCTCTCCTGAAATACAGTGAAGGAGGTTTACCAATGTGATTCACAACTTCGGTCGGCCCACCAGTCTGTGGGTGGTAAGCACTGCAGAATTGAAGTCGTGTATCGAATTGAGTCTATAAAGTCTGCTAAAAGTGGCTAATGAACTTCGTGTCACAATCAGAAGTAATAGTCTTGGGCACCCCGTGTAGCTGTACGACTTTCCTGAAGAATAGATTCGCCATGTGTGTTGCATCAAGGGTCTTCTTGTATGGGATAAAGTGTACCATCTTAGAGAAATGATTTACCACCATGAATATCGAATCCATGTCGCTTTGTGTTCATAGGAGACCAAGTACGAAGTTCATTGATAAATCCTACCAAGGACTGTCAGGCACAGGTAATGGGGTGTAGAGGCCCATATTCTGAGATTGCCCCTTAGAGGTCAGACAAACATGACAACATTGTACGACTTTTCCCACATCACGTACTAATTATGGCCAGTAATACCACTCTTCCACAAGAGCTCGCGTCTTGTCTCACCCAAGGTGTCCATCGAGGATACCTCCATGTAGCTCCTGAATAATCTGCTCCCTCAAAGAACTTTGGGGGATACACAATCAATTTCCTTTGAAGAGAAAATCGTCCTGTATATAAAGGTCACTGAAGTGACATTCTTGACACTTCATCAAAGAATCTTTGAAGTCCTCATCCTCGACATATAGCTCCTTGAGACAGTCGCAGCCGACCACCTCGTTGCTCATCATAATGAGTAGTGATGCACAACGGCTAAGTGCATCAGCAACCTTGTTCTGTTACCCTGACTTATGCTTCAGAACGAACGTGAATTCCTGTAAAAATGTAACCCATCTAGCATGCACATGATTCACATTAGTCTGACTATTAATAAACTTTAATGCTTGATGGTCAGTGTACAGAACAAACTCTCTTTAAACCAGATAATGCCGTCAATGTCGTGGCGCCTGAATAACTGCGTACAACTCATGCTTATAAGTCAACCACTTCTTTTTGGCTTCACTGAGCTTCTCGCTGTAGAAGGCTACTGGCTTGCCTTCTTATGATAATACTCCTCCAATTTCAATATATGAAGAGTCACACTCAACCTCAAACAATTTGTCGAAATTAGGAAGCACCAAGGCCGATGTTGTAGATAAACGATGATTGATCTTATGAAAGCTCTTGTCAGCTTTATCAGTCCACTAGAACGGTCCTTTTTTCATGCAGTCTGTTATAGGCACGACTATGGTGCTAAAATCTCACACAAATCGATGATAGAAAGTCGTCAACTTGTGAAAACTCCTCACCTCATGAATGTTTGTCGGGATCAGCCATTCCTTAATGGCTCATACCTTTTCATCGTCCACACGAATGCCTGTGGACGTTACAACAAATCCTAGAAACAACAGGCTGTCAGTTAAAAAACTACTCTTCTTTAAGTTGAGGTACAACTTGTTAATTTGTAAGATCTACAACACCTTCCTGAGATGTTTCCTGTGCTCCGCCTCATCCTGACTATATATCAATATGTCATCAAAATATACTATCATAAATCAACCAATGAAAGGTTTTAAAACTTGATTCATCAAATGCATAAAAGTACTTCGTGCATTCGATAGGCCGAAGGGCATGACCAATCACTCATACAACCCTTCCTTGGTCTTGAATGTCGTTTTTCACTCATCACCGAGTCAGATACAAATCTGATGATACTCACTCCTTAGATTTAGTTTAGAGAACATCTTGGCCCCTTCTAGCATTTCGAGCATGTCGTCCAACTGTGGTATTGGGAACCAATATTTAATGGTAATTTTGTTGATTGTCTGGCTGTCGATACACATGTGCTAGCTTTCATCTTTTTTTGGCGTTAATAATGTTGGTATGGTACATGGGTTCAAGCTTTCTTTCAAGAGACTCTTACGGATCAATTCCTCCACTTACCCCTGAAGTATCTCATACTCCTTCGGACTCATCCGATAATGAGGGTGGTTAAGCAAGTTAGCTCTAAGGACGATGTCTATGTGATGTTAGATGTCCCTCATGGGGGTAATACATCAGGTAAATCTTCAGGCCAGAATTTTTTGAATTCGTTTAACAACAGTCTTAAACTTGGAGGGATGTTTGAGGGTTCCCCTTCCTCACCCTTCACCACTATGGCGTATACCTTGCCGGTTTCCTTGGATTCCTCTATGAAATTTTGAATGGTTAAGAAGGAACTCCCCCCCACTTTAGAGGCTTCAGGGTGGTTCTCTGGTGTCATAAGGGCAAGGATTATTTTTTGACTATCTTTGACGAATATGTAAACATTCTCTTGTCCCCGATGGATCTCATCATGATCCGACTGCAAGGTCGACCAAGTAACATATGGTAAGCTTCTATGTCGACCACATCACAAAGTATTTGATCCTTATAATTTTTGCCAATTAAAAATGAGATAGTGCATTGGTTAGTTACCTTAGTCTCATTCACCTTTTTTATCCAACCAATTGAGTACGGGAAAGGATGTTTCATCATTGGCAGCTGTAACTTGTCCACCATCACTCTTGAGATGATATTCTCGCTACTACCACTGTGTATGATCACATCACAGACCTTTCCGTTAATAGTGCACCGAGTATGAAATATATTGTGTCGCTGTGGATATAATTTCTTTCGTGGGGTATACAGCAATTGCCTTACAACTAGAAATTTACCACGATCCTCGCCCATCACTTCATCACCACTTGCTATTTCTTCAGTGGTTTGTTCATGTTCATCAAAGTCATGGTCTTCTTCTGAGGCCTCAACTTCAGTGCCCCTTCGTTTATAGTCAAGTGTACTGCAGGACATTGAGAACAAGTATTTGATAAGTGGCCTAGTTGGCCATAGCAGTAACAATTCTTTAACCTTGGCCGAGCATAAGGATTTGGAATGGGTTTAGAGTGTGTAGCAGTCTTCTGGAGCTTTGATTTTTGATATATGTATTTCCCTTTCAGCACTGTAAACAATTGTTTATATTAGTGGATATGTAATGATGATGTTGCCTTTTGTGATTTGGGTAAACTTGTAGTTATGCTTCTTATGAGACAAATGTACATCGAAAATCCTCCTTATAGGATTCCAGGATTGGAATCTGGCATATGGGTGCTGGAAGCCAAGAATAGGGTACTACGGAGGCTATCGGCACCGGATTCGACGACCGAAAATTTATGGGTCCAGTTTCTGAGTTTAAGGCGTGACAGAAGGTGCCCTCGACCAGTTGAAGGATTTTCTCAACTAGTTTAAGGTTACATAGACAGCACACGGACTACGTAAAATTGAGGTAGTTTTCAAATTTTTCTAACTTGGTACGAAAGTTGAAGTTGTAAAACTTTAAGTAGGGGTCCCTAGGATGTTCCTAGGCATATTTTAGGATTTAAGGAGTGGAGTAAAAGCATGGAAAAGCCATTGTCAAGAGTTTTTCTTCCTTTTCCTTTATTATTTTTATGTTTTTCTTAAGAGATTTTAGTTCAATCATGTCTATGGTTGGCTAAACCTCTTAACTAGGCTAAGAGGTGAAGCTTGTAGCGTGATGGGATATTTCTTTTACTTTGATTCATGTTTATGTTGAACCTTCTTTGATTCTAATTTGATTTTAAAGGAATACTTTCAGTTCTTAATGGTTTGTTATGACTCAAATTACAGTAGATCTACAATAGCTTTGAGTATCTTCTTTTCATGATTTTGAGATTGTGGGATTGGTAAATCTTATTGTTAGTCATCGTCTCATGGGCATGGTTTGGTGATGGAATCTCTTCCAATTATCACAATTCTCTTCATTTGAGAATTAGGTCAAGAAAAGTTCAGATTGATCTTAATTGTATATTTTCCAATTGAATAGGATATGATTCCAATTCCAATCGTATGACTCGAATCAAGTAAAAGGGCTCCCTAATCTCCATAAGTGGATCCTTGAAAACTCTAGTTCCCACCTTTAAATTCACTAGTTTTAATTACTTTAATTACAATTACTCTCTCAATAAATTCAGATTTAGATTCACATCTTCTCCTAGTTCTAGTTCTAGTTACTTTCATAATACACACAAGATAAGTCGCTATGAATTCGACCTCGGTCTCACCAAGATTATTACTACATCGTGACCCTACACTTGGGTTTGTGAACAGAGAGGCATGGGGAGATGCTGTCGAATTTTTGACGTGGATGTTTAAATGGGAATATGAAAGTATTATAATTTATCCAATCTTTGATGGGTAACTAATTTAGGATTTAATTATTACTTGTAAGTTAGATAATTAGTTATCCATTTAAGAATTTATATGTGACCACAAATAGACATGGTGTATTTTTGGTGGCATAGAAATCACTCAAATTATCCTATTTGGGACAGTTCAAGGTTAGATGGATAGTATGCTTTCATATAATCTATTTAAATGTTCATGCCTAATCCGCGGTCCATCTCCTCATTTATCTCTGAATATGTTTCTTTTTTTTCATTTCTAATGCCAAATATTTTCACATTACTTTAGATATTTGGCATTGAAATGTAATGTAATATCAACTTATCTAGAGAGGCATGGGGAGATGCTGCCGGATTTTTTGGGTGAATATTTAAATGGGAATATAAAAGTATTACAATTTATCCAACCTTGGATGGGTAACTAATTTAGGATTTAGTATAACTTTGTTAGGATTAGATTGCAATGTTAATATGATTTAGTATATTTCAACTATCAGATAGAAAATAAGGTCTTTCCAATACCCCAAGCAGTCGGTCGATTACATCACCGATGATCCTTGAAGATGAAGGATTAGGTCTTGAACCTGATGTGGTGTCCGTTTATACTAGTACCACACAATCATATATTGTGGGAAAAGTGAAAAAGAGATCGGTAGTGTAGGACAATTTTGAAGAAGTAACCCTGAAGAACGGCACCGTGAAAATATAATGCAAGTATTACAAGACTCAGTATGTGGGGCAATCAGATGATTTGACCACAACTTTGAAGAAACATATTTCAAAGTGTTATAAAAAAATGAGAACTGAGGCAGGATAACAAACACTTTCATTTACGCAATCTGCAGTAGATCCATCAGAGGGTACATTGTCCATCTACAAGTATAAAAAAGAGCTGGTGAATGAGTTGATGGTCAAGTTAATTATTATCGATGAAAGACCATTTCAGATGGTAGAGAGTCCTCCTTTTGTTAAACTAGAAAAATGCCTTAACCTCAGATACTAGAAGGTATCCCGTACAACAATAAAGAGGGTGTGTATAAAGATGTATGAAAGCAAGAAGGTCAAGTTGAAAGGAGAGTTGAAAACGATTTTTCAAATTAGCCTGATATCAGATTTGTGGACGACATCCAATCAACGAACGGACTATATGTTACTAACTACTCACTACGTTGATACTGAATGGAGGCTTTGCAAGAGAATAATAAACTTTCATTCTCTTGTGCCTCCTCATAGTGGCTTGATGATTTCAAACTGCATATGCAGATGTCTCATGGAGTGAGGAATTGAGAAGAAGATCTCAATAACTCTAGACAATTTCTCTGCAAATGATAGCGTGATAATGAATTTGTGTAACCATTTTAGGGCCACCGGTGACTTGTATTTTGGTGGTAAGATATTTCATGTTAGGTGTTGTACCCACATCCTAAACTTGATTGTATAAGATGACCTTAAAATAATTGATCCCACCATCAAGAACATAAGAGAGAGTTTGAAGTATATACGAGGGTCACCTTCACGATTATATATATGGAATGAGATCATGAAGCCGTTGAATTTGTCAACTCAGAGAACGATAAAGCTAGACATCACGACACGTTGGAATTCAACTTTTGAAATATTAGATTCAGTGATAGATTTGAGACCTGCATTCTCTCACTATGCAGAGCGTGATAGTGCGTATGTTTGGTTGCCTTCTGAAGATGATTGCTCAAGAACTGAATAAGTTCATAAGTTCCTTTTAGTTTTTTACAACAGTAAAAAGAAATTTTCAAGCAGCAAGTATCCAAAAATCAATATATTTCTGTCCGAACTTTAGAAGATAAAAGATATCTTGCACAAAAGCAGTAATGGACTAAACTTTTTACACTTAATGACCATGAGTATGTAGGTAAAGTTTGATAAGTATTGGTCTGAGTATAGTCTGGTAATGACTGTTGCGGTCATTTTTGATCCCCAATACAAGATGATTATATTTAAATTCAAATGTAGTAAGTTGTATGTTGTTATGGGTGTCGATGAGGTTGAAAAGATTTCTGATGCAGTTAGTAAATTGTATAATTTCTATGTGTGCGCCGCAAAAGAAAAACCTCCTCATGTGCTACTGCTAATGAACTACAAGCAGAAACAGTAGATGATTTTATGTCTTACGTGGCACAGCGGAAAGGGACTCAAATGCAGCGCCTAGATCAAAACTTGAATTCTATCTCAAGGAGTCACTTCTAGTTGTAAAATCCAAAAGTGATGAATTTGATGTTTTGGCAGGTGGAGGACGAGATCTGGTAATTTACAATATCATGTGCTCTCGTTAATGGCACGAGACATATTATTAATTCTAATTTCAACTGTAACTTCAAAATCTGCTTTTAATACGGGGAGTAGGGTCGTAAGCAAGTATAGAAGCTCACTTACACCTGAATCAGTTGAAGTGCTCATTTGTACTCAGGATTGGCTGCGTCCAATACGGGAGAAAGGGAACTCTGTTGATGAGGAGTTTGATAAAGAGGAAAGTGACAAGCATAATGAGACAATACCTGCAGCTGCAATATGAGACACTGCCTTCTATTTCTGTTGGATTTGCTTAAAAGATATATCATGATATTTGTAATTTTTTTAACGGTTATATTGTAATATTATGGTTATGGGTGAATGGATATTTCTCTTTTTTCATTTGTACTATTCAATTAGTTAATGTTGTTTAAATCTCTTATTATATTGTTTGATAATTGCGTTCATTCATGATTTTAACTTATTTTTTATGTTATCTTAACCTAAACAGATATACACTTATAGTGTAGATATGTCATCGGAAGATGATACATAGGCAGAGATTTAGGATTATGGAGTCCAAGTCTACTCCGAAGATGGTAAGATAAAGTTGAAAGGTAAGTTGTGTGAAAAATAATTTGTCAATAAAACAAATCAACTCAAATTACATTTATCTTGTCAAGAAGGAGACACCGCACCATGTAGCAAAGCTCCTTAGGAAGTTCGAGATTTATTTAGAGTCATTCTCGACTCAAATACAAAAACCTCCTACACCCCTCACCCTACAACTACAACCAATACAACTAACCAAAGAGTATATAGAAGTAAGCCTCTTATAAATGAAGAAAGGTTAAGCAAAGGAACTGCCTTTAGTTCCAAGCCTTCCACAATTAATAGAGAAGAAGAACAAGTAATAATTTTAAGGAAACAAGAAGAACACGATTATAAAGAAGCCATTCAAGAAAGCTTACAAATGACATCCAGATCAAGGAGTACCAGACAACAACATCTACCTCTAAGACAACATGATGCTAAAGTAGCATGAGTAAACTATCAAAGTTTCTTAAAAGTTTTGCAGTATTTTATAGGCGGTTAGGAGTCCCGTACAAATCGGATCATAAAAAGCGTTTGAAAAAACTTATTGCATCAATGAATCAGGACGATGGGAAGACATCTCCACCATCCGATTCAACAGAGGTGAACGACCATTTTTTGGACACATCCAGCTCGGAGTCAGCCCAAAGTTCTCCTTGAGTTGAATCCCTAAAAAGAGAACCGAAGGATGATTTTGGCGACGAAGATAGAGATGGAGGACGGGGTTACTATTACAGTTACAGACAAGGTTCATTTAGTTACATGCCACAAAGGCATTTATCATATGGAGGGTATTGAATGTTGAAAAGGCCGAGATATATATCCTAGACGGGGGATGTAACACCCTGAAAATTGGGGGTCGTGTATAAACTCAACTCCCGAGTTTCAGACCATCACTTATGCAACAAAAATGATTATGATTCAATGTTGTCTGAGTTAAAGCATTCACATGAGTAAAAGTATACCAAAACTGCAGTTCATACTCCAGATTCAGTGATAAAAGCAAGCGGAAGACTAAAAGATATACATATCACTATATGGAAAACAAAATATATCTCGACTATCTCCAAAGTATGAATACATCACTGAGTCTCACATACATGTAAATATACAGAATCAAAAGGTCAAAAATATTTCCACTGAGAAGTCCTGCCAATCCAGGCCACCTAAGTATTGCCATCGTGGTACTGCATATATGAGAACTCGTCCTGCTTCTCATCATAATCCGGCTCTGCCTCCTGAATCGCTGCCTCACCTGCATCTAAGACAGAGTCTGGTGGGTGTTGCAAACACCATCCCGTAACGTAGGAGTGAGTAGCTAACTCAGTGGAATAATAGAGCAAAGATTAGCATGTTCTCAAATCAATCATGCGATAATAGTAAAGCAGTAAATCAAACATTCTTAATACTCTTGTTAATGCAATATGACATGACATGATGGATGCCCTCACCGACATTCTCCCTCATACGGCACCATCTGTGTCCGCGGCAGCTTGCGTACCACTCAGTGCTCCACATCTTTTAGGCACATGCAATGTGATGGTGATATAATTACCAAGTTATTATTAGTCCATTCAAACAGCAGGATTGAAAAACTAAGGTACTTCCCTTATATCAATCCCAACACAGATCCTGTCTAGGGTCGTCACTCCTAGTAATCTCATACAATATATATTTTATAGGTCGCTGCAAGGGCTGCCAGGGCTGTTGCTCGCACTCGTTGCACCGCTCCCCCATCACCTTATCAATACAGGCCTACTTGTACTCTCGTCGCTATGGAAGGGTCGTCGCCTCCCGTAGACTCAGAATACACTCGAGGTCACTACAAAGGGCTGCCAGAGCTGTTACTTGCACTCGTTGCACCGCTCCCCCATCACCTTATCAATGTAGGCCGACAGCAAGAATATAGTGTCTCATACAACCATAATCTGCTCACGAGTCATAGGTGCTCACTGGTCACTACGGGGAGGTTTGTGGCCCCAGCGTAGGCCGACAGCTCGACCACGGTGCCCCATACCACCATGCCCGGCTCATGAGTCTTTATGGATCAAGGTACCATGGTTAATAGGGTTTACAGTGGTAAGTTCAGTACCTTAGGTTCAAGTAGTTATGACTTATACAAGGTGAACATACAATGGCCAGTCGGGTTACTTGACGAGCTCGACTAGCACGAGCACATCTCAAGTCGAATGACATGAAGTACATAAAACACCTCATGTGCCCTAACCATTGCCCCCAACTCCAAAACACGACTCGCGTTCATCGACGCGTCGTTCGTGGCAAAGATAAGCCAACCACGAATTTACTCAGTTACCGACTGCTTGGACTAGGTATAGTCCCAAACATTTATGAATTCACATCAGCAATAATGAAAGAGTAATGGAAATGAAATACAACAATGTGAGCATGTTAACACATGTTATAACATACAACTTAAGTAAATCATCTAACACATGCATTTCATACGTATAATGAAATCATGCATATAGACAACATGTAGGAAATCATTTACATCAGCATATCATTTGAGAATTCAATCTCAAACTAATTCATAACACCATTTAATTCAATACATATTTATACAAACACTTAGACTACACACTTAAGTCTACATATAGTTTGTCGACTCAAAGTGCGCATTTAGGCGAATCTCTTCACCAAACTGATTATGCACGCATTCCTAATATCCTAATGCAACAAGAAGCCATGTTAATCATCTCAGCAAAATATGGATGAAAACAGTATTTCCTACAAATGACTAAAATGCCCTAAATCTCATATTTTTTGTCTGCTTACGAAACAGGAAATGGACAGCATGTTGTACATGTCAAATGGCGTTGCCGTCGATAATTTACTATTAAACGACATTGAAAGCATTGAAAATAATCAATCAAAGCGTCTAAAATCTGCACCTTTTATCCTAGAAGTGTATTGATTCGAACGGAGCGTGTACGCTTCGTCTACGGCGAACCGAGAACCTAATACACAAGATCTATAAGCTACCATGCTAAGGAACCAAAGGAGCCTTAAATCAGCAAGTATTTGGGGTATTTTCTTACCTAGAAACGCGGTGAAATTGCCGAAAAAGTGATTGAGGCACGTTGCTTAAGCACGTGCAACCGGTAGTGCAAGCAGCAGGAAATTCTCTCACACTCTCTCTCACAATCTCTCACCTTTTCTCTCACACCAGTTAGGATTTCTAGCAAATTCGGATGGGTGAGAGAAGTGAGGGTTTAAGCCCCTTTTATAACCTAAAACTTTTCCAAAACAGGCTTGGGAACAATGTTCACTTGATGCCTAACCAAATCGGGGCTGTTTCGGTCCAAAAAGATATTTCTGGAGGTCCCCTGGCCGAACGCGATCGGACTTAAGTTCATGCATGTCAGATGTCACTCACGTCCCATTTTCAGACCAGTAGTGGTCGTAGATCGCACGTGGCGGTCCAGTTTCAGTTCAGCGGTCACCGCACGTAGATCAGGTCTACAAGTCTCATAATATGAAATAGAAATTGTTCCTGATCCGAGGGTGTAATTTGGCTGAATTCTGACGGTCAGAATGCTTAATAATAATACGTCAAGTCGTGTGCCAGATTTGAATTTCAAATTCCAAATCTAACCCTATTTTCACTCTCTTCACTCCAAGCTCAATGAAATAGCCTCTGAATGTCGGTTGGACTTGATTTTCGAAATGATTGTCAAGTCCAACTAGGCGGTTATAACGGTCTAAGATTGTAGGTATCAGACTTTCAACGCGCGGTGTAGATCCAATACAAAGTTTCAAAGAGGTCCTGAGAACAAACCGGTTTAGAGTTTGATCCGAGGTTTTAGAGTATTATAACGTCATTGGTTCTACTCGCTTTAGGTCTTGTAGAACGTATTTAAAGTGATCAGAGACTATTTCCCAGCTACTCTAGCGTTGCGCTAGCTAACTTACACATATTTTCCAAAGGAATTAATCCTACGCGATTTCTGGTCGAGTTGGTACTTGAGTCCAAGTACGGATTTTTCCAGGGTGTTACAGGGGATGAATAGGACTATGCCAAATTAAAAACTTAATAGCAGAATTTAAATAAATTAAATACAGATAGCAATTGACAATCCCACAATGCTGAATTTAAAGACAACCTCAAATGTACGAGTATTGAGAGGTTGATACAGATATTGTTCTAAAGACAACCTTACACCATAAAAACCAAGGGTTTATGGTAGGACAACCTTACTAGAACGGTTTGCGTATCAAAAACCCAAACTTGATACAAAGGAATAAATAAATAAATAGCAAGAAAGGAAATCTAAGCGATTACAACATTCCCACACATCCACATAAGGATTACAGCATTCTCCACAAATGTAATAAGGGAAATTACAACCATCCACAAAAAGAAATAAACAATCAAACCACAACACCAGATATTATAGTGGCTCACTTGTGTGTACACCAACTGTTTAGAAAAATAGCCACACAATTACTCCACTCCTAATATTCTCACACAGTGGATATTAGCATTCACTATGAAAATAGGTTTTTCTAAGTTCACCTAAAACGCTCACAATTGTGTCTTTCAAGTGAGCTTATACAATTCAAAAATCCCACACTCTGAGTTTTCTGGATCACCTCAGACAAACCAAAACAAAGATTTTTCTGGCACAATCTCAAAAACCAAAACAGAAATTTACAATAATGTAAAATATCTAGATATTCTCTTTTTGATGCCACCCAATAGAACCAAATCGGAGTAGAATTTCAATGTAGAAGTTCAATGTACAAACTCACTTATGAAATGGTTCTAGGTTCTAAATTGATTTTAAATTAAATCAAGTGGGCTAGCTCTATTTGGATTTGATTCCACAAAAAGGGCAAGTCTCAATCCCTTCTTCAAATATGAATGGAATATAGAATACAAAATCAAATATAATAAAGCTAAATTAAGAGAATATTAAATGAGCACAATATACCTTTAAAATAACACTAACTTATCTCTCAAAGTGGCGTATTGATTTATCTTGAATTCAATGAAAGACTCTGAATTTCATGCTCTATTTATAAGTAAAGAAATCAGGTTCACGACTAGTCATAGGACCAACTGATTTCTGAAATTTTGAGCGCGATAAGATAAAGTCATTCCACGACTGGTAGTAGGCCCTCCACGACCGATCGAGGGACCTCCATAACTAGTCGTGACCTGTCCACGACTGGTCATGTGGAACCTGAAATAGTTGTTTGACTTTTAGTCGTAGCTGCAAGACTGGTCGTGAACGAGTCAAGTACTGTTCACACGACCGGTCGAGCAGTCTCCAGGACTAATCGTGACTAAACAAAAAATTCTGAAATTTTGAAACAAACTTAGGACTAGTCGAGGAATTTCTTGGATTAGTCGAGCCAGTACTAGGACTAGTCGTACAGAGTCCAAGACTAGTCGAGAAACAGTCTATTCACTTATAAAATGATATAATTGAATTATGTATTCAAAATGACCTACCCTAAGGTCATTCATACCTTAACCATGATATATGAACATTGAAACTTCTTTTTGCTTCAGTTGATAGATGTTCTTTAAAATTTATGAAGTTTAATGTCTTGTCATGTAGAGAATCTTCAACTTAAGACTTCTGAAGCTTGAAATTGACATTCATTGAAGCTTGAGCTTGAGGTACTTGAGATGTACTTCACCTTGAGTCTTGAGTACTAAAATAAGAACTATTGTCTTGCCTTTAGTTGTAGCTTTAAAACCTTGCACTTTGAAGTTCTTGAAGTAAAGACTATTGTCCTTTAAAATAAGATACACAGACCTGTAGAGGTGTTACACAAGACAAGAATTCTAAAAGGTTTTGACACTACAAAATTTGACAACTAAAGAGCTAGAAAATATCGCACTTATAAATGTATGAAAGTTTTACCTAATCTATATGTTAGTATGTGCATGTTAGGTTTATTTACTTTTGATTTTGGACGAAATTTATTAATTACTTTGTTCATTTTATGTCAGTATGTGCATGTTAGTTTTACCTAATCTGTATGTCAATATGTGCATGTTACCCTTAATTTCTTATTATGATTTCTGATTCGTACTGTGGATGAAGCATATCTCTTAAATAATAAATATGTTAGCCATATTATCAATGGACAATGGCTATTCAAGTGGAAAGTATACCTTCTATACAATTTAAGAATCACCACCATGAAGCATCTCTCTTAAATAATAAATATGTTAGCCATATCAATATTTAGGTCGGTAACTTAAACCGCTTAGATTTCCATGAAACTATACCTTCTGTATGATTTAAGAATCACCACCATTTTATTACAAATTTTTTACATTTTTAGAATTTTTTTTATTTTTTTAAATTTTTCAAAAAAAAAAAAAAAATCTGGACCAATCCGAACCATGCCCAATTCGATTTGACTCGGTTTCCCTGACCAAGTCGGACTAGGATCGGATCAAGTTAGCAGTGGTCCGGATCAGTTCGAGTCAGATGACCCAGACTCGGTCCCAAATCGGATTGAGTTCGGGTCAATCATGTAAATTTCGGACCGAGTCGAGTTGGACCCAATCCGATCCGACTCGATTTCCCTAACCGAGTCAAACTCAGATCGGATCAAGCCAACAGTAGTCCAGATTGGTTTGAGTCAGATGACCCAGACTCGGTCCCAGATTGGATTGAGTTCGGGTCAGTCATGTAAATTTCGGACCAAGTCGAGTTGGACCCAATCCGATCCGACTCGGTCTGATGCCCAACTCTACGCTCAAGGGAACTCATTCCCAAGGCTTGGACAGTCCTCTCTCTCTCTCTCTCTCTCTCTCTCTCTCTCTCTCTCTCTCTCTCTCTCTCTATATATATATATATATATATATATATATATATATATATATATATATCTCAAATCTGGGCTTTGTTCTTCTAAAGGGTGAACATAGATTCATCTCTTGGAGGTGTAGGATTCTAAGAATTAATCTGGGGTCTTCAACTCTTGGAGACTAGATCTATTGTACAAGGTTGTAGGTTGAAAGCACTAGAGTGTAGAGAATCTTCTCTTGTAAAGCACCATCCTAGCCATTTGCGATCCTAAACAATCAATTTGGGACTTGTTATGCATGGCAAATCACATAGCTTAACAATCTTGAAATCAGATTGATCAGTAGTCATTATCAGAAAGCTGTCCTCAAGTTGCAAGCAGTACCTCTATTCTCATCTTCTCGCTGGCTACTTACAAATGTATGAATTACACCACTTTTATCTAGCATTAGTGTTTTGGGGTTGACTTGTTGTGTGTTGTTAGGCTATGATCTGAGCCTATTTGGTTTTTTGTATGCTTGTTGCGTTGCTTCTCTGTAGCCTGTGGAAATGGTTGTTCTTTTCTTCTTCTTCTTCCGTCTTTTTTTTTTTTTTAGCTGTGAGCTTTTTTGTTTGTTTTCCTGTTTTCTTCTTACTTGTTCTGAACTTTAAGCTCTTCTTGTTTGGTAGTAAACTCTGCTTACCTTCCAAAATAAGTGTCAGGCAGGTGTTTTCCTTTGCTAAAGCAAGCCCACACGCCTGCACAAGGCAGTTCATGTGCACCCCACCATAGATGCCAGCGTGGCACAGGACATCAGATTCAAGCGATACATCATATTTGTTTCACCAAGAATATGCACTTGTAAACTAGGTCATTTCTTTTGGCAGGTTCTCCACTGCTAGAAATAGCTAGATAACATTGAAAAACTAGCCCAAGGTTTTCTCGTTCGTCCATTTTCTTTTTATTCTAGCATAACTCCTAATATGACAAGCCATGTTTTATTGAAAGCACTAACAAATTGACCCATTTGATGGACGGATAGGATTTGAAGTTGGTATGCATGCTTGTTGATGCAGCCCAATGTGGTCACTGGACTACAATAGACAACTTTAATATGCTGAACTTAAAATAGTATATTTTCTTGAATACAACTTCAATTGAGGTAATTTAAAAGTTTAAAACGAAATTTCATAAATCTAGTTTTAGGAAGAAAAAAAATATGAAGAAAATAAAAACCAAACTCAAATTAGAGTGATTTTAGGACGCTTTGAAACTGTCTAGAAAACTGTTAGTGTCACGCAACTAGTACTTTAAGAATTTTAATAATTTTTTTAAAACTAAAAATGAAATGAAATTATGTAGGATGAAATTAAACTTGATAATGAATTATCAGAAAAATTATAAAATTCATTTGTTAGCTAAAAGTTCAAAAAAACATTGCAAGAAACGAACCTGTCAACTTTTTTTGTAACCAGTACCAAGTTGGTACCGATGAACTGGAAATCACTGACCAGAATGAGTTGCAATAGAGAAATTACTTAACTCTTTCTTTAACCGAAATCTTATAGGAAACAATGTGTATTCTTTTCAGAGGTTAAAAATGATCTCTTTTTTTTTTCTCACTGCAAAATGTCTTTAAATAGACCAATTACACCAACCTTTCATAAATACATTAATAACAACCATAGGTTTCCAATGCATAGAACACTTTTCCAAGACAAAAAAGCAAATTTCAGGATCATTCAAGAAACTTTTCCAAAACATACTTTAAGTTCAAATTCTTCCCTTTTTCTATCCATGCATGCAACATGATTCCAAAGCCATGCATCATGAATAGACTCGGCTGAAAATAATGGGCTAGATTTTCTGCCTTAAAAGTACCTTAGGTATATGACATAGAAGGATTTCGAGGTAGCTCCTTTCCTCTCTTTTACATGATCGGTTCTGCGCCTCTCACTTTCTTTGCACGCACAGCGGGATACAGATGCAACATTGGAGAGGAGGTGTGATATGTATGGGGAGACTTGAGTATTTCTGATAATAAATTCTCTCCCAATGTCTCTACTTCTATTCTCAATTGGATACCATGCATATGGGAGCGTGGAAGTATATGCAACACTTCTTTCATTCATACTTTCGATCATCTTCATGGGTCCACCACGTGCCCATATCATATTCATCCAACGGCCACTGATCTGGACAATTTAGTTTATTATTGATGGCCCGCCAAATAAGAAATTCTACACTTCTCCGCCAAATGACAAGGCGATGTACATTATAGCTCTTATGTACTTGCAATCCTTTTCAGTATGTATGTATTCAGGTCATATGCATCAGCATTTTATTACTTAATAGGGATGAAAATGGATTGGTTTTTCTGCCGGGGCCTGGTCTAACCATGCCCGGAGCCATCTAATGTGGTTGGGTTTGCTTTTTGGTTTGAGCCACTGGGGGGGCATGTTAGTGGTTCGAAGCCCAAACCCAATCCAGTTCAGCTACCCATTGGGTCACTGGAACTTAGGTTTAAGTTGTGTCTATTGCACAGCCACCACACATTAGGCGCGAAAGTAACTTTAGAACGAATCAAACAAGCGAATAGCAAAATGAAAATCGAGCAGTCACGGAGAAACACAAAAATTTTACAGAGAAAAATCTTTGCAGAAAAAAACTACGATACCAAGTGACAAAGGATCCACCATATACAGAAAGTTACAAGAAATGAATAACTTGCATATTCCAAGACCCAAGCATTCTCCCCTTGCAAAACCTTAGAAATTGTGTAGGCTATCTCTATCGTACACTAATAATGTTTAGAAGACCCTTATAAACTTCTGTATAGGATTAAGAAACAAAACCTGCACTTTTTAAAACTTACGCATTTCGTTTGGTTGACCCCACCTTACCTTCAATTGACCAAAAACATCACTAAGACTCTTGGCTGACCAAAATCAAACCTCGGTCAACCCAACTCTAATGGACCAGATTAAAGGCAATTTTCAATAATATCTACCATGGGTTTAATCTCCTCCATCTTCACTACTCCAAATTATTATCCCCATCTCTAATCTTCAACATAGCTTCACTATCGCTTTATGTGCACATTCCATCTTCATCTCTTATTTGTCAAGCCTAGAGAAGTCGAGAGAAACTTGAACTTTTCTACTATGACTACTTTTGTAAGCATGTCAGTCGAATTTTCGCTTGTGTGAATCTTTTCAAGAGTAACACTATCTTCCTGTAGCATCTATCGGATAAAATGATAATGTATATCAATGTATTTAATTTTGGAGTGATACATTGAGTTCTTCACCAAATTGATAGCGCACATGCTGTCACAATTCACAAGCACAATTTCCTGTTAAAGACTCAACTCATTCATAATTCCTCTCAACCAAATAGCTTCCTTAAATGCTTACGTCACTGGCATATACTCCACTTTGATTGTAGAGAGAACAACCACAGACTGAAGCTATGACATCTAACTAATCGCTCCACCTTCTAAAACAAATGAGTAACCAAAAGTCGACATTCTATTATCTACATTACCAGCATAATCAGCATCCACATAACCTACCAGTTTTTTCCTCATATTTACTAAATATTAAGACGTAATCCATCGTATCTCACATGTAATGAAGTAGTCATTTCACAGCCTTGTAGTGTTTCTTGTTAAGGTTTGACATGTTTCTGCTCACAACATGTACCACATGTGAAATATCAAGTCTAATACAGACCATGGCGTACATATGATTGACAACCACGCTCAAGTAGGACACAAAAGACATACCATTTTTCTGCATCTATAGTACAACATCATTCCGAATGAAGTCAAAAGTGAGCAGCATGGGGTGTACTAGCCAGTTTAGCTTTATCAAGTTTAAACTTAATTAAAACCTTATCATGATACCCTCCTAAGACAACCATAACCCGCTCTTTTCTATGTCATCAATGTCAAGAAACCTTTTTGTAACCTGCAGATCTTTCATCTCAAATGTCTTGGATAATTGAGAATTCAATATATTGATTTCAGACATACTATAATTGACAATAAGCATATCGTCAACATAAAACACCAAAATAATGAATTCACCATCAATTATGGCTGACGATAAGCATATCGTCAACATATAATACCGAAATAATGAATTGACCATTAATTAGTGATCTGAAGTAGACACAATGATCGAATTCACTTCTATTAAACCGTTGACTCAACTTGAAATAATCTAATTTTTATACCACTGCCTATGCAACTGTTTCAGGCTATACAACGACATTTTCAACCTATAAACATTATTCTCTACTCCCTATACCTTGAACCCTTCAGGTTACTTTATGTAAATCTAATCTTTTGGTTCCCCTTATAGAAAAGTTGTCTTCACATCTAACTATTCTAATTCCATATTGAATTAGACAACCAATGTCAATACAAATATAATAGATATATGTTTCACAACTAACTTAAATATCTCATCGAAGTCAACACATTCTCTGAGCATAGCTTTTTGTAATTAATCTCGCCTTATACATATCCAGTTTCTTCTAGAAAATCCACTTGCATCCAATTACTTTCCTTCCAACAAAAAGCTCCACTAGCTCCCGCATTTTGTTCTTGTATATAGAATCCATCTCATTATGCATCATCATCATCCGTTTTTTAACATTTGCATCGTCTAATACTTCTTGTAAAGAAGACGAATACCCTTCATTCATAATAAAAGTAAATACAACATTAAAGTCATCTCTATATCCCTACGGTATTCTACGATTTCTCAGTTGATTCCTCCTAACAGGTGGTGCAGCCACCTCTTCCTGTACCTCTTCATATGGCTCAGCTTCTTCAGGTGTTTCACATCTATCTATTCAATATCAATAATTGATTTTTTGACTTCCTTGTGCTCATCATTTCGATATAAGGAATCTTCATCGAATTTAACATCACGATTAAATATGATTTTCCCTGAAACTCATTCGTATAGTATATACCCTTTCACTTTATCGCCATAGCGTAAAAAGGTACACTTTTTAACCATTTGGTTGAGCTTATCTCTCTCATCTGATGGTGCATAAGAGTAAGTGTCAGAACTAACTACGTGCAGTCCCAAATAATCAACTTCATTACCACTTCATACTTCTTTTGAGATTTTATAATCAATTGACGTAGATGAATATCGGTTCACTAAATAGCAAGCTATGTTAACAGCTTCAACCCATACCTTATCGCATAACGCAACATTATTCTGCATACTTTAGGCTCTTTCTAAAAAAGTTTGATTCATATGCTCTACCACACAATTCTACTCGAGTGTATACATCGCTATGTTATACCTTATGATCTCCTCATCTTTGTAAAACTGATTAAACTCTTTATCATTATTGGTCGTCAGAACTTTCACCTTTCGCCCTAACTATTTTTCAACTATAACTTTCAATGACTTGAATGTGGTAAATATTTAATTTATGTTTTAAAAAATAAACTCACACCTTTCTAGAGAAGTCGTTAATGAACATAAAGAAAAATGACAACCCTCTTACAGAAACAGCTAGCGATGGCCTCCACACATCAAAATGCATATTGTTAAGCTATCATTTACTAATATATTTTTCAATTTTAAATGATAATCTTAATTGTTTACCGTATATGCAATGCTCACATATATCCAAATTAATATTTGTAAAAACAAGAATTGAACCACGATCGAGTAATACCTTCATTCCTTACTCGCTAATATGGCCTAGGCGCGTGTGCCACACACGTGCTGACGTGTATTCCACTACAAACGCTGCAACTCCACCTGATACAGCACTCCCAATTATCCTATAAAGGTTTTCGCTTCTATGTGCCTTCATTATAATGAGTGCTCCCTTTGAAACTTTTAGGACACCATCATAGTAAGAGAACTTGCACTCGAGTGCATCAAAAGCTCCCAGAGATATCAGATTTTTTTTCAAATCAGGAACGTTCCTCACATCTATCAGAGTACACTCCACCCCATCAAACATTCATATATGAATCGAACCAATTCCAATTATCTTATAGGTTTGATCATTGCCCATAAAAAATAAGCTACCATCATACTCGTTATACGTGGTGAACCAACTCCGGTGAGGATATATGTAGAACATGCCCTCATATCTAAAATCCACTCACTATACAAGTGCCTGACCTTGGACACATACAATACATCACAACCACTCGTTTCTCTGTTGGATTCCGCTAAATTGTCCTGCTTTGGTGAAGTATCTGATTTCTCATTCTTCTGGGTTTTAGGGTTTGAACAGTCTTTATTCATATGTCTTGTCCTACCGCAATTCCAACGCTTCAACTTTCCTTTGCCCTTTGACTTAAACCTTGATCGTGACTTCCTATTTTCTCGCTCAGACGATCTCCCCCTAGCAAACAATGCACCCGAAGTGGTACCTTCTCCACCGTTATTCCTTATCAACTGCTTCAACTAAAGGACTGAGATAGCGATATCGAGGTCCAAGGTATCCCTACCATGACACAGAGTATCAACCAGATTTTCATAAGAATCCGGAAGGGACGTCAACAATATTAGGGATTTGTCTTCTTTGTCGATCTTCATCTCCATACTTGTCAGTTCGCAAACTAGTTTGTTGAAGGCACTGATATGTTTAGATACATCCGACCTTTCTACTATCTTCAGAATGTACAGTTGTCTCTTTAGATATAGGCGATTTTATCATGTATAGGTTCTCCGACTTTGCCTAATCTTATGGTAGATGTCTCATTAATGCCATTGTATAGGACATCATTGGCTAAGCACAATTGAATTACGCTAATTGCCCTCTGATTTAAGTCGTCCCAATCTTCTTCCTTCATAGTTTCAGGACGTTTAGCTTTATCAAGGACTGCATGCTACAGCCATTTCTAAATCAGGGCTTTCATTTTTAGCCTTCATAATTCAAAGTTGTTTTTCCTTGTAAACTTTTCCATCTCATACTTCACACATTTGAACCCATGTCTCATATTCAATCTAAACAACCTAATGTAAAGCCTACGCTCAGATACCACTTATTGGGCACAGTGACCACACGTTAGGCACTGAAGCAACGTTAGAATGAATCAAACAAGTGAATAGAGAAACGAAAATCGAGCAATTACCTAGAAACAAAGAGATTTTGCGTTGAAAAACTCTTGTGATAAAAAACAACGGCACCAAGTGACAAATGATCCACTATGAACAAAAAGTTATAACAAAATGGCAATTATGGATTCAAAAGCCCAAGCTTTCTCCCCTTGCAAAACTTTAAAAATTGTGTAGGCTCTCTCCACTATACCCTATTCGTATTTAGAATCTCTTTTATATACTTCCGCACAAGTAAGAAACATAACCCGCACTTTTAAAAACTTACAAATTCCGTTCAGTTGACCCTACCTAACCTTTGGTCGATCGAAAACATCACAAAGACTCTTAGTCGACCTAATTCAAACTTCGGTTGACTAGGAACATCACAGGGAGTTTTGGTCGACCCAACTATGCCTCAGTTGACCAAACTCCATTGGACCAAATTAAATGTACTTTTGATCAATAATCTTCACTGTGGCTTTAGTGTCCTCCCATCTCTACTAGTCTAAATTGATATTCCCATCTCTTTTTCTTTTTCTTTTTCTTTTTCCTTTTTTTTTTTTAACACATGCACACACACTCCCCACACATTCGCACTAGTGGAATTTCACCACCTATGGATGCTCGAACCCTTGACGGGGTGTTGAAACGATCCTGAGAGTCTAGCACCCGAGCAAGAGTAAGGATCCCCATCTCTAATCTTCAAATATGTTCAACAGTCTCTCCGGCCATTCTGGTAAACTAAGAGCACCTACATACATGATCGACGCCACTTAGTGGTAGCAATCGGTCAGCTCAGCTCGTGGGTAAACTGGTTCGACCCACTTTTGAGATGGGTTTGGGCCAAGCTAAATGGAGTAGTGGCTTGAGGTTGTGCTAGAAATGTGACGCATTGAAGTAAAGGGGTTAGGTTTGGATTGAACTCTATCCAATCATGACCATATACATTATCAATGGGTCAGGCCAGATGACCACCTGACAAAAACCCAAAGCAATATAAAGAAGAAACATATAAATGATTGTTATATATATATATATATATATATATATATATATATATATATATATATATATATATATATATAAGGCTAAGTTGTTCATATAGCCTTAGCCTCATATTCCATTCCTAAACGTGCGTAAGGTCATGGCGGGTTAGATCCTGTCCAACTGGGTTTGGGCTTGCTGAATTTTTATTGTGTTGCGTTAGGTCTGAGGACAATGGGATAGGCTTCAGTTTGAACGCTAGGTCCATTTAGTAAGTGGGTCTGAATTGGACTGACACTGACCCAGCCCAAACCTCATTGTCACCCCTCCACCCAACACATCTAAGAGTAACCGGGTAACTGACGGGTACCCGATTAGGACTCTCCCAGATTTTAAATCGGGTATAAGATTCTTTACTTTACTTTTCTTTCTTCTTTTTTTTTTTTCCAGCCCCAAGCCTGCCCATAAAGACAAGAATGCCTACTCTTAGGCCAGGCCTTAGTAGAAAACTTTGGAAAACCGAGGATGGGCCTGACCCATATATAAAGGGGGGCCCATGTTACAGGCCCGAACCTGACTCTTGCCAGGGTAGGACGTGAAACTCGATTCTGGAAACGACTTGGGTTTTTAATTCTAACGAGTGGGGCCCATGATTTGGTAATCTAACATACATTGGTGCTACTGGAAGGATCATGGCCGAGAAATCTTCATAATGAATGGGATTAGCCTAACTTTTCAATTTGTGGCCTACAAACAGAAATTCGCCAGCAGTCCACATTCAAATGAAATAAGTTCAAGGGATTTGTGGCTATCATATTCCAATGTGGGAGTCAATGAAAGATCAATGGTGTTAATTACGGTGGCAGTGGGTCGGTTCAGGCCGGTCGGGGTCAGCCAACGCCCAACGGATTTACTAAATGGGCTCAGAATTCTAACCAAACCCAACCCAACCCAACCCACCTAAAATTCATCAAACCCAATAAGCTCAACTGATCTGACCCAGCTCACAATGACCTAACTGGCCGAATGGGTCAGGCTAAATGGGTAGTGGGTCAGGCTCAAGCTAGAAATGTGACCTGTTTAAGCAAATGCGTCAGTCTTAGATTGTTCCTTACACGTTGGTCATGGTGCATGTATTATATTGTGTCAAAGGATGGGTTGGGCTTGATGAATTTTTAGTGGGTAGGGTCAGGTCAAAGGAAAATGGGCAGTGGGTTGGGTTTGGGCAATCTCTGGCCTTGGGCCGACCCCAACCTGCCCCAAACCCTACCGTTGCCACTCCTACAGTTATACCTAAACCGAAAAACCCGAGTAAATTGTTGGTCGAGGATCCTACAAAATTCCCTTATCCCTAACCTTCAACAATACGTTGTTTTCCTCTCAATCACGCATGTTGTGTGCCTCTCAACATTGTACATTTAAAAAATCTGTTCACAACTTCTTCCCCAGCAATAAAACCACTCTCTTTGAGTGTTCAAATACCTAAGTTCCTGTTGCAATGTGTATATAACCCCTATCCAACCCCAACATTTCTTCTCATTCAATAACCAGCCCAAGCCAAGATTCAAACAAACATGGGAAGTTTAGACGGCCTAGATTGTGTCCCTAAGAGGGCCACCCCAGGGAAGACCACAATCATGGCCCTTGGTAAGGCATTCCCTCACCAGCTGGTGATGCAGGAGTTTCTTGTAGATGGCTACTTCAAGAACACTAAGTGCAATGACCCCGATCTCAAGCAAAAGCTTACGCGCCTCTGTAAGTGAAAAACCAGCTTGCAGATGCATTACAGTATGAATAGCTCACTAATCACCCATTTGTGATAATGTAATCCCGACTGTTGAACTGGTGGGATGGGAGATGTCCCAAAATTCTTTTAGACTCGAAGATCACAACTGTCCACTCTTTTGGCTATTTCTTTGGAAAAAGATGTTATGATCTTTTCTTTTAGATCTTTTAATCCTCTTTGGATATAAAAGAAAACATTTTCCCTTTATTCAACATTTTTAGCTGTTTTGATTGCAACAGAAACAATAAATTCTTCAAAAATGGTTGTTATCTTTTTTTAAAAAAAATGTGTCATTTCTATAGTGCAAAAAATGGTATAACCATTCGCAAATCACCCATTTATAATGGTCTGGTGAGCCTGGCTATTCATATGGTGGAATGGGGAAGAGCCAAAATTCTTTTAGGTTAAAGTCACTATTGTCTACTTTTCTGGATATATCTTTAAAAAGATGTTCTAACTTCTTCTTTTCTTAACTTTGATTAGATACAAGAGAAAATATTTTCTCTTGATTTCACGTTTTTTTGGCTATTTGGATTGCGAAGATAACTATGAATTTTGTAAAATAATTATTATGTTTGTCGATAGTAGTATTTGTCTAATTCAAGATATAGATAACTGTTGTCTAATAAATTAGAGATTTTTATTTTTTATTAAAACGATACTTTTTTTTTCTTCCACCGGACTAGAGTAAAAGAAAAGGTTAATCATTATAGTTGTCTATGTCCACATCGGGGATTCCTTGAATCGAAAGGGGAACGATCCTACAATCTTTGACATTTTTGGCATGCCCCGTTCCGCCATAAGGAGACCTGTTACATGAATGCTCCTAGATCATGGAGCCATGACCATCAACTGGGCACCAAGAGACTACATCTACCTAGCAATGAACTTGGGTTTTTTTTTTTTTTTTTGTTCTTTTGTTTTTGGTGTGCAGGCAAGACTACAACAGTTAAAACAAGGTATGTAGTGATGTCAGAAGAGATTCTGAAGAAGTACCCAGAACTAGCAGTTGAAGGGCTCCCTACTGTAACGCAGCGGCTCGACATATCAAACAAGGCGGTCACACAGATGGCCGTCGAAGCCTCACAAGCTTGCATCAAGAGCTGGGGAAGGCCTGTATCTGACATAACCCACTTAGTCTACATATCTTCAAGTGAAGCCAGGCTGCCAGGAGGCGACCTCTACCTCGCTCGAGGACTGGGGCTCAGCCCTGAGGTTAGTCGTGTCATGCTCTATTTCATGGGCTGCTCGGGGGGCGTTGCAGGGCTGCGTGTCGCCAAGGATATTGCTGAAAACAACCCTGGTAGCCGGGTATTACTAGCGACGTCAGAGACCACCATCGTTGGATTCAAGCCTCCCAGTGCCAGCCGCCCATATGACCTTGTTGGTGCCGCGCTCTTTGGAGATGGTGCTGGAGCCATGATCCTTGGCACTGATGCTATCTTAGGCATCGAGACACCATTCTTCGAGCTGCATTCAGCGATCCAACAATTCTTACCGGACACTGAGAAGACCATTGATGGGAGGCTCACTGAAGAAGGGATCAACTTCAAGTTGGGGAGAGATCTTCCACAGATAATTGAAGATAATATAGAGGGATTCTGTAACAAGTTGATGAAGGAAATTGGGTATGGTGGGGCTGATTATAATAAGCTGTTTTGGGCCGTCCATCCAGGCGGGCCGGCTATCTTGAATAGATTGGAGAAGAGGCTTGATCTGTTGCCAGAGAAGCTAAGTGGAAGTAGGAGGGCTCTCATGGACTATGGGAATGCTAGTAGCAATACCATAGTGTATGTGATGGAGTACATGATGGAGGAGAGCTTTAAGATGAAGGAGAGAGGGGAGAAGGATTCTGACTGGGGTCTGATTCTTGCTTTCGGGCCTGGGATTACCTTTGAGGGGATTCTTGCAAGGAACCTTCTCTGAGAATTCCTCCCCTTGGCTTTCATTGCTACCTAAAATATTCACTCATCCATGCCGTAGATGGCAATAATACATCCACATAATTATATGTTTCTTTGCAATGTCTAGGCATTAGTTTCATTTAATCTCCACATCTTGATTGAATACTAAAGGAATTTAGAAATTTTAGGAGAAATGACAACCGTCATAACCGTCCACTGAATCTTCGTCATCATCAAAACATTGTTCCAATTAATTAGGGTTAACTATATGAATCTTGTTCCATCCATTGAATATGACTCATGTTTTTAAAATGGGATTTTACAATGATAAATAATAGGGGAGTTCTTTGATACTCTTCCTACATGTGATGCTTGACATGCAAACATTTTGAAATAGTACACGTTATTAGTGCATTGATTTGTGCACCTTGTTTGTCAATCACGTGAGTCAATGTGTCATATAGTTGGTTGAGCCCTTAAAAGCTTAAGACCGAACACACGAGAAGACGTGGAGTATCAAGCAGCAAAGAATAGGTATATAAAGCGCTTTAATGACCCTAACCCTTGACCCAAAACAACCAATACCTTTAAATGATTCTAAACTTAATAACCAAATTGCTAGTGATCATCCCTTAGCCTTAGAAGTCCAATTGGAAATAGTATGTTAGCTTAGAAAAGGTGCAAGGTTGCTGTGAAATCGTATACACAAAATAACAGTTTTCGAGTGTTCCTTAATCACATTTATAGGTTGTCAATGGGACTCAATAGAATTAAAGGACCACTTGATCCAATCGAAGATTTAGCCCAACAACCCAATAGATAATTCCTAAATTTTTTTGATAGGATCATTGGATTGTTCGATCCTATCAAATGGCCTTTCAATCAAATCGACAAAGCCGTAAACTAGTTGTTTTAGAACCATTACAAATTAGTTTCTTATAAAAAAGATATTTTGTTCTTGGACAATATAATAGGTTTTTTGTACAATAGAAGCTTAGGAGATTCCCTACTAATATCTCACATTCCTAGCTTTTTAAATCCATGAAATCTAAGTCATCTTCCTTGTGATTCATCACTTGAAAGAGGATCCAACCTTATTGAAGAAGATGAACTTGATTTTTACATTGTTCTAGATATTAGACTTGAACCCATAGTAAAATCCTTATCTAAATCCTCTAGAACACCCATTTAGATTTATCTCATAGAAATTATAATATTCACATGTGTTGTAGGAGATTCACCTAACTCCTATCACCTTGGTCACCTCAATGGAGCACCACATGTAAAGTATTTGATCTTGGAGTTAAAGCATTGGAAAAGCATCAGCATTAACGATCGAGGAAGAAAAATGGAAGCTGATCGAAGCACGAGAGAGCATCAATCAAGCAATTCGAGACCACACGTCAAAAGGGCTCAATTCAACAAGTGTTAATTAGTGAGTTCATATTTTCTTTCCGTGTGTAAAATTGAGGGTAAGAGTTTATAACCCAAACTCGATAAGTTCTTGTGTAAGATCGAATTCACCGGATATGGGGTGTATACATGTTAGTCTCCGTAAAAGCCTTCGATGAGAGTAAACGAATATCCTTAGACTAGGACCGAGTTATTGGTTAGCCGATAGAAAACTAACTAAAATCTCTTACGAGAGCCTCTGGTGAGAGTGTTCTTTGTATAGAATCGTGGTCCTTGTATAGGGTTGTCAAAGTTAGAGGTGAACCTAATTTAAAACTTTTGATAATAAAATCTGGTACATTTAAAAAGAGCGCATCCACCGGTAGTGAAGTAGGGAAACCTATCAACTATACATGCTTGTGTTTGAGATTGTCATTTGAGAACTTTTTAAATTATGCTTATATAATTGCTTAGTTGAATTATACATGTGCATAATTAAATGAATGCTATGATTAGAATAGTTTGCACATCTCACACACACATACATTATCAATTATAAATTAGTTACTTGATTGATATATTTATTATAGTATATGTGATTGGAACATTTATTATCTTGTAAGCCTTGCCTTAAATAGTTTAAATTGACACATTAGTTTAAGTAAGCAATTATATGTTAAAATGTATAAATTTTATTTGGTCATAATCCCTCCCCTTGTAAGACATAGTCACTATTTTATAGAAGTTTCTGCATGTCATGATATACTATTCCGCACAATTTCATACATGGCATATATTAAGTCAAATTAAAACAATTATTGAATTGTATAAATCAACTATCACTATATTGCGATATTTAAAAAAAAAAAAAACTAGTTGAACAACCTTGTTATGGTAAAATAAATAAGATCCCCATAAGATAGCGCACTTAATTTGAATGGTTTTGAATGGTTTAGTTTGAATTATTAATTGTATGCCAAGTATATTTCTAAGTGCCTGCGCATCATGTTGAGGTGTGGAGCCTTATCTGAACCATGCTGCTCGACCAATCGAGGGTTCGCTCGACTCAAAGTCTAACGTGTGATGTTTAATTTTCTTAGTCCATGGTGCTCAACCAGTCGAGGCCCATGCTTGACCGGTCAAGTGGCCCACTCGACCGATCGAGGACCTTTCTCGACTAGTCAAGGTTATGCAGATTTTGCACAGATTTGGTGTGGAGTATGTAAATTTGATGCGGTTTTCACAATGCAAAAGGAAGTTGCTTAAACTATAAATAGGGGTTCTTAGAGCTTTTCTAAGGTATTCTAAGGTGTATGCAAAGAATTTTTTTCTATACATCCAAGGGAAAAAGGTTAGTATATTACTTGTAATTCTATTTTCTTCATAATAGAAGTTTGCACCCGTGATTTTTTACCCTTGTTGGAGTTTTTCCACGTATATTTTGTCTTGTGGTTTGTTTGGTATACTTTAATTCTATCTCTATATTATATTTTTTATTGTTTATCGTTTGTGGGTGAGACCGAAGATTGGATCTCGGTTCACTTGCGTTGTTGGTATATTGCGTTGTTGGTATACAGCACAACACATTATTCATCACCCTGCCAGATTGAAGTTTTTCTCTAAATATTATTGTCCAATAATCTAACACTGTTGTCAGTACTCATTAATGATATTTGAAATGCATAGAAATAACAATACAGACCACTAGATTCATGATTGTTGGGAGGGAAAATAGTAAATCAGATAGATAGACTTATGGAATGAACCAACTCTACTTAAACGGCACAGGCCCCTCGACACCCAAGCCCTAAAGGGCATCTATGTCTAGAAATAGGGTGACCTCCCAGAGGAATGGTGTAACTGTAAAGATGCTCAAAGAGGAGGGAACCGTAAGTCTACTCAAATGGCCAATTGCCAACCTAACCCATAGGTCGGACATAGCTAGGCGATAGGTCGACCATAAACGGATCTTAAATTGGCTATATGTTGACCACAAGTCAGCTATAGTCCAATTGAAGCTTGACCAGAGTTCGATCATAGCTCAACCAAAGCTCAGTTATAGGTCGAGATGACCTCCAAGAGAAGGCATATACTGGTTCCATAGAGAACTCGGTAAACGACCTATCTTTGAACTAATAATCTGAAAATCCTTCTAACGGCCCGAGGATCTCTCCCAAGATCTTCGAAGGATCAGATCGGATCCTGAGAACATCGGGATCTGATAAGGATCCTCAACAGAATTCTAAACAGGATTCATCTCCGGTATATCAAGAAAGACTCCCTGCCACATACGTCTTCCCTCTCCTACAAATAGAGATATTCTCAGCCACATACGTAAGCTAGTACGCATCTAAACCTTAACACTCAACAGGTGACTCTTTTCCTAAGAGATCCTACCCATCTAAAGACCCCGGAGATATGACTTAAGCATCGGAGGATCTCTTGTACAAGCCAAGGTCTCCTTTGTCTTTTGTTCCTTTCTATGCAAGTTCGAACCAGTTAGCTAGGGAGGGTCTGCCGGAAAATTGCATCAACAATGATCACGGAATGTTGGGGGAGAATGAAACCTGGGTGTTGGGTCCCACATAATTTGCAAACCATCATTTCTCAATGAAATTTGATGAACAAATGAGAGAGACACAAGAGTCTGAGACAGTTATTTCTCACCTTCTGAAAATCAACAGGGGAATCTCAAATGCAGCCCGAGGGAGGGAGATACAGTCAGATAATTGGAAAAAGATGTCGTCGGAATTTGACCGGCAGATTAGAAAAGGCAGATTGGAGTGAAAGAACGTGAATTAGAAAGAAATCATGAGAAGATGTTATTTGGGGGAGAAGTTGTTTTCTCTTTTTAAAGATTTGAATTGGGTTCCAACGGTAATATTAATTTTAAAACGGTCGAGTCTAGGGATAGCTTACTGCCGTTTTTCAAGTTTTAGTGGGTGTCCCAAGACGCCCAACCGTTTTTCAGGTTACTGGGTGTCCCATCCCCCCATAGACTTGGGGTACATGTCTGGAAATTCGGATAGTACAATTTGTGGACCCCACTGTAGATGGATCATATCCTGAGAAATCTTCAACCATCTGAATTTTCCAGTGATAATTGGAACTTTTGCCAGATTTTATCTTACCCGTCCGTAGCATCCTTCGATCCACTTGATTTAAAGGATAAATGCTACATCCTCATCAGTACTAGTACAATTTGAACGCTCTAGATTGATTTTAATGTATACCATGTGTCCGATGGATGAGACACCACGACTTAAAAACTAGTAATGACCTATATATCGCTAATTCCGCCTACTAATGGTGAACTTAGAAAATCGGGGTGAACCATCAAAGTAGTCTTGTATAATAATAATAATAATTAATAAATAAATTAACAAAAGACTTGTAGGATGTTTCAGTGATGGAGAGTTTATGCACATGGTCCTTTGCCATGAGGCCCACCAAATAAACAGTCGGCATCATGGAATATTGGAACCCTGGCCCCCGCTTGATTAGTGGAGTGTGTAAGCTGATTATAGGCCCGTTGAGATTTCCCTTCTGACCGTCCATCTTCCTCACACTAGTGTGGTCCACATGATTTGTGATCACTGTACCAGGTGAAGCTGATATGTAGATGCTGATCATCGATCTTCCTCAACTGACGTGTGGTCCCAAGTACATGCAATGTGGAAATGGCCCATGGATACCAATCCACTTATAAGGGGGATGCGTTGATTATTTTCCCAAGGCTGTTTCCTCTGTAACAGTTCATTTTTAGACGTAGTAGTAGTTGAGGCTCCACATGGACATGTGCCATTATGATATTTGCCAATTCACTAATTAGATTAGATGAGGTAGCATTCTTACAACCTGTCTTTCATTAATTAGGACCCTATTTGATAGAGACTTAAAAATGAGTTAATTTCATTTTAGTTAACAATGTTTCATGGAATCAAGCGCCGTGTGATGTGGGTGTGTTAGATAGAGAGAGAGAGAGATGCTCCAGTGCTATCAGAACACAAATTTTATGGGCTATTATGTAAACATCAACTCCGATCTGACAAATATGAACCATTTGATGAATAGTTATTTAATATGGACGGTGGATATAATTTACGATGAAGGTCTAATTAATCAACAATTTGATACATTTACATGTTAAGGCCTATCATGGATTGTTTACTATTCTAAGGAATCACTTTCATCAGGTAATCGTAACCATACCATGGCTGTGGAAAATAAGGCTAAATCGAAGACGGATTCGAACATAGCAAGATTTTTGTAGAATACCTATCAAATGCGTTCTGGACTTGAGAGTAGTGTGTGTGTGTGTATGTAGAGAGAGAGAGAGAGATCACATGCACACGAACTCATGAGAACTTTTTCAGAACTCATTGCACGTTACATGAGCTCAAACTCTGAACCGTCCATGTGATGCAGCACCCCATGAAACCCCTAGGGCCTGACTTTTACTCTGATCCAAACTTCGGTAGGCCATAGAAAAATGAAACAGTTTCCTCCTCCCAATTGCAAAGGGTGAGATGATCAATTCATGCATCTATTCCTTCATCACTACTGGCCCGAAAAGGGATGGAAAGTTCGAATCACGCTTCGATCGGCAAGAGATTGTGATCAGGTGCTGAGGTCTTAGTCAAATCTATCTCTTCCAGGAGAGAAGTACTCTTGACAAGGTCGAAGAGATTCTTTCTTTCCAGGCAAGTCAGGTAGGCGAGTATGGGTGGTTGTGGTCAAAGTGAATGTCTTGTTTCGTTTAGCAGCTTTGGCTCTTCGGCACCAAAGTGAACTCTCTCTCACGAGGGCAACTGGTCATAAAAATCCAATCTCCATGGTAGCTAAGGCAAGTGGTAGAGAATCAACTCTTTTTGGATTTCCTTCCATGATTTGTCTTTCTTTTGCCATGGCCCACCAAAGCTTTGGATAAGGCTAAAAGTTGGGCCCCAGGGGTTTCATGGGGTGCTGCATCACATGGACGATTCAGATTTTGGGCCCACATTACACATGGTGTGTTCTGAAAAAGTTTTCATGAGTTCTCGTTGAGCATTCGTTTTATATATAGTGAGAGTGATGCTCACCTGCACACCTTTGTAGACTGTCACGGGCCTCTAATCCGAACGGTCTATGCGATTCAGCAATCCCATGAAACCCCGTGGACCAATTTTCGCCCTGATCTTAAAACTCTGTTGGGCAATAGCAAAAAAAGATGCAAATCAAGGAGGAAAATATTTTCCTTTAGTGTAGCCCACTAAAGTTTTGGATCAAAATAAAGATGGGCCCTGGGGTTTTAATGGAGTGCTGCATCATGTTGTTCAGATTTTAGATTCATATCACATGTGGTGAGTTCTCAAAAAGTTCTCACAAGCACTAGGCTGAGAATTTGCATGTGTGTGTGTGTGTGCAAGAGAGACAGTAATGTTCATGCACAACTAGTTGGACCGTCCAACTAGTTGCCTATTTAAGTGCTAATTGATGCTAATAAATAACGCCCATGGGAATGTTATTTTGAAGAGGAAAAGAGTTGTCATCTTGGGTGGGCCCACCATAGAATTAATGAGAAATCCACTCCAACCATTAGGTGAGTCACACCATATTAGACCTAAAGACCGGAAAAAAGCCTCATCCATAGTTTAGGTGTACTACACAATTGGAAATAGTGTACAATGAAAGCTTGCCCTCCAAACGGTTTCCCTTGGTATAACCTAGTTGAATCACATATGGGCCTAATATTTGGGCATCAAGACTAATGTTTGATGTGGTATCTAATGGTTGGAGTGAATTTCGCATAATCATCATGGCATAGGCCCTATAAAAATTAAGCATGGACGTCCCTCTCCAAATTATTTTCCTTGGTATAACTCACTTGAATCACGAATCTGTGTTGAGGGTCAAATACTGCATATTATCCCTCATTTACATCTTGATTTTATGAACATGATAATGCTTAATGTTCTATTTTACTCGTATTTGTGTTACAAGGTGAATGTTAGAGCATATATTGAAAAGGATGCTAAAAGCATGGATTTGATACTCAAGAATCACCAAGGCAAGGGATATATCTTAAAAGACCAAGATTGAAGAATTCATATGTCAAAGATCTAAGAAAATTAAGTGAGAAATGAAGAGAATCAAAGATTTGAAGTGAAGAAAAGAAATCCTTAAATCGTCCTGAAAAAGTATATTCTAAAACTCTGGGTCATTTTGTTAAATTGCGCACAGTGAAGTCTATTTTGAAAAACTATGCACAGTGAAGTCTATTTTAACAAACTACATAAATTTGAGGCGGTTTCTAGAGTTTTCCAACTAGGTGCAAAAGTTGGAGTTTCACAACTATAAATAGGACCTCCTAAGATGTTCCTAGGCATCTTATGGAGTTTAAGGAGTGGAACACAAGGATGGAGAAGCCGTCATCAAGAGTTTTTCTTCCTCTTCCTTAATTGTTTTCATGTTTTTTCTTAAGAGACTTTTAGTCCAATCATGTCTATGGTTGGCTAAACTTCTTAGCTAGAGCTAAGAGGTGAAGTTTGTAGCATGATGGGATGTTTCTATTGCTTTGATTAATGTTTATGTTGAATTCTCTTTGATTCTAGTTTGATATTTAAGGAATACTTTCAGTTCTTAATGGTTTATTGTGACTCAAATTACAATAGATCTACAATAGCTTTGAGTATCTTCTTTTCATGTATTGAGATTGTGAAGTTAGTAAATCCTATTGTTCACCATCGTCCCTTGGGCATGGTTGAGTGATGGAATCTCTTCTATCCCTCATAATTCTCCTATGTTTGATTGTGGAATTGATATATCCTATTGTTTGTCATTGTCTCCTAGACATGACTAGGTGATGGAATCACTTCCGATTCTCACAACTCTTATCCGTTGAGAATTAGGTCAAAGGAAATTCAAATTAGGTTTTATTAAGATATCTTCCAATTAGATAGGATAGGACTCCGATTTCAGTTGTGTCCTTAAATCAAGTATTAGATCTCCCTGATTGCTACAAGTGGATCCTTGGAAACCTTAGTTTTCACCTTTAAATTCTTAAGTTTCTAATTAAAACTTTCACAATTACTCTTTTTAATTCCAGATTTACATTTACATCTTCTTCTAGTTCTACTTCTAGTTGCTTTCAGAATACTCACAAGATTAGTCCTTATGGATTCGACCTCGGTCTCACCAAGATTATTACTCAATAACTCAATCATGACACTACACTTGGGGTTGTGAACAATTAGCTTGACTTTTTAGCTCTTGGACCATCATGGGACTATACATGTAATGATCGGAGTGGATCACACATACATATCAGTATATATCCAATAAAAAATAAAGGGTAAGTGTACATCCGGCATCCATAAGTTCATCCCTAAGTTCTCGTAAAAGTGATACGGTTCTAAGAGAAATAACCATTTAGTTTAATCGGTTGGGCTATAAGCTACTGTTTATCGTATGATAACTTTTAAAGCATTAAGTGCTTATAGAATCCAACCCTTCCAACAGTTTAGCCCCAACATAGGATCATTCATTACTGTTCAGGAAAAAATCTACAAGTCCATAAATCGGCTTATGGAATGGACTAACTCTACTGAACCAGCACAGACCCAATAGAACCCGAGCCTGATAAGGCATCTACGTCCGGAAACAGATCGACCTTCAAGGAGGCCAATGAAACAGTAAGGACACTCAAAGAGCATACCTACAAGCCCACTCGAATGGTTGAATACCGACCTAAATCATAGGTCGACCATGGGTCGATTACGAATCGACTATAAATTAGCCCCAGGTCAGTTATGGATCGATCCTAGATCAACCATAGCCCAGCCATAGCTAGATCGAAGACCGACTGTAGATCGATCATAGATCGACCATAGATCAGGTACTAGAAAATCATGGCAAGGCCATACTACAAATCATAAGTCAGTGATGCCTCTGACAGGATCAAGAACCATTGGCACCCAGCTGAAGAGGACGCAGATCCTCCGACCCAACCAACAGTCAAAGATGGTGAATGATGATCTATCGAATAGATCAGTATTTCCCATTCCCGACTCATCACCCATCTGTGGGAGCCAACCTAAAACTGAGCCACAAATTCGGAGAATCTCCTAACATCCCGACGATCTCTCTCAAGATCTTCGGAAGATAAGATCGGATCCCAATAATCTCAGAAGCCAGTAATCTCGTAAAGATCCCGAATCACGATGGATCTCCAAGATATCAAGAAAGAATCCTTATACGATCACACTCATTCCCTTTATATATATATATATATATATATATATATAGAGAGAGAGAGAGAGAGAGAGAGAGAGAGAAAGAGAGAGAGAGAGGGGGGGGGGGGGGGGGGGGGTATTTCCAGCCATTAAAGGTACATTCACCGATATCCTAATACCCGACTGGTGTCTCTTTTCAGGAGACCCTACCCTACAACTAAAGACCTCGATCCTAACTTAGGCAATGGAGAGTCCCATTCCCTAGCCAGGGCCCCTTTTGTATCTCTTTTTCATCTCTACAAGTTCAAGGAGGTCTACTGTGGAGGGTCAGCCGAAAAACTGCACCAATAGTTTGGCACCTTCTGTGGGAATGGCGTCTTAAAGTTGTCCCAACTCTATCAGCGAACACCTCTATTCTGTAATGGCCAAGGGAAAGATGAAAGCCCAATCCCCTCCGGTGGTAATTCCGATCACGACTTTGCCTACACTTGAACATGCCCCACAATCCGTGGGACGACCTAAACAAAAGGAGAGCCACTAGGGCTCCCTGCAGCATCAGGCCACTTCTGGTTCAAGCAGGCGCGGTCAGCAAACTTGTGGGAAGAATGACCCACGTAACGCCCTCGAAAGGGAGGTCGGAGATATGAGGGCTGACCTAAGCTACTTGAAGCATATGTTAGAACAGATGCATGCCGGCCCTCAACTGATCCATTAGTGTGTTCAAGGGTCTGATCAAAGGGAAGGTCAATCGAGTTATGTTCGACCATATACCAACCCTCCTTGGCCCTCTAACGCACAAGCCGCCCCTCAACTGAGCCATCAACGTAACCCTATAGGGCCTATCACATCTCATGTTTCTGGAACCGTTTCACTACCTGCTTCTGACCTACATCACAAAAATAGATCGGAGAAGGCATAGCCGAGCCCCAATCAAAGAGTCTGTGAAAATAGATTGAGGATATGAAGCAGACCTACCAAGCCAATGTAAACATGGTAGAGGAATCCGAGTCCCCGTTTACTGCTGACATAATGCGAGCACGGCTCCAAGATAGGTTTCGACTACCTCAGATCACGCCCTTCACAAGGAACACCAACCCGACAAAGCACATGGAGTCGTTATGGATCTACATGGAGTTCCACGATGCATCAGATGCGATCATGTGTCGAGCCTTCTCCTTAACTCTGGCCGACGCCGCTCGGATATGGTTTAAACAATTGAAGTCGAGGTCCATTAGTTCGTTCTCTAAGCTCAGCCAAGCCTTCATCATGAACTTCATTGGAGGGAAGAAGATACTCAAGGCACCTGCCCATCTTCTTCAAGTAATCCAAAAAGAAGGCGAGCTTCTGAAGGACTATATTAAGCGCTTCAATCTGGAAGCCTTGAAAGTCCAAAAGCACTCGGACGAAGTCACCCTAAATGATATCATGAGCAGGCTAAGGGACAAACCATTCCTCTTCTCTCTAGACAAGAACCCCCCGGCCACGAAGGCTGAGTTCTTGAACCTATCGCAAAAATATACTAATGCCAAGGAATCCTGGATCTTACAGGATGCCGCTAAAAGCAAAAATTCACTGGCTAACGAGCAGTCGAAGGCCGAGCCCAGTTCAACCAACAAGAACAGAAAGGATGACTGTAGGTCGAACAAACAGCCTGACCATAAGTTCAAAACTTACACCCCTCTCAACAAAACTATAAAGCAAGTTCTAATGGAAATAAAGGACAAATGTCTCCTTCATTGGCCGAACAAACTAAGGGGTAATCCCGATAGGAGGAGCAAGAGCAAATACTGCTGCTTTCATCAAGATCACGGCCATAACACGAGTGATTGCTTCGATCTCAAGCAAGAAATTGAGAAATTCATTCTAGATGGTCATCTCGGAGAATACGTGAGCCATGGGAAAAATCGGATCATTGCAAGAGAGAAGCAACCGATCGATAATCAGCCAACTGGAAAGATTCGTACCATCTTCGGCGGTCATAGAGGTGGGGGTGACTCGAATAATGCTTAGAAGATACATGCCAAGAGCTTTAGTCATCTTGAGGAAGAGATCTTGCTCCTAGGAAGACCTTCAAAAGAAAAGAAGATGGAAAACTATAGCCTGACCTTCACCGTGGAAGACGCCCAAAGGGTTCATCACCCTCACAATGACGTTTTGGCAGTCACTTTAACCATAGCCAATCAAAGGGTATTCCAGATCCTTGCCGACACAGGATCGTTGGTAGATGTACTCTTCCCCAAAGCTTTCGACAAGATGGGAGTTGGTCGATCCTTGCTCCGGCCCATAAAAACTCCACTGATCAACTTTTTAGGTGGATATGTCACATCCGAAGAAGTTATCCAGCTCCCTCTCTCAACCGGGGACGAGCAAAATCAGACCACTGTAATGGTCAACTTCCTTGTGGTCAACCAACCGTCTGTTTACAATACCATTCTCGGACGACCATCTCTGTACCTCCTGCAAGCAATGGTATCAACCTACCACCTGACTCTGAAATTCTCAACCAAGCAAAGTGTGGGAATTGTCAAGGGCGACCAACACGACACTCAGTAGTGCTACGCAATGGCACTAAGAACTCCGCACGAAACAATGGCGATCGAGTCCTTGGATCCGCTCGAGGAATCTCAGGAAAGGGGTCAACCCATGGAAGACCACATTCTGATCCCATTGGATGAGTCCGACCCATCTAGGACTATCCAGATTGGGTCGTCCTTAACATCACCATTGCGAGATAGGTTGGTATACCTCCTCCAACGCTATGCCAAGCTTGGTCCTACGAGGACATGCCGGGCATCAATCTCGCCATCATTATGCACCAATTGAACATCAACCCATCCTATCGACCAATTCAATAGAAGCAATGTGCTCTCGGACCAAAAAGATATGTTGTGATTGAAGAAGAGGTCGGCAAGCTCCTCAAAGCCGAGTTCATCGAAGAAGTCTACTACCCAGACTAGGTGGTCAACATCATGCTGGTCAAGAAAGCTAATGGGAAATGATGAGTCTAAATGGACTACACAGACCTGAACAAAGCCTACCCTAAGGATAGCTTCCCTCTTCTCAGGATCGATCAGTTAGTTGACAGTACAGCGGGACATGAACTACTTAGCTTCATAAATGCATACTTGGGATACAATCAAATTGTAATGCACCCAACTGATAAATCTAAAACTACCTTTGTCATCGACAAAGGTCTTTATTGTTACCATGTGATGCCCTTTGGTTTGAAAAATGTAGGAGCGACCTACCAACGGTTAGTCAACAAGATGTTCGCCCACTAAATAGGGTGAACTATGGAGGTCTACATCGACGATATGCTTGTTAAGAGTATCAGAGCTACAAACCATATAGCCGACCTAGAGGAGATGTTCCTCATCCTTTGCAAATACCGAATGAAACTAGATCTAAGAAAATGCGCTTTTGGCGTTAATTCGGGTAAGTTCCTCGATTTTCTAGACGGCCAACGAGGGATTGAAGCAAATTTCTAAAAAATTAAGGCCCTCCTCAACATGCAGTCTCCAAAGACGATCAAAGACATATAGAGGCTAACTGGAAGAATAGCTGCTCTCAACCGCTTAGTGTTCTGAGCTACGGACAAGTGTCTCCCCTTCTTCAAATATTTGAAGGGGAGACAGATAGTAGACTGGACTGAAGAGTGTGAGGCAGCTTTTCAACAACTCAAGCAATACCTAGAATCACCGCCCTTGCTCTCTAAACCCAAGCTGAGAGAATCTTTGTTGCTATACCTGGCAGTATCCGACGCAGCAGTCAGCTCGACGTTATTAGAGAGCATGAGGGAAAGCAATTCCCAGTCTATTACATTAGCAAAGCTTCACTCCCTATAAAGACAAGATATCCAACCTTGGAAAAGTTAGCCCTAGCTTTGGTCATTTCTTCCCGACGCCTACGGCCATATTTCTAAGCCCACTCAATCACTCTTCTAACTGATCAACCGTTGCGTTAAGTCCTGCAAAAGCATGAAGCCTCGGGTCAACTAACTAAGTGGTCGATCGAGTTAAGCGAATTTGACATTAAATACCAGCCATGGGCTGTAATCAAAGATCAAGCGGTGGCCGACTTCATTGTCAGGCTCACATAGCCACCAGAGCAAGAGCCGACCAATGTCTGACAGACCGCCAAACTACCTAGCCTAAAGCAAGAGTCGATCAATGTTCGACCCATGACTGACCTACCTGGGTTAGAGGTCGCTCTAAAGAGGTCAGCAGACCAACAAATCATCGAATCGTCTGACTCCCAGGTTTTTTCCTACCCACCCAAGGGGACGTTCTACGTTGACGACTCATCCACTTATAAGACAAGCGGGGTTGGGGTAATCCTAGAGACTCCTGACCATACGTGCATGCAATATGCCTAGAGATTTGGATTTCAAGCCTCTAACAATACGGTGGAATACGAGGCCTTACTCGTCGGACTCAAACTACCAGCAAATGTGGGGGCTCGACATCTCAAGGTCTTCATCGACTCACAATTGGTCGCAAATCAAATAACTAACGTCTACCAAGCTAATAAAGAGCCTCTGAAAGCCTACCTCTGAAAATCCAAAGAATTGATTGAGAGCTTCTAGAAATGCAGCGGCCACTTAATTCCATAGGTTGAGAATTCCAAAGCCAATGTGTTGGCAAAGCTCGCTACAGTAGACAAGGATGAAATCCTAAGATCCATCCCTGATCAAATTCCTGGCCAAGCCAAGCATCATTAAAACCGACCTCGCGACCATTCTTCTAATTAGCTCGGAACCAACCTGGATGGACCCGATCATCCAATACCTCGAAAATGGTGAGCTACCTAAGGATAGGATAAAAGCGTGATGAATGAAAATCAAAGCTGCCCGGTATACTATACTCAACGGCGTACTCTACAAGAAAGGATTTTACCTTCCTTACCTGAGGTACGTTCAACTATAAGAAGCAGAATACGTCTTGAGAAAAATCCATGAAGGAATCTACAAAAAATATTCTGAAGGACGATCGCTAGCGCACAAGGTCATTCGACAAGGTTACTATTGGTCGACCATCCAACATGATGCACGAAAGCTCGTCCAGAGGTGTGACAAATGTCAAAAATTCACAAATATCCCTTAGCAGCCGACAGAAGAGCTCACCCCGATGGTCAGGCCATGGTCATTCGCTCAGTGGGGGATCGACATTATCGGCCTACTCCCCATGGGGAAAGGTCAAACCAAGTTCGTCGTAGTAGTCATCAACTATTTCACCAAGTTGATAGATGTGGAACCATTAGCAAAGATAATCGAGCAAAGGATCACAAACTTCGTTTGAAAGAATATCATCTGCAGATTTGGGATCCCTCGGACTATCGTCTCTGATAATGAGAAGCAATTCGATAACAAACAATATCAAGAGATATGCAAAAACCTTAGAATTCTCATCGTATACTTGTCACCACGACATCCACAAGTGAATAAGCAGGTCAAGGCAATCAACAAGATCATCAAACACCATCTTCTGACTAAGCTCGAGAATGCTAAAGGAGCATTGGCTGAAGAACTCCCTAAAGTCCACTGGGCATATTGGACGACTGTCAGAACAGTTACAGGGGAGACCCCTTTCTCTCCGGCCTATGGAACAAAGGCAGTCACCCCCATAGAGATCAAACTACCTACAATCCGAACGAACTCATTCGACGAATTAGCAAACACCGAGCTCATGGCCCTCAGTCTCGACCTCCTCAAGGAACAGAGGGAACGAGCTCGAATTCGAACTGTTGTTCGTTAGCAACTAGTATCGCGTTTCTATAATGCTTAAGTCAAGGTTAAAAGGTTTTGAGTCAGAGATTTAGTCCTTCAAAAGGGGTTCTAGAATACTAAGGAGATAGGATCAGAAATTGGGTCCGAACTGGGAAGGACCCTACATGGTATCAAGCACAACCCGACCTGGTTCGAGGTTAGATTAATAAAGCTCTGCTACATTTTTCAACTAAGATCTAACCAAGATCCGACTAAGATTGACCAATATTAGTCCAAGATCCAACCAGGATCTAACCAAGATCTAACCATTATCCCATTAATGTCTGATCTATCCGGCTAAGGCAAATTTGATAAAATCCTGATCAACGATAGAATTAATGCTTGCGCCACGGCTCGGGCTCAGTCCAACCTACTCGTGTAAAGACTAAGGAAAGTGTTTCAATCACTCGACACAAACACAGAGTTCAAAAAGGGATATTTTTATTAATGTCTAATAAGCGTGATTACATCGGTTCACATTCCCAAAAAATTACACATATCAATCTACAAATAATTTGAGCTGAAAAGGGCATAAGTGAGCAGCGCTTGAAGTGCTTGAAGCTGAAAAATAGAAAGGTAGAACAAGGAGAAAAAAATATTACTTTGCAAAAGAAGTCGAGCCTCAAGCCTGAGAAGGTTGCTCGGGAGTCTCCTCAAGAACTGTCCCGGGAGCCGCTTCATTGCCCGACCCATTAGAGCTCAACTCCGCCTCATTGAACGCAAAGAAATCAAGCTCTGGGAATGTCGCCTTCATCGCCTTAGCGCACTCAGCGTAACTTTGGCAATAGACACTGTCCCTCTCGTCTAGGAACCCCTGAGATGACTTGTACTCCTGGATAGCCTCCTTCTGATCTAGAACAATTACAACCTTCGTCTCCTTCGTGAGCTTCTCCAGCCTTGCGTCAGTCTCAATGCACCGAGCGTGGCACTCATCGCACCAAACCTTCACCTCCACCAGTCGCATAACTACCTCGGCCTTCTCAACGGAAGACACTTCAAGAGCCGTCTTCGCAGCTCCTAGCTCAGCTTCAACAGTCGAAACCTGAGCCTTTAATTGAGCTGTCGCATGCTCGGCCTCTTCCACCCAATCAAGCATCTGAGTAAACTCGACGCGCACCTTCAACATGCACGGGGCAAACTATAGAGAAAAGAAAGAAGGGTGAAGACGAGCTATTAAGAATCAGAGTCAAAGCAAGCTTTGGACGAAGAACTTACCCCAAGAAGGTTGTTTGTCACATGCGTGAGGGTTGTCTCCATGGGAGAGTCAAACAAGGTGACAAACTCCACCTCAGATGTATGACGATCTGCCCAACGGAGGATATCCTCCATAAACTGACGAAGGTTACTCCATTGCCTCTCTTCATCCTCCTCCCTTCCTGAAGATCGGACCTTAGCAGGAAGCTCGGAAGCCCCTCGGATCTCAGCGGGGGCGACATTTTCTAGAACGACTGTTCCCACCGCCCTAGAGGAGGGCTCTACCTTCATGCCCTCTCCCTCGACTTCATGGATGATTAGGCAAGAGGGGCTGACCTTCTCCTTAACCCTCGAGGAGGTCTTTTGCTTCTTCTTCTTCGGCGTCACCAACTCGTCTGGAAGAGGCGCACGAACCTTAGAAGGAGGACAGATAAGGGGTCGAGCTTCAACCATCTCTGCATCAACACAAGCGAACAGTATGTCAAAAAAATTCTCTAAAAAAATTTTAAGTTCTAAAGCTCAGCTAAAGATCTTACCCAAGGTCATACCTGTGAGCACTAAGTCCAAGCCCAACTTGAGGAGTAACTCAGGCTGAAGAAGTATCCTCCAAGACTTCTTCTTTTCGTCAAGGGCCTACAAGTCCCTGATCCGAGCTAGCGTTCTGCTACCGAGCAAAGGAGGATGCTTGGGAAGAACTACAATGGGAAAAATATGTGTACATAATTAAATGTCGGTGAAAACCGATCAACTCAAAATAGATAGTTGATACAACAAAATACTAACTTGGGTCGGCAAAAGCTCAGGGAACCAGGGCCCGAGAATCTAGCTCGGCCGTCTCACAGCACCCTGAGGCCCAGAACCATTTATCCCTCCAATTTTTATTGGAGGACAGAGGGTTGGTTATAAAGGCCCCGCCAGTGCTTCGCCAAGTGGAAAGATAATACCAACCGAGTTGTAGCCTGGTCGGCTTTATCTGGTACAGATGAAAGAACTCGTCCATGGAGAGCTCGAGCTGATATAGCTCGACCTACAAGAGTGCACAGCCGAGCAAGGCCCTCCATCCGTTCGGATTAATCTGCCCCAGAGCCAAACCCAGCGGGCTAAAAGACATCGAACTACACTTTGAAGAGAGAGTCGAAGGCCGTACTGAAGGGCGACCTGGAAGATCATGACAGCCCCCTCAGGAGGTCGGTCAGGAAGCTCATCCGTCAAAGAGATTCGAAGAATCACAGACTCAGGAACATGATACCCAAGCCTGATCCGAGCCAGGTCCTCCTCAATCAGGGTCAAGGGTATGGGACCCCTCAGACCCTCTTCATCATCCAGCTCTTCCAGGTCTACTTCATCGAAAGGGTCATACCCAGTAGCCACCTGCTCCATTTCCAAAGACACAGTAGGTGCCCTAAACATAGGCGTCGGCCTCTACTCAGGAGACAGACTTAATGCTCTAGCCACCGGCGTCAGCCTTTGTGACGGGGACCTCACCAACACCCTCGACAATGACAACCGGAAGTCCGCGTCCGCCATCATCACCAGCGGCGACGGTGGGTTCGACATTACCCTGAGGCGACTACTCGCCGCAGTCACCGCCGGAGGCCCCCTCCCGTGAGCTCAAAGAACCTGACATGTTAAAGCAATGCGGAAAGATAAAAGGAGGGGGGAAAATGGGGCTCACTGGCGAGATTGGACAGAGCTCCGGCCTAGTTGCAAACGGTGGATGCCGAAAATCACCTGATGAAAATGGGAGAAGACGAAAGAAGAAGAAAAGTAGAAATGCAAACAAGAAAGGCCCTAAGGGTTAGGGCTTTCCTTATATAGCAGTGTCACGTGGTCTTCATTAAAGACACCCATCAATGCTACTCCATATGACGCCCCTTCAACTACCCCAACTCGACACGTGGCGCGAACCCATGCGCTACTCAACCCCAATATTAAGTATGATGTCACGCGTCACGACCTCGTTAGTCCATCATCGAAAAGACAGCTTAGCGCCCCACATGACCTCGAGCCACGAAACGACACATCATGATTACGGACTGACACATTTTGACTACCATGTTGGCCGCCATACTTGGCATTTATGGCAGTACAATTCGACCTAGTCCACATAACCTGACCTAACCATAACCAGCCAACTTTCTGAACCTTTGCAGGTCAGTTCAAAAAGCAAGGGGGCTCACTGTTGGGGGAAAAATCTACAAGTCCATAAATCAGCTTATGGAATGGACCAACTCTACCGAACCAGCACGAACCTAATAAAACCCGAGCTTGATAAGGCGTCTACGTCCGAAAATAGATCAACCTTCAAGGAGGTCGATGAAACTGTAAGGGCACTCAAAGAGCATACCTACAAGCCTTCTTAAATGGCTGAATACCTACCTAAATCATAGGTCGACCATGGGTCGGTGTAACATCCCGAAAATCGGGGGTCGAGTAAAAACTCAACTCCCGAGTTCCAAAACATCACTTATGCAACATAGATAATGATGAATGCATGTTGTCTGTAGAATGGCATTAAACAAGATTGGGACTAAGCCAAAACAACATATCATACTCCAAAGACAGTTAAATTAGCAAGCGGAAGAATGTGATAGATATATAAAATATATAAATGATTGTAAGTCACCAGAGTGTGAACATGTTACCAGGTTAACTAAATACATGTATACTCCAAAATAGGAAGAAAAGAATATACATGGGTGTGAAAATAAAAGGTAAAATACCAAGTGTATTGGCATCTAATCAGTAACCCTGTAAACCCGTCGATCAGAACCTACATACAGGAGGGATCCTCCTCATCATCACCAAGTCCGGCTCTGCTTCGCAAGCATCGCCATCATTTGAAACTCAAATAGGAACTGGTTGGTGTCTACAACACCGTCGCATAACATAGGAGTGAGTAGCTAACTCAATGGAATCATAGAGCAAGGGTTAACATGTTATCAAGTCAATCAAGCGATAATAGTAAAGCAAACAATCAGACATTCCTAGATACTGTGATTAATGCAAGCATGAAATGACATGATGGATGCCCTTACCGACATACTCCCTCATGCGACACCATCTTACGTCCGCGGCATACTTTCTTCCCTCAGTGCTCCAAATCTTCCAGGCACATGCAATGCGATATGAATATGATTACCGAGTTGTTATTAGTCCTTTTCATACAGCAAGATTGGAAAACTAAGGTACCTCCCTCATATCAATACCCAAACAATGATCCTGTCTAGGGTCGTCACTCCTAGTAGTCTCATACGATGATATATTTCTAGGTCGCTGCAAGGGCTGCCAGGGCTGTTGCACGCACTCGTTGCTCCGCTCCCCCATCACCTTATCAATACAGGCCTAGTTTATATCCTTAAGACTGCATCAGGACTCGTCGCCCCCATGCGGTGTCAGGATAAACTCAAGGTCACTACAAAGGGCTATCAGGACTGTTGCTCGCACTCGTTGCTTCACTTCCCCATTACCTTATCAACGTAGGCCAACAGCAAGAATATAGTGTCTCATACCACCATAATTTGCTCAGAGTAGGGTGCTCACTGGTCACTACGGGAAGGTTTGTGGCCCCAGCGTAGGCCGACAGCTCGACCACGGTGTCCCATACCACTATGCCCGGCTCATGAGTCTTAGTGGATCAAGGTACCACGGTTATCAAGGTTATCACTGGTAAGTTCAGTACCCTAGGTTCAAGCAGTTATGACGCATACAAGGTGAACACACAATGGTCAGTCGGGTTACTTAATGAGTCCGACTAGAACGAGCGCACGTTGAATCGACCGACATGAAGTGCACAGGCACTTCGTGTGGCCTAACCACTGCCGACGACTCTAGTACGACTCGGGTTCGTCATACACATCATTCGTGGCGAATAGAATCCAACCACGAATTCTAAACTGTTACCGACTGCCTGGACTAGAGTATAGCCCCAAACACATGTAATCTACATCAATAATCATATGAGAGAGACAGAATTGAAATACAAGAAATTCTAGCATGTTATCAGCATATTATAACATACATCATAAGCAGTTAACCATACACGTGTATTTCACACATAAGGTAATCAATTCATACACAACAAGCATGGAGGAATTCCTGTACATCATCAAATTAGTTGAGAATTCAATCTCAAAACTAATCTACAACAACATTTACTCAATACATACTAATACAAACATTTATACAAACACTTAGTCTACACACTTTAGTCTACATAGCGTATGTCGACCCAAAGTGCGCATTAGGGTGAATCTCTTCGCCAAACAGATCATGCATGCCTAACTAATATCATAACACAACAAATACACATGGCAATCATTTCAGCAAAATACAGACGTATACAGTATTTCCTACAAATACTTAAAATACCCTAAATCTCATGTTCACCGTACGCAGTCGAAATGGAAAACAGACAGCATGTTCTAAATGTCAAACGGCGTTCTTGTCGATAATCTACTCTTAAACGACATTGAAAGCTTTGAAAAATGGTAACCTAAGCGTCTACAATCTGTACCTTTCACCTTAGAAGCATATTGATTCGAATAGAAAGTCTACGCTTCGTCAACGTCGATATGGCGACCTAATTCACAAGATAGGTCAGCTACTTCGCTACTTGTATCGATGGAATCCCTAAAACAACTTGAGGTTAGGGTTTTCTTACCTAGAACGGCGTTGGAATCACCGGAAAAGCGATACAGACAGGTGGATGTGGCACGTGGAGCAGCAGGGAAGACTCCCTGGAAAAATCACCAGCTTCTCCCTCACTTTCTCTCTCTTTTCTCTCCTCTCTCCTAGGGTTTTCTCCAAATTCGTATGGGTTAGAAGGCTAAGGGTTTAAGGCCCTTTTATAGGCCCAAACATGACCAAAATAGACTCCAAGTCAAGGTATACTTGGGTTATAGCCAAATCAGGTCTTTCACGATCCAAAAGAGCATTTCGGGAGGTCCCTTGGCCGAATGCGGTCGGACTTAAGCTCATGGATACTGGATCCTGCTCACATCAAGTTTTCAGTCCAGTAGTGTTCCCAGATCGCACGTGGCGGACCAGTTTCAGTTCAGCAGTCACTGAGACTCAATCAGGGATTCCAAGTACACTGACCTGAGTGAGAAATGTTCCCTGATCCGAGGGTGTATTTGGATCAGATTCCGACGGTCTGAATGCTTATACTGAACCCGCAAGCGAAACGTGCCAGATTCATTTAAATAATATTTAAATTTTTATGAATTTCACTCTTTCTCACACTCCTTGCTCCAGGCTCAATGAAATAACCTCAGAACATCAGTTGGGCTTGATTTTCGAAACGATTGTCAAGTCCAACTAAGCGGTCATAATGGTCTGAGATTGTAGATATCGGACTTTCAACGCGCGGTCTAGATCCAATACAAAGTTTCAAAGGGTTCCTGAGATCAAACGGATTTAGAGTTTGATCCTAAGTTTTAGGATAACGTAGCGTCAATGATTCTATAGATTTTGGATCTTACAGATCGTATTTAAAGTGGTTGATGCTAATTTTGCAGGAAATCTAATGTATCGCTGGCTAATTCACGTTAATTTTCTAAAGAATTAGGTTCTAAATGATTTATTTGGCTTTGGAATTGGGTTCTGAGAGGTTACCAAGGTGTTATGGTTGACTCATTGCCTAAGGACGTCTAACCCCAGGTTGGCAAAAATCCGGGGTGTTACAGTCGGTTACAGATCGACTGTAAATCAGCCCCAGGTCGATTATGGATCGATCCTAGATCAACCATAACCGGGCCATAGCTCAACCATAGCTTGATCAGAGACCGACTGTAGATCGATCATAGATCAACCATAGATCGGGTACTGGACAATCATGGCAAGGCCATACTACAAATCATAGGTCAACGATGCCTCTGAATGGATCAAGAACCATTGGTGCCCAGCTGAAGAGGACAGATCCTTCGACCCAACCGACGGTCGAAGATGATAAACGCTAATCTGTCGAATAGGTCGGTATCGCCTATTCCCGACTCATCACCCGTTTGTGGGAGCCGACCTAAAACCGAGCTACAGATTCGGAGAATCTCCTAACATCCCGAAGATCTCTCCCAAGATCTTCAAAAGATAAGATCCGATCCCAATAATCTCGGAAGCTAGTAATCTTATAAAGATCCCAGATCACGGCGGATCTCTAAGATATCAGGAAAGAATCCTTGTACAATCACACTCCCTCCCATTGAAGGTACGTTCACCAACTTCCTAATACCAGACTGGTGTCTCTTTTCTAGAGACCCTACCCTACAACTTAATACCTCGATCCTGACTTAGGCATCGAAGAGTCCCTGCATTAGTCAGGGCCCCCTCTGTGTCTCTTTTTCATCTCTGCAAGTTCAGGGAGGTCTAGTGTGGAGGGTCAGCTGGAAAACTGCATCAACAATTGACGCAGGGATGAACGTGATGAGGTCGAACACTGTCTTCCTCAAGGATAACTACTCCGAATCCACGGAGCTTCTCTGGACTCCTCACAGAGACTTCTCGAATCCACGAGGAAAGAAAGTAAGAGAATAGGAATAAACTCTAATAAATTCGAAATTAATTGATGATTCATTGATAATTGTCTAATGTGTCTTCTTACACCATTAAATAAAGAAAAAAGATAAACTAAAATTCATAATTACCAAAAATAGCAAAATTCTAACTCTAACTAGAATCCTAATTCTAGTAAAACTCTTCTAAGGTCTAATTTCTAAAAATAAAAATTACAAATAAACTTTCTCTAGAAGAGTCCTAGTATAACTAAAAGTTTCTTTCTATAAAGAAAGAAAATCTAAAACTCTAAAAATATTAAAAAAATCAGAATTACTAAAAATAGTAAAATTTTCTTAAAAATTCGTTTTTAAGCTGAAAGCGCGCGTTTTCTGATGAAACGGACAGATGTGACCCACTGTGGGTCAGTTCACCTCAGATGGCCCGTTTCAGTAAAGATTGACAGGTTGTACGCCCCATAACGATACCCGGATCAAAAGTTATGGTCAATTCACGGTCCATCTCCTTGTGGCTCATCCATGCTGGGAATATCTCTGTGACACGTTCTACATCAGACCCCTCCACTTGAAAAAAACTCGTCCTCGAGTTACGCAAGAGACTTGGCACATAAGTCTGAGATAACTTCTGACGCCGATGCTCATTATCCCTTTTTTCGTACTTGACATTAAGCTCTTGAGCTGACACAATACATGTACTCATGCTTTCCTTGACTTGACTAATATTGATCAGTTCCTTCACATTTGACACAATACATGTACTCATACTTTCCTTGACTTGACTAATATTGGTCAGTTCCTTCACATCGTTCTTTAAGATCTCATATTTTTTCTGATAATCTGGGCAATTAGGCGGACTTGCCCCTGAGACGGGATCAACGTGATTTTGTATATCTCGTATGAGAGGTAATTTACTAGAGGGTTCATCGAGCACAATCTCCTTAAACTCCTGTAACATCGGCTTCAAATCTTTTAAGATATTCACAGGCTCCATATATTCTTTCTTTTCAACTAATGGATATATATCGCTTATTTCCTCAGATTGTTTAACAAAAGCCTGTTCAGTTGTGAGAGACTGTTCCTCAACTTTAGAAGTCTTGGGTTGGTTCTCCCTTCCCATAGGGGCGAGGATAATCTTTTTGCCATCTTTAATAAAGAAAATATATAAGTTATCTCGATCCCTATATGTAGCATTAATATTATTTTGCCAGGGTTGACCAAGTAACAGGTGACAAGCTTCCATGTCGACCACGTCACACATTACTTCATCCTTATAATATTTACCAATGGAAAAAGATATACGACATCGTTCAGTTACCTCTATTTTGTTGATCTATTTGATCCATTCAATCATGTATGGAGATGAGTGTCTTTCTGTTTTCAGTTGTAGCTTCTCCATCATTATTTTTGACACGAAATTCTTATCGCTCCTTACATCGATGATCACATTGCAGACTTTTTTGTATGCAGTGTACCTTGTTCGAAAGATGTTGTCTCTCTCTAATTCTATCTCTACCTTTGGCATGTATAACGGCTTCCTCATAATCGAAGTGGTGGCCTGTGATGAACCATCATCTGATGGTGCCTTGCAAAAATTAGGATTGTGTCGTACAGCGGCCATAGGTGGTTGAGCATCACTTTGAGCTCGAGGCGGAATCAGCGCATCCGTAATACGGTTGAAGGTTGCCTGCAGCCCTTGCATGGTCAACTGACTCTCCCGGTGGAAAGCTTCCATTCTTTTCAAAAGATAACAAATCCCTGAATCACCGTCCACAGGATTTTGATTCATACCTTCATTATTTACCATCGGCCCGAGGGAAAACCTCGCTCTGATACCAAATTGACGCAGGGATGAACGTGATGAGGTCGAACACCGTCTTCCTCAAGGATAACTACTCCGAATCCACGGAGCTTCTCTGGACTCCTCACAGAGACTTCTCGAATCCACGAGGAAAGAAAGCAAGAGAATAGGAATAAACTCTAATAAATTCGAAATTAATTGATGATTCATTGATAATTGTCTAATGTGTCTTCTTACACCATTAAATAAAGAAAAAAGATAAACTAAAATTCGTAATTACCAAAAATAGCAAAATTCTAACTCTAACTAGAATCCTAATTCTAGTAAAACTCTTCTAAGGTCTAATTTCTAAAAATAAAAATTACAAATAAACTTTCTCTAGAAGAGTCCTAGTATAACTAAAAGTTTCTTTCTATAAAGAAAGAAAATCAAAAACTCTAAAAATATTAAAAAAATCGGAATTACTAAAAATAGTAAAATTTTCTTAAAAATTCGTTTTTAAGCTGAAAGCGCGCGTTTTCTGATGAAACGGACAGATGTGACCCACTGTGGGTCAGTTCACCTCAGATAGCCCGTTTCAGTAAAGATTGACAGGTTGTACGCCCCGTAACGATACCCGGATCAAAAGTTATGGTCAATTCACGGTCCATCTCCTTGTGGCTCATCCATGCTGGGAATATCTCTGTGACACGTTCTACATCAACAATTACAATGATTATTAGTATTTACTTATCAAGTGGTCTGCACCATATAAAAAAATAAGTATACAATATTAAATGATGACCATACAACTGGATATTAAAGAGTTATGAAAAAAGGTGATTCTTATGATGTTAAACCTATTAGAGGGTTTAGATGTCGTATAAACATTAAAGATTGAAAGTTAAAAGTGGTTGGACCTTGATATATATTCCAAACCATTGGACATGAAACTTTATTTTAAAAAAAAAAAAAAAGGTCCTGCGAAGACTCAGATTCGACAATGCCCTTTAATGCCGAAATTAGCACTAAAGGTGCTCCGTGGGCCATCATAATGCATGTGCTTTGTCAACGCTGTCCATCCATTTTTCCATATCATAATGGGACATGATCGTAAAAATGAAGCAAATCCAAATTACAAGTGGACCGCACCATAAGAAATAGCATTGATTGAATGCTCACCATTGAGAACTTTATAAGGCCCACTACATTGCTTATTTTCCATCCAAGCTGTTGATTAGGACTCACAAACCTGGATGAAAGGAAACACAAACATTGGCTTGATTTCATATGATAAATAAAAAGAGGATAAGGCCCCTACATCATGATGATCCACTTATGCCTTAGATTTGCCTCACTTGAGTTCATGCCCTAAAATAATATAATAAAATGGATGGTCAAAAATCTACAGATCATGGTGGGCCCCCATATCCCTCTCTATGCCAAGATGGCCTTGAATCGTTTCCAAACGTACCAGAAGAGAGTATTAAACAAGGAAAAAGAGCATTAAATGAAGAGAGATGGAAAGGAGGAGTAATGTTTAAGAAGAAAATAGGATGACTAAAGAAGCTCCACACATGTGATATATTCGAATGATATGCCACATATCTTGAAAATCTGGTCCGTTAATTAAATAAAGTCTCTTATAAGAATGTGAAGGACATTTATTTTTATTTTGTGGTGATCAATGGTATGATATTATCTAGTAGAAAAGTAATCTGTTAGAAGTCTATCCCAACAGTCCAGATTCAACTTACATTTATGGCTCTAGTGACGATGACCATTTATTAATTTTTAGCATATAAAATTTCATTAGTAGGTCCTATTTAATGAACAGGTTAGATCTATGGCACACAATTCCCATTATACTTATTTAAGACTCAATGTTACATATACTTACATGTGGTGCATTACATGGGGATGAAATGAGAAAATTTTTACATTTAATGCACTGCTAGTTAGACCAATTTGAATGGTCCAACTAGTTGTGTGTTAGCATTTCTCATACACACACACATACACACACTGTGATGTGTGTCGGTCATCGACACCGTGCATTTGATGGGTCCCATTTAGGTATGAGATGCCCCAAAAATCAGCCATATATGGAAGTCAGGTGGGCCATACCATCTAAAACCATGTGAAGACATGCCTAAATCATATCAAATCACTTGGTGGGGCCTGCTTGAGTTTCGGAAGTGGCTGAAACATTGTCTAACCCCTCATCCAAGTTGGGCACACACAATGGATGGGTTGGATTTATAAACCACATTTCGATGGTCCAATAAACAATCATGAAAGTTTAATGAATAGGTAAGCCCTCTCAACTGTTGTCTGTGGAGTGGCCCACCTAAGTCATGGATTGACCTGATTTTTAACCCTTTAGCATACCACGGAAAGGCGCATATGACTGGTGTTGATGACCGACGCACATCATGGTGGGGCCCACACTGCTCGAGCTCATGGGAAGTTCCCATGAGGTTGACCGCATGGTACCATTTCCATATATATATATATATATATATATATATATATATATATATATATATATGAAAAGGTTCCATGTGGTCAAGCTCATGGGAACTTCCCACGAGGTCAAGCTGTGTGGGCCCCACCGTGATGCATGTTGAACATCAACACCGTCAATTAGATGCCCCATTCCATGGTGGGCCTAGGGCTTAAAGATCAAGTCAATCTGTGACTTGTGTGAGCCACACCACATACAAAATTTGAGAGGGGTTACCCTTCATTAAAACATTCATAATTATTTGTTGGGCCCACCGAGATGTGGTTCACAAATCCAGACCATCCATTATGTGCCCCGCTTGGATGAAGGGTTAGACCAAGTTTTAGACACATCCAAATTTCAAGTGGCCCCACTAAGTGCTTTTATATGTTTTAGGCATGTCTTCACATGATTTTATATGGTACGCTGAGTTCAGTAAATGCACGGTGTTGATGTTTGACATACATCACAGTGGAGCCCACACACCCTGACCTCATGGGAAGTTCCCATGAGCTCGACCGCATAGAACCTTTTCACTATATATATATATATATATGTGTGTGTGTGTGTGTGTGTGTGTGTTGATTGCTCACGTGTGCACCTTCTTATGTGAGCATCCATGCACACCTTTGCACACATGTCATGGGCACAAAATCTGAACTATGGGCCTAACTTTCAGCTCGATACAAAACTCTACTGGACCATAACAAATAGATGCAAATCAAGGGATGAAAATTTTTTGCTAAAGTTTTGTATCAGGCTGAAAGTTGGGCTTGGGCTTGGGCTTGGGCTTGGGAGTTTCAAGGTGCCACATCACGTTGGCCATTCAAATTTTGTGCCACATCACGTTGGCCATTCAAATTTTGTGCCCAAGACGTGTGCAAAGGTGCGGATAGCAGACACAAGAAGGTGCAGTAAGAAGTACCATATAAGGTCAACCTCATGGAAACTTCCCATGAGGTCGAGCTATGGGCCCCACCATGATGTGTGTCAAACATCAAAACCGTGCATTTGATAGGTCCCCATATCCCAAGAATCAACCGTATATGGAATTTAGGTGGGGCCATACCATGTGAAGGCATGCTTAAAACATATAAAAGTACTTGGTGAGGCCCACCTAAGTTTTGGATGTGTCATCCAAGTGGGACACACACAATGGATGGGCTGGATTTGTGAACCACATCTAAGTGGGCACAATAAATGATTATAAATGTTTTAATGGGAGGATAACCCCTCTCAACTATTGTATGAAGTGTGGCCCACCCAAGTCATGGATTGACTTTATAATTAAGCCCATGACCCACCATGGAATGGTGCATTTGGCTGATGGGATAGATGTTCAACACACATCATGGTAGGGCCCACACAACTCGACCTCATAGTACCATTTCCCATTTCCCACGCACAAAAACACACGCACACACGTATATTGGGAAATGGTATTATGAGGTCGACTTCCCATGCGGTCGAGTTGTGTGGGAGCCACTGTGATATACTTCGAACATCAACACCATGTATTTGATGGATCCCCTTTAGGTTATGGGATATCCTAAAAATCAGCTGTATATGAAACTCAGGTGGGCCATGCCATCTAAAACCATGTGAAGAATACTTAAAAACATATAAAAAGCACTTGGTAAGGCCCACCTGAGCGTTGGATGCGGGTGAAACTTGATCTGACCCCTCATCCAAATGGAACACACAATGGATGGGCTGGATTTGTGAACCACATATCAGTGGGCCCAATTAATGATTATAAATGTTTTAACAGGAGGGTAACTCCTGTCACTTGTTGTATGTGGCGTGGCCCACCCAAGTCATGGATTGACTTGATTTTTAGGCCCGTGGGCCACCATAGAATGGTGCATCTGGCTGATGAGGTCGATGTTCGACATACATCACAACGGGGCCCTCACAGCTTGACTTCATGGGAAGTTCCCATGAGGTCAACCTTAGACTACCATTTCCCTATATATATATATATATATATATATATATATATATATATATATATATATACACACACACACACACACACACACACACACACACACACACACACATACACACACACACAATTACTGTTAACTAAAATGAGATTTTTCAGGTGTCTGCCAAACAGGGCCTATATCCTAACAATGCAAGATGCAAGGCCATAAAATTGGGTGAGGATCAAATAATTTCTCATAAAACCTCAATACTCTCCACCATGTAAGAGAACTAGCATACAATTGGTTGTATGCTCCAAACCTTTCTCTATTCCCTGCAGAATGTTTGTTTTTCCACTTTCGCCCTAAAAAATATCATAATAAATTGTCAAGGGCAAAATGCTAGTACAAACAGGTTCTAGGTTAACCACCGACCAGTTGTAGGTGGTCAGTCCTCATTACGCAAAACATTCAGCACTAAAATCAGAGCTTCCAGAGATTAAAATTAACAACACTGGGCAGATTGCGCACACTGTTAAGATGGAATCCGGAGCATTCGCCTCAACCTTTTGAGGCAAAACACGGATTCAATGGAGATGAATGCCACCACCATAAAATTCCACAACAGCAACTTGCCATTGATTAAAGTATGAATTAGATTATATAATACTTTACCCAAAACCTTTTGAATTCGTGATTCCATAAAAGCAAATCAATGCCAGTAGGAACACCCTTTCATGTGACTAACTATTTCGCAACTCTAAAGAGTACATGCATAGTGCTCTGAAAAAAAAAGAAGAAGAAGAAGAAGAAGAAAGAAAGAAAGAAAGAAAGAAAGAAAGAAAGCAGCCACAGAGGAGCATATACCACATTCCCTAGCAAGTCGTATGTGATGCAACACCACATCAAATCTTCATTTTCATACCACTCCAGATGGAATGCGCAACACAAGCTGGCCTCCAACAACACTGCCATGAAAAGCATAAGTATAATATGGGGCTCAAGGCTCATTTCTGAAAAGAAATTTAGGACGTACACATGGCACACATAAGCTCACCTCTTGACGTAATAGTAACAGAAATCTGCAAGGATAAAAGTCTGAACAATTTCGGAAAGAAGAACCATTGAAGGCCACAACCCATAGCCCAAAGCTGTTAATAATTGTCCACGGGTATCCAAGACCTGTTACGAAAGCAAAAGAATCATGTTGCTTGCTCTCGAGACTCCTAATAGTTCCAAAACCTGAAAACTTGACTCAACTCAATGTTCAGCTGGGTTGGGTTGACTCAGAGAATTGACCCAACCCGGTTTCATATTTAATTATTGTAAACTGAAAATATTAGGAATATAAATAGATATTTAAAATACTTAAATTTGGTATAAGTGATATAGAATGTAAGTCAAACAAACAGTAACATGAATACCTCACCAGTTAAAGAGGATTGATACCCTTGGTTGACATTGGCGGTTTGAATCCCACTCCCACTTTGTTTGTTTTAATAAAATCCTACCTGAGGAGGTGAGTGACTTGGTTTGAGTCAAACCGAGCCATGTCAAGCCAACCGAACCATCAACTTGACTCGATGGCTCACTGGTTAAGGGCATTGCTACCCTTGGTTGATTTTGGGGGTTCAAATCCACTTCCACTTTGTTTATTTTTAATAAAATTCCACTCATGAGGCGAGTGACTTGGTTCAAGTCAAACCGAGCTGTGTCGAGCTGACCGAGCCATTGACTAAACTCAACAAGTCACTCACTGTCCAGGTTGAGTCAGCCCATTACCAAGTTTCCCAGCTATTAAGCCCAAAATCTCGCTGAGTCAACTTGACTTGGCTGAGTTTCAAGTCTTAAGTCAGTGATTTTTGGAATTATGCTCCTGACACACTCCAGTGTGCCAGTTTCTGGTCCCTCAATTAAATATTGAATTGAACTAACAGTGATTTTTATTTTTTATTTTTTTGAGCGATGAAAACAAATTTTATTAAAAGAAGAGGCCAAAGCCAGGAAAAAAAAAGAAGAAGAAGAAGAAGAAACTATACAACCCCCAAGAGCTTTTATAGCCCTGCCCAAATGGCCGGAAACTGAACTACGACCTTTGCAACCACTGCCCATTCTAATACATGATAATCTCCTCAAATGGGAAATGAACAAGTATCTCAATGTTCTGAAGTTGCAATGGTGGATCCTGCAAAAATTCAGGAATCATGTAATATGCAATAAATTCAACCATACCAAAACTCTGTATGATTGAAAAGAGCAATATATCATCCCCACACTACACATGCAATGAATGAACAAGTGGTTCACTGATTTTGCATCCCACATGCACATCACACAACAACTGGGGATCAGCATTGCTCTTTTTTGTAAATCATGAATGGTAGGGACCTATTCCTTCCCAAAAGTCAAGCAAATGTTGCAATCTTGGGAGGAGCCCCATAATGCCAAACGTAAGTATAACCACGTCCCACTGGACGAGCACGTGGTCAACATCCTATAGGAGGATTGAACTATGAATCTCCCTGATTTAACCATGGACCAAAGCATCGAATTTCTCAATCCAAATGACAGCTTGACACCTTGAAGACTCGCCAAGAGCCAAACTAGCTCCTCCACTTCCTCATCCAAAAGGTTCCTTCTACAAGGAGGGGACCAAATAACTTCATTTCCATTTGCCAAATAGCAACTGGCAACCATTACCAAAAAATCTGGGGTAAGGCTATCTAATACTAGATACTACTGAAGGAGAACCAAATCACCTCCTTGAACAAATGCCCAACTCCACACACCACCTTCCACACTCCCGAGGCTCTATACATGAACAAGTCTTTGACTGACCATCTTCCTTCCCAAGTACTGTATTTACAAGCCACCATCTCCCTCCACAACTTCCCTTCTCCTCTCCCAAACCTCTATAAACATTTGTCAAGCAAAGCAACATTCATTTGCTCCAATCTCCTAATCCTAGAACCCCTTCCCTAGTCGGCTTACACATTCCATCCCATTTTAAGAGATGAAATTTCCACTTCTTCTCATCCGCACCCTGCTACAAAAAGTTCCACCGTAATCTGTCTATCCTTACCACTACAGCCAACGGATACCTGAAGAGAGACATGTAATAGATTGGAAGATTGGACAAGGCTACCTTGATGAACATGATCCTACTCCTCAACAAGATGGCGACTCTTCCACTTGGACAACTTCCTCTTCACCATTTCAATAATCCTATCCCACAATTGTTTAGTAGGCTTGCCAATTCACAATGGAAACCCAAGGTACATCGATGGAAAAGACTCCACCCAGCAACCAAACACTCCCACCAAACTCTCCACCTCTTCCTTAGTAGTGCAAACACCTAGCATCTCACTCTTGTTTATATTCACCTTCAAACCAGAGACCGCCTCAACACAACACACAATCTTCCGACGATCATCAACCTTGACCACATTTGCATCACAAAAGAGGAGGGGCATCATGGCCTTTATCCAACATCTTGCTTAAAGCTTCCATGACAAACACAAAGAGGAAGGGAGAAAGTGGATTACCCTACCTAAGACCTCTTGACGCCTAAAAGAACCCATTAGGGGATCCATTAAACATCACAGAGAACTTTACCAAGCGAACGCGTTCTTGCATCCATCTTCTCCATTCTTTCATCCACCCATGTTAAAGTTGGAATTCACAACAACGAGAGGACAAGGGATGTTGAAACAAAAGGCCAAAGAGAGGTCTGTCACTAGTCATACTGATAATACCAGCATTCCGTCACACTGATAAGAGAACAATGGTCCCAGAAGCAGCAAGTTGTAGAGAAATCATTTATTGAGTAGCTAGCATGGAATTTTGGTGATCTTTTCATTTTCTTTAATCTTTTTTTAAGGTTATGGCGGCCTTTCAGAAGTACCATATGAACTACTTTCAACTTTCTGTCTTTGACTATTTTGGGTCCTTTCAAGTTGTTTGCTACAAGTCTAAAGATTTGCTATTAATCTTTTCTTTATTTCTTTTTTCTTTCTTTTTTTAGGGTACGTTTGGTGTATTCCCGTCCTTCTATGAGCACTTGATTTTCCATTAGTGAATTGATATAAGAATGAGTAGAGGGCCCATCTCGTTATTGATCTGGATTGTGTTATTGGTATCAGCGATATTATCAATAATATCAGTGATATCAATGATATTGCTGAGATAACAATACAGACATTGGAGGGAAAATAAAATTTGCAAGATATCGTTGAATAATATATATATATATATATATATATATAATATGACAGATATTATCACATATATCGACGATATTGCAAGATATTGGCAAATTCCCTTTAAAAGAAAACATTGTATTGTAGATGTCATGTGACATTATCCATGTTATCAACAATACCAATATTAAAAACTCTGAAATTCCCCAAAAAAAAAAAAACTAATTTTTCAATTATTTTTTTCAAATCTTTACTAGGGATGTTTTAAATTAGTGCATTATGTGTTGAATTATTACATTATTTAATAAAATTAGTGCAAAAATAATATTTTTCTCCGCCAATGCATTATTTGGATCCTTATACAATGGAAACCTATTATGTATAGTTATTATTATTATTTTTTAACTTTCCGAGTCCTAAGCGTGTAAACATGTGTCTTTTAATGTCTCTTGAAGTTCCACTAAAAAATTCCACCCTTTTACCAATGTTCCTTTAGACAATGATATCTTACTTATTGATACATGTTTTCGTGTCTTAAGTCATCAATTCATGTAGATTGATACTGTGAAGTGAACAGTTGATTTGGGGTAAAAATCAAGGTAGTGACAGTAGAGAATGGTTTGATGATTATAATGTGAAGAAGAGAGGAGAAATTGAGAGAGGAGGAGGAGGAGGAGAGTTTGGGAAAGATGCTGTGTTAGGCTATCTTGCCCTAACACACAATATTTTATTATAATAGAGCATAGAGTACACCGCAGGAGGAGGAAAGTGTGCAAATGCACTTACACCAAAAAGGGCCACTACACTATACACTAGCATTCTCTATAGTAACAAATAATGAGGCAAGCATGCAAATGCTTTGGGGCCATTCCAAATACACATATACAGATGGCTATCCATTACATGTGTCTTTTAATGTCTCTTGAAGTTCCACTAAAAAATTCCACCTTTACCAATGTTCCTTTTGACAACGATATCGTACTTATTAATAGATGTTTTTGTGTCTTAAGTCATCAATACATGTAATGACATTGATACTGTGAAGTGAACAGTTGATTTGGGGCAGAAATCAAGGTAGTGACAAATAATGAGGCAAGCACGCAAATGCTTTGGGGCCACTCCAAATACACCTATAAAGATGGCTATCCATTACATGTGTCTTTTAACATCTCTTGAAGTTCCACTAAAAAAATCCACCTTTTTACCAATGTTCCTTTAGACAAGTATATCTTACTTATTGATAGATGTTTTCGTGTCTTAAGTCATCAATACATGTAATGACATTGATACTCTGAAGTGAACAGTTGATTTGGCGCAGAAATCAAGGTAGTGACAAATAATAAGGCAAGCACGCAAATGCTTTGGGGCCACTCCAAATACACCTATACAGATGGCTATCCATTTCATTAAGATAACCATTTTACCCCAGGTTCAAAAAGATTTTTTTTTTTTTTTTTTTTTTTTTTGAAAGATATGAAATTTGTTAAACCACAGGAGACTACATTGTGGAAAACTGGAATCTCTTGATCTCTATGAGAATGACAAATAAGTCCTTAATCAAAATAGATACCCTAATCTAATCTAATATCCTCTAAAACAGTTCATTGCTGGAACATTGTGGACCTGGATACTGTGCTGGTCCTTCTCTGTTGACTAATCAAGTGAGTCGCTACAGGCCTGATATCACTATGGGACATTGAATCAGGCCTTATTTTGGACTACAGCTGAATGCTATCTTCTCTGTGGTGGTCATCGTGGATAGCAAGCCATTGGATCACCAAAGGTCTTGTCTGTGGCCCATTTGCACTTACTGATTGCTGCTGTGGTCACCATTCTATGGATGTAATCAAACATCTTGCTGTGTTACATCACGTGATCATCAGTTGCGTCATAGTTTGGTTCGAAGGACCCAACTGGGTTTGGTTTGGTTGGATGCCCATAGTCTGGTTCATCATCGCTGCCTTGCTCTACCAGCATCCATCATCAGATTTGCGCTGGGATTTGTTCGTGATGTTCCATAGATGATGTTCCATAGATGGTGGGTTTCGAACACTTGGGCCAGCAAGTTTACATAGCCATCCCTTTGTGGGCCTGTACAGTTCTCTAATTGGACGGATGGGATTGTGTGATTGGCATTGTTCCTCACACAATGGCCCACCCTTGATGAAGCTGCTGACTTTCTTTGCTGCCTCCGTATACATTCAACAAAGCGAATTCTCCATATCAGGCCTTTTTGACTATATGTGACTCATTTAGTCATTTATGAGTCAGGCAGTTGGTCCAAAGAAGTTTGTGCCAGATAATTAGTCCAGACTTGTGTTTAAGCTGAGCAATTGGTCCATACTCATTTATGGCAGACAGTTGGTCCAGTGGTTCACATCCCATAAGTTGTCAAAAGTACCTGCTCACCTGAGGTTACTTGTCGTTTCATCACCGTTCACCGTCTCGTCAATTATGCTCCTCATCTACTCATTCACCATTCTACTCACTGCTCTTCGCTACTCAGCCTTCATCATTATGGAAGTTTTTATTCTCAATATGTATGCCCTTTTCAAACTCAAGTTCCTTTTTTCATAGCATACTGAGTTCCTTTTCTTTTGGGGGGGGGGGGGGGGGTACTGTTGAAAGCGTGAGTTGAATAGATAGTATGAAGAGTTGAATAATTGGAGTTGGACCCAATACATATATTGGGGCCTAAGCCCCAACATATTTTGAATACAGCATTCCACCGATAAAACAAGAAGCTGGGGTTTGGTGTATATTCGACCAAACCCTCTCCATATTCCTCTCTCCTTCTCCATAACTACTGCTGCTGATTGGCTCTACACGCAGCTTGTGCATGCATTGCACGCTGTCCATGTAAATAGCCCACCATTGATCAACCAGCCCATAATCTCCCTAATCTTTGGATGGTGCCATTTTATGAGATCTTCCAAAGCAAAAGCACCCACCACTGGGGGAATGCGACTTCCCCACGCTTCTGCATACAGGGACAATTGCAGTGTGCTTTAAGTGATAGAATGAAAGAACACCTTTGAAGAGTCCCACCATTTGAGGTGCCATTTCAAATCTTCTGATCCTTGGCGCTCATATCGATCTAAACATATTTTAAAATGCCAATAAGCTCTTCAAAGCATTCGATCTCCTATCATTGAGATCTGATGGAACACATGACATTCTACATTAGAGTTCCTCTCTAAGCCAAATGTCCTCCCAAAAGGGCAATGTCACTAAGTTGACCCAGTAAAGAAGACCCTCCATGAATAACCCTGTTTGTTGAGCAAAATTGCAATTCACACCTCTAATCCTTCTCCAATAGACTCCAACATCAGAAATCACCCCCGCTCTAGAAGGCCATACCTTCTTTTAGTGTTGTCTCCATAAGGTATCCAAAAACAGTTACGTAATGGTAACAGTGGCCACTGTTACACATTACAGGCCCACAACAGCCATTATGGAAAAAATGGGGAAAAAAAAAAGGTACTGATCCATTACAAGGCTGATACAATAATTTTTTTTTCAAAAGAAAAGGCCTTTATGGCCCGTATAGTAACAATAACAATGGTGGCCCTGTTATTGAATACGTCGATTTGGCTCCTACCAAAAAGGTCATCACCATTTTCCAAAGATCACCCAATTTCTTTCTCAAATTCTCACCACTCCAATAACGTCTTCCGTCTTTGATTTTGAACATCCTTCGCAACCAATCAAATTGCACATACAGACACATAGATAAGATATACACTTCATGCATGTGCCAAAAAACTAGACCCCATCAGACTTAATTTAGAAATTTAGCTGACCAGAATGCAAGAAAAGTCATCATTATCAAGATCCATGCAACATGAAAGAATTTGGTCTTGTGCCAAACCTGGAGGACCCAATGTGCACAACTCAAAAACCTTGCAACTCCCAATGCAAATACATAATGAGCTGTAAATGGTTCAACAATCTGTAAATATCAGAAATGATTGTTAGAGAAACAACACGGCCCCAATCAATCGAACAAAAGAAAACATATATGCATGTCTTCAGCTTGCACCTTTGTGTTTTGCATCACACGTAACTGGGGTAATACAGAAACAGCTTCCAAATAAACACAAAAGGCCCAAAGGATCCTGTTCAAAATATTATGTGAAGTTGATGGGTGAACAACAAGAGCTAATATAGCACATGGGGCAGCCTGCATCCAAATTCCAAAATTAATTAACAATACCAACAATTAATCAATGAAACAAGAAGCTTACACTACGATTTAAACAAAAGAAAATTATAATAGGTTAAATTCAAATACTAAGATGATCATCACTAGATTTAGAAGACAAGCATATTAATAACTTGCATTGATTGTAATAAAATAAAATTTATATATATATATATATATATATATATATATATATATATATATATATGTATATATGTATATCCAATTCTGCAGATATATATATATATTGTAATAAAATAAAATTTATATATATATATATATATATATATATATATATATGTATATCCAATTCTGCAGACAGATCAATCTGCTAGTTACGGATATTCAAATAGCAGCAATAGAAAGAAGAAATAGAATGCAAAATAGGTTCTATAATTGATAGAGAGCATATATTGCCTGAAGCAACCTTAGGAAGAATTTGGTAAGAGCATTGTAACAGAACCTTCCAAGGTGTTCTTTTCTGTTTCTTTCGCAATAAGAGAATTTGTAGTGGAAGTAATGGTGAATGCTATTACTATTGCTTCTTCTTTTTTTGTAATAAATCTCCTTGTTAATAATATTAAATTTTTCCTGAGAGCTTGCTGAGACATCAACCAAATATGTCTAATGACCATTAGCAATGTTATAGCAGCAGTTGCAATGGAAGCGGTAAAGGAAAACTATGAGTAGCTTGGGTTTGCCAAGTGATCATAACGACTTGCGACGGACTGTTACCCAAGTAGGGTATGAGAAAAACACAATGAGTACAACAAGGATTGGGTACAGGGAGATCTCCAATCCTAAATTCTCAAGATACAGGAACAACAACATTTGCAGTTGGTGTTCTTGCCCTGACCTTTCGTCAAATACGTCATATGAATTTTAATTTGTCAACGTAAAGAAATAGTCTACTAGAAAATAGGAACAGAAGCATACCCAAATCAAAGAAAGACAAGAAAGACACACCTTCTGAAGAATAAGATGGAGCATTTTCAGAGAAACTAATATCCACAGAAATAAAATGTTACCATGTATACCAGGCATGCTTCCAAAATATCAGCCAAGACAAATAGCCACCCCCAATACAAGTTTCTGGAATCGTGGGTGGGTGGGGAGCTTTTGTTCATTCGTTTTTTTTTTTTTTTTTTTGTTGGGGGGGGGCGGGCTGTCTCATATCAGCCCATATCTGGCAATACAGGCCATTTCACTCATTAATCCCCTTCATTTGAACATTATAGGGACCTTCAAAAACCAATTTTCAATTAGATATAGCCCAAAATATGAGATCAAAACACATGACTTGAGCAGGATTCCATGAATCAAACTAATTTGGCCATTTTGAGGGAAATCGGAGAAAGAGGTAACCTGTCACTTTATTTCATTTTTTATCGTTTTTGTTGTATTTCTGTGTAGTGGGCCCTAATCTACCAAATCATAATTGATTCATGTTCGATTACGACCTATTTGGTTGATTTTCCGCATTCAGGCCATTTTAATTACTAAGACGAATTTATTAAGAGCACCCAAGAGTGAAAGAATACACCAGCAAGAGGCAACCCCAAAATGCAAAAGCTATCAACCCACTTCACTCCATGTGTACATGATTATACTGAACAAACTATTTAAGAAATTGTGCCAAAGAGGAAACATAAAATTTTACAAGAATATGGGCACTAGGTGCAATCAATAAGAGAAAGTATAATTATTCCATTTTTTAGAAAGCGCATGCAATTCAAGACATTTTTTATATGAATAGTAACCCGGATACTATTCATCCATTTTTTTTCCCTTTTGTTAAGATTTCTTTGGGGATGTGAGATTTTTAAGTATGTCCAATATAGAACATGCATCAAACAGATCATTCCCACATTTTTACCTATTTTGGCCCATTTTTGGATGGATTTGGTGATGAGTCGTAACCCTAACACTATTCCTCCACATTTTTGTATTTTTTTTAAAAACTTCCTTGCTGATATATATTTCTTCAGTTTGTTTAACATATATCCATGCATCAAAGCAATCAATCCTCATTTTGGCCCACTTCAGATGAATTTGGAGACGATAGTACACCCAATACTATTCATCCCAAAAAAAAAAATCTAAAAAATTCATTAGGAATGATTTTTTTTAAGCATGTTTCAAGGGGAGGTCACTTAGAGATAAAAATAATTGCGGAGACCGTGGTACAAATTTCATTGGTAGCCGCGGTCGTGATCGTGGTAATTAACAATGCACTCATCGTAGTCTTAGGAACCACACAGTTGATACGTGTTGGGACCTTATTGGTAAGCCTACTTGGGTGAATCAGTTCGTTCTTCCAATGCTAGCACTAAGGGTTGTCTCCAAACCTATCTCCTTCATTTCTAATCTCAGTGCTACAGTCGATACAATTACACTGTCGAAGGAAAAATATGCTAGACTTTTGAAGAATTGTTCCACTCACGCATCATCATCCATAGCTACCCTCCCACAATTAGGTATCATTTGTCTATTCCCTAGGTGATTGATTCAAGAGCTTCCAACCATACAACTGGCATGCATATTGAATGGTCTCAATTAGTACAATCATCATCCTTTTGTTATATTAGGAGTTGGTATTTTAACCCATGTGTCTAGGTTGAGTATTGCTTATCCTACCCAATCACTTCCATTGTCATCGGTACTTTACATACCTAAATTTTCTTTGAGTTTATTGTCTGCAAGTAAGCTAAGCAAATCTCAAATTTGTTCTATCACATTGTATCCTTATAAATGTGAATTCAAGGATCTAATGATGGGGAGGATTATTATTATTATTATTTAACATTAACAATATTATTAAAAAGGTTGAAGACAAAAAATACAAATATACAATTCAAAATTTTACAACTCCCGCCAACTATCTGGGAAATGAAACATGATTTCAAAGCTATCGCCCATTCCATTACATAGAATTTAGCCCTTCTAAACACTTCGATGGGTTTTCCTTTTTTATTCATGAAACAACGATCATTCCTTTCTAACCACAAGGCCCGAAAACCCACTTACATACTCATAAGCCAAATCTAAAGACGGGGAAGATGATTGGTGAAGGGCATGAAGCAAGTTGACTATATTACCTCGATAGTGGAATAACTGGAGCTGCATTATGGACAAATATATCTCCACATCATTGGCATTCCATGCTTGCTAATCCCTCTTTAAGTAGTTTAAAGAGTCTAGTTCCATCGTTATTGCATGTCCATATTAGAGTGTGAGGCTTGTGAGTTTAGTAAGCACCATAGACTATAGAGTGTTGTTTCTACCTAGTGTGGACAAGAGAAGTGATAAAAAAAAATAATAATAATAATAATAAAATAATAATAATAAATAATAAATAATAAATAAAATAAAATATTTAACAATCTGATAATTGGGGTTCAGATCATCTTATTGGTTCATCTACTTTGAATGACTTAGCTATTTGTAATGATTACTCTCATATAACATAGCCATATTTGATGATAGATCGGTCCAAAATGTTTTCTTGTCTTAAATTTTTTCATATGGAAGCACAAACCCAATTCAGTTTTAAGGCTTGTGTTCTATTATTCAAATAAAGCTAAAGAATATTTATCTCATGCCTTTTAACTCATATATTTTCATCTTATCTCCTTTTTTAAGAAAAAAGGCCTCATATCTTTCATTTCATGGCATCATTCATCAAACTTCACATGCACACACCTCGCAACAAAATGTGGTAACTGAACGTAAAAGCCGTCATTTACTTGAGGTATCAAAGCATTTTTTGTTGAATATGAGGATTCCGAAAATATTTTAGTATAATGCAATTTTAATTGCATGCTACCTAATAAATCGGATGCCTTCATTGGTCCTAGATGGAAAGTCACATCTCTCTATTTTGTATCCTCAAATTCCTTCCTACTCTATTCCTCCAAAGGTTTAGCTGTGCGTTTCGTGCATCAGCGTGATCGTGTTCATGACAAGTTTGAACCAATGTCTATCAAGTGTATTCTTGGATATTTTCGTACCTAACAGGGATACAAATGTTATTATCATGTGGTCCCAGATTCGTTTTGTCTCAGGTAATGTCACATTCTTTCAACAAACTCCATATTTCGCTTAGGAAGGAAAGTCTTTACAATTTGAAGAGAGCTCCATAACTACTCTTCCAATTGTACCTGATATTACTATTAGAGTTAGGGAGATGTTTGTACAATGTGCAGTTCACTCCAAACATTCTAAACATGGAGATGGAGTGCATGTGAGTGCGACTTCGACCAATCCTCCTGATCCGTCAGAAGATCATCATTCTTGTAAGACCTTGCCTACACCATGAGACAAAGGTAATGTACCTATTATTCTTTGTAAGGGTATCTGTTCATGCACTCAACATCCTATTTCCAACTTTGTTTTGTTCAGTGGCTTATTTCATTCAATTCGACAATTTAATTTGTCTTTATTGTCTGTGTCTATTCCCCATTCTTTCCATGAGGTTCTGAGTTGAGATGGGTGAAAACGAGCTATGGAAGAAGAGATGAGTGGACTTTATTATAATTGAACTTGGACATTAGTTGAATTACTAAATGAAAAGCATGCAATTGGGTGTAGTTGGGTGTATACGGTAAAATACAATCCCAATGGCTCAATGGATCCTTTAAAAGCCCGGTTAGTTACCAAAGTGTACTCTCAGACTATTAGAATCGATTATTTAAAGACCTTCTCACTTGAAACAAAGCTTTACCCAGTACATGTAATTATTCCATTACTGCAAATTTGGATTGGCCATTGTATCAACTTAATATGAAGAATGATTTTCTTCATGGAGATCTGGTTGAAGAAGTTTACTTGGAGCAACTACCCAGGTTTGTTGCTCGAGGGGAGTCATATAAAGGTATGTCGTCTCTAGAAATCAATTTATGGGTTGAAACAGTCTCTAAGAGCTTGGTTCAACAAGTTCAATAAAGTGGTGTTCGAATTTGGGATGAAACATAGCCAAGCCAACCACTTGTTTTTATGAGGCAAAGTGAGACAGGCACTATTGTATTAGTTTGAATATGTAGACATAGAGCTGGGCATTGAGTCAAGTTGGACCGAGTTAGGGCCAACCCAACTCAATCCGGTTTTGAAATATGCCCGACCCGAACTCAACCCGACTCGGTACCGAGTCGGGCATGCCTGACCTGATCTGAGTCCGGTATGCCCTAGACTGATCCGAACCAAGTCTGAACCGCTCGAAAGTACCGAGTCATGTAGAGGTGGCATCGAGTTGAATCGAGAGATGAGGGAGAGAGAGAGAGAGAGAGAGAGAGAGAGAGAGAGAGGAGGAGGAGGAGGGTGGTGATGGTGGTGGGTGGCTGCTGGACTTGGAAGAGGAGGATGAGGGAAGGAGGGAGAGTTTGGTTTCGGATCAGCGTCAGGTACGACGGGTAGGGTTAGACTCTTAGAAATACTTAGAAACTAGGGTTTGATATATATATATATATATATATATATGTGTGTATATATATATATATATCTATATATATATATATATATACACATATATATATATAGATATATATGTATATGTGTATATATATATATATATAGATATATATATATATATATATACACATATATATATATATATATATATATATATATATATATATATATATATATACCCCCCCCCCTGCCCACACACACATACACACACGTATGCCAGGAGGAGGGCCCCATCGTTGATCTGGATCGATGACGACGTCCAGGGAGGGCCTCCTATTTACAAGACGGAGTTTTGGTTTGTTGGAGTGATCCCAACAGTCAAGTAAAGCCCATCATGGGATCTCATGATCGTGGCCCACTAGTCTGATTGATTTCATATTTTAAGTTTTGCTTAATAATGTTATTTAGAATATCATGGACAGATTAGATTTCTTTAATTAGTTTTTATTTTGATTTACTTCAAATTAGTTTTTATTTTGGTTTACTTCATCGCCAAATCATAGGTTGCGCGCATGGCGCGAGTTTGGGGTATATGTTTTTTTCTTATAGATAGGCACCCCTTGTAGCTTTTTTATTCATTGAAGATTAATAAAAAATTCCTGCGTTTTCCTACCTCTCTGAGTTCTTGAGTTGTGAAAATCCAATTGCGTGTAAAACCCTCCCTTCATCGAAGGGCTAACTACCGTGGTGCGAAACCACATCTATCCCGATCCGCCTCTATCTTCTATCACCCATTCTTCTTACCTTCTACAACCATCCTCGCTTCGAATCCGTCAGCTTTTGCAGCAGCTCCTCCCTATAGCCGATTTTCAAAAATTGGCCCTACATGAGGGCTGAAACTTCGGCGGAGCACCACGCACAAACCGCACATCCGATCAACACGAAACTTGGAGGTTTTGAAGCCCTCCCCTAGCCGACCAGGGTCAAGAAGGCGTTTTTCGCGTACGACGCCCCCAGGCACCTGCGGTCAGGCCCCTGTGCATGTGCGACAAGCCTGGCCCGCTGTCCATGTGCAGGGACTGTCTCCAGGTTCATATTTCCGCCTATTTTACTCCTCGCATACCTCTTCTCTCTGACCCTAACCCTAGATTGCATAACTTTCAATTTATTTGCCCTTTTCTAATCCTATCCTAGGGCTCTATGAATTGAAACTGGTAAATCTCTTGGATTAGGGACTGATTGTTGTGCGTGTGTGGATGAGTTTTACTTCCCTTTGAGTATCGTTTGGCAGATAATTTTTATTGATCCAAACCTAACATGTGTAGGCCTGGACCTGCACAGATTCCCCTTACTTGAATGTTTGAACTTTTGTGTGGGATGTGGAAATTCTATGTGGATGTTTCTGAATTAGTTCGATCTAAAGCTTGAGATCTTGCATATCATAATTTAATTTTCATGTCCTGCATCAAATTTGGTATTAGAGCCTAGGGTTCTTATAGGGAATGCATCATATGTTTAGGGTTTAGTTTGTTTATGTCCATCATACATCAAGTCTCATCACATATAGCTGTTTAGAGAGCCATAAATCCTGATATTAGTTGCTGAAAATTCTGTTATTAAGAAGCCAGCAATTCACATTGCTGTAACTTTCTGTTATTCCCTTATTTTAACAACTATATTGCTGGATTTTAATAGCACTGCGTGGTTTTTCTCATATAGAGTCTTATAGGATCATTTAGTCTCGTCTAGTTGCATATAGTCGCAGTAGTAGGTCCTTAAGTTGAGTTAGTAGTTGCATGCCCACGCTTATGGGTCATGGTTTTGGTTTGTACCCTACACTAAACATGGAGCAATTGCAACAGTCATTAAACAAGCTGACCCAGCAGTTTGAGTCTTTGGATAAGTGCTGGGAACAACATATAAACCAATGCTTTGAACAATTTGATGTGTGCATTACCCAACTAGAGGTCTCCGCTAGGACAAACCCCACCATTGGGGAAGATGTCCAATCTCAGGCAGGTGGCCAGGAGGATAGACCAATGAATGGAAGTGGCCAAAGAATCGGTTATGGGCGTGCACCCACCCCATGAGGGACATCGAGACCACTATTTTGAGTGGTACAACATGTACGGCCTTGTGGTGAGAGAGTGCACCAGAGGCTAGTGTAGAGTTACCCACTGAGGGCATTCCGGTAGTGGATGAGTTTCGTGACGTATTTCCTAATGATCTACCGGATAAGTTTCCCCCTGTGAAAGATATAGGGCATGTCAGAACATGGGACATCATACTACCTAAAGTCGAGTTTGCGTTTAATAGTTCTGTCGATAGGTCCACAGGTCTAAGTCCTTGTCAAGTCGTTACTGGTTATAAACCTAGGAAACCTATGGATCTTGTCCCTATGCCGCTGTCCCATAGGTCGTCAGAGTCTGCAGAGTCTTTTGCGCATCACATTCATTTATGACATCATAAAATCAGGCGGAAGATCATGCCTAATAATGAACATTACACACTTTCTGTAGGCCAACATAAACATTTCAATGAATTCAATGTAAGGGATTCTGCAATGGTCGGCATCAGGCTAGAGTAATACCCTCAGGGAGCCATCGTAAATTACACGCGCGTAGCACTGGACCATTTAAAATTATAAAACAAAACGGTCTCAATGCATATGTGCTAGATCTTCCACCTTCCATTAGAATGAATTCCACATTCACTGTGGAAGATCTAGTTGCATTTCAAGAACCACTGATATATTTTCTCAGCCTCTACCTCTCATACCTACCCGTCCCAACCCATTTTCGGGGCCTCTACCTCCCATACCTACCCGTCCTGACCCATCTTCCCAGTTACTACCTAACATACCTATCCCTCCCAACCCATCTCCCCAGTCTCTACATCCCATACCAACCCCTCCCGACCCATTTTTCCAGCCTCTACCTCCCATATCTACCCGTCCCAACCCATTTTCCTAGCCTCTACCTCCTATACCTACCCGTCCTGATTAATCTTCCCCGCTACTACGTCTCATACCTACCCCTTCCGACCCATTTTCCCAGCCTTTACCTCCCATACCTACCCGTCCTGACCCATCTTCGCAGCTACTACGTCCCATACATACCCTTCCCAACCCATTTTCTCAGCCTCTACCTCTCATACCTACCTTGCCCACACCTAAAGAGGAACTAAAGGATAATATCCACATTGGACGGCGGGTTTCAGAAGTTCTCAGTCAACTAGAAGTCACGTCCAGCTTCAGACAATACATGGCTCGCTGAGGAGGAACTTCAGAAACTTGATCCTTACATCCTGGAGCGGTTCAGGAGTTTTAATTTGCCAGTGGCGAAATTTTCCCAGCCAGGGAGAGTTGATGGGGACATCATGCGTGCACGCACATGCACGCCGCCCCCCTACGCACGTACGCCAGAAGGAGGGCCCCACCGTCAATTTGGATCGATAACGACGTTCAAGGAGAGCCTCCTAATTAGAAGATGGAGTTTTGGTTCGTTGGAGTGAGCCCAACAGTCAAGTAAAGCCCATCATAGGATCTCATGTTCGTGGCCCACTGGTATAATTGATCTCATATTTTAGGTTTTACTTAATAATGTTATTTAAAATATCATAAACGGATTAGATTTCTTTAATTAGTTTTTATTTTGGTTTGCTTCATCGCTAAGTAATAGGTTGCGCACATGGCGTGAGTTTGGGGTATAGGTTTTTTCTTATAGATAGGCACCCCTTATAGCTTTTTTATTCATTGAAGATTAATAAAAAAATCCTACGTTTTCCTACTCTGAGTTCTTGAGTTGTGGAAATCCAATTGGGTGTGAAGCCCTCCCTTCATCGAAGGGCTAACTACAGTGATGCGAAGCCACATCTATCCCGATCCGCCCCTATCTTCTATCACCCATTCTTCTTACCTTCTACAACCATCCTCACTTTGAATCCGTTAGCTTTTGCAATAGTTCTTCTCCCTACAGCCAATTTTCATAATCTGGCCCTGCAGGAGGGTTGAAACTTCGGCGGAACACCACGCACAAACCGTGCATCCGATCGACACGAAACTTTGGGGTTTTGAAACCCTCCCCTGTCCGACCAGGGCCAAGGAGGCACTTTCCGCGTTTGACGCCCCCTCTCACGTGTGACAGGCTTGTCCCGCTGTCCGCGCGCAGGGACTGTCTCCGAGTTCAGATTTTCGCCATTTTACTCCTCTCATGCCTCTTCTCCCTAACCCTAACCCTAGATTGCATTACTTTCAATTTATTTGCCCATTTTCTAATTCTAGGGCTCTCTGAACTGAAACTAGTGAATCCCTTAGATTAGGGACTGATTGTTGTGCATGTGTGGATGAGTTTTACTTCCGTTTAGCTCATAATTTTTATTGATCCAACCCTAACATGTGTATGCCTGGACCCGCACAGATTCCCCATGCTTGAATGTTTGAAACTTTTGTGTGGGATGTGGAAATTCTATGTGGATGTTTCTGAATTAGTTTGATTTAAAGCCTAAGATCTTGCATATCATAGTTTAATTTTCACGTCCTGCATCATCGCATCTCATGTGTTTTCTCATTCACTTCAATGAACCAATTGTAACAATAGTGATTAAAAGCAAAAAGAGAGGCTCCTATTTCCAAATCCAAGATTCTTTTCTTTAGTAAATATCACTAATAGAATATATTTAAACAGATATGGGGGAATGCTAATGTCCCGGCCTTCATGGGGATGTTGGCAATATCCCCAAAGCTCTTGAATGACATGTGGAACAGCCAAACATGGATCAGGACTGTCCATTCATTCAATACCACCATTGGTAGGGCACGATGCCAAAACCGAATCAGTCGGATGATCCAACAATTCGATCAATAGAATGAGAAGTGGATAGTCGAGATCGAATGGAAAAACAAAATAGGTCTAATCATAATCTTCTGGTTCTTTTTTTTTTTTTTTTTTTTTTTTTTTTTTTTTTTTTTTTTGGAAAGGAATGTCCAATCATAATCTTGAAGCATATATTTGATAGACCCCACACTAGCTTGGCTGTGATTCTGAAGAAACGCTTTGGTGATGGTTAGATGATGCTAAGAATGATCTATGGCTTGTAAAACACATAATGGAAAACATTCAAAGAGTTGGGAACTTAGGATCATCTGATTAATGTGATTTTCCATCATGGCCAGCCCATAGTGGTATATCAATGATCGATTGTCCCACACATCAATTTAATGCTTTGCTAGTGTGCCCATGAAAGTGAGGATGTTATCATTTCCCTATACACACACACACACACACACACACACATGCACACCATACACACGAATAAAATAAAGGATGAAGGAGATGACAGAAGACTGACCACAAAATATATTGCAAAGTTATCCTTATCCTCCATGTAACTAGACTTCAGTTTAAAGCGGATCATATATATAACCCACAAGGTTGTCATTAAAGCAGCCGAGTCGAGCAGTGTGTGTATATCATATTCCATAACAAAACTGCAGTACAGTCTAACAGCTAGAAATATAGCTGTCAATTCCTGAGATTTGAGAGAAAGTCCTGCAAAGAGTTCAAAGCTGCAGATGAAGAAATGAGACATGAAAATCAAGGAGACAATTGAATGCATGATAAAGCAATAATAGCCACCAAAATGGTGATGAAAGAAACAGAAACCATGTACTACAAGAAAGAAAAGACAATTATTCCTACAGCATTTTGAAGTTCTTGAGAGAACCAAAAATCTAGGCTGACAGAATGTACCCTCTAGAGCCATGCCTAATACACGCGCGATATATATATATATATATATATATATATATATATATATATATATATATATATATATATATATATATATATATATATATATATATATATATCACCAATATGATTGATAACATTGCTAATAAGTAATATCTCATGACATTTTTTATATCTCGAGGTAGAAAATATCATGAGATATTGACAACATCCCTTTAAAATAAGAACAAAGCACGCACGCACGCGCACACACATAGAGGGAAATGGTACTTTGAGGTCGACCTCATGGGAACTTTCCATACCTAAGCTTGATGAAGTGTTAGACATGATGGCTAAATCCACCATTTTCTCCAAAATAGATCTCAAGAGTGGATATCACCAAATCCGTATACGCCCTGGTAGTGAATGGAAGACAGCCTTCAAGATGAAGGATGGGCTATATGAGTGGTTGGTCATGCCTTTTAGCTTGACTAACGCACCTAGCACTTTCATGTGGGTGATGACCCAGGTCTTGAGAGCATTCATGGAGAAATTCTTAGTGGTGTACTTCGACGATATTTTAATCTATAGCACCACTAGAGAATCACACCTTGAACATTTGAAGTTGGTCTGTAGTATCCTTAGGGCGGAGAAATTATACGCTAACCTTAAAAAGTGTTCGTTCATGTCCACTCAAGTTATATTGTTAGGGTTTATAGTGTCAGCAAAAGGGATGCGTGCAGACCTAGAGAAAGTCAAGACCATAGTTGATTGGCCTGAACCGAGGAACATCCATGAAGTGCGAAGCTTCCAAGACTTAGCCACATTCTATCGTGGGTTCATTAGGAGTTTTAGCACAATTATGGCTCCCATCACAGAGTGTATGAAGAAGGGAGAATTTGTATGGTCAAAAGCCACAGGTAAGCCTTCAAAGAAATTAACGGCAAAATGGTCAAAGCTCCCGTAATGCGTCTTCCTGACTTTTCTAAAGTCTTTGAAGTTGCGTGTGATGCATCTGGTGTTGGTATGGGTGGAGTCCTAAGTCAAGAGGGTTATCATGTTGCCTATTTCAGTGAAAAACTTAATGAGGCAAAACAAAAATACTCTACCTATGATAAGGAATTATATGCGGTAGTGCAGTCTTTGAGACATTAGCGCCACTACCTCCTACCACAGGAATTTGTCTTATTCTCTAATCATGAGGCCTTACATTATCTTCACTCCCAGAAGAAACTTAACCCAAGGCATGCTAAGTGGGTTACATTCCTTCAAAAGTATTCGTTTGTCTTAAAACACAATGCCAAAGTAGAGAATAAACCAATTGATACCCTTAGCCATAAAGTGGCGTTGCTCAATTATTTGAGTGTAGGAGTTGTCAGGTTTGAGCAACTGAGAGACGAGTACCCCACATGTCCAGATTTTGGGGGTACCTATATGTCACTCTTGAGTGATCAACAAAGTGCGGGAGATTTCATGTTAAGAGATGAATTCTTTTTTAAAGGAAATCATTTATGTATTCCCCGTATGTCCCTCCGTGAATTCCTCATCTGAAAGCTTCATTCGGGAGAGATAACCGGCCACTTTGGTTGCAATAAGACTATTGCCCTTGTAGAGGATCGTTTCTACTGGCCAAGTCTCAAGCGAGATGTCGCCAAAATTTTAGGGCAATGTAGAACGTGTCAAATGGCGAAGCAGTAAAAGAAAAATTCTAGATTATATATGCCATTACCTGTGCCACATGCTCATTGGCAAGACATTAGCATGAATTTCGTGCTTAGGCTTTCCAAGACGATTAAAAAGCACGATTCCATTTTTGTTGTTGTAGACCACTTCTCTAAGATGGCGCATTTCATCCCATGTTCTAAAACTTCGGATGTATCTAATATTGCTAAGGTTTTTTTATATGGTGTGGTCTATCTCAATGGTTTACCTAAGACCATAGTGTTTGACCATGATGTCAGATTTACCGGCTATTTTTGGAAGACATTGGCACATGATAGGAACACGTTTGCAGTTTTGTACTGCATACCACCCCCAAACTAAGGTGGTTAATCACAGCCTTAGAAACCTCTTATGATGTTTAGTAGGTGAACATGTGAAAACTTGGGATTTGATTCTACCTATGGCCGAGTTCGTGTACAACAGTTCAGTCAATAAATCTACAGGGTTAAGTCCGTTTGAAATTGTTAGTGGGTACAAACCTCGGATGCCCATAGACTTGTTACCCATGTCAGTTACCCAAAGATCTTCTGAGTCAGCCAATGCATTTACATGACACATTCATGACTTGCATGCACATGTTAGACAGTAAATAAATGCAAGTAATGATAATTATAAAGGATCAGCTGACCAACATCGTAGGTGGACAGAATTTAATGAAGGGGATTATGCAATGGTTAGATTTAGACCAAAGTGGTTTCTTCTGGGTTCCGCTAAGAAATTACAAGCTTGCAGTACTAGACCATTCAAAGTATTGCGTAAAATTGGGTCTAATGCATACAGAGTAGACCTTCCACCTGAAATGGGAAAAAATTCGACGATCAATGTGAACGATCTAGTCCTCTGTCCTAACCCTTCCATTGTTTCTTCTTCCCACCCTTGGCCACTTTCCGACTTTACTTCTCAACTCACTCCACCATCAATTGATCATAAGGTAGAGATTAAAGGGATAACGGATGAGGAGATTGTTTCCACACGAGATGGGGGCTTCCAAAGGTACCTTGTCAAATGGAAGAACAAACTACCATCCAATTCCATGTGGCTAACAGAAGCAGAACTACATCGGATTGATCCGAACCTTCTCAAGACGCACAAAAGATTTAACTCTTTGGAGCCAAGTTCTTATCATCTGAGGAGAGTTGATGAGGACATCAGACCCTTCAAAGTTTATCAAAGATGAAGGCGGCCGACGAATACATCTTTATAACTCGATGATGGTTCGTGGCACAACTGATGATTTTAAAGACCTTACATGTGTCCCTAGATTAATTAAAAGCCCCACATTAGGAGGACACACGTGTAGGATGAGTAAGAAGACCGATCTGTTATGCGGGATTTTTTTTTGAAAAAAAGTTTTATTTTGCACGTTTTTTTCTTTTGTTATAAGGGTAGTTTAGTCATTTTCTTTTAAATTCGAATTTTATAAATAGGATGTTTTCTACCCTAAACCCGATGATGTTTTTTTAATGAAAGCTTGGTACCTCCTTCCCCTTTCTCTCTGTAGTAATTTCTTCTTTTCCCCTACTCTCTTCTCTTCTTCTAAATTTTATTTCTAGCCCTCCAACCTTCTTCTCTTTTTATGTATAGTATTCTTTGATTATTATTGACCCTGAAAATATGAGAATTGATCTCAACCCTCTCTCTGATTTTCCAGTCGTCCCTATTCCAGAAATCATTTGATTTCCTAGACTAGAGAAGTTGCATCGATTGTTACATTGAAACCATGCAAGATCGGGAGGTCCCATCCCTCGCCGGATCCAATCCACGCATGATTTGAATACGGTACTGCGGAATTGTGATGATGGTCTGCAATCATTGCATGTTTTCTTTGTTATCATATCTACTATGATGTGGAATGTTGAATATTTCAAGTGATTTGCTTAGTTTATTTCGCTGGATAATTTTTGTGCTCACACATGCATTCTAGTTTAGACTGTCCTGCATCACCACCCCCATGCCAAGCCAAAAACAAGCCATCAATGGACCCTGGCAACACCAAATGAATGTGAAACTCTCCCAAACTAATCTCGTGAATGCGCAATGGATAAACAAGTGATTTACAGATTCCACATCACACATGCACATAGGGCACGCGTTAAAGATGATCAACAACCACGTCTAGAGATTGTCAATAGTAAGGACTCTGGCCCTTCCCACAACTAGGTGAGCGCACAAATTTCTATGGAGCTCCATAATGCCAAACATGAGTTATACAGCTCGACCACGCATCTAACGAAACTTGAGCAAGCAATACGTAAAAGGATCAAAAAGTAAAGCAGCCCCCCGACTTATCTTTTCTCCAAAGCAAGGCATCCTTTCCCTCAATCACGAGGTAAAATCCATGAAGATTTTGAAGAATCCAAATGAACTTGTCTAGCTCCTCTAAGGTTTGCCTTCGAAGCTATCCTTGCCCATCTCAGCAAATTAGCTTGAAGTGGTTCCTCTCCTAACCACACATCCTCTCAGGAGCGGATTCTTTCTTCATCCCCTACGAAGAATGACAGCCACTCATTGAACTTGTGGGCAACGCTTTCCATCGCCTTCCAAAGACGAGGCTTTGTAACAAGATGACTCCATGAACACCATCCCCCCTTCTTAATCCAAAGTTGCTAGCGTACACCAACTGCCACAAACTAACTTCCTCCATCCCAAACCTCCAAAACCACTTCCCTAATAAAGCTAGATTCATCGAGCTCGTGCTTTTAATACCAGCTCTCCCTTCTCCATAAGGCCAGAAACCTCCTCCCACTTCAACACGTGAAATTTCTTAGTATCTGCAGCTCCCAACCACAACAAATCAAGCCTCAACTTTTCCAAACGAGCCAGCATCGACTTTTGATATCTGAATAACAACATGAAGTGTAGGGACATGTTTGACATGGCAGCTTTGATAAGTGTGATCCTATCACCTAACGGTAAGTGCCTGCTCTTCCATTTGGATAGTTTCTTCTCCACTCCCTCTATAAGCCTAACCCATAAGTGTTTCGTCGTTTGCCCACACATAAAGGCAACCTGAGATAAGTAAACAAAAATGACCTGACGTTGCAACCGAACACACCTGTTAACCTCCCCACCTCTTCCCTTAGCATGTGCATCCTTAACATTTCAATCTTCTAAATGTTAACTTTCAACTTTCAAGCCAAAAACCACTTCAAAGGCCCAAGCTTCTAATACGGCTCTCCCTTCCTCCCACTTCAACAGGTGAAACTTTTGAATGTCCACAAATCCCTACCACAAGAAATCACACCTCAACTTTTCCAAACAGGCTAGCACCAACTTCAAACATCTTAATAATGACATCAAGTATAGGGGAATGTTTAACATGATAGCTTTGATAAGCATGACCCTAGCACCCAACGATAAGTGCCTGCTCTTTCAACAACTGAAATTTATGAGTATCCACATCTCCCTGCCAAAAGAAGGCACACTTAACAGGCCAACATAGAATTCGGATATCTTAATAGCGATATCACATATAGGGTCATGTTTGACATGGTAGCTCCAACTATAAGTGCCTACTCTTTCATTTAGACAATTCCTTCTCCACTTTGTCTATAACCCGGTACCATAAATGTTTTGCCAGTTTGCCCACACATAGCGACAACATGAGATAGGTAGATGGAAACAACCCGAAGCTGCAACCAAACACACCTGCTAACCTCTTTACCTTTTCCCTTCACATGCGAATCCCAACATTTCACTCTTTTGGATGTTAACTTTCTTCTCCCCAAACTTGTGGCACGAATCAATGCACTCATGAGCAGTGAGCACACTGTCCAACATTTGACCTCTCGATACAAAGACACTTTGAGTGTTAGAGATTACGCATGAAAGGACCGTGCGAAACCTGGTTGCTAAAATCTTTGCTAGAATCTTGTACGGCTTCCCGATAAGACTTATCAGCCTGAAATCCTTCAAACAATTGGTCCATTCTTTCTTCAAAATAATGAAGATGGAGCTCCCTAATTCTGACACTAGCTAGCAACTTTTAAAGAACTTGACAATGAAGTTGACCACATTGCCTTTGACCTCCCACCAAAACTCCGTATAAAAAGAAAGAGGAAACCATCTAGGCCCGGGGCTTTGTTCTTTCCTAGCGCATCTACTGCCGCTTTAACTTAGTCCTCCATGGCCAGCTTTTCTAATGAGCTTACATCTGCTTCAGATAGGCATATGAACTCCAAATTGTCGAGGCATGGTCGTCCCATCCCTCCCCTGACAACAGCTCCATGTAGAAATCAACCACAGCCTTACAAGCCATCTCTTTATCTTTCATATGTTCTTGTCCACTGTTATGCTTTGAATTCTATTAAATCTGACTAGTGTACTTGCAATGGCATGGAAAATTTTAGCATTCTTATCTCCATCTTTAAACTAGGCAGCTCTCGACTTTGCCTCCACTTTTACCTCTTCTTCCTTCAATCTATTCTTTTACTCCAACAAAAGAGCCTCCCTAGCCACCTTATCTTCTTCAAACAACTCCCCATCCACATCCTTGATATCAAGAGTTTAGATACCCAGCAAGATGGAATCCAAATCTGCCTCTCTCTTCCTTAGCACCAAGGGTTTCCATTCATTTATCTTCCCTTTGAGCAATCTTAGCTTATGAAAGAGGTTGAAAGTGGCAAAACCTTCCACCTCGGAGGATTTCCACCACTCCCTAACTAGCCCTCGAAACCCCTACCACCTATAGAAGCACCAGGCAATGATCAGAAACCAGCCACAGCAGGCCTCTTTGCAAGGCCATAAGGAATTTATCCACCCAAGACAACAAGACCAAAAATCAGTCAAGCTTGGATATCACTGCCCTCTCCTTGATGATGTTTTCCTTGAAAACATTAAAGCTCAGAAGATCCTTCATCAAAAAATGGCCCACAAAATAACAAAAAAGAAAATCCATATTGAAAAGAGTTAAATGATAAAGGGTTTGTAATATTCCCATCTTCTTCAAGATTGGAAGATCCTAAACTTTCGATGAGTGGATCACAACATAACAATTAGAAGACGGTCCATGTTAAAAAGAGGTAAATGATCAAAGGAGTAATTATTTGTTCTATTCTTTTCTTTTTCTTTTTAAATGTACCCCCAATCCACAGTAAGAGTACCCAGCATAGAAATGGTTTGGATCAATGGCTATAGCCCGGATATATCATACAACAGTAGGTGGGGCCGTATTTTAGTAAACATCCCTTAGGAAACCTAATTTTTTTGAAATTCTTATCCTCCCCATCAAACGGAGGTGCCAAATTTAATAGTTCTAAATAACTAATTTAGACATATGTGCATTTAAAATTGGTTCAAAAAGTAAAAATACTCTTTTCTTTTCTTTTTTCCATATTGAATTCCCCTTCATGATGCTAAATCAAAACCAACACTCAATTTATCATCACTTCAGTTTCAGAACAAAAGCAGGAAAGAAATATTAAAAAGAGAAAAAGCTGGCGAGGCTAATCTGTCATGCTGCAGAATCCACTGCCTGGCCAATTTGCACTGTCAATCCAATTTTAATTCCTTTCAAACGGACAATTAGAAGAAGAAAAAAAAAAAATCAACAATGCACTACATCAAACAGAAAGATAAAGCAGGCAGCTGGGTTAATTCTATTGGGCACCGTTTCTCCTATCGAAAGGTCGGTCCATCCAATGGATGGTCAGGATGACCTAACCATGGAATGGCAATGCAGTAGCCACCTATGCAATGGATCCTGCAGCAGCGACAGACACGAAACCTACCCGCCTCGCAGCATTGATGATGATGATGATGGTGGTGGTGGTGATGATGGTACCGGCACAGGTCCTCTCCTTGGTGAGCTTGTAGATGAGTACGCAGATTCCGATGGCGTGGCATGTCTCGGCAGCTACGAAGAGATTGTCGTGATCGTGGACTACGAAGCGGAGGAGGACGAGAGCGGACATGCCCGACACCACTGCCAAGAACGCTTTCACCTTCGGAGGCTGCCTCCGCACCCATCCCACCACCGCGCTCGTTAAAGACCTCTTCTTTGATAATCCCCTCATCTTCTTCTCTCTATCGGATCTTCCGTTCGTGGTGGTCGTGAAGGATAAGAGCCGGGGTGCGTACTTTAAGAAGGAGAACAGAAAACAAACAGAACTGAGGGTGGTGAAGGATGAGAATCCCGGTGCGTAGGGTAAGACGGGAAAAGCGAGGCCGAGAAGAGGAGGCAGATGGACGTTGCTGCGGTATAAAATAAAATAAAAAAAGATGTAGAATAGGTGCGTGGAGCACTTTTATTTATTTATTCCAGCGGCACACGTTAGTCGGGAGCGCGCAAGGTTATATCAACCAGTCGGTGAAATATGCCGTATCCCGATTTGATACGCCGGGGTGCGTGGGCCGCACTTGGTAGAGCAGAAATCAGCTGCTCCTGTCGCCACATTTCACACCGGGAAAAAAATGATCCTGCGCACCTCGTTTGCATTTGACACGGATTGCGACGGAAAGCTAGGTGGGGCCCAGCGTGATTTTTTTTGAGAAAACCACTCTATCCACTACTTTCAGATCATGTTAGATGCTAGGGTACGGGCTAAAAAATGAGGCAGATCCAAAATTCAAATCCCACGGCAGATATTAGTAAGAAATGTACGTCCACCGTTGAAAAAATCATGGACTACGGAAGTTTTGAACCAAGCTAATATTTGTGTTTGGGTAATTTTTTTAACATAGACACCTCCTTGTATCCACCTCACCTTGTTATACCCCCCCTAAATTTTCCTAACGAAACTAGACTTCTACTGTAGGAAAAACCATTTCAGACGAAAATAACTCACCTGCTCTAACCTTGATAGGAGGGGTATTTTCATCCGTCCGTACTTTAAAATTTTATTTTGGTGTTCAAACTTTGTGGCAGTCGAAAAAGATAAAAGCCCTTGAAAGCTAAGCGTCTACGTTGCTAATTGTTTGTTTGTGTTTTCAGTTCATCCCAAAACCTGATGAGCTGTATGGATGGCATATATATAGCATTGTGGACCTAGGGAGGTTTCAATGCTCAGAATTTTCGAACTTACTTTCTTGCGGCCCATTTGAATTTTGGATCAGACTGATTTTCAGGCGACATGATCCAGATGAACGGATGCAAGGGATAGATTTCTCACAAACATCACATTAGGCCCACCTAGCCCCGCTTCTGTTTTGCTTTGCACGAACGCGATTTTCTCGCAAAGTTCCTGCGCAAGTATGCCTAGGTGAGACCAACCGCTATGTTTTTTAGAAATTCACTTTGTTCATCTGTCTTGCGAGGTCATTTCATAATAAGTATCAAAAAATCATTCGGATTCAAAACTCAAGTGAGTCCATAAAAGAGAAATTTAAGAAAAGAAATTCCTACCGTTGGAACCTTTCCGGCTGCGCTTATATGTCATTCAAACCTCTCACTTGGATGAAGTGAAAACATAACAAATTTACGCTGATTCAAAACTTTTACGGCCAATAGAATGTTTCAACACTTCAGCTGAAAATCCATTGTTTCCTCATGCTCGACCCACTTGAGTTTTTAATCCTACTGATTTTTTCCGCAAAACGGATGGACGGAATGGATTTCTCACAAACCTAGCGGTAGGTCTCACCCAGCATCCTTCCTGCGAAAGCCTTCTGCAGTAAATCCGCGTCCGCGTTGCACCACCAATGGTGCACGTGTAAGAGCGTGTAAGAGGTGTCACTGACCAACCCACCTTGACTGACACCCATCATTTTCTAATGTATCAAAATTACCGAAGCTACCTGTAAGTTTCCATCCTCGTCCGATCGTACATCTCCCCGCGATACGCCGGGACTCGAATTGCGTAGTGCAGTAGAATACAACCGCCCGGTCCATACCGAGATGGTAAAGTTCCGTGGCCCACCATGTGTATATGTTATATCCATACCGTTCATCCATTTTTTTAAAATAATTTTAGGGTACAAGCCAAAAATTAAAATAAATGCAAAGTTTATGTAAAGTATATCATAAAAAGTAATTGGGACAATAATACCCACTGATTGAAACTTTTTAACAACTCATGATGATGCTTATTTATCCTCCAAAATATTCGTAAGGTCATGCAAACTTAGATTGCGAAGGATAGGGCTGAAAGTCAGGCGTGTCATGGAATATACAAACACTAATTTGGGTAGGTCGAGATCTTACATTGCGCTCCATCAAATCCATATAAATTACTTATAAATTATAATTGAGTGTAGTTGGTATGTTGGAGGCACAAAAAATTTCAATGCTATCGAATTTCATTAGTCTCAAATGACTCAAGCTACTAAGATATATTGGATTTCTCTCTATCAAATAGATAGTGGTACACAACATTACTTTTAAAGCAGTAGTGTTGAAATTTGTGATTTTTTGAAAAATATTCAAAAATTTAAATTTTTGGGAATTTGTCGCCAAATCAATTTTTGAGAATTTTAAATAAAAAAAGTGCAGTGTGTGCCTTTAGTCCCACATCGAAAATGGTAAAAAAGTTTTGGGGATTTATATGTAGATGTGTGTGTGGTATTCTTATTGGAACACACGCACATATGTACGCGAGCACATGCGTAGGCGCACGTGCACATCGTGTTGTAGAGTAGTCACTCCCTCACAACCTTACGCGAACAATCACGAGACGTAGAGTAGTCACTCCCTCACGACCTTACGCGAACAATCACGAGACGGTTAACTACCTTGAAAGTCATAACTGTCATAAAATGGACGGCTTATAATGATTCAACGGTCAGATTTTGTGATCTGACAACTAAAACGTTTTTCAAACGTTTTGAACTATTGATAGTTACCTAACAATGGTCCACTCCCTAGTGCCTATATAAACTAGACCATTCCAGTCCAAAATAAATCATTTCAATACCCTCTCTCCCCATCTGATACTTCAAATCTCCTTTATAAAATATTGTGAATATTTTCACTATCTGATTATGCCATAATAGATCTACTGTGTTAAACTGTTCCCAAGTGAATCTATCATGATTGCTACACACCGGAACTAAATAGGCCTATCTTATCTTGGAAGCAATTTGACTGTAACCCATCAACAATTGATAAGGGTGTGAATCACGCTTTAAGGACCGCGTATCATTTTATGTGATAGAGCCTAGTGAAACGAAATTCATATTTTATTTTATTTTTATTTTAGGTACCTCTAACAAATTATTTTCTAACAAGTAATTGACCCATATTTTAGCTTGTTTGCTTTGGAAAATAAAATAAAATTTGTTGTTGTTTAGATTAAATAATTACATATATAATTAATAAAATTATATATACAAAAAATAAGATATATATTAAAAGTATAATAAATTAATATGATAACGACCCAACCCGCTTCGGCTGGGCTTGGGTTGAGAATTTCCAACTCGAGGCTTGGTTGGGTTGAATTGGATTAGGGTTAAGGTATAGGAACCTTGGATTGGGCGAGGGTTGAGTATCAACTTGACTCAATCCGCTCGACTTTCAGCCCTAAAGAAGGAAAACACAAATATGAGCTTAGTGAACTTGGCCCCTTAGTCCCTACTGTTTTGTGTGTTGTGGTCCACTTGAGCTTGAAACTACCTTATTTTTTGGGCTTAAGGCCTAAAATGATATGAAAAATATGGATAATGTTAGAATTTGTAATTCTTTGTACACAACGGAGGATAGAAGAAAATGATAACGAAACGATCAGATTTATCGGGTTCAAGGCTTGACTTGAATAGTCAATTTCTCAAGACAGATTTGCTGCCCTTTTTCTGGAATTTCCAGCAAGTGCAAATGAAGGAAATCTGCAAATTGTCTTCAGGATACAATGAACTCTCAATCCGATTTTCAACACGAAAATTTACACATTTAAGTGTTGAACAGATCTCTAGTTTAAACACTGATATGCCGTAAGACGTTCAGAAAAAATTCAGTAAGAGATTAGATCGAGAGTAATTGCTCAGAAGATGATATAATCTTAAGGATAAGAATTACTTCATCTGGATTATAGCATCCAGGATTTATATCAATTGAAGGGTTATGGATTTCTTCCTGAAGAGGTACTAAAGAGACTCTTCAAGAAATCCACACCCATTCACAGCAAATAATTGCCTTCCATGAAAGGACATGACCTTTTGTCCTATGGCAGTTATTTCTGTACCCATTCAGACAGAAGCAGTTATCCAACAGGAAAAACTGTATCCACATAAGCGACACATGGCATAGGTGCCACATGTACAATCATGTCATAATTACTCTTAATCAACAAAAGATAATAAATCATCAGGGTTCAATTCCATGACCCAAAAAATTTGAACCATGTGCCAAAAAGACTAAGTTCTTTTAGCTCCTTGCGACGATGCGAACGTGCGAAGTGCTAAGTGCGCCTAATAAAGCGCCAAAAAGCGCCCAAGCAGCCCTACAGCCCACGCCACGCGCGCGCGTGCGCGGACGGTGCTTCGCACCGAACCCTGGTTGCATAAGCAAAAACCCCTCCTCTCTTACCGACAGGCTATTCATACTATTTATGGAAAGTTTTAAATAATTAATATATTTATTTACTTTCTAAAAATAACTTTATTTTTGAAATTTATTTTTATTCTAAAAAACACAACAATCCCCCACAATTTCAAAAATAAAAACAGATTCTGAAACGAATGGCATATCAGTATAAATAGGTGCATAAGTAAAGGTATCTTTTGGATTTGAACCTTTACATTAGTGTATACGTATCAAAGTTATGCCAGGTACTTAGTGACCCATTAGTCTTGAACTAAGGACCTTATATGACTCGCCGGACACATAACACACATCTATTCATATATAACTGGAGATCTAAAAGTTCGCACATTTCTGGCCTTGTGCGTATCCCTATTTCATGAGTATTCTAGAGACGATCCCAATCTCTTCAAAAGCGGCCTCACTTTTCTACCCATATAGGTAGATCTATCAAAGATGATTCTGCTTCATCTCAGCAAAGTCTGCTTATAGATCTATTAAGAGTTAGTACTCACCCTTTTATGAAATGCAGAAACCAAACACTAGACTTTTAGGAATGAGACTCTGTTTTTCTTTTTCTAGTGTATGTTTCAGTCACATACTTGATTTGTTTGTCCCTTTGAACCTAGCCTATATTTCAAAACATAGGTAGGGTTGCCATCAAGAGTGAAAGTTACATCTTTATGGATCTTAGTCCCATTCCTTTAGTGGTTCTTCTTATTTGATCTTTTGATAAACCTTTTGTTAAGGGATCTGCTAAGTTCATGATGGATTTAACATATTCCATTGTGATTACTCCATCTCTGAGCAATCCTTTAACAAAGTTATGCCTTAGACCTACATTTCTAGACTTACCATTATAAGTCTTACTCATTGCACGACAAAGAGTAGCCTGACTATCACAAAAGATAGATATGGCAGGAGTAGGTTTTGGCCAATACGTGATTTCCAACAATAGGTATCTTAGCCATTCACCTTCTTTGCAAGCAGCACCAAGTGCAATGAACTCACTTTCCATTGTAGAGTGAGATATGCACGTTTGTTTCTTAGATGCCCATGATATTGCTCCTCCTCCAAGAGTGAATATCCAGCCACTTGTAGATTTAGATTCTATGTTATCTGCATTCCAGCTTGCATCGCTGTACCCTTCAAGTACAGCGGGATATGATTTATAATGCAGTCCATAGTCTATGGTTCCTCTTAGATACTTTAAAACTCTCGAAATCGCATTCCAGTGTACTTGTCCTGGATTACTGGTATACCTGCTTAGCATTCCTACTGTGAATGCTATATCGGGTCTAGTGCAATTCATTGCATACATTAAACTCCCAATAGCACTCGCATATTCTTGTTGTGCTTTACATCTACCAGTATTTTTAACCAATTTAATACTTGGATCAAATGGGGTTGAAACCGGTTTACTATCATAATGATTAAACTTCTTTAACACTTTCTCTAGGTAATGAGATTGTGTTAAGGCTATTCCATCATTAAGATTAAAAATCTTAATACCTAATATTACATCGGCTTTGCCCATATCCTTCATGTCGAAGTTGGTACTTAGAAACTTTTTAGTTTCTTTCACACAGTCCTCATTTGGTCCAAATATTAGCATATCATCTACGTATAGGCAGATAATGATTTGACCTTTAATATATATGCACTTATCTGCTTGGTTTACTCTAAAACCATTAGATTGTACTACTTGATCAAACTTCTCATGCCATTGTTTAGGAGCTTGCTTGAGCCCATAGAGAGATTTGACCAGTTTACACACTTTCTTCTCTTGCCCGGGTTGAATAAACCCTTCAGGTTGTTCCATATAAACTTCCTCATCTAGATCACCATTTAAGAATGCCGTTTTGACATCCATTTGATGGATTACTAGGTGGTGAATTGCTGCAAGAGCAATTAAAGTTCTAATGGTAGATATTCGAGCAACAGGAGCATATGTATCGAAAAAATCGATACCTTCCTTTTGTCTAAATCCTTTGGCTACCAATCGAGCTTTAAACTTATTTATGGTTCCATCAGGATTGAACTTTCTTTTAAAAATCCACTTACATCCTATAGGCTTTGAACCTGGTGGAAGATCGACCAAACACCATGTGTTATTGGAGACTATGGAATCCATTTCATCGTCGATGGCTTCCCTCCAAAATTGTACGTCAGGAGATGAGAGAGCTTCACTAAGTGTTGATGGATCACTTTCAATACTTAGTGGTAGAGTAATCTCCTTTCTTATTTCATTTCTATCCCCTTCTATAAGAAACATGTAGAAATCTGGGCCAAAAGATGTTTCTTTTCTTGCCCTTTTCGATCTCCTTGGTTCATTTCCTTCTGGATGAGTGTTAGATTTATCATGAAAGTTGTTAGGCTCTACGTTCATTGGTTCTATAATATTTTCATCAACCTGCCTTTTTGTATGATTATTCATATAGTCTTTGTATACTGTATTTTCAAAAAATATAGCATCTCTAGACTCTATAATCATGTTTTTGTCAGCAAACGAAGTTTGTTCTAGAACCAAGAATCTATATACGGGACTATGATTCCCATAACCCACAAAAGCACACCTGATTCCTCTAGGACCTAACTTTACTATCTTGGAATCATTAATCCTGACTTCTGCTATACTTCCCCACACTTTGAAGTAATGAAGATATGGTTTCTTCTTTTTCCATAATTCATATGGGGAGATATCCAATTTTTTGTGTGGGATAGCATTTAGAATACGGTTTGCTGTTAACAATGCTTCCCCCCACAAATTCAAAGGTAATCCAGAATTTAATATCATACAGTTGATCATCTCAACTAATGTCCTATTTTTGCGTTCCGCTAGGCCATTTTGCTGAGGTGTGTAAGGTGCCGTAAATTCATGGATTATACCATTTGATTCACAGAAGTCGTTGAATTCATTAGAAGAGTACTCACCCCCTCTATCACTTCTGAGGGCTTTAATTTTTACATTCAACTGATTTTCCACTTCGGCCTTATAAAGTTTAAACTTTTCAAAGGCTTCATCTTTAGATTTTATCAAGTATACATAGGAAAATCTAGTGAAGTCATCGATAAATGTGATAAAATACCTTTTTCCTCCACGAGTTAAGGTATTATTTAAATCACAGATATCAGAATGAATCAACTCCAAGGGTTGTGATTTTCTCATGCCAGTCCCAAATGGTTTTCTGGTTATTTTAGAATGGGCACACACATCACATTTCCCTTCTTGTTGAAATTCATGATTTGGTATAAGGCCTAGGATCATCATTCTTTTCATTGAACGATAATTAACATGACCCAGTCTAGCATGCCATAAAGATACAGAATCCACTATATAAACGGAAACATCATTATTATTATTAATATTCAGTTTAATCATACCATTACATGAATATCCTTTGCCTACAAACATACCATTCTTGGTGATAACCAACTTATCAGACTCAATCACTATTTTGAATCCTCTCTTATTGAGAAGATCGCCTGACACTAGATTTTTAGACATGTCAGGTACATGCAATACATTTGTTAGTGTCAGTCTTTTGCCTGATGTAAACTGAAGCTCTACTGTTCCTTTTCCAACAACGTTCGCACGAACATTATTACCCATCTTCACTTCTTGTCCAGTTGTTATACCTTCATAGGTCTTGAAGATGTTTCGGTCCTTCGATATATGAATGGTTGCACCAGTATCTAGCCACCATCCACCATCGGATATTACTATGTTAGCTTCAGTAACCATTGCAACAAGTTGGTCTTCTGTCATGTTAGCCTGAGCTTTCAGTTGTTTCTTCCTGTGTCGACATTCCTTTATGTAGTGTCCAGGCTTATTGCAGAAGTGACACTTGCCCTTTTTCTTTCCCTTTTTCTTAAACTCTGTATCTTTCTTTGGGGGAATAGATTTGGAGTTTTGAGATTTTGGCTTGTCATCTTCTACTATATTTGCTTTGGAATGATTTTCCGAAGCATTTTCTTTCTTGTCTCGGTTTCTGGACTCTTCTTCTATACGAAGATGTCTTTGAAGTCCTTCAAGAGTGTACTTCCTTTCATCATGTTTCAGTTTCTTTTTATAATCAAACCATGATGAGGGTAATTTTGCAATTATTACACCGACCAGGAATTCTTCAGGCAGATCTATCCCACCAATCTTCAATTCATCAACCAAGTTCTGTAGTTCGGCTACTTGGGAGAGAATTGGCTGATCATTTTTAAACTTGAAATGGACGTAATTGTCGATCAGAAATTTCTGAGTACTGATTTCTTCAGTTTTATATTTTTGATCCAATTTTGTCCACAGTTCTTTAGCAGAGGATATTTTACGGTATGAATTATAGATTGAATTAGAGAGAGCGTTTAGGATATGACCTTTGCATAAAAAATCATCCTCCTTCCTTTTCTTTCGTTCTTCCTTCACTTGAACTGAGTCGTCTTCCTTTGGCTCGGGTAGAGAAGACAGATCATCATCTAGAATGTAGGATAACTTGAGAGTAGTCAGAAAGAAAAACATTTTCTGTTGCCATCTTGAGAAGAACTGACCGTCGAAACGATCCAGTCGTACAAAGTCTTGGTTCATAACTTGAATTGAATGAATTGCCTCCATTGTGAAAAGATAAAAATTCTGTCTTGAATGTTAGAATTTGTAATTCTTTGTACACAACGGAGGATAGAAGAAAATGATAACGAAACGATCAGATTTATCGGGTTCAAGGCTTGACTTGAATAGTCAATTTCTCAAGACAGATTTGCTGCCCTTTTTCTGGAATTTCCAGCAAGTGCAAATGAAGGAAATCTGCAAATTGTCTTCAGGATACAATGAACTCTCAATCCGATTTTCAACACGAAAATTTACACATTTAAGTGTTGAACAGATCTCTAGTTTAAACACTGATATGCCGTAAGACGTTCAGAAAAAATTCAGTAAGAGATTAGATCGAGAGTAATTGCTCAGAAGATGATATAATCTTAAGGATAAGAATTACTTCATCTGGATTATAGCATCCAGGATTTATATCAATTGAAGGGTTATGGATTTCTTCCTGAAGAGGTACTAAAGAGACTCTTCAAGAAATCCACACCCATTCACAGCAAATAATTGCCTTCCATGAAAGGACATGACCTTTTGTCCTATGGCAGTTATTTCTGTACCCATTCAGACAGAAGCAGTTATCCAACAGGAAAAACTGTATCCACATAAGCGACACATGGCATAGGTGCCACATGTACAATCATGTCATAATTACTCTTAATCAACAAAAGATAATAAATCATCAGGGTTCAATTCCATGACCCAAAAAATTTGAACCATGTGCCAAAAAGACTAAGTTCTTTTAGCTCCTTGCGACGATGCGAACGTGCGAAGTGCTAAGTGCGCCTAATAAAGCGCCAAAAAGCGCCCAAGCAGCCCTACAGCCCACGCCACGCGCGCGCGTGCGCGGACGGTGCTTCGCACCGAACCCTGGTTGCATAAGCAAAAACCCCTCCTCTCTTACCGACAGGCTATTCATACTATTTATGGAAAGTTTTAAATAATTAATATATTTATTTACTTTCTAAAAATAACTTTATTTTTGAAATTTATTTTTATTCTAAAAAACACAACAATCCCCCACAATTTCAAAAATAAAAACAGATTCTGAAACGAATGGCATATCAGTATAAATAGGTGCATAAGTAAAGGTATCTTTTGGATTTGAACCTTTACATTAGTGTATACGTATCAAAGTTATGCCAGGTACTTAGTGACCCATTAGTCTTGAACTAAGGACCTTATATGACTCGCCGGACACATAACACACATCTATTCATATATAACTGGAGATCTAAAAGTTCGCACATTTCTGGCCTTGTGCGTATCCCTATTTCATGAGTATTCTAGAGACGATCCCAATCTCTTCAAAAGCGGCCTCACTTTTCTACCCATATAGGTAGATCTATCAAAGATGATTCTGCTTCATCTCAGCAAAGTCTGCTTATAGATCTATTAAGAGTTAGTACTCACCCTTTTATGAAATGCAGAAACCAAACACTAGACTTTTAGGAATGAGACTCTGTTTTTCTTTTTCTAGTGTATGTTTCAGTCACATACTTGATTTGTTTGTCCCTTTGAACCTAGCCTATATTTCAAAACATAGGTAGGGTTGCCATCAAGAGTGAAAGTTACATCTTTATGGATCTTAGTCCCATTCCTTTAGTGGTTCTTCTTATTTGATCTTTTGATAAACCTTTTGTTAAGGGATCTGCTAAGTTCATGATGGATTTAACATATTCCACTGTGATTACTCCATCTCTGAGCAATCCTTTAACAAAGTTATGCCTTAGACCTACATTTCTAGACTTACCATTATAAGTCTTACTCATTGCACGACAAAGAGTAGCCTGACTATCACAAAAGATAGATATGGCAGGAGTAGGTTTTGGCCAATACGTGATTTCCAACAATAGGTATCTTAGCCATTCACCTTCTTTGCAAGCAGCACCAAGTGCAATGAACTCACTTTCCATTGTAGAGTGAGATATGCACGTTTGTTTCTTAGATGCCCATGATATTGCTCCTCCTCCAAGAGTGAATATCCAGCCACTTGTAGATTTAGATTCTATGTTATCTGCATTCCAGCTTGCATCGCTGTACCCTTCAAGTACAGCGGGATATGATTTATAATGCAGTCCATAGTCTATGGTTCCTCTTAGATACTTTAAAACTCTCGAAATCGCATTCCAGTGTACTTGTCCTGGATTACTGGTATACCTGCTTAGCATTCCTACTGTGAATGCTATATCGGGTCTAGTGCAATTCATTGCATACATTAAACTCCCAATAGCACTCGCATATTCTTGTTGTGCTTTACATCTACCAGTATTTTTAACCAATTTAATACTTGGATCAAATGGGGTTGAAACCGGTTTACTATCATAATGATTAAACTTCTTTAACACTTTCTCTAGGTAATGAGATTGTGTTAAGGCTATTCCATCATTAAGATTAAAAATCTTAATACCTAATATTACATCGGCTTTGCCCATATCCTTCATGTCGAAGTTGGTACTTAGAAACTTTTTAGTTTCTTTCACACAGTCCTCATTTGGTCCAAATATTAGCATATCATCTACGTATAGGCAGATAATGATTTGACCTTTAATATATATGCACTTATCTGCTTGGTTTACTCTAAAACCATTAGATTGTACTACTTGATCAAACTTCTCATGCCATTGTTTAGGAGCTTGCTTGAGCCCATAGAGAGATTTGACCAGTTTACACACTTTCTTCTCTTGCCCGGGTTGAATAAACCCTTCAGGTTGTTCCATATAAACTTCCTCATCTAGATCACCATTTAAGAATGCCGTTTTGACATCCATTTGATGGATTACTAGGTGGTGAATTGCTGCAAGAGCAATTAAAGTTCTAATGGTAGATATTCGAGCAACAGGAGCATATGTATCGAAAAAATCGATGCCTTCCTTTTGTCTAAATCCTTTGGCTACCAATCGAGCTTTAAACTTATTTATGGTTCCATCAGGATTGAACTTTCTTTTAAAAATCCACTTACATCCTATAGGCTTTGAACCTGGTGGAAGATCGACCAAACACCATGTGTTATTGGAGACTATGGAATCCATTTCATCGTCGATGGCTTCCCTCCAAAATTGTACGTCAGGAGATGAGAGAGCTTCACTAAGTGTTGATGGATCACTTTCAATACTTAGTGGTAGAGTAATCTCCTTTCTTATTTCATTTCTATCCCCTTCTATAAGAAACATGTAGAAATCTGGGCCAAAAGATGTTTCTTTTCTTGCCCTTTTCGATCTCCTTGGTTCATTTCCTTCTGGATGAGTGTTAGATTTATCATGAAAGTTGTTAGGCTCTACGTTCATTGGTTCTATAATATTTTCATCAACCTGCCTTTTTGTATGATTATTCATATAGTCTTTGTATACTGTATTTTCAAAAAATATAGCATCTCTAGACTCTATAATCATGTTTTTGTCAGCAAACGAAGTTTGTTCTAGAACCAAGAATCTATATACGGGACTATGATTCCCATAACCCACAAAAGCACACCTGATTCCTCTAGGACCTAACTTTACTATCTTGGAATCATTAATCCTGACTTCTGCTATACTTCCCCACACTTTGAAGTAATGAAGATATGGTTTCTTCTTTTTCCATAATTCATATGGGGAGATATCCAATTTTTTGTGTGGGATAGCATTTAGAATACGGTTTGCTGTTAACAATGCTTCCCCCCACAAATTCAAAGGTAATCCAGAATTTAATATCATACAGTTGATCATCTCAACTAATGTCCTATTTTTGCGTTCCGCTAGGCCATTTTGCTGAGGTGTGTAAGGTGCCGTAAATTCATGGATTATACCATTTGATTCACAGAAGTCGTTGAATTCATTAGAAGAGTACTCACCCCCTCTATCACTTCTGAGGGCTTTAATTTTTACATTCAACTGATTTTCCACTTCGGCCTTATAAAGTTTAAACTTTTCAAAGGCTTCATCTTTAGATTTTATCAAGTATACATAGGAAAATCTAGTGAAGTCATCGATAAATGTGATAAAATACCTTTTTCCTCCACGAGTTAAGGTATTATTTAAATCACAGATATCAGAATGAATCAACTCCAAGGGTTGTGATTTTCTCATGCCAGTCCCAAATGGTTTTCTGGTTATTTTAGAATGGGCACACACATCACATTTCCCTTCTTGTTGAAATTCATGATTTGGTATAAGGCCTAGGATCATCATTCTTTTCATTGAACGATAATTAACATGACCCAGTCTAGCATGCCATAAAGATACAGAATCCACTATATAAACGGAAACATCATTATTATTATTAATATTCAGTTTAATCATACCATTACATGAATATCCTTTGCCTACAAACATACCATTCTTGGTGATAACCAACTTATCAGACTCAATCACTATTTTGAATCCTCTCTTATTGAGAAGATCGCCTGACACTAGATTTTTAGACATGTCAGGTACATGCAATACATTTGTTAGTGTCAGTCTTTTGCCTGATGTAAACTGAAGCTCTACTGTTCCTTTTCCAACAACGTTCGCACGAACATTATTACCCATCTTCACTTCTTGTCCAGTTGTTATACCTTCATAGGTCTTGAAGATGTTTCGGTCCTTCGATATATGAATGGTTGCACCAGTATCTAGCCACCATCCACCATCGGATATTACTATGTTAGCTTCAGTAACCATTGCAACAAGTTGGTCTTCTGTCATGTTAGCCTGAGCTTTCAGTTGTTTCTTCCTGTGTCGACATTCCTTTATGTAGTGTCCAGGCTTATTGCAGAAGTGACACTTGCCCTTTTTCTTTCCCTTTTTCTTAAACTCTGTATCTTTCTTTGGGGGAATAGATTTGGAGTTTTGAGATTTTGGCTTGTCATCTTCTACTATATTTGCTTTGGAATGATTTTCCGAAGCATTTTCTTTCTTGTCTCGGTTTCTGGACTCTTCTTCTATACGAAGATGTCTTTGAAGTCCTTCAAGAGTGTACTTCCTTTCATCATGTTTCAGTTTCTTTTTATAATCAAACCATGATGAGGGTAATTTTGCAATTATTACACCGACCAGGAATTCTTCAGGCAGATCTATCCCACCAATCTTCAATTCATCAACCAAGTTCTGTAGTTCGGCTACTTGGGAGAGAATTGGCTGATCATTTTTAAACTTGAAATGGACGTAATTGTCGATCAGAAATTTCTGAGTACTGATTTCTTCAGTTTTATATTTTTGATCCAATTTTGTCCACAGTTCTTTAGCAGAGGATATTTTACGGTATGAATTATAGATTGAATTAGAGAGAGCGTTTAGGATATGACCTTTGCATAAAAAATCATCCTCCTTCCTTTTCTTTCGTTCTTCCTTCACTTGAACTGAGTCGTCTTCCTTTGGCTCGGGTAGAGAAGACAGATCATCATCTAGAATGTAGGATAACTTGAGAGTAGTCAGAAAGAAAAACATTTTCTGTTGCCATCTTGAGAAGAACTGACCGTCGAAACGATCCAGTCGTACAAAGTCTTGGTTCATAACTTGAATTGAATGAATTGCCTCCATTGTGAAAAGATAAAAATTCTGTCTTGAATGTTAGAATTTGTAATTCTTTGTACACAACGGAGGATAGAAGAAAATGATAACGAAACGATCAGATTTATCGGGTTCAAGGCTTGACTTGAATAGTCAATTTCTCAAGACAGATTTGCTGCCCTTTTTCTGGAATTTCCAGCAAGTGCAAATGAAGGAAATCTGCAAATTGTCTTCAGGATACAATGAACTCTCAATCCGATTTTCAACACGAAAATTTACACATTTAAGTGTTGAACAGATCTCTAGTTTAAACACTGATATGCCGTAAGACGTTCAGAAAAAATTCAGTAAGAGATTAGATCGAGAGTAATTGCTCAGAAGATGATATAATCTTAAGGATAAGAATTACTTCATCTGGATTATAGCATCCAGGATTTATATCAATTGAAGGGCTATGGATTTCTTCCTGAAGAGGTACTAAAGAGACTCTTCAAGAAATCCACACCCATTCACAGCAAATAATTGCCTTCCATGAAAGGACATGACCTTTTGTCCTATGGCAGTTATTTCTGTACCCATTCAGACAGAAGCAGTTATCCAACAGGAAAAACTGTATCCACATAAGCGACACATGGCATAGGTGCCACATGTACAATCATGTCATAATTACTCTTAATCAACAAAAGATAATAAATCATCAGGGTTCAATTCCATGACCCAAAAAATTTGAACCATGTGCCAAAAAGACTAAGTTCTTTTAGCTCCTTGCGACGATGCGAACGTGCGAAGTGCTAAGTGCGCCTAATAAAGCGCCAAAAAGCGCCCAAGCAGCCCTACAGCCCACGCCACGCGCGCGCGTGCGCGGACGGTGCTTCGCACCGAACCCTGGTTGCATAAGCAAAAACCCCTCCTCTCTTACCGACAGGCTATTCATACTATTTATGGAAAGTTTTAAATAATTAATATATTTATTTACTTTCTAAAAATAACTTTATTTTTGAAATTTATTTTTATTCTAAAAAACACAACAATCCCCCACAATTTCAAAAATAAAAACAGATTCTGAAACGAATGGCATATCAGTATAAATAGGTGCATAAGTAAAGGTATCTTTTGGATTTGAACCTTTACATTAGTGTATACGTATCAAAGTTATGCCAGGTACTTAGTGACCCATTAGTCTTGAACTAAGGACCTTATATGACTCGCCGGACACATAACACACATCTATTCATATATAACTGGAGATCTAAAAGTTCGCACATTTCTGGCCTTGTGCGTATCCCTATTTCATGAGTATTCTAGAGACGATCCCAATCTCTTCAAAAGCGGCCTCACTTTTCTACCCATATAGGTAGATCTATCAAAGATGATTCTGCTTCATCTCAGCAAAGTCTGCTTATAGATCTATTAAGAGTTAGTACTCACCCTTTTATGAAATGCAGAAACCAAACACTAGACTTTTAGGAATGAGACTCTGTTTTTCTTTTTCTAGTGTATGTTTCAGTCACATACTTGATTTGTTTGTCCCTTTGAACCTAGCCTATATTTCAAAACATAGGTAGGGTTGCCATCAAGAGTGAAAGTTACATCTTTATGGATCTTAGTCCCATTCCTTTAGTGGTTCTTCTTATTTGATCTTTTGATAAACCTTTTGTTAAGGGATCTGCTAAGTTCATGATGGATTTAACATATTCCACTGTGATTACTCCATCTCTGAGCAATCCTTTAACAAAGTTATGCCTTAGACCTACATTTCTAGACTTACCATTATAAGTCTTACTCATTGCACGACAAAGAGTAGCCTGACTATCACAAAAGATAGATATGGCAGGAGTAGGTTTTGGCCAATACGTGATTTCCAACAATAGGTATCTTAGCCATTCACCTTCTTTGCAAGCAGCACCAAGTGCAATGAACTCACTTTCCATTGTAGAGTGAGATATGCACGTTTGTTTCTTAGATGCCCATGATATTGCTCCTCCTCCAAGAGTGAATATCCAGCCACTTGTAGATTTAGATTCTATGTTATCTGCATTCCAGCTTGCATCGCTGTACCCTTCAAGTACAGCGGGATATGATTTATAATGCAGTCCATAGTCTATGGTTCCTCTTAGATACTTTAAAACTCTCGAAATCGCATTCCAGTGTACTTGTCCTGGATTACTGGTATACCTGCTTAGCATTCCTACTGTGAATGCTATATCGGGTCTAGTGCAATTCATTGCATACATTAAACTCCCAATAGCACTCGCATATTCTTGTTGTGCTTTACATCTACCAGTATTTTTAACCAATTTAATACTTGGATCAAATGGGGTTGAAACCGGTTTACTATCATAATGATTAAACTTCTTTAACACTTTCTCTAGGTAATGAGATTGTGTTAAGGCTATTCCATCATTAAGATTAAAAATCTTAATACCTAATATTACATCGGCTTTGCCCATATCCTTCATGTCGAAGTTGGTACTTAGAAACTTTTTAGTTTCTTTCACACAGTCCTCATTTGGTCCAAATATTAGCATATCATCTACGTATAGGCAGATAATGATTTGACCTTTAATATATATGCACTTATCTGCTTGGTTTACTCTAAAACCATTAGATTGTACTACTTGATCAAACTTCTCATGCCATTGTTTAGGAGCTTGCTTGAGCCCATAGAGAGATTTGACCAGTTTACACACTTTCTTCTCTTGCCCGGGTTGAATAAACCCTTCAGGTTGTTCCATATAAACTTCCTCATCTAGATCACCATTTAAGAATGCCGTTTTGACATCCATTTGATGGATTACTAGGTGGTGAATTGCTGCAAGAGCAATTAAAGTTCTAATGGTAGATATTCGAGCAACAGGAGCATATGTATCGAAAAAATCGATGCCTTCCTTTTGTCTAAATCCTTTGGCTACCAATCGAGCTTTAAACTTATTTATGGTTCCATCAGGATTGAACTTTCTTTTAAAAATCCACTTACATCCTATAGGCTTTGAACCTGGTGGAAGATCGACCAAACACCATGTGTTATTGGAGACTATGGAATCCATTTCATCGTCGATGGCTTCCCTCCAAAATTGTACGTCAGGAGATGAGAGAGCTTCACTAAGTGTTGATGGATCACTTTCAATACTTAGTGGTAGAGTAATCTCCTTTCTTATTTCATTTCTATCCCCTTCTATAAGAAACATGTAGAAATCTGGGCCAAAAGATGTTTCTTTTCTTGCCCTTTTCGATCTCCTTGGTTCATTTCCTTCTGGATGAGTGTTAGATTTATCATGAAAGTTGTTAGGCTCTACGTTCATTGGTTCTATAATATTTTCATCAACCTGCCTTTTTGTATGATTATTCATATAGTCTTTGTATACTGTATTTTCAAAAAATATAGCATCTCTAGACTCTATAATCATGTTTTTGTCAGCAAACGAAGTTTGTTCTAGAACCAAGAATCTATATACGGGACTATGATTCCCATAACCCACAAAAGCACACCTGATTCCTCTAGGACCTAACTTTACTATCTTGGAATCATTAATCCTGACTTCTGCTATACTTCCCCACACTTTGAAGTAATGAAGATATGGTTTCTTCTTTTTCCATAATTCATATGGGGAGATATCCAATTTTTTGTGTGGGATAGCATTTAGAATACGGTTTGCTGTTAACAATGCTTCCCCCCACAAATTCAAAGGTAATCCAGAATTTAATATCATACAGTTGATCATCTCAACTAATGTCCTATTTTTGCGTTCCGCTAGGCCATTTTGCTGAGGTGTGTAAGGTGCCGTAAATTCATGGATTATACCATTTGATTCACAGAAGTCGTTGAATTCATTAGAAGAGTACTCACCCCCTCTATCACTTCTGAGGGCTTTAATTTTTACATTCAACTGATTTTCCACTTCGGCCTTATAAAGTTTAAACTTTTCAAAGGCTTCATCTTTAGATTTTATCAAGTATACATAGGAAAATCTAGTGAAGTCATCGATAAATGTGATAAAATACCTTTTTCCTCCACGAGTTAAGGTATTATTTAAATCACAGATATCAGAATGAATCAACTCCAAGGGTTGTGATTTTCTCATGCCAGTCCCAAATGGTTTTCTGGTTATTTTAGAATGGGCACACACATCACATTTCCCTTCTTGTTGAAATTCATGATTTGGTATAAGGCCTAGGATCATCATTCTTTTCATTGAACGATAATTAACATGACCCAGTCTAGCATGCCATAAAGATACAGAATCCACTATATAAACGGAAACATCATTATTATTATTAATATTCAGTTTAATCATACCATTACATGAATATCCTTTGCCTACAAACATACCATTCTTGGTGATAACCAACTTATCAGACTCAATCACTATTTTGAATCCTCTCTTATTGAGAAGATCGCCTGACACTAGATTTTTAGACATGTCAGGTACATGCAATACATTTGTTAGTGTCAGTCTTTTGCCTGATGTAAACTGAAGCTCTACTGTTCCTTTTCCAACAACGTTCGCACGAACATTATTACCCATCTTCACTTCTTGTCCAGTTGTTATACCTTCATAGGTCTTGAAGATGTTTCGGTCCTTCGATATATGAATGGTTGCACCAGTATCTAGCCACCATCCACCATCGGATATTACTATGTTAGCTTCAGTAACCATTGCAACAAGTTGGTCTTCTGTCATGTTAGCCTGAGCTTTCAGTTGTTTCTTCCTGTGTCGACATTCCTTTATGTAGTGTCCAGGCTTATTGCAGAAGTGACACTTGCCCTTTTTCTTTCCCTTTTTCTTAAACTCTGTATCTTTCTTTGGGGGAATAGATTTGGAGTTTTGAGATTTTGGCTTGTCATCTTCTACTATATTTGCTTTGGAATGATTTTCCGAAGCATTTTCTTTCTTGTCTCGGTTTCTGGACTCTTCTTCTATACGAAGATGTCTTTGAAGTCCTTCAAGAGTGTACTTCCTTTCATCATGTTTCAGTTTCTTTTTATAATCAAACCATGATGAGGGTAATTTTGCAATTATTACACCGACCAGGAATTCTTCAGGCAGATCTATCCCACCAATCTTCAATTCATCAACCAAGTTCTGTAGTTCGGCTACTTGGGAGAGAATTGGCTGATCATTTTTAAACTTGAAATGGACGTAATTGTCGATCAGAAATTTCTGAGTACTGATTTCTTCAGTTTTATATTTTTGATCCAATTTTGTCCACAGTTCTTTAGCAGAGGATATTTTACGGTATGAATTATAGATTGAATTAGAGAGAGCGTTTAGGATATGACCTTTGCATAAAAAATCATCCTCCTTCCTTTTCTTTCGTTCTTCCTTCACTTGAACTGAGTCGTCTTCCTTTGGCTCGGGTAGAGAAGACAGATCATCATCTAGAATGTAGGATAACTTGAGAGTAGTCAGAAAGAAAAACATTTTCTGTTGCCATCTTGAGAAGAACTGACCGTCGAAACGATCCAGTCGTACAAAGTCTTGGTTCATAACTTGAATTGAATGAATTGCCTCCATTGTGAAAAGATAAAAATTCTGTCTTGAATGTTAGAATTTGTAATTCTTTGTACACAACGGAGGATAGAAGAAAATGATAACGAAACGATCAGATTTATCGGGTTCAAGGCTTGACTTGAATAGTCAATTTCTCAAGACAGATTTGCTGCCCTTTTTCTGGAATTTCCAGCAAGTGCAAATGAAGGAAATCTGCAAATTGTCTTCAGGATACAATGAACTCTCAATCCGATTTTCAACACGAAAATTTACACATTTAAGTGTTGAACAGATCTCTAGTTTAAACACTGATATGCCGTAAGACGTTCAGAAAAAATTCAGTAAGAGATTAGATCGAGAGTAATTGCTCAGAAGATGATATAATCTTAAGGATAAGAATTACTTCATCTGGATTATAGCATCCAGGATTTATATCAATTGAAGGGTTATGGATTTCTTCCTGAAGAGGTACTAAAGAGACTCTTCAAGAAATCCACACCCATTCACAGCAAATAATTGCCTTCCATGAAAGGACATGACCTTTTGTCCTATGGCAGTTATTTCTGTACCCATTCAGACAGAAGCAGTTATCCAACAGGAAAAACTGTATCCACATAAGCGACACATGGCATAGGTGCCACATGTACAATCATGTCATAATTACTCTTAATCAACAAAAGATAATAAATCATCAGGGTTCAATTCCATGACCCAAAAAATTTGAACCATGTGCCAAAAAGACTAAGTTCTTTTAGCTCCTTGCGACGATGCGAACGTGCGAAGTGCTAAGTGCGCCTAATAAAGCGCCAAAAAGCGCCCAAGCAGCCCTACAGCCCACGCCACGCGCGCGCGTGCGCGGACGGTGCTTCGCACCGAACCCTGGTTGCATAAGCAAAAACCCCTCCTCTCTTACCGACAGGCTATTCATACTATTTATGGAAAGTTTTAAATAATTAATATATTTATTTACTTTCTAAAAATAACTTTATTTTTGAAATTTATTTTTATTCTAAAAAACACAACAATCCCCCACAATTTCAAAAATAAAAACAGATTCTGAAACGAATGGCATATCAGTATAAATAGGTGCATAAGTAAAGGTATCTTTTGGATTTGAACCTTTACATTAGTGTATACGTATCAAAGTTATGCCAGGTACTTAGTGACCCATTAGTCTTGAACTAAGGACCTTATATGACTCGCCGGACACATAACACACATCTATTCATATATAACTGGAGATCTAAAAGTTCGCACATTTCTGGCCTTGTGCGTATCCCTATTTCATGAGTATTCTAGAGACGATCCCAATCTCTTCAAAAGCGGCCTCACTTTTCTACCCATATAGGTAGATCTATCAAAGATGATTCTGCTTCATCTCAGCAAAGTCTGCTTATAGATCTATTAAGAGTTAGTACTCACCCTTTTATGAAATGCAGAAACCAAACACTAGACTTTTAGGAATGAGACTCTGTTTTTCTTTTTCTAGTGTATGTTTCAGTCACATACTTGATTTGTTTGTCCCTTTGAACCTAGCCTATATTTCAAAACATAGGTAGGGTTGCCATCAAGAGTGAAAGTTACATCTTTATGGATCTTAGTCCCATTCCTTTAGTGGTTCTTCTTATTTGATCTTTTGATAAACCTTTTGTTAAGGGATCTGCTAAGTTCATGATGGATTTAACATATTCCACTGTGATTACTCCATCTCTGAGCAATCCTTTAACAAAGTTATGCCTTAGACCTACATTTCTAGACTTACCATTATAAGTCTTACTCATTGCACGACAAAGAGTAGCCTGACTATCACAAAAGATAGATATGGCAGGAGTAGGTTTTGGCCAATACGTGATTTCCAACAATAGGTATCTTAGCCATTCACCTTCTTTGCAAGCAGCACCAAGTGCAATGAACTCACTTTCCATTGTAGAGTGAGATATGCACGTTTGTTTCTTAGATGCCCATGATATTGCTCCTCCTCCAAGAGTGAATATCCAGCCACTTGTAGATTTAGATTCTATGTTATCTGCATTCCAGCTTGCATCGCTGTACCCTTCAAGTACAGCGGGATATGATTTATAATGCAGTCCATAGTCTATGGTTCCTCTTAGATACTTTAAAACTCTCGAAATCGCATTCCAGTGTACTTGTCCTGGATTACTGGTATACCTGCTTAGCATTCCTACTGTGAATGCTATATCGGGTCTAGTGCAATTCATTGCATACATTAAACTCCCAATAGCACTCGCATATTCTTGTTGTGCTTTACATCTACCAGTATTTTTAACCAATTTAATACTTGGATCAAATGGGGTTGAAACCGGTTTACTATCATAATGATTAAACTTCTTTAACACTTTCTCTAGGTAATGAGATTGTGTTAAGGCTATTCCATCATTAAGATTAAAAATCTTAATACCTAATATTACATCGGCTTTGCCCATATCCTTCATGTCGAAGTTGGTACTTAGAAACTTTTTAGTTTCTTTCACACAGTCCTCATTTGGTCCAAATATTAGCATATCATCTACGTATAGGCAGATAATGATTTGACCTTTAATATATATGCACTTATCTGCTTGGTTTACTCTAAAACCATTAGATTGTACTACTTGATCAAACTTCTCATGCCATTGTTTAGGAGCTTGCTTGAGCCCATAGAGAGATTTGACCAGTTTACACACTTTCTTCTCTTGCCCGGGTTGAATAAACCCTTCAGGTTGTTCCATATAAACTTCCTCATCTAGATCACCATTTAAGAATGCCGTTTTGACATCCATTTGATGGATTACTAGGTGGTGAATTGCTGCAAGAGCAATTAAAGTTCTAATGGTAGATATTCGAGCAACAGGAGCATATGTATCGAAAAAATCGATACCTTCCTTTTGTCTAAATCCTTTGGCTACCAATCGAGCTTTAAACTTATTTATGGTTCCATCAGGATTGAACTTTCTTTTAAAAATCCACTTACATCCTATAGGCTTTGAACCTGGTGGAAGATCGACCAAACACCATGTGTTATTGGAGACTATGGAATCCATTTCATCGTCGATGGCTTCCCTCCAAAATTGTACGTCAGGAGATGAGAGAGCTTCACTAAGTGTTGATGGATCACTTTCAATACTTAGTGGTAGAGTAATCTCCTTTCTTATTTCATTTCTATCCCCTTCTATAAGAAACATGTAGAAATCTGGGCCAAAAGATGTTTCTTTTCTTGCCCTTTTCGATCTCCTTGGTTCATTTCCTTCTGGATGAGTGTTAGATTTATCATGAAAGTTGTTAGGCTCTACGTTCATTGGTTCTATAATATTTTCATCAACCTGCCTTTTTGTATGATTATTCATATAGTCTTTGTATACTGTATTTTCAAAAAATATAGCATCTCTAGACTCTATAATCATGTTTTTGTCAGCAAACGAAGTTTGTTCTAGAACCAAGAATCTATATACGGGACTATGATTCCCATAACCCACAAAAGCACACCTGATTCCTCTAGGACCTAACTTTACTATCTTGGAATCATTAATCCTGACTTCTGCTATACTTCCCCACACTTTGAAGTAATGAAGATATGGTTTCTTCTTTTTCTATAATTCATATGGGGAGATATCCAATTTTTTGTGTGGGATAGCATTTAGAATACGGTTTGCTATTAACAATGCTTCCCCCCACAAATTCAAAGGTAATCCAGAATTTAATATCATACAGTTGATCATCTCAACTAATGTCCTATTTTTGCGTTCCGCTAGGCCATTTTGCTGAGGTGTGTAAGGTGCCGTAAATTCATGGATTATACCATTTGATTCACAGAAGTCGTTGAATTCATTAGAAGAGTACTCACCCCCTCTATCACTTCTGAGGGCTTTAATTTTTACATTCAACTGATTTTCCACTTCGGCCTTATAAAGTTTAAACTTTTCAAAGACTTCATCTTTAGATTTTATCAAGTATACATAGGAAAATCTAGTGAAGTCATCGATAAATGTGATAAAATACCTTTTTCCTCCACGAGTTAAGGTATTATTTAAATCACAGATATCAGAATGAATCAACTCCAAGGGTTGTGATTTTCTCATGCCAGTCCCAAATGGTTTTCTGGTTATTTTAGAATGGGCACACACATCACATTTCCCTTCTTGTTGAAATTCATGATTTGGTATAAGGCCTAGGATCATCATTCTTTTCATTGAACGATAATTAACATGACCCAGTCTAGCATGCCATAAAGATACAGAATCCACTATATAAACGGAAACATCATTATTATTATTAATATTCAGTTTAATCATACCATTACATGAATATCCTTTGCCTACAAACATACCATTCTTAGTGATAACCAACTTATCAGACTCAATCACTATTTTGAATCCTCTCTTATTGAGAAGATCGCCTGACACTAGATTTTTAGACATGTCAGGTACATGCAATACATTTGTTAGTGTCAGTCTTTTGCCTGATGTAAACTGAAGCTCTACTGTTCCTTTTCCAACAACGTTCGCACGAACATTATTACCCATCTTCACTTCTTGTCCAGTTGTTATACCTTCATAGGTCTTGAAGATGTTTCGGTCCTTCGATATATGAATGGTTGCACCAGTATCTAGCCACCATCCACCATCGGATATTACTATGTTAGCTTCAGTAACCATTGCAACAAGTTGGTCTTCTGTCATGTTAGCCTGAGCTTTCAGTTGTTTCTTCCTGTGTCGACATTCCTTTATGTAGTGTCCAGGCTTATTGCAGAAGTGACACTTGCCCTTTTTCTTTCCCTTTTTCTTAAACTCTGTATCTTTCTTTGGGGGAATAGATTTGGAGTTTTGAGATTTTGGCTTGTCATCTTCTACTATATTTGCTTTGGAATGATTTTCCGAAGCATTTTCTTTCTTGTCTCGGTTTCTGGACTCTTCTTCTATACGAAGATGTCTTTGAAGTCCTTCAAGAGTGTACTTCCTTTCATCATGTTTCAGTTTCTTTTTATAATCAAACCATGATGAGGGTAATTTTGCAATTATTACACCGACCAGGAATTCTTCAGGCAGATCTATCCCACCAATCTTCAATTCATCAACCAAGTTCTGTAGTTCGGCTACTTGGGAGAGAATTGGCTGATCATTTTTAAACTTGAAATGGACGTAATTGTCGATCAGAAATTTCTGAGTACTGATTTCTTCAGTTTTATATTTTTGATCCAATTTTGTCCACAGTTCTTTAGCAGAGGATATTTTACGGTATGAATTATAGATTGAATTAGAGAGAGCGTTTAGGATATGACCTTTGCATAAAAAATCATCCTCCTTCCTTTTCTTTCGTTCTTCCTTCACTTGAACTGAGTCGTCTTCCTTTGGCTCGGGTAGAGAAGACAGATCATCATCTAGAATGTAGGATAACTTGAGAGTAGTCAGAAAGAAAAACATTTTCTGTTGCCATCTTGAGAAGAACTGACCGTCGAAACGATCCAGTCGTACAAAGTCTTGGTTCATAACTTGAATTGAATGAATTGCCTCCATTGTGAAAAGATAAAAATTCTGTCTTGAATGTTAGAATTTGTAATTCTTTGTACACAACGGAGGATAGAAGAAAATGATAACGAAACGATCAGATTTATCGGGTTCAAGGCTTGACTTGAATAGTCAATTTCTCAAGACAGATTTGCTGCCCTTTTTCTGGAATTTCCAGCAAGTGCAAATGAAGGAAATCTGCAAATTGTCTTCAGGATACAATGAACTCTCAATCCGATTTTCAACACGAAAATTTACACATTTAAGTGTTGAACAGATCTCTAGTTTAAACACTGATATGCCGTAAGACGTTCAGAAAAAATTCAGTAAGAGATTAGATCGAGAGTAATTGCTCAGAAGATGATATAATCTTAAGGATAAGAATTACTTCATCTGGATTATAGCATCCAGGATTTATATCAATTGAAGGGCTATGGATTTCTTCCTGAAGAGGTACTAAAGAGACTCTTCAAGAAATCCACACCCATTCACAGCAAATAATTGCCTTCCATGAAAGGACATGACCTTTTGTCCTATGGCAGTTATTTCTGTACCCATTCAGACAGAAGCAGTTATCCAACAGGAAAAACTGTATCCACATAAGCGACACATGGCATAGGTGCCACATGTACAATCATGTCATAATTACTCTTAATCAACAAAAGATAATAAATCATCAGGGTTCAATTCCATGACCCAAAAAATTTGAACCATGTGCCAAAAAGACTAAGTTCTTTTAGCTCCTTGCGACGATGCGAACGTGCGAAGTGCTAAGTGCGCCTAATAAAGCGCCAAAAAGCGCCCAAGCAGCCCTACAGCCCACGCCACGCGCGCGCGTGCGCGGACGGTGCTTCGCACCGAACCCTGGTTGCATAAGCAAAAACCCCTCCTCTCTTACCGACAGGCTATTCATACTATTTATGGAAAGTTTTAAATAATTAATATATTTATTTACTTTCTAAAAATAACTTTATTTTTGAAATTTATTTTTATTCTAAAAAACACAACAATCCCCCACAATTTCAAAAATAAAAACAGATTCTGAAACGAATGGCATATCAGTATAAATAGGTGCATAAGTAAAGGTATCTTTTGGATTTGAACCTTTACATTAGTGTATACGTATCAAAGTTATGCCAGGTACTTAGTGACCCATTAGTCTTGAACTAAGGACCTTATATGACTCGCCGGACACATAACACACATCTATTCATATATAACTGGAGATCTAAAAGTTCGCACATTTCTGGCCTTGTGCGTATCCCTATTTCATGAGTATTCTAGAGACGATCCCAATCTCTTCAAAAGCGGCCTCACTTTTCTACCCATATAGGTAGATCTATCAAAGATGATTCTGCTTCATCTCAGCAAAGTCTGCTTATAGATCTATTAAGAGTTAGTACTCACCCTTTTATGAAATGCAGAAACCAAACACTAGACTTTTAGGAATGAGACTCTGTTTTTCTTTTTCTAGTGTATGTTTCAGTCACATACTTGATTTGTTTGTCCCTTTGAACCTAGCCTATATTTCAAAACATAGGTAGGGTTGCCATCAAGAGTGAAAGTTACATCTTTATGGATCTTAGTCCCATTCCTTTAGTGGTTCTTCTTATTTGATCTTTTGATAAACCTTTTGTTAAGGGATCTGCTAAGTTCATGATGGATTTAACATATTCCACTGTGATTACTCCATCTCTGAGCAATCCTTTAACAAAGTTATGCCTTAGACCTACATTTCTAGACTTACCATTATAAGTCTTACTCATTGCACGACAAAGAGTAGCCTGACTATCACAAAAGATAGATATGGCAGGAGTAGGTTTTGGCCAATACGTGATTTCCAACAATAGGTATCTTAGCCATTCACCTTCTTTGCAAGCAGCACCAAGTGCAATGAACTCACTTTCCATTGTAGAGTGAGATATGCACGTTTGTTTCTTAGATGCCCATGATATTGCTCCTCCTCCAAGAGTGAATATCCAGCCACTTGTAGATTTAGATTCTATGTTATCTGCATTCCAGCTTGCATCGCTGTACCCTTCAAGTACAGCGGGATATGATTTATAATGCAGTCCATAGTCTATGGTTCCTCTTAGATACTTTAAAACTCTCGAAATCGCATTCCAGTGTACTTGTCCTGGATTACTGGTATACCTGCTTAGCATTCCTACTGTGAATGCTATATCGGGTCTAGTGCAATTCATTGCATACATTAAACTCCCAATAGCACTCGCATATTCTTGTTGTGCTTTACATCTACCAGTATTTTTAACCAATTTAATACTTGGATCAAATGGGGTTGAAACCGGTTTACTATCATAATGATTAAACTTCTTTAACACTTTCTCTAGGTAATGAGATTGTGTTAAGGCTATTCCATCATTAAGATTAAAAATCTTAATACCTAATATTACATCGGCTTTGCCCATATCCTTCATGTCGAAGTTGGTACTTAGAAACTTTTTAGTTTCTTTCACACAGTCCTCATTTGGTCCAAATATTAGCATATCATCTACGTATAGGCAGATAATGATTTGACCTTTAATATATATGCACTTATCTGCTTGGTTTACTCTAAAACCATTAGATTGTACTACTTGATCAAACTTCTCATGCCATTGTTTAGGAGCTTGCTTGAGCCCATAGAGAGATTTGACCAGTTTACACACTTTCTTCTCTTGCCCGGGTTGAATAAACCCTTCAGGTTGTTCCATATAAACTTCCTCATCTAGATCACCATTTAAGAATGCCGTTTTGACATCCATTTGATGGATTACTAGGTGGTGAATTGCTGCAAGAGCAATTAAAGTTCTAATGGTAGATATTCGAGCAACAGGAGCATATGTATCGAAAAAATCGATGCCTTCCTTTTGTCTAAATCCTTTGGCTACCAATCGAGCTTTAAACTTATTTATGGTTCCATCAGGATTGAACTTTCTTTTAAAAATCCACTTACATCCTATAGGCTTTGAACCTGGTGGAAGATCGACCAAACACCATGTGTTATTGGAGACTATGGAATCCATTTCATCGTCGATGGCTTCCCTCCAAAATTGTACGTCAGGAGATGAGAGAGCTTCACTAAGTGTTGATGGATCACTTTCAATACTTAGTGGTAGAGTAATCTCCTTTCTTATTTCATTTCTATCCCCTTCTATAAGAAACATGTAGAAATCTGGGCCAAAAGATGTTTCTTTTCTTGCCCTTTTCGATCTCCTTGGTTCATTTCCTTCTGGATGAGTGTTAGATTTATCATGAAAGTTGTTAGGCTCTACGTTCATTGGTTCTATAATATTTTCATCAACCTGCCTTTTTGTATGATTATTCATATAGTCTTTGTATACTGTATTTTCAAAAAATATAGCATCTCTAGACTCTATAATCATGTTTTTGTCAGCAAACGAAGTTTGTTCTAGAACCAAGAATCTATATACGGGACTATGATTCCCATAACCCACAAAAGCACACCTGATTCCTCTAGGACCTAACTTTACTATCTTGGAATCATTAATCCTGACTTCTGCTATACTTCCCCACACTTTGAAGTAATGAAGATATGGTTTCTTCTTTTTCCATAATTCATATGGGGAGATATCCAATTTTTTGTGTGGGATAGCATTTAGAATACGGTTTGCTGTTAACAATGCTTCCCCCCACAAATTCAAAGGTAATCCAGAATTTAATATCATACAGTTGATCATCTCAACTAATGTCCTATTTTTGCGTTCCGCTAGGCCATTTTGCTGAGGTGTGTAAGGTGCCGTAAATTCATGGATTATACCATTTGATTCACAGAAGTCGTTGAATTCATTAGAAGAGTACTCACCCCCTCTATCACTTCTGAGGGCTTTAATTTTTACATTCAACTGATTTTCCACTTCGGCCTTATAAAGTTTAAACTTTTCAAAGGCTTCATCTTTAGATTTTATCAAGTATACATAGGAAAATCTAGTGAAGTCATCGATAAATGTGATAAAATACCTTTTTCCTCCACGAGTTAAGGTATTATTTAAATCACAGATATCAGAATGAATCAACTCCAAGGGTTGTGATTTTCTCATGCCAGTCCCAAATGGTTTTCTGGTTATTTTAGAATGGGCACACACATCACATTTCCCTTCTTGTTGAAATTCATGATTTGGTATAAGGCCTAGGATCATCATTCTTTTCATTGAACGATAATTAACATGACCCAGTCTAGCATGCCATAAAGATACAGAATCCACTATATAAACGGAAACATCATTATTATTATTAATATTCAGTTTAATCATACCATTACATGAATATCCTTTGCCTACAAACATACCATTCTTGGTGATAACCAACTTATCAGACTCAATCACTATTTTGAATCCTCTCTTATTGAGAAGATCGCCTGACACTAGATTTTTAGACATGTCAGGTACATGCAATACATTTGTTAGTGTCAGTCTTTTGCCTGATGTAAACTGAAGCTCTACTGTTCCTTTTCCAACAACGTTCGCACGAACATTATTACCCATCTTCACTTCTTGTCCAGTTGTTATACCTTCATAGGTCTTGAAGATGTTTCGGTCCTTCGATATATGAATGGTTGCACCAGTATCTAGCCACCATCCACCATCGGATATTACTATGTTAGCTTCAGTAACCATTGCAACAAGTTGGTCTTCTGTCATGTTAGCCTGAGCTTTCAGTTGTTTCTTCCTGTGTCGACATTCCTTTATGTAGTGTCCAGGCTTATTGCAGAAGTGACACTTGCCCTTTTTCTTTCCCTTTTTCTTAAACTCTGTATCTTTCTTTGGGGGAATAGATTTGGAGTTTTGAGATTTTGGCTTGTCATCTTCTACTATATTTGCTTTGGAATGATTTTCCGAAGCATTTTCTTTCTTGTCTCGGTTTCTGGACTCTTCTTCTATACGAAGATGTCTTTGAAGTCCTTCAAGAGTGTACTTCCTTTCATCATGTTTCAGTTTCTTTTTATAATCAAACCATGATGAGGGTAATTTTGCAATTATTACACCGACCAGGAATTCTTCAGGCAGATCTATCCCACCAATCTTCAATTCATCAACCAAGTTCTGTAGTTCGGCTACTTGGGAGAGAATTGGCTGATCATTTTTAAACTTGAAATGGACGTAATTGTCGATCAGAAATTTCTGAGTACTGATTTCTTCAGTTTTATATTTTTGATCCAATTTTGTCCACAGTTCTTTAGCAGAGGATATTTTACGGTATGAATTATAGATTGAATTAGAGAGAGCGTTTAGGATATGACCTTTGCATAAAAAATCATCCTCCTTCCTTTTCTTTCGTTCTTCCTTCACTTGAACTGAGTCGTCTTCCTTTGGCTCGGGTAGAGAAGACAGATCATCATCTAGAATGTAGGATAACTTGAGAGTAGTCAGAAAGAAAAACATTTTCTGTTGCCATCTTGAGAAGAACTGACCGTCGAAACGATCCAGTCGTACAAAGTCTTGGTTCATAACTTGAATTGAATGAATTGCCTCCATTGTGAAAAGATAAAAATTCTGTCTTGAATGTTAGAATTTGTAATTCTTTGTACACAACGGAGGATAGAAGAAAATGATAACGAAACGATCAGATTTATCGGGTTCAAGGCTTGACTTGAATAGTCAATTTCTCAAGACAGATTTGCTGCCCTTTTTCTGGAATTTCCAGCAAGTGCAAATGAAGGAAATCTGCAAATTGTCTTCAGGATACAATGAACTCTCAATCCGATTTTCAACACGAAAATTTACACATTTAAGTGTTGAACAGATCTCTAGTTTAAACACTGATATGCCGTAAGACGTTCAGAAAAAATTCAGTAAGAGATTAGATCGAGAGTAATTGCTCAGAAGATGATATAATCTTAAGGATAAGAATTACTTCATCTGGATTATAGCATCCAGGATTTATATCAATTGAAGGGTTATGGATTTCTTCCTGAAGAGGTACTAAAGAGACTCTTCAAGAAATCCACACCCATTCACAGCAAATAATTGCCTTCCATGAAAGGACATGACCTTTTGTCCTATGGCAGTTATTTCTGTACCCATTCAGACAGAAGCAGTTATCCAACAGGAAAAACTGTATCCACATAAGCGACACATGGCATAGGTGCCACATGTACAATCATGTCATAATTACTCTTAATCAACAAAAGATAATAAATCATCAGGGTTCAATTCCATGACCCAAAAAATTTGAACCATGTGCCAAAAAGACTAAGTTCTTTTAGCTCCTTGCGACGATGCGAACGTGCGAAGTGCTAAGTGCGCCTAATAAAGCGCCAAAAAGCGCCCAAGCAGCCCTACAGCCCACGCCACGCGCGCGCGTGCGCGGACGGTGCTTCGCACCGAACCCTGGTTGCATAAGCAAAAACCCCTCCTCTCTTACCGACAGGCTATTCATACTATTTATGGAAAGTTTTAAATAATTAATATATTTATTTACTTTCTAAAAATAACTTTATTTTTGAAATTTATTTTTATTCTAAAAAACACAACAATCCCCCACAATTTCAAAAATAAAAACAGATTCTGAAACGAATGGCATATCAGTATAAATAGGTGCATAAGTAAAGGTATCTTTTGGATTTGAACCTTTACATTAGTGTATACGTATCAAAGTTATGCCAGGTACTTAGTGACCCATTAGTCTTGAACTAAGGACCTTATATGACTCGCCGGACACATAACACACATCTATTCATATATAACTGGAGATCTAAAAGTTCGCACATTTCTGGCCTTGTGCGTATCCCTATTTCATGAGTATTCTAGAGACGATCCCAATCTCTTCAAAAGCGGCCTCACTTTTCTACCCATATAGGTAGATCTATCAAAGATGATTCTGCTTCATCTCAGCAAAGTCTGCTTATAGATCTATTAAGAGTTAGTACTCACCCTTTTATGAAATGCAGAAACCAAACACTAGACTTTTAGGAATGAGACTCTGTTTTTCTTTTTCTAGTGTATGTTTCAGTCACATACTTGATTTGTTTGTCCCTTTGAACCTAGCCTATATTTCAAAACATAGGTAGGGTTGCCATCAAGAGTGAAAGTTACATCTTTATGGATCTTAGTCCCATTCCTTTAGTGGTTCTTCTTATTTGATCTTTTGATAAACCTTTTGTTAAGGGATCTGCTAAGTTCATGATGGATTTAACATATTCCACTGTGATTACTCCATCTCTGAGCAATCCTTTAACAAAGTTATGCCTTAGACCTACATTTCTAGACTTACCATTATAAGTCTTACTCATTGCACGACAAAGAGTAGCCTGACTATCACAAAAGATAGATATGGCAGGAGTAGGTTTTGGCCAATACGTGATTTCCAACAATAGGTATCTTAGCCATTCACCTTCTTTGCAAGCAGCACCAAGTGCAATGAACTCACTTTCCATTGTAGAGTGAGATATGCACGTTTGTTTCTTAGATGCCCATGATATTGCTCCTCCTCCAAGAGTGAATATCCAGCCACTTGTAGATTTAGATTCTATGTTATCTGCATTCCAGCTTGCATCGCTGTACCCTTCAAGTACAGCGGGATATGATTTATAATGCAGTCCATAGTCTATGGTTCCTCTTAGATACTTTAAAACTCTCGAAATCGCATTCCAGTGTACTTGTCCTGGATTACTGGTATACCTGCTTAGCATTCCTACTGTGAATGCTATATCGGGTCTAGTGCAATTCATTGCATACATTAAACTCCCAATAGCACTCGCATATTCTTGTTGTGCTTTACATCTACCAGTATTTTTAACCAATTTAATACTTGGATCAAATGGGGTTGAAACCGGTTTACTATCATAATGATTAAACTTCTTTAACACTTTCTCTAGGTAATGAGATTGTGTTAAGGCTATTCCATCATTAAGATTAAAAATCTTAATACCTAATATTACATCGGCTTTGCCCATATCCTTCATGTCGAAGTTGGTACTTAGAAACTTTTTAGTTTCTTTCACACAGTCCTCATTTGGTCCAAATATTAGCATATCATCTACGTATAGGCAGATAATGATTTGACCTTTAATATATATGCACTTATCTGCTTGGTTTACTCTAAAACCATTAGATTGTACTACTTGATCAAACTTCTCATGCCGTTGTTTAGGAGCTTGCTTGAGCCCATAGAGAGATTTGACCAGTTTACACACTTTCTTCTCTTGCCCGGGTTGAATAAACCCTTCAGGTTGTTCCATATAAACTTCCTCATCTAGATCACCATTTAAGAATGCCGTTTTGACATCCATTTGATGGATTACTAGGTGGTGAATTGCTGCAAGAGCAATTAAAGTTCTAATGGTAGATATTCGAGCAACAGGAGCATATGTATCGAAAAAATCGATGCCTTCCTTTTGTCTAAATCCTTTGGCTACCAATCGAGCTTTAAACTTATTTATGGTTCCATCAGGATTGAACTTTCTTTTAAAAATCCACTTACATCCTATAGGCTTTGAACCTGGTGGAAGATCGACCAAACACCATGTGTTATTGGAGACTATGGAATCCATTTCATCGTCGATGGCTTCCCTCCAAAATTGTACGTCAGGAGATGAGAGAGCTTCACTAAGTGTTGATGGATCACTTTCAATACTTAGTGGTAGAGTAATCTCCTTTCTTATTTCATTTCTATCCCCTTCTATAAGAAACATGTAGAAATCTGGGCCAAAAGATGTTTCTTTTCTTGCCCTTTTCGATCTCCTTGGTTCATTTCCTTCTGGATGAGTGTTAGATTTATCATGAAAGTTGTTAGGCTCTACGTTCATTGGTTCTATAATATTTTCATCAACCTGCCTTTTTGTATGATTATTCATATAGTCTTTGTATACTGTATTTTCAAAAAATATAGCATCTCTAGACTCTATAATCATGTTTTTGTCAGCAAACGAAGTTTGTTCTAGAACCAAGAATCTATATACGGGACTATGATTCCCATAACCCACAAAAGCACACCTGATTCCTCTAGGACCTAACTTTACTATCTTGGAATCATTAATCCTGACTTCTGCTATACTTCCCCACACTTTGAAGTAATGAAGATATGGTTTCTTCTTTTTCCATAATTCATATGGGGAGATATCCAATTTTTTGTGTGGGATAGCATTTAGAATACGGTTTGCTGTTAACAATGCTTCCCCCCACAAATTCAAAGGTAATCCAGAATTTAATATCATACAGTTGATCATCTCAACTAATGTCCTATTTTTGCGTTCCGCTAGGCCATTTTGCTGAGGTGTGTAAGGTGCCGTAAATTCATGGATTATACCATTTGATTCACAGAAGTCGTTGAATTCATTAGAAGAGTACTCACCCCCTCTATCACTTCTGAGGGCTTTAATTTTTACATTCAACTGATTTTCCACTTCGGCCTTATAAAGTTTAAACTTTTCAAAGGCTTCATCTTTAGATTTTATCAAGTATACATAGGAAAATCTAGTGAAGTCATCGATAAATGTGATAAAATACCTTTTTCCTCCACGAGTTAAGGTATTATTTAAATCACAGATATCAGAATGAATCAACTCCAAGGGTTGTGATTTTCTCATGCCAGTCCCAAATGGTTTTCTGGTTATTTTAGAATGGGCACACACATCACATTTCCCTTCTTGTTGAAATTCATGATTTGGTATAAGGCCTAGGATCATCATTCTTTTCATTGAACGATAATTAACATGACCCAGTCTAGCATGCCATAAAGATACAGAATCCACTATATAAACGGAAACATCATTATTATTATTAATATTCAGTTTAATCATACCATTACATGAATATCCTTTGCCTACAAACATACCATTCTTGGTGATAACCAACTTATCAGACTCAATCACTATTTTGAATCCTCTCTTATTGAGAAGATCGCCTGACACTAGATTTTTAGACATGTCAGGTACATGCAATACATTTGTTAGTGTCAGTCTTTTGCCTGATGTAAACTGAAGCTCTACTGTTCCTTTTCCAACAACGTTCGCACGAACATTATTACCCATCTTCACTTCTTGTCCAGTTGTTATACCTTCATAGGTCTTGAAGATGTTTCGGTCCTTCGATATATGAATGGTTGCACCAGTATCTAGCCACCATCCACCATCGGATATTACTATGTTAGCTTCAGTAACCATTGCAACAAGTTGGTCTTCTGTCATGTTAGCCTGAGCTTTCAGTTGTTTCTTCCTGTGTCGACATTCCTTTATGTAGTGTCCAGGCTTATTGCAGAAGTGACACTTGCCCTTTTTCTTTCCCTTTTTCTTAAACTCTGTATCTTTCTTTGGGGGAATAGATTTGGAGTTTTGAGATTTTGGCTTGTCATCTTCTACTATATTTGCTTTGGAATGATTTTCCGAAGCATTTTCTTTCTTGTCTCGGTTTCTGGACTCTTCTTCTATACGAAGATGTCTTTGAAGTCCTTCAAGAGTGTACTTCCTTTCATCATGTTTCAGTTTCTTTTTATAATCAAACCATGATGAGGGTAATTTTGCAATTATTACACCGACCAGGAATTCTTCAGGCAGATCTATCCCACCAATCTTCAATTCATCAACCAAGTTCTGTAGTTCGGCTACTTGGGAGAGAATTGGCTGATCATTTTTAAACTTGAAATGGACGTAATTGTCGATCAGAAATTTCTGAGTACTGATTTCTTCAGTTTTATATTTTTGATCCAATTTTGTCCACAGTTCTTTAGCAGAGGATATTTTACGGTATGAATTATAGATTGAATTAGAGAGAGCGTTTAGGATATGACCTTTGCATAAAAAATCATCCTCCTTCCTTTTCTTTCGTTCTTCCTTCACTTGAACTGAGTCGTCTTCCTTTGGCTCGGGTAGAGAAGACAGATCATCATCTAGAATGTAGGATAACTTGAGAGTAGTCAGAAAGAAAAACATTTTCTGTTGCCATCTTGAGAAGAACTGACCGTCGAAACGATCCAGTCGTACAAAGTCTTGGTTCATAACTTGAATTGAATGAATTGCCTCCATTGTGAAAAGATAAAAATTCTGTCTTGAATGTTAGAATTTGTAATTCTTTGTACACAACGGAGGATAGAAGAAAATGATAACGAAACGATCAGATTTATCGGGTTCAAGGCTTGACTTGAATAGTCAATTTCTCAAGACAGATTTGCTGCCCTTTTTCTGGAATTTCCAGCAAGTGCAAATGAAGGAAATCTGCAAATTGTCTTCAGGATACAATGAACTCTCAATCCGATTTTCAACACGAAAATTTACACATTTAAGTGTTGAACAGATCTCTAGTTTAAACACTGATATGCCGTAAGACGTTCAGAAAAAATTCAGTAAGAGATTAGATCGAGAGTAATTGCTCAGAAGATGATATAATCTTAAGGATAAGAATTACTTCATCTGGATTATAGCATCCAGGATTTATATCAATTGAAGGGTTATGGATTTCTTCCTGAAGAGGTACTAAAGAGACTCTTCAAGAAATCCACACCCATTCACAGCAAATAATTGCCTTCCATGAAAGGACATGACCTTTTGTCCTATGGCAGTTATTTCTGTACCCATTCAGACAGAAGCAGTTATCCAACAGGAAAAACTGTATCCACATAAGCGACACATGGCATAGGTGCCACATGTACAATCATGTCATAATTACTCTTAATCAACAAAAGATAATAAATCATCAGGGTTCAATTCCATGACCCAAAAAATTTGAACCATGTGCCAAAAAGACTAAGTTCTTTTAGCTCCTTGCGACGATGCGAACGTGCGAAGTGCTAAGTGCGCCTAATAAAGCGCCAAAAAGCGCCCAAGCAGCCCTACAGCCCACGCCACGCGCGCGCGTGCGCGGACGGTGCTTCGCACCGAACCCTGGTTGCATAAGCAAAAACCCCTCCTCTCTTACCGACAGGCTATTCATACTATTTATGGAAAGTTTTAAATAATTAATATATTTATTTACTTTCTAAAAATAACTTTATTTTTGAAATTTATTTTTATTCTAAAAAACACAACAATCCCCCACAATTTCAAAAATAAAAACAGATTCTGAAACGAATGGCATATCAGTATAAATAGGTGCATAAGTAAAGGTATCTTTTGGATTTGAACCTTTACATTAGTGTATACGTATCAAAGTTATGCCAGGTACTTAGTGACCCATTAGTCTTGAACTAAGGACCTTATATGACTCGCCGGACACATAACACACATCTATTCATATATAACTGGAGATCTAAAAGTTCGCACATTTCTGGCCTTGTGCGTATCCCTATTTCATGAGTATTCTAGAGACGATCCCAATCTCTTCAAAAGCGGCCTCACTTTTCTACCCATATAGGTAGATCTATCAAAGATGATTCTGCTTCATCTCAGCAAAGTCTGCTTATAGATCTATTAAGAGTTAGTACTCACCCTTTTATGAAATGCAGAAACCAAACACTAGACTTTTAGGAATGAGACTCTGTTTTTCTTTTTCTAGTGTATGTTTCAGTCACATACTTGATTTGTTTGTCCCTTTGAACCTAGCCTATATTTCAAAACATAGGTAGGGTTGCCATCAAGAGTGAAAGTTACATCTTTATGGATCTTAGTCCCATTCCTTTAGTGGTTCTTCTTATTTGATCTTTTGATAAACCTTTTGTTAAGGGATCTGCTAAGTTCATGATGGATTTAACATATTCCACTGTGATTACTCCATCTCTGAGCAATCCTTTAACAAAGTTATGCCTTAGACCTACATTTCTAGACTTACCATTATAAGTCTTACTCATTGCACGACAAAGAGTAGCCTGACTATCACAAAAGATAGATATGGCAGGAGTAGGTTTTGGCCAATACGTGATTTCCAACAATAGGTATCTTAGCCATTCACCTTCTTTGCAAGCAGCACCAAGTGCAATGAACTCACTTTCCATTGTAGAGTGAGATATGCACGTTTGTTTCTTAGATGCCCATGATATTGCTCCTCCTCCAAGAGTGAATATCCAGCCACTTGTAGATTTAGATTCTATGTTATCTGCATTCCAGCTTGCATCGCTGTACCCTTCAAGTACAGCGGGATATGATTTATAATGCAGTCCATAGTCTATGGTTCCTCTTAGATACTTTAAAACTCTTGAAATCGCATTCCAGTGTACTTGTCCTGGATTACTGGTATACCTGCTTAGCATTCCTACTGTGAATGCTATATCGGGTCTAGTGCAATTCATTGCATACATTAAACTCCCAATAGCACTCGCATATTCTTGTTGTGCTTTACATCTACCAGTATTTTTAACCAATTTAATACTTGGATCAAATGGGGTTGAAACCGGTTTACTATCATAATGATTAAACTTCTTTAACACTTTCTCTAGGTAATGAGATTGTGTTAAGGCTATTCCATCATTAAGATTAAAAATCTTAATACCTAATATTACATCGGCTTTGCCCATATCCTTCATGTCGAAGTTGGTACTTAGAAACTTTTTAGTTTCTTTCACACAGTCCTCATTTGGTCCAAATATTAGCATATCATCTACGTATAGGCAGATAATGATTTGACCTTTAATATATATGCACTTATCTGCTTGGTTTACTCTAAAACCATTAGATTGTACTACTTGATCAAACTTCTCATGCCATTGTTTAGGAGCTTGCTTGAGCCCATAGAGAGATTTGACCAGTTTACACACTTTCTTCTCTTGCCCGGGTTGAATAAACCCTTCAGGTTGTTCCATATAAACTTCCTCATCTAGATCACCATTTAAGAATGCCGTTTTGACATCCATTTGATGGATTACTAGGTGGTGAATTGCTGCAAGAGCAATTAAAGTTCTAATGGTAGATATTCGAGCAACAGGAGCATATGTATCGAAAAAATCGATACCTTCCTTTTGTCTAAATCCTTTGGCTACCAATCGAGCTTTAAACTTATTTATGGTTCCATCAGGATTGAACTTTCTTTTAAAAATCCACTTACATCCTATAGGCTTTGAACCTGGTGGAAGATCGACCAAACACCATGTGTTATTGGAGACTATGGAATCCATTTCATCGTCGATGGCTTCCCTCCAAAATTGTACGTCAGGAGATGAGAGAGCTTCACTAAGTGTTGATGGATCACTTTCAATACTTAGTGGTAGAGTAATCTCCTTTCTTATTTCATTTCTATCCCCTTCTATAAGAAACATGTAGAAATCTGGGCCAAAAGATGTTTCTTTTCTTGCCCTTTTCGATCTCCTTGGTTCATTTCCTTCTGGATGAGTGTTAGATTTATCATGAAAGTTGTTAGGCTCTACGTTCATTGGTTCTATAATATTTTCATCAACCTGCCTTTTTGTATGATTATTCATATAGTCTTTGTATACTGTATTTTCAAAAAATATAGCATCTCTAGACTCTATAATCATGTTTTTGTCAGCAAACGAAGTTTGTTCTAGAACCAAGAATCTATATACGGGACTATGATTCCCATAACCCACAAAAGCACACCTGATTCCTCTAGGACCTAACTTTACTATCTTGGAATCATTAATCCTGACTTCTGCTATACTTCCCCACACTTTGAAGTAATGAAGATATGGTTTCTTCTTTTTCTATAATTCATATGGGGAGATATCCAATTTTTTGTGTGGGATAGCATTTAGAATACGGTTTGCTGTTAACAATGCTTCCCCCCACAAATTCAAAGGTAATCCAGAATTTAATATCATACAGTTGATCATCTCAACTAATGTCCTATTTTTGCGTTCCGCTAGGCCATTTTGCTGAGGTGTGTAAGGTGCCGTAAATTCATGGATTATACCATTTGATTCACAGAAGTCGTTGAATTCATTAGAAGAGTACTCACCCCCTCTATCACTTCTGAGGGCTTTAATTTTTACATTCAACTGATTTTCCACTTCGGCCTTATAAAGTTTAAACTTTTCAAAGGCTTCATCTTTAGATTTTATCAAGTATACATAGGAAAATCTAGTGAAGTCATCGATAAATGTGATAAAATACCTTTTTCCTCCACGAGTTAAGGTATTATTTAAATCACAGATATCAGAATGAATCAACTCCAAGGGTTGTGATTTTCTCATGCCAGTCCCAAATGGTTTTCTGGTTATTTTAGAATGGGCACACACATCACATTTCCCTTCTTGTTGAAATTCATGATTTGGTATAAGGCCTAGGATCATCATTCTTTTCATTGAACGATAATTAACATGACCCAGTCTAGCATGCCATAAAGATACAGAATCCACTATATAAACGGAAACATCATTATTATTATTAATATTCAGTTTAATCATACCATTACATGAATATCCTTTGCCTACAAACATACCATTCTTGGTGATAACCAACTTATCAGACTCAATCACTATTTTGAATCCTCTCTTATTGAGAAGATCGCCTGACACTAGATTTTTAGACATGTCAGGTACATGCAATACATTTGTTAGTGTCAGTCTTTTGCCTGATGTAAACTGAAGCTCTACTGTTCCTTTTCCAACAACGTTCGCACGAACATTATTACCCATCTTCACTTCTTGTCCAGTTGTTATACCTTCATAGGTCTTGAAGATGTTTCGGTCCTTCGATATATGAATGGTTGCACCAGTATCTAGCCACCATCCACCATCGGATATTACTATGTTAGCTTCAGTAACCATTGCAACAAGTTGGTCTTCTGTCATGTTAGCCTGAGCTTTCAGTTGTTTCTTCCTGTGTCGACATTCCTTTATGTAGTGTCCAGGCTTATTGCAGAAGTGACACTTGCCCTTTTTCTTTCCCTTTTTCTTAAACTCTGTATCTTTCTTTGGGGGAATAGATTTGGAGTTTTGAGATTTTGGCTTGTCATCTTCTACTATATTTGCTTTGGAATGATTTTCCGAAGCATTTTCTTTCTTGTCTCGGTTTCTGGACTCTTCTTCTATACGAAGATGTCTTTGAAGTCCTTCAAGAGTGTACTTCCTTTCATCATGTTTCAGTTTCTTTTTATAATCAAACCATGATGAGGGTAATTTTGCAATTATTACACCGACCAGGAATTCTTCAGGCAGATCTATCCCACCAATCTTCAATTCATCAACCAAGTTCTGTAGTTTGGTGTCAATTGTTGCAAGTCTGGTTGACGTATCAAACATGCAAACCATTAACGCGGTGGGCAGAGTGTGTACGGAAAAAAGCTCCATAAAATGCCCCGGAATGAAAGACAAAAGGAAGAACTGTTGCATTTGATCTGTTAACCAGAGAGACTACCTGTCAGGATTCTTCCAATTTGGATGATTTTTGGTGGGTGGGCTATGATATCCACTTCCTCTCATTTGTCATTTTTGTCCCTCTCTTCGTTATATAAGAATAGAAAAACTTTAGGGATATTTGCGATTGTACGACCCATTTATGGCCCATTTACGAGGCTAAGCCTACCTAACTTTACCACGCAAGAGTAAGCCCCAATTGTACGGACGCATTCCCAAAGTTCGAAAATGCCCTTGCCTTTTCCCTCAGCGGATCGGCCGCTGCTCGAAGACGAGCGTCGGGCGCTAACGCTCCTCGAACTTCGAGTCATACGAACGGTTCAAAAGAAATCAATGTTACATGGTCCCCACAGTTATGTATTTATTATATTCACAATGTTCATCCATATTTCGAGATCATTTGTTCATTATCTAAAAAAAAAAACAAAATCATATCCAAAGATCAACTGCAGTACACTACAAAGAGCATCCGTTGGAACTTTTATAGGGCCCACCATAACATTTATTTTCCATCTAATCTGTTTATAAGGTCACAAAGACATGGGTGAATGGGAAAAACAAATTTCGTAATGATCCAAAACTTCCGTGACCCTTAAAAGGGTTTCAACAGTAGACGTTCAAAGCAGAATGACAAAATCATTTGCTACGGTCAGACCTATAGTTACAGATTATAATCATAGCCATAGATACACTAATCCGTAGTAATAAGGTCTATACAGGGTGGGCGTGCTGAACTTGCTGGCCTGTCCGGCGGGGCCACGTCCATATGGTGGTCCCACTGGCTACGAATAATAATTGTGGCTAAAATCCGTAGCTATTAGTTTTTTTTTTTGTACATGGAGAAATTTCTCCTGTAATTTTCTTTAACACATATTTATATCAATATGTATATATAAGCATATAAATTTTTTTCCCTTTTTTTATTTCTTTTTTTATTCATTTAACAAGAATATCTTTTAAACTAAAATTAGTTACTTGATGTACCTTATATGATTTTGGGGTAGGGGAAGCTACTTTAACCAACCAACTTAGTTATTTTCCAAGATTCCATTAGGTCGATGATCGAAAATCCATTTCATTCACTTATCGGTCAATTTCATTCATTTCATTTACTTCGTAATCAATTCCAGGCATTTCATGGTCAATCCCAACGATTCCGTTTTGATTCACGGTCATTTCCATGCATTTCACGGTCAATTCCCTTCACTTCATAGTCATTTTTATGCATTTCACGGTCATTTCCTTACACTTCACGTCATTTCCGTGCATTTCACGGTCATTCCTGGCGATTCCGTTTTGATTCACGATCATTTTCATGCATTTCACGGTCAATTCCTTCACTTCACGGTCATTTCCACACATTTCACGGTCAATTCGCTTCACTTCACGGTCATTTCCATCCATTTCACGGGCATTCCCCGCGATTCTGTGTTGATTCACGATCATTTCCACACATTTCACGGTCCAATCGCCTCACTTCGTGGTCATTTCCATGCATATCATGGTCATTCCCGCCTATTTCGTGTTCATTCACAGTCATTTCGACGCATTTCACGATCATGCCCCTTCACTTCACGGTCATTTCTACGTATTTCACGGTCCAATTGCTACACTTCACTATGAAATGCATCGAAATGACCATGAATCAACACGGAATAGATGAAAATGACCGTGAAATGCATGGAAATGACCATGAAGTGAAGCGAATTGACCGTGAAATGCGCGGAAATGACTGTGTAGTGAAGGGGCATGACCGTGAAATGCGTCGAAATGATCGTGAATCAACACGGAATAGGCGGGAATGACCATGATATGCATGGAAATCACAGTCATTCTATTCCGTGTTGATTCACGGTCATTTTGACGTATTTCATGGTCAATTCCCTTCACTTCATGGTCATTTCCATGCATTTCATGATCAATCGCTTCACTTCACAGTCATTTCCATGCATTTCATGGTCATTCCCGCCTATTTCGTGTTGATTCACGGTCATTTCAGCGCATTTTACGGCCATGCCCCTTCACTTCACGATCATTTCCGCGCATTTCACGGTCCAATCGCTACACTTCACCGTGAAATGCGTCGAAATGACCGGGAATCAACACTGAATAGGCGGGAATGATCGTGAAATGCATGAAAATAACCGTGAAGTGAAGCGAATTGACCGTGAAATGCGCGGAATGATCATGAAGTGAAGGGGCATGACCGTGAAATGCGTCGAAATGACCGTGAATCAACACGAAATAGGCGGGAATGACCGTGATATGCATGGAAATGACTATGAAGTGAAGCGAATTGAGCGTGAAATGCATGGAAATGACCATGAAATGAAGGGAATTGACCGTGAAATGCGCCGAAATGACCGTAAATCAACACGAAATAGACGGGAATGACCGTGATTTCCATGCATATCATGGTCATTCCCACCTATTCCGTGTTGATTCACGGTCATGCCCCTTCACTTCAAGATCATTTCAGCGTATTTCACGGTCAATTCGCTTCACTTCACGGTCATTTCCATGCATTTCACGATCATTCCCGCCTATTCCGTGTTGATTCACGGTCATTTCGACGCATTTCACGGTGAAGTGTAGCGATTGGACCGTGAAATGCGCGGAAATGACCGTGAATTAAAGGAGCATGACTGTGAAATGCGCAGAAATGACCGTGAATCAACACGGAATAGGAGGGAATGACCGTAATATGCATGGAAATGACCGTAAAGTGAGGCGATTGGACCACGAAATGCGCAAAAATGACTATGAAGTCAAGGGGCAAGACCATGAAATGCACCGGAATGACCGTGAATCAGCACGGAATAGGGAGGAATGACCGTGATATGCATGGAAATGATCGTGAAGTGAAGCGATTAGACCGTGAAATGCACGAAAATGACCGTGAAGTGAAGGGGCATGGTCGTGAAATGCGCCGAAATGACCGTGAATCAACATGGAATAGGCGGGAATGAGCATGAAATGCATGGAAATGACCGTGAAGTGAGGCGATTAGACCGCGAAATGCGTGGAAATGACTGTGAAGTGAAGGGGCAAGACCGTGAAATGCGTTGAAATGACCGTGAATCAATACTTCACAATCATTTCCATGCATATCACGGTCATTCCTGCCTATTCCGTGTTGATTCACGGTCATTTCGATGCATTTCACGGTCTTGCCCCTTCACTTCACGATCATTCCGTACATTTCGCAGTCCAATCACCTCGCTTCACGGTCATTTCCATGCATATCACAGTCATTTCCGCCTATTCTGTGTTGATTCATGGTCATTTCGGCGCATTTCACAGTCTTGCCCCTTCACTTCACGGTCATTTTCGCGCATTTCGCGATCCAATCGCTTCACTTCACAGTCATTTCCATGCATATCACGGTCATTCCCTCCTATTCCGTGTTGATTCACAGTCATTTTGGTGCATTTCACAGTCTTGTCCATTGACTCCATGGTCATTTTTGTGCATTTAGCGGTCCAATCGCCTCACTTCATGGTCATTTTCATGCATATCACGGTCATTCCCTCTTATTCCATGTTGATTCACGGTCATTTCGGTGCATTTCACGGTCATGCCTCTTCACTTCACTGTCATTTTCGTGTATTTCGTGGTCCAATCGCTTCACTTCATGATCATTTCCATGCAAATCACGGTCATTCCCGCCTATTCCGTGTTGATTCACGTTCATTTCGGCGTATTTCACAGTCTTGTCGCTTCACTTCACGGTCATTTCCGCCTATTTCGTGGTCCAATCGCTACACTTCACCGTGAAATGCGTCGAAATGACCGTGAATCAACACGGAATAGGCGGGAATGACCATGAAATGCATGGAAATGACCGTGAAGTGAAGCGATTTGACTGTGAAATGCACGGAAATGACCTTGAAGTGAAGGGGCATGACCGTGAAATGCATCGAAATGACCGTGAATCAACACAGAATAGGTGGGAATGACCGTGATATGCATGGAAATGACTGTGAAGTGTGGCGATTGGAACGTGAAATGTGCAAAAATGGCAGTGAAGTGAAGGGGCATAACCGTGAAATGCATCGAAATAACCATGAATCAACACGAAATAGGTTGGAATGACTGTGATATGCATGGAAATGACCGTGAAGTGTGGTGATTGGACAATGAAATGCACGAAAATGACCGTGAGGTGAAGGGGCATGACCGTGAAATGCGCCGAAATGACCGTGAATCAACACGGATAGGGGGAATGACCGTGATTTCCATGCATATCACGGTCATTCCCGCCTATTCCGTGTTGATTCACGGTCATTTCGACGTATTTCATGATTATGCCCCTTCACTTCATGGTTATTTCTGCGCATTTCACGATCATTTCACGATCATTTCGGCACATTTCATGACCATGTCCTTTCACTTCACGGTCATTTTCACGCATTTCGTGATCCAATTGCTTCACTTCATGGTCATTTCCATGCATACCACGGTCATTCGCACCAATTCCATGTTGATTCACGGTCATTTCGACACATTTTACGGTCATGCCCCATCACTTCACAGTCATTTTCATGCATTTCATGGTCCAATCGCTGCACTTCACGGTCATTTCCATGCATATCACGGTCATTCCCGCCTATTCCGTGTTGATTCACGGTCATTTCGACACATTTCACGGTCATACCCCTTCACTTCACGGTCATTTCTGTGCATTTCGCAGTCCAATTGCTTCACTTCATGGTCATTTCCATGCATACTATGGTCATTCCCGCCAATTCCGTGTTGATTCACGGTCATTTTGATGCATTTCACAATCATGCCCCATCACTTCACAGTCATTTCCGCACATTTCAGGGTCCAATCGCTGCACTTCACGATCATTTCCATGCATATCACAGTCATTCCCGCCTATTCCGTGTCGATTCACGGTCATTTCGATGCATTTCGCGGTCATGCCCCTTCACTTCACGGTCATTTCTGTGCATTTTGCGGTCCAATCACTTCACTTCACAATTATTTCCATGCATACCACGATCATTCCCGCCTATTCCGTGTTGATTCATGGTCATTTCGACACATTTAACGGTTATGTCCCTTCACTTCACGGTCATTTACGTGCATTTCAAGGTCCAATTGCCTCACTTCACGATCATTTTCATGCATATCACGGTCATTCCCAACTATTCTGTGTTAATTCACGGTTATTTCGTCGCATTTCATAGTCATGCCCCTTCACTTCACGGTCATTTCTGCGTATTTCATGGTCCAATCTCTACACTTCACGATCATTTCCATGCATATCACGGTCATTCCCGCCTATACACGGTCATTTCGATGCATTTCACGGTCATGCCCCTTCACTTCACAGTCATTTCCATGCATTTCATGGTCCAATCGCTACACTTCTCGGTCATTTCAATGCATATCACGGTCATTCCCGCTTATTCCATGTTGATTCACGATCATTTCAGTGCATTTCACGATTATGCCCCTTCACTTCACGGTCATTTCTGCGTACTTCACTGTCCAATCGCCTCACTTCACGGTCATTTTCATGCATATCACGGTCATTCCCGCCTATTTCGTGTTGATTCACGGTCATTTCGGCCCATTTCATGGCCATGCCCCTTCACTTCACGGTCATTTCCACTCATTTCATGGTCCAATCGCCTCGCTTCACGGTCATTTCCATGCATATCATGGTCATTCCTGACGATTCTGTGTTGATTTAAGGCCATTTCAATGCATTTCACGGTCATGCCCCTTCACTTCATGGTCATTTATGCGCATTTCAAGGTCCAATCGCCTCACTTCACCGTCATTTCCATGCATATCACATTCATTCCCGATGATTCCGTGTTGAGTCATGGTCATTTCGCCACATTTCACGATCATGCCCCATTCACTTCACGGTCATTCCCGCTCATTTCACGGTCCAATCGCCTCACTTCACAGTCATTTCCATGCATATCACGGTCATTTCCAGCGATTCCGTGTTGATTTACTGTCATTTCGGCGCATTTCACGATCATGCCCCTTCACTTCACGGTCATTTATGCACATTTCAAGGTCCAATCGCCTCACTTCACGGTCATTTCCATGCATATCACAGTCATTCCCACCTATTCTGTGTTGATTCACGGTCATTTCGACACATTTCAAAGTCATGCTCCTTCACTTCATAGTCATTTCCGCGCATTTCATGGTCCAATCGCTGCACTTCTCAGTCATTTCCATGCATATCACAGTCATTCCCGCCTATTCCATGTTGATTCACGGTCATTTCAGCACATTTCACGGTTATGCCCCTTCACTTCATGGTCATTTCCACGCATTTCACGCTCCATTCGCCAAGATTCACGGTCATTTCTGTGCATATCATGGTCATTCCCGGCGATTCCATGTTAATTCACGGTCATTTCGCCGCATTTCACGGTTATGCCCCTTTACTTCACCGTCATTTCCGCGCATTTCATGGTACATTCACCTCACTTTACGGTCATTTCCATGGAAATCACGGTCATTCCCGCCTATTCCATGTTGATTCACGGTCATTTCGACGCATTTCACGGTCATGACCCTTCATTTCACGGTCATTTCCGCGCATTTCACGATCCATTCGCCAAGATTCATGGTCATTTCACGGTTGATTCACTTCACTTCACGGTCATTTCCACGCATTTCATGGTCAATTCCGTGTTGATTCACGGTCATTTTCACACATTTCATGGCGATTTCGTGTTAATTCACGGTCAATTCCATTCACTTCATGATCATTTCCACGCATTTCACGGTCAATTCACTTCACTTCACGGTCATTTCCATGCATTTCACTGTCATTCCTGGCGATTCCGTGTTGGTTCACGAGCATTTCCCTGCATTTCACGGTCAATTCCCTTCACTTCACGGTCATTTCCACGCTTTTCATGGTCAATTCGCTTCACTTCACGGTCATTTCCATGCATTGCACGGTCATTCTCGGCGATTCCGTGTTGATTCACGGTCATTTCCATGCATTTCACGATCAATTCCCTTCACTTCACGGTCATTTCCACGCATTTCATGGTCAATTCGCTTCACTTCACGGTCATTTTCATGCATTTCATGGTCATTCCCGGCGATTCCGTGTTGATTCACGATTATTTCCATGCATTTCACCGTCATTTCCATGTACTTCACGGTCATTTCTATGCATTTCACGGTCATCAACCTGAAGGAATCTTGGTAAATAACCAGGTTGGTTGGCTAAAGTAGCTTCTCCTGCCCCAAAATCATATAGGGTTCATTGAGTAACTAATTTTAGTTTAGAAGATACACTTTTTAAATGAATAAAGAAAGAAAAGAAAAAAAGAGAGGAGAAAAATTTTAAATGCTTATATATACATATTTATATAAATATGTGTTTGACAAAATTGTAGGTAGAATAAAGTTCTCCATATATATATATATATATATATATATATATATATATATATATATATATATATATATATATATATATATATATATATATATATATATATATATATATAAAATAAATAAATAAAAATTGCACTGTCGTCTATGGCTACAGTTATAATTCATAGCCATAGGGGCTCCAGATGGGCGTGGCCCCACTAGATTGGAGTGGCCCCGAGGAATAAGTTAGCAACTGGCACCGGGGCCGCCAGTTCGGCGCACCCACCCTGGCCAGTCCACTATGGGTATGGATTTTGTACCTATGGCTACGGTTATAATCCGTAGCTAAAACTCCTTGTATAAAAAAAATAAAAATCTGCTTTTTTTTTTTTTTTAATGTCAAATCTTTGTTGTTTTTGTGGTCCCATCATGAGGTCTATGTTATATCCAAACCGTCCATCTATTTGTCAAGTTCATATTAAGGCTTGAGACAGAAAATAAGATAGATCTAACTATCAAGTGGACCACACTTTAAAAGGCAGTGCGGATTTGAACGTTTACCATTGAAACCCTTTTAGGGGTTACAGAAGTTTTGGATCATTATGAAATTTGTTTTTCCTCTTCATCTAGGTCTTTGTGACCTTATGAATAGATTGGATGGAAAATATATGTTATGGTGGGCCCGACAAAATTTTTAACGGTGAAAATCAATTTTCCCGCTGCTCATTGTGGTGTGGTCCAATTGATCTTTCGGTATGATTTTTTTTTTTTGATAATGCTCCGAAATGATCTCGAAATATGGATGAACGTTGTGGATATAATAAATACATAACTGTGGGGCCATGTAACTTTGATATCTTTTAAACCATTCGTACAACACAGAGTATGAGGAGCGTCAGCGGTTGATCCTCTTGCGAAGGAAAAGTAGGGGCATTTTTGACCTTTGGGAAGGCGTTCGTACAGCTGGGGCTTATTTTTGCAAGGTAAAATAATGTGGGCTTGGTCTCGTAAATGGGCCATAAATGGGTCGTACAGTCGCAAATTTTCCAAAACTTTAATACATTGACAAAGTCTAATGAATGATAGGAAGGTGTGTAGAAATTATTTGCATCTGCAGCAGACAGTTCATATTCAACTGGGTACTACCTTCACAGTAACTAGCTAGAGAAGGATGGTCCAGGCAGGGTTTCTATGAGGCCACCCTGATGCATGTGTTTTATCCACACTCTCCATTCATTTTGAAATATCATTTTAGTGCACGGGCCTAAAAGGGAAATAAATTGAGGCTCGAATGCACCACACAATAAGTAGTGGGATTGAAAGCCTACTGTAGAAACCTTCCTAAGGCCCCCTATGATGCTTATTTGCCATCTAACCTTTTAATAAGTTCAGATGAAGGAAAAATATAACCTTCAACTTAATTCAAAACTTTCATAGCCCCTAAGTTTTCAATGATAGGTGTTGATGACTAAATCTGGACGACTGTCCACACCAACTCGTGAACTCTGAATCGCTTCAGCGTCTTGAACCTGCACACTCGCAATGAGCAAAGGAGACCCTGGTCTAAGCAGGGGACCCTTCGATGTCTAAGTCAGGTCAAGGGAATCTGGGTCTAAGTTCGGGTGTAGTAAGAGAATGCAAGATGTTGCCTACCTGCAGCAATGGAGTCTCATTGAATTTATACCTGACCATCGGACGACCTGGGTTTGTTAATCTCGACACGATTTGCTCAATTAGCGAGATACTATGATCGTGGAGATATTATTCGTAATCCGGGGATCATGTAGCGTATCATGCATATCTACAGGTGAGAAAATTGGTCGTGTCCGCTTAAGGTAGTTTCTTAGTTTAACGCACGGAGCATCCACATCTCACCTCGGCCTCGACTCAAAATCTCAGGCTAATGAGGCCCTGACTCTGAGCCTCAGGCCTAGATCAGCACATACGTGGGCTTTTTCCATTGAGCTATTAGGTGAGGACCGCGTCCCGAGTTCGAGCCAAGCTTCGGTCCGTACTCATAATGAACTCGGCCCTACTTGTCTGTCGTGCATTCTAGAGGTCTCACCTCTAAGCTCCGAGGTGGGAGGCGGACTTAACCCGTCAAGTTGAGTTTCCTCGCAACGGATAACACAGATGTGAATGGTCAAACGATTCATCTCTGGTCGGGTAGTAGAGGAGCGGTATCTCACAAGAAGGTTCCGATATGATCTTCATACCGACTGCCTTGGTCTTGGATTACTTCGAATTGACAACCTCAGTGCTAAAGCTCCATTGAGGTCGAGCCGAGCACCATCCTTCAGATCAGTCTTGTTTTACTCTTATGTATCCAATCTGAATAGTGTAGTGTCAGACCTCAGAATTGAATGGGCTCGGATCTTCCTATAACAGAAGCCCCCTACTCTTTGAGTTCGGACACAGACTTGGAGATTTAACATATACGGAAGATCAACCGCTTCCTTTGTCATATCTTCCACACGTGCGGTTGCCATTATGATTTCTATGTTAAAGAGACGCGTCCTCGGTGTTTTTTCATCCGCGAGTTAACCTCCAGTGGACGTGTGATGACAGTTAAGATCTCGAATTGTTGTTGAGCCTATGGCCGACTATTATGTATGCCCTAGGAGACGTTCGAGTGACGCTTTACCTGCCAGAAGCACGTGTCCTGACAGAGCTTGAGCTAGTGACATGCAGCCACGTGTGTCCCGGAGTCGGCTCGGGACGATTCAGCTACGACCATCATGCCTCGCCATTAATGTGAGGATTCTCTATAGGCTATATAAACCTTAGCTCTCCAGAAACACCCCTCATTTATGTGTTTTTGAATTCGTGTGGATGCTGATTTTTTATATATTAATCCCTAGTTGGTTCTTAGAAGATAATTGTTAATTTCCAAACTGATTTGTTGATAGGTTGGTTCATTTCGGGGCATTGCCTAGCCGACTCCTTAACGGGTCAGCTCATTTCAGTGCCGTCTCGTAGAACTTTGAACCTTTGTAGTATTGTCATTGTTAAGTCCGGACCCCTTGGGGATCGGCTCATCCCATGATTGGCGAGTAACTTTTAATTTATCTATCAGTCAGGAAACAAAACAACTCCTCTGTCGAGGAGTCGGGTCATCTATTCGCTTTTTCCCCTAATTATGAGGGGATGCCTTGTAGAAATTTCGTGGGATAATATTCTAGCCTCTTCTTTAAGGGATCAGTTCGTTAAGTCTGCCCCTGCTTATGAGAGAACTTTTTCCTGGTAGATAATCCGTTCATATAGATAGGAAGAGATGTGAATTTCATTAAGAGAATTAAAAGCTAGTCGCTCAGAGGCGTACATTTATTGAGGGCCCACAATGGCCATTACATCAAGGGTAGTAGACTTTCAAGTGCTTGGCATTCCAGGGGTGGGGGAGCTGATGGCCCTCGAGATTTTCTAAGTGATAAGAGCCAAGTTTGGTCGATCGAACCACACAATATGGCCCTTCCCAATTAGGTCCGAATGCCTCAGCATACGGTTATGTGGTGTTCTAGAAGACTCGTCGAAGGATTAGGTCCCCTGGACGGAACCGCCTGGTCTTGACTTTAGAATTGTAGAATTGCACCACCTGTTAATGTCGAGCAGTGACCTAGAGTTTAAAGATTTCTCTAGCTTCTTCAAGTAGATCCAGGTTGGCTACCATCTGCTTGGCGTTTTGGTTTTCTTGATAATTTCTGACCTAAGCTGTAGGGAGGCCAATTTTGACTAGCACCATTACCTCCGAGCCGTAGAAAAGTGAAAATTGGGTCTCCCCAGTGGATGACTGAGCCGTAGTCCTATAAGCCCAGATGACGAATGAGAGCTCCTCGGCCTAGTTACCCTTTGCCTTCTCTAATTTTGTTTTGAGATGGTGCTTGATGACTTTATTAACTACTTCTACCTGTCTATTGGATTGTGGGTGCCAAGGCGAAGAATATGCGTTTGTGATGCCGAGCCCTTGATACATTCCTCAGAACTTATCATTATCAAATTGTCTGCCATTACAGACACAATGGTGCGTGGAATCCCGAATTGGCAGATGATATTTTTCCAGATAAAAGCGATCACTTTCTATTTTGTGATCTTTGCCACGGGCTCAGCCTTAGCCCACTTGGTAAAGTAGTCGACTGCGACAATGGCTAATTTGACTTGCCCTTTCCCTGTGGGCAGAGGTCTGATGATGTCAACCCCCCACTGAGCGAATGGCCACAGACCGCTCATAGGAGTCATTTCCTCTGTAGGTTACCTCGGCACAGTCGCATATCATTGGCATTTGTCATACCTTTGAACATAGTTCTTCGAGTCCTTCCTGATGGTCAGCAAAAAATATTATTGTCAGAATATTTTCAGAGCTAGGGCTCGACCGCCGGAGTGGTTTCCGCAGATTCCTTCGTGAATCTCCCGAATCACATAATTTGCCTCGTCAAGTCAGAGACACCTGAGATAAGGCTGGGAATGCCCTTTCTTATATAGGATCCCGTCCAGGACTACATATCGCGTCGCTCTGACTCTCGGGTGCCTAGCTTCCAGCCTATCTGAGGGGACCTCGCCAGATGTGAGGTAGTTATAAATTGGTTCATCCAACTCGGAGTATCATCTACTGGATTGACCATTTTCTTCTCCATCTGGTCGATGCTCAGATGTTTTATGAACTCCATGGGAATGATTCGTGGAATCTTCCCTTTCGTAGCCAAGGCTAGCTTTGCTAGGGCGTCGGCCCATGAAATTTTTACTCTTTGGATCTGGTGGATAGTGCAGCTTCAAAATCTTTCATTCAATTTCCTTGCCTCATCTAAGTAAGCAATCATCCTATTCTCCTTGGTCTCGTATTCGGTGGAGATATGATTCACTACCAACTGAGAATCGCATCGTACTTGGAGGGACTACACCCCCAGACTTGCTGCCAGTCTGATTCCAGCTAGCAGAACCTCGTGCTCCGCTTTATTTTTAGAGGCCTTGAAACCGAGTCTGATCACATACTGAATGGGTGTGGAATCAGGCATGACCAGGACAATTCCTACTCTGATACTTTTAGCATTGGATGACCCGTCTACATAGAGAATCCGCCCTGGTTCTGATACCACCTTTTGATCACTTATAAGAACAGGCGAAGAAGTCGTCTCAACTTCAGAACTAATCCCTTCTTCGTTCGGGGTGTTGAATTCTGTAATGAAGTCGGCCACAACTTGGCCTTTAAAGGTTATCCTCGGTCAGAACTGGATGTCGAACTCCCCGAGTTCGATGGCTCACTTGGTTAGTTGACCCAACACTTTGAGCCTCTGGAGGACTATTTAAGGGGAGAGTTGGTCAATACGACGATGGAATGAGCCTGGAAGTACGGATGTAGCCTTCGAGCTGAGACAATAAGACACAATGGTAACTTCTCCAGAGCTGGATATCTTATTTCGGCGGGTACCATGGCCTTACTCACATAGTAAACGGGATGTTGCTTGCCCCCTACTTCTCTAACCAAGGCCGAGCTGATAGCAGAGACCGCTAGATACAAGAACAGGGGCTCACCTTCTTCGGGTTTAGATAGTAGGGTTGATGAACCTAAATACTGTTTTAACTATTGGAAAGCCTGTTCGCACTCCGATGTCCATTCTACCTTCTTATGACCCTTCAACTGTTGAAAGAAGGGGAGACATTTATCCATGGCTCTGGATATGAACCGTCCGAGCGCTGCTACTCATCCAGTGAGGCATTATATATCCTTGACAGTCTGAGGTGAACTCATATCGAGGAGTGCTTTGATTTTATCGAGGTTTGCTTCAATGCCCCTCTAGCTGACCTGAAACCTGAGGAATTTACCGGAGCCAACTTCGAAGGTGCACTTTGCAGGATTCAGCTTCATCTGATATTTTCGGAGGATGGTGAAAGTTTTTTGAGATCTATTAAGTAATCGGACGCCTTAATGCTCTTTACAAGCATGTCATCAACGTACACTTCCATGGTATGCCCGATCTGTTTGGCGAACATCTGATTCACCAGTCTTTGATATGTGGCCCCAGCATTTTTTAGGCCAAACGGCATAACCTGGTAATAGTAGAGCCCCTTGTCTGTGACAAAGGTAGTTTTCTATTTGTGTGGGGGATGCATCGCGATCTGGTTATACCTAGAGTAAGCATCCAGGAAGGAGAGTAGTTCGTGCTCCACGGTGTTGTCCACCAGTTGATCAATCTGAGGTAACGAGAAGCTATCCTTCAGACATACCTTATTTAGATCCGAGTAATCTACATAGACCCGCCATTTTCCATTAGCTTTCTTAATGAGGACTACATTTGCCATCCAATCGGGATAGTGTACCTCTTCTATGAAGCCACGTCGAGTAGAATGGAGACTTTGTCAGTTATGGCTTCGTACCGCTTGACATCGAAAGGTCTCCTCTTTTGTTTCACGAGTTTATGATTTGGGTCCACATTCAGCCATGGACCATGACATCCGGGGAGATCCCTAACATATCTCTATGCGACCACGTAAGGACATCCTTGTGTCGCCATAGGAAAGTCAGCATTTCGGATCGCTGTTCAAAACTTACTGACATTCCAAGCTGAACGGTCTTGCTTAGGTCTGCTTCATCGAGCGGTACTTTCTCCAGGTCTTTCACGTATGAGTCTTCTATAGGTCCTCTGGGATCTAGGATGTTGACAATGAGTTCTTGCTTCACGTACCCTTTCTTTACTGATATAACTTAACATCTCCGAGCTTCACGCTGATCGCCTTGGAGGTAACCTATTCCGCCCTCGGCTGGAAACTTCATCATCAGATGATAGGTGGAGACGACCACCCTCATTGCATTGAGAGAAGGTCTACCCAGAATGACGTTGTGCACTGATGGCACATTAACAACGAGGAAATCCACCATGAGGGTGGCTTAATGTTGTTATTCTCCCGCGATCACGGGGAGGGAAATGACTCTTTCAGAGATTACCCTTTCTCTAGCAAAGCCATGTTGGAGGGTCTTCACAGGTTTGAGGCATGACCTTGGAATCCTCATTCTTTTAAAAGCTTCGGAGTAGATCACATCGGCTGAACTTCCAGTGTCGACCAGGATGTGGTACACTTTGTGGTTGACTATGGTTATAGTAACCACTAGGACATCGTCATGCGGATGCTGGATTTCGCGTGCATCATCTTCCATGAAGGTCAAACTACACGAGCTGACTTAGAGTTCCTTGCTAGGGCGCTCGGTCATATGGATGTAATGTTCCGGGTCAGACTTCTGAGAGTGTGCTTTTCGAGCCTAGTTTAAGTCTCCTCCACCATAAGAGCCAGGAAGATGGTGCGGATTTTGGTTGGCTCTTCAGGGGTGTTGTTCGGCTACTCTTGCTCTTCTTTTCGAGTCGTTCTTTCTTCCTTGGTATATCGGCACAGATGACCCTTGCAAATGAGGGTCTCAATCTCATCCTTGAGCTCCACACAGTCAGTGGTGTTGTGGCCGTGGTCTCGATGGAAACGACAATACTTGCATTTATCCCAATGATCTGGGTTGGCCTTCATACAAACAGGCTAGTTCAGAAGCTTCTGCCCTCAGATGTACAGTAGAATCTACTTGGTGGACGTGCTGACAGGGGTGTAGGAATGAAATTTACCCTTTGGCTTTCTTCTCAGAAGGCGATCGTGGGGAGCGCGATCATCTGGCCCTTTGCTGGGTGTCTGAGGTTCCTCGTTCCTTGGTCTCTTCTCTTTGCCAATCGGCTTGGCTACTTGGACATTTTTACAGGCATTGGAGAATTCGTCGGCGTTAGCATACTTTTCAGCCCTGGTAATGAGTTCGACTAATGTCTTTGGTGGATTCTTTCCAATGGAGAAGGCAAACTTCCCCGCTTTCAGACCACTGAACACTATGGAGAGTGCCATTTTGTCGTTGTAGTCTTCCACATGCAACGCTTCCTCATTAAAATGAGCGATGTAATCCTTCGATGACTTCTTGGGGCTCTTAGTTAATGGTGAATAGATGGGCATTTGGTTTCCAACTCTTCTTACCACTTATGAATTGGGTAAGGAATGATCGACTAAGCTCCGCAAAGGAACCAATGGAGTTGGGTTTGATCTGGCGGTACCAACTTAGAGCAGATTCTATGAGTGTGATTGAAAACCCTTAGCACATCATTACATCCGTTACTATTTGGATCTGCATCCATTAGCGATAAGCCTCCACATGCTCAGATGGGTCACCAGACCCAGAGTATTGGATGACAGGAGGAATCCAGAACCTCTGAGACATCACCTCGCTCATGATCACAGAGGTGAAGAGAGGCTCAGTCTCTTCCATCATCGCTTGAACAACGACAGAAACTGACAATGGCTATGCTTCTTTTCCAGTGTTAAAATTTTATTGTTGAGCTCCGTGAACCGTGTCTCCCATGGATCTTTGTTTTCAACCACTATTTCTTGGGTGTCTTCTATTTCGGGATTTCTCCTTCCCCTCCTTTCCAACTCGTGGCGGAGATCGGTTGGTGTCAGGGTCGAGGTGATCGAGGTATTCGTTGGAACCCGAGTTGCTGTATTCCAGGCCAGAGCTCGAATTTGAGTCAGGGGAGGGTTTTGAACTAAAGTTGGTGCTCAAGTAGGCTGCTGCTGAGACCCCTCGTGTCTCATACTCCTCGACGGGAAATGGGCTTCCACTACCGAACTGACCATTTCTTAAACAGAGTTTTCCTGAATAGGACGTGGTCACGGCTCCTGTTGCCGCTTCATCTGGTTAATTTCATCGCGTAGGGCTTGTATCTCACTTTGCATAGCTCGATACTTACTTGGCAGATTACGAGAATGTTGGGAAAGCCCTAGGGCCAATTCTACATGAAGTAGCGAAGAAGAACGGATTTGATCATTTCGTTTTGGTTCCATAACCGCCACTTTCTTCTTCCCTCTTGTCATAATGCTTAAGAGTAGGAACCTGACCTTTCGTATCAGATTCCCACAAACGACGTCAAAAATGTTGATGACTGAAACTGAACGACTCTCCACTCCAACTCGTAAACTCTGAACCGCTTCAGCGTCTTCAACCTGCATACTCGCAATAAGCAAAGGAGACCTTGGTCTAAGCAAGGGACCCTCCGATGCCTAAGTCAGGTCAAGGGAATCTGGGTCTAAGTTCGGGTGTAGTAAGAGAGTGCAAGATGTTACCTACTTGCAACAATGGAGTCTCATTGTATTTATACCTGACCATTGGACGGCCTAAGTCCATTAATCTCGGCACGATTTGCTCAATTAGCGAGATACTATGATCGTGCAGATATTATCCATAATCTAGGTATCGTGTAGCGTATCGTGCGTATCCGTGGGCAAGACAATTGGTTGTGTCTGCTTAAGGTAGTTTCTTAGTTTAGCACATGGAGTGTCCACATCTCGCCTCGGCCTCAGCTCAGGATCTCAGGCTAAGGAGGCCCTAACTCTGAGCCTTGGGCCTAGATCAGGACATACGTGGGCTTTTTCCATTGATCTATTAGGCGAGGACTGCTTCCTGAGTCCGAACCAAGCTCCGGTCCGTACTCATAATAAACTCAACCCTACTTGTCTGTCGGGCATTCTGGAGGTCTCACCTCTAAGCTCCGAGGTGGGCGGCGGACTTAACCCGTCAAGTTTCCTCGCAACAGATAATATAGATGTGAATGGTCGAACGATTCGTCTCTGGTCGGGTAGTAGTGGAGTGGTCCAAGATCTCATAAGTAGGTTTCAGTATGATCTTCATACCGACTACCTTGGTCTTGGATTACTCTGAACTGACAACCTCAGTGCTAAAGCTTCGCTGAGGCTAAGCCGAGCATCATCTTTTAGGTCAGTCTTGTTTTACTCTTATGTATCTGATCCGATTAGTGTGGCGTCGGACCTTGGAATTGATGGGGCTGGGATCTTCCCATAACAATAGGCATTTAATCCCCATTGCTTCTTGTGGTGTGGTCACTTGATCCTTCTATGCTTCCTTTTTGGCTCAATGCACTAAAATGATTTTTCTAGATGGATTGTATGTATAGAACACATACATCATGGTGGGGCCCACAGAGCCCCATCAAGATCGCCCATCTCTATCTAGGTCTTAGTAGGAGTAGTACCCAATCCACCTCCAAATTCCACTGGTTAAATTATCGGTCCCCACTGGGATGCATCGTGAACCATTATTTGGTCATTGAATTATGGGATTGTGGACATTTATTGGATGGATTAACCATCCAAAGGTTCTATTTCAACATACAAGTGTTCACAAATTAAAAATTAAATTTATTTAACCAGTTTGATTTTAGATTGCAACGTGGTAAGAGACAACTTTACAATTTAGTCACTTGATTTGATTTAGTGCATAGTATGGGTACAATTTTTAAGTTCTTGCATATGAAGTTTCATACTTCGCTGGAGTATCAATTTTTATCGTGTGTGCAGAATATTCCTTCTCTAGCAACTCGATAGGCAACTAACCTTAAAAACAAATCTAATATGGTGTTAGCATGTAGTAAAATAGGCATGAATTGTGTCGTGGGGGAGTTGTCTCACGATGAGATAATAAAGAATTGTTTGTGTTGCTGTCAAAATTTGAGCCTTGACCTTGCACCAAAATAGTGAGAAAAAGAGTAGTTGGTTTCTGACTCTTCTTACCACTTATGAACTGGGTAAGGAACAATCTGCTGAGCTCTGCGAAGGATTCGACCGAATTGGGCTTGAGTTTCTTGTACTAATTTCGAGTTGATCCAGTAAGGGTGATTGAAAAGTCCCTGCATATCATCACTTCTGTGGCCGTCTGGATTTGTATTCACAAGTGATAGGCCTCTACATGCTCATACGGGTCTCTAGACTCAGAGTACTAAATGACAGAAGGTTTTCGAAACCTCTGAGGTATCACCTCGCTCATGATTTTGGAGGTGAAGGGAGGTTCAGTCTCTATCATCATCGCCTGAACGGCGGCAAGGACATATGAAGGCTATTGATTCTACTATAGTGTTAGAATCCGATTATTAAGTTCCGTGAACCGCGTCTCCCATGGATCTTTGTTTTTGCTATTGCCTCCCTCAAAGCCTCTACCTCAGGGGTCCTCCCCCCTCCTCTCTAGCACCCGACAGAGGTCCTTCGGTGCCAGGGCCGGTGATCGAGGCATTCGTCAGAGCCCGATTCGTTGGGTTCCGAGCCGGAACCGGGTTTTGGGTCAGCGAGGGGTTCTAGACTGAAGCTGGAACTCGAACGGATTGATGTAGTGACCCCTCCGATCTCACACTCCGCGGTGTGGACTCGACTTCCACCACTGGTCCGAATGTTTCCCGAACGGGGTGTGGCTGTTGCTCGTCTTTGCTTCATCTAATCGATCTTGTCACGTAAGGCTTGGATCTCATTTTGCATGGCTCGATACTTGCTAGCCCGGTTATGAGAGCACTGGGATGGTCCTAGAGCTGACTAGGCGTGAAGTAACAAGGAAGATCGAGTCTGATCATTTGGCTCCAGCTCCACAGTTGCGAACTTCTTTTTTCCTCTTACCATTGCCTAAGAAACTGACTTTTCGTACTAGTTTCCGACAGACGGTGCCAAAAATGTTATTGTCAAAATATGGACTACCCTCCACTCGGCACTCCGAACTCCTACTGAGCCCTGGACCTGTACAAAAATGGTGAGCAAAGGAGACCCTGGCTAAAACAGGAGACCCTTTGATGCCTAAGTCAGGTCAAGGGAGTATGGGTCTAAGTTGAATTGTAGAGACAGAGTGCAAGATATTTCTACATGTCTCCTCCCTAAAAGATGCTAGTTATACCCCCTCGCTTAGGATGAGCATGTCTGTATAAGTAGGCGCATCTTGGGGCATTCGCCACATCTCGTGGGTGATTCGGCCACCCAGTCATTCAGTGGTCGTACGGACGTGGGTGGTTGAGTAACCGTCGCCAATCGTGTGGTAGTGGGACACCTCACGGTACCCCTCATTAGTAAAATTTTCTTTGAACTCTGAGCCGACTGCCTTGACCTCGGATCACTTTGAGCTAACCACCTCGGCCTCGGATCACTCCAAGCTCTGAGTTAGTCATCCAAGCCTAGGGCCTTAGAGTGAAGGTATAACGAATGTCGGGTTGGAAGTTCATCCCTCGCCTATTCACATAACTTCGAGCTTAGTCTTGCGCCTTAAGTCGGCTCTGAACAGCCTCGGTCCTTGGAGTTTAGACGTCTTTGATCTTCCTATAACAGATTGGCGTTGTCTGTGGGAAAGTTGATGCGGAGCGTCGAGACAAGTGCAAGTACTATCGGTTCTATCGTAACCACGGTCACAACATGAGTGATTGTGTGGATCTTAAGGACGAGATCGAGACCCTCATCTATAAGTGTCATCTATGCCGATACACCAAGGAGGAGAAATTAGCTCAGAGAGAAGAGTAACCGAGCAAAACTACAGAAGAACCAGTCGAAATTTGTACCATCTTTGGTGGTTCGTCCAGTGGAGGAGACTCAAACAGGGCCCGTAAAGCCCACTCTCAGAAGTTTGATCAAGAGCACTATGTCCACATGACTGAGAGGCCGAAGAAAGAGCTCTAAGTCGGCTCCTGCAGTCTGACCTTTAGGGAAGACGACACGCACGAAATTCAGCATCCGCACAATGATGCCCTAGTGGTGGTGATGACCATAGCCAACCACAAAGTTTACCGCATCTTGGTCAACACTGGGAGCTCACTTGATGTCATCTACTAGAAAGCCTTTGAAAGAATGGGGATTCTAAGGTCACGTCTTAGACCTGTGAAGACCCCTCTACACGGTTTTACCAGAGAAAGAGTGATCTTTGAGGGAGCTATCTCCCTCCCTGTGACCATGGGAGAAGCACAACGTCAAGTCACCCTTTTGGTGGACTTGTTGTTAACATGTCATCAGTGCACAACATCATCTTAGGCAGACCCTCCCTCAATGCAATGAGGGCGGTCGTGTCCGCATATCATCTAATGATGAAGTTCCTTGCCGAGGGCGGAGTAGGCTACCTCAGAGGCGATAGTGCGAAGCTCAAAAATGCTACACGATAGCAGTAAGAAAAGGGTCGGTGAAGCTGGCCCTCACCATTAATGTCCTCGATCCTAGGGATCCTACAGAGGATTCATCCGTGGAAGACTTGGAGGCCGTGCCGCTTGATGAAGCAGATCCAAGCAAAATCGTTCAGTTCGGTATATCATTGAATCTTGAGCAATAGTCTCGGATGTTGGCATTCCTATAGCAGTACAAAGACGTCTTCGCATGGTCACATGAGGACATGCCAAGAATCTCTCTCGATGTCATGGTCCACAGACTGAATGTGGACCCAAATCACAGGCCAGTAAAACAGAAGAGGAGAGCTTTCGATGCCAAGCGGTATGAAGCTATAGCCAATGAGGTATTCAAACTCCTCAGCGTTAGCTTCATTGAGGAGGTACACTATCTAGATTGGATTACAAATGTGGTCCTCATCAAGAAAGCAACCGAAAAGTGGTGGGTTTGTGTGGATTACTCGGACCTGAACAAGGCCTATCCCAAGGATAGTTTCCCCTTGCCTCGGATCTACCAGGTAGTAGATATTACAACTAGGCATGAACTTCTCTCCTTTCTAAACACCTATTCCGGGTATAACCAGATTACGATGCACCTCCCCGACAGGAAAAAGGCCACTTTCATCACTGATAAGGGGCTCTACTGTTATCGGGTTATGTCGTTCAGCCTGAAGAATGCTGGGGCCACGTATTAGAGATTGTTAAACCAGAAGTTCGCCAACCAGATAGGACATATCATGGAAGTTTATGTTGACGACATGCTTGTTAAGAGCATCAGGGCGTCCGATCACCTAACAGATCTTGGAGAGACCTTCTCCATTCTTCACGAATACTATTTGAAGTTAAATCCCACAAAGTGTGCTTTTAGAGTCGGCTCCAACAAATTCCTCGGGTTTCAGGTCAGTCAATGGGGCATTGAAGCAAACCCTAACAAGATTAAGGCGCTCCTTGAAATGAGCTCACCTCAGACGATAAAAGAGATACAATGTCTCACCGGATGAGTAACAACGCTCGGATGGTTCATATCCAGAGTCACTGACAAATGTTTCCCCTTCTTTCATCAACTAAAGGGTCATTAAAACGCCGAGTGAACATCGGAATGCGAGCAAGCTTCCTTCAGTTGAAGGAGTATTTAGTCTCTTACTTCCAAGCCTAAAGAAGGCTAGTCCTTGTTCCTATATCTGCGGTCTCGGCCTCAGCCGTTAGCTCTGCGCTAATCAGGGAGGTGGGGGTAAGCAGCACCCTGTGTACTATGTGAGCAAAGCACTGGTGTCTGCTAAGACGAGGTACCCAACTTTGGATAAGTTAGCACTCTACTTGATTGTCTCAACTCGCAGGTTACTCCCGTACTTTCAAGCCCATTCCATCATCGTCCTAACTGACTCTCCCCTCAAGTAAGTCCTCCAGAAGCCTGATGTATTAGGTCGGATAACTAAGTGGGCGATTGAACTTAAGGAGTTTGATATCCATTTTCGATCGAGGACCGTGATTAAGGGTCAAGCTATGGCCGACTTCATTGAAGAGTTCATTACTTCGAGTGAAGAGGGGATAAGCGTCGAAGTAGAGGCAGCTCCTTCGCCTACTCCTCCAACCAATCAAGATACAATATTAGAATCGAGAAGGATCCTCTTCGTGGACGGGTTGTCAAACGCTAAACATGCTGGGGCAGGGATTGTCCTAGTCGCACCTGACTCTACACCTATCCAGTATGCAATCAAACTCGATTTTAAAGCCTCTAATAATGAAGTGGAGTATGAGGCCCTGTTGGCTGGACTCAGATTGACGGCCAGTCTAGGGTCCAGTCCCTCGAGGTGCGATGCGACTCTCAGCTGGTGGTGAATCATATCTCCACCAAATATGAGGCCAAGAAGACCATGATGGTGGTTTACTTGTCCAAGACTAGGAAGTTTATGGAGAGATTTTAGAGTTGCACTATCAATCAAATACTAAGAATAGAGAATTCCTGGGTTGACGCCCTCGCAAGGCTAGCCTCGGCCACGAAGGGAAAGATTCCTCGGGTCATCCCATGGAGTTCATAGAACATCCGACCATTGACCGAGCGGATCAGGAAACAGTTAACCCGGTGGAAGTCACACTGAGCTGGATGGACCCAATTTACAATTACCTCACATCGGTGGAAGTCACACTGAGCTGGATCAGAACTGTACGGTATGTAGTCCTGGATGGGATCTTATACAAGAAGGGGCATTTACAACCCTACCTCAGGTGTCTCTGACCCGATGAAGTAGACTATGTGATTCGGGTGATTCATGAAAGCATCTGTGGAAACCACACCGGAGGTCGGGCCCTGGCTCTAAAGATACTCCATCAAGGATATTTCTGGTCGATCATTAGGGATGAATCGAAAAACTATGTCCAAAGGTGTAATAAATGTCAATGATATACAACCGTGCTAAGGCAACCTACAGAAGAGATGACCCTTATGAGCGGGCCGTGGTCGTTCGCCTAATTGGGAATCGATATCATTGGACCTCTACTCACTAGGAAAAGACACATAAAGTTCGCTATTATTGCAGTCAACTACTTTACCAAGTGGGTCGAGGCCAAGTCTGTCACAAAAATCATAGAGTAAAAGGTGGTCAACTTTGTTTGGAAAAACATCATATGTTAGTTCGGAATCCCGTGCATTATCATTTTCGATAACAGCAATGTAACACCCTGATTCTCATAACCCGAGGATGATCACTTGAGCACGAGAATCTCGAGGGTTACATCATACTATGTAACTACCATTCATGTAATGTTCAACACCTTTCATAATATTGACATATAACTACTTTATAAACTATTTAAATAAGTTCATCATGTGTGAGTGGAAGTAAAAGTAAAGCAAGATCCCACAATAGGGGATTTTTAATTACAATTCCTAAACCTAGCAAAACTAAGATAAAGTCTAGAAACATGGAAGTAAATAGATCCTATATCGTCAATTGAGCTCCAACGGCTCAACCGTGTCAGCATACTGTCATTCCTCTCCATACTCCTCATCAACTGCACTAGGGGTGTCATCATAGGCGCCATCTTCCTCTGTCATACTTGTGTTTATTTGGTGCAACTGCATGATTGGGTGAGTGAAAACTCAGTGGGAATTTCCCTCATAGATTCAATCATATCACATTATTCCAATATAGGTTAACGTAGCATATTCGATTAATAAGATGGTACAACTACATATGCATATGCATGAATGTATAAATGTATGTTTAAGTCACAGATCTGGGTATGCACATCCAGTTGTCAAAATAAAAGACCACCCGCAGTAGGTAAACTACTTGGAAATGGCCATGAAGGTGAGTGCGCCCAAGGATGACCTCCTGGAAAAATATACGGGATACGCCCAAGGTAGTATTAAAATCTCGAAAAAGCCTCATGTAAGAAAGGAGCGGCCCAAAGTGGTGCAAATGCGCACACTCTGATGGTCGAATTTAGGTAATAGAACCTTTAGCAAGCCAACAAGATGTGACTTACATGAACACTTGGAAAAACTCTCATGTTATGCGTGGATGTTATGCACCATGACACTTATGTATGCTTCATTGATAGGATAGGAATGTCCATCAAATTGTAAGTATGAAACATCCGTCCATGAATTCAATAAAGTTTCCCATAATTTCTTTACATTCAATTGAGGCTCACCAAACATTATGCAAAGCCTTAAGTGAGCTTATGAATTTTTTTTTAAGGGTCCTTTTATTTCTCTAGAGGAGCCGTCTTATACACATTCCTTACACAACTGACAATATAATATGAATTAAGAGTTGTAAGGCCTAAGTCATATTATTAGAATTAAGCTCATGATATAGAGATGACAAGAGGAATTTTAGTACTATGATCAATCTATAACAACTATGAGAGATGGAATTTATATCCTTACTTGGAGCATTACTTGGGAACAAAGTCACATTTCCCATATTGTAGGATCTACCCTTATGATAGCATCAAGTATGCTAGAAACTAGAGAATATAGCAAGTCATGAAGTAATTTTTCACTATACATTTTTAAAATAATCTGGTATGAAGTTTCATGTTCTCATAATGTGTAATGGAAAACTAATCATAGGCAATTAATTATAAATGTAGCATAGAAATTATAATACAATACTTCCTATACATAATCAAAGGAACATAACATAAAAAGATTACTTTATAGAAATTCACTCAATTAGGAATTAGAAGTATGTAACTAGGAAAATAAATCTCTAAAATTCTCAACAGTGGGTATTTAATCTACATGGGAATTTATGAAGTGAAGAAGCTACGTGGGATGCTCCTCACCTTGGTGTTGATCTTGATTCGTTGTTCTTACAAGAGGAGTTCAAGATGCTTTTCCTTGGAGTTGATTGAAGGGGATTATCCTCCAAGCAAGGTGGCAGTGGGTAGTAGTACCTGTTGTAACACATTATAGGGCTCTAGTAAATCATTTTAAGGTTCCAATAAGTCCATACTGAGTTGACTCGGTTGAACATCTCAACCCACAACTAGTTGATTTTCCATTTGAGAAAACCCACCTGTTGTAGAGATTGATGTTGAGGTCTTGGATGTATAGTGAATGCTTCAGGCTTCATGTAGGGATATGTCCTGGTTGTTTAATTCAGGCGTTAGTCACTGAGTTAACTCAGTTAGGTATTTAGGCATCCACTAGTTTAGACATACAACCTTAACATAGGTAAGTTCGGTTAGGATACCTATGCTGAGGTCGGTTTTAGGGGATAAATTGGAAGGGTCCTCAGATCCAACATGGGGCAGGGTTCTACTTGAAATGTAGATGAAACTATACTCAGTAATCCCTCGACTCAGTCAATTCTTTCGACGACTTGGTCTAATACTCTAGCAGTGATCAAGATCGACTTGGAATACTCAATGGTGCGGTTGCATTGGGGCAAACCAACCACTGCCATTGAGTCAGATCAAGGTTTTCACCCTGGGACGTGTAGCTGAGTCACTCAACTTGAGACTGAGTTGAGGTGACTGTGAACATAGTCAGCCGAGCAGACAGATTTCGATAATAACTGAGGAAGGATTGACGAGATTACCTGATCAGGGGCGTGGTACGAGTGCTAGAAGGGATCTGATACACCGAAAGTTGGGAATACTTCACCCGAACTCGGTTCCGGTCTTTGTTTTGAGGTGGAATGACAGCTAGGAACTCGTCCCAGTCGATTCTCCTGGACTCACTCTCTCAGCTTCCCCCTTTTCACTCACCCTGCTTCTTTCTCTCTTACAGTTTCTTTCCTCACCCTTAGCTTTCTCTTTCGAAATCGGATGACTCGAGTTGAGTCGAGTTGCTACATAGCTTGCAACTCATCCCAGTGGTGCCAAAATCTTAATCTCTTTCTCTTTCTATTTCTTATCTTTTTCTCCTCTTAGGGATTCCCCCTAATACTAGGCTATTTATAGCCTTACTATTTTTGGACGTTTCCACAGTTATTCACGAAGATTAGCGTGGAGAGGACTTGAGTTAGCCAAGGTTGGCTTGCTGTCCAGACATCATTATGCATTCGTTCATGTGCGTGGCCCATACAATTCACCTTGATAGACTTTAAGTGGGGTGGCCACCCGATGAATGGCTTGGATGAGTGAATGGGCCACATCAGCAGGATGTGGGTTTCACAATCAGTTTGAGGATGATAATGGCAATTTTCAACCAGGTGGTTTATCCATAGATCAGGGCCGTTTGGATGGTCCTGGTATGGCTTAAAAGTAATGTGGGGCCCATCTCACGGTGCAAGGAGAGCTGTTGCTTATGATACTTGTTAAAATGGAGACGGTTTGAGACGTGGCTGGGTCTTGCCAATTTCTCGGTTTCCTTGCAAGATATTCTGAACAACCCTATTTCGGACATCCCAAATCTCTCAAATGAAGCTTCCAAAGGATGAAGGATGGTTGGGATGGGTGGTTGCTATAAGTGGAAAGATTCTTTTCGCTTGCCGACGGGTAGGGGTGCAATTTTGGAAATCAGTAGGGTTGACCGGGATTTCCCTACGTATGTGGCTTCTGCCCGATGATTTCCAACGATCGGATTTACTAGTGGGATGGTGTGTGTGGCTATTCTTTCCTCGTCAGCATCTTCCATTTGCAATGTTCGATCGGTCGATGCTCGAGCTTATGCGGATGACTTTCAATTGCCGATTCAAGCATGGTTAGGGTCGGTGGGACCCTCTCTATCAGATGGATGGTTTGGATCAAGTAATCATATTTAGACGAACGTTGTCTGCATTTTCAAATGGGATCCGATTTGAAAGGGCATTGGGTGGGAGAGAATTTCAAATTTCGCTAGAGTCTCTTGGTTTTTATCGGGTCAACGAACGTTTAACTCGATACCTAGGAGTGGTGTATGGCGTGTGCATATTATTTGTGTACACGCAAAAATATGATGTGGGGCCCATGCTATGATCCAGTCCAATTAATACCGTTCATTGGTCTTAGACGGTCCTTTAATGGCTACAGGTTAAGAGTTGGTAGGTTTAAGTGGTAAAATGTTTATTTTTTGAAGGGTGTAAGATCCTTAATGGTAGATTATTGTAGGTTCTGATCATTCATGGGCTAAATCAGAGTCACATGTTTCTCATACCAGGTTTGTTATTTGCTCTAGACTAAAGATCAATCTATCATTGTTCCTGCAAGGGGGTCCTACTTGCGGATTTATCCTTGATGAGGGTTGATCATTTCAATTGGGTTGTTAGTTTTTATTTTCGATATTAAGTTAGAAATCCTAAAGTGTGTTTAAAGGGAGATATAATCTTTCCTAGTATTGGGATCTTGCTACTGGGTGTAGGTTAGATCATAGTGTTGGAGAGTGGGGTGATTGGTCCTATCTCAAGTTGAAATTTACGGTAAAATTTAAGGGTCGTTACAGGCAAGCAGTTCGACAACGATAAGTTTTGAGACTTGTGTCGGGGGCTCGGCATTTCAAACGCGTATTCCTCACCTCAGCACCCACAATCCAATGGACAAATAAAGGCAGTGAATAAAGTCATCAAGCACCACCTCAAAACAAAATTGGAGAAAGTGAAAAGAAATTGGGCCGAAGAGCTCCCATTTGTCCTCTGGGCCAATAAGGTTACAGCTCAGTCGTCTATTAGAGAAACTCCATTTTCATTGTCCTACGGTTCAGAAGCAATGGTGTCAGTCGAGATTAGCCTCCCTACAGCTCGGGTCAGGAATTATCAGGAGATCAGAACGCCGAGCAGATCGCAGTCAATCTGGACCTACTCGAGGAAGCTAGAGATGTCTCTAGACTTCGAGTTGCTGATCGGCATCAGCAAGTGGCACGATTTTATAACTCCAAGGTTAAGACTCGACGATTCTGACCAGGTGACTCCGCTGCATTTTCCAGAACACTACAAAGCCATTAGCTAGGCCACTCGGACCCAATTGGGAGGGGCCCTATCAAGTGGTTCGATCGACCAAGCCAGGCTCCTACCACTTGGAGAATCTCGAAGGGCGTCAGCTCCCCCACCCTTGGAACACCGAGCACCTAAAAATCTACTACCCTTGATGTACTAGCCACTGAAGGCCCTCAATAAATGTACAGCTTGGAGCGTTTAGCCTATTAAAGCTTTTAACAAAGTCTCTTTTGATTCTACATAATCTACTTACACAACTTGTCGACAAATAAAAAAATTTTCCTCTCACGAGCGGGGGTTGACTCAACGGATTAATCCCTTAAAGAAGGGGGGGTAGTATGTTAACACACAAAAATTTGCCAAGGGATCTCCTCATATGCAGGGAAAAAGCCCATGGATGAACTGATCCCTTGATGAAGGAGTCGGCTCGTCATATGACCAAAGGATCTACAAAAATGATTGTTGCTCACCATTCGTGGGAGGGTTGACCCCTCAAGGGGTCGGTTCTTATAATTTTAACATCACAAGATTCGAAAAAATAGCCAAGGAGTCTCCTAGGTATGGGAAGACAGCTCTTGGATGAGCCGACCTGCTAAGGGGTCAGCTCTTCAATTAATAGTTTAGTATCTAAGAATCATCATTCAGCAAATTGATCATGTTATATCATGCCTTCTCTTGAGGGTTAAAAGATTATTTACAAAAATTATCCATCAAAAAAGTATTGTTTAAAGAGTTAAAAGAGAAGGGGGTATCAAAAGCTAGTCAGTTGGAGGGAATTGAGGATCAGTAGTCGGGCTTGGGGAGACGTCCTCAACCAATCTCTCCCCTATATCCTTGGAAGTGAGGGACTTAAGGTTAAGATCCGGGTAAAGCTCCTGGACCACGTCGATGCAGGCGTCAAAGCCGCAGTTGCAGAACTTATTAGTCTCGACGGTCCTCTCCTCTGAGGTCTTGAATGCATCCACTGCAGCAGCCACCGTCGACGCCAAGGAAGCTTCATCCTCACCTCGTTGAGCCTCATTCGCCTCCGCTACTACTCGGCTTAGCTCTTTCACCACCTCAGCCGTGAGCCCTGACTCTCGTTAGCTCAACTACAGTAGCAACGTAACGTGCCTGAAGGTCATTTACGATCCCATGAAGTTACAACTCTCTCACCCTTCCATTATCTAGCAACCCATACAGTTTCGCTTGCTTTACTTGAAGGACTACAGCCTCGTCTCGGAGAGTCTTGACTTTGCCCTTGAGAGCGGCTATCTCCTTGTCCTTTTATGTGATCTCTCTCAACCTCTCCCGAGTCTTCAGGAGCCTCGAGACGGACTGAATCAAAATAAGTATGTGAGCATATGAATGTGACTAGGAGAGAATTAAGATAAGAAAGTTCAGTAAAGATACCCTATAGAATACAGAGGCTATGTCATTTATGAAGGAATCGTCCAGCTTGTTAAGGGGGCAGCAATCTCCTCCTCTGGAGCATGCTTCACAGCCCAGCGAACTAAGCCCGACATATGATAGCCTGACGAAAGTCTGCCCCCACTGGTTTTGACCCAGGAAGATGAAAGTCTGCCCCCACCGATTTTGACCCAGGAAGACCTCACTGCTCCTCCTGCCCTAGTCCTGTTGCCTGCAGAAGCTTGGGCCTCGGCCTTGTGATCATCCCCGACTTCGGGAGGAGAGAGCATCGCGTCGGCTATCTGAATGGCCTCCTCCCGTTCCGAGGATGGTTATGCAGGGTTCGGAGGCTAGTGGAGGCACCTTGGAGGTATGAGGGATGACGATGGGGGAGGAATCGGAGCTGAAATATTATCGGTCATGGCTCCGACTGCGGCATTGGTTGGAAGTGCTGAAGCTACAACAACAAAATTAGAGCTACAACGACAGAAATTGAAGCTGCAACAGTAAGAACTAGAGTTGCGGCAACAAAAATCAGGGCCGAAGGATCCACACCGTGAGGAGTTGCTTGCCTTTTCTGACCCATTGTCTTTGTCCACAGCTTGGATCTCAACATCTCTTTGACAGACAAGGGGCCTTCCTCTTCCGAGATCTAGAGGCCTTGGTCATGCCTGCGCATGTGACAGTGAGTTAATGCTCGAGCTGCGAGATTTTCAGCATTAATAAAGTAAAAAAGCAAAGAGGCACTTACTGAATGAGGTGGGGAGCGGCTTGAACCTGCAGAGCCTAGACTGATAAAGGTTGTCCGTTGTAATCAAGACCGACCAGGAGCGCAGATCCTCTGAACGTGCCCTGGCCTTGGCGATCTGATTCTTTTGATCAGACGAGAGGAGAGGTTGGCCCCTTGGGAAGTCTTCAAAAATGAAGTTAAAACACTGGTCAGAGTACGACAAGCAGGGGAGTGTTGCAAAGAGATTGTTCGAGGTCCAACCTGAAACAACAAATCAGGTAGGGACCCGAGTCCTTAGATTCCCGAGCTCCGTCGCCTGCGCTTCCCACTCACTCGAGGCCCAAAACCACTTATTTTTCCAATCCTTGTTAGAAGATGGAAGTTGCAGGACTAGCCCAGAGCCCTTGCTGCCACGGGTCGTGAAGTAGTACCACGACTCCTGACTATCATGCTTGTTAAGTACAGTCTCATCAGCTCTTCTAGTGTTAGCTCTAGGTTCTTGGCTTGACGCCAGATGATGTAAGAGGATATTAAAGCCCTCCAAGCATTAAGAGTAAACTGGCCTGGGGCTAGTCTTAAGTAAGCTGTCAGGGTAAGGATGAAGGCATGAATTGGAAGACGGAGCCCACATTGTAATGAGCAGAGAAAAATCATAACTTCCCCTTCAGCAGGATCTCCAGGGGTGTCAAGGGGCTCAAGAGCTCGTATCTAGATAAAGTCTGGGATCTAGAATTCTGATCGGACCCAGTCCATCTGGGACTCGACTAGCACGGAGACTCTTGTGATGATCTCCGCGGTTCGCCCACATGCGGGCATCTCTATAACCCCTCCCGTTGCATCTCAGGGGGCTTTTTTTGCACCCTTGCGACGTGTTTGAGTCTCGGCCTCTTTGCCCCTCCTGGGCAAAGGGTAGAGGGGTACTGCATCGAGAGGACCCTTGGAGGCCTTCGCCTATCATTCGAGCTCTTTGGCTCGGAATCATCTTCAAAGGCATAGTCATCTCAGACCATCTCCGAGTCATTTGACATTCCAAGAAAATACAGGAAATAAGTGCAAGCTGGAAGTGAGGGTGAGACTCACCATAAAGTGTTTGGAATGATCACCGAAAATGCCTCTATGGAAAACTGGTGATCGGTTGGAATCGCTTTTCCCACAGGTCACACTTGCTGGAAATCGCCTTCACCAAAAATTACCTCCTTAGGCAGCTCACAACAACGAAAACTTAGAGAATAGAAGAAGTGAAGGTGTCTTCGATCATGAGGGTTTATATAACCCATGAATGATTCTCACATTATGGCGAGACGTGATGACTGTAGTCGAACCATTACGAGCCGACTTTAGAAGACACATGGCGGAGATCCATTGGCCTAAGCACTGCCGAGTCGCGTGCCCCTGGCATCGGGCGACAAGCTCTGACTAGTGGAGCGTCACCTAATTGTCCTTCTTGGCTTATGTGGCGGCTCCTCATGATTACCCTAATGATTCGAAATCCTAACAGTCGACATGTGTCCTCTTGAGGTGAACCCACGGATAGGAAACCCTGAGTACATGTCTTCTTGGATATAGGAGTTATGATTGTGGCCGCATGCATTAAAGGTGCGATGCTAGAGGCTACTGATTTTTTGCATGTATTTACTCTCTAAGTTTGTGTCCGAACTCGGAGAGTAGGGGGCTTCTGTTATGGGAAGATCAGAGACATCTGAACTTAAGGACTGAAGCTGTTCAGAGCCAACTTGAGGCGCAAGACTAAGCTTGGAGTTATGTTAATAGGTGGGGGATGGACTTTCAATTAGACATTCATTATTCCTTCACTTTAAGGCCTTAGGCATGGATGACTAACTCGAAGCTTGGAGTGATCCGAGGCCGAGGCGGTTAGCTCAGAGTGATCCGAGGTCAAGGTAGTCGAATCAGAGTTTAGAGCAAATTTTACTAATGAGGGAGACCGTGAGGTGTCCCACTACTGCATGATTGGCGACGGTTACTCAACCACCCACGTCTGCATGACCACTAAATGACTGGATGGCCGAATCACCCACGGGATGTGGAAAATACCCCAAGATGCGCCTACTTATGTGGACATGTCCATCCTAAGTGAGGGGGTATAAGTAGCATCTTTTGGGGAGGAGACAGGTACGTAATATCTTGCACTCTCTTTCTACAATTCGACTTAGACACGGATTCCCTTGACTTGACTTAGGCATCAAAGGGTCCCCTGTTTAAGCCAGGGTCTTCTTTGCTCACCATTTTTGTGCAGGGCCAGGGCTTAGTAGGAGTTCGGAGCGCCGAGTGGAGGGTAGTCCAGATTTTGACAGCAATAGTTTGAATGGCTTATTGCATGAGTTTCTTTAAATTTTTAACTGTAAAATTTATAAATTATATAATTAATGTATGCTTAATTATTAAAATTATCATTAATAAAAAGTTAAAATTCACCTTTTTTATAAAGTTGGAGATTAAAGGTTAGGTAATTGTTAAAATCCCTTTATATACATTGATATTCCATTTTGCAGCAACTGAGATTTTAGCGTGGTATCACACCGAAAAGTTTTGTTTTTAATCTTTGGAACTGTTTTGTGTACACATCTGGGATTTAGATGTATGAATTTACATTCTCTCCATTTTTTCATATCATTTTAGATCACAATAACGAAAATGAGATAGAGATCCACGACTAAGTGGACCACATAGTGGAGATTTAACAATCTACTATTGACAACTTCTTACGAGCCACAGAAGTTTTGCAAATAAACATTGCAGTGGTGTATAGAAAGGTTCCAACGGTGGGCATTATTAGCACCGCTCCTTCATGTGGTGTGGTCCACTAAAGCCTTGGATATGCCTAGAAAATGAATGGACGGTGGATAAAATCCATACATCATGGTGGACCCTCGGAGCTCTAGCCTGTCTCGAGAACGGAATAGGCCAGGGTAGTACCTAATCCACGTCTTGTTGGATGGCTTGATCATGTCAGGATTTGATTGGGCTTAAGAAAATTCATATCCTATCCACTCCCATTGAGTAGGGATCATCGATGGCCTAATATCTGACGTGAGGAATGTAAGGCGGTAGATCTAGGCCGTCTAAATGGTTTTCCTATCTATGAATGGCCTATGGTCCAAGATTAGAGTGACTGGATTGTCCTAGCCGTATGAATTGTGGTCTTCAAATGAATGGTGTTGAGGCAAAATTTCAATAGAACTTCTTTGGTTGACCCTTCCGAACCTGCATAGGTAAAAGAACAAATAAAGGAGACCTTGGCTAGTGCAGGGGACCCTTCGATTCTTAAGTCAGGACTTTGGGTCTTTTTTGTGAGATAATCTCTTGGAAAAAGTCACCAGTCGTGTATTAGGATGAGTGTACATACATTACACTGGTTGAAGATACCTTTATTTATAAGAGGAGGAAGACAGCATGAGGAGTCTTTCCTGATACATTGGGGACGAATATGTTTAGAGATCCGCCCGAGATTTCACCGAGATTATCGTCATCCAGATTTCTCAGGATCCGGTCTGATCCTCCGAAGATCTTGAGAGAGATCTTCGGACTGTTAGGAAGATTCTTGAGCTGTCGATTCGAGAGTAGATTGTATAAACCATGCTGAACTTCCCATTGAATCATCATTTGTCTTGTCTAGAGATTGTTCCGAGCCCTGGTCGAGCTATGGCCGAGATATAGTCGAGCTTTTGGTTGGCCTATGGCTGACCTATAGTTGAGCCATAGTCGACTTATGGGTTAGGTTGACAATTGGCCATTTGAGTGGACTTATAGTTGTATCCTCTTTTAGTGTCCTTACAGTTACATTAACCTCCTTGAAGGTTGGCTTGTGTCTGGACATAGAAGCTCATTGGAGCTTGAATCTTTAAGGGCCCATGTTGTTTAGTAGAGTTGGTCCATTCCATGAGCCTACTTATCGACTTATTTATTTTTCTCCCAACAGTGAGCTCTCCTTACTTTTTAAGCCAAACTATTGAGACTTGGAAATTAGTAAGCCGGTTGTAGCTAGGTTGGGTTATGTGTAGCTTAAGTCGAGTTGTATCGTCATAAATGCCAGGTATGGTGGTTAGCACAACAGTTAAGGCATGTCAGTACCTAATCATGGCGTGCTGTTTTATGACTTGAGGTCACGTGGGGTGCCAAGCCGTCGTTTCGGTGATGGACCAACGAGGTTATGATGCATGACACTTACTTGATATTGGGGTCGAGTAGTACGTGGGGTTGCGCCATGTGTTAAGTTAGGTTAGCTGAAGGGACATTGTATGGGCCGTCTCTGGTGAACGCGTTTAATGAATGCCACGTGGCTTCCCTATATAAGGGAAGCCTTAACCCTTAGACCATTCTATGTGCCTTTTCTCCTCTCTGTCCCTTTGAGTTTTTGCCGTCGTTTCCCAGTCATCTTCCCTAGCATTTCTAAGTGATTTTTGGCAAACATTTTCACCAGCAATTAGGCCGAGACTTTGCCTATTTTCCCCTGGTGAGCTTTGAAAGAGGGGGGCTTACAGTCCTAGGGGGGGGGAGGGGTGAATAGGACTATTCCAAATTAAAATTTAAGTACTAACAGAATAAATAAATCAGAACTTAATCAGAGATCTCAATTGTAATAGTATTGAGAAATTGATTCAAACCGTATTCATAGGACAACCTTACGCCAAAAACTGAGGTTTTAGGTAGGACAACTTGATTTCATGAACTAGTAAGGATCAAGATCTCAAACTAGAATAAGAGGAAAAAGAAATGCAACTATCTATTACAAGCATTCACCACATATACATAAAGATTTACAAACATTCACCATATGTGCATCTCAAAAATCATTCACCACATAAACACTAGGAATTATAGTGGTCTGGTGTGTACACCAACTATCCTTAAATAGCCACACCTACTCCACTCGCAATAATCACAACCCACGTGATATTGACATTCACTAAAAATCAAGGTTTTCTCAAGTTCACATTAAAACCTATAAAGTTGTGATTTTAGAAGGGTTATCACATTCAAAACCCCATACACCAAGATTTTCTAGTTATGTCAGTCAAAACCAATACATGAGATTTTCCTAGATATCTCAAATAAACCAAAAATAAAAAGTAAATACTTATCTTCTTCAGAAGATGCTGAATGATGTAGCTCGTAGAACCGCTTCGGTTAATGACGAATGTTCAATGTTCAATGTCCAATAATCAGAATGAAGGGTTTTAGGTTCTAAATGGATTTTAACTTAATTCAAACCTGGGCTACTTTTTTGAATTTCTTAGATCTCAAAAGGAATAACAAAATCTCCCTTTAAAACATATGATTCATAAAAAGAGATCTAGAAATTACAAAACAATAAACGATTAAAAAGAATTGAAAATACCGTTCTATAGTTTGAAGAAGATGAAGACTTTTCTCTCTCAAAGTGAAGGCTTTTTATGGCTTGAATGATGTAATTTGGAGTGAGAAAAGAAGGGGAATGGAATGACCAAGAAGGCAAAAAAGAATTACTAAGAACAAAAGTCCACAGTACCTCCTCCAAATTTCAAGAAGGGGAATGGAAAGAAGAAGCAAAAAAAGACTAATATAATCTGTTTCATCTATAAAAATTCTAGCTATTATGTCAGGAAGTTTGCCCATAAAAAGATAGTAATTCTTAAGTCACATGATACTTTGCATGTAGGTATTTTTTATGAAATCTTTTCCATTGATACAATATCTAACGAGTGGATTTTGGATTCATGCGCAACAAAGCACGTGACACAAGTCGTCAAGGACTCGAGGAATTCCAACCTTTAGCCACAGAAAGTTATAAGGTGTATATGAGAAATAACGTTGTTGAAGACGTACTAGGATTAATGTTTACCATCTTTGTATGCACGTAGGGCGAACAATAATGCTCCGTGATACTCTTTATGTACCGAGCATGCGTTGGAATTTAATTTCTATTTCTATGTTATTATTTAATGGTTTTGATATTCATTTTTTCGGTACACGAATTTCTTTCAGACTAAATAATCTCATCTTTATATAGAGAAATTTCATTTCAGATTTATTTATTCTGCACATAGATAATGATAATGCACATCTTGCTTTATCTGCTACATCGAATGAAACTGTAGTATCTGAATTTCTAAAATGACACGCGAGGTTAGGTCACATCAGAAAGAATCGTATGATAAGACTAGTACATTCTAGTCTGTTAGATTCCTTATCCAAAGTTAATTTGTCATTTTGTGAACATTGTGTATCTGGGAAGACATCAAAGAAACTATTTTCTAAAGCAGCTAGGTCCAAGGGACCACTAGAGATAATCCATTCAGATATCTGTGGACCCTTCAATGTACATGCCATAAATTAATGTCAATAATTTGTCACTTTCATTAATGATTACTTATGCTATGGATATGTGTATCTTATCTCATACAAATCTGAGGCTTTTGATTGTTTTCTATATAAAACTAAGGTGAAAAATCATCTTGAGAAAAAAATTAAAATCCTTTAATCTGATAGAAGTGGCGAGTATACATTTAAAACGTTCAAATCATACTGTAAAAACGTTGGCATTGTTGGGTAGTAAACAATGACTTAAACTCCACAACAAAATGGTGTTGCAGAGATAAGGAATAAGACACCATTGGACATGTTTAGATCAATGATGGCACAAGCCAATCTCTCTAGCACATCTGGAGAGATGTACTGCTAATAGTCATCTACGTCCTTAATAGAGTCCTTTTTAAATTCATTCTTAAGACCCCATATGAGATGTGGTCTGAGAGAATTCCTTCTCCAGCCAACCTACGTTGTTGGGGATCTTTAGGATATGTTTTACTACCTACTACACGTAGAGGTAAACTTGATAGTAAAATCATTGAATACGTGTTCATAAGGTACCCTATGCATTCGAATGGATACATTCTAGTTTATGAGGATTATGGATGATGGATTGAGATATAATCTCGAGACATGACCTTCGTCAAAGATAAATACCCCAGTCGAATGAAGAAAAAGGTTCCAATAGAACTTTTTAAAATACTCATTGTATCTCAGGTGAGTGGAAGCTCTGTTTCTCAAAATGATAATGCTCTTATAATTCGTTAGGATAATGGGAGAACATCTCAGTAGGCTCCTAAGTTAAGTCGAAGCAAAAGAGGATTGATTCTCTAAAGATACTTCGATAATGAGGGATAGACATTCTCTTTCATTGCGGTTGATGATGATGAACCTGATTTGTATCAGGATGCATTATTATCTTCTAACTTGGCTGATTGGGTGACTGCTATGGATGAAAAGATCGCTTCCATGGAGAAGAATAAATTTTAAAAACTTATTGATCCGCTTTCCAATCACAAAGCAATAAGTAATAAGTGGGTACTAAAGATCAAAAGAAAGGCAGATGGTATAGTGGACAAGTACAAAGCACGATTAGTCACTAAAGATTTCACATAAAAAGAAAGTATTGATTATGAGGAGACTTTTTCACCTGTTGTAAAGTTCTTCTCAATCCGCATGATCTTGTCCATTGTTGCAAGTTTAAACTTAGAGTTATATCAGATGGATGTAAAGATTGCATTCTTAAATGGTGACTTGGATAAAGAGATATACATGCAACAGTCCATGGGTTATGCTTACAAAAAGTATCCAAAGAAAGTCTACAAGTTGTTGAAATTTATCTATCGGCTAAAGCAATCTTCAAGATAGTGGTACATAAGGTTCCACTTAGCCAATACTACTTTTGGATTCATAATGAGTAAAGAAGATCATTATGTGTACATGAAATGGTCTCGAAGATCTTTTCTGATACTATCTCTATATGTAGACGATATCGTGTTAGCTGGTAATGACATGCAATTGTTGATATTGACTAAAGATTGGCTATTCTCAAACTTTGAGATGAAAGATCTCGGTGAAGCCAACTTTATTCTTGGGGTAAAAATCATTAGAGATTGTCCTAAGAAATTTTTAGGCTTGTCTTAAGCCACCTACATATAAAAGATCTTAAAGCAGTTTAGGATGAAAAATTTAAAAGTTGTTGAAATCCCTATGGATAAAGCTACAATGTTAGATAGAAAATCATGTCCCTATACTGAAGTTGACAAATTGGCCATGTCCTCAGTACCTTATGTAAGCGAGGTAAGGAACTTAATGTATGTTATAATTTGTACTAGAGCGAATATTAGCTATGTAGTTAGCATAGTCAGCCGTTATCATATTAACCTGGGACATCTCATTGGCAAGCCATCAAATGTATATTCCGTTATCTCAAAGGAACAAAAGACCTAATGTTGTGTTATGAATGCACAAGCCTCGAGCTCAAAGGATATTCTGATGCTGCTTGGAGTAATGATGCCGGCGAGAGAAAGTCTACTTCAGGATATGTCTTCTTACTCGGAGGGGGAGCTATCTCATGGTTAAGTAAGAAACAAACATTCACAGTTCTTTCATCCATTAAGGACGAGTACATTGCATGTTGTGCTGTGGTTCAGGAGTGTGTATGAGTTCATAGATTTTTACTAGGTCTGGGTGTTGTACTGAGCATTCGTTAGCCTATATCACTGAAGATAGATAATACTTCTGCAATTGACTTGGTAAAGGATCCTAAACACTACCAGAAGTCCAAGCACATTGAGATCATGTATCATTATGTCTGTAATCAAGTGAGAGATAAGAAAGTTGCCCTTAGCTACATTTCTACTAAGAAAATGATGGTTGATCCGATGATGAAACCTATAACTAGAAATCTATTTCAGGTTCACGTCAGGCAGATGAGATTGAGGAAAGCTTGAGTGATATGCTTGTATTTAGTACCTTTGATCTTTCATTAATAAATAAAACATTTCATTTATTCAATATTGAGTGCTAATATAAACTAGATAAGTAGATCATCAGCATTTACCATGAGATCATGTATGATTTCTATTTTTTCGACAAGCCGATCACCCACTCACACGGTTTGACCAACCTTGAATGTACAAGAGAGGTACATTTGGGTGATGTTCATACACTGAGGTATGGACTTTTCTTTATTGTGAATAATAAAGGATGAGGATATGAGTGAGTCGTATCCGCTTATAATCTTAAAAGATTGAAGATGGGACTGATAAAGTCGAATAACATAATCGCAACATTCCTTTTCATGCGATCAATGTTATGGCCTGAAATAATAGTTAGGTTATGAGGTTATGAGATGAGTCGTACCTCATGTACAATGACTTGTGTATTGTAGACCCGACATACACCTAGTATTGTTTACTTTACGACGTAGATTGTAGCCACGTGCAAGGACCTTTTACCTACAAATTACTTTGATTCGATCTAATCATTACAACATGTGAGTAACCAGTCCTGTAGGTGACTCTTTGTGTTCTTAGCTACCTTCTTCTTGTGTACAGGAGAATGAGATTTAATGTTGCTACTTTAATGTATTATGACGAAAAGTCCTTGATTGGCCAGACTCAGTTACACTGGGAAAGCGGCTTGATTGATTCCAAATTACACATCCGCGTGTGAAAGATCCCGTGACAGCTACACCAAGTTTCTAAAAATATAAATACGCACTTGAAGACTTATTCACTGACAGTATCAAGTTGTTTTTATTACACTTTTGTAAATAATATTCTTTCTTAAAAGTGTGTGTGTACAAGTATTGCTTTAAATTGATTTTAGTCAAAGTTTGTGAAAAATAGAGTTTTTAGAATAACTTGATAAGTTGGATAAGTGAGTATGTTGGCTGAGTACTCCAGATTGAGAGTTAACTCCATCCAGTGTAGTCATGCGGACTAGGACAGGCATTGCAAAGCTTGGGTTATTGAGTACTAGTTAGGTAGTCACTTAGTACATTAACACCTCTGAAAAGATTATGGTGATCCAGCTGGTCTCACGCGTCTGATTTTTTTAATCCCAATGTTTGGTTTTGATTGTCATTAGGCAAGTTAGATGGATAAATTTTTTATACCTATCCCACAATTTGATTGAGTGGAAGATGTTAGACATAGACCAGTGGGGCCCACTGGTGGGCAATCACTAGTGGGTGGATCCCATGAATTTAGGCCTTTTCCGGCCTCTTCCGTTAGCAGATAGATTTTAAATTCAAGTTTAAATTTGAATTAAGGTGGGGAGATAGGGATAAGACCGAATAATTTTCGGTCTCATCCAAACTCCCATCCTTTTCTATAAATAGGATAAGGCTCTCTTGTGAAAAGATATTAAGGAATAACGAAAGTAAAAGGATGAATAGTGGTATATAGAAATTTGTTCGTTTAGCTTGTCCTTGGGACAATCTAAGCCATAAATCGTAATCCGGGGCCATCTATACTGTAGAATCAGAGGGGTAATTAGACTCATCTGCTCTAATAGTGGTTAGGCGGACCGCTAGATCTGGATCGTTCATCTTCAACTTTGTGGAGGTTCCATATCGTGTAGATCGTTAGATCTTGAGAGCTCACACTTCCGCACATCCCTATCAACATCATCAATCATTCCAACACTTGTACACGGTCTAGATAGACCACAAGAACCCAGTGGGGCCAACTCTTTGGATGGTTATGAGTGTTTTTTATGGTTTTGATTCATCGGTGGCAGAGAGGGAAAACTACAAAAGTTATTGAGGAAACCCTAATCATTATGAAAGAGGTTTCTAGACTCTTTGCTATGTGTAGTTTGGACAAATGAGACTGTTAGAAGAATGACGAATGACTACAATTTGATCTAGGGTAATGCTTTCCTTTAACTGAAAGATTCTTCCCACGCCTCCATTGCTCAGCTGAAAACCCTAGAGTGGATGGGTAGGATTTACATCAATGGAGGGTCGAGATTTTGAGGGACAGATGCACGCGTATTGGTAGCATGGAATCTGAAATAGAGTTTCCATTTTTGAAAAAACTGTCGCACGTAATGCTGCTTGAGCTTAAGCTTGTACGAAATTCCCGTCCGATCATGATGAACAGTTTAGATCGTTAGGATGGTCTGTGGTGGTGGGTCACAGTGAAATCGAAATGGACATCGTCCATTAAAAACGTACGCTGGTGGGGGAGAAGGGGAAGAGGCCCTTGCCTCTTTCAGCTAGACTAGGGTCAAACCTGGTTTGACTAGGTGTTGAGGTCTGGAACACCATGGTTGTGCACATGCACACCCAAAGTGGGGCCCACAGTGATGATTGAGGAAATCCACACCATCCATCAGATGCATCTTGGTCATGGTAATCATGGGCTTGAAAATGAATTTGATCAGATTATCATATAGGCCGCAACATACGAATTCATCCATAGTTATAAGCCTTAATAGGGTCCTGTTTGACAAGCAATTCATGTCATCTTTTTGGGAGATCTAATTAGTTGGTAATAGGCCCTACTTGGCTTCATATCGATCAACCGAGAGAACCCAATTTAAATGGTATTTCACGTGAAGGGATGATGGCTATTGTACACGTGTGAACAATTCGGTTTGGGCTATTGATATACGGCGTAAATTCATATAATTAATGGAATAAACACTAGACATATCCCATACTTCTTGCTCCCACCAGCCGCTAGATGGAAATACATACCTCCATTTATTTTGGCCAGATTTAGATCTCACTACTTGGACACTTTAGTTTTTTTACATGATGTCTTCAACTTATTGATCAAAATTGAGTGGTTTAGATTCATTTTGATTCAAAGATAAGGGTCAAAGGGCCCTAAATTTATTATTTGAGTGGCCCATGAGACTTCTTAACACATCAAGATGTAGATATGTGATGCATTTGTCAAATTAATGGTTGGATTGGGAACCTACCAGGTTGATATGTACCATATGATGTATACATAGGATCACTAGGTTTATTTTCAGTTTTAAAAAGTGGTTGATGAGTAAGATTCTTTTTAGATGTCAATGGACTCCTAGAATGGTCTTATACTGATCCGGTAAGAGTTATATACTAATATAATTGTTTAGAATTGTTCATAGGTCACGAAGATGGTCCTTTTTAGAATTATCAAGTAATGATATGTGTTTTAGATTATCTATTTTCCCTCACATATTAAATTAAATTAGTTCTTCATAGTAACACCCAAGTATGCAAAAGTATGAGGTGTTACACTATGCCTTTGTAGTATGGAAGACTTGTTTGTCCCAACCATCCCAACACCTAAATTAAAGACTCTACTTGATACATATCAAGATGTCTTTAAGGAACCCCATGATTTGCCACCTACTAGGTCCAACGACCATACAATTTCATTGGTTAATGGGGCTTGACTAGTTAGTGTAAGGCCCTATTGATATCCACATTACCAAAAAATATGAGATTGCATGGATGGTATGAGAAATGTTGGCAACTAGTATAATTTGGGCCAGTACAAGTTCGTACTCTTGGGTAGTGCTTTTAATACATAAGGTGGATTGTAGTTGGTGATTATGTATTGGTTATCATTGTTATGGGTAAAAATGGCTTGATCACTCATGAGGTTAGCTTGTATTCACGAGCATGTGTTTCTGGGCCGAAGAGTTCTTGGACAATCATTAATAAATCATTTTGGTGAAGGGTAGACACTCCATACCCTTTAGCTTGGTACTTGACATCATACACTTCCGAGACTCCAACTAAGCTTATCTGTCTGAGCTCCGACTAAACTTCTGTTCGAGCTCCGACCAAGCTCATCTGTCTTAGCTTCGACCAAGCTTATATGTTCGAGCTCTGACCAAGCTTATCTGTTCAAGCTCCGACCAAGCTTATATATTCGAGCTCCGACCAAGCTTATATGTTTGAGATTCGACCAAGCTTATTTGCTCAAGCTCTGACCAAGCTTATATGTTCGAGCTTCGACCAAGCTTATTTGTTCAAGCCCTGACCAAGCTTAATTGTTCAAGCCTTGACCAAGCTTATCTGCTCAATCAATCAAGGGTTTAGCTCAGCTCAGCCTTATCTTGATCAATTGAAGGATCCAACCCATGTCGGCGTCGACCATCCGCTGCGTAATTTTAAGGTCAACTATGTCGACCCTTATCATTTGCATAAATCTCGTGTGACGATTGAGAAAATTATGTGTAGATCACGCCTAAGATTAAGAACTGACTTTTGCTTGCCCACATTATAAATAGGAGGTCCATCTACATGAAAATGTGAAAAAAATCTCTCACCCAAGACCCCTCAATACTATAAGACCCAGATTCCTAGCCTGACTTTCGCATTGGAGGGTCCCCTACTCTAGATAGGGTCTCCTTTGTCTTCTTCCTGTGCAGGTCTTTGAACGTCTAACAGCTTAACTAGGGTGAACCAGGTTTTTACATTAACAATTTGGTGCCGTCTGTGGGAACGGCGTCAAAGCCATTCCTAGCTCTTCATATATCAACAATGGCTAAAGGGAGAAAGAAAGCTCCTCCTGCCACCACCGCTGCCTTTCCTGTGCTTTTGGAATAGCCTATTCATCGAGATTTATCTTCCCAACTTCAAGTTGAATCTGCTCATAAGGGTCTGACACAACGGTCTCAGAACCAAGGAGGCCGCCTTCTTTCTCTAGAACACCAGGTCAAAGCACTAGCCAGCGAACTTGGCCAAATAAGGTAGATGCTGGAAAGACAGATCCCAATTCCTAATCAGAAGGCCACTACTTGAGCAATTTTCAGAGACACGATACTAGCGGACTCTTGGAAAGACCTATCTTATGAAGCTAAGGGCCGTGCACCCTCTCACATCTTGGGGACCTCCGCACTGGCCCTATCTGACTTATACCATGAATTAGAAAAGAGGAGGTGCAGAAAAGGCCTTAAGGTGGAGCCCTCCCATGAAGTTGTTGCCGAGAACAAAGATCCCTGGGAAGCTTAACTTGATGAACTACAAGGTAAGATTGACGATATACGTCAAGCTTATCGATCGTAAGCTCCGACCTTGATAGACGCCATGATGGAAGAGGCTGAGCCACCTTTCACCGATGACATCATGAGCTCAACCCTCTCCTCAAGGTTCCGAATGCCACTTGTCACCCCATACACTAGCTCTAGAGATCCCACCGAACACTTGGAGTCTTTCAGGGCATGGATGGAACTTCAGTCGGCATCTAAGCCGATCACCTTCTGAGCCTTTGCCTTAACCTTAATGGGAGTTGTACGGAGCTGGTATAGACAATTAAAGCTGAAATTGATAACTTTTTTTTCTGATCTCAGTAAGGTGTTCCTGACACAGTTCATCGTCGGGAAAGAATGGAGGAAATCATTCACCTATCTACTCACAATCAAGCAAAAAGAAGGTGAAGCGTTGAAGGACTACATTGTGCGTTTCAATGAAGAGACGATACAAGTGGACAACTACTCAGATAAAATAGCCCTAACCGCCATGATAGCCAGACTCAGGAAAGGAAGGTTCCTCTTTTCGATAGGTAAAAATCCTCTGGCAACTCTAGGCGAGCTCATGAATAAAGGTTTGGGACAAGCGATTGCTGAAATGGCAGAATCAGATGAAAACTGACACAGACAGGCGGGATAAATGAAAGTATTTTCCACAATGACCACGACCATTCCACTAGAGACTGTTATGATCTCAAAGAAAATATCGAGGCCCTCTTTCGCAGTGGGCACTTTGGAGAATATGTCAAAGAAGAACAACCAGCTCTGAAGGATGAGTAGCCCAGTAGGGCGATCGACAACAACCCCACCGGCGAGATCCGTACTATCTTTGGTGGACCTGCGGGAGGTGGTGATTCAAACTGGGCTTGAAAGGCACATGCTTGGAGCACTAGCCCAAGTCATTATGTTCATCTCACCAGTAGACTGCACAAGGAGCAGCAAATGTGCCCTTGCGATCTGATGTTCACGGAGGAAGATGCCTGTGGTATTCAACACCCACACGATGACGCCCTGGTCATAGCCCTAGCCATAGCCAACTGTAAGGTGTATCACATTCTTGTGGAGACAGGTAGCTCGATTGACATACTCTTTGTCGAGGCATTTAACAAGATGGGAATAGCCAGGTCGCAGCTCCGGCCAGTCAAGACTCTGCTGCTCAGATTCGTGGGCGATATGGTCATTCCTGAGGGTTCCATCTAACTTCTAGTCACTGCAGGGGAGGGGGTAAAACCAAACCGCCATGATGATCCACTTTTTGGTGGTATACTATTCCTCCACCTACAATGTCATACTCGAATGACCTTCCCTCAACTCCATGAGAAATGTAGTATCTAGTTACCACCTCATGATGAAATTTCCTACCAATCATGGGGTCGGTCACGTCCGAGGAGACCAGTGCAAAGCTCAACATGCTAATCGACCCTCTGAAAGCAAGGACTTCGGTCTATACCCTAGCAGCCGTCTCCATTGAGCCCAGAGGAGATTCACTTGAAAGAGGGTCCCCAATAGAGGACCTTCTGACCATTCCGCTTGATGAGTCTGACCCACCACGAACAGTGCAGGTCGGCTCATCGTTGACCCATGAGCTCTAAGGCTTAATGATGGATCTCCATCAACGTCATGCCGACGTGTTTGCCTGGCCCCATCAAGACATGCTCGACATGGTGATGGTCCATAAATTAAATGTGGACCCTGATCATAGACCGGTCAGATAGAAGCGGCGAACTTTCGAACCAGTGTGGTACACCATTAATACATAAGAGGTCGATAAACTTCTGGATGCAGGGTTCGTCGAGGAGATTTACTACCTTGATTGGATATTCGATGTCGTCCTAAAAAATGTCTAATGGAAAATGGTGGGTTTATGTTGATTATATGAACCTGAATAAGGCCTGCCCCAAGGACAATTTCTCCCTTCCCAGGATTGATCAACTAGTCGACAGTATGGCGGGGCACGAGATCCTCAGCTTTATGGATGTGCACTCAGGATATAACCAAATAACCATACACCTGCATGACAAGCAGAAGACGACTTTCGTCATAGATAAAGTGCTCTACTATACAAGGTTATGCCCTTCGGACTGAAGAATACTGGGGCAACATATCAGCGACTTGTAAACAAGATGTTCACTCGATAGATTGGAGGCTCTATGGAGGTCTATGTCGATGACATACTCGTGAAAAACGTCAAAGCCGCCAACTACATTGTCGACCTTAAAGAAATGTTCTCAATATTGCGACAATACCGAATGAAGATAAACCCAGCTAAATGCGCATTTAGGGTTGGCTCGGGAAAATTCCTTGGGTTTCTGGTCAGCCATAGAGGAATCGAGGCGAATCCCAATAAGATGAAAGCTCTTTTGGAAATGAACTCACTTCGGACTGTCAAAGAGATCCATTGCCTCACCGAAAGGGTCGTCGCCCTTAATCGTTTCATGTCCATAGCAACAGACAAGTGCCTCCTCTTTTTTCAACAACTGAAGGGTAATAAGAAGGTAAAGTGGACCGAGGACTACGAATAAGCATTCCAGCAGTTAAAGCAATACTTCAGATTGCCCTTATTACTCTCGAAGCCTGAGCATGGGGAACCACTACTTCTATACTTAGTCGTCCCAGCAGTGGCGATCAACTTAGCTCTTATCAGAGAATTCGAGGGAAAATAATTCCTGTGTATTATGTCAGTAAAGCCCTGGTTCCCGCTGAGACCAGATATTCGGACATAGAAAATCTCACCTTAGCCTTGGTGATCTCGTCTAGACGTCTTCGTCCATACTTCCAAGCCTACACAATAGTAGTCCCGACCAATTAATCCCTCCTTCAAGTGCTCCAAAGGCCTCAGGTGTCGGGAAGACTCACAAGATGGGTGATCAAGCTCAGTGAGTTCGATATCAGATATCAGTCGAGGAATGCCATCAAGGGTTAGGCGGTAGATGATTTCATCGTCGAGTTCGTTGAATGTCAAAACCAAGTTGCTTTAGACAAAATGAATAAGAATGACGACCTCGTTTACCAACCTGACCAGCCTATCGACGAGGGTTGCCAATCTGATCGGTCAGTAGATGACGAGCGGAGTCCAGAAACCGACCATCATATCTGGACATTGTATGTCGATGGATTTTTTAAATCTAGGCGCGGCAGGGCAGGTATCGTCCTCATTACCCTTGACCTGACGACTGTCCAATACACTTTACGGTTTGGATTTCGCACATCTAACAATGTCACAGAGTATGAGGCATTACTGGTAGGGCTCAGGTTAACAACATCTATGGGAGCTCAGGCCCTGAAGGTCCATTGCGACTCTCAACTCATTATCAATCTGGTCACCAATCAATATCAAGCTAAGGAGAAGAGAATGATCGTGTATTTATAAAGAGCTCAAGAACTGATAGGAAAATTCTCGAAGTGCAATATCAGTTTGATTCTGAGGTTAGAAAATTCAAAAGTGGATGCATTGGCTAAGTTAGCATCTGTGGCCGAAGAATATGTCCCGAAGTCAATCCCGATCGAGCTCTTAGCCGAGCTGAGTATCCATAAGCTCGACCAAGATATCGCCCTACCCATACGCTCAGACCCAAGTTGGATGGATTCGATCATCGAATACCTTCGAGAAGGTAAAACCCTCGACAATAAGCTAGAAGCACACAAACTTAGATGCAGGTTAACTTGGTATACGATGATAGGGGATATCTTGTATAAGAAAGGATACTCTTTACCCTATCTCAGATGCTTCTGGCCTGATGAAGCCAATTACGTTCTGAAAGAAGTTCACGAGGGGATATGGGACAACCACTTTGGAAGTCGAGCCCTCGCCCATAAGGTCTGGCCACCCATTCAGAAAGACACGAGGCAGTATGCTCAGAAGTGCGACAAGTGTCAGAGGTTTGCATCCGTTCCACATAAGTTTACAGAGTAGCTAAGCTCAATGACCGGGCCCTTGCCATTCACCCAATGGGGGATTGACATCATCGGCCCATTGCCCATGGAAAAAGGTCAGACCTGCTATGCTGTTGTGGCAATTGACTATTTCACCAAGTGGGTCGAGGCCAAGACTTTGGCCAAAATTACTGAGCAAAAGATCGCTGACTTTGTTTTGAAACACATCATCTGTTAGTTTAGAATTTCGTATACCATTGTCTCAGATAATGGGAGATAATTTGACAACGACAGATTCCACAGAATGTGCAGGGAGTTCAGTATCCGTAATGCCTACTCATTTCCTCGGCATCCCCAAGTTAATGGATAGGTGGAAGCAATCAATAAGAAAATAAAAAACCACTTTAAGAATACGCTCGAGAAAGAAAAAGGTGCATGGATCGAGGAGCTCCCTTATGCACTCTAGGCCTATATGACCACTGATTGAACAATAATTGGAGACAACCTATTCTCTCCAACCTTTGGGGCGAAAGCCGTCATTTTGGTCAAAGTGGGACTTCTTATAGCACGTGTGTGGTCCTACAATGAAGCTCAAAATATGGAGCAGATGACCATGAGTCTCGAACTTCTCAAAGAAATAAGGGAATTAACTAGTCTCAGGACCGTTGCCTGGCAGTAGCAAGTCGCCCGGTTCTACAAGTCCAAAGTAAAAATCTGAAAATTCAGACTAGGAGACTTGGTCCTTCGCAGAGCATTATAGAACACTAAGGAGCCCAGGTCAGGAGCGCTGGGACCAAACTAGGAAGGACCATATCTGGTGATAAGCATAGCTCGACCGGGTACCTATCGACTGGAGGATCTAGAAGGGAAGCCTTTGCTACACCCCTAGAATGCTAAGAACCTAAAGATTTATTATTCATAAATTGTTCGGACCGAGGAACGAGAACAACAGACTCAAGGAATGACATAATGACATGTAAATCCACTTATAATAAATCTTGCTCGGTATAAAAAGTTTGCTCTACTATTGTCTCTATCTACTCGGAGTATCGAGGACCTCCTTCAACGCAAGGAAAAAAGTTCCTCTAATAGTCTGAACCTTAAAGAAGAGGTCAAATTATTAATTTAAAGTTCATTTAGTAATCTGACCCTTAAAGAAGAGGTTGGATTATTAATTATGGCAACAGATGAACTGATCTGTAGTGTACAAGTCATAATAGCGTTCGTTCCTTCAACTTGACATGACTGAAACTAGCCCATCACCGCACATGTGCCACCCTAGAGATCTACCATTCAGACATACAAAGGACGAATAGACTAAAAGAAAAAAGTTTTTTCATTTCCAACTAAAATTTTACAAAAAACAATATACACTTAGTCCACTCTGGAGGGAGGCTGCTGGTCTTCGACCTTGGGCTGCGAGGGCTCCTCTAAGGCTTCATCACTAAAGAGGTCGCTTGACTTCCTTGACATAGCTATCGTAGCCACAGTTATAAACTACACCCACATCGTTGGCTCTTTCCTTCAAGGCTCTGTACTCTTCTATGGCTGTAGCCTTGATCATCGGAATGGCCGCCTCAAACTCAACCAATTGGGCGGCCAAAGTCTTCTCAACGTCCGCCAACTTAGCCGATGAGCTTGTTTTCACTCTCTCCAGCTCCATTCTCAGCCCTGTAGTGTCAGCTTTGATGTATGAAATGTGCGCCTTCACCCTCTCCAGCTCGGCCCTAACAGAGCCAAGGTGGGACTTAATCCCTTCGAGCTCGACCATGACCAAGCTCTCCTTAAGCACCGCTTGTGCTTACTCACACGCATTAGCCACCTGCCTCACCTTCTGACGGGCGGTCAACAGTGGTGGGATGAGCCAGATATAAAGGAAATAAGTTAGCAGAATGGAACAGAGAATGGAAATGATATTTGCAAAGGGGCATACCTTTTAGCACAACCCGACGATATCGGTGAGGAAGCTCTTTAGATGAGAGTTTATCGAGTCAACAATGTCTTCATCTGGGACATGCATTGTTGCCCGGTCGGCCAGGTAGGACATATGATGGCCCGATGGGTATCTCCTCACCTCCTCAGGCCAAGGGCCCAAAGCCTCTCCCATCTCCGCAATAGCCGGTGCTGCCAAGGAGTCAGCCTCCTTAGCTGCCAAAGGCCCAACTCCCTCAGCAACTTGGGCAACTCTTCCCTCATTCTCAGCTTCAACCTCATCAACCGTATGGACGGCCTCAGCATCATCAATCGCTTGGATCTCAGGGAAAACAAGTACCTTCTCTAGCTACTCAATTGGGGAGGGGCAGCGTGGGCAAGAGCATCACCCTCGCCCGCCCCGACCGAAGCAGGACGATTCATTAGGGGCTACTTAGTGTTGACCCCCGATCTCACCTCCGTTGTGGAAGTGAGCATTTATCTGATGGAGGGGACCGCTACATTCTTTTGGGCAATAGTCTTCTTCTTTATCATATCCTCCATGTGTGTGTGTGTGTGTGGGGGGGGGGGGGGGGGGGGGGGTTCCTCTTCCTCGACTTTTGGACCTCAACCATGCTTGCATCAAAAATATTTCAAGTTAGTCGAATGTTAAAGCTGAGCTGTAATCAATGAATCGACGAGCTGACGCTTACCGAGAGAAGCAGAGGCATGACTGTAGAAGGAGATTAGCCGTTGAGAAGGAGTTGATCGACATAGGACAGACCTGTAAAGTAGATCTGTGTAATCATGAAGTTCCAACAGCGAAACTCGTCCTTCAAAACTTTCGCCTTGTCTACTTGTTTGCGAAGGGGGGCAGACAACTCAGGTCAGCCCTTCGGATAGACTGTAAAAATAGATAGGTGGCAAAATCATTATGAAATCATAAGACAAGAAAAAAATAATCTAATTATTGTACCACAACGGTACCCGACCTGGAGTGGTAAACTTAGTGAGGACTCTGACCCATAGACGAGCCAGCTCGGAAGTAGGCGCCTCTCACTCTCCTGACACCCAAAACCATTTATTCTTCCAATTCTCGTTGGAAGTCGAGAGATTGACGATGAGGCCCAACCTCTATTCGCCCATGTCGAGAAGTAGTACTAACATGGCTGCACGGGATTGTGCTTAGTCTGGTACATGTATGAACTCCTTACGTGTTAACTCATTGTTCTTGAGCTGAAACCAGAGGATGTAAGTTCCGAGCAGCGCCCTCCACGCGTTTGGGATGAGCTGCCCTAGGGCTAACTTTAGATGAACTCTCATAGCCCTCACGAATGGATAGAGCAGAAGCTGAAGTTCGCATTGGAGAGTGACGATGAAGATGGTGACATCCCCTTCGGCCGAGTTATTGGGGTCTTCAAAGGGGGTTGAAATTTGAATATGCACGGAGTCTAGAATCTAGTATTTTGAGCAAATCTTGGCCAAGGTCACCTCCTTCAAGATCGACCCCTTAGGGTAAACATCAGCTGGTTGGCCGAAGTCTGAGCAGTAGCCCTCCAAGGAAGGGAAGAAACTTCTTTTTGAGTGAATCCCAACGGGACCAGAGAAACTGGCTCCGACGGGACCAGAGACCGGGAATCGACACTTTCTTGGTCTGAATTGTCTTCAAAGGCATAAACCTCGCACTCCACTCCCAATAAATTTGACATATCAGGTTAAGAAGAGAGCAAAAAATAAGAAAATGGTGATCGGAGAAGAAGAGAGAACTCACTGGAAATCGCCTACTTCGGGAGCTCTGAAGCAACAAAAGGAATGATGAAAATGCAAATGGTTGAGCTGCCAGTGGGGAACTCTGCATTTATATGCCTCATTGGCTACGGGCTTTAATGACAAGCATTGAATGGTGTAGGTGAAGAGATGACTCAACGCTCACCACTTTACACGTCGCAGCTCCCTGTTCTCTCCACCGATTCGACTCCCCGAGCGGTACCACATGTCTGCACCTTATGGGCCAGAGTCGAAAAAGCTGCTGCAGTGGAGTACAGTGCCTCGATTGTGCCAGACCATCATTACAGATTTTCCCTGATCTTCCCACATTTCCTTCCACTGGCAATGAATGTGAAGCGGCTCACATGCTCGACCTCATTCCACCGACTTACTTCCCGTGTTCATATCGAGAACTCAAGAAGTATGGGGCTTCTGTTATGGATAAAAATGGCTTGACCACGCATGAGGTTAGCTCGAACTCACGAGCATGTGTTTCTGGGCTGAAGAGTTCTTAGACAATCATCAATAAATCATTTTGGTGAAGGGTAGACACTTCGTACCCCCGAGCCTGGTACTTAACACCAAACACTTCCGAGAATCTGACTAAGCTTATATGTTCAAGATTTGACTAAACCTATTTGTTCGAGCTCCAACTAAGCTTATTTGTCCGAGCTTCGACCAAGCTTATTTGTTCAAGCTTCAATTAAGCTTATATGTTCGAGCTCCGACCAAGCTTATTTGTTCAAGCTCCGACCAAGCTTATATGTTCGAGCTCCGACCAAGCTTATTTGTTTAATTTTCGACCAAGCTTATCTGCTCGATCAATCAAGGGTTCAACTCAGCTCGGCCTCATCCTGATCGATTGAAGGATCTAGCCCAGGTCGGCCTCTACCATCCGCTGCATAATTCTAGAGTCCACTACGTCGACCCTTATCACTTGCATAAATCTCATGTGATGGTTGAGAAATTATGCGAAGATCACGCCTAAGATAAAGAACCGATTCTCACCTGCCTACTCTATAAATAGGAGGTTCATCTATATGAAAAGGTACGAAAAATCTCTCACTCAAGATCCCTCGATACTATAAATTAAGATTCCTAGCCTGACTTTAGCATCCGAGGGTCCCTGCGATATCTAGGGTCTCCTTTGTCTTCTTCCTATGTAGGTCTTTGAAGGTCCAACAACTATGCTAGGGTGAACTAAGTTTTTACATCAACAATCATGACCTTAATTAGATGGCCATCAATGATAAATACCTTATATCGGTCTTTGACTAGCTGATTGATGAGCTTCATGAATCTTATTTTTACAATAAGTTGGATTTGAGGTTAGGATACCATCAAATTTGTGGTGGAATGAGATATTCCTAAAACTACCTTCAGAACCCACGAAGGTCACTATGAGTTCATGGTGACGCCATTCGGTCTCGCCAACACACCGTCAACATTCCAAAGTCTCATGAATGACATTTTTCATCCTTGTGAAAATTTGTACTGATGTTTTTCGATGAAATACTCATAAACAATAAGAGATGGCACAGACACTTACAACACTTGTCAATCTTATAGGATTTGCTGCAGGCCCACCGGCTATATGCAAAGATGTCCAAATGCAGGTTCAGTTTGCGGGGAATGGAATACTTGGGACACATGATATCGGGTGCGGAAGTAGCCGTGGAGCTAGAAAAGATTATGTTAAGATGGACGAAGCCCAACTCACCTAAGGTCTGAAGCAACGATTTGCCACTCCAAAGTAGTAGACATGACTCATCAAACTTATGGGATATGATTACAAAGTTGAATATAAGAGAGGAATTGAAACTATTGCAGCCTACGCTTTATCTAGAAGGCATGAAGGAGGAGAACTCCAAGCCTTGTCCATGCCTATTTCTGATTGGTTGGATGAGATCAAGAAGGATTACCATAATGATCCAACCACTGGCGATCTGATTCAACATTGGAACGAAGGCCTACTAGATACAAAGAGGTATGAGTTCTATGATGGGTTTCTGTTCTAAAGGGCCATTTGTTTATTGGTTTAGCTCAATATAGAACCCACTGCTGGTCACATGGGATATCACAAGACATGGCAACGAATTAAGAAATAGTTCTATTGGCTAGGAATGAGAAAATCTGTGAAATGTTTTATCAGAGAGCATGACACCTGTCAGTGAAACAAATATGAAAATACATCTCTTGTGGGTCTCCTCCAACCCCTACCTATACCGAAGTGGATTTGGTCAAACATTGCCATGGACTTTATCGAAGGTATTCTTGTTTCGCGAGTTCAAATTGTGATCCTTCTGGTGATAGATCATCTGTCAAAGTATGCTCACTTCATAGCACTTGGCCATCCTTATTTAGCTAAATCACTCAGCACAAACTTTTATGGACACATTTGAACTTCATGGGATGCCATAGTCAATTGTTAGTGACTGTGACTCGGTCTTTACCGGTGCATTCTGGAGGGAGTTATCCTGCTTGCAATAGAGCCAGCTACGAATGAGTTCTGCTTATCTTCCCCAGACCGATGGTCAGTCAGAAGTTTTAAGCATTCTTCCCCAGACCGATGGTCAGTCAGAAGTTTTAAGCATGTGCCTTGAAGGGTACTTACGTTGCTTTTGCAGCCACAAGCCCAATGAGTGGACTGTTTGGCTTCCTTGGGTTGAATGGTCTTATAACACAACCACCCATTTGATAACTAAGATGACCTCTTTTGAGGTTGTCTATGGAGTATCTCCTCCCTAACTCTTAAGTTATGTACCAGATACGACTAAGGTGGGGGCTGTAGAGGCAGAATTGCAACAAAAGTGATGTCATTCTATAGATTCTTAAAGATAATCTCATCGAGGCACAAGACCAGATGAAGAAACAGGCTGATACTCTTCGGATCACAAATTTGAAGAAGGTGACCGTGTCTATCTCAAGCTACAATGCTATCATCAAAGCATGGTGGCTCAACGACACTCCATGAAATTATCATCAAGGTATGATGGTCCTTACCAGATTATACAAGGCATTGGTCAAATTGCCTACAAACTTGACCTGCCTGAAAGGTCCAAGGTTCATCCGGTCTTCCATGTAATCTTAACTCAAACAGAGAATAGGGTCAACTGTTTGGTTACAGACGACCCCACCTACCTTGCTACTTGAAGACCCATTACCAAAATTCAAAGTGGGAAGCATAACAAGGCTGTGATTGAGCTGTTGATCCAGTAGCGAGACTCTCCGCCTGAAGAGGCAACTTGGCAAAGCTTCATATCTATCAAGGAACAGTTTTCAAATTTCAACCTTGAGGACAAAGTTTGTTCTTATGGAAGAGGATTGTTACATGAGCCAAGTCAAGAGACATTTGTATAAGTCAAGAGAGTCATTGGCAGAGTCACAGGGAGTTTGTTATCTGATTTTATTTTTAGGGATTGGTGTCCACATGTCTAGGTGATTTTTGCTAGTTGTCGAGTTTTCTTGTACTTTAAGTAGTGTTAAGGAACAAATAAAGGCCAGACTTAAACTATTATCTTCCGTACACAGAAGATTGGAGGGTCGTTTCCCCTTGCAGCTAACCATATTTATCCCTCATTTCTGTCCATGTGCGAAGATCAGCCTACCAAAGAGGTTAGCTCGTATGACTCTGATACTAAGAAAATTTTGAAAGAATGAAAAAAAAAAAAAAAAAAAAAAAAAGAATGTGGAGAAAGATATTGATTAATTTTTCCAAGTGTATATTGTATTGGAATACGTTGAAATTTATAGAAGAGGGGTTTGAATCGAATCTCTAATTGGAAGACAAAAATGGAACACAGCAAAAGATACAATCAACAACAACAACAACAACAACAATAATAATAAGCGAAAAAGGCAATGGCAATAGAGAGTAATGAGTTGCCTAACACACACCAAGTGCGAAATAGAAAAAAGTCAAACAAAAGGTTTTGTTTTACCTTTGATGTGAATCTGGATCCCAGCATGTTTTGCTCCATTATGACCCACATGCTGAGATGGTCCAATGATCAGAATTGCTATATGTTCTGGATTCTATGCTCTACAGCACATAATAAGGAACTCTTGTTGAATGATTAATTCTCACCATTACTGTGTTTATGACTTCAGAACATTAAAAAGTAGATTATGGGAATATCAGTGAAGTGTGCTAATGGGAACGTAGCTTATTTATGATAGCATCCAGAACATGGATAGTTCAGATCATTGGGTTGTCCCAGGGCCCCATTGAGCCAACACATGCAAGCTATCCTGAGTCTTGACAAAGGCAGAAACCCAGTCCATATATATATATATATATATATATATATATATATATATATATATATATATATATATATATATATAAAGAGAGAGAGAGAGAGAGAGAGAGAGAGAGAGAGAGAGAGAGAGAGAGAGAGAGAGAGGAATGCCAGTTCTTGTGAGAACTTTTTGAAAACTCATCTCCCATGATATGAACCCAAAATCTGAATGGTCCATGTGATGCAGCACCCCATAAAACCCCCAGGGCCCAACTTTTACCTCGATCCAAAACTTTGGTGGGCCATGGCAAAAGAGAGGCAAATCAAGGGAGGAAACATGTTTCCTTTTGCTATGGCCCACTAAACTTTTGAATCAAGGTAAAAGTTGGGCCCTAGGGAGGGGGGGATCCATGAAGTGCTGCATCACGTCGACCGTTCAGATTTTGGGCTCATTTAACATGAGTTCTCAAAATATGTTCTCATGAGTTCTCGTGAGAACTAATGCTCATGTGTGTATTTCAATATATATGTGTGTAGCAGAAAGTATAAGTGGATAACTTCAAACAGACAAACAACCACAAAAGCATGGCATCATCACCACATTCTTCCATGTATCTGAACACAAAAGCAGCATGTGAAATTCAGTTGTGGATACCACATTCCACGTGCGAACAAGGCATACATGTGGGAAATAGATGCCAGATGGGACTGGGAAGTAGATACACACCTTGCATTACTGTGATCAGGCATAACAAGGAAGAAGCAGATGAGGTGAATTAATAAGATTACAAATTGAAATCAACTCCTTTGGTGGATTTTTATGTTATCTGTGAATTGGATGATTCTCAAACCGGAAGCAACCATGATTAGAAACATATGCACCAACATAAATATGCGAAATGCATACATAAGAGTAGATTTGTGTTAGAACGTCCAAGAAGCAGATCTCTTGATAAGGGGCTTCATCTGTTTGTCCTCTTCATGCGATATCATTCCCAAATGAGATGGGTCTTCAAGCATCATCTTTGCCACCAAATAGCCTGAAATGGACCAGGTTTGGAATTTCCTAGCCTGTTTCCCTACATACCGGCCAAGCTTTCCATCGTAGTACTCGGGCCAGCCATCTTTCAGTAACCGGCTTTCAGCAAGATCAATTGCTCGCCTTGCTATCTGAGGACGTCCAGTCTTGATACAGGCAGCAGTAAGAAGCCAAAGAAGCACTGAAACACAACACTACATTAGCCGACGCTTTGATAAAATATTAAGGGAATATAGAATTAAATTCCTGTCATTCAGTTCATTGAATTGAAGGCTCATGTGTTGATAGAACATGTGAAGTGATAATGCTATGGAGTACATGAGTTTGTTTCTGAACAGATGAGTGTTTGTTGAAATTTTTTATTACTATCCCAGTGCACAGTTGTTTTGCACCCATAGAAGCACTGAGGTTTCCTGCCATGACCATTCACAGCTATAATCATATCATGAAGCATTCTCTCTTGTACTTCAATTCTGATTATAGTCAAAAACTTCAAATCTGATCTCTAGGGATCTTTAGGGGTGCAAATGGGCCATTCTGGTCCAGAAAGTGGTCTCTATGATCAACATGAAGCCCACCCAAAATGGATTGGGCCACCTTCAACCCTGTTTCCTTAGCAATTTGGGTGGACCAAATGCAAGTTCTCAACTTTTACCTTCTATCATATCAAAGATCAACGTTTGTACGGTAGTCCACATGAGCTACCATTTGCCTTTTTGGTGAGATAATATGTAACTTGTAATTGGGATATGCTGCAGGTAAAGCCAATAGGAAAAATGGTGGTAGCAGGACTTCCATAGCAAAGTGTTGATAGGTTCATGATATTAAAAAATGGTTATGTGATGAGACAGGAAGGAAATGGTCACCCCAGTTATTCTATACGGGGGGAGAATTTTTATTTTTATTTTTTAAAAAGGATCCTGTTGACGCCGTTATAGGCTGATATGGCCATAAAGGGCAAATTTTCATGTTCAAGTTTTTTCTTGTTTTTCCACTTCTTTATACATTTCAACCATGAAGGAAGCTTAGAAAGTAGTTTTAACTAAATCTTAGGCCTAGTTTTTGGATGAAAACACAAAATTTGTGTAGGATTCAATGAATCAAAGCGGAGTGAACCATTTTGGGAAATATCGGAAGAGGGGTAAACCATCAATTTGTTTTCAATTTTCCTTTTATTCTTTATTCTTTATTCTTTTTGATTGTTGTTGTTGTTGTTGTCTTCAAATGAAATGGGACATCAAATCATGCTTGATCTGTGTTTGATTAGGGCTTATTTGGTCGACCTTCAGCAGGTCAAGCTGACACTACCCGACAGACAACATTCTTACTAAAGAATGGCCCATCATACCAGCAAATACATGTCCGAAAACAACAAAGAACACATATTTGGGACCTTTTTTTTTTTTTTGTTAGCTTGTTAGTACACCCACTGTCAGTTCACACTTCACATTCTTTAGAATTTTACCAATAATTTTTGAGATTTCCCCCAAAAAATGTCCGTTTTAAGGTCCGTTTCAGCCAATACGGCCCATATATTGGCCAATAAGCTGGCCAATACTGTTACATAATACATTAGATAGGTTACTATCGTCGTGAGATTTTTCATGCTTGTCTTTCACCAAACAATTCTAGTGACTTGATATTTGGTCTTACTTGAAATGATTTATGCATCTTCCTTTATGTGTATGAAACTAGCTATATCTTCCTTAGGTCAGTTCACATGTATATGCATCTGTATTGCATGTAAAATCATGTTCTACCTCCACCAAGTTTGTTAGGCTCTGTGGTAGACTCAAGCCTCAGCGGTAGACTCACAAGAGTTTCAACACGAGGTCATGCGTTCGATTACCCATTGTGAAATTCCACTGTGGTGCGAGTGTGTGGGGGTGTGAGTGCGTGTGTAAAAATAAATAAATAAATAAATAAATAATAAATAATAAAAAATGTTAGGCTCTGTCACCACAACAAGTGTAAGTTCCGGGTGTTTTGGCAGCCTCTCCAGAAATTCTCTGCTGCAGTTCTGTAGTTTACTCATTTTTCACATGCTAGTTACAACAAAATGGAAATGGGGATTTGACCCTGGATTCAAGGGGATCAAGGTTGGAAAAGTTCTCTACATTTGGTGGGGTTGTTGTAGGCTTCTAGCATATTGTATGTGTCATCCTTGACCAATGAAGGTTGTAATGGTAAGATTTTTATGTTAATTTCTTCTTCTTCTTCTTCTTTTCTTTTTTCTTTTTTCTTTTTTCTTCTTCTTCTTTTTTTTTTTTTTTTGCCTTCATTTTGTAAAGGCAGAGTTTCTTGTTCTTTCTTGCTCCCTCAGAGCATCATCCTTCAAAAGAATGAAATGTTTTTTTTTTTTTTTTGCTTAATCAACTTGAGTAGCAGATTAACGAAAAACATTAGAATTGTTATCATTATAGCCTTATCGTATTTTGAGGTCAGCTCCTGCTCAATGATTCTTATTTAAGGCCCTATCCTCAGTAAATGAACGAGCCTTCATATACCAAGTTCAAACCTACCAAGGTCATGAGCAAGCTTATGCCAAGAGTAATATTCATGAGGGTCAGGATGTCAATGATCATAATATAAGACAGCATAACCCTATCGTAGAATAAGCCCACCGGAGGATGAATGCCCATTTGAGTGACTACTTGACTAGTTGAGATGAGAACGTCATCAACTTGAACCAAGATTTGTGGAATGCTATTAGGGGGGCCATTCGGATCATGCATCTGCCAATCTTAGATTCGCCAATCCCTAGGGATTGGCATCAAATCCAATGTTTGGGTCCTTGAATGATTGACAAATCTTAGGATTGATGATCCGCAAACATCTAAAAGGATTGACAATTCCCAAAAAGGAGAAATAACACAATTTTGTGATTACAACTCCTCGTCCCCTTTGATCTCAGTTGATTATCTGATTGTTGTAAAAAACCATCCAACCACCATTTGATCACCTAGCAGAAGTACTGCTTTACTTGTAGTTACTTCTCCCCTGAGTGTTTTTTTTTCTATGAAGATTGGAAAAAAATATATTGAAGGCCAAAGGCCAAAGGCCAAAGGCCAAAAACAAACAAAAAAGAGACATGACAATCAACAAACTACAAAAAGAAAAACAACAGAAGAGAAAAAGAAAAAGAGACAAAAGCCTAGGCAGCTATACAACTGTAACACCCCGGATTTTTGCCAACCTGGAGTTAGGCGTCCTTAGGCAATGGGTCAACCATAGCACCTTGGTAATTTCTCAAAACTCGATTCCAAAGCCAAAGAGACCATTTAGAACCAAATTCTTTAGAAATTTAACGTGAATTAACCAGCGCTACACTAGATTTCCTGCAAAATTAGCACCAACCACTTTAAATACGATCTGTAAGACCCAAAACCTCTAGAATTGTTAACGCCACGTTACCCTGAAATCTATGATCCAACTCTAAACCAGTTGCTCCCGGGAATGCTTTGTAACTTTGTATTGGATCTAGACCGCACGTCGAAAGTCCGATATCTATAATCTTAGACCATTATGATCGCCTAGTTGGACTTGACAATCATTTCGAAAATCAAGCCCAACCGATATCCTGAGACCATTTTACTGAGTCCGGAGTGAAGAGAGTGAGAAAAGAAAAATATTTAGAAAATTAATTCAATTTTTAATAAATCTGGCACGTGTCGCTTGTGCGACATTTTTAAGCATTCTGACCGTTAAAATTCGATCAAATTTCACCCTCGGATCAGGAAAGTTGGCCCTTACATGTCATAGCACTTATGGCCCTGATCGAGTTTCGGTGACCGTTGAACTGAAACTGGTCCGCCACAGTCGATCTGGAAACCCGACCGGACTGAAAACTTAGCTTGACCTAGATCCAATATTAGAGAGCTTAAGTCCGACCGCATTTAGTAACAGGACCTCCAGAAGTGCTCCGTTGGATCGGAACAGACCCGATTTGGTTATAACTTAAGTATACCTTGACTTCAAGTCTGTTTTCGTCATGTTTGGGCTTATAAAAAGGGCCTTAAACCCTCCCTCATTCAGCCCATACGAATTTGAGAGAAACCCTAGGAGAGAGAAGAGAGAAAAGAGAGAGAAAGTGTGAGAGAAGTGGGAGAACCTTCCTGCTATTCTTCCCTGCCGATCTACGTGCTCAACCATCACTTTACAATCGCTTCTCCGGCGATTCCGGCTTCGTTCTTAGGTAAGTTAAGCCAACCCTAACCTGTTTTGAAGCCTATAATAGTTCCAATGACGTTATAGCTAACCTGTTTCATGCCATAGGTAGCGTATTCGCCGTTGACGAAGACTTATCGTCTGAATCATATCCGATACGCGTTTTCTGGTTTAAGGTGCGGACTATATACGATTAGGTTATGGTTTTCAAGACTTTTAATGTTAAGTAATGATTTATTCTTGCCTAGGATGCTATTTCACATGTACAAAGTGTTGTCCGTTTTGACTTTCAGTTATACGTTAATTATGTTGAATATACTGTATTCCTCGTATTTGTAGAAAATACCGTATACGTATAAAATTCGAATTTGTGCTTGCCATGATTACTTGCCGTTTATGTATGCTAGATGCAAGTGTATCAACTTCTGGGTGAAAGGATTAGCATAATACATGTTTTACCAATATATGATATGTATTTAGTATGTGTAGTCTAAGTGTATGTGAAAATGACTGAATGAGTATAGAATTCGCCTTCGTGCTCGCCATGGATAACTGCCATGGATATATGATTGTTGTATAGGCGATAACCCTTTGACGAAAGGATTTGCCCTAATACATATGATAACTAATATATACCATGTATGATATAATGTGTATGTTCAGTGTTTGTAAATATGTCTATATGAATAAATACGTGTAAACTGTTCTTTAAATGGATGTTGAGATAGGATTCTTAGCCACTCTAATGATATGTATGATTTCCTCCATATACTTTGTTTCATACTCATTGCTTTTACTTAGAAATGCATAAGTATGGATTCATGTTTATGTTGTACTTCATAACATGCTCAAATGATTGTATGATTTGAATCATTGCTCCATTATTGCCTTGAGTATCTCATATGCTAGATCGTTGTAATTGAATGTGATTGGGGCTATTGTATAGTCCAGGTAATCGGTAATCATACTCCAAATGGTGGTTGAGGTTGTTTTCGCCACGTAGGATGAGTTTAACGAATCTGAGTCGTGCTTGAGGTGTTCGGCAGTGGTTAAGCCACACGGAGTGCTTATGCATTCCATGTCGTTTAACTCAACGTACGCTTGGCCTAATTGAGCTTATCAATTAACCCGATTGACCGATGCTTGTTCACCATGTTTGGTCGCAACTGTTTGAATCTAAGACACCGAGCTTACCAGTGAAACTCTCGTTAATCGTGGTACCATGATCCCCTAAGACTCATGAGCCGGGCATGGTGGTATGGGACACCGTGGTCGTGCTGTCGGCCTACGCTGGGGCCACAAACCTCCCCGTAGTGACCAGTGAGCACCCTACTCTGAGCAGATTATGGTGGTATGAGACACAATATTCTTGTTGTCGGCCTACATTGTTTGGTGATGGGGGAGAGGAGCAACGATTGCGCGTAACAGCCCTGACAGCCCTCTGTAGTGACCTTGAGTTTATCCTGACACTGCATAGGGGCGACAAGTCCTGATGCAGTCTTAAGGATATAAATAGGCCTGTATTGATAAGGTGATGAAGGAGTGGTGTAACGATTGCGCGCAACAACCCTGACAGCCCTTGCAGCGACCTAGAACCATAATATTGTATGAGATTCCTAGTACTGACACCCTAGAATGGATCAACGTTGGGAAATGATATAAGGGAGATGTCTCAGCTTCCCAATCCTGCTGTATGAAAAGAACTAATAAGAACTTGGTAATCATGCTCATGACATCGCACTGCATGTGCCATTAGCGTTGGTGTGAGAGCACAGTGGTAGTGATTCATGCCGCGATCGTTAGATGATGTCGCATGAGGGAGTTTGTGGTGAGGGCATGCATCATTCTTCATATCATCCTTGCATTAACAAGAGTATCTAGGACATGTTTGATTGTACTGCTTTATCATTACTGCTTGATTAGATTGATAACATGTTAACCTTTGCTGTATAGTTTTCACTGAGTTAATTACTCACTCCCACGTTACGGGACGGTGTTGGCCACACCAACCAGTCTCTATTCTAGTTTCAGATGATGGCGTTGCTTGCGAAGTAGAGCCGGACTTTATGATGTTGGGAAGGATTCCTCCTATATGCAGATTCTGATCGATGGGGTTACAAGGTTATTGAATAGATGCCAATACACTTGGTATTTCGCCTTTTATTTAAATACTCATGTATATTCTTTTCTTTTCGTTTTTGGAGTATACATGTATTTAGTTAACCTGGTAACATGTTCACACTCTGGAAACTTACAATCAATTATACATTTTATATATTTATTACAGTCTTCCGCTTGAGAAATTTAACTGTCTCTGGAGTATGATATGCTGTTTTGGCTTAATCCACCTTATGTTTTATGTACTATTACCGTCGACATTCATCCATCATTGAAAATTTGCATTAAGTGATGTTCTAGAACTCAGGAGTGGAGTTTATGCTCGACCCCCGATTTTCGGGATGTTACAACAACTCAACTGGGCCGAAGCCCAATACAACTCAAGCAAAGACAGGGCCCAACTACAACCACCGGGCCAAGGCCCAACAGAAAAATGCAAGAGAAACAAGCCGAGGCCCAGCAACAGCCTATGCAAGGTAGAAGTTGATACCAGGGGAAGCAGAGGAGAATAGTCCAAAATGTCTCTAAAAATTGAGCTGATGGGGAGGAGATATTCTGGAAGCAAGAACAATTCCTCTCTCACTAGATTGCCTAGAACACAGCCATGATAGATAGACACCAGATAGATTTCCGGGATGGAATCAAGGGACCACCATTGTGCCAAGCAAAGAGAAGGTCCAATGTTGAATGAGGCATGACCCAAGAAGAACTGAGACTATCGAGAATGGTAGACCATATCTTTGAAGTGAATGGGTGGTGCACGAACAAATGTTCAATGGACTCAAATTCCTTGAGATAGAGTAAGCACGCACTGGGGAGGATCAAACTGCGCCTCTGAAGATTTTCCACAGTAAGGATTTTTCCTCTCACCAGGAGCCAAACAAAGGCAACAATCTTCTGCCAGGCTCCATAAGACCAAAAGAAGGGAACACATCACTGATTGGAGGACTGGAGATGGTGCGAAGAGCTTTGCAGGAGGAGCAAACTGAGAAGATGCCAGAGCTCTCTCGGGACCAAACTAGCTAATTAGCCTCATCCCAACTAATTGGGGTCGGTTACATGAATCCTGTTAACCCATTCCACTCCATCAAGGACCATATCGTTAGTTAAACCATAGGTCATCAAATTTATTTATTTTTCTTACTACCTTCCCCCACATCCTTTTGGGCCTTTGCCTTGCCCTTTTAGAGACTTTAATTTTCTCAACTATCATAGAATTTTACAAATTCCATGATATATATCCTAGATGTCAACCAAACAATGGATTTATTGATTCCAAGAGTAACAGATCTATGATTCGCTACTAGTAGGATTTGTTAGCTCCCCTAGGATAACAAACTTCCACCATCAAAAGAGCCCTTTAGTCAGCAGCTTAACATGTCTTGGATGTCATTGAAAACCAATCCAACATATACCTCAAATTTTCACAGCAAACAATGATGGTGACATAAAGAGCCTCATGGAGATGAAGGGTAAGAAAAGATTGGAAAAAGGATACTCCAGTAGTGTCACATGGGCATCTCTACTTAGTCATTGTTGACACGCTTAGTTGAAAGAACCCTCTACCTGCTTTGGACTCACTCATACTCTTGCTTCCACTTCATAGATGTTTACACCTACTAAAATTTGGATGATAACACCTTACTCTTCCAGTTGAGGCCACTATTGCTTCCTTGTCATATTGTGCAACTAAGGATAAATCTCAATGGAGGCCAATGAAAAGAATATGGACAACTTTGTTTTCGCAGTTGGTGCTTTCTCACTAGTTCACCCCCGTCTTATGTAAATTCTACAATAACAGGGAGATGGCATTCTAAAGTCATCGTTAAATGTTTTCAAGATGGCTCTTATTTTTTGCATCTAAATAGGATATAACTCTCCCCAAAAATTGAGATGTGCCTGAATAACACAATGAAATGTTGCTTAATAGCAGTTTTTGAGCAAAAACCCACATGGGCTTCAAGAAAAGGCTAGCAAAAACCCACCTGGGCTACAAGAAAAGGCTATGTTTATGATTTTGACAATTCAAATAAGTGCACAAAAATATTACAGAATTCAATAAATTGTTCCAAATTTTACCATTTATGAGTCAAGAACATTAAACAGACACGTGCGTGCACACACACAAAAAGAGAAGAAAAGAAAAGAAAGAACAACAAACAAACATAGATATGATATTTGTGCATGAAGTTTTATATGCAATGGATGGAGGTTCAAGCCCATAGCTCAATAGTAGCGGTCTTTGCTTCAACAATGAGATCTCGGTTTCAAGCCCAGCTTTGCTACCAGGAAAATAAAAATGAAGATGATATTTATGCATGAACTATTATGAATTGAGTTCACTGTTCATAAAACTGTCATATACTCAGAAAGTAGTGCCACTGTTCTACACTCAAAGACAACTAGAGCAAAGGCACCTACTAGGAAGAAGGTCCCACATTTGAATCCATCCGTCAGATATTGCACCCATGTATTGTTATACATATATTCAAGTTGAAAAAAGTGTCATTCATGGTGTTTTTGATTACTTCGATTGAACTTCAATTTTTTTTTTCCAGAAAGGTGGGAGCACACCGCCTGAAACTTTGTTGATATGAAACTGGATGTACAAAATTTCAGATGGGCACCACAAAATATCCAGGCCACACCTATCGTATAGCTCCTATACACAGAAAAAATAAAAGGAAAATAAGACAATCTATCATCTCAAACACTTCAAGAAAAACCTGCATATTGATACTTAGAATGCCCAATGACAAGTGCAAAGACAGGAAAGATGAGTTTTAATATTCCATACCATTAAAGTTTTCTACTAAAATGTGATGTGCAATAGATAAAGTTCCTAATGAAAAATACTAAATATGCTTCTCTAAACTTCTTCCCCGGGACCATAGCATGCACATGCAAATATGTATGTTTGTAAATATGTGTTATTCTTTTACTGCAATCATGATTCCAATTCAAAATTTCTTGTGAAGAAAGTTCATGAAAGAATGCATATGATTCTCATTAACAAGAATGCATATTTGGAAAGGGGTGGGCTATAGTGGTACCATTACCATCGTAAGCTTATGGTGATACAGGGAAGATGTGGGACTAAGTGATGTATTCACACCATCCAACCTATCCATAAGATGCAGCACTTCAGAAACCACAAGGGTCCAAAATCAGCCCGATCCAAAACTCATGTGGGCCACAACACAAGGAACATGTTGAGAAGGAATGCCTGGCGTTGATTAGTGTGGGGGGTCCACCATGTTGTGATTATAATCAAGTACATTAACATCATCCAGTCAAGATGAGGAGTCAGGTCAAAAGACTCAAAACTAAGGCTGTATTGTGATTCAAGTAGGCCCTGTGAAATTCAAGGTGGGCATCCCTCACAGCTTGTTCCCTTTCTGTGGCCCACCTTAGTTTTCGATCAGACAATTTTTTTTTTTGGCATAGAGGTTTTCTAATGTGACACAGCTGATAGACGGGTTGAATGGTGTGAATACATCTTGTGGCACCTGCATTTGCCCAGTATGTAGTGGTACCACTGGAGTGCGTCTTTGTAGAAATGCATTGCAGATTTCTCACCAGGCCATGATCCTCCATTGTGGTAGCTCCACCTAGTATTTTTTGGGTCGCAACCTGTCACAATCTGCCACTCATGACCTTCTATGGCAGGATAACAAATCTTTAGAGGCATTTCTCCAACCAATTCTTGCCAACGTGTTTCAATAAGATCCATAATTGCTGCAGCTTGCTCAGGGGTTGCCAAAGATGATAAAATTGCAACGCAGTTACCCAAACAAAACCAGCGGAAATCCATTTTTGCAGGACTAACATTTCCAATAAAGTAACCACCACGAGTTGGCATGAAATCAAATACCCAATCCGGAAGAGAATCGGGAATTACGTTGAACTTGTTAACTGCAGTATGTGAGTATTCCTCTGTTTTATACCGATAGATATCATTCAGCTGCTGAAAGTCGAGCCAAAAGTAACTTCGCATGTGATAACTCAAGGCATGGAGGCGTTTAACTATTCGCTCCACAAACTCCTTCCCCTCATTATCTTGCTTGAGCAAAAGCAAAGCACATCTTAGAGTCATGAAAAAAAGTGCTTGTATTTCAATAGGGTACCCATAAACATCCTGCAAAAGTGAAAAGATAAATTATTCACAAAAAGTCAACTTCAGGAAGGAGAAAAGTCATATCATGAGATTAATGACAAATCCTTCTTCAAAATATGAAGTTTATTCATTTCAACTCTCACACAGTGTGCTAGTAAAAAAGAAAAAGGGAACCTACATCAATCATATCTGTCGAATCATCAACAAACCCCACTTGTACCAGCCCTACTCCTTCAAATTATTCCTTTATAGACCATGGAAACTGTCCATCCGTGCGTGAGCAGGTTATTTGCTCAATGCAAATTGGGTATGTTGCTTTTCTTTTCAACTCTTTGATAATTTATTAGTCTCTTGTATAAGATTTCCCACGTTCCTAGCACAATGTTTATAAATATATATGAAAGATAAGTGCGGGAATTTTCCAGTGATAACAGGAAATCAGAGGGACTGAATTGTAGCCATACCAATATCCTTCGATAAATCGTTCTTATTTGAGAAGACCAATACGTAATCTCTGCTATATGACATTTTCCTTTCCCTAAACCTGGTGGCAACCATTGTATAGTCTATCACATATAAATCATGCCCATATCTATACTATATATAATGCCAGCAGCCCTGGACAATTCTGCCCTTGATATTAGCTTTTGGATGCCTCTGGAGCTTTGGTTATGAGAGGACAGGAAAGAGATTCACTATTTGCAATGAGTTCAAAGTCATTTTTTGGAAAATGTAGCACTTCAGCAAAGGATAGTTCAGATTTTCCTTGCTCACCACAATGGCCTATATTGTAGGGCTTCCCTCTTCTTTGCATGTAGCCCAGTTGCACATTCCCTCTTCTTCTGCATGTGTCTTGTATGGAACTGTAGGATTAGGGGGACCATGCGACAAAGATTCTATGGGGCCTACTCTAATGGCGGACCTTCAGCAGAGGACATTTCAGATTGCATCGAGGAGTTGTTTGATGACATCGAAGACTGTTCGATGACATCGAAGGTGTTGGTATGGGCCAGCACCCCAATCATGAATGAACCGTTACACACCGACATTCATTGATCCCCCGACTTGGCTATAAAACTATTGTTCCGCCTTTGGCTAACGGCTTAAGCTTTTAACTCAACTGGTTGGAATTGTAGGGCCGAGGTTCTAACAAGTGGCATCAGAGACTGGTAGGTCGAGGGTTCGAGTCGCAGTGGGTGGTGGCGTTGGGAGGGGGATTGTTGGTATGGGCCAGCACCCCAACCGTAAATGAACCGTTACACTGACATTTATCGATCCCCTGACTTGGCTATAGAACTATCGTTCTAATAGCTTAAGGTTTTAACTCAACTGGTTTGAACAGTAGGGCTGAGGTCCTAACAGAAGGTCGGACGATGACATTGACAACTTACACATTGTGAAAAGGAGTGCGGTTTCCAAATCGAATTCAATTTGGACTTGTACCTTCAATGACATCGAAGTGCCAAGTTCGATGGCAATGAAGGTGCGCAGAGTGCGTAAATTTGAGGCGGTTTCCAAAGTCGGCTAAACAAAGCCTATATATTTGGGTTTTTCAAGTGATTCTAAACACGAATTAGGGTTGGAGGAGTAAAGCGAAGGGTGTAGCAGCTTCCAAGGAGTTCTTTCTTCTTCCTTAGTTTTTAATGTTTTTCTTTGAGAGTTTTAGCTTAATCATGCCTTTGGTTTGCTAATCTTTTAGATAGAGCAAAGAGGTGAAGCTTGTAGTTTATTTTGATACTTATTTTACTTTGATTCAAGTTTATGTTGAACTTTCATTGATTTCTAGTTTGAATGAAGGAATATTTTTAGTTTTCTATGATTTATTTTGATTGAAATTACAGTAGATGCTGTGAAAGCTTTTGATATCTTTTTATCCGTTTTGCAATCGTGTGATCTATAAAATTCGTGATCCACCATTGTCTATGAGCATAGTTGATGCATGAATTCCCTGCGATCATGAGATTGGTGTTTCATAAGTGAACTAATTCAATGAAGTTCAACACCACACTGTAATTTAACTGCTCCATCTTCCAACTGGATAGAATAGGACTTTGATTCCAGTTGTGTTCGATTGAATCAAAAAGAATAACATCATAAATGGTTTGGATGGCGTATAAACATCAAGGTGGAGCCCAAGAAGGTTTCAATGGCAGTGATTTCTTTCCTTAATTTTCCCTCTCGTGTGGCCTACTTGAGATTTGGATCCACCTCAATTTTGGTATCATGTCCTAAAATAATCTTGCAAAACAGATGGACATGGTGTATTTCTCAAAAACATCACTGTGGGCCTCACCTAAGCATTCTAATGCAGGAACTTTCTACTAAAGCCTTTCGCTGGAAATCCACGACCGGAAGTTAGTTGATACTCTTGCTACGTATGACACTTGATACCCAACACTTGAAAATGGTACATGTGGTGAATTCTAACACAATCTAAACCGTGTTTTTACTTTCATCTAGGCCTGTGTGATCTAATCAAGAAGTTGGATGGTAAAAAAAAAAACAATAAAATGGCCCTAGGAAGTTTTTAATGGTGGGTGTTTAATCACCACTGTTTCCTTTGGTGTGGCCCACCTGAGATGAGGATCTGCCACATTTTTAGGCTCATGCCCTAAAATTATCTGACAAAATAAATGGACAACATTGAAAAAATATAACACATCATGATAGACCCACAGAGAATGGAGCCACTGACCCATGGACCCAAACAAGACCCATGCTGGCTACTTTATAGGAAGTGGACCACGCACGTATTGAGTCAATTTTGTGGGGCCCATTGTGATTTATGTATTTTATCCACTTCGTCCATCCATTTTACCAGATAATTTTAGGCCTTGATCCTAAAGATGAAGCATATCCAATGCTCAAGTGGAACACACCACAGGAAACAATGTAAATTGAACGTTTACTGTTGAAAAATTCTAAGGGTCCACAAAAGTTTTGGAACCTCATCATTTTTGTGTTTTACCTTCATGCATGTCTATGTAATCTTATGAACAAGACAAATAAACATCATCGTGGGCCCTAAAAAGGTTTCAACAGTAGGAATCATTGTCCCCACTGCTTTATGTGGTGTCGTCCACTCGAGCGTTGGATCTACCTCATTTTTGGGCTCATGACTTAAAATGATCTCGTCAAATGGATGGACCGTGTGGATATAACACATACATCATGGTGGGGTCCACAGATGATGAGGACATCGTGCACACGCACGCCCGCACACCACCACCCCTACGTACGTACGTACGCAGAAGGACCCCACCATTGATCTAGCTCGATGACGACGTCCAGGGAGGGTCTCCTAAGTAGAAGACAAGTTTTGGTTCAAAAAAAGTGGGCCCGATAGTTAATAAAAGCCCATCATGGGATCTCATGATCGTGGCCCACTCGTCGGATTGATTTCATATTTTAAATTTTGCTTATTATTATTATTTAGAACATTGTGAACGCTTTAGATTTCTCTGTTTGATTTTTATTTTAGTTTACTTCGTCGCCAAGTAATAGGTTACGCACATGGTGCGAGTTTTGGGGTATAGGATTTTTCCTATAAATAGGCACCCCTTGTAGTTCTTTTGATTCATTGAAGTTAAAAAAAAAATTCTTGCTTTATTTTTCTGCTCTCTTCGTGAGTTGTGGAAGCATTCAAAAGTGGGTGTGAAGCCCTCCCTTTTCGAAGGGCTAACTACCATGGTGCGAAGCCACATCGACCCCGATTAACCCCCATCCTCCATCGTCTTCTTTTTCATCTTCCACCACCATCCATACTTCAAATTCGTCCCTTTTGTTGCATCAGATTTCTTCATTACAGCAGATTTTTAGATTTCGGCCCGCAGGCGAGCTGAAACTTCGGCGGAGCACCACGCACAAACCGTACATCGGATCGAGCTGAGATTTAGGGGTTTTGGAGTCCATCCCTGGCCAACTGGGGCCAAGGTGGCCTTTTTCTGAATAGTAGGCCCCACACACATGCGGCCGGGATCACACGTATGTCCGTCTGGGCCATTGTTGTTGTCCACACGCGGGATCGTCTTTTGATTCAGGTTTTTATCTTCTTTTATCCTCTCATAGCTGTTCTTCATGAATCCTAGCCCTAGATTACGTTTTCCCTAAGCTATTTGCTAATTTTCTTACCCTAGGGTTCCCCGAATTGGAATTCCTGAATCCCGTGGATTAAGGACTGATTACTATGCATGTGTGGGTGATTATTTCTTATCTTTGGGTATTGTTTGGTTCATAATTTTTATTGATCCATCCCTCTCATGTGTAGGCCTGAACCCGCATAGATTTCCCTTAATTGAATGTTTGGACTTTTATGTGGGATATGGAATTCGTGTAATTGTTTCTGAACTAACGTGATCTTAAGCCTGAAATCTCGCATATCATATTTAATTTTCATGTCCTGCATCAACAGAACATGGTGACGTCCACAGGCGTCTGCACACCTCACACCACGATAATCCACTCCTCGTAAAAAAGGGCTTTAAGAAGCCATTTCTTGAAATGGAAGAGGGTTCTGAAAGGGAAACCTCAAAACCCTAGAATCCCCAAAAATCACTCCCAAGTCCCTAATCTTTCACAAATATTCGTTGAAATTATCATGTCATTTGAAATATTTTATCTATTCAAAGAAAAACAAATGGAAAGTTGAGATTTTTTTTCGCACTTTAGTGCACCGATTGATCGATTGGCCTACTGCTACTTTCGATCAATGATCCTCTTCTACAATTGGCCCACTACTACTTCTGATCAATTATCCTCTTCTACAAACTACATGTACCAAAATCTGAAAGTTCCCCCCTTTTCCCCCATTTAAAAAAAAAATTGGGTATTTATGCAGTCCCCCAATATCGGACCTTTTATCGTCGAAAAAGGGTTGTTCACTACAATTATCCTGTCATAGAGTAGGTAGCTACAACGATTTCTCACCAATAATTGTATTTTTCGCAAAATAATAATAATAATAATATGATAAAATCATTAAAAAATCACCGATATTAGGAAGAGACAAATAAAGTGAGTTTTGGTCTCGCAACTCTAGTGACAACGATAATATCGATTTTTCGCCAATAATAGGAACACTGATCACTCAAATAAACTGTAGGCACAAATATCATCCTCATACAAAACTTCTGTGACCCCACAAAATTTCCATTAGTGGGCATCTAATACTCTTTATTTCGTGTGGTGTAGCCCATATGAGTTTTGGATCTACCTGATTTTGGGATCTGTCCTTTTTTATGTTGTAAAACTAGTGAACGAAGTCTATTTGTTAAGAAAATCTCTGTAGGCCCACACATCTTCTAACTACAAGAAGTTCCAAAAGCACAAGCAATCTACGTCCGTCTTTGCCGCAAGCTAAAGGTTTCCATAAGAGGTTTGGCCTCCGCTTCACCCAATACAATGCGGCCCTGATCGTGGAGCATACCTTGATGTATGCGTTGTATATTCATTTCACCAACTCCATTTAGGTCTTGAGCCCAAAAATTAAGCAGATCCAAATCTCAACTTGACCATACCATAGGAAACGGTGTTGATTAAATGCCCATCATAAAAACTTCATAGGGCCCATCGTAATCCCACCTTAATGTTTGTTTTCCATCTAACCTGTTGATATGGGCAAACAGACCTGGATGAGGGAAAAAGAAAATACCAACTTGATCTAAAACTTGTGGCCCATAGGAAATTTTTAATGATGGGCGTTCATCACAACTGTTTCGTGCAGTGTGGTCCACTTGAGATTTAGATTTGCCTTATTTTTGGGCTCGCACCCTAAAATGATTCGGAAAATTGGATGGACAGTGTGGATTAAACACATACATCATAATGGGGCCCATAGTGCACCATATGCGATGAGTGTCTAGGTTAAGGGCTCCGTGGGCATTTTCATCATTTTAGGAAAAACCATACTTTAAACGGATTGACTTAGAGAAAACTAACAAAGGTACCTGGTGGATTGACAATAATTGGATTAATGAGGTAGCTTAATGAAAACTTAATTAAAAAAAAGGTATCAAAATGTAAATACCATATTAATTAGGTAATATTTTATAAAATTTCCTTTTTTTGAAAGGTAACAATAATTTTATTAAATGAAGTGCCAAGATGGAGTTACAAAAACAAAAGCTACAACCCAAACAAATGAAAATTACAATCCTTCAAAGCATGTATACAAGAGACCTACTTCACAACATATAGCCTTGCCCTACTAGTGACCTGCTCCACTTCATTGCTCTCATTCCAAAAGCATCTCCCATTCCTTCCCCCCATATCACCTAGAGGGCAGCCAATAAACTCTAACCTCCATACTACCCTCGCTTCTCGAGCTTCACTCCATGCCAAGTCATGAAGAGAACACAATATCAAAATCCATAAACACAAATAAAGAATATGAAATTTTATCATTTAATGCTCTTTTCATTTAATACTTACATTGATCATCATCAATACAAGAAATCCAGACCATTATTTTAAAAAAAAATAAAAAATGAGGTGCACCATTGGATAGTTCTCACCATAGAACCCTTGTTACTTCTAAGGTCAAGTCTTAAATCGGCCAACAAATAGCCGATTAAAGGCCCTCCAGAATAATGACATATACTTGACCAAAGAAGAGGAAATGGTCTTTATATTAGCCCACCTTGTTATATGCATAAATGTGGGGCCCACACAAGTTGTCCAGATGCCCATGACAAAAAAGTGATATAATGGTGTAAAAAATTCATTATAACTTTTTATTACAATTAATGGGCCTTGGCTTAGATTTGGGCCCCCTTGACTAAAAGGGCCGAGGACGACACTCTCATAGCAACGCTTGTTGTCTAAGCGCTTCACTAGGTGGACCCCACAATCCACTACAATTTTGGTCAAAAAGATGGCTAACTATTTAGCCATCTACTAATTGGCCCATCAAATGAGTAGGCCCACCTAACCCATCACTTGGGCCCATTCCTCTTTCTTCTTCTTTTCCTCTTCTTCCCTAGGGTCTCAAGAAAACCCCACCACCCATCTTTCTCATCAAGGCAACCATTGATACATGTCATACACATCCAAGGGAGTCTATGAGCAGTGAGGCTCTGTTGACAATGGCTGGCGGTAGTAGACGACTTCCTAGGAGGGAGGGAGGGAGGGAGAGAGAGAGGTGGCAACCGCGACTGCCAGTACCTCGGCTATTGCGGGCGGTGGCGGCAAATGAGAGGGGAGAAACAAGAAAGAGAAAGACAGGAGAAGGAGAAAAAGAGAGGGTAGGGAGGTTGTGCGGTGGCTACGACTGCCAGTGGTCATGGATGTTGGTAGCAACGGTGGTGGTGACACTTCCATTTATTGGTAGTCAGGGTCAGCGGCATCTACCACCAGGCATGAAGAAGAGAAGGAGAAAAAGAGAAGGTAGGGAGCTGATGCATGTTGTTGTGATTGGGGCTGTTGTTGTTACTATAGAAGTGGCAGTGACCCACCCCTTTTTTATTTATTTCTTTTATGTCATGCAACAAACAATCGTTGTACTTCTCTCCTTCTATTTTTGGTGGTGGTCATGACTAGAGCTAGACACGAACTAAGTTAGCTCGGTCAGCTCGCTCGACTTCACTCGGAAAAGCTCGACTTGACTTTCCTTGAAACTGGGTTTGGGCCGAGTCGAGCTAGTTTTTGGAGCTCGAAAATATTTTAAGTCGAGTTTGAGCTTGAATGAGCTCAACTCGACTCGGCTTGAACCCTGACTCGAATTGACTTGGTTCAACTCGGATCGAATTGCTCGGTGACTCCGTCACTTTTACTTCCAAACCCTCTCTTACCTCCACTCTCTCTCCCCTTCTCTATTTTTCCCTTATACAGCTTTGCATTGATTCAAATGCAAAAAATGAAGGTAAAGTCCTCCATCACCATCTTCTACAAAATCGTTTTGTCTTAGATCAACATCTATACTCCAAATTCATCATTTTCTATGCTAAAATCATTGATCTTGATGCTGCTCGTCGAGTGTTTGATGGAATGCCTCAATGAAGTATTGTTTCTTGGACTACTCTCATATTAGGCTATTCTCAAAATGGGTATTCGAGGGAAGCTTTAGAACTTTTCTTGGTGATGTGTCGATCAGGTTTTAAGGCTAATCAGTTTAGTTATGGGAGTGTTTTGAGGGCATGTACGGGTTTACTGTGTAATAGAAGTAAGAAACAAATTCAAAGGTATATTGAAAAGAGTCGATTTTGTGGGGATTTGTTTGTGCAAAGCGCTCTTGTTGATTTGCATTTGAAGTGTAGGAAGATTGAAGATGCAATCCATGTGTTTGAGATAATGTCGCACGGGCTTGAGCTAGCTAGTCAAGCTTGAGGACCGAGCCGATCTCAAGCTAGGGTTGGCTGCTAGATGAACCCAGCCAAGCTATGTCAAGCTCGACTCGGTTCGACTCGTGTACAACTTTAGTCATGATTGTCTTTCATCTCTTAGAGATTGTAGCAATGGTTGCTATCCTTACCCCCCTACTCTTCTTCTTTTTTTTCTTTTTTCTTTTTTCTTTTTTTTTTATTTATTATTTATAACTATAAAGCACAAGTTTGGCCGGTACTCCATTTCCCTTTTTTAATTAATTGGTGAACATGGTTGTCGACGCAAACCTCAGTGGTGGCCATGCCATTTCTACAAAAACCAAGAAGATTAATAGATGGTTGGGTTTTAGTCAAAATGATGTAGGACCAATGCATGAACTCAAATAATGAGAGAGATCAATTAGCAAATTTAAGTTAATTAATGAAAACTACAAATCTTGCTACCATCACCACAAATATCAAGATTCTCATAGGAAATCATGCATAGTTTAAGCCTAAGTTGCCAAGCATCAACCCGTAGGACTATTAAACATGAGAAACTAGGATCTAATAGATGCAGAAACATCCAAATAGCATAGGGTTAGGCCTAATGTAAAGGGGAAGGTCTAATACTACCTAGGGTTTACTAGATTTGGGTGTGGGTGAAACTAGGGTTAGGAAAGTTTGGGGGGAAAAGGTGAAATTAAGGTTTAAGTGGGGAAATAAATAAAGGGGTTAAAGGATTTAGGTATTAGGAGGTGGGAATTAGGGTTTTGGATGTAGGGAAGTTAGGGATTTTAGGTTAATTGAAGGATTTGATGATCTAGGGTTTGAGAAATGGGGGAAATTGGGAGAATTGGGATTTCAGGGTTAGGTTTTTGGACAAGGAAGATGGGGTTTGGAGGAATAGTTCAAAGAGGCAAGGGAGAATAGAGATATGGTTGTATGGACCAGCCCATGGGCTCACACATGTGGCCGTCCGATCACACATGTGGGGTCCGATTGGCTAGGGTTTGGTTCGTAACCTTGGGATTTTGAGGGAAAGGAAAAGGAAGAAAGGAAGGAGTTGGGATAGTTTTTGGATGGTTTGGGATGAAGAACTAAAGAGATTTCAACAAAATACTTTGTATAGAAGAACTCAAAGGGACAAATGAGAACCTCGCGCCTTTGTTGATGGAAAATTGGCCTCGCACCAATCTCTCTTTCAAATCACATGGAAGACTTTTTCACATCTCATGAAGAATAGAAAGAAAGAGAATTTTCTTTTTTATTTTAATGAGCAAAAGCCATCAAGAAGCTCTACACCCCCTCTTTATATAGCCTCAAAAAGTTTTGAAAATTACAAAATAAACTACGTTTTATGACTTTTAACCAAAATAACCCTAGTCTAATGAAAAAACATATAAAACCACTCATAAAGTGTTCAAAGCATAAATCCAACATAAACTAGATCCTAAAACATATATATGTCCTATGATGAAAAGAATGGTCCAAGTTCAACGGCCTGATCATGTAATCCATGCAATCCAACAACTCGATCGTCACTTCCCTCAAATCTAAGGTCCAAATCGCTCTCTAAAGCAACCAATGTGCATCTTCCCAGTGTGGGGTCTTCCAGATGCTCGTACATGCACTGTGGGTCTTTAACACCAATACTCGCCTAGTCACAGAGAAACCCGGGCCCGCCTTCTTCTCTGATATTTATGCAAATGCATACGTGATGTGACGTCCTCATCACAAAAGCTCATGAGACAGTATTTGTTAACGATCAAATTAATAAGAAAAAGGAGCATTAAATTAAATAAAAGTTAAGATTGGAAAAATGACACTTATCTCAATATTTGATGCAGTGTCAATCCTTGTGAATCGAAGATCTGTCGAAGTTGCTTTGATACCCCTTTGAAAGGCCCGAATGGGTGGGTCCACAATATCTAACGGTATCTGCATGATTTTAGGAGTCTTCACAAAATTGACGATGGATGACCCTTGTCTAACAATTCGCCTGATGGGGACATCTCGGGCACGCCGTCCACACTTGCACGCACACCACCCCCCTACGCTCATACGCCAGAAGGAGGGCTCCACCGTCAATCTAGATCGATGACGACGTCTAGGGAGGGCCTCCTAGCTAGAAGACGAAGTTTTGATTCAAAAGAGTGGGCACGTTATTTAAGAAAAGCCCATCATGGGATCTCATGATCATGGCCCACTAGTCAGAATGATTTCATATTTTAGGTTTTGCTTATTAATGTTATTTAGAACATCATGGATACTTTATATTTCTTTGATTAGTTTTTATTTTGGTTTACTTCATCGCCAAGTAATAGGTTACGCACATGTTGCGAGTTTTGGGGTATAAGGTTTTCTTATAAATAGGCACCCTTTATAGCGTTTTCCATTCATTGAAGATTAATAAAAATTCCGTGTTTTCCTACTCTCTAAGTTGTGAAGCTTAATTGGGTGCGAAGCCCTCCCTTCATCTAAGGGCTAACTACCGTGGTGCGAAGCCACATCTATCCCGATTTGCCCCCATCCATCGCCATCTCTATTACCCATCTTCCACCATCTCTTCTTCTCATCTCACCCCATCATTTACACTTCGAATCAGTCATCTATTGCAGCAATTCTTCTCCCTACAACAGATTTCCAGAATCTGGCCCTACATGAGGGCTGAAACTTCGGCGAAGTACCGTGTTCAAACCAATCATCCGTTTGGCCTGAAATTTGGAGGAAAGGTATCCCATCCCTGGCCGACCAGACCTTAGCTGGCCAATCCCAAATTCGTGGGCCCCACACACGTGCGGGCCACCATCCATGCACGTGCGTTAAGCCGATTTGTTGTCCACTTGTGCGAGCCGATCACAAGTGCTCTCTCTCATCTCTTTCACTCCTCTCTCACCTGATTTCCCTAACCCTAACCCTAGATTGTCCTAACCCAAATTCTATCCCTATTCTCACCTTAGGATTCCCTGAATTGAAATTGGTAAATCTCTTGTATTATGGGCTGATTACTATGCATGTGTGGGTGATTATTTCTTATCTTTGAGCATCGTTTAGTTCATAAATTTTATTGATCCAACCCTATCATGTGTAGGCCTAGACCCACATAGATTCCCCTTAATTGAATGTTTGGACTTTTGTGTGGGACGTGGAATTTTTATATTATTATTTCTGAATTAGTATGATCTAAGCTTAAAATCTTACATATCATCTTTAAATTTTATGTCCTGCATCAAATTTGGTATCAGAGCTTAGGCCTCTTATAGGAGAATACATTACTTGTTTAGGGTTAGTTTGTTTGAGTCCTTCATGCATCCAGTCCATCACATATAGCTTTTAGGAGTCCATAATCCCTGATATTAGTTGCTGAAATTTCTGTTAGTAGGAAGTTAGCAATTTACATCGCTGTAACTTTCTGTTATTCCTTTAATTTGACAACTATATTGAACACTGCGTAGTTTCTCTCATATAGAGTCTCATAGGATCATTTAGACCCATATAGTCGTCGTAGAAAGTTCTCAGGTGGAGTTAGCAAGTTGTACGCCCACATGTATGGGTCATGGTTTTGGCTAGCACCCTACTCTAAACATGTAACAACTGCTAGAGTTACTAAACAAGCTATCCCAGCCGATCGAGTATTGGGGTAAGTGTTTGGAACAAATCATAGATCAACGCCTTAACCAAATAGAGGCCTCCCTTAGGACAAACCCTACCATTAGGGAAGATGGCTAATCTCAGGTAGGTGGCCGGGAGGATAGACCAATAAATGGAGGTGGCCAAGCAATCAATCATGGGCGTGCACCCATACCCCCACCCCATGAGGGACATCAAGACCATTATTTTGAGGGGTGCAACATGTGCGACCTCGTGGTTAGAGAGAGTGCATCAGAGGCTAGTGCAGAGTTACCCACTGAGGCCATTCCGGTAGTGGATGAGTTTTGTGATGTTATTCCTAATGATCTACCGGATGAGTCTCCCCCTAGGAGGGATATAGAATACACCAGAACATGGGACACCGTAATACCTATAGCTGAGTTTGCGTTTAATAGTTATGTCGATAGATCCACAGGTCTCAGACCTTATGAAGTCGTTACTGGTTATAAACCTAGGAAACCTATTGATCTTATCCCTATGTCACTATCCCATAGGCCGTCAGAGCCTGCAGAGTCTTTTGCTTATCACATTCATTCATAGCATCAAGAAATCAGGCAGAAGATCATAACTAGTAATGAACATTACTCACTTTCTGCAGACCAACATAAATGTTTCAAGGAATTTAACGTAAGAGACTCTGTGATGATACGCATCAGGCTAGAGCAGTACCCTCAAGGAGCCGTTCGAAAATTACACACTTATGGCGCTGGACCATTCAAAATTATAAAACGAACCGGTCTCAATGCGTATATAACAAATCTTCCACCCTCCATGGGAATTATTTCCACATTCAATGTGGAGGATCTAGTTGCATTTCAAGGGACCATTAATGCATTGTCCAGCCTTTCGCCTAACCATCCTGATTCCCCAAACCTTTTCCTTGATCCACGGCCCCCTCCAAACCCATTTTCCCAGCCTCTACGTCTCATACCTACCCGTCTAGACCTATTTTCTCAGCCTCTACCTCCCATACCTACCCGTCCCGACCCATTTTTTCAGCCTCTACCTCCCATACCTACTCTTCCTAACATTTCTTCTCACCCTCTGCCTCTCATACCTAACTGTCACACACCCAGAGAGGAAATAGAGGATATCTTGGACCATTAGATAGTTTCAATGTCGGATAGCGGGTTTCATAAGTACCTGTTCAAGTGGAAGTCACGTCCAGCTTCAACTAATACGTGACTCGCTGAAGAGGAGCTTTAGAGACTTGATCCTTACATTTCGGAGCGGTTCAAGAGTTTTATTTCGCCAGTGGCGAAATCTTCGCAGCTGGGGAGAACTGATGGGGACATCCCGCGCACGCCATCCACATGTGCACGCACACCACCCCCCATGCTCTACGCCAGAAGGAGGGCCCCACTGTCGATCTAGATCGATGATGATGTCCAGGGAGGGCCTCCTACCTAGAAGACGAAGTTTTGATTTAAAAGAGTGGGCCCGTTAGTCAAGAAAAGCCCATCATGGGATCTCATGATCATGGCCCACTAGTCAGCTTGATTTCATATTTTAGATTTTGCTTATTAATGTTATTTAGAACGTCATGAACACTTTAAATTTCTTTGATTAGTTTTTATTTTGATTTACTTCATTGCCAACTAATAGGTTGCGCACATGGCGCGAGTTTTGGAGTATAGGGTTTTCTTATAAATAGGCACCCCTTATAACTTTTTCCATTCATTGAAGATTAATAAAAATTCTGCATTTTTCTACTCTCTGAGTTGTGAAGCCTAATTGGATGTAAAGCTCTCTCTTCATCGAAGAGCTAACTACCGTGGTGCGAAGCCACATCTATCCCGATTCATCCCCATCCATCGCCATCTCTATTACCCATCTTCCACCATCTCTTCTTCTCATCTCACCCTATCATTTACACTTCGAATCAGTCATCTATTGTAACAATTCTTCTCCCTACAACAGATTTATAGAATCTGACCCTGCATGAGGGTTGAAACTTCGGAGGACTACCGTGTTCAAACCGATCACCCGTTTGGCCTGAAATTTGGAGGGAAGGTGGCCCATCCTTAGCCGACTAGACCCTAGCTAGCCAATCCCAGATTTGTGGGCCCTACACACATGCGGGCCACCATCCATGCACATGCGTCAAGCCGATTTGTTGTCCACTCATGCGAGCCGATCACATGTGCTCTCTCTCATCTCCTTCACTCCTCTCTCGCCTGATTTCCCTAACCCTAACCCTAGATTGTCCTAAATCCAAAATTCTATCCCTATTCTAACCCTAGGATTCCCTGAATTAAAATTGATATATCCCTTGGATTAGGGGCTAATTACTATGCATGTGTGGATGATTATTTCTTATCTTTGAGCATCGTTTGGTTTATAAATTTTATTGATCCAACCCTATCATGTGTAGTCATGGACCCACATAGATTCCCCTGTGTGGGATGCGGAATTTTTATGTTATTGTTTCTGAATTAGTATGATCTAAGCCTGAAATCTTGCATATCATCTTTAAATTTCATGTCCTGCATCATCGCCTAACTACTACATGAGCGAAAACGAGTTGATTACCCCTTTGATCCTACATTTAGGGTAGCCACCGGATACAATCAATAGTTTAGATCGTTTAAATCCAGCCTAATGAACAATCGGGTATTCTCTCATTATTCATCTCTTAAATTTCTCTCTAAGGATTTACTTAGATGTGTGCCTTTACCAAGGAAACTCCTCTCCTTTTTATAAAAGGAGGAACCAATAATAGAATTAAGAAGAGTTCGGATACGATACGACTTAATCCCTATTGTATCCAAACTCTCTACCTTATCACAATCCTCTCTTATCGGAATTTGAATTCAAATTAGAACTTGGAGAGAGTGCAAAAAGGGATATCTACCAGGAGATATCCTGAGGGAAAAACCATGTGGGACCCACCAAGCCCATATCCAACACTGATAATAGTGAAGGTATTAACTATAAATAAGACATCTAGGACCGGTTTGGGAGAGTAGAAATGATTTTACAAAAATGGATGTCCATGGAAATGGAGCTTTTCCACTCTATATGAACTTATGGAAATAGGACATTTTTATGAAACCAATTTTTTGGAAAAGGAATTGTTTGCACTTCCTCCATAGAACCTCATACATTGATGTCCATCTCCACACTAGAAATGTGTTGAATTCTCCTTCATCTTTTCTACCATGACTCTCGAATCCCTACATCACAACTAGACCACCATTAATCGCCATGAGAGAGCTTCCATTGCTCCAACAATCGACAATTTCTTTTGGGGGGGGGGGGTTCGTTCAATATTTCTCAAAGTTGGGACAATCCTAGTTGGGCCAACTCGTGTTTTAGTTCATCAGATGAGGATAAGAACCGACTCTTTTGCAGTTTTTCTCAAAGTCGGGACAAACCTAACTGGGTCCACTCGTGTTTTCCTTCATAAGATGGGGATAAGAACCAACATCTTCTGTAACATCACTCGTGTTGGGACTGTCCTAATTGGAACCACTCGTGTTTTACATCATTAGATGGAGATAAGAACTCCAATATATTGTAAATTATCTTCAAAATTACGAGAAAAGCATGTTCGGTCTATTGGTTCTATTGCATAGAATGCAGTGTTGTTGTTAGGAACAGCTAAAAAATTTATAAAGAGCATACGAAAATCAGTTCATTAATATAATTTCACTTTTCATAAAAGAATATAATCATTTACTTTACCATTAAATATATGGGTAGCATTGCTTTAAGTATCCCCAATATTATCGAAATATCCCCGATATTATTTGTATCTCCAGCTTGGCGATACCAATAACAATGGTAGTATCAAAAATTCTAGGTACTGGCTATGTATAGTTAAGTAACGCCAATGCATCGCCAATATTTTCAACCATGTAAATTCCAAGTGTCGCTTGTATCGCCATTGTATCGGCAATATTTTGGTAATATTTCCAGTGCATCGATATTACCAAAAATCTGTTTATTAAGGTAAAATCATTTTTAATTTTTTAATTTTTTTTAATGAGCGCATGGTTGTACGCAGTGTTCAATATGTTGATGATAATATCAATAATATCATGATATTATTATTATCACAACATGGGCAATATCGAGACCACAATCTTTCGTATCCTTTCCAGTTGTCGATGACTTCTTGGCAAATATCATGTTATCGATATTCTGAAATATTGATGGATGTTTGGATGGAAGGTTGAATGGTTGGATGGATAGATGGGATGTTGGACTGATTTCTTACGACGGGACATGCTTTTAGGTCCTCATTAAATTGAAACTTATTATGCATGCATTCTTTTTGCAATTTTTTTATTCATAAATATGAAATATATGTATTTTAGCATTCCTGAGGGTTCTTTGAAAAAACCTATAGTTTCCCACATGTTTCCCAAATGTTTTGCCACATTTCCATTTATCGACGATATTATCAGCAAGACAGCGATATCGAAATTATTTCTGTGTCCCCGGCTAGGGATAGTTGGAGCGATACCGATTCTTCAAACACTGGTGGGAAGAACGTTAAGCGTGGAGTAACATGGATGAAAATTGGGTGTTCACCCAATTGAATTCCAGTCTGTAATTCTTTGTTTACATTATTAAATAATATAGTATACAGAAGTTTTGACATAAACCACCTTCCCTTTTGGCCCAAAGACCAATAACACCCTCCCTTATGGGCTATCCCAAATACCACCTATTTTTCAAATATGGTCAAAACCCACCTTGCTGTTAATTTTTTCGATGGAAAAACTAGCCATGGTTAGTTTAGCAAGAATTTCATAAATAACAACAATATTACCCATCTCCCAAATACCCAAAACCAACCCTAATCTAACTTTTCTTCCCATCTCTATGAACAATTGCTTCTGAGCTGGTAAATTGTTTGTAGTGAATATGAGACTTGTCCACAACTATTCTCATTGAGAAATACAAAGATTATTTGTATCTTGTGTATCTGAATGTTTTGTTGTGGCAGGAACCTCTACAACACTTCCCAACAGGGGTGCCAAGAGGAAATTGCAAATGCCACAAATTTACAAGATAACAAGTCATGAAATTCTTTTCTTTTCTGTCTTCCATATGGTTCTCTTTAATGAGACATCAGTTTATAGATATTCATTCAAGCAACACATGACTTTAACATGTCAATGCTAGCTACAAGATTAAAAAATAATAATTTCAGCTCTTTCTCCCATCATGGGCATATGCTAAATCAGGATATCTACACGTGTTGTGCATATGAAAATGCACACTACGATAGTGCATTATAAAAGGAAATAGTCAAGTAAAAGGTAATTAATACCATGAAATTCATGATGGAATATGAGACAAGTGCCTAGAAATGCACACACGAGAAAGAGAAACTCACCATTCTACGGTCAATCATACAGCAGCCATCAGAACAGAGCAGGGTAGGAAATGTATCAAAACCTTCAGAGAGACACAGAGTCAGAATAAGGCGCATACCCCTTTGGCATTGAGGCATTTCTGCCAAGGAAGTGTCACCTGTGGATTTTGTATATGCACGGAGCAATATAATCCACCAAAATCCAGAATCAACTGGAGCAACTCTTCCGATTGCACTCTCCCCAAAGTCAGCAATTAAGGTTTCATAGTTCCGAACGGGATCATAGAGTACTTTAAAACTTGCTGGCATCGCTCCTTCTCCCAGTTTGAAACGGTCAATCCTTTTCTCCCATGATTGAAGGCGAAGAGTTTTCAAAAGGAAATTCTTAACTATTTCTGGTTCTCCATTCATCAAAAATGCCAAGGCACTAGGGACAAAGTCTCTCACAAACACCTACCCAAATGAAAGATTGGTCAGACCACCAACACAGTTCATAAAATGCCACATGGACTGCAGCCTGTTAGGGAAAAGGCGAGTGCAAAATCATTTCAATCCCAAAAGACAAATGTGAAGAGAGAAATAACTGCAACCAGATTTTTAAAATAAATAAATAAATAAATAAAACCAGTTTAGCATTGTAGTAGGGAAGAATTCTATTTCATGGCTATTCTACACAACAAGATGTAACAATGTAACATAATTTTTTTCTCATGAAAGCTACGATGGCATGTGTGCTTCCTGGAGTTCCTTGAAGAGCTCAGGTAGATGCCTCTATTTCTCGTGTTGCATCTATGTAGGGTGGTAAGGACCATTAGTGTAGTGGGTCACCACGCAGCTGGGCCATTTCTTAAAAAGCAAAGAGATGGTGTGTGGTGGACATCCTTTCAGTAGCATGGAAAGGGACAAATGTGCAATCATCAACAATCCACGTGCAACACTTGTTGTTCAGACTTGCCCAATCGCTAGGATTGTTAGCATATAGCACATGCATGTGGCAGTCCGCTACATTAGTGATCCCAATCATCATACATGTTGTACAGGTGGGGACAGCGCTTCATGGAACTTCTATTGAGAATGCGTCATAAATTCGTAATAGCATTTCTCTTTTCTTGTGTAGGGTAGAGGAAGTATACCTGATTATAGTTTAGTGGTTCTTCAGAATGATCCAACGCGGCAATTGTCCCGACTGGTTGACCACGAAGGTACACCAATGAATGTCTCAATGCTTCCCATGCTTCCGCAACCATGGGATGGGGGTCAAAACAAGTCTGTGACTTTGGTGTACTTGCAACAGATCTTCTCCCAGGAGAAAACATATTCTCAAGGTGGTCCACAATACGAAAATGTTCGGTATTTCTGGAAGAAAGTTGAGGTGATAAACCAATAGATAGCTCACTGAGGGACCTTTCATCAAAGGATCTTTGCCGTTCTATAGTCAATTTTCTGGTCAGTGGCTTCGAGAAGTCACATTCTTCAATCTCATCCACAATGCTGAGTGGATTAAGATTTCTCAAAGACGAACCCTGAGATATGTCCGTAGCAACTGTAGACATTCTGATTATTTTCTTGGAATGATCTGATAAACGTCTCAAAGGTTGAAAAATCTGTATTGGAGACAACATATTAAAAAATGATAGAAAATTCACTAGAGTACAGAAACCTATCATGTGTTTAAAAAATATGAACACGAAAGGCAAAATGCCAAAGGAATATGCATAAGGGTGCAACAATAGCTGCATATCCTAATCCCTCACTATCCAAGCATGGTCCAAAACCCTAAAACCACAACTTATATGATGTCCATACAGGCTTGATAGACTTGGAGACAAGGTAGAGTCTTCGTATGACAATTTTAAAAAGGCCATGTGATGCAGGACAATTAAGCATTTGCTCTAAAATCTCAAACTATAGAGCTGAATCAATCCCTTTATCTCATAGCCCAGGCCCCACATCTCATGGGTTAGGTTCTCGGTAGAATGCCCCTCGTGGGCCCCACATCACATGGGTTCCGCCTCACACGGATGGAGCCCGCCTCACACGAGCCACCCACCCCGAGTGTGCTCCTGCATCCCACAGGCCACCCCACTCGAGCCCGGTGTGAAAATGCCCCTGCATTAATCACCCCCGATGAGGAGTTTCGAACACGAGACCTCTCGCTTGAATACCACTTTGATGCGAGACAATTAATCACTTGCTCTAAAAGCTCGAACTGATAGAGCATGGTGAATCAATCTCTTTATCTCATAGCCCAAGCCCTACATCTCATGGGTTAGGGTGTTCTTGGCCGAACCTCCCCCCCCCCCCCCCCCCCCCCCCCAAACACACACACACACACACACACACACCACATGGGTTCCGCCTCACGTGAATGGGGCCCACCTCACACGAGCCACCCGCCTCTCCCGAGCTGCCCACCCTGAGTGTGCCCCTGCATCCCATAGGCCACCCCACTAGAGCCCGGTGTGAAAATGCCCTTGCATTTCCGTGTTTGGTTGCACCCCAAATATCATGAAAGTTCATGACATTGTGAACATCATGAATGATATTCGATGCAACCAAATGCAGCCTAACACTTTGAAACAATAACATATTATAATTCAAGAAAATATAAATGTAACAAAACTTGAAAAGAGTTACACACAATTAAACCAATAACTATATTAGACCCAAAATTGGCCATTAATAGATTAAGAAAATAAAAAAAGGATGCACCTATCTTGAAAAAAAAGAAGTCCAAAGTAACAATTCTTTTCCATTTAAATTGTTGGAAATTATCGGGATTACAGCCAATTACATGAGGTCAGTTGAACTGAAATTCCAGCGAGCCGACTCAACCAAACTTTGAGTCAATTTGACAAGTCTCCAAAGGACCAAAACTATGATCCTTATATTTTTGAAACTCTTTGTCTAAGCAAGTAAAAGCTCTTCGGTAGACTATGATAGCCAGAAACTTATACATGCTTTAGTACTGTTTTTAACACAATGTAGAACTAACATTAGCATTCGCTCTGAGAAAAAATATGAAGCAACGTCATCTGCAGATCTGAGAAAAAATATTCATCCCCAGCCATCGCGAGACGAATCTCCATGGATCTTCAGAGGGAGCTAAGTATTTCAGAAAAGGAATTAGAATAACAAGCAAAGAGGAGAAAGGGAAAGGAATAGTCGAGGTGGCAAACAATCCGCAAGGCATCTTCGACAAGGAGGTTTGGACGGTAGTGGAAAAAAAAAAAAAAAAAAAAAAAAAAATCAAGAAAAGGTCTTTTGGTTATCTCGTTGGAATCCTTCCAACATTATTTGTAGAAAACTTCCCTCTGGAATGGGGAGAAGCCCATCTAGCCCGAGTATTTGGTCGTTGTGGTTTGGTGAAGGAGATTGTTATTCTAAGGGACAAGAAATTGAAACATGCAAGGGGCTTCACTTTCGTCCGAATGCAATCGGAGGAAGAGTTATGGAGAGCGGTTGACGAAGTTCATGGAAAAAGCATTTCAAGGTCTTCATATAGTGGTCCAAAGGGCACACTTCGAGATGGAAAGGGCACCTAACGCCAACCATAAGAATTGAGAAGGGCCTAGAGCAAAAGAAACATCAACAAAGGGGGGAGGTCATCTGGAGATTGCAAAACCGGCATTTTGGGGATAACCAAAGGAAGATGAGGAGAAAATTAGGGAGAGAAAACCTATTGAAAGAGGGTAGTTGAAAAAGATTTGTGTCCCTAAACCTTATGCGGAGATGGTTAAAAGTCAAAAGAAGACAACACAAGATAAAACGACAACAAAGCCTTGACCGGAGAAGATGATTTGTAAAGAATCAAAGGTTTCTTTTAATTTCTTTTAGTTTTCTCTTTGCAAATCAACTGCTTGACGAAAAGAAGGAAAGAAAAAGACAAGGAAGACGAAAGCTACAGTGAGGAAGACGGGGGGACCAACTAGGTTTCTCCCTCTTAATCAAGACCAGAGAAGGCACCTCCCCGTCGAACATCATCAACTGGTTTGAAGCTTGTTGCAAGCTCAAGGAAGACGACCTCATCATCAAACCCTTAGGAGAGGAGCTATGGGTCTTGGTTAGGCCAAAAGCTAACATTGATCAAATCATAGTAGCAGGATCTTTATTCAATGACGGTCTAGTCCTAGAAATCTACAGATGGGCGAAGAAGTCGTTCTTCGGAGAGGTGGAATTATGGTTTCTCTTATGGGGGATCCCGCTGGAACTTTGGTTCAAAGAGGTCTTCACAACGATAGGCTCATGTATAGGAGAGGTCGTAGCAATCGATCCAGCCACGGTGGAAGGAGAAGAGATCAGCGCGGCCAAAATCTACATTAGGAAGAGAACAATCTGGCTTTATCTGAAATCAATCAATATGTGGGTTGGTGATGAAAAGATCATTGTAGGGGTGATTCAAGAATCTAATCAAGGAATTCCATGTAGATGGGGAGAAGAATGGAGCAGGTGAGACACGATGGGTATAGTCTAGAGAGGGGTGTTCATGGCAGAGGGGAAGATGATAGAGCACCAATCTCCATTCCTCACTGACTACAGAATGTGGTATCACCGTGTTGGAAGAGGGAGAAATGTGGTAGCAGATGTTAGAATCTGCAAGGAGAAGGACGATCGTGGGGCTTTCTCTTTCTTGCAATCCAAAGGGGAGGGACATGTCTCAAGGAGATCCGTCCAATCGTAGGAAGAAGCAGGCTATCTGTCATCCAACCTTCGTTTGGAGTGAGGATCAGGAGGAGCCTACAGTCCAGACACAGGCTTGGATACTAGATGGAATCATAGATGTGGGTATTGTTTGGTCTGAAGCGAGGTTTGGCCCGAGCCTCTTGCTTCAAACATACCCACATCATCTTTCTTTATAGGAAAGATCGATAAGTGTCTTCCTTATAAATGAAATATCTTCTTCAGCTACCTTGACTCCTACGCCATCCTCTTTTCATCCAGTGCTTGGGGGAAAATTCTTACACGTGTCTCATTCTTCCGTACGTGCATCTCCTAAATAGGACGCGATGGCAATCATGTTAGCTTATCGACATGTGTGAATTGAAGCCTTAAACCTAATTTTGTTTGGCTCTCACATGTTTGAGTTGGATCCTTCTCTATTATATAAAGGAAAAGAACACTAACCTCTTATAGCCTCAGCTAGCCGAATGCCTAGTGCCCCCTCTTCTCCTAGATGGCCAATTTCAGGAGCTTTTTCTCAAGAAACAACTCCAAACCAAGATTAGAGTTAGGAGATAGCTCTGCGGAACCATATCTCATCATGAAATCCTGCGAGAAATTCTTTTTAGTAGAAGAGTCCTTCCCTCATTCAGACGAAGTTGCCATCTCTGATTTCTTTAACAATGCTCTTGATGTCACTGCCTTGCAAGCAGTGAAGGAAATTCCAAGTGTAGTTAGTGAACCAACTCATTTGGAGAATCTAACATTGCATCATAGTTCAAGTCCAATGTCTGAAGTGGAACAAGAGTGCTATAGGGACATGTCGGAATGAGTGGGGAAATTTGTGGGAATGTCATTTGGAGTAGAAGACGACAATTTTCAGGCTTTACTTGAATTTGTTAAGGAAAGATGTATGCAAAAGTCCCGGGAGGCTAGGATGCAAAAGGCCAAACATAAATTCCCAAGGGGCTGTAGAGAGCTACTAAGCCTGGAATGCTCCATGAACTATGACGCAAGCAGTAGCTACAGTGAGGGTAAGAAGGGAAGGGGAACACGACATGAAGCCCAATGAAGATTCTAATGTGGAATACAAGGGGCTTGGGCTCCCAAGACAAGAGGGCAAGAAATACAAGATTCAAATTCTTTCGCTTTAGGAGACAAATTTGGAGGTTTTCAATGACAGTGTACTATAGTCGATATGGGGAATAAAAATAAAGGTTGGGCAACACTAAACAAAAGATTCGGCAGGAGGTGTGGGGGTTGCATGGAACAAAGCTTTTTGGAGTGTCGAGGACAGTTGGATCCTTTTCAATATCAGTGGTCTTCAAGGAGGTTTCTTCTTAATTTAAATGGCTATTCTATGCAATCCACAGTCCCTGCATCCTGACCAAGGCATCTACTATGGGCAAAATTAAATCAAGCCAAGGCATTATTCAATCTTCCATGGTGCGCAGGAGGGGACTTCAATGTCATCAGATTCTTACACGAAAAATCTAACGGGGGGAGAATCATTAGAAGTATAAAAAAAACTTCGCAAAATGGATGGACCGGAATAAAATGGTAGACATTCTGATGGGGGGAGCCAAGTACACATGGTCCGACGGAAGGAAGAATCAAGTAATGGCAAGACTAGATAGACTTGTAACATCGAGCGATTGGATCGACAAATATCCTCTTGTCAAATTGATTGGTCTTAGTCGCACTACATCTAACCATAGGCCCATTCTTTTGGAAGTTGAAGAAGACAGTTGGGGACCTAAAGCTTGGTGGCAATCTATTAGATAACTTGGAAGAGGATAACTTCGCGGATCTAGTAAAGACTTGGTGGCAATCTTGTACCATGTTAGGCTCAGCTAATTATTGACTGGCTCAAGAGCTTAAATTTCTTAAGGCAAAAATATCCAGCTAGAAAAGGCGATTTTCTTTAGAAGTATACAAAACTTCGTAAAATGGATGGACCAAAATAATATGGCAGACATTCCGAGTTGGGGCCACCCATTGAGGCACCATGGGGAAATTTAATCTTATGTTTCCCAACCATTTGAGAAACAGACTTCCATACAAACTGTTAGCCTTTGTTGTTATAACATCCCAATAATTGAACAATTGGCATCATATACCGGGCGAGGCACTCTGCATGTGCCCATCCATCATGGGCCTAGCTCTTGAATGGTTCCAATCACCCATACATGTGTGGCAATCATAGGAAGATGACTTATTTTTTGCCCCACATAAGTCATCTTTGAGTATTTTACCCACATAATCTTTGAGTATTTTACCCACATAATCAACATAACAACCTCTTTGAATAGTGGGAAAAGAAAAAAAGAAAAAAAGGATGATTTTTCCCATGATGGGACGTCTCATCATGTTTGGATGTATGGTAAAGGAAACATTGAATTTCAAAATGTGATCATCACCCAAACACTATAATCAAATTCTCGCGCACGAAATATGAAATGACTAGGGCTGCTCACGAGTCGAGCTAGCTCGAAAAACTCGCTCGACTCGACTTGAGTCAGCTCAGATTGACTCGGCTTGAATGGCCGATTCGGGCCGAGTCAAGCTAATTATTTGAAGCTCGAGTTGAGTTCGAGCCGAGTTCGACCAGGGGGCATTTCAACTCGACTCGACTTGAAGCTCGAACTCGAGCTCGACTCAGCTCGATTAATAAATATATTAAATATTATATATATATATATTATTAATATAAGTTTTAAGTTTTAAATTCAAAAAAGAAGAAGAAGAAGAAAACAAAACCTAGAGTCTCTACCCGACCGCATGCACCCCCTTTCCCTTTCCCTTTCCCTTTCTTCTCGTTCTCTACCCGTTACCAGCCGTACGCCCACCCCGACCACCACCACCAGTTTTCATTTTAGCTCCACAATAGTATGATTTCAATCTCTTGAGGTCTACTTCTTGGGCGAAAAATTCAAGAAATCCGAGATGGGTTCTTGTCAGATTTGTTAGAGCTTTAAGGAAATCCAATGATCTGATTGGCTAGAGCTCTTTACTTGGATTTTTGATATGTGTTCTGCTCTGTTTTTTTTTTAGTACTTGGATTTCTGCTAGTGAAAGAAGATCAAGAACAGATCAGTTCTTATAGGTTTCCTCATCTGATTCGAAGCTTTGTTTGGTTTTTTCATAGGGTTTGTTTTCATTCTCCTAAGATTTTTGAATTTTTCATCAACAGAGGAGGATCAAGAACAGAATCCATTACTCTCTCACCCAATAAGTTCGAGCTTGACTCGAACTCGACCCGACAGCTTTGGCAAAGAAGCCAAGCTTCAATGTTGAGCTCGAGGGAGAGCTCGAGCTCGAGCTCGAACTCGAGTACAGCATGGACAAGCCGAGTGAGCTTGGCCCACCTCGACTCGACTCGACTCGATGCCCACCTCTAGAAGTGACTTTTATAAGAGCTTTATTTGGACTTCCACTTGTTACACAAACAAGACCCTCAAAATAGAATCCATGTGAATCCATGCTCATGAGAAATCTTGGGAAATAATCATTGAATAATTATTATAGTTTCTTTTCTTTCCCTTTCTTTTCCTCCCACTTTCTACCTAAAGGTGTACATGAACCAAGCTAGCTCAGTTAGCTCACTCAACTCAACTCGAAAAAGCTCGATTCAACTCTGCTCGAAGTTGAGTTCAAGCCGAGTCGAGTTGATTTTTTGAGCTCGAAAATGAGTTCGAGCCAAGTTCGAGTTGGCCCCAGCTCGACTCGACTCAGATCGAACCCAACTCAAATCAAACTCGGATCAAACCAATTAGGTGACTCGGTTAGTTTGATATTGATGTTGCTCACCAAGTGTTTGATGAAATGACTCAATGAAGTGTGGCTGGTGGCAAGGAAGGTATGTATATGAAATAAATATCCTTTTTTTCTTGATTTTTATGTTGCTTAGAAGGTGTTTGATAAAATACCTGTAAAACAACTGCTATTGTATGTAAAACAGTGAGATTTTGAAGGATTTTTTAAAGGTGCAGTCTATGTGTTTGTGAAAATGCTGCACAGGCGAACTTGCCTTGAATTGGCCCGAGCTGCTGACCGAACCAAGCCGAGCTGGCCAGTCAGGCTTGAAGACCGAGCCAAGCCGAGTTCGAGCTGGGGCCAACTAGTGTTCAAGCCTCAGCTCGACTCGGTTCGACTCCATGTACAACCCTATCTATACCACATGCATGGTATATGCGTATGAAGATATAAATCATTCATTCACCACAAGAAAAACCGTTAATGTGTAATGGTGATCAAACATCCTAATCTAGCCAGTGTTTTTTGCACAAAATTCTTGACATTGCTAGGAATGTCAGATCTTTCGTTTAGGTCCATTTTATGGAGCCTTATGATGAGAGAACGATTTGGATCATACACATAAGCAGAATTCGACATCCAAACACCCAAGAAAACAAAGCGGATTTTAGTAAAACCCATGAAAAAAAAAAAATTTGCCCAGTGAGAGTTGATATCCACACCCATCCTGACTGATTTGCATACATGCAATTCCCATTTATAACATTTCAATTCCCAAACAAAAAAAAAAAGGAATTGGGTGTGTGAAAAATCAACGGAGGTGGTTGAAAATGTCAGCTTCCGTACTGAAAATAAAGAACATAGCAGGTAGTGAACAGAAACGAAGATGGAATCTGAGTTGTGGTAAAGGAACACTCACCTCCGAAGTGGGTGTGCGCAGGTTAGTTAACCTACATCCTCTTTGAGCGCAGCAACAACAGCAATAGCAGCAGATATAGCAGCTGCAAGAATCATGAGACTGATGGGCAGAGGCGATTGCCTTTTTGCTTTCTTTTTATTTTTATTTTTTTATTTTTTCCTAGCTACTGATTATCAGTATTCGTGGGGCACCAGTGCGTGAACCGGGTAATGCCGGTTTGGACGTTGGGTGACCGGCTGTAGACGGTGAATGCCCTTTATTGGGGTGGTTGGTGACCGGCAGCAGATTAGGTGTTACCCGCGTATTACCCTTACAGTGGGGTTCACCTTAATGATGTATTGTATATCCACGCCGTCCATCCGTTTATCCAGCCCAGTTTAGTACGTGTTCCAAAAAAATTAAGTTGATCAAAATCTCAAGTGGACCACACCAAAGTAAACAGTGGTGACAGAACTCCCATCATTAAAAACTTTCGAGGCCTTCAGTGACTGTAAAGCCCACCCTAATTTTTATTTTCCATCCAACCCGTTGATAATATCAAACAGATCTGAATTACGGGAAAATATAAAGACCATCTTGATCCAAAACTTTTGTCGCGCAAGTAAATGCTTTTAATGGTTATTTACCACTGTTTTCAGTGGTGTGGTCTGAGATTTTGATTTGCTTAATTTTTGAGATGACTTAATAAACAAATATGGGAAAAAGGATGGATGGTGTGGATATAAGAAAAAATCAATCTAGACCCCTTACAGTAAGGATAAACTGCGTTACGGGAGATCCCAGTAACACCTCATAAGCTCCCCCACCCTGACATGATGGGACGTGGATCCCTGTCGGTACGGGAGCGGGATGGGTCACGTGGGTCAGGTGTGATAATACCAAGTTCAGTTTGCGACCACGTGCACCATTTAGCAGTCCTGTTTCCCTCGATGCGGTCGATGCGGTTTGGCGGGAAGCGTATTGACTGGTGTACAGGTGTACCAGTAGTACTACCGAGGTAAACACGATCCGAACCGAGTTGATCTTAATCCAGCTGGGCTTGGCTAGGTTTTCCAATCTAATTAGCGCGCTTGGCTAAAATTGGCCAACAATTCGAGTTATTTGGAGCTGAGTGTGAACTAAGCTTGAACTCAATTTTTTAAGCTGAGTTTGTGTTCTAACTAAAGAGCTGATTTCGAGTTTAAATTTTAAGGTTTTTGATATATATAATATAATATATTTAAATATAAAAGTATTTATATTAAGTGAAACCGATTCAAGTCGAATCAATTCTAACCGAGGTAGGTTTTGAGTTGAGCCAAGTAAACCTTGGTCTAGATCAAACCTAGCTTGAAATATTTTTAAGGCAAAAATAATTAGCTCAACTTGCATCAAACCCAAATTTGAGTAAAGTTAAGTCGAGCTTTTTGGAATCGAGTAAAGCAAGTTAACCGAGCTAACTCGGTTTTTGTATAGCTCTATATACCACACACCACCAACCTCATTGTTGTGTCGATGTCACCAAGTTCTATGAGCCCCAATATGAGGTATGTGTTATATTAAAACTAATAATCCATTTGGTGAGCTTGTTGTAATGCTTGAGCCCAAAAATAAGATATATCCAAAGATCAAGTGAACCACATTGTAGAAATTAGTGAAAATTAAACGTATACCATTGAAACCTTTTTAGGGTCATAGAAGTTTTGGGTCAATGTAATATTTGTTTTTCCTCCTCATCCAGGTTTATGTAAACTTATGAACAAATTGAATGTAAAATAAATATTATGGTGAGCCCTACAAATGTTTTAACGGTGGGAATCACTGTTCTCGTTGCTATTTGTGGTGTGGTCCACTTAAGTCTTAGATATGAATCATTTTTTGGCTAATGCTCTAAAATGATCTTGCCAAATGAATGGACGATGTGGATATAATAAATACATCATTGTGGGTCCCGTAACTTTCATCTCTTCCACGGCCATATAATGCAAGGCTCAAGACCACATGTGATTGTCCATGCATGCTACATACACGCTAGCGACGTTGGTGGTGTGTGGTTCACTAGTTAATCCACTTCCGGATTAGCTAGTGATGTTGCCACTACCGACGAATAGTGGTCAATGCTCCGTGGGCACCACCAAAATATATGTATTTTATCCATGTCATTCATCTATTTTTATAAATCATTTTAGGAGTTGATGCAAAAAATGAGGTAGATCTAAATCAAGGTGGACCATATCACGGGAAAATGGTAGTAATTAAATGCCCACTATTAAAAACCTCTTACCGCCCACTGTAATATTTATTTGACATCCAATCCATTAGTTAGTAGGGCTGAAAGTCGGGCGGGTTGGTGCTCAACCCTAGCCCAACCTAAGGTTCCCATCAACCCAACCCAATCTCGAGTTAGGAATTCTCAACCCAAGCCCAACCTAGGCAGGCTCGATCGGGTTGGTCGGGCTGATACATACTAATATTTTCGTTATTATATTAGTCTATTATATTTTCAATGCGCATCTTTTTTTTTGTACCTATAATTTTATTAATTATATATATAGTTATTTATCATAAAGGGTTTCACTTTTTTAAACAAACAAGTTAAAATATAAAACAACACCTTTAAAAGTCATATTGTGTAGCACGCAATCTATTGAGAGAGAGAAATTTAGCGTATCTTGTTAGCTTGAGTAATAAAAAATGACGTGGACCAATGTAACCTGATGTAGAGCGGGTCGCGGACAATTTCATGGCCAAGATGGATCAGAAAAGGCACGGTCGACAACATAAGTGATCCGGACCATCAGACCTTAGATCGGGCGTATCTCACAATCCGGAATGAGTTATCCGACGCAGAATATATGATTTTGGGGTAGAACGAGCTACTTTAGCCAACCAACCCAGCTACACCGGGTTAAGCAACCCAGATTTGCGAGAAACCCCCTGATCGACAGTCGTTTCCCGTTTTAATTTCGTTTTTACTATTTATAGTAAGTTTTAGTTTGCTTATAGCTCTTCATCCGTTGGGCTTTAGGAGTTGTGTCCAACATGAAAAGTGCTTAGAATAATTAGGAGAACGGTTTGGTGAAGCCAAATAGGACACTTACTATTTTTGGCCGAAAATCTTGCGCACTAGTAGACATCGCGACCGTCTATAAATAGTAAGTTTACTATTTATAGTAAGTTGCGAATTTTAGGAGTTTTAGTTGTAGTATGAGTCTGATTTCTTTCATGTTACTTGGTTCCCTTATTTAAAGGGGTGTAAACTCATTTTTATTTTTTCATCAATTAATTTCAAATTTATTAGAGTTTATTCCTATTCTCTTGCTTTCTTTCCTCGTGGATTTGAGAAGTCTCTGTGGGGAGTCCAGAGAAGCTCCGTGGATTCGGAGTAGTTATCCTTGAGGAAGACGGTGTTCGACCTCATCATGTTCATCCCTGTGTCAATTTGGTATCAGAGCGAGGTTTTCCCTCGGGCCGATGGCAAACAACGAAGGTATGAATCAAAATCCTATGGACGGTGATACAGGGATTCGTTATCTTTCGGAAAAAATGGAAGCTTTCCATCGGGAGAGTTAGTTGACCATGCAAGGGTTGCAGGCAACCTTCGACCGTCTTGCGGATGCGCTACTTCCGTCCCGATCCCTAGGCGGTGCTCCACCAGCTATGGTCGCCCCACCACCCGTGGTTGCTGTACGACGTGACCCTGATTATCGTAGAGCGCTACCAGCGGTAAATCGTAGGGCTACACCAGATGATTCTAGTTCCAGTGACGAGGACATTAATGAGGGTTTTGATCGACGACCAATCCATGGAGGCGATCGTCTAGATCGTCCTGAAAGAGACTATGGAGGTAAGGCTGAACTTCCTAGTTTTAACGGTTTATTACATATCGAAGATTTTCTCGATTGGATAGTCGAAGTAGAGAGATATTTCGATTATATGGATGTGCCAGATCATAAAAGGGTGAAATTGGTAGCGTTTAAATTAAAATCTGGTGCTTCTGAATGGTGGGAACAATTACAACTCTCACGAGCCCGCCAAAACAAGGCGTCCATCGCATCATAGCCTCGAATGAGACGTCTTCTTCGATTACGATTTCTCCCTAGTGATTATGATCATATCTTATTCTACCAATACCAGAATTGCTGACAAGGAAATCGAACTGTTACAGATTATACTGAAGAATTCCAACGGTTGGCTACACGAAACGATCTGTCAGAATCTGAGTCACAGAAGGTGGCACGATTTATAGGTAAGTTGCGACCGGCAATTCAGGACCGAGTTTAGATGTACCCAGTCGGGACCGTAGATGAAGCAGTTCAATTGGCATGAAGGGCAGAAACACAACTTGCAAGAGCTCCTGCTCGTCCTTATCCTTCAAATCGACCCCCTATAACGGGTCCCACACAGGATCCAGTGTTGGCTCGAGGAAAAGATTCGGTAGGAGAACGTCCTCAACCTCCTCCACCCGTGAACCGCGATACGGGGAGCGGACCATCCAGACCTCAACGGGCAGCACCCACAACAGCGGGGCCGAGTAGGATTCCGAATCCTTATGCTCGACCAAGGCCGAACAATTGTTACCACTGTGGCCAACCAGGCCACTTATCAAACACTTGTCCTCAACGTCCGGCAGCATACTTAACTATAAACGAAGGGGGCACTGACGATGAGGCCGCAGAAGAAGATCATGGCTTTGATGAATATAAACAAACTACTGAAGAAATAACAGGTGGCGGTGAAGTGACAGGTGAGGATCGTGGTGAATCTCTCGTTGTGAGGCGACTATTATATATCCCGCGAAAGGAATTACATCCACAGCGGCACAATATATTTCTGTAATACCCCGAATTTTGGCCAATCTGGGATTTGACGTCCTTAGGCAGCGGGTCAACTAAAACACCTGAAAAATTGCTCAGAACCCAATTCCATAGCCAAAGAAACCACTTAGGATTAATTCCTTTAGAAACTAAGCATAAGTTAGCTAGCGCAACGTTGGAGTAGCTGAGAAACAGTCCCTGATCACTTTAAATACGTTCTACAAGACCCAAATCGAGTAGAGCCAATGACTCTATAATACTCTATAACCTCGGGTCAAACTCTAAACAGGTTTGTTCTCTGGACCACTTTAAAATTTTGTATTGGATCTAGACCGCGCGTCGAAAGTCCGATACCTCCTATCTTAGACCGTTAGAACCGCCTAACTGGACTTGACACTCATTTCAAAAATCAAGTCAAACCGATAATCACAGGCCATTTCATTGAGCCCGGACCGAAGAGAGTGCGAATAGGGACAGAATTGGAATTTCAAATTCAAATCTGGCACACGACTTGACGCGTCAGTATTGAGCGTTCTGAAAGTCAGAATTCAGCCAGATTACACCCTCAAATCAGAAGAAATTTTTATTTTATATCATGAGACTTTCAGCCCTGATCTACGTGCGGTGACCGCTGAACTGAAACTGGTCCGCCACGTGCGATCTGCGGACCCAGCCGGATTGAAAACTTAATACGTGCTAGATCTGGTACGCGTGAGCTTAAGTCCGATCGCATTCGGCCAGGGGATCACCAGAAAGCATCTTTTGGACCGAAACAGCCCCGAATTGGATATGCACTAAGTAAACTTCGTCCCCGAGCCTATTTCGGGCATTTTTAAGCTTATAAAAGGGGTTGAAACCCTCACTCCTCTCTCCCATCCGAAATTACAAAAAGTCCTAGATTGGGAGAGAGAAAAGGTGAGAGTTTGTGAGAGAGAGTGGGAGTGATTTTCCTACCACCTGCTGCTGCTGCTGCTGCACGTGCTTAGGCGACGCACTCCAATCACTTTCCCGGCGATTCCAACGCACTTTTAGGTAAGAAAAACCCTAACCACTTGCTGATTTGGGAATTTCTTCGATTCAAATAGAATAGTAGCTGATGTACATGTGTATCAGGTTGTCTGATTGCCGTAGACGAAGCGTATACGCTCCGTTCGAATCACTTCACCTATAAAGAAAAAGGTGCGGATTTTAGACGCTTTGATTGACTGTTTCCAAAGCTTTCAATGTCGTTTAATAGTAGATTCTCGACGGCAACGCCATTTGACATGTACAACATGCTGTCCGTTTCCTGTTTCGTAAACCAACGAAGAATATGAGATTTAGGGCATTTTAGTCATTTGTAGGAAGTACTGTTTTCATGCATATTTTGTTGATGTGATTGACATGGCTTCTTGTCGCATTAGGATATTAGGAATGCATGCATAATTAGTTTGGCGAAGAGATTCGCCTAAATGCGCACGTCGGGTCGACATACTATATGTAGACTTAAGTGTGTAGTGTAAGTGTTTGTATAAATGCTTGTATTAGTATGTATTGACTTAAATGGTGTTATGGATTAGTTTGAGATTGATTTCTCAATTAATATGCTGATGTGAATGATTTCCTACATGTTAGCCATATGTACGATTTTATTATATGTATGAAATGCATGTGCTTGATGATTCATTTAAGTGGTATGTTATAACATGTGCTTGATGATTTCCTTATGACTTAGTTTGAGATTGAATTCTCAATTAATACGCTGATGGTGATGATTTCCTATATGTTGGCGATATGCATAATTTCATTATATGTATGAAAGGCATGTGTTAGATGATTTACTTAAGTTGTACGTTATAACATGTGTTTACATGCTCATATGGTTGTATTTCATTTTCAATACTCTCACATGACTTGCTGATGTGATTCCACATGTTTGGGACTATACTTAGTCCAGGCAGTCGGTAACCGAGCGAATTCGTAGTTAGCTTATCTTTGCCACGAAGGACGTGTCGATGAACGCGAGTCATGTTTGGAGTTGGCGGCAGTGGTTAGGCCACGTGAAGTGTTTTACGCACTTTATGTCGTTTGACTTGCGAGGCGCTCGTGCTAGTCGAGCCCGTCAAGTAACCCGACTGGCCATTATATGTTCACCCTGCATGAGTCATAACTGCTTGAACCTAGGGTACTGAACTTACCATTGTAAACCCTGATAACTATGGTACCTTGATCCACGAAGACTCATGAGCCGGGCATGGTGGTATGGGACACCGTGGTCGAGCTGTCGGCCTACGCTGGGGCCACAAACCTCCCCGTAGTGACCAGTGAGCACCTGTCTCGTGAGCAGATTATGGTGGTATGGGACACTATATTCTTGCTGTCGACCTACATTGATAAGGTGATGGGGGAGCGGTGCAACGAGTGCGAGCAATAGTCCTGGCTGCCCTTTGTAGTGACCGCGAGCGTATTCTGAGTCTACGGGAGGCGACGACCCTTCCGTAGCAGTAGAGTACAGTAGGCCTGTATTGATAAGGTGATGGGAGAGCGGTGCAACGAGTGCGTGCAACAGCCCTGACAGCTCTTGTAGGGACCTACAAAATATACATCGTATGAGATTTCTAGGAGTGACGACCCTAGACAGGATCTGTGTTGGGATTGATATAAGGGAGGTACTTAGTTTCCCAATCCTACTGTTTGAATGGACTAATAACAACTTGGAAATCATATCACCATAACATTGCATGTGCCTGAAAGATGTGGAGCACTCTAGGGAGTGTGGCATGCCGCGGTCGTAAGATGTTGCCGTATGAGGGAGATCGTCGGTGAGGGCATACATCACGTCATGTCATATTGCATTAACAACAGTATTAGAATTGTTTGATTTACTGCTTTACTATTATCGCATGATTGATTTGATAACATGCTAATCTTTGCTCTCTTATCCCACTGAGTTGATCACTCACTCTCACGTTACGGGATGGTGTTTCCGGACACCCACCAGTCCCTTTTTGTGATTGCAGATGATGGCGCTGCTTAAGAAGCGGAGCTGGACCTAATAATGAGGAGGAGGATTCCTCCTTCATGTGTGTTCTGATTGACGGGATTATAGGGAGGTTGATTAGATACCTTGACACTTGTCATTTTATATTTTTAGCGCCCTCATGTATATTCATTTTGTTTACTTTTGAATTATACATGTATGTGTATAACCTGGTAATATATTCACACTCTGGAGACATACAACAGTTTATATATGTTATACATACTATCACTATCTTCCGCTTGCAAATTTAACTGTCTCTGGAGTATGATATGCTGTTCTAGCTTAATCTCACTCATGTTTAATACATTATCACAGACAACATTCAATCATACATATCTATGTTGCATAAATAACATTTTGGAACTCGGGAGTTGGGTTTTTGCTCGACCCCCCGATTTTTGGGATGTTACAATTTCGTACTCGATGCACTGTCAACGGAAAGGTCTGTGATGTGATCATAGACAGTGGTAGCAGTGAGAACATTGTCTCAAGAGTGATGGTGGATAAGTTGCAGCTACCAACGACGAGACATCCTTCCCCGTACTCAATTGGCTGGATAAAAAAAGTGAACGAGACCAAGGTAACTGAACAATGCACTATCTCATTTTCAATTGATAAACATTATAAGGATCAGATACTTTGTGACGTGGTTGACATGGAAGCCTGTCATATGCTACTCGGTCGACCCTGGCAGTCGGACCGTGATGCGACCCATCGGGGATGAGACAATGTCTACATATTCGTCAAGGATAGTCGAAAAATAATCCTTGCCCCTATGGCACCAGAGAACCACCCTGAAGCCTCTAAAGTGGAGGGGAGTTCTCTCTTGACCATTCGGGATTTTATGGAGGTGTATAAGGAAATCGGTGAGGTATACGCCGTAGTGGTGAAAGGCGAGGAAGAGGAACCCTCAAACATCCCTCCAAGCCTAAAACTGTTATTAAACGAATTCAAGGAGGTCTGGCCTGAAGATTTACCTGATGGATTGCTCCCCATGAGGGACATCCAACATCACATAGACTTCGTCCCTAGGGCTAGCCTGCCCAATCGCCCTCATTATCGGATGAGTCCGAAAGAGTGTGAAATACTTCAGGGGCAAGTGGAGGAATTGATCCGTAAGGGTCTATTAAGAGAGAGCATGAGCCCATGTGCTGTACTAGCATTATTAACGCCAAAAAAAGATGGAAGCTGGCGCATGTGTGTCGACAGCCGAGCAATCAACAAAATTACCATCAAATATCGGTTTCCAATACCACGATTGGACGACATGCTTGATATGTCGAGAGGGGACAAGGTGTTCTCTAAACTAGATCTAAAGAGCGGGTATCATCAAATTCGTATCCGACCCGGTGATGAGTGAAAAATGGCATTCAAGACAAAAGAAGGATTGTATGAGTGGCTGGTCATGCCCTTCGGCCTATCGAACGCACCAGGTACTTTTATGCATTTGATGAATCAAGTTCTAAAACCGTTCACTGGTCGATTTGTGGTAGTATATTTTGATGACATATTAATATATAGTCAGGAGGAGGTGGAGCACAAGGAACATCTCAGGCAGGTGCTGCAGGTCCTACAAGATAACAAGTTGTACCTCAACTTGAAAAAGTGTAGCTTTTTAACTGACATCCTGTTGTTTCTAGGATTTATTGTAGCATCCACAGGCATTCGAGTAGACGATGAAAAGGTGCGAGCTATTAGGGAATGGCCGATCCCGACAAACATTCATGAGGTGAGAAGTTTTCACGGATTGGCGACTTTCTATCGTCGATTTGTGCGAGATTTTAGCACCATAGTCGCGCCTATAACAGATTGCATGAAGAAGGGACCGTTTCAATGGACCGATAAAGTTGACAAGAGCTTTAACGAGATCAAGCATCGTTTGTTTACAACACCGGTCTTGGTGCTTCCTAATTTCGATAAATTATTTGAGGTCGAGTGTGACGCTTCATACGTTGGAATTGGGGGAGTATTATCACAGGAAGGCAGGCCGGTAGCCTTCTACAGTGAGAAGCTCAGCGAAGCACGAAAGAAGTGGTCGACTTATGAGCTTGAGTTGTACGCAATTGTTCAGGCGCTACGACATTGGCGGCATTATCTGATTCAAAGAGAGTTTATTCTGTACACTGACCATCAATCATTAAAGTTTATTAATAGTCAGGCTAACGTGAATCGTGTGCATGCTAGATGGGTTACGTTTTACAGGAATTTACGTTCGTTCTGAAGCACAAGTCAGGACAACAGAATAAGGTGGCTGATGCACTTAGCCGTCGAGCATCACTACTTGTTACGATGAGCAACGAGGTGGTCGGCTTCGACTGTCTCAAGGAGCTGTATGCCGAGGATGAGGATTTCAAGGATTATTGGATAAAGTGGCAAGAATGTCACCCCAGTGGCCTTCATATACAGGACGGTTTTCTCTTCAAAGGGAATCGATTGTGCATCCCCCAAAGTTCTCTAAGGGAACAGATTATTCAGGAGCTACATGAAGGTGGCCTCGGTGGACACCTTGGGCGAGACAAGACGCGAGCTCTTGTAGAAGAACGGTATTACTGGCCGCAATTAATACGTGATGTGGGAAGAACCGTACAACGTTGTCATATTTGTCAAACTTCCAAGGGGCAATCTCAGAATACGGGACTCTACACCCCGTTACCTGTGCCTAATGGTCCTTGGGAGGATTTATCAATGGACTTCGTGCTTGGTCTTCCACAAACACAATGCGGCATGGATTCGATGTTCGTGGTGCTCGATCATTTCTCCAAGATGGCACACTTTATACCATGCAAAAAAACCCTCGACGCAACACACGTGGCGAATCTCTTCTTCAGAGAGGTCGTACGGCTACACGGGGTCCCTAAGACCATTACTTCTGATCGTGACACGAAGTTCATTAGCCACTTTTGGCAGACTTTGTGGACTGATTCGATACACGACTTCAATTTAGCAGTGCTTACCACCCACAGATTGATGGGCAGACCGAAGTTGTGAATCGCACATTGGGAAACCTCCTTCGCAGTATTGCAGGAGAAAAGCCAAAGTAGTGGGACTTGGCCTTGTCTCAAGCAGAGTTTGCGTTCAACAACATGGTAAACCGCTCGACAGGAAAATCCCCTTTTCAGATTATATACGGACGAGTGCCTCGCCACACACTTGACTTGGTCCCTTTGCCCAAGCACCCAGGCACGAGCGCGACAGCAGAACATATTGCAGATAAGATCATGGGCATCCATGCAGAAGTGCGGGCCAAGCTACATGCCTCGAACGAGAAGTACAAGGAACAAACGGACAAGCACCGGCGACTAAAAGTGTTCGAGGTGGGCGACCGCGTTATGGTCCATCTGCGTAAAGAGAGATTTTCGACCGGGACATACAACAAGTTGAAAAATAAGAAGATTGGACCGGTACCGATCATCCGAAAGATCAATGACAACGCTTATGTTGTTGATCTTCCAGATGACCTGGCGATCTCACAGACTTTCAACGTCGCGGACCTGACCAAGTATCATGAACCAGCGCAGGAGGAGAACTCGAGGATGAGTTCTTTTCAAGTGGAGGGGACTGATGTAGAGTGGGTCGCGGACAATTTCATGGCTAAGATGGATCAGAAAAGGCACGGTTGACAACATAAGTGATCCGGACCATCAGACCTTAGATCGGGCGTACCTCACAATCCGGAATGAGTTATCCGACGCAGAATATATGATTTTGGGGTAGAACGAGCTACTTTAGCCAACCAACCCAGCTACACCGGGTTACGCAGCCCATATTTGTGAGAAACCCCCTGATCGACGGTCGTTTCCCCGTTTTAATTTCATTTTTACTATTTATAGTAAGTTTTAATTTGCTTATAGCTCTTCATCCGTTGGGCTTTAGGAGTTGTGTCCAACATGAAAAGTGCTTAGAATAATTAGGAGAACGGTTTGGTGAAGCCAAATAGGACACTTACTATTTTTGGCCGAAAACCTTGCGCACTAGTAGACATCGCGACCGTCTATAAATAGTAAGTTTACTATTTATAGTAAGTTGCGAATTCTAGGAGTTTTAGTTGTAGTATGAGTCTGATTTCTTTCATGTTGCTTGGTTTCCTTATTTAAAGGGATGTAAACTCGTTTTTATTTTTTCATCAATTAATTTCGAATTTATTAGAGTTTATTCCTATTCTCTTGCTTTCTTTCCTCGTGGATTCGAGAAGTCTCTGTGGGGAGTCCAGAGAAGCTCCGTGGATTCGGAGTAGTTATCCTTGAGGAAGACGGTGTTCGACCTCATCACGTTCATCCCTGCGTCATAACCTGATGGCATTGGAATTTCTCGTACCTTCAACATAAAGATCCGCACTCAATTATAATTTATAAGTAACTTATATATCAATCGGGTTCGGGTTGGGTTGGGCAACTTGAGACCTTAATCTGAGCCTGACCCAAGTTTTATTGAGTTGGTGTTTGTAGCCCAAGCCTAAGACCAAACCCAATATATCCTGCCGGAGCCCAACCCAATATCAGGTCGATCGGGTTGAACCCACTTAACTTTCAGCCCTATTGGTTAGGTTACGTAGACTTAGATGAAAGGAAAAAACATAGCTTGACCCAAAACTTTTGTGGCCTAAAATATTTGTAGTGGTAGGTGTTCAATCAACGCTCTATGAACCACTCGAGATTTGGATCTACCTGAATTTTTGGCTCAAACTATAAAATAATATGGAAAAATGGATGAACAACATGGATGAAACACATACATCATAGTAGTGCCTATAGAACACCGACCACTAGTCTTCACTAGCCAATCCTTTTCCCATTTCATTGGACGGGGATCAGGTACTGGTCCAAGCTTCACACACGTAGGGGCTCGACCATGATGTATGGGTTTTATCCACACCGTTAATCTATTTTGCCATATCATTTTAAAGTAACCCCGAGAAAAAGGAAGTAAATGCAGGCAGAAATGAACCGCACCATGGTGATGATGACCTAGATTATTATAACATTTTTCGGCAGGGCTGAGAAGCTTTTAATAGTGGGGCGCATAATTCCCACTGCTTTGTCCACTTGGGCCTTAGATCTGCCGCATTTCCGGGCGTATGCCCTAAAATATAATGGTTAAATGGATGGCGGGCATGGATAAAACTGATAGTGAATGAGTGATTCATTCGTGCACCTGTCGTGGATGGAATAATGAATATTATGTCCATTGCAGTAGCCCCTCGGGGTGCTACCTATGTTTAGCTTGTGCTATTTGAGTGTACCACCCACCACCGACTTTGGTGGTATGTTAACACCACAAGTTTTATGAGGCCCACCATAAGATATGTGTTATATCCAAATTGTCTGCCCATTTGGTGAGAACATTGTAAGTCTTGAGCCCCAAAATAAGACAGATCCAAAGATCAAGTGGACCACATTGCATAAAGCAATGGGGGATTGAATGTCTACTATTGAAACTTTCTCAGGGGTTATAGGAGTTTCAGATCAAATCTGATATTCGTTGTGTGACCTTGTGAATAAATTGGATGGAAAATAAGCATTATAATTGCCCTACAAATGTTGTAACGGTAGGAATCATTATCCCACTACTATTTGTAGTGTGGTCCACTTCAGCTTTGTATATTAGTCGTTTTTGGGTTCGTGATCTAAAATGATATCCCCGAATGAATCCCCGAATGACGGTGTGGATATAATAAATACATCATTGTGGGCCCACATAACTTTGATCTCATTTCAACGGTTAGTGCATTTCAGACCAGCTGGTGGGCTCGATCTTCTCACGCCGGGTACGTACACACACCACCAAAGTCAGTGGCGTGTGGTAAACCAGCCGATCTGCTTTAGTGGGGGACGGGAGAGGCCTATTAACTTTTAAAAGTTTGTCAGATCCAGCACATGTCCCACCTGACGGGTTAATGAAATGGGGCCTCATCATGACATGATAAAACACAATGTTATTTTGGCTCAATTGATTCTCCAGTATGCAAATTGCACAATGACCTTGACACCATCATACAATTTAGCTAGTTATAAATTCATTTAAAGAGTGGCAAACAAACAATTATGGCTACTTTTTTTTATGTTTGGTATAGTATGAAATTTCCCTACAAAAGTAAGAAAACTCAACATTGTAATAAATAACCCTACCATGATGTGTATATTATATCCACATCATCAATTCAGTTTCTCCTATCATTTTAGTATACGAGCTCAAAAATGAAACAGAGACAAATCTTAAAGGGATCACATTACATAAAACAGTGAGGCTCGAATGCATACCATTGAAAACTTATTGCGAGCTTGAGAAGTTTTGAATCTATCTCATTTTTTTGCTAATGTCCTGAAATGATATGAAAAAAAATGAATATATGGCATAGATAAAACACCTACATTATAGTAAGGCCTATAAATTTAGCTGACATTCTTTTAAAAAATTATACTTGTGAGCATCTTTAGTGAAGTAAATACGTGTAACCCACTATTGTTTATTTATCACATTTTATGTACGTTTTTCCGTAACTAAAACAGCCTAAATTGAAAAAGATACATATATAGATAACGCCAATAAAACACATGCGTCTTAGTGGGTCTACAGTACTTTTCCAAGGCTAACTAGAACAGACGTCACGTGGATTTGCTCCCGGAAGCGTCTAAAATTTAAATCTTGGTGTATCAGACACGTGTGCAACGTTAATCCATAGCCAAATGCATGAAAAAAAAGGGTTCGGATTGATCACTCATGAAAAGACCCTAGTTCACATGAGGGACAGTTGATAAGAACAGGTCATTAAATATCCGACTAAAGATCACGTGCCACACAGTTGATAGGAAGGGAGAGATTAGGTTTCATCTAGTTAACACCAGGGTGGGCGTTTCCCTGACCAAGGGGCCCACCTTGATGTATGTGTATATCGATGCTACCCATCTAGTTAACACTCATTCTAAGGCATGGTCCAAAAAATGAAGCAGATCCAAATGCCGAGTGAACTACATGATATGGGAAAACATGGTCACAGAATGCCTATCATTAAAAAAATTTCTAGGCCCGTGATGTTTATTTGCCATCATCTGTTGATAAGGTCACACAGAAATGGATGAATGAAAAACACAGATATCAGCTTGATCCAAAACTTTTGTGGCCAGCAAGCAGTTTTTAATGATCAATGACCACTGTTTCCTGTGGTGTAACCGACTTGAGATTTGGGCCTGCTTATTTTTGGATTCATATCCTACAATGAGCTGAAAAAACTGATGGACGGTGTGGATATACAACACATACATTGAAGACCAAGTTAGATCACATGAACTACAACTGAAAGAAGTTCAAGCGCATTGTTACCAATGGAATGTACCAGAATGAAGGCCCAGATATACCTGGGAACTGCGTGGAATTTGAGGCTAATCAGATGGTTGATCATGCAAGATCAAGAGGTTATCATAACTCTGTTGAATGGACCACCAAAAGATTACTCTAGATAGTAGACCATATTACAAGCCTCTATATATTTAGGTGTGTTGAGTTTTGAGTCAAGTCGATGGTTACTATGCAAAATTAAGAGATTTAAACCTGAGCATTATAACTCAATTAACGTGGCCCACTTATAGAAATGCTCTGGAAATGTGCCGGAATGAATATCTCAGTACACTGAAGGTGTGTGTGAATTTTAAGTTCAATCCAATGGAAGATATTGTTCACGCTAGATTTCATCGCACAAGATCCAGCCACTTAGTGCCATGTGGTAACAAAATCTTCTCATGAGATAAATTAAAGATCCTTATCAGTTTTGACAGTACAAAGAAATCAAAATTTGAAAAGTCACGAGTAACTCACAGAAGATATAAGCCCAACTAACTACAGTGGGGATACACATGTTACATTTCTAGTATACATACACATGTTGTATATCTAGTATATGAGAAAAGGCCAATTGTCCACCAAAAAAGTTGGTTTCGTGACTAAGGATGTGATTCGATCAAAACATAGTCACAACTAGTAATAAGTTCGGTCAATCCACCACCGTAGGTTATGCGGCTCCTATGGCTGAAGATATATAGAGCACGGAATAATGGTTGTTCTAATATAGCCTGATATTACGATGTACTATTCATGATCGTGTGGACAAATAGATGGTTATCACCATACGCATTGACTCAAGAGAAACTCTTGTTCACATAGTGGGAGTACAACGTGTGCAAAAACATATACCCAACCCATAAAAACAACTAACTTATGTGTTGTCCTTTAATAGGTCACCAATGTTTATAGGTCCAGATGATTATGCATCTTTACATCAGTAGACTAAAGAAGTGGTTACAAAGATCTCTCATTGCATTCGACTCCAACAATCTATGAATAGAAAAAAGACCGAAGAGTTTCAGGCCCTCATCAACCCAACACATATCAAATCTATGGTGTAATATTGTCTATTAATTCGATCTTTTATCTTGACTAAGATTAGCTTAGCACAACCCCATTTATGATATTACGCTGGACCAATTTTAGACTAGGAGTAGTGTAATCTCATTTGTCTACACTGCTACGTTGGACTAACTTAGACTAAGAGTAGTACAATTCCCTTCATTTACACCTCAGTCATTGGACCAATGAAGACTTAGTTTTACGACCTTACCATCTACACTGTAGACGCTGGATATCACTGATGAATTATCTTTTGTAAGTCTGTTCTAATTTAATACTATTGAATTCCTTTTACTCTCATGTCATACTTATTATATTATCTCTATTATCATGATGGAATAGGCGGATCATCACAGTTGGCTCAGTGACCATGATTTCCGCTAAGTTGGCCGGGCTTGGGATCTAAATTAGTCTTAGCCCCCTCAAGATCGCTATATTGGAGATCTTCTACATCCTCAAGTCTCTTCTATTATGGGATTAAGACATCAGATCAATCTAGTACATGCCACTTCCCCTTCTTGGTCGAATGAATGGGCTCATTTTGCCCATTTATGATATTGTCAGTTATTGGGGCTTTTTGTCGCTGGATTGTTGAAGTTGGAATGGATAAGTCGTGCCCCTTATTAACTGGAATGGTAAATCGTGCTCATGGTTGGTCGGACTATGAAGATGCATTTCTTGTCTCATGGTGACTAGGTTGGGCTCTTCCGTCCCTTGGACTATATGGGTGAGGAGGGTGATTAGAGCCTCCAAGTGAGCTCCTGTGTTTGGTGGGACCTACCCCTGGTCTTGTTCTTACTGGGGTACCTCGTCTCTGTTTGGCGCTTGCTTGGTTGCATTTTCCCCTTCCAATAGGCTCCATTTTTGCAAACCCATGAGTTTTTCTCAACGAATGGGAGGCCCGATGTAATAACTTGAAAATTTTCACGGACGAGTAGGTACATGAGTGCTTTTTCATGTGCGTAATTTAGTAAGTTAATTTTTTTTTATTTTTTATTTTAATAAATGCTTACATAAACATGCACGTACACACCCTTAGACTCATATACCACTATAATGAACTTCGGGCCATCATTTATCTTCGCATATATGATCATGCATAAAACCAACCATTGAAAGAACTACTTACTACTAGATTGGGATATTCAACCGTCCACTTTACTTTTGGACCCCCCAACTATAGTAAACTAACTATGTGATCCTCATATCCATGTGTACATGCTTCCATTCGAGAATCAAGTCCGTTCACCCTACTCGTAACTTACATATATGCACGATCTATTAGTAAAAACACGATCTAAGAACTCTACTAACATATATGTATACGTATACTCACCTCTACACATCCTGGGTTTATATACCATAACACGCTTGATCAGTCATCAATCCAACTATTGGGAAGACCTTTTGCAGATAGATTAAGCTATCCAACCATCCAATTTCAATTTAGAGCCTCTTATCATCATTAATATACAAAGAGTCCATTTTAGCAGTGTACGTCTAACCATCTGTAATCTTTAGCCACTCATCTTGACTTTGATACAGTATTGAATGATTCACAATGTCAATATCCAATTCCAATGGTTGCAAGTCCATCATTCATCAACTAAAGTTTCCTACAGTGTACACATTCCTATTTGACACAATTATTAAAAAATGTTATTTATAGGAACAAATCATAATGAAATTTCAAAAAAATAAAAATAAAAAATCCTAATTAGCCTAATTGACTTGTAAATTATTGAATTCAGGACCTAACTCACAAAATTCACCGTCCGTCAGTGTAACACCCTGAACTTTTCAATACCTAAGTATTGAAAGTTTTCGAGGGTTAACATGAAATTTAATGAATGACATACATGCATACGATACCAAATTAGCCATCCTAACCTTACATCTATTTCTTGACATGAATCTAACTATTGCAGATAACCTCCATTCAATAGAACCATCCATCTGACTTTTGATTATGGGACAAGACCATCCATCAAGTGATTAGACGCAGGTACTTTCACTTAAATGAACTGGTAAAAAAATCCTTATCCATAATGATTTAGACATAAGATTTTTTGTAAGAATTGTTTAAAAATATGCATAACCATTATATTTCACAAAACTCTTAGATCAGTGGTAATTACGAAATTGCTACTAACCTATACCCTAAATTCTAGATCACATGGGTCTCACAATCCGTTTGATGTAAAATTTTATACCTTGCCTAGGTATCATAAATTAACCATACAAGTCAAATTCCAGCCCTTAGATCATTATAAAAATGATCCAATAGACAGATCAGCCATTAACTGTCGATTTCGGGGCCGCTTGATCCTTTTACATGATTCAAATTTGGGATTAAGCCTTAAATTTAGATGAAAAAATGAATGAACGGAGTATATTCATTCCGAACCACTCATGGACCCCACCTCCGAACAGTGCACATGCACCATCTACAATCGTCTTCACCACTCCGCAATGAAAAGTCGGTCAAGGTAGCCTTGACCCGACCAAACATGGAACCCAGCCACATGCTGCGGACGATCGTCCACTGGGACGAGATGTGGGCCACCATCATCATCCGTGTGGATGATCCAAACCATCCATCGTGTCTGGGTGGTGGATTCGACCAAAACCTAACCGATCACATGCACCTATGCATGCACAAGTGCCTGCAACAACAGTCACAAGAAGCTCCGTCGCGTAACCATTCAAACAAATCGATTTCTGCCATCGTTCATGGCCCACCAGCCCGACCCTATGAATGATCTAAACCGTCCATAAGATACGAACGACATTTTCGAGCAAGACCAAGCAAACCTGATAATGTAAAGATATTAAAAGGAAATCCAATTCCATTCGGGAGTTCAGGAAACCTCATGCAGAAGAATCCCGTGGGCCACTGCAAACGTGATCCATACTACACCATACCGGGCTAGAAGGACAAGAGAAGAATAATGGAAGGATTGAATTTTCCAGACATCCACGATTGTGGGCCCCACCAAGTAACACAAATCAATCAAATCGCAACGTTTGCGAACAACTGAAAAACCAGACGCAACCCAGGAATTTCGGCTTGCTATGGGACCACGATCGAGATTGTACCCTAATCCGAGCAGTCCAATCTTCTAAAGTGAGAGAACCGACCCCTCCCTAGAAGTCCAAAACAAAAGAAAATAATGGATATCGCACTACTCCAATTTCTGTGTGCGTAACTGCAGTCGCATAGGAATTTCGTAGGAAAATTTTGGAACCTTTTACAACCTATATAAACCTCCATATCTGCCGTTAGAGAATACATGTAGCAAACAAAGAAGAATCAGAGAAAGAAGGAAAGTTGTGGGGGGGGGGGGGGGGGGGGGGGGGGGGGGGGGGGGGGGAGGGGGGGGAGAGAGAGAGAGAGAGAGAGAGAGAGAGAGAGAGAGAGAGAGCTCGGCCGGGAGTAGCACTCCACGGAAAAAGGGAGAGAGAGAAGTTTCCAGTTGAAAGCTTGGTCCATCCAGACCCCTTGTTTGATCAGCAAGGAAGGAAGAAGGGAAGAAAGAGAAAGAGAAAGGAAAGAAAAAAAAAAGGAAAAGAAAGAAAATAAATGAAAGGAAAGAAAAGAAAGAAAAGAAAGGAAAGGAAAGAAAAAGAAAAGAAAAAACAGGGAAGAAAGAAAGAAAGAGAGAGAGAGTTTGTGCATTGAGTCGACCCATTGAGTTCTAGACTGAGTCAGGGCCAGAATTGAGCCAATTTTTGGGTCATACGGTGCTAGGAACGTTGGTGAGGGTTTTATCCTATAAGTTTACACTAATTTAAGTTGCCTTTTACATGCCTTTTTGTTATTTCATCTAACCTTTCCATGCCATCGTGTTATTTCTATCTTTCCTTTAACATGCATTCGTGTTGCTTTGAATTCTTCATGCAATTATATGTTTTACTATCAATTATTCATCCTTTGAAATTATAGTGCAATGTTGTTTACAGGTGATCTTTATGAATTTATGTGAATCATGGATACGAGCCTTGCTCTTGCATTATTAAATTTGTTGAGTTGGCCATTGCTACTCTCCTTATTACAGAATCGGCCGTTACTGCTCTTCTATTTATTGAGTTAGCCATTGTCACTCTCCTTATTACAGAATCGGCCGTTGCCGCTCTTATATTTATTGAGTTAGCCATTGCTACTCTTCTTTTATTAAGTCGACCATTGTCACTCCCTTACTTGTTATGTTAGCCATTACCATTGTTTGAGTTGATCATTGTCACTCTTCTTTATATTGGCCTTGTGCTATCTATATTTTTAAAAGGCTTGGGCATATGTCTTGATATTCCAGAACCTCCATGATTTAGTTTATATTATCTATAAGTGCAAGTACTATGTTGGGAATCCCTCTTCTTACGATCGAATAAATATCATGGACGTAATGTGTTTTCAGTAGCGACTGTAACACCCCGAACTTTTCAATACCCGAGTATTGAGAGTTCTCAAGTGTTACCGTGAGATTTAACGTAACACGTACATGAGTACGATACCAACCTAGCGATCCTCACCTTGCGCTACTCTTGAACATGAATCTGACCGTTATGAATAATATCTATTCATAGATTAAGCCATCCGACCATTGAAAATAGTTTCCATCCACATAACCATTCCTTCGGTGCCTTTCAAGATGGGTCACCCTTCATCGGATCCACAACCCTGACTTGGATGAATCGTCTCTAAATCAAATAATTGAGCCATTAAATTATAGATGTAATTATCGAAACATCCTTAAACTAGGATTAGGAACTACTAGACGTGCTAATCATTAGTTATGGAAAGGGTCTGATCATGGGATCGAAAGAAAACATCTACTTGATGCATCAAGTGAACAGTGTAAAACATCTACTTGATGCATCAAGTGAACAGTGTGGTCCACTTGAGCTATAAATCTATCTCACCTCAATTCAACATTCATTTAGGGTGCCGATAGAACTAACAGAGGGTTTAGATCTTCCAATGCAACCACATGAAGCCATTGAATTTCCCAAAACTCATAAATCAATAATAATTACAAAAACGGCACTAAACCAAACCTTGAAATTCAAGATCACGTGATTCCCACTATCCATTCAGTATGAAATTATGCACCATGTCTTTACATCATAAAATAACCGTACACATCAAACTTCAGGACTTACATCATCATAAAAGTGGTCTAAAATGAGGAAAAGTCTTGTAATCGTCGATTTGGGACCACCTGATCTTTGGATATGCTTTAATATTGGGCTCAACCCCTTAAATTAAATGGGGAAACAAATGGACGGTGCAGATGTCTTGAAAACATCACAGTGGGCCCCACACCCATAGTGTGTGTATGTGTAGAATGGTGCACTGGCATTGCACCGGATGGTAAACCCAGTCAAACCGTCTTTGATGCGAGGAAATCCCGCTTGAAGTGGGATTGAATCCTGTCTATGCAGTTGTCTGTTGGGACGAGTAGTGGGCCACCACGGGCACCCAATCAGCTGATCTAAACCGTCTAACCTAATCGGATGAGGACCTCAACCAAAACCTAGTTGCTTTAGTTTCGTCCATGCATCCTCTCAAGGAGATCACAATGCCACGTTAATTTGTGGTGTGGGCCACCCAAAACTCAGACCCACCTCAGATGTCGGAGCTTGGCATAAATTGGACCTAGAAATCGAATGTGTGACTCTGATCACTCTGAGAATCATCATAAGGGTGCCCCATCAACTCCATCACAGGGTCAGAAACCAAAACCGTTCGCAATGAAACAGATGGTGTCTGTTCGAAAGTGTGGTGGGCCACTGTGACTGACCGACATGGAAATCCAAGCCGTTTATGAGGATGACCATCCAAAATTGATCCAGCCAGCAACAGTTAATGCACATATGTGTGCGGGCGAGTGAATCGCAGTCCTCGTCTCTTTCTCAATTGCGTAACCAGCTGCGTAAAGGGGAAACTCCTTCCTTCTTTATTCCACAACAAAGCTGTGTACGGAGTTCTGTGGAAGAATCTGGAGAGCCTTGAAGCACTATAAAACCCCACCCCACCGCTATGGAACGTACGACAAAAAGGAAAAAAAGAAGAGAGAAAAACAGAGAGAGAAAGCAACACGAGAAAGGGAGAGAAATCTGGTAACTGTCATTCGGAACTCTATCTAATCAGCATGGAAAGAAAAGAGGAGAAAGGAAAGGGAAGAAAAAGAAAGAAAAGAAAATAAGAGAGAGAAACAGTCAAGCGGTAGCTCTGTTCGCCCCTTGTTGCTGTCCATCAAGGAAGAAAGAAGGGAAGGAGAAGGAAAGGAAAAGAGAAGAAGAAAGAAAGAGAAAAGAAAGAGAAAGAGAAAGAAAAGGAAAGAAAAGAAAAGGAAAAGAGGGAAAGAAGAAACAAGAAAAAGGAGAGCTCCTGCGGTGGAGTTGCACCACATCGAGTCAACCTGAGTTAACTCGGCTTAGACTCACTGATTTTCTACCCCAGCTGGGTTCATGTCACGCCCCAAATCCGAAAATCGGATTCACATGAATCCCGATTGCCGAATCCGGTGCCGACAGCCTCCGTAGTGCCCCATTCTCGGCTCCTGACAATCAAATGCCAGATTCCGATCCTGGGGTTCTGCAAGGAGGATTTTCAGAATGAATTTTTTTTTGTAATGGAGCATAACCACAAGCATAACCAAGTCACAAAACGACATCACCACATATCCACTATAACAAAATTTTAAGTACAAAGCAGAAAGGGAAATACCAAGTGATCAAAAAGCTCCAAAAGGTCCTGATGTGCACTCCTGTCTCAGCGCTGCTGTCGTCCAACGCTACCTGCACGCAACTATCGTGCATAAACTTACAAAAGCTTAGAGGGTGGTATAAGTGTGTGCGTAAGGCAAATGCCAAGTGTACAGTATCAGAACAATGCGGAAGTATGTGGTAAGTCCATGAATATACCAAAGCTATTTAATGCAAGACATGATGCGAGATATGAATGCCATTGGCCACACCGATGCAATGCAAGGCCTACATAGCCAAATGTCATATGCGAAATGCAATCCAAGCAAGTCGGTACTCCTCAAATACGTATATCAGTACAGTTCCTCTCTGGATATCACCGGGGTCTAATACACTTCGCAGAGACTGTCACCTCCCTAGCTGCACAGTCAAGCAAGCGGATAAGACCTCACTACCCGCCTGACTAGTAGTATGCCAATACCTACCCGGCTTGTCGATAGCGGACTCATTTGCGAGCTAGTCAAACTCAGCCTAGCTTATAGCCCTCTCACTCAGGCGGATAAGGCTACACCCCCTTCCAACCGACCACGACACAGTGGGAGACGCGGCCTACTGGTATTCGGCGCTCGGGCGCTCATGTATCCACTCGGTCTAGACGTTGGAGCATCTCCTGGTACCAAAAAGGTTCTGGGACTCTCACCCAAGGACATCCTAAGTGCCCACAGTGCTAGAATAAGTATTTTCGGTATCCAAAACGGTCATCCACGATGTACCTGTGGAGCCACGGCCCTGATGTCGCTAGGGCGTGCAGTGATCAAGTCACACGTATGCGAGATGCATGAATCACACCGTCAAATCATGCAGCAATCCAGCGCGTACTGCGCGATCATGTGGGGCACTCCGTCTCATAAGGAGTCCCGTAAGTGGTCTGCCCAATGGCCTATGCTATGATCAGTCACTACTCAAATCAAGCATACATATGATGCGTATGAGCATGAGTCATGGGATTATACTAAGCATGTTATAAAGCGATGAATGGTAACGAGTATGGGTCTATCAATGGGCCCTAAGGAGAGTTACAATGCAGACATTTAACCAACATTGTACTTACAATGTGGACGTCAAACCAACATTGTTCCTTAGGCACGACCCGCTATAAATATCATTACATGAACCATGAAAAATCACACATTGCAATAGACCCTAAGGACATCCGTTGGGCCTCGATCCATGGGCCTTAGATACATCAAATGGGCCGAATCACATGGGCCTTGCATTCATCAAATGGGCTGTGTTAATGGGCCTCACCAATGAGCCTTATGTACATTGCAATGGCCATAACCCATGAGCCTTTGAATACATCGAAATGGGCCTCATAATATGGGCCTTACAGCTATCAAAGTGGGCCTCAACCACGGGCCACAGATATATCGGATGAGCTTGATAACATGGGCCCCAACCACGGGCCACAGATATATCGGATGAGCCTGATAACATGGGCCTCATATTCACATCAAAGTGGGCCTCAAAAATGGGCCATAATTATGATAAGATGGGCCCAATCACTTGGGCCTTATATATATACCAAGGTGGGCCTCAACAACGGCCACAATTACATCAATCATGGGCCCAAAACACATACCAAGGTGGGCCCATTTGAACCATAGACCTACCACATTCTTTAACTCATGCAATAAAATAGACTTTCAAAATTAGATGGACAGCTTGGATGCAACACATGCATCAAGGGTGGGTCCCACGTGAACTACGGATCTGACTTAGTCTTGGTCTCAAGACATGAATTAATATCTGAAAATGGTTGGAAGGTTTGGATACAACCCATGCATCATGGTGGGGGTCCACAGAACTATGGATCTGCTCATCCTTTAGATCACCACATGAAAATTAGCTTTTAAAAGTGGCTGGGCAGGTTGGATGTAACACCTGCATAGTGATGGGGTCCACATGAAGGCCCACCATCTGACATCAAGGGTGGGGCCCTGGACGGCCTTACAAAACACATAGAAGGTGTTTTCCACCGTCCACGGTAGTGGACGGTGCTAATAGAACACATGCATCATTGTGGGTCCCATGTGGGGCCCACCATAATGTTCACATGCCATCATACCCATTGATAAGGTCACGCAGACCTGGGTGAGGAGAGAAAAACAAATTCCAGCTTGATCCAAAACTTCTGTGGACCCCAAAAACGGTTTCAATGGTAGGTTCTAAGTCACCACTGTTTCCTTTGATGTGGGCCGCCTGAGCCTTGGATGGGCCTAAATTTTTGGTGGGGCCTGCTTCGGGTAGGGGTCCACCATGTGAACGGTCTAGATGGCAGGTAAACATCAAGGTGGGGCCCATGCTCAAGGCCGTGGGACCCTGCCCATGTCCGCCCGTCCGCTGGCGCGCGGCCAGCGTCCTGACACAGCAGCCTTGCTGCTGTGTGATTTTTTTTTTAAAATATGGAAACCCATTTTTTTTGGGGGTTTTTCAGGTGTGGGGCCCATATCTGGTAGATCCACTCCATCCACCGTATTCTACGCCTCGAAACAGTTAGAATGAGACCCATATCCGCCTTTTTATTAGTGTATAAAATGACCAAGGCGTCTTTCAATGGTAATAGTACTATTTTCGACGATATGGCCCACTGGATGCTCTGATCATCCTCATTTTTCGGCTCAACGCCTAAAATGAGTCGGGAAAGGGAATGGACGGCTTGGATTAGAAGCATACATCAGAGTGAGGCCTAAACAAGTGGCCCATTTCCAAAGGCTTTAGAGCAAGCCAATGTTCATGTTTTCCTTCCAGTGACGTCCAGCGCCTGGACGTGTGTTTTTTTTTTTTTTTTTTTTGTGTCAAATGCAATCAAGGTGGGCCCTATTTAAGTGGGCTGCCACAAATGATACATTTAAGATGGGCCCCACTCATGGAGAGCTTGGATAAAATACATATTTCATGGTGGAGCTTATTTAAGTGGGCCATATGCCCATTTCATCACACACAAAGAATAAAATAAATGGAAAAAGAGGGAGAGAGAGATAGGGTGGGACACGCGTGATGGAGGGACCCCGGCACTATGGGCCCTCCGTCTCAATCATCCAATCATACATCAAAGGTCCTCTTGCATATGGACTATCAACAAAAGATCAACGATGGAGATCCCACTCCACTAGAAATGGACGGTATAGATGACCTCTTCAATATAAGGAAAGTAAACATCATGATGGGGTCCATGGAGAATGACCCTATCATGGAATGATCTTGATGATCAAGATGAGTCATTGGCTACATCTTAGGGTCCCAAGTGAGATCCAAACCATTGATCGGTTGGCCTCACTTGGCCCAACTTAAAAACATAAAGAATAGTCTAAAGAAACACCCACCACTTGATCTTCTTGGTCCGTTGAGATGCCGGTCTCCTAAAGCTTCACTTTGATGGTGGAGATGGGCAATAGATGGCTAGGATGGGAGATTTGGGAGTGAAAAGTGGGCCACCAAAATCACACCTCTCTCATGGGGAGCCTTGGACGTGGGAGGCTCTCTTGGTTGCTTGGGTTTGGTGTGAGAAAAGAGAGAGAGAGGGAGAGATGAGATGTAGAGAGATGGAGTGATGTGAGGTGAGTGATGGGTGAGGTGAGTGATGGGTGAAGTGAGTGATGGGTGAAGTGAGAGGTTAGTTGACTTAGGTGGTTGCTTGACTTGTGGAGAAAGGAAGCATGGGTGGGTGTACTTGACATGAGAGGTGATTGATGGGATTGATTGATGGGATTGATGGGACATATTGTAGAGATTCCTTGGGATTTACAACACGCGGTGTTTTTGCTCGAACTGAACGTGGGTCCGTATCTCATCGTCTGGGTATTGGATGAGTGCATGAGTTGCGGCGTTGGAACCGCGGCGACGGTGCGGTCGCAATGATACAAGTCTCGGATTAAGCCGGCTCAAATGAATAGGATACGACTTACGGTCGTGCGCAACGTCAACTATAAGTCGCGGATTGCCGGAATTTGACGAGAAGGATCGCGGGAATCAACGGAATAGTGCGGATTAAGATACGGGTCTTACAGTTCAGGTCCGAGGCAAAGTCTCCCATCAACGCAACACCGTATGATAAGTTTTCCTGATAGATTAAATAAACTAACTTAAATAAAGATGATTGACAATACCCTAGTTTAATCCTTAACTAGATAAACCGTGTAACCTGTAGATAGAGTTAAAGTCTACAACACGTATGCAAGTTCTCACATTAACCTATGAAGATGATTCAACCTTAAAAAGGTGAGGGTTTTATCCTTTAAGCTTACACTAATTTAATTTATTATAGTTATCCTATCTTTCCATGCTTTTAAAGATATGAATTATCTTACCTTTTCATACCTTTAATGATGTGAATTATCTTGCATTTCTGTATTTTTAATGATGTGAATTATTCTGCCTCTCATGTTTATATTTTTTTGGAAATTATCTTACCAATTGATTCAATTATTATCATTACAATTATTGGCCCGGCGGGGATTATGACATCATGTCAATTATAAGGGATTTCTCTGAATTTATGTGAAGTCATGGATGTAAGCCTTATCCTTGCCTTATCAAACTTTTTGAGTTGACCATACCACTCGTCTCTTTATTTGAGTTGACTCTGCCACTCATTTACTTGTTGAGTTAGCCATTGTTGCTCTTCTCTTATTATGTTGGCCATTGTCACTTTTGTTGAGTTGACCATTATCAGTCTTCTCTTTATTATGTTGGTATCGTGTCGTCTATCTTTATGGCTTGAGCATGTGTCTTGCCATTCCAGAACCTCCATAATTCAGTTGATATTCTTTATCATTCAGATTCATTTATATTCATTATAATTCAATTTATATTCTATATAAGTGTAAGTGATGTGTAAGATGTATCATAACTAGTGATTCAAATATTCTATCATGGACGTAACGCACTCTGGGTAGAGACCCTTTTGGGGTATGCAAGTCCTCGAGCCTTAGGGTAGTGGTGCACAAATCAAAGTGTGTAAGTGTAACGTCCCGAAAATCGGGGGGTCGAGCAAAAACTCAACTCCCGAGTTCCAAAATATTATTTATGCAACATAGATATGTATGATTGAATGTTGTCTGTGATAATGTATTAAACATGAGTGAGATTAAGCCAGAACAGCATATCATACTCCAGAGACAATGAAATTTGCAAGCGGAAGACTGTAATAGTATGTATAACGTACATAAACTGTTGTATGTCTCCAGGGTGTGAATATATTACCAGGTTATACACATACATGTATACTTCAAAAGTAAACAAAATGAATATACATGAGGGCACTAAAAATACCAAATGACAATGTCAAAGTATCTAATCAACCTCCCTGCAATCCCGTCAATCAGAACACGCATAAAGGAGGAATCCTCCTCCTCATCATCAAGTCCAGCTCCGCCTCACAGGCCGCGCCATCATCTGCAATCACAAAAGGGACTGGTGGGTGTCCGGAAACACCATCCCGTAACGTGGGAGTGAGTGATCAACTCAGTGGGATAAGAGAGCAGGGATTAGCATGTTCACAATTCAATCACGCGATAATAGTAAAGCAGTAAATCAGACAATCCTAATACTGTTGTTAATGCAAGATGACATGACGTGATGTATGCCCTCACCGACGATCACCCTCATGCGGCAACATCTTACGACCGCGGCATGCCGCACTCCCTCAAGTGCTCCACATCTTCCAGGCACATGCAATGTCATGGTGATATGATTACCTAGTTGCTATTAGTCCATTCAAACAGCAGGATTGGGAAACTAAGGTACTTCCCTTGTATCAATCCCAACACAGATCCTGTCTAGGGTCGTCACTCCTAGTAATCTCATACGATGTATATTTCGTAGGTCACTGCAAGGGCTGCCAGGGCTGTTGCTCGCACTCGTTGCACCACTCCCCCATCACCTTATCAATACAGGCCTACTGTACTCTACTGCACGGAAGGGTCGTCGCCTCCTGTGGACTCAGAATACGCTCGCGGTCACTACAAAGGGCTCGTCGCCTGATCAGTGTAGGCCGACAGCTAGAATATAGTGTCCCACACCACCATAATCTGCTCACGAGTTTAGGTGCTCACTGGTCACTACGGGGAGGTTTGTGGCCCCAGCGTAGGCCGACAGCTCGACCACGGTGTCCCATACCACCATGCCCGGCTCATGAGTCTTCGTGGATCAAGGTACCATGGTTAACAGGGTTTACAATGGTAAGTTCGGTACCCTAGGTTCAAGCAGTTATGATACATACAAGGTGAACATACATCGGCCAGTCGGGTTACTTGACGAGCTCGACTAGCGCGATCGCATCTCAAGTCGAACGACATGAAGTGCGTAAAACACTTCGCGTGGCCTAACCACTGCGGCCAACTCTCAACACGAATCACGTTCATCGACGCGTCGTTCGTGGCTATGACCAGTCAGCCACGAATTCGCTCGGTTACCGACTGCCTGGACTAAGTCTAGTCCCACACATCTATGGAATCACATTAACAACATATGCAAAGGTATTGGAATTGAAACAGGATCATGTGAGCATGTTAACACATGTTATAATATTCAACTTAAGCAAATCTTCACCCACATACATTCCATGCATGTAATGCAATCATGCATAAGGTCAACATGTAGGAAATCATTTAGATCAGCATATTAATCAAGAAATCAATCTCAAACTACTACATAACATCATTTAATTCAATACATACTAATACAAGCATTTATACAAACACATACACTACACACTTAAGTCCACATATAGTATGTCGACCCAAAGTGCGCAACTTGGCGAATCTCTTCGCCAAACTGATTATGCAAGCATTCCTAACTCCCTAATACGGCGACAAACCATGTCAATCACGTCAGCAAAATATGCATGTAGACCGTACTTCCTACAAATGACTAAAATGCCCTAAATCTCATATTCTTCGTTAATTTACGAAACAGGAAACGGAGAGCATGTTGTACATGTCAAACGGCGATGCCGTCGATAATCTACTATTAAACGACATTGAAAGCGTTGTAAACCGTCAATCAAAGCGTCTAAAATCCTCACCTTGTCTCTTATAGATGTTGAAATTCGAACGGAGCGTATACGCTTCGTCTACGGCGACTAGGCAACCTAATACACAAGATCTATTAGCAATTTCTCTATGGAACCAAGGAATCAGCAAATCAACAACTTTCTAGGGTTTTTCTTACCTGAAAACGCGGAGAAATCACCGGCAAAGTGATCGGAGTGCGTTACCTAAGCACGTGCAGCAGCAGCAGGAAAAGCTCTCCCACCTTCTCTCACAAACTCTCACTTTCTCTCTCACTCTTGCTAGGGTTTCTAGCAAATTCGGATGGGTGAGAGAAGTGAGGGTTTCAACCCCTTTTATAAGCCCAAATGTGCCCAAAACAGGCTCCAGGTCAAGGTACACTTGAGGTATGTCCAATTCGGGGCTATTTTGGCCCAAAAGATGTTTTCTGGTGGTCCCCTGGCCAAATGCGGTCGGACTTAAGCTCATGAATATTGGATCTAGCATACATCAAGTTTTCAGTCCGGCAGGGTTCGCAGATCGCACGTGGAGGACCAGTTTCAGTTCAGCGGTCACCGCATGTAGATCAGGTCTGCAAATCTCATGATATGAAATAGAAATTTTTCCTGATCCGAGGGTGTAATCTGGATGAATTCTGACGGTCAGAACGCTCAATACTGACGCGTCAAGTCGTGTGCCAGATTTGAATTTGAAATTCCAAATCCGTCCCTATTCGCGGTCGCTTCAGTCCGGGTTCAACGAAATAGTCTGTGATTATCGGTTTGACTTGATTTTCGAGATGATTGTCAAGTCCAGCTGGGCGGTTCTAACGGTCTAAGATAGGAGGTATCGGACCTTCGACGCGCGGTCTAAATCCAATATAAAAATTCAATGTGGTCCAGAGGACAAACCCGCTTAGAGTTTGATCCGAGGTTATAGAGTATTCTAGAGTCATTGGTTCTACTCGATTTGGGTCTTGTAGAATGTATTTAAAGTGATCAGGGACTGTTTCCCAGCCACTCCAACGTTGCGCTAGCTAACTTATGCTTGGTTTCTAAAGAAATTTATCCTAAGTGGTTTCTTTGGCTATGGCATTGGGTTCTGAACGATTTTTCAGGTGTTTTAATTGACCCACTGCCTAAGGACGTCAAATTCCAGATTAGCCAAAATCCAGGGTGTTACAGTAAGTCGCAACAGTGTCACATCACTCTGACATTGGATGTTGCAAATAGTCGCTCCATAAACAAATCGTGTCACGTAAATCACCTAGCCCATGTGTTGTGCTCTCTAAGGAGTTCTTGTAAATTCACAGTAGTGTTGGCCATGCTGGTGAATATCCGTATTGTGAGAGATGCGGGTCGAGCCGGTATCTATAAATCGTATTCCAGAATGTGATGATCTGTAACATCCCGAAAACGGAGGTCAGGTTGAAACCCAACTCCCGAGTTCCAAAATGTTATTTATACAACATAGATAATATTAGATGCATGTTGTCAGTAAACCGACATTAAACAAGATTGGGATTAAGCCAAAATATCATATCATACTCCAGAGACAGTTAAATTTATAAGCGGAAGACTGTGATAGTATGTATAACATATAAAAACTATCATATGTCTCCAGAGTGTGAACATGTTACCAGGTTATATACATACATGTATACTCCAAAAGTAAACAAAAAGAATATACATGAGTGCTCTAAAAATATAAAATGACAAGTGTCAAGGCATCTAATCAACTTCCCTGTAATCCCGTCAATCAGAACACGCATAAAGGAGGGATCCTCCTCATCATCATCGAGTCCAGCTCTGCTTCTCAAGCAGCGCCATCATCTGCAACCAAAATAGGGACTGGTGGGTGTTCGGAACACCATCCCGTAACGTGGGAGTGAGTAATTAACTCAGTAGAATAATAGAGCAAAGATTAACATGTTCTCAAATCAATCAAGCGATAATAGTGAAGCAGTCAATCAAACATTCCTAAATACTGTTGTTAATGCAATATGACATGACATGATGGATGCCCTCACTGACGATCTCCCTCATACGGCACCATTTTACGCCCGCGGCATGCTTTCTTCCCACAGTGCTCCACATCTTTCAGGCACATGCAATGTAACGGTGATATGATTACCGAGTTATTAGTAGTCCATTCATACAACAGGATTGGGAAACCAGGGTACCTTGCTTATATCAATCCCAACACAGATCCTGTCTAGGGTCGTCGCTCCTAGCAATCTCATACGATGTATATTTTGTAGGTAGCTGCAAGGGCTGTTGCTCGCACTCGTTGCACCGCTCCCCCATCACCTTATCAATACAGGCCTATTGTACTCTCATTGCTACGGAAGGGTCGTCGCCTCCCGTAGACTCAGAATACCCTCGCGGTCACTACAAAGGGCTCGTCGCCTGATCAGTGTAGGCCGACAGTAAGAATATAGTATCCCATACCACCATAATCTGCTTACGAGTCATAGGTGCTCACTGGTCACTATGGGGAGGTTTGTGGCCTCAGCGTACGCCGACAGCTCGACCGCGGTGTCCCATACCACCATGCCCGGCTCATGAGTCTTTGTGGATCAAGGTACCATGGTTGATAGGGTTTTCAATGGTAAGTTCAGTACCCTAGGTTCAAGCAGTTATGACACATACATGGTGAACATACAGTGGCTGGTCGGGTTACTTGACGGGCTCGACTAGCACGATCGCATCTCAAGCTGAGCGACATGAAGTGCATAAAACACTTCGCGTGACCTAACCACTGCCGCCAACTCCAAAACACGACTCGCGTTCATCGACGCGTCGTTCGTGTTAAAGATAAGCCAACCACGAATTTATTCAGTTACCAACTGCCTGGACTAAGTATAGCCCCAATCATTCATGAATCCACATCAGCAATCATATAAGAGTAATGAAAATGAAACACAACAATGTGAGCATGTTAACACATGTTATAACATACAACTTAAGTAAATCATCTAACACATGCATTTCATACATATAATGAAATCATGCATATACCCAACATGTAGGAAATCATTTACATCAGCATATTATTTGAGAATTCAATCTCAAACTAATTCATAACACCATTTAATTCAATACATACTAATACAAACATTTATACCAACACTTAGTCTACACACTTAAGTCTACATAGTGTATGTTGACTCAAAGTGTGCATTTGGGTGAATCTCTTCGCCAAACAGATTATGCACGCATTCCTAATATCCTAAGGTGACAAAAATCCATGTCAATCATTTTAGCAAAATATGGATGTTTACAATATTTCCTACAAATGACTAAAATGCCCTAAATCTCATATTTTTCGTCTGTTTACGAAATAGGAAACGGACAGCATGTTGTACATGTCAAGCGGCGTTGCCGTCGATAATCTACTATTAAACGACATTGAAAGCGTTGAAAATAGCCAATCAAAGCGTCTAAAATCCTCACCTTTCACTTTATAGGTGTATCGTTTCGAACGGAGCGTATACGCTTCGTCAATGGTGTACAGGCGACCTAATGCACACGTACATCAGCTACTTTGCTATTTAAATTAGAGAAATCCCTAAATCAGCAAGTGGTTAGGGTTTTCCTTACCTAGAAGTACGTTGGAATCACGGGAAAAGTGATTGGAGTACGTCGCTTAAGCATGTGCAGCAGCAGCAGCAGGTGGCAGGAAGATCTCTCCCACCTTCACTCACAAACTCTCACTTTTTCTCTCTCTCTCTAGCTAGGGATTCTAGGAAATTCGGATGGGTGAGAGGGGTTTCAAACCCTTTTATAGCCTAAAACATTCCCAAATTAGGCTTGGGAACAAGGTTCACTTAAGGTATAACCAAATCGGGGCTGTTCTGGTCCAAAAGAGCATTTCTGGAGGTCCCCTAGCCAAACGCGGTCGGACTTAAGCTCATACATACTGGATCTAGCACACATCAAGTTTTCAGACCGGTAGAGTTTCCAGATCGCACGTGGCGGTTTAGTTTCAGTTCAGCGGTCATCGCACCAAGGTCAGGTCTACAAGTCTCATGATATGAAAGAGAAATTTTTCCTGATCCGAGGGTGTAATTTGGCTGAATTCTGATGGTCAGAATGCTTAATAAGAACGCGCCAAGTCACGTGCCAGATTTGAATTAAAATTTTCAAATCTAACCCTATTCTCACTCTCTTCACTCCAGGCTCAATGAAATAGCCTCTGATCATCGGTTGGCCTTGATTTTCGAAGCGGTTGTCAAGTCCAGCTAAGCGGTCATAACAGTCTAAGATTGTAGGTATCAGACTTTCGACACGCGGTCTAGATCCAATATAAAGTTTCAAAGAGTTCCTGAGAGCAAACGGATTTAGAGTTTGATCCTAGGTTTCAGGGTATTATAACACCATTGATTCTACAAGTTTTGAGTCTTGTAGAACGTATTTAAAGCGGTCAGGGACAATTTCACAGCTACTTCAGCGTAGCGCTAGCTAACTTACGCTTAATTTCGAAAGGAATTAATCCTAAGTGATTTCTTTGGCCATGGAATTGGGTTCTGAGCGATTTTTCAGGTGTTTTAGTTGACCCATTGCCTAAGGACGTCTAATCCCAGGTTGGTAAAAATTTAGGGTGTTACATGATCACTACGTATGATGAGCCCCATATACTTTGCTAGGCATGCATCTTATGTAGGTTTTTTGCGCATGCTGATACCCTCGTGCTAGTGGAGCAGAAATGTATCAGACCCTTATTTTACCTGTTATGAATATCTTGAATTATTGTTAATCTTGAAGGATAACCTTCACTATGAGTAGGACATTGACCCTCTCCTAAACGTATAGTTGATGCAGGTGGCGTACAGATTAATGACCTAGATGACTACTTTCCTATAGAAGATTATCTTAAAAGACTAAGAAAACAGTTTTATTATTTAGTTTCATACTTCCGTTGTGAACTCTGACGTTGTAATAAACCTCCCATTATGAGGTCTTGATTATTTCTTTTACTCTAATGATATATGATCATTACAGTTGATTTCATTCTTGTGAATGTTACCTTCATGAATATATGTAAACAAACGAAAAAGAATAGGGTGCGATTTCAGAGCATCTAGTTATACATTATCAATAACCCGGTTTCCTCGGGCACGAATACATACTTTGGCTGTGAAAATTCGGGCTGTTACACCGGCCCTAGGGTGACACGTAATTCCATGTTTCACGGGTGATGGTGCACCAATTGGTGTATGTAAATCGTTACACGTGTTACATCAATTTTTTTCTTTTAGGGGTTGGTTGTTGTAATTAGTAGCTCCAATTTGGGTTACATGATTCACTTGGTCATGTATTGTGTCTGTCTTAGGATAACCGCATAAATCCATGTTAAACGTGGGACACGCCTGCGAATCTCCATAGTATGGGATGCGGGGCTAGCTAGATAACTCTAATCATATTTCACATTGTGGCGATCGCTAAATGTAATAAACCGCATATACTTTGCTAGGCATGCATCTCATATAGGTTGCTCGTGCATTGATACCTCTTATAGTTATGGAGTACGGGATGTATCAAAACTCTTACATCACTTTTATGAATCTCTTGAATTATTGTTAATATTAAAGGATAACCATCACTATGAGTAGGGCATTTGTAAGACTAGTACCCTAAACCGTACCGTTCCATAGGCTCCCGTAATCCTCCCGGTCGAATTCTGATAACCCTCAACTTGTATTCGACACTTGCGTGTGATCTTAAGCCGAGTCCTGCATACCAAAGTCTGCTCGACCCAAAACTTGTACACTAGCGACCGCACCAATGCTGCAGTTCCAATGCCGTAACTCGCGCACCGATCCAATACCTAGGCAAGAAGATATGGGCCCGCGTTCATTAAAAGGAAAATGCCACGCGTGCAAATTTTGAGAGAATCTTTACTCCTATCCTATCAATCAATCAAGTAAAGTACACACCATACCACAAGTACAAGCAACCTATCCCTTCCCATTTCTAAAGTCAACTCTCTCTCTCTTTCTCTCTCTGTCTCCACCCATCCCTTTCTTATAACTCCATCACTATACCCATCACCCATCACCCATCACTCCAACTCTTTTCATCCCATCACTTCCCTCTCTCTCTCATTCTCTCTTCACTTCCAAGCAACAAAAAAATATCCCACGTCCAAGCCTCCCCAATCTCTTCCAAACAATAAGTGTGGCCCACTTTCCTACTCTCTCATCTCTCATCTCAACCTTCCAATCTCCATCAACCTCTATTAAAATAATAGGCAAGGAGCATACAAGTCAAAGGAGCTAAAGAAGAAGGCGGATAGGTGGGTAATCCACCATTGATTTCGATTCCTATGGGCCCACTTATTGTGGGACCCACTTGATGTATGCATTGTATTTGGGAGGGCCCAATAGTGGCGGGGTCCTTCCCCTTCATGTGTCATCTTCTCTCTCTCTCTCTCTCTCTCTCTCTCTCTCTCTCTCTCTTCAGCCCATTTAAATCAGCCCATTTGATTCGGCCCGTTTGATTCAGCCCATTAATTCGGCCCATCTGATTCGACCCATTTGTATCGGCCCATTTGATCGACCCACTTGATTCGGCCCATGATGATGTATATTAGGCCCTTGTGGTAGGCCGTGGGCGCCTATCTGATTGGCCCTATGAGTGCCATATTCCTTGGAAGCAATGTTGGTTAAAGGTCCACATTGATGGTCAATGATGGTTGGACGTCCACATTGTGACCGTTACTGATTATGAGTTTGTGATAGCATAGCATCATGATACATGCCCATACGTTTTATCTGTATGTTTTTATGAGATGTGATTGGTCATTACATATGCCAAGTGCATGTAGTTTTTGGAACTCCCTGATAGGCGGAGTTACCCCACATGAGCCCATGGTATGGGTAGGATTGATGCATGATTGAACTGTGTGGCTCATGCACATTTACATTTGTGTGATTGTAATTACTATGTGCCCTAGCGACATTAGAGCTGTGGCCTCCACCGACACATTGTGGGTGGCCGGATTGGATACCAAAAATACTATTTCTAACACCGGGGCGGCATATATATCCATGGGTGAAAATCCCTAAACCTGATGGTACCAGACGATGACTCTAACGTCGAGACTGAGTGGATGCATGAGCGCGCGAGGGCCATATACTAGTAGGCTGCGTCTCCCATTGTGTCATCATCGGTTGGAAAGGGGTGTGACCTGACCCGCGAAGGAGTAATTTTTAGGTTGAGTTTGACCAACTTGAGGAATAGGTCCCTTATCAATGAGCCGAGCCCGATATTGACAGGTGGATAGTGAAGTCTCTTCCACTAACCCAGTTGTGCGCTCGGATAAGGGTGGCAAGCTGGCGTAGAGTGTAATAGACCCCGGTGATTATCTAGAGTGAGAACTATACTGATATTCGATGCTCTAGTGATAAGCTACATTGACATATGGATTCAGATGAGGACTGGTATGCTTGAGTACATCTTGCATCGCATGGCCTTGGTATGGCCGACATCATTCACTCCTTACATCGCATGGTCTTGATATGGCCGATAACCTCATGCCTTGCATTACATAGCCATGGTACGACTGATGACATTCATGGACTTATTGACATTTTCGCATAACTTTGATATTGTAAACTTGCATTTCTACCATATGCACACACTTTCACCATCCTCTAAGGTTTTTATAAGCTTATGCACGACTGTTGCATGCAGGTGACGCTAGGCAGTAGTAATTGAGGAGCAAGAGTGTGCTGTAGACTTCCAGAGTTTTGACTTTATTGTCTTGTATTTCCCTTCTTATGCATTGTACTTTAAAGTTTTTTATCATAATGAATTTTGTGATGTTATTCTTGTGGTTATTGTTCGTGAGTTATGCTTATGGGTATGCTCATTACAAATAAAATTGATGTTGAAAATCCTCCTTATAGGATCCCAGGATCAGAACCTGGTAAATGGGTGCCAGGAGCTAGGATGGGGTTCTACGGAGGCTGTCGGTGCCGGATTCTGCGATCGAGAATTTTATGAGCCCGGTTTCCGACTGAGACCCGAAGCTCATGTCTTAGTTTTGGGGGAGCTTTCAGAGAGCGATGGACACTAATTTGCAACTCAGCACCGCGTATCATCCGTGGACCGATGACCACACCAAGAGGGTCAACCAGAGCCTTGAGGATATGCTTCGAGCCTGTGCGATTGATTTCGTCGGTAGCTGGGATGATCATCTACGAATGGCTGAATTTGCATACAACAACAGTTATCAAGCGACCATTGGCATGGCTCCTTTTAAGACATTATATGGCAGACCGTGCAGATCTTCGAGTTGTTGGACTGAGGTCAGAGAGCGGCGTCTCCAAGGTCCTGAGCTTGTGTATCAGACGTCATAGGCCATCGATATCATCAGGCAGAGGATGCGCAATGCTCAGAGTCGGCAGAAGAGTTTTTTAAATCCTCGGCATCGTCCCTTGGAGTTCGCTGTTGGGGACAGAGTATATCTCAAGGTCTCGCCCATGAAGGGCGTGGTTCGATTTGGAGCGAAGGGCAAGCTTGTTCCGTGATTCATAGGACCTTTCGAGATCACTGGGAGCGTTGGCTCCGTGGCCTATCGACTTACCTTGCCATCTCAGTTGTCTGGCGTCCACAACGTTTTCCATTTCTCTATACTTATGAAGTGTGGGTCAGACATCGTTCCTGTTATCGATTAATAGCTGCTAGAGGTTTGTGAGGACGCTTCTTACATTAAGCAGCCAGTTTGTATCCTCGATCGGAAGGAGCAGGTCCTCTGGACCAAGGTCATTCCCTTGGTGAAAGTTCAGTAGGATCACCTTCTGTTGATGAGGTATCTTGAGAGCTCGAGGCCGAGATTCGAGAGCGTTATCCCCATTTCTTGAATGATTGATCATATGTTGTATCTTGTATGTCATCTTCGATTTTATATGATGATGCTTTGTTTCCTCTTTCTTTATGAGTTATGTCTAATTGCGATGATATGTAAATTTCGAGGATAAATTTTTTATTTGGAGGGGAGAGTTGTAAGACCTGTACCCTAGATTGTACTATCCGTAAGCTCTCGCGGTCTTCTTGATTGAATTTTAGCAACCCTCGACCTGTATCCGACGTTTATACACGAAGCTGATTCCTGCATACCGAAGTCAGCTCGACTCGAAACTTGTACCCTAGCAATCGCGCCGCCACTGGGGTTCCAATACCGTGACTCGCGTACCAATCCAATACTTAGGCTAGAAGATATGGGCCTACATTTATTTTAAGAAAAATGCCACGCGTGCAAATTCTGAGAGAATCTTTATGACCTATCCCATCAATCAATCAATCAATGAATCAATCAAGTCAAGTATACACCATACCACAAGTACAAGAAACCCATCCCTTCCCATTCTTAAAGTCAACTCTCTCTCTCTCTCCACCCTTACCTTACAACTCTATCACTCCACTTCTCAAAAATCGTATTCATAGGAATCCCGATTGCCGAATCCGGTGTCGACAGCCTCCGTAGTACTCCATTTTCGGCTCCCAGTGTCCATATGCCAGGTTCCGATCTTAGGATCCTACAAAGAGGATTTTTCAATGTACATTTATCTTGTAAGAAGTATAACCACAAGTTTACCCAAATCACAAAAGTAGCATCATCATCACATATCTACTAATATAAACTTTGAATACAATGCTGAAAGGGAAATACATATGTCAAAATAAAATTAAAATTCCATAAGACAGCTATATGCTCTAAGCTCAACACCACTGCGATCAACACCACCTGCACGCATCTATCGTGCATAAGCTTATAGAAAGCTTAGAGGGTGGTGAAAGTGTGTGCGCAAGATAAGTGCCAAGCACACAAATACAACTTTATAATCATACAATGTCAAAACTACTGGTAAGATCATGAATCATACAATATCAGAGTAAGCAGAAATACTGACAAGTCCATGAGTCAAACAATATCAGAGTACGCAATACAGATCAGCTATGTAAATGGAGAATCATAAAGTGCCAAATATCAGATGCCGGGGATGCAATATATAATTCCTGATGAGTTTACAAACACCATCAGTCGTATCTACACTATATAAATGCAGAAACACAGTAACCTAAAATGTCACATGCCACGGATGTAATACAATATGCAGTGCGAATGGAATGATCATGTTGGAGTGTGAAGTCGGGATGATAGTATGTAGTATCACAGGCTATGAGGTCCATCACAAGGAACTTCTATCCAAACCAGTCCCTTACCTAATTTGGATAGTCAGATTCAATGTGGTAAACTCCTAATCTCAGGTTAGTCGTGCGCTCTAATCGAAATCCCGGCCATTGTGAAGGTACACGTAATAAGTAATTGCACACCACCAGCCCAAGTGGATAGTGGATAAATGAATGAATGAGTATGCAACTCCTACCCAATAAGTCCCAATATCAGTACTGTTCATCTCTGGGATCATCATCGGGGTCTAGTACACTCTACACCAGCTCGCCATCCTATCAAGTGCATAACTGGATAAGTGGAAGGGACCTCACTATTTTCCTGGCTAGTAGTTAGCTAATATCTACCCTGCACGTCGATAGCAGACCCATTCACGAGCTGGTCAAACTCAGCCTAGCTATGCCTATTCCCTCAGGAGGGTAAGGCCACACCCCCTCCCAACTAACCATGACACAGTGGGAGATGCGACATACTGGTATACGGCCCTCATGTGCTCATATATATCCACTCGGTCTTGACGTTGAGGCGTCCTCTGGTACCAAGAGAGTTTAGAAATTTTCACCTAAGGCCATCTATGGTATCCCAATGCTAATTAATAATAGATTTCTGGTGTCCCATTTGGCTATCCACGATGTTCCTGTGGAGGTTAAGACCTTGATGTCGCTAGGGCGTACAGTAATCACAATGCAAGACGCATGAGTCATACAATCCAGTCATGTATCAATCCTATACATATTGTGCGCTCATGTGAGATAACCTCCTCCTATCAGGGAGTCTCATAACAACCTGCCCAATGACATATGCAATAGTTAACCACATCTCATAACAAACATGCAAATAATGCATATAGGCATCTATCATGATGCTATGGAGTCACATACTGGCATCGACAATCGACCTCAACAATGTGGACATTGTTCCCAAGGAGTGGCCTTTATAGGGCCAAACATATAGTGGGTCCATGGCCTCACACAAAGACCTAACATACATCACAATGGGTCATAAATACGTCGCATTGGGCCTCATCATATGGACCGAAAATATATCACAATGAGCCACGACATATGAGTCACACATATATCACATCGGGCCTCATCATATGGGCTTCATATACAACATATCAGGCCTCACTTATAGGCCACACGTACATCACAATAGACCTCGGCACATGAGCCATAAATACATCACATCAGGCCTTGCTCATGGGCCTCTAATACATCATATTGGGCCTCGCCCATGGGCCTCGAATATATTACATTGAGCCTCACCCATGCGCCTCAAATACATCACAATGGGCCACAACCAATGGGCCTTATAAATATCAAAATGGGTCGCATCACATGGGCTTCATATACAATGCATTGGGCCTCATCATATTGGACTCATATATATCGAGTGGGTCGCATCACATGGGCTAATGTACATCAAGTGGGTCACATCAATGGGCCTCATATACAACAAATAAGCCACATCAATGAGCCTCATACACATCAAATGGGCCACAATATATGGGCCCCCCAATACATTAAATCGGGCCACATCATGTGGGCCTCAAACGCATCAAATCGGGCTGTATTATGAGGGCCTCAAGTATGACACATCATCAAGGTAGGGCCCACTATAACGTTATTTTCCATCCAATATGATCATTAGGTCACATAGGCCTGAATTTGAGGAAAAAAAATTTCATATTAATCTCGAATGGGTTTCAATGGTAGACGTTCAATCCTTCACAGATTTTTGTAGTGTGGTCCACCTAATAGGCGGATCTGCCATAACTTTCTATCTACAGCCTTATGACGAGCCCACAATGGGTGAATGATTTGGATTAACACTTACTGCATGATCAGGCCCACACAGCTACTGTCCAAGTAGGTGGACGGTTTGGATCAAAGCATATATCATGGCGCGCGCCACACAACAGGGATGGAATACATACATTACAGGTGGGGTCCGCGTCCCAGCTGGACGGTGGGGACCCCACACGTGCAGCTGGGCCCCACTATCCAGCAATTAGACGGACAGTTTGGATAAATCACATCCAGCATGGTGGGCCTACGCATAAGGACAGACGGTGGGGATAAACCCCGTATAGCACCGTCCATATGGACGGTGCCAATGTAAGATGCATACATCAAGGTGGGTTCCACCCCACACGTGTCACACGTGTGGGTAGGCACCACGCATCCAAAAATGATGGACGGAATGTATATATAACACATGCATCAAAGGAAGGGTCCACTGTCCAAATCAAATGGATGGACAGTGGGTATAGAATATATATACCAAGGTGGGTCCCATCCCACACATGTCACACGTGTGGGTGGACACCACGTCCAAATAAATGATAGAGGAGCATGTACATCACGGTGGCCAAAAGAGCTTGATGACATCTTTGCAGCAGCTACTGCTACTGTGTGAAGTACAATATCCAATTCGTTCACATCAGGTGGATTCAACATGTCCATCAACGTGGGGTCCATATACACGTGGCCCACCAGCTACATTCATCTAGGTGGGCCCATAAGGTTTTGCACGGCGTGGATCAAGTGGGCCACACCCAACACAAGAGAGAGAGAGAGAGGGAGAGAAATCTATAAGGGGAGAGACCCCGCCACTATGTGCCCGTCCTAAATACAAAGCATACATCAAGATGGGTCCCACCATATGTGGGCCCTCAAATAAAAATCAACGGTTAGATTACTCACCGATCGGCCTTCTTCTTGGCTCCTTGGCTTCGATCTTGACAGAGGATGATGAAGTTTTGATGGTGGGGAATGAGAGATCTAGGGATAGGAAGGTGGGCCACACTCTTAGCTCTCTCATGAGAAGTTTAGATGGTTGCTCCCATGGGAGTTACTTGGAATGAGAGAGAAAATAAGAGAGAGAGAGAGGAGTGGTGAGGTGGAGTGATGGGATGAGATGGCATGGTGCTTGTTGACCTGTGGTAAGAAATGAATGGAATGGGTATAGGTTGTGTAAGAGAGAGATGACTTGGGGAATGGGAGAGGGATGAGCTAGGTAAGGTTGCGTACTTGACATTTATTGATGGATTGATGTGATATGTTGTAGAGATTCCCTCAGTATTCACAATGTGCGGCGTTTTTCTTGAATACATGCGGGCCCACAACTCCTGGCCAGAGTATTGCATCAACGCACGAGACTCGGCGTTGGAACCGTGGCGACGGTGCGGATACAAGGGTACAAGTTTCGGGTCGAGCCGACTCTAGAATATGGGATAGACTCAAGACTGCGCGCAAATGCTGATTTTAGGTCAAGGGTTGCCGAAATTCGACTAGGAGGACTGGGGAAGCCTAGCTACAGAATGGAACGGGCTAGGATATAGGTCTCACACCACCTATCACCCATCACCCATCACTCCAACTCTTTTCATCCCATCACTTCCCTCTCTCTCATTCTCTCTCTTCACTCCTAAGCAACAAAAAAAATATCTCACGTCCAAGCCTCCCTAAGCTCTCCCAAAACAACAAGTGTGGCCCACTTTCCCACTCTCTCATCTCCCATCTCAACCTTTCAATCTCCATCAACCTCCATTAAAATAGTAGGCAAGGTGAATACGAATCCAACGAGCTAAAGAAGAAGGCGGATAGGTGGGTGATCCACCATTGATTTCGATTCCTAAGGGCCCACTTATTGTGGGACCCACTTGATGTATGCATTGTATTTGGGAGGGCCCAATAGTGGCGGGGTCCCTCCCCTTCACGTGTCATCTTCTCTCTCTCTCTCTCTCTCTCTCTCTCTCTCTCTCTCTCTCTCTCTCTCTCTCCCTCCAGGATGGAGTGGGCCCCACTGATATGTGTTAAATTTACTCCGTCCATCAGATGGTGTGGCCCACCACATTTCAGGAGAGATCTACTGTCCATTGTTGGGACGGTGAGAAGTTCCACACGCTGGACATATCACCCCTCCCTTTTGTGTGTGTGTGTGTGTGTGTGTGTGTGTATATATATATATATATATATATATATATATATAAAATATAATATAATATAATATAATATAATATAAGATATATTATAATGTATATCTAGTGGGCCACCACGTGGTCCCACCTTGATAGTGAATGGATTGAGTATCCAGACCGTCCAGCATCCCTGCTGCTAGATGCTGGACTCGATGATATATAATATATTATATTTATATTATATTAATATATAATATATTCATAGTGAGCCACTCCCATGTGGGACCCACTGTACCTATTGCAGCTGCATAGTAGCTGATGTGAGGACAGATCCTCACCGTCCAGAGGTCTGGACGGTGGGACTCACTGCTGAAGGATGGATTTCATCCAGCCGTCCACCATGATATATATGTTTTATCTAAGCCATCCATCCATGGGACTTGTTCGTGGGCCCCACTCTAGAGGATGTGTTCCATCCAAGCAGTCCATCCATCTGACATGCTAGTGGGCCCCACTTTGATGTATGTGTAAAATCTCAACCATTCAGATGGTTGGACGGTGGACCGTTTAAAAAAAAAAGGGTGAAGCAGACTCAATCCTCTGGCAAGCCACGTTCCTAGACCCCACCATGATGCATGTGTTGCATCCATACCGTCCATATACCTGGCGTGCCAAGTACGGCCCCACCATGATGCATGTGTTGTATCCCTACCGACCATTTGCATGAGGACGTGGGGCCACCGTGACGTTTTGGTCTTGCTACCCGTCTAGTACGCTGGACGGGTGGGACCCACCACTATTGGATGTGGCTCATCCAAACTGTCCATCCATTTGGCTGAGCCAGTTCTAATGCTTGAGATGAAAAATAAGATAGATCTAGTATCAAGTGGACCATATTGCCAAACAGTGGAATTGAATGCCTACCATTAAAACCCCTTTTGGGTTACAGAAGTTTTGAAACAATATGATATTTATTTTTCCTCATTGTTCAGGTCTTTGTGACCTTGTGGATATGTTTATTAACAGTCTGCATGGGAAATAAATGCTATGGTAGGCCTTCTAAATTTTTAATAGTGGGAATTATTATCACCACTGTTATGTGTAGTATGGTCCAGATGATCCTTTGGGTATGATTTATTTTTTTACTTTATAATGATCTCTAACAATGGATGAATGATGTATTAGAATCGGCTCATTCGATTCGGCCCATTTGAATTGGGTTGATTCGGTCCATTGATTTGGCTCATTTGACTCGACCCATTCGATTCGGCCCATTTGAATCGGCCCATTTGACTCGGCCCATTGATTCGGCCCATTTGATTTGGGCTGTTTGATTCGACCAATTTGATTCTACCCATTTGTATCGGCCAATTTGATCGGCCCACTTGATTCGGCCCGTTTGATGTAATTAAGGCCCATGATGATGTATATTAAGCCCTTATACTAGGCCATGGGCCCCTATCCGATTGGCCCTATGAGTGCCATTCCTTGGGAGCAATGTTGGTTAAAGGTACGCATTAATGGGCAATGGTGGTTGAATGTCCACATTGTGACCTTCCCTTAGACTTTGTTAGACCCTTCCTCATCATTCTCTCACGGGTTAACCCAAACACTTGAGCCCCATTGATTTTAATTGGTCCATCATCGGCCGTCTATATATGGACCCCGCCTCGCGCCGAGGTTGATTATCGATGCCGATTGTCGATACCAGCTACCGTTGCCGATTATGAGTTTGTTACAGCACAACATCATGATACATGCCCATACTCATCATTTGTATGTTTGTTATAAGATGTGATTGGTCATTACATATGCTATAGTGTAGGTAGTTTTTGAGACTCCCTGATAGGTGAAGTTACCCCACATGAGTGCACGATATGCGTAAGATTGATGCATGATTGGACTGCGTGACTCATGCAAATTTACATTTGTGTGATTGTGATTACTGTGTGCTCTAGTGACATCAAGGCTGTGTCCTCCACCGACACATCGGGGGTGGCCGGATTGGATACTGGAAAACTATTTCTAGCATTAGGGTGCCATAGATATCCCTAGATGAAAATTTCTAAACCTGATGGTACCAGAGGATGACTCCAACGTTAAAACTGAGTGGATGCATAAGCATGCGATGGCCGTATACCAGTCGGCCGCGTCTCCCATTGTGTCGTGGTCGGTTGGAAAGGGGTGTAACCTTACCCATATGAGTGAGGGAGAAATTTCTAGGTTGAGTTTGACTAGCTTGAGGAATAGGTCCGCTATCGACGAGCCAGGCCCGATATTGGCAGGCGGATAGTGAGGTCTCTTCCACTAACCCAGTTGTGTGCTCGAATAGGGGCGACAAGCTGGCGTAGAGTGTACTAGACCCCAGTGATTATCTAGAGTGAGAATTATACTGATATTTGATGCTCTAGCGATGAGCTTCATTGACATATGGATTCGGATGAAGACCGGTATGCTTGAGTTACATCTTGCATCGCATGACCTTGGTATGGCCGACATCATTCACTCCTTACATCGTATGGTCATAATATGGCCAATAGCCTTATGCCTTGCATCGCATAACCTTGGTACGACTGATGACATTCATGGACTTACCAGCATTTTCGCATTACTCTGATATTGCAAACTTACATTTCTACCATATGCACACACTTTCACCACCGTCTAAGATTTTTATAAGCTTATGCACGACCGTTGTGTACAGGTGACGCTAGGCAGTAGCAATTGAGGAGCAAGAGTGTGCTGTAGAGCTTTCAAAGTGTTGGCTTTATTGTCTTGTATTTCCTTTCTTATGCATTGTACCTTAAAGTTTTTTAATTATAGTGGAATTTATGATGGTGTTCTTATGGTTATTGTTCGTGGGTTATGCTTATGGTTATGCTCATTACAATTAAAATTGATGTTGAAAATCCTCCTTTTAGGATCCCAGGATCGGAAGCTGGTAAATGGGTGCCAGGAGCTAGGAATGGCCTTCTACGGAGGTTGTCGGCGCCAGATTCGGCGATTGAAAATTTTGTGAGCCCAGTTTCTGAGTTTGGGGCGTGATAGAAGTTGGTATCAGAACATAACTTGGGAATAACTTAGGACCCTCTCCCAACAGTACAAATGATATAGGTGATTTACAGATTGAAGACCTAAAGGACCACCTCCCTATAGAAGACTATACTAAAAGAATACGAAGATAGTTCTAATATTTAGTTTTATACTTTCGCTGCGAACTTGATAAATGTAATAAGATCCCATTGAGAGGGATTTGATTATTCTTTTTATTTTGATGAAATATAATCAATACAGTGATTTTATTCTTGTGAATGTTACATTCAAGAATGTATCTGGATGTGATCCAAATGAAAAAAAAGGTACGATTTTCAAAAGCATCCAATTTATATATTATTAACACCCAGTTTTCTTGGACACGAGTACAAACTCTGGCCATGAAAATTTGGGGCGTTTTAGTCAGATTTCACATCACATCTGCTAGAGGACTTGCCCGAAAGTCACACAACAACCCTCTTTACAATCCATGGATAATCCCAGACAAATTTAATGGGTTACATTTCACACCGAGGCATGCATAGACCTATTTTCGGAGCCCATGGACCATTTAACGGAATCTTAAGAATCATACCAATTATAAATCCAAAACATGCATTGTAGTTATGTGTACAACTTACACCTTACACCTTACACCTTCATCTAATAACTTTAAATCCAACCATTAATCTAAGAGATAAATCATACCTTTACACATTAACACCTCAAAGAAACTCCTTAGATACTTAATCTATGATTCCGAAGATGATCCATCTGTTAACTTTGAAATCGACTTTTATAGATAATAAATAAGTAAATTGAAATTAGATTTTGACGGACAAAAACTACACAATAGTTGGGTTGCTAAAGATCGTGACCCAAGATTAAGATTGGCTCATCTCTGACTAATCACACATATGAAATGAATCACAAAAACAAAGCTAGGACATTTGTATTCAAACCAGAATTGGAATTAGCCAGTGCACGCCAACGATCTTCGAATAACGAAAATCTTCTCCAATTCACCTACAAATGCAAAAGCATTACTCCAGCAAATCTAGACCATTTGTGAGCAGATCACAACCGTTCACAAGGAGGATCCAGGTCATCCATATCATAATCCATAACACAAAATCAAAAACCTAAAGTGTGCGCAAACAATGTTTAAATGAAAGACTTTCCATTTCTAATCTGATGTTCGAAGATGGATTCTCCCACGAATCTAGGAGGAAAATTCTCCACCAATCCTAACTATCCATGCATGAGATCACAACCGTTTGTTGAACAACATACAAACATTAGAACGATTCAAGAAAATCGCCGATTCTCCATGATACCTTCTTCTTCACTGTTTTAAAAACTTCAAGATTTTCGAATCCCAGTCATAGAATCCTAATACAAATCTTCGACAGTAGATCCAACACCAAAACATATTTGAAGAAATCAAATTCGAATGAAGGAAAACCCGGTGTAGACACCTCACCTAGGGGCCGATAAGTTGATTAGAGCACTCTATCCAACCTATAGAACTTAGTCCAACCTAGTCAACCCAATCAAACCTAATAAACTTAGTCCAACCCAATGAACCTAATAAAAATAGTTAACCCAATTAAACAAGTCAACTCAATCCAACCTAATTAAACTCAGTCAGACCTAGTCAAATCAATCAGCCCAAAAATTAGCCTAATTTCAGGCTCAAATCCAAGCCTAGTTTAAGCCCAAACCTAGGCTTATTAGTACTTAAGGCCACAATAAAGAAAAATCGAGTGAACCAGGGGAAATACACCACCCCAGGAGCACCTTTGCAAATTTTAGGGTTGAGCCATGTGGTGGGCGACACCCAATGTGCTGCTTGCCACATGAAATTCCATCAAGTTTTGGAAGAAGGTTAGGTGGGATAATGATGTCACCCTCAAGAAATATGAAGGGGATCCAGTGTTGAGCCACACACAAGGAGCCACCCACCATGTGAAAACTTTTGAAAGTGCCCTGGTTTATCAATTAACGTGAGTGTTGAGTCAGTTAGATTGCAAAGCCTCATAAGAAGACCAATTCAAAGCGTCTGCCTCAACCAGATGTGTGCAAGCTCGCCACAGGTAAATCTAAACCTCACATCTCATGTCTCAAAATACCAGGTATTAAAACAAATTAAAACATCACTGGGTTTTTAAGTTAAGAAAACTTTTTCAAAAATAGAAAATCTCTAAGTTTTCTTTCTTTGTCAATTTTATCGATGCACGGCTTGATATGATTGACCTGTGTTGTCGATGTCCTTGATGACAAATCGATTCCATCAGAATGAGGATAAAAGTGTCCAGTAACTACATATATCTCTAGACAGATTTATCGATGCATATCTATCGATATTTAAATCTCGAGTCCATCGAAGGTGATTCGATAATATTGACAGGAAGATTTTCGGTGCCTCTATTTTCACTTAAGAATATCATATGTGTATCGATATATCGAAGCCATCCTTGATACCATCGAAGTTCAAATCTCGATGACATCGGAAGGCTCTCGATGATATCGGTCATGGGCACGAAGATTCCAACAAAATATTTCAGGATAGTTTATCTATGATCGAGGGTCACTCGATAGAATCAATATTCAAATATCTATGATATCAGTAAGGTTTTGATGGCATCGAATAGGGATGAAAACTATCCAGTAAGCTTAAACAAAAATTCCTTGGATTTATCGATGAATCGACACAGCTATCGATATCATCGACATTCAATTCCGATGATATCGAAGGTCCCTCGATCATTCTTGTAAACCTGAAATATTTCAAAGTAAGTCTCTCTCATTTTCAAATGTCAAGGAATCGAACCTCACATCGATGAAATCAGAGTTTGAAATCTGATGACATCGACATGTGTTTCGATTCCCTCGACCAGCTAGCAATAGGTTTTAAAAGTGTATGACATTTGAGTTTATGTCATCGAGCGGACCATCGATGCTATAAAGAGTATACGCTCGATGATATCGAACTCTGTCATAAATGTGACTGTTTTATATCCGTTGGAACCTTTTGCTTATAGAGAAAGAAGAGAGTGTTTTTGAGTGTTTTACCTTAGATCATATACCCAAAGCCTATTCTCTCATGGGAGTTCATCCTCCAATCAACCCTCATCATTGATATTCAATAGAGTGGATTGGGGAATGAACTTCCACATTTAAGGATCCTCCAGCTATTACCTTAATGACAAATCATTAAGCTGGGATGCCTTGAATGCATAGATGATTGAAATCACTTTATCTCTTTTATAGGAAAATATTTGAGAGTAGGATTCCATCATAACCTTGACCCAACCCGTCGCTATGCATTGATATATCTTCTGAGTTGCAGTTTAAGGGAGCAGAAGACTCTTCATCAACAAAGGAGAAGATCTTCAACAACGAGATAAAGAGGGACTCATCTGCTTATCTGTAAGTTATTAGAGTCCACAGGACCCTTTGATCATTCCTTTGTAGGATTGGGTCAAAGGTGTTTCTCTCCCTTGCAAGTCCTCTAGGAGGCCTCCGGTGGGAGTGTACGTAGTGGGTGTGTTGTGTTGACCCTTGTTCTGTGGAGAGCATAAATAGTTAGGATCTTATGAAAGATCCTTGTCTAGTGTACCTAAAAGTGGGTGCGTTGTGTTGACCCTTGCTCATGAGAGCATAAACAGTGAGGTTCCTTACATGGATCCTTGGCCATTGTGCCTAAAATCGGGTGCTATGTGTTGATCCTTACTTCGGGAGCATAAACAATCAGCCTAGGTGTAGGTTGTAAAGGTTGAAGGTGAACCTGATTTAAAACCTTAGGTTTGAAGTGAACCGCTGTGAAACCTCCTTAGTGAAATCCGGTAGACTCAAGGGTTGAGTGCGGTTACTGGGAGTGGAGCAGACAAGTAGTCGAACCACTATAAAAATGACTATGTTTGAGATTGCTATTCTTTTATTTGTGTGATTTACTTTAATATTTTTATATTTGAATATCTGAGATCACACCTCATATACATACATAGTCATATCCATCATAAACTAAATTGCATATTGTTCATCTCTCAAATAGTTTGTGATTGGATCCTCTACCGGGCTTGGAAGCCAGTAGAGTTACTCTTGAGTAATCTTAATATAGGCTTGGTGTTAGGATTAATGTAATAGGATTTTAAATAAACCACAAAACTTTAAAAAGTCCTACTCACCCCCCTCTAGGACATATTGGCATATTCTTACTTCAACTAAAGCGGTCTTCACCACTATTTCAACTTTCATTCTTTGACAGCACAGGGTGGACAACATGTGAGGTGCTCTTAGTTCAATGAGAAGCATATGGGAAGAGGAAAAGACCGTGTGGTCCTCCCCTTTGGCTCAAAGTACCTCCCTTACCTATCAATCCAACCACTTACATTCCGCCACGTGGTAATCTCAGATCCAAGCCCTTAGAACCATTTCACCGCTAAACTTCTCCAAAATTACTAGAAAACTAGCATAGACCCTATAAATGCCTCATTCCTTCTCATTTCCATCCAACTCATCTCCTCTAGTAATCCTCCACACATCATCTTTCATATCTCCTTTTACATCCCTCCACCAAGGAGAATAAGAGTAGTTGGAAAGGAGTTCAACCCAGGTCAACCTAGCATAGTCCAGCCTTAGCCAACTAAGAAACCACAACTTCAATCCAAGTCACTCGGTTCGACCCTTATGACAAAACCATCCACCCTTCCACCTAACCTCGATCAGCCTCAGTCAAATTCGTATAAGCCTTTTGCCATCTATTCCCTTCTCGATCCCCTGCTCACTCCGCCTATCTGTATTACATTGCATCAACTGCATTTAAGCACCCACTTGACTAGAAGGTATGCTCTGCAGCATCCAAAATATCAGATCCTACCCATCAAAAACTTGGGTTGACTGGTTACTCCGCCGCTTCTGTAATATTCTAGAATAATTGGGTAATTTTTTTTCTTACCATACATGCCAATGTCTACTATTTTTTTTTTATCACATGCTAGATCATAGATACTTGTTATTGTTGCCACATGATTATACATGGAGCATTTATTCTAACTTACTACATCAAAATTTGAATTTTGTTATGTTTATAAATCTGCTTGCCTTGACTAACTTAGAAAATGCACCGTGATACAACTTTTTGTATGAAAATACATGGTGTATGATTAAATATCTTCATAGTATGCATTATCATGGGAGTGAATAACCTGGAAACTTAGGAATAGAGAGAGTGAATTGAAGTTTTCAAATACATCCAAATACTCTTACTTAACTAAATAATCTCTCCACCCTTTGTCAAGAAAATGAAGTTGGGCGAGTGGCGAGTAAGCTGGTAAATAAATAGACTTAGAGACTAGTGGTTGTTTGGTCATATCCAATCAAACTTATATTATAGAGAGGATTAATGTTACATGCTATGTCATGAAATCTACACCTAATTGTTGTTTTTTGATGCCTTAAATCTTGTTAAAAATAGGATCTATTGATGACATTGACAGACTGTTCGATGCCATCGAGCATTTTTGGATTTCCTCAGTTGGTTGCTGGACATATTGGTGTCATTTCTGATGACATTAAGGAGAATTCAATGATATCGAAGTCTAAGTTCGATGCCATCGAAGCTAGTTTAATGTAATCGAAGATTTTTAAAATTTCATGTTTTGCCTCTGGACTATTTAGTGTTATGTTTGAGGACATTGAAGATTAAGTGTCAATGTTATTAAAGTGGGTTCGATGTCATTGACCATTTCGTACAGATTTTTTACAGATCCACGAATCTGCGTAATTTGTTTTCGATTTCATTTGGGATTCTTCTAAAGGTTATATATATTTTGTGTTAATGGGATTGGGAGGTAATTCTAGGGTTTCTAATTCGTCCAAAGGGTTTCAAGGTTGTAGCAAGGGTTTGATTTGAGGATGTTCGAATCGGGTAAGCTCTCTTCACTTGTAATTTATGCTTTCATAGTTCTATCTGTCGCTTTGTGCCATGATTTTTTCTCGCAAGGGTTTTTTTCACATTAAAATCGCTGTATTCTTTTCGTACTTGAGTGGTGTGATTGGTTTACATCTCTTAATTTACCTCTGTGTGCTTCCGCAGTCCCCTAACAAGTGGTATTAGAGCTAACATTGGGGTACATGCTTGAATATGAAAGTGAGTAATAATGAATGTTAATATTAAGTATGATGCAGAGAAATACTCGAGCAAAAATAACATTGAATTATGAAAGGTTAAGATGATTATCCTATTAACTCAATAAGGTCAAGATGGGACTCTTGAGAAGTGATGTATGTTTATGGATGATGATAAATGGAGGAAACTTGATATGAAAGAAAAATCCTCAATCCATTTGTGTTTAATGGATGAGGTCCCTTATAATGTCATGAGGGAGAAAACTGTAGCGAAAATGTAGGCAAAATTTGAGGATATCTATGCGAAGAAGTCCCTTGAAAATCGCATACAGTTGAAGCTGCAGTTGTTCAACTTCAAGATGGCAGAGGGTGGAGATGTCGAGGCCCACATTAGTAATTTTAACAAAATAATTTTTAAATTTTTAGACATGGAAGAAGTAATCAAAGATGAAGATCAGGTATGTATTTTGCTAAATTCTCTCCTAGGATCATCTAAGTCTTTTAAGGACTCGTTGTGCATTGGTAATTTTTCCCTGAGTGTAAACACCATTATCTCAGCTCTTCAAGGAAGGGCCATGAGAAGGAAAAATGGTGGCTTGGGGCCCTCTACTGATGCATTGTTTACAAGGGGTTACAATTCTGGGCGGGACATAGGATCTTCTCAGTTGAGATTGAAATCCAAGGGCAAGGGCAAGTTAAAGTGCTGGAATTATGGGTCAACAGGACACATGAAGAAGAATTGTACAAATCCTAAATCGAAGAAAGAAAACTTAGATGATTCTTATAGGGAAGCCAATATTGCTATGTCTGATAAAGAAACAAGTGGAGGTGATGTGTTGTTAGTGTCTATGATTGGACACATATACAATGATGGTAGAGACGAGTAGATCCTTGACACAGGGGCTTCATATCATATGACTCCTCATCAGAGTTAGTTTACCAGTTATAGAGAGTGCGATGGTGGATAAGTATTTATGGGTAATGATAATGCCTGTAATGTTGTGGCTGTTGGTATGGTGTGCATCAAGATGTCTGATGCGATGGAGTGTACTTTAACCAAGGTGTGATACGTTCCTGATATGAAGAAGAGTTTGATTTCTCTTAGTGCATTCGAAGAAATATGGTGCAAGTTCATCAGTTTTAATGGTGTCCTTAAAGTTTTAAAAGGTGAACTCGTGGTTATGAGAGCGCATATGCACGATAATCTTTACAAGTTAATCGAAAGCACTTCAATAGGTGGAGCTACAATGGTAGTAGCAGATTTCACGTCTACATGTATGTGGCATACTCATCTGAGCCACATGAGCGAGTAGGGCATGAAGGTACTTTCTGATTATTGTTTAATTCCAGTTTTTAAGAATTCTGATTTAAATAAATACGAGCATTGTATATATGGTAAACATTTTATGTTATCCTTTAAATTTGAAAAACATGTATGTAAGGGAGTTCTTGATTATGTGCACTCTGACGTATGGGGTCGTCACTCGTGATTTTCGTTGGAGGGTCATCATGGTTGGTCACATTCATTGATGACTACTCCCGAAAAGTTTGAGTTTATTTTATGAAATATAAATTCGAGATTTTCACCAAATTCAAACAATGGATGACCATAGTGGAAAAATAAACAGGGCAAAAAGTAAAAGTTTTAAGGACTGATAATGGTAGTAAATTTACTTCTAATGAATTTAACGAATATTGGTCAAGGGATCATTAAGCACATCATGGTGTGCCACATACCCGTGCAAAATGGTGTGGCTGAGCGGATGAATCAGACTCTTTTGGAGAGGGCCCGATGCATGATTAGTAATGCTGAGTTGGGTAAGGACATATGGACTGAGGTCGTTAACACAACTTGCTATTTGGTGAATCGGTCCCCTTCTACTACAATTGAATGCAAGATTCTAGAGGAAGTATGGAGTGGTCATAGGGTTGACTACTCAGATTTACGCATATTTAGTTGTAAGGCTTACTCTCATGTACCGTCAGTTGAGAGAGATAAGCTATACCATAGAGCTAAAAATTATATATTTATTGGCTATGGTGTTGGTATGAAATGTTACAGGTTATATGACAAGGTCATACATAAAATCATCACTAATCGTGACGTCAGATTCGATGAAAACTCTCTATTTTGCAAGAAATCAGGAGGAGTAAAAGGAACCAAAGAGGTTGATCGTAGACGACTATATTGATTTAGGTGATACTCAGGCAGAGATAGATGCGTAGACAGAGGTACATGAGCAGGCAGAGAAACTACCTATGAGAAGAAACCCGTCGCATGATCGCAGGTTACTGCAAGATACAGGGATGACTCTAATATCATATATACCCTCATTACAAATGAGCCTGATGTAAAAAAGTGGAAGGTGGTAATGGACGATGAGATGGAATCTTTATACAAAAATGAGACGTGAGAAATGGTGAAGCTTCTCGTGCACTAAAAAGTGATTGGATACAAGTGGATATTCAAGAAAAAATATGATAGATACAAAGCAAGGTTGGTAGCGAAAGTTTATGATCAGAGAGAAGGCATTAACTTCACAGAGTTCTTCGAGCCAGTCATAAAACAAGTATCTATTAGATTCATATTGGCACTAGTTACCCAATACGATCTCGAGCTAGATTAGATGGACATGAAGAGTATATTCTTACATGGGGAATTGGAAGAGCAAATCTTCATGAAGCAAACAGAGGGTTACAAAGTATAAGGAGAAGACAACAAGGTTTTTAGGTTAATGAAGTCATTTTATGTCCTAAAACAGTCACCTAGGTAGTGGTATAAAAAGTTTGATTCTTTCATGTTGAGTTAGAAATTTATTAGGAGTGAATACGATTACTGTATCTATTACAAGACACTGAGTAATGAAAAGTTCATCATCCTAGTATTATATGTTAATGATATGTTGATCGTCAGTCATAACATGTCTAAAATTAATGTATTGAAAACTCAATTATCAGGGATATTCAAGATGAAAGATCTGCGAGCTACAAAGAGGATTTTCGATATAGATATTCATAGACATAGGAAGAAGAGTAGGCTTTAGTTATCTCAGGCACAATACCTTGAGAAGGTGTTGATCAAGTATGGGATGGACAAGGAAAAGTCGGTCAACATTTATCACGCGGCTCACTTCAAGCTTTCCTTAGAACAATGTCCTAAATTAAATGAGAAAAAGTATGTTATGTCTTATGTGTCTTTTTTAAATGCGGTTGGTAGTTCAATGTATGTCATGGTCTCTATGAGACCATATATTTCACAGACAGTTAGTGTTGTGAGCATAGACATGTTAAACCCTAACAAGCAACATTAGGAAGCGGTGAAATGGCTACTTCGATACATTCAAGGTACAAAAGACTACGTATTAACTTTTGAGAAGACAGGGGTAAAGTTGGTAGGGTATGTGGATTCAGACTACGCAGGTAGTATGGATTCTAGAAAGTCGACTTCTATTTACTCGTTTATATTAGCGGGTGGAGCAATCAGTTGGATGTTGAAGCTTCAGTTCATGGTGGCTCTTTCCACAACTGAAGTAGAGTATATGACAGTGACAGATGCATTTAAGGAAGGTGTTTGGTTGAGAGGTATGATAAATTAATTGAGGCTTCAGAAGGAGGCTGTGTTGGTTAATTGTAACAGTGAGAGTACTATCAATTTGGCTAAACACTCTATTTAACACTTACGTACTAAACACATTGATGTTCATCACCATTTCATCTGACATGTGCTTAAGGAAGGAGGCATAACTCTGAAGAAGTTTCACACTAGCATGAATCTGGCAGACATGCTCACTAAGGTGGTTCTTTCAGAGAAGTTTAAGTTCTGTGCAACTTCTCTAGGTTTGACGATGACATAAAAGGAGGACAAAGTGTGCACGAGAATTGTTGATGAAGCTATGATGCAAGGTAGAGATAAGAGAAGAGGACAAGAAGCTACACGTTTGATGATTGAAGACAAGGTGGAGATTGTTATTTTTTGATGTCTTAAATCTTGTTAGAAATAGGATTTGTCATCAACTATTCGATGCCATTGTCGATGACATCGAACAATGCTCAATGTCATTGAGCATTTTTAGATTTTCTTAGTTGGTTGATGGACATATTGGTGTCATTTCTGATGACATCGAGGAGTGCTCGATGACATCTACATCTAAGTTCGATGCCATCGAAGCTGGTTCAATGTAATTAAATATTTTTAGAATTTCATGTTTTTCCTTTGTACTATTTCATGTTATTTTTGATGACATTAAAGTAGCTCCGATGACATCGAAGATTAAGTGTCGATGTCATTGAAGTGGAATCGATGTCATTGATCATTTCACACAGATGTTTTGTGGAATTTGTTTCCGATTTCATTTAAGATTCTTCCATAAGTTATATATATGAGTGTAAACAGAATTGGGAGGAAATTCTAGGGTTTCTAATTCATCTAAAGGGTTTCAAGGGTGTAGCAAGGGTTTGATTTGAGGTTGTTCGAATCGGGTAAGCTCTCTTCAATTGTAATTTCTACTTTCATAGTGCTATTTGTCGCTTTGTGTTGTGATTTTTTACCGTAAGGGTTTTTCCACATTAAAATCGTTGTGTTCTTTTCGTACTTGATTGGTGTGATTGATTTACATCTCTTGATTCACCTATGTGTGCTTCTATGGTCCCCCAATACTAATGACATAGGAACGAGAGAGAGAGAGAGAGAGAGAGAGAGAGAGAGAGAGAGAGAGAGAGAGAGAGAGAGAGAGAGAGAGAGACATGATCAAACAAGCGTGCAACATCTTTTTCTTTTTATTTATTTTGATTCTATTGATAATGTGAATCTGAAAATTTAAGTAATTTTTTGATAATCTTTTCATGGAGGAAAATCTATTTTGAAGAACTGTTGAATACAATCCAACTTGATGAACATGATAGATGTTCAAAACGTGTGCGCAGATTGTCCAGAACTGATAACCTCTGGACCATTTTGGAACGATCTGATAAGAAAGTATATATGACTAAATCCACACACTTGGAAATTAATCTGAATGTAGAGTAAACTAGAGAGTGACGCCCAAAACTCGGGCCAATGGATGGCTAGATCTGGACCATTCAATACAGTCACAGACTGTATGATGGATTGCTTTGGATCATGAAAGAATTCCCATATAAAGATGAATAATGGACTGGAAACAAGTCAGATTCAAATCATTTTAATACCATAAAATAATCTGTTATGTGTCTAAAATAAATCTCCACAACATGACTTATCAAATATATCAGCGAAAGCTTAGTTTTCTTAAACTCTTGGAATAGATGAATGGGACAGATTTTGTAAGACCCGCATCATAGTCCGTACCATTTCGTAGGTTCCCGCGATCTTTCCTTTCGAATTCCGGCAACCTTTGACCTTTATCCGACATTTGCGCACGATCCTAAGCCGAGTCCTGTCAACTCGAGTCGATTCAACCCGAAACTTGTACTGTAGCGACCGCATCATCGCCGTGATTTCGATGTCGTGTCTCATGCGCCAAGGCGATACCCAGGTTAAGAGATGTGGGTCCGCGTTCAGTTCGAGGAAAACACTGCGTGTTACAAAACTCAAGAGAATCTCTACCGAATGTCACATCCAACAATCAAACAATCCCATCAAGGGTCAAGTACATGTCAAGTACACATCACCTTACACCCATCCCCAAGTAATCCCAAAAGTCAAAAACTTCTTACACACCCTTACCTTTCTTACACCATTTACCCCTAAAGTCAAAAAGCTCTTACACATCCATCACTCACCACATCCATCACCCATCTTTCTCTCTCTCTCTCTCTCTCTCTCTCTCTCTCTCATTCTCAAACCACTTTCAAGCAAGAGAAAAATCATACGTCCAAACATTTTCTAGCCTCCATGAGTGCTTTGTGTATGGCACACTTCCTACCCTCTCATCCCCCATCTCAACCATCGAATCTCCATCTCTTCCGTTAGGATCGAAACTAAGGAGCAAAGGAAGCTTAGGGAGCAAGAAGAAGTAGACAGTGGGTGATCTTGGACCCACATTTTTATTCCTTTTTGTATTGTCTTTTGTGATCTAAGGGCCCACATATGGTGGGACCCACTTTGATGTATGCTTGTATCTAAGAGGGGCCCGTAGTGGCAGGGCCCCTCCGTTATCTCCGATCTCTCATTCTTTCTTTTCTCTCTCTCTCTCTCTCTCTCTCTCTCTCTCTCTCTCTCTCTCTCTTTCTATGATTATGGCCCACCATGAAGTATATATTTTATCCATGCCATTCACCTTCGTGGGACCCACCCGATGAATGAGTTGGATCTACACCATCTAACCCATTACCGGACATGGACGGAAGGAAAAACACAAATATTAGATTTATCCAATCAGGTGGGTCACATCCATGTGGGACCCACCTGATGCCTGCGTTGTATCCATACTGTTTAGTGTCTAGGGACACTGGACATGGGCTAACGGTGAAGTGTGGACTGACGTGGGGTAGGGCTAATAGTGAAGTGTGGACTAACAGTGGGTGTACTAACAGTGAAGTGTGGGCTGACAGTGGGGTCCATGGGATCCATCCACGCCCTCCATCCCTTTCTATGGGCCACACCATGGTGTATGTGTTTTATCCAAACCGTCCACTGCCCCTGGACGGTGGGACCCACATCCGTGTGGGGCCCTCTTTAATGCATTTATCCACTCCCAGATCCATAGCTCTAATGGTAGACTGGGTGAAAGATACCTCATTTCAACGCTGACATCTTGGCATTGATTCCCTAGTATGGGTGGCTAGTAGTGAAGTGTGTACGGACGGTGGGGTTCGTGGGACCCGCCCATGTCATCCACCCATTTAGATGGGCCACACCGTGATGGGTGTGGGGCATCCACCATCCCTAGACGGTGGGACCCAACCCACATACCATGATGCATGTGTGTGTCCATGCCGTGGACGTGGTGATATATTAAATATAATATAATATATAATATATTATATACATCTATGAGGGTGGGCCCTACGTGGGACCCACCTCTCCCTTTTAATGCATAAAGTTGCATTGACAACAAATATATTTCTCTCTCTCTCTCTCTATATATATATGTATATATATATGTGGGTGGGCCCTACGTGGGACCCACCTTTGTCTCTTTAAAGCAGCTGAGGCTGCACGTACAACAGCTATGTAGCTGCTCCCTTGGCATCAGCTAGGTCCGTGGGACCTGTTGCACGTGGATACGATCCACACCATTTAGCTCTGTGGGTCCCACTGCTATTCGACGTGCAGGCCCCACTAGGACATATGTGTTTTATCTTCACGTCCCACTGTTTGGGTGGTGGGACCCACCATGATGCATGTGTTGTATCCATACCATCCAACCATTTGTGAGATCATTTTATGGCATGGGGTAAATGAGTGAGATCCAATGTTCAAGTGAACCCCACCATTTGTAATAATAATGGGGTACAATGACATCCACCATTTCAAACTTCGTAGGAGCCACAATGGTTCTCACTTAAGCTGATATTTGGCTTTCACTTCATCTATCTATATGTTAACTTATGAATAGGTTGGATCTCAAATACATAAGGGTGGGCTCGATTTGATACACATTTGGTCCATTAGTACGACCCGATTTAAAATACATGAAGCCCATTCAACTTGGCCCATTTAAATCGGCCTATTAGTTTGGCCCACTGATCGGCCCATTGGTTCGGCCCACTGATCGGCCCATTTGATTCGGCCCATTGGTTCGGCCCATTGATCGGCCCACTGATCGACCCATTTGATTCGACCCATTGGTTCAGCCCATTGATCGGCCCATTGATTTGGTCCATTGGTTCGGCCCATTGATCGACTCATTAATTTGACCCATTGGTTTGGCCCATTGATTGGCCCACTGATTGGCCCATTTAAATCAGCCCATTGATTCAACCCATTTGATTTGGCCAATTTGATTAGGGATTCCACCATGATGTATGTAATGATGTTTTTGGCGGTTACGCCCTAGGAGAAATGATGGTTTGACGTCCACATTGTAGAAGCAATGATAGTTAAATGTCCGCATTGTAACTCTCCCTAGGGCCCATTAACAGACCCTAGTGTGTAGGCCGTCTAGGCCCATCTTCGTTATGAACAAAAATCCATCATAACATGTTTAGTATAGTTCTATGATTCATGATCATACGCATCATATGTATGCTTGATATGAGAAGTGACTAATCATGGCATGTCTTCGGGCAGATTGTTTATGGGCTCCCAGATAGGTGTTGTTGCCCTACATGAGCACACGATACGTGCAGGATTGCTGCATGAATGGATAGTGTGATTCATGCATTTTGCATTGTGTGACATGGTTACTATACGCCCTAGCGACATCAGGACTGTAGCCTCTACAGGCATATCATGGTTGGAAGGATTGGATACTAAAAATCTTTCTCTACATGGGGTGTTATAGATATCACTGGGTGAAAGTCCCTAAACCCTTATGGTATCAGGAGGTTGCTTCAACATTTAGACCGCGTGGGTACATGAGGGCCGAGTGCCGATTACTAGAAGGCCACACTTTTCACTGTGTCGTGGTCGGTTGGAAGGGGGTGCAGCCTTACCCGCCCTAGTGGAGGGGGCAAAGTTAGGTTGAGTTTGACTTGCTCGAGGAATGGGTGCGCTATCGACGAGCCGAGTTCGATATTGGTACATGGATAGTGAGGTCTTTTCCACTCGCCTTGTTACGCGTGATGGGGCAGGAATCTGGTTGGAGTGTACTAGACCCCGGTGATATTCCAGAGTTGAGCTGTATTGATATATAGACTTAGATGAGGATTTGTATGCTTGAGTTGTATCTCGCATCGCATGGCCTTGGTATGACCGACATCATTCATGCCTTGTATCGCATAGCCTTAGTACGACTAATAGTATTCATAGATTCATCAGCATATTTCGCATTCCTCTGATACTGCATAATTGTATTACTACCTTGCGCACATACTTTTACCACCCTTTAAGCTTTCCATAAGATTATGTACGACCATTGCGTGCAAGTGATGTTGGATCGCAACAGTGCTGAGGCTAGAGCGTGTGGCAGATCATTTTGAAGCTTTTTATCTATCATCATTATATTTTCCTTTACGGACACTGTACTTATAAATTTTGATCATAGTGAAAATGTGATGGAGTTTTTGGTTGTTGTTTGTGGGTTGTGCCTTTAGTTATGCTTATTAAGAATCAAAATGATGTTGAAAATCCTCCTCGTAGCATCCCAGGATCGAAACCAGGTGGATGGGTGCTGGGAGCCGAGAATGGGGTTCTACAAAGGCTGTCGGTGCCGGATTCGGTGATTGAAAATTTTGTGAGCCCAGTTTCCGAGTTTGGGGCGTGACAGATTTAACCCTCAATCTAACCTAAAGGAGACCAGCATATGCATGGATCGGTGATCAAATTTAGACCATTGGGTCGATCCAAAGGTCAGCACAATCAAAGACATGTGGACAGCCACAATAAAAAAATGTGTGAACGGCTACAAGAAAGACCATATCCAAAGGCATTGAATTCACAAAATGGGTCTGATTTGACCATCTAATTGGTTTTTCATGTTGTGAATCCTCCTTGGATTAAGAAAGAGAGATTAATCCCTATCTAATTAGAAGAATAGCCTTTGATTCAAAATTTCAATTTGTGTGGTTAATGAATAAATCCTTTGATCATATGATTTCTAATAGAAGAAGATGATTACTTTGCTATGGTAAATATTAGATCTGATTCTAATCTAATCAAATTTAGGGTTATTAGAATGTTCCTTTTAACCTTTATGATGGATCAGCAATATATGTGTGTTTTGTATTTTTTCTTCCAACTAGACATTTTGATACTTTAAATTAATGATTTGGAAAACTTGGATTTTGAATCTAACTTGGACTGAGATGGGACACGTCTAACCATAGAAAGAAGAAAATCGTTATTTCGACATAGGTCGCTATGTGGGTCATGGCTCAATTATCACCCTTTGGGCCAAATTGTAAAAGGCCAAGGCATGGCTGATGTTGGATCCATTATTAGTCCTAAGAGACGTTTTGAAAATCAATTTAGGGCTGAGGAGAAATTTTGCCTCTATTTTGAGCTTATACAAATTATCGGACTTCTAAACTAAATCTTTGATTTTCCTAAAGATTGAATGAACCATTGAGAACTATAGTGGGCCCCATTTCAAATGGTGTATCCAGAAAATTGTGATTAAATATAAATCAGAATATAAGAGTCCATGTCACCATTTAATAGGCCTAAGTTAAGCCACAATTTACATTATAAAGATGTACTTTGGGCAATTTTGGGCTTATCCTTGAATGTGGGTCCAAGAGACCCTAAGGGATGGAATGAAACCTGTCAATGTTCTATAATCATGGATATGAAAAATTAAGATACTTGGTAGAAAATCCTCTATTTTACTCTAGTTGGATCAATAAATGTAGAATTATTGATTAATTAATATTTGTAGTGGTGATGTTGGATGTATAATAGGTGTATGAAGTACATTTTATGTATTCATATTGAATCATGATTATGGGATGCTAAGGTGGGCCCATTTCATTAGAGACATTTGAAAATAAAAGTGATTTTGTCAGGCCTACATCAAGCCCATTGCATCTGCTGGTGGGCCATCTTAGGCCTACTAATAAAGACGGGCCAAATTAACTTAATGATCCTGGTTAGGGTTCACTAGCACACCAACAATCATGATTAGATATGGAATAAAGTAGAACCCTATGTTTTTTTGTTTTTTGTTTTTTTTTTTTTAAATGATTAAATATAAAAGTGTGTGCTTTACCCTATGGGCCTAGAGTAATGAATTGGGCTTTCAAATGGATTTTTAAGGGAAAGTATATTCCTAAGGGAAAGCATATTCCAAAAAGAAATCTCTTAATGAATGGAAATTCATCTCAGGGCTCACATCAGACTCGGTGAATTGTCATAAAGGATATATGATCTTTGTTGATTTATGTATTCTTAATAGGAATATCTGATAATTATAGCATCTGAATCATTTTAAATAGTTTTTCTTGTAATTGTTTCATTCTCAATTTATATTTTGCTAAACTATCTTGGTTATGTTTCTTACAGGTGTATCTTCTTGAATAACCATATAATGCATACTCCTTTAGTCTCTTAATCATTCTTGCTTCTTATTGGACGACTCTTATTTTTTCCTACTTCAAGATTATAACTTTTATGCACCCATATTCCATTCCTCTGTCAATTTATGCTTATTGGCATGTTTATGATTTATAGAACTTTACATATTTCTATGCTTATTGGTGTATCCATGATATTGGCTCTTTATCAAATGTCGACAAAAAGGAGAGATTAAGATCCCACTAAAATATGCTGAATTCTTTTTTTCAGGTTCTCTTTGATGTTAGGTTTAATGAATTTAGGGGGAGCATTGAGTAGCATGTCTACATGTCATGTCCATGTATTTATGTTGTTAATCTATGTAATCATTAACATGTATTTTTTGAGTTGTTTTGGTTTGTCATCAGTGTTCACCATGACATGGTTTAATTTAGTTTTTAGTTTTTTTTCCACGTAATTGATAGAGGGGGAGGTTATATATAAGTGCTTCAATTTTTCAATAACGTATATCTGTGTCTTGAGTAGGGCTGTACATGAGTTGAGTTAACTCGGTTAACTCACTCAACTCGACTCGAAAAAGCTTGATTCGACTCAGTTTGAAACTGAGTTCGAGCCGATTCGAGCTGATTTTTTTAGCTAAAAAAAAATTCAAACCGAGTTCGAGCTTGCCCAAGATTGACTCGACTAGCTCGAATTGAACCCCAACTCAAATCAAACTCGGATCGAACCAGTTCGGTGACTCGGTTACTTTAATATTGATGTTGCTCACCTAGTGTTTGATGAAATGACTTAATGAAGTATTGGCTAGTGGCAAGGAAGGTATGTATATGAAAAAAATACCCATTTTTCTTGATTTTGATGTTACCTACAAGGTGTTTGATGCAATACCTATAAAACCACTATTGTTTTTTTACATACAGTGAGACTTTGAAAGTGCAGTCCATGTGTTTGCGAAAATGCTACACAGGCGAACTTGACTCAATCTTGCCTCGAACTCGGCTTGAATTGGCTTAAGCTGCTGATTGAACCGAGCCGAGTTGGCTAGTCAAGCTTGAGGACGGAGTCAAGTCGAGTTCGAATTGGGGTCAATTAGTGATCAAGCCAAGTCGAGCTGTGTCAAGCTCAACTCGGTTAGACTCGTGTACACCTCTAGTCTTGAGTTAGTTTAGTACCATTTGAATATAAAGACAACCAAAGTGTAACACCCCAGATTTCATGGGTTGAGTAGATACTTGACTCCGATATCTTGGGTGCCACTTATGCATTGCAGAAGTGGGGTTCTGTGGTTCTTTTTTTTTTTAACCTGATAATTGAGCAATTCCTGGAATTAAAATAGCTAGACTATGCAATGGTCGCCTTATCCAGCGCGTCAGGCTTTGTGGTACCTGCATCTAAGATGAGATCTAATTGATTTCTTAAAACACCGTCCTAGAGTGGGAGTGAGTAATCAACTCAGTGGTTCCATTAACATTAAGTTACACAAGCTATCAAATCCTCATGCACAATTAATGAAAAGTAAAGTAAGCATACAGTTCCTAGACACTCTTATTAATGCATATGCATAGTGTTATGATATGATGCATGCCCTCATCATCCAATACTCCCTCAAGTGATACTATCTATACATTCGCATATGACTAACACTCCTTCAATGCGACCTCGATTGCTGAGTCTCCAACCTATGCTAATGCAATGTTATGAATATTCATGTTAGCCAAGTATTTAATTAAGTCCGTTCATGTAACATCCCGAAAATCGGGGGGTCGAGCAAAAACCCAACTCCCGAGTTTCAACATGTTATTTATGCAACATAGATATGTATGATTGAATGTTGTCTGTGATAACGTATTAAACATGAGTGAGATTAAGCTAGAACAACATATCATACTCCAGAGACAGTTAAATTAACGAGCGGAAGACTGTGATAGTATGTATAACATATATAAACTGTTGTATGTCTCCAGAGTGTGAACATGTTACTAGGTTATATACATACATGTATACTCCAAAAGTAGACAAAACGAATATACATGAGTGCGCTAAAAATATAAAATGACAAGTGTCAAAGTATCTAATCAACCTCCCTATAATCCCGTCAATCAGATCACGCATAAAGGAGAGATCCTCCTCATCATCATCAAATTCAGCTCTGCCTCGCAGGTCGGACCATCATCTGCAATCACAATAGGGACTGGTGGGTGTCCGGAAACACCATCCCGTAACGTGGGAGTGAGTGATCAACTCAGTGGGATAAGAGAGCAGAGATTAGCATGTTATCAAATCAATCATGCGATAATAGTAAAGCAGTAAATCAAACAATCCTAATACTATTGTTAATGCAATATGACATGACGTGATGTATGCCCTCACCGACGATCTCCCTCATACGGCAACATCTTACGACTGCGGCATACCACACTCCCTAGAGTGCTCCACATCTTCCAGGCACATGCAATGCTATGGTGATATGATTTTCGAGTTGTTATTAGTCCATTCAAACAGCAGGATTGGGAAACTAAGGTACTTTCCTTATATCAATCCCAACACAGATCCTGTCTAGGGTCGTCACTCCTAGTAATCTCATACGAGGTATATTTATGTAGGTCGCTGCAAGGGCTGCCAGGGCTGTTGCTCGCACTCGTTGCACCGCTCTCCCATCACCTTATCAATACAGGCCTACTGTACTCTACTGCAACGGAAGGGTCGTCGCCTCCCGTGGACTCAGAATACGCTCGCGGTCACTACAAGGGACTCGTCGCCTGATCAGTGTAGGCCGACAGCTAGAATATAGTGTCCCATACCACCATAATCTGCTCATGAGTCTAGGTGCTCACTGGTCACTACGGGGATGTTTGTGGCCCCAGCGTAGGCCGACAGCTCGACCACGGTGTCCCATACCACCATGCCCGGCTCATGAGTCTTCGTGGATCAAGGTACCATGGTTAACAGGGTTTACAATGGTAAGTTCAGTACCCTAGGTTCAAGCAGTTATGACTCATACAAGGTCAACATACATCGGCCAGTCGGGTTACTTGACGGGCTCGACTAGCGCGATCGCATCTCAAGTCGAACGACATGAAGTACGTAAAACACTTCGCGTGGCCTAACCACTGCCGCCAACCCCAAACACGAATCGCGTTCATCGACGCGTCGTTCGTGGCTATGACCAGTCAGCCACGAATTCACTCGGTTACCGACTGCCTGGACTAAGTCTAGTCCCAAACATTTATGGAATCACATCAGCAATTTAAGTGAGAGTATTGAAATTGAAATACAATCATGTGAGCATATTAACACATATTATAATATTCAACTTAAGCAAATCTTCTAACACATATATTCCATGCATGTGATGAAATCATGCATACAGTCAACATGTAGGAAATCATTTAGGTCAGCATATTAATTGAGAAATCAATCTCAAACTATCTCATAACATCATTCAATTCAATACATACTAATACAAACATTTACACAAACACATACACTACACACTTAAGTCTACATATAGTATGTCGACCCAAAGTGCGCCATTAGGCGAATCTCTTCGCCAAACTAATTATGCACGCATTCCTAATTCCCTAATGCGACAAAAAGCCATGTCAATCACATCAGCAAAATATGAATGTAGACAGTACTTCCTACAAATGACTAAAATGCCCTAAATCTCATATTCTTCGTTAATTTACGAAACAGGAAACGGAGAGCATGTTGTACATGTCAAACGGCGATGTCGTCGATAATCTACTATTAAAAGACATTGAAAGCTTTGGAAACAGTCAATCAAAGTGTCTAATATCCGCACCTTGTCTCTTATGGATGTTGAAATTCGAACGGAGCGTATACGCTTCGTCTACGGCGAATAGACAACCTGATTTGCAAGATCCATCAACTAACATGCTTTGAAAGCAAGAAAACCTTAAATCAGCAACTTATTAGGGTGTTTTCTTACCTGAAAATGTGGAGGAATCGCCGGAAAAGTGATTGGAGTGCGTCGCCTAAGCACGTACAGCAGCAACAGCAGGTGGCAGGAAGATCTCTCCTACCTTCTCTCACAAACTCTCACCTTTTCTCTCTCCCAATCTAGAGTTTTTGCAAATTCGGATGGGAGAGAGGAGTGAGGGTTTCAAGCCCTTTTATAAGCCCAAACTTGCCCGAAATAGGCTCGGGAATAAGTTTCACTTGAGGGGTAACCAAATCGGGGCTGTTTCGGTCCAAAAGATGCTTTCTGGTGGTCCCCTGGTCAAATGCGATCGGACTTAAGCTCATGTGTACCAGATCTAATACACATTAAGTTTTCAGTCCGGCAGGGTTCGCAAATCGCACGTGGCGGACCAATTTCAGTTCAGCGGTCACCGCACGTAGATCAGGGCTGAAAGTCTCATGATATAAAATAGAAATTTCTCCTGATCTAAGGGTGTAATCTGGATGAATTCTGACGGTCAGAACGCTCAATACTGACACGTCAAGTCATGTGCCAGATTTGAATTTGAAATTCCAAATCTGTCCCTATTCGCACTCTCTTCGGTCCGGGCTCAATGAAATAGCCTGTGATTATCGGTTTGACTTGATTTTCGAAATGAGTGTCAAGTCCAGCTAGGCGGTTCTAACGGTCTAAGATAGGAGGTATCGGACTTTCGACGCGCGGTCTACATCCAATACAAAGATTCAAAGTGGTCCAGAGAACGAACTGGTTTAGAGTTTGATCCCAGGTTATAGAGTATTATAGAGTCATTGGTTCTACTCAATTTGGGTCTTGTAGAACGTATTTAAAGTGATCAGGGACTATTTCCCAGCTACTCCAGCGTCGCGCTAGCTAACTTGTGCTTAGTTTCTAAAGGAATTTATCCTAAGTGATTTTTTTGGCTATGGAATTGGGTTCTAAGCGATTTCTCAGGTGTTTTATTTAACCCATTGCCTAAGGACGTCTAATCCCAGATGAGCCAAAATTCGGGGTGTTATAGTTCATATAGTAAGATTGGAGAAGCCGAAACAGCTCCATTTAATCAATGCTCTTATCTAGATCACTTGGCCCAGGGCGGTCGTAGCGGCTCTAAGCGTGTGATCCATGTTCCAAATTTAGGTATCATCCATTTATCTCATAAATTAATAATTCCAAAGGTAAGACATGATACCTAAAGGTATGCGGATAAACTCGGTATGGGTCGTCACCCAAACACTAAGTATGATCAATTAGTTCCGAGGTGTGGGCTTGTCACATAGCCAAAACATCACAAGGGATTGTCACCCAATTCCATTCATGCCTGGATCATTCGAACGGTACTCTGGCACGAAACCATCGGCTGGGTAATTTGACGGGGGCCGTTCGAACAAGGACCTATCACCTCCTGTTCTCAGTGGTCACTTGGGGAGGCTGGTTACTCCAGTATAGGCCGACCACACAGATACAATGTCCCATACCACAATGACCAGCTCCCGAGACTTGGAAATTGTATCACTAACGATTAACAGTAGGTCTCTCAAAGGTAAGAAGTTCTTTAAATTCAGGCAGGCGTGACCATACAGGGTAAACATACATGGTTGGCCAACTAGTGGACTAATTCGGCTGACTTCAATAAACTACGGCTAAGCGGAACTAAGTGCAAGCATCCCGTGTAGTCCAACTACTGACAGTTGTCCATCTTTAGCATGAATCGGTCAGATTGACCTAGAGCAGTCGATCCAGTAGGGCTACCCCTGTGAATGTTTCTAATTTTCTTGCGAACCCAATTACTAATAGATTAATATTTTACAGCATGCCACAATCAATTCTATTCAGGAATAGGCAACCAATTAAACAGTATTTCAAGATATTCTAGCTAATATAGGTAAACAAATGGGCATGTAAGTGCATTATTCAATCATCGCATAACTTACCATAATCAGCTAATTAGGCGCATGTATCAGGGAAAAATATGAAACATGTAGACATGAAATTTCAGTGTATCCAGTCTATTCTAGCATGCAATCAATAATCGACAACCATAAACGAAAATTTTACTTCATGGAGGATAATAGGCCTAAGGATTAGTCACTAGTTAGCATACAATTCATAATTTTCACTGCACAATCATTAATTGTGACATAGGTTCGATAATTGACAACCTAGTGGTAATGGTCAGCACCTAGGAGTAGTCCGTTGGGTTTCTAATGCCGCCACTAGGATTCATGTCCGTGGATGGGTGTATTGAAGCCCTATGCCAATGGGATTAGCTTGTAAGGTGCAAGCAAACGGCCTACAAGGCTAAAATTTGAAGAGGGCTAGAGGATTTACCTTTCTATTGTTGGTGGGCCGCTCTCTATAGTGGGGCGCGGTTGCGGGGTCTGTTGTGATCATGAAAATGGCCCTCCCCCAAGGTGTTCTTTCTTTCACAACTCACTCCCTCTCTCCCTTACAGTTGGAAATTCGTATAGGGGTGAAGGAGTGAATTTTTGGGCCTCATATAACCAAGATTTTATGTTCAAATGGCCCCGAGGTCCCTTTTTCTAGCATGTATGCCCCTAGTGGGCTGAATTTTGGCCTATCTAGCTATTCTAGGGGCTCCCTGACCCATCTGTGCCATGAGGCAGGTGCCTCATCACTGGATGAGTGATTGGTCCAAATTTGGTGGCAATCAGATGTCTTAATTAATCGTAGGGGCTTTATTTGCAATCGACGGTCATTGATGTTCGATCAGGGCCCCATTTATATGGATATGAGCAAGGAAATATCCTTAACTCATACCTTGAGTTTATTCGCGATTTAACGGTCGGAAAGCCACAACTTCGCGAAATAGTGGGAGGTTCATTTCACTTAAGTTTCAGGTTTCGGCCTTGGATATTTACGGATTTCGAGCACTCGGCCTCTGGCCCAAGTTGTGTAGTTCTGGGTACTATCTTGATTTGCAACCCTGGATGTCAAGTCCAGTGAGACGGATATTATTTTATAGTTTTGGAACTAGTGGCCAACTAATGAGCGGCCTAGAGCTTATTTAGATAATCAGGACATTTCTGAAATAAATTGAGTAAGGAGATTTTTTTGTGCACAATGGTTAAGGTTTGGATTAGTTAAGTCCATAGTGTGACCTATTCGCAATTATCGAAAATAGCGATTCGATCATAATCACTCTAAACCATCAGTTCTTAGGCTAAACGGATAATTGGGTCACTTTGGTTTGTTAATTAAGATCTGAACCTTAGTTGTCTCGGCCTTGGATAGATCTTTAATTTAGTTGTGGTTGTCTCAATTGGTTAGTGGTAGGTTAGCTAGATTTGAGCCCTAGATGAACAAATCATGTGGTTAGACTTGTGGTTTAATTGATTGGGGAGATTCGTTGGCTTCCTATGGTTGATTAATTAGATTTGTGTGGTTTTTTATTGGTATCACCTATGTATAGGCTCACCTCGAGCATCAAGGGTTAGTAAGTGACGACTTAGGCTATATATATATATATATATATATATATATATATATAAATTTATGAAATATTTATTTGGTGGAAATTCAAAATGGCAAAAATCCAAGACGTTATATGAAGTCTTGAAGACTTGCAACATTAATGCATGAAGATATAGGTAAAACGAGGTGCCTTGGTAAAACTAGCCATAGACCCCTTTAGTTCTAAAACAACCTACCTTTAGAAGATGTAAGTGTTATAATGTATAAAACACACTCTTGTTTGTCAAATTTCGATGAGACAAAATAACTTATGATATAGTTCACCTTCAAGTGAATCAAGATGGAAAGTTCACATTCAAGTGAATCAAGAAGATGGAAAGTTCACCTTCAAGTACAAGTAATGAAGTTGGAAAGTGCAAGCTTAAGTACATGTCATGAAGTTGGAAAGTTCAACCTGAAATGAGTTCAAGTTCTACTACACTTAAAGTAAATGATCAAGCTCCACCTTCGACTACACTTCAAGTATAAGATCAACTATACTTTATTGAAGATTCAAGAAGAAGAGTCAAGCTTTACACTTCAATGTCCAGTCTTCTCAGGTTGTAACGCCCTGAAAATTGGGGGTCGAGCAAAGCTCAACTCCCTAGTTCCAACGCATCACTGATGCAACATAAATAATGATGTTTAAATGTTGTTCATATTAGTACATTAAACATGAGTGGGATTATACCAAATTAGCATATCATACTCTAGAGTTATTTAAATTGAGCAAGCGGAAAACTGAGATAAATATATAAAGTATGTAAGTGTTTATCAATCTCCAGAATATGAGTATGTTATTAGGATAAATAAATACATGAATGGTTCCAAAATTTACAAAATATCAAAGTGTGAATGTTCGACTAATCCATTGTCCCGTAATCCCAGTGAGACAACTCTAGGTCTCCATAGACTCGCCTGAGAGTTGCATGTAAGAGAACTGCTCATCGAAGAAGTCCAGCTCCATCGCATAAGCCTCACCATAATTTGCATCTAAAACAGAGTCTGATTGGTGTTTTAAAACATCATCCCAGAGAGGGAGTAAGTGATCAACTCAGTGGTATTATAAGGAAAAGGTTGACATATTATAATTTAGTTAAGCAGTAATGATAAAGCAGTATAATAATCATATCCTAAATACTCTTGTTAATGCAGGAATGGTATGCTATAATAATGCATGCCCTCACTTGCACTCCCTTAGCGACATCATCTCATGATCGCGCATGGCAAACTCCCTAAACATGTGCTTCCTCGCCAAAGCACATGCAATGCGGTGCATGGTCGTGTTAGCCAAGTAATTTATTAGGCTTATTCATACAGCAAATTCGAGAAGCTAAAGTACCTCCCTTTATATCATTTACCCAAACAAGGATTCATCTAGGGTCATCAATCTTAGTTAATCACATACGATAGGCAAGTTCTAGGGCATTATCCCTGATGAAAACAGTGGATAGGCAAGTTCAAGAGTTTACACTTGGGGTCACTATGGAGAGGCTCTTCACCTCAGCGTAGGCCTAGTTTATACTCGAGGTCACTACGGGAAGGCTCATCACCTCAGCGTAGGTCGACGGCTTGAATACAGTGTCCCATACCACCGTATTCAGCTCACGAGTTTAGGTTGCTCACTGGTCACTACGGGGAGGCTCGTCACCCCAGCGTAGATCGACAGCTCGACCACAGTTTCCCATACCACCATGCCCAGCTCATGAGTCTTAGCGGATCTTGGTACCATGGTTAAAACGGGCTTTACATTCGTAAGCGGTACCTTAGATTTAAATAGTAGCTTCCATACATGGTAAACACACAATAGGCTAATCGGGTTATTTGACAACTGCGATTGGTACGAGCGCATGTTGAATTAATCGACATGCCACATGGCCTAACCACTGTCGACAATCACCGTACGGCTCAGATTCATAGAACGTATCCAATGTGGCGAAACTAGTTCGGCCACTTAATCGAGAATCGTTACCGATTGCCTAGACTATGTAGTAGTCCCAATCATACTCAAATGCAATAGGTAGTCACATATGTTGATCATAACAACATTTAACAAACAATTCAAACATAATTCTCATTTGAGCATTTTATCAAGCACATTGAACATGTTGTTATACATATGCATTTCATCCATAAATCATATAGTAACAATTTATGTTATATAAAGGAAACTACCAATATGGATACGGTAGTTGAGAATCCCATCTCAACACCCATGTTAAAAGCGATTTACCAAACAATTACTCATTCAGACATTTTATCAAACACTTAGACTACATAATACTATATATACAAATTAAATTAGTTATAACATATATTATGAAAAATCCTTTCATAAAGGAGTTATCATACACACAACACACATGCATTCTAGATTTATAGTTATAGCCAACATAAATCATAATTTTACTTTCATTCGAACATTTCAACAAACACATAGAATGCATTATATATTCACATAGTTCACACACATGTATAACTTACTGAATACATCGTAACTAAGATCATATGGTAGCAATCAATTCAGACATAAATCATTGCTGACATGGAAAGCCTTGAAAACCATAACCTAAACATTTATAGTTCACACCTTTCGTCGGTACGCCCGTTACGAACTCGGTTTGTACACTATGTCCTCGTCTACAGCACAACGGCTACCTAAATCATGAAATAGGTTAGCTATTTTGTCAATTTTTCTATTTAAATTTCTAAAATAAGTTTAGGGTTAGGATTTCTTACCCAAATCATCATTAAAAAGATTCGCGTAGTTAGGTGTAGAGGCGATCTAGTGCGTGTAGTCGTAAAAGAGAAACACTGCCTCGATCTCCCAAACTCTCTCTCTTCTCCTCACTCTTTTCTCTTCTTTTTTCTCTCCTAGGGTTTAGAGAAAATTCGTATGGAATGGTAATGAGGTGGTTTAAGGTCCTTAAATGGGCACAGAACTGGTTCAAATGGCCCCAGGGCCATGGTATACTTAGGTTATAGCCAAAGGGTGTCTGTTTCGGGTAAACAGGACTCATTTGGAGGCTCATTACTCACCTGCGTCATGGAGTAAGTTTCCTGACCATGGATCTAAGCCAGGTTATGATCTCGATCCGATCAGATTTGTGGATCGACTGTGGAGGACTTGTATCAGTTTAATGGTCATCGTGACTCGATCAGGGCCACAAGTAATTGACATGTGTAGGAAAATTTTCCTGATCCATGGGTAAAGTTTGGTCAAAAAATGACGGTCTGAAGTCTTCAATTTTGTCCATAAGTGAATGGTCCAATTCACTTAAGTTCTGGTTCATTTTCTAAAGATATTCGTTTTTCTCACACACTTTGCTTAGGGCTCAAGTTGTGCATTTCTGGATACCATTTGGGCTCGATTCCTACGATGGTTGTTAAGTCCAAGAAGGTAGTCATAACCTTATAGTTTCGTGGTAATCGGACTTTCGACGTGCGGTTCAGGTCTGATATGGAGTTTCAAAGTGCTCCTGAGAGTAACTGGGTTTTGAGCTTGCTCCTAGGTTTTCAGGTAATGTTGAGTTACCGATTCTAATGGTTTTGGGTCTTGCAGTTCGTATAGATAGTGGTCCAAGCTAATTACATTGATTATTTAGTTTAGTACCTAACTAATTTTCATCTAATTTCTACAAAATTCAGTCCTTAGTGATTTCTGCTTGAGGTGATACTCAGGTCTTTGTACGGATTTTTCCAAGACGTTACATAGATATAATAGACCTTAGAAAGACCTTAGACTTAGATGCTTTTAAAAGACAAAATTATATGGGTTTTTATACTTTGGTTAGGTTTAAGTTCGACTAGTTTAAGCTATCACTCGACCAGTCTAAGATAATCTTCGACTAGTCCAAGTTTGAAATAAAAAAATGGATATTTTTGATGCTTTCTCGACCAGTCAAGTAGACTGTTCGACTAGTCGAAGAGGGACCTTTCACCAGTCGAGGGTCGCTTGACTCGAAGTCTAGCAACCATATTTTGGCTCCCTCGACCAATCGAGCAAGGTCTTCGACCAGTCGAAGAATAGTTTTATCTAATCACACCTAAAATTTGAAAATTTGTTAGATCTTAGATGAGTTGAAGGAATACCTTAGATAAGTTGAAGCAACAACATTTCTAACTATAAATAAAGGCATTCTCTCATTTCGAAATTACTCATTCAAGCTAAGAAAAGCCTTCACCAAGAGAGAGAGAGAAGTCCTCACTATCTTTAAGCTATTACATGATATTTTAATATTTTGTTTATATACCTTTTTGTTTTAATTCCTTGATTTATTTTCATGAATATTATTCTTTAAAGAGAGTAATTTCTCTTCTTTGAGATCTTAAGGAATTCAAACAAGTAGCCTTTAGTTTGAATTAATTTAAAATCAATTTAGAACCTAAAATCCTTGTTTGTGTTACTGGACATTGAATATTCTACTTTAAGCGAAGAAGTTCTACAGGCTACATCAAAAACATCTTCAAAGAGAAGATAAGTACAATTCTCTTATTTGTATTTTGGTTTCTTTAAGATAGCCAGAAAATCTCATGTGTTGGTTTTGATTAAGATAACCAGAAAATCTCAGTGTTGGATTTTTGTTTGTGATAGTCCTTCTAAAATCACAACTGTATAAGTTTTTAAGGTGAACTTGTGCAAACCTTATTTTTAGTGAACGTCAATATCATGTGGGTTGTGATTATTGAGAGTGGAGTAGGTGTGGCTATTTGAGAATAGTTGATATACACACCGAACCACTAAACTCCTGGTGTTGTGGTGAATGTTTAATTTTTGTATCTGTGGTGAATGGTTGTAACTTTATTTCTGCATTAGTGAATGATCATAATAGATAAGTTTATTATCTCTTACTTAGTTTGAAGTCTTGATCCTTACAAATGTTTGTGAACTTAGGTTGTCTTACCTAAAACTTTATTTTTGGTATAAGGTTGTCCTACGAACTAAGTTTGAATCAATTTTTCAACACTAGTGCTATTGAGATTTGTGATTTATTCTGATTTATTTATGATTTCAGTACTTTGAGTTTTTATTTAGCATAGTCCTATTCACTCTCCCTTTAGGATTGTTAAGCTCACCTTTTTCAGATGATACACTTAATAGGAAAACCCTTGCTTTTTTATCCCAAGCCTAAGTCTTAAATATGAACAAGTTCAGCTAGGCATTTAGAGGTTTAGGGCTACTGATAATCAGAAAAAAAAACTGTAGAAATTAAAGCTCCATCGATTGAATTGAATGTTCCTCTTGATTGAATTGAAAATAGCTAAAACTTTCCACTACACAAATTAGTAAAATTAGAGAATGTTGATTGAATCGACAAGCCAATTAACAATGTCGATTTGAGTTGATCGAATCAACAAAGGATTCGATCATATCCATAACTAGTCATTACGTATTTGTTGAAGCCTTTTAAAAAAAGGGTATTTGGACCTTTGCAAATTAGATAGTTTTTAATTATTTTAGAGGCTCTCTGCATACAACTCCTATTATTTATATTTAGACTATAAACCAAGGAGTTCATGTCATTTTCCTTGTGATTCATCACTTTATATGAGCATTCTAAACTTACCTTGAAGATATACATGTTCTCTTGCATTCTCTAGATGTTAGATACTAATCCTATAGGTAAATCCTTTGTTTATCATCTTTTAGAATGTCCATCTAGGTGAATCCTCAACTAGAACTTACTATCCTATTTATTGTAGGAGATTCGACCAACCCACTCTCTCATTACCCTAACACTCTTAATAGGAAAATTTTTGCAAGATAATTGATTAAGGAGCTGAAGAAGTTCCATTTTAAAGGGAAGCTGCTCAAAGAAGTTGATTCAAGTGTAAAGAAGCATATCAAGAAGTGCACTATGAACGGGGCTCATCCAACTACTAAAAGTTATTTTTTGAATCCATTGGCTACTCAATTTTTGTGTAGATTTAATTATAGAGTTTGTAATATAAACTCAATTAAGCCACTCTGTGAGCCACCAGCGGGTATGTACGTGGATCCTTGTGTAGAATTGGAAAGGTTCCTAGTGAACCTATATAAAACCTTGTGAGAGTTTTTGTGTTAGCCACTGATGGGTGTAAACGTGTAAGTCAATGGTGATCCTTGAGTAGAATTGTAAAGGTTAATGGTGAACCTAGAGAAAATCATATGAGATAGTGAAATCTGAAAAACTTGAGTTTGAGTTCTTCATCTGAGACTGGATTAAGGATTTAACTGAACTACTATATATCGTTATATTTGTGATTGTTGATATGTGCATCCAATTCTATTTATGTTTATGATTAGATTTGGTTATTTTATATGGATTTATGAATAGATAGTATGTTAGATGGTTAATTTTTTGCTCACACTAGATATCTCTATCTCACATCATAGACTACTTCTCATATATAGTTGTATCTTTTATAGTTTATGATTTTGGACCCATTCCACCTTGTGGATTAAATTGGATTAATTGGTAAATAATTTTAAAATATCTAATTCACCTTCCTCAAAGTCTTAGCTAGGGTTGTACACGAGTCGAGCTAGCTCGAAAAGCTTGCTCGACTCGGCTCGAGTCAGCTTGGATTGACTCGGCTTGAAAGACCAACTCTATGAGACTTGTATCCTAGCCCGTACCATTCCGTAGGATTCCACGATCCTCTCGGTCGAATTTCAGCGACTCGCGATATGTTATTGGCGTTTGTGTGCGACCCTAAGTCACACCCTTTCGATCTAAGTCAGCTCAACCCGAGACTTGTACTAGTGTGACTACGCCATCACTGCGGTTCCAAAGCCGCATCTCACGCTCTGAGGTGATACCCAGGCTAGGAGATGTGGGCCCGCGTTCAGTTTGAGGAGAACGCTGCGTGTTGCGAATTTCGAGAGAATCTCTACGGTACATCACATCAATTAATCAAATCAAGTCAAGTATAAGCAACCATCCCCCTCTTATACCACCCTTACCTAAAGTCAACTCTCTCACTCTCTTCACCCATTCCTCTCTCACCCAAAATTTAACCCAACCCATCCCTTTTCTTACACACCCATCCCTCTCTCCATACATCATCTTTCTTTCTCTTTCTCTCTCTCATTTCTTTCTCATTCTAAGCAACCCAAGGAGAGATCCAATGTCCAAGCTCTTCATGAGAAAGAGCCAGGTGTGGCTCACCTTCCTACTACCCAATCTAACCCTTAGATCATCATCTCCACCATTGAAGGAGCTTCGTAGGAGCCTTGGAGTGCTAGGGAGGAAGAAGAAGGAAAGGTGGGTGATCATAACCTTAGATCTTGATTTTTTTGTAAGGATCACTTGTGATGGGACCCATTATAAGACTGGTATCCTAGCCCGTACCGTTTCGTAAACTTTTGCGGTCCTCCCAGTCAAATTCTGATGACTCGCGATGCGTAAATAGTATTTGTGCATGCTCTTGAGTCACATCCTGTAAACCCGAGCCAACTCAAGCCGAGACCTATGTCATTGGAACCACGACGTTGCCACGGTTCCGATGACGAATCTCGTGCGTCAATGCGACGCTCAGATTATGAGATCCGGCCCGTGCATTATCTTGGCCGTTGATCGCTTGATCGCGAGACCCACCTATCCCTATTGTTGTACTTCCCTAGAAACATAATTACTATGATGTCACCCTAGGGGTGACATCACCCCACCCTACCCCTAGCCATAACTCTTTTCAATCAACTACCCCTTCCCTTTTCCCCATAAATCAAACTCATTAATTGCCTAGAAACCATCACCTCCTCTCTCTCTCTCCTTCCTCTTTCTTCTTCATTTTTACCTCCATCGTTGCAAGCTTGGGATGTCTAAGCCACCCAAAATCAAGCCATCTCCCACCCATTCTCCCTACTAATCCAACCCACTAAACCCCATCTCGACCGTTAAATCAACCTCTTTGGAGCTCTAAGACTTATTGGAGGAAGGAGAAGTTCAAGATCTTGAAGTGGGTGCTTCTTTCTCTCTCACTCTCTCCCTCTCTCTTTCATTATTTTGGTGTGATGATGTGGCCGTGTGGCCCACCCGGATGAACCCCATCTTGATGTATGGATCACCCACGCCATCTAACCATTTAGTGGCCCACCTTAAATATATGTGTGACCCAACCATCCAGCGTCAAGGGACGCTGGACGTTGCCAAACAGTGGAGGTTGAGCTGACAGTGGGTGTACTAACGGCAACAGTAAGGAAAAAAAAAAAAAGGGTTTTTAGGAAGGACTGTCCATGTAGGCCCCACCTTGATGTATGTTTTTAATCCAAGCCATCCATTCCATTCCTTAGATCATTTTAGGCGTTGAGTTGAAAAATGAAGCTGATCTGAATTTCTGGTGGGCCATAGAATAAAAAACAGTGTTTTTCACCATCGAAATTCACTTGATGTTTCTAAACCCCAAAACCCCTCGAATATTGGGCTTGTTTGGCTTGTCTTGAGCCACAACGACCAATGGTTGGATCAGATTCAACTGATGAGGGCCCCACATATGAAAAACCATGAAAAAACCCCATTTCAAAATAAAATAAAATATGTATATGCATGCAGCGCCTGCTCCCGCTGACACTGTAGCAGGACACTACTGCGTTGGCTGGCGGCCAGGCAGAGACCACAGTCACATATGTGGGCCCCACCGTGATGTATTTTGAACATCCACACCGTGCATATGTTGGGTCCCCTTTGGGACGATGGGCCTCCAAATATCATCCCCATCTGAAACTCAGGTGGCCCACATCATATGAAACAATGGTGATTGAATGGCTGCTATTGAAACCCATTTGGGCCTTCACGGAAGTTTTGACTCAATATGAAATTTGTTTTTCCTTCCATCCAGGTCAGCGTGACCTTATCAACAGGTTGGACGCCATAACATTATGGTGGGCCCCACGTGGGATGCCAATATGTATGTGTTCTATCCACACCGTCCACAGCAGTGGATGGTGGAACAGACTATGATGTTTTAGTCACACCGTCCACAGCAGTGGACGGTGGAAACCACCATGATTTATGTGTTTTATCCTCAACGTCCACACCTGGACGGTGGGTCCCACCATGATGCATGTGTTGCATCCAAACCATCCAATCGTTTGGCAAGCTTGTCTTACTGGCTTGAGACTAAAAATAAGTTAGATCTAAAGTTCAAGTGGACCACACTCTGACTTATGTATTTGATCTTTGCCATCCAGATATATGGGACTGAGGGATCCACCTGATGAACGTGTTACATCCTCACCGTTTAGATAGCATAGGACGGTGGGGCACACGTGATATATATGTTATATCCTCACTGTCCACATGTGGGACATGGGACTCCCATTGATGTATGTGCTTCATTCACACCATCCACCTTGATGTGTATGAGGCCCACTGTTGAGCCCACCTTGGTGTAAGTATCTTATATCCACACCATTGGTATTTGGACGGTGGTAGGTGTAGCACACCATGATGTATGTGTAATCCACTCCATCCATCCATTCACCTGGACTGGTGGGCCACATGTGTGGACCCATCTTAGGATGGATGCTGATCGACTGGTGTACTTTACATCAGCTATATGGCTGATGTATTGATGTCAGCAAGTTATGTGGGTCCCATCTGAACCACGGACACAACCTTGATGTATTCATTTCATCCACATTGTCCAGATATTGTAGGACGGTGCTGCACAATGTTTGGATGGTACAGATTTACGTGGACAATGTTTGGACAGTGCTAATTATCATTAGTGGGCCATGTGCCCCATAGAATGATAATGTGCAGTGATACACATGTTACACCTATAACTATTGAAATGATTTTTGGCACATGGGCCCACCTTGATGTATTGGTGGCCATCCATGAGGCCTGCCTTGATTGTATGTATTTTGTATCAGCCGCCCATCTGACAGGCTATGTGGGGCGCACCGTGATGCATTTATGATCCACACCGTCCAGCTATCAGGTGGACCACACAGTGGGAAAACAGTGGTGAATTGAATAGCTACCCTTGAAACCCCTTTTTGGTCACAGAAGCTTTAGATCTGTATGAAATTTGTTTTATCTCTTATTAAGTTCTTTGTGACCTCATAATCAGATTGGGTGGGGAGTATATGGTGGGCCCTATCTTAATGTATTTATGGCCCATCCGTTAAGGCCCACCTTGATGCAATTGTGGCCCATGTAATGCGGCCCGATGTTTGGTATATTTGAGGCCTAGGTGATGGAGGCCCATGGTTCATGGCCCATTATGATATACTTGAAGCCCATTTGGTACGACCCAATGTAATGTATTTATGGTCCTTGGGATGCGGCTCGCTTTGATGTACATGAGGCCCATTAGCGCGGCCTGATTTTGATAAAGATGAGGCCCGCTTGATATATGAGGCCTAGTATTGAGGCCCATGCGATGAGGCTCATATGATATATTTAGGCCCAAGTGCAAGGTCCACCTGTTGTGTATTCGAGGCCCAATGTGATGTATATTGGCCCATATGACGAGGCTGATGTAATGTAAATGAGGCCCATCATGATTGTATGTGAGACCATGGACCCACTATATGTTTGGCCCTATGTAGGTCACTCCTTGGGAGCAATGTTGGTTAGATGTCCACATTGATGGACAATGACGGTTTGATGCCCTCATTGTGACCTTCCCTTAGGCCTTGTCAGGCCCATTCTCTTTATGGGTTAACCCAAATTAGTGGGCTCCATTCATCATAGATGGATGACTCTGTGCTATCAGATTTGATATAATCACGATCGAGAGTCGATCTTTGCATTATGGTTGATTGGTTGTCCATTTATGGACCCCGCCTAGTTTAGATGTGCTGGTTGTTGGTCCTGATTATCGATGTTGATTATTGGTACTGATTATCGAAGCCGATTCAGATTTGTCAAGGCCGATTATATTAGCTGATTCTGATTATTGAGGCCGATTCTCAGTGTCGATTTTGATTGTTGAGGCCGAGTTTGATTGCCAAGGCCGATTGTTGAGACATATATGATGTATATGCAACCCGTAGTTAAGGCCCATTGTGATGTACTTGAGGCCCATGGGTAAGGCCATTATGGTGTATTAGTGGCCTATGGGCAAAGCCCATTGTGAAATGTATTAGGCCCAAGATGCATGACCCAATTGATGTATTCGAGACCCATGTGTAGGGCCCACATGTCATGTATTTGAGGCCCATGAGAAGGGCCCACCTGTTGTGTATATGTGGCCCTTGAGTAAGGCCCATTGTGTTGTATATTAGGCCTTTGTGTGAGGCCGTGGGCCCATTATATGTTTGATTCTATGTGGACCATTCCTTAGGAGCAATGTTGGTTAAATGTCCTCACTGTTGAGGCCGATCGTTGATACGAATTATGAGTATATGACAGCATAGCATCATGATACATGCCCATATGCATCGTCTGCATGTTTGTTATGAGATGTGATTGATCATTGCATATGTCATTGGGCAGGATGATATAAGACTCCCTGTTAGGCGGAGGTTATCTCATATGAGCGCACGGTATGCGCAGGATTATGCATGACTGGATTGTATGACTCATGCATATTACATTATGATTACTGTACGCCCTAGCGACATCAGGGCTGTAGCCTCCACCGGCATATCGTGGATTGCCAGATGGGACACTAGAAATTTGTTCTAGCATCGGGTTGTCATAGATTGCCCTGGGTGAAACTCCCTAAACCCTCTTTGTACCAGAGGATGCCCCAACGTCGAGACCGAGTGGATACATGAGCGCCGGAGTGTCGAATACCAGGAAGCCGTGTCTCCCACTGTGTCGTGGTTGGTTGGGAGGGGGTGTGGCCTTACTCGCCCGAGAGTAGGGGGCATTACTAGGCTAAGTTTGACCAGCTCGTGAATGAGTCCGTTATCGACATGCCGGATAGGTATTGACAGACTATTGGCCAGGCGGATAGTGAGGTTTCTTATGCTCACTTGGACTGTACTGCTGGGAGAGGGGCAATGCCATTTGGAGTGTACTAAACCCCGGTGATGATCCCAGGGATGAACCGTATTGATATGTGGACTTATTGAGTAGGAGTTGCATACTCATTTATTCATTCATTATTCACTATCCACTCGGGCTGGTGGTGTGCAACTATTTATTACGTGTACCTTCGCAATGGCCAGGATTTTAGTTGGGGTGCATGACTAACCTAAGATTAGGAGTTTACCACATTAATTATGACTATCCAAATTAGGTATGAGACTAGTTTGGATAGAAGTCCATTGTGATGGACCCCATAGCCTGTGATCACTACTAGAAAAATGGGCAAAGGCTACGGATAAAATCCGTAGCCATAGGTCTAAGGCTACGGTTTTAGTCCGTGGCACGACCGTAGTCGTAGGTGCCGTAACAATAGGTCTGGAACTTATAGCTACGGATTTAATCCATAGTTATAGGTTCCAACAGCTACAGATATAATCCGTAACAATTATATCTGTAGAGAAAACTTCAAACAGCTACGGATATTATTTGTAGCTAAAAGTCCGTAGCAATATGCCAAATTTAATAAAGGCTAGACCTGTTAGATTAGTGGCTATGGTCAATATCCATAGCTATTTTGTACATTCAAAAATTATATATAATCATTTGTTCATTCAATTACCACCTGTACAATCATTCATTCATTCAATTACAATCAATTACAATCCTTCATTCATTCAATTACAATCCTTCATTCAATCAATTACAATTACAATCCTTCATTCAATTAATTACACTTACAATCAATTACAATTATAATTACAATAATGTTGAAAATACAAATCTTTGGCTTCATTAGAGAAATGTACTCGACTTCACCATAAAATTTCAACAACTTCGTATGTTCCATCATCCTACAAATAGTCATATCATTCATAAATTAGAATGCCGATTGGAGAAAAGAAGGACAAAGTGAAAGAAGTGCATCATGTATAACCACTTTTTTTTCCTTAATGAATTAAAAAAAAAAAAAAACTCAAAGAAGAATGAAATTGGCACAAAAGAAATGGTCTCACCATATGATTATAGGTTTTGGTTTATGTTTAAGTTATAGGTTTAGGTTAAGGTTTAGATTAAGGTTAGACTATAGGTTATAATTAAGTTTAGGTTATATGTTATAGGTTAAGGTTTAGGTTATAGGTTATAGCTTTTGGGAACTTTATTATAGGTTAAGGTTTAGGTTTAAGAAATCGGGTTCGGGTTCAGGATCGAGTTTAGGTTTGGGTTTTTAAGTTTAAGTTTAGTTTAAGGAGTTGAGATTAGGATTAGGTGCAGGTTTGGGTTTAAGGATTCGAGAATATATTTAGGTTTTAAGTTTAGGTTTAGGGAAAGGTTATAGGTTTAGGTTTAGGTTTAGGTTTAGGTTATAGGTTATAGGTTATAGCTTTAGGGAATTGAGAATGGGTTATGGTTTAGGTTTAGGAAATCGGGTTCAGGTTCAGGATTAGGTTTAAGTTTGGATTTTCAAGTTTAGGTTTAGGTTTAGGTTAGGGAGTTGAGATTAGGATTATGTGTAGGTTTAGGTTTAGGGAATTGAGTTTAGGTTATAGGTTTAGGAAAAGGTTAGGTTTAGGTTATAGGTTTTGGGATTTGGGAATACTTTTAGGTTATAAGTATAGGTTTAGGTTAGGTTATAGGTTAAAGTTTAGGGATTTGATTTTAGGTTATAGGATTAGGTTAAGGTTTAGGTTTAGGTTATAGGATTTAGAATTTGAGAATGGGTTCGGGTTTAGGTTATAGGTTTTGGTTTTGGTTTAGGTTATAGGTTATAGGTTTAAGTTAAGGTTTAGGTTTAGGTTATAGGTTTTTGGATTTGAGAATGGGTACGGGTTTATGTTATAGTTTTGGTTTTGGTTTAAGTTATAGGTTTTAGGATTTGAGAATGGGTTCGGGTTTAGGTTATAGGTTTTGGTTTTGGTTTAGGTTATAAGTTTTAGTTTAGGTTATAGGTTTTGGGATTTGAGAATGGGTTTGGGTTTAGGTTATAGGTTTTGGTTTTGGTTTAAGTTATAGTTTTTGGTTTAGGTTATAGGTTATATGTTTTGGTTAAGGTTTAGGTTTAGGTTATAGGTTTTTGGATTTGAGAATGGGTTCGTGTTTAGGTTATAGGTTTTGGTTTTGGTTTAGGTTATAGGTTTTGAGATTTGAGAATGGGTTCGGGTTTAGGTTATAGGTTTTGGTTTTGTTTAGGTTATAGGTTATAGGTTTCGGTTAAGTTTTACGTTTAAGTTTAGGTTATAGGTTTTTGGATTTGAGAATGGGTTCGGGGTTTAGGTATAGGTTTTGGTATAGGTTTAGGTTATAGGTTTTAGGATTTGAGAATGGGTTCATGTTTAGCTTATAGGTTTTGGTTTTGGTTTAGGTTAAGGTTATAGATTTTTGGATTTGAGAATGGGTTCGGGTTTAAGTTATAGGTTTTGATTTTGGTTTAGGTTATAGGTTTTGGGATTTACGAATGGATTCGGGTTTAGGTTATAGGTTTTGGTTTAGGTTATAGGTTATAGGTTTAGTTTAAGGTTTAGGTTTAGGTTATAGGTTTTTGGATTTGAGAATGGGTTTGGGTTTAGGTTATAGGTTTTGGTTTTTGTTTAGGTTATAGGTTTTGGTTTAGGTTATAGGTTTTAGTTTTGGTTTAGGTTATAGGTTTTGGGATTTGAGAATGGGTTCGGGTTTAGGTTATAGGTTTTGGTTTAGGTTATAGATTATAGGTTTAGGTTATAGGTTTTGGGATTTGAGAATGGGTTCAGGTTTAAGTTATAGGTTTTATTTTTAGTTTTGGTTGTAGGTTTTGATTTAGGTTATAGGTTATAGGTTTTGGTTTAGGTAATAGGTTTTTGGATTTGAGAATGGGTTCGGGTTTAGGTTATAGGTTTTGGTTTTGGTTTAGGTTATAGGATTTGGGATTTGAGAATGGGTTCGGGTTTAGGTAATAGGTTATGGTTTTGGCTTAAGTTTAGGTTATAGGTTTTCAGATTTAAGAATGGGTTATGGTTTCGGTTTAGAAAATTGGGTTCATGTTCGGGATTGGGTTTAAGTTTTGGTTTTCAAGTTTAGGTTCAGGTTTAGGTTAGGGAGTTGAGATTAGGATTAGGTGTAGGTTTAGCTTTAGGGAATCGAGTTTAGGTTATAAGTTTAGGGAAAAGTTAGGTTTAGGTTATAGGTTTTGGGATTAGTTTTAGGTTATAAGTATAGGTTATAGGTTATAGGTTTAGGTTAAGGTTATAGGGTTTTGGATTTGAGAATGGGTTCGGGTTTATGTTATAGGTTTTGGTTTTGGTTTAGGTTATAGGTTATAGGTTTAGGTTTAGGTTATAGGTTGTTAGATTTGAGAATGGGTTCGAGTTTAGGTTATAGGTTTTGGGATTTGAGAATGGGTTCGGGTTTAGGTAATACATTTTGGTTTTGGTTTAGGTTATAGGTTATAGGTTTAGGTTAAGGTTTAAGTTTAGGTTATAGGTTTTTAGATTTGAGAATGGGTTCGGGTTTAGGTTATAGGTTTTGGTTTTGGTTTAGGTTATAGGTTTTGGGATTTGAGAATAGGTTCGGGTTTAGGTTATAAGTTTTGGTTTTGGTTTAGGTTATAGGTTTTGGTTTTGGTTATAGATTATAAGTTTAGGTTAAGGTTATAGGTTTTGGGATTTGAGAATGGGTTCGGGTTTAAGTTATAGGTTTTGGTTTTGGTTTTGGTTTAGGTTATAGGTTATAGATTTAGGTTAAGGTTTAGGTTTAGGTTATAGGTTTTTGGATTTGAGAAAGGGTTCGGGTTTTGGTTATATGGTTTGGTTTTGGTTTAGGTTATAGGTTTTGGGATTTGAGAATGGGTTTGGGTTTAGGTTATAGGTTTTGGTTTAAGTTATAGGTTATAGGTTTTAGTTTAGGTTGTAGATTATAGGTTTAGGTTAAGGTTTAGGTTTAGGTTTAGGTTATAGGTTTTGGGATTTTAGAATGGGTTCGGGTTTAAGTTATAGGTTTTGGTTTTGTTTTAGGTTATAGGTTTTGATTTAGGTTATAGGTTATAGATTTAGGTTTAGGTTATAGGTTTTTGGATTTGAGAATGGGTTTGGGTTTAGGTTATAAGTTTTGGTTTTGGTTTAGGTTATATGTTTTGGTTTCGGTTATAGGTTTTGATTTTGGTTTAGGTTATAGGTTTTGGTATTTGAGGATGGGTTCAGGTTTAGGTTATAGGTTTTGGTTTTGGTTTAGGTTATAGGTTATAGGTTTAGGCTAAGGTTTAGGTTTAGGTTTAGGTTTAGGTTATAGGTTTTGGGATTTGAGAATGGGTTTGGGTTTAAGTTATAAGTTTTGGTTTTGGTTTAGGTTATAGGTTATGGTTTAGGTTAAGGTTTAGGTTTAGGTTATAGGTTTTTATTTTGGTTTAGGTTTTAGGTTTTGGGATTTGACAATGGGTTCGGGTTTAGGTTATAGGTTTTGGTTTTGGTTTATGTTATAGGTTATAGGTTTTGGTTTAGGTTATAGGTTATAAGTTTAGGTTAAGGTTTAGGTTTTTGGTTTTGGGATTTGAGAATGGGTTTGGGTTTAAGTTATAGGTTTTGGTTTTGGTTTAGGTTATAGGTTATGGTTTAGGTTAAGGTTTAGGTTTAGGTTATAGGTTTTGGTTTTGGTTTAGGTTATAGGTTTTGAGATTTGACCATGGATTCGGGTTTAGGTTATAGATTTTGGTTTTGGTTTAGGTTACAGGTTATAGGTTTTGGTTTAGGTTATAGGTTATAGGTTTAGGTTTAGGTTTAGGTTTAGGTTATAGGTTTTGGGATTTGAGACTGGGTTGGGTTTAAGTTATAGGTTTTGGTTTTGGTTTAGGTTTTAGGTTTTGGGATTTGACAATGGGTCCGGGTTTAGGTCATAGGTTTTGGTTTTGGTTTAGGTTATAGGTTATAGGTTTTGGTTTAGGTTATAGGTTATAGGTTTAGGTTAAGGTTTAGGTTTAGGTTTAGATTTAGGTTATAGGTTTTGGGATTTGAGAATGGGTTCGGGTTTAAGTTATAGGTTTTAGTTTTGGTTTAGGTTATAGGTTTTGATTTAGGTTATTAGTTATAGGTTTAGGTTTAGGTTATAGGTTTTTGGATTTGAGAATGGGTTCGGGTTTAGGTTATAGGTTTTGGGATTTTAAATGGGTTCAGGTTTAGGTTATAGGTTTTGGTTTAGGTTATGGGTTTTGGTTTTGGTTATAGGTTATAGATTTAGGTTTAGGTTATAGGTTATTGGATTTGAGAAGGGGTTTGGGTTTAGGTTATAGGTTTTGGTTTTGGTTTTGGTTATAGGTTTTTGAATTTGAGAATGGGTTCGGGTTTAGGTTATAAGTTATGGTTTTGGCTTAGGTTTAGGTTATAGGTTTTGGGATTTGAGAATGACTTCAGGTTTAGGTTATAGGTTATGGTTTTGGCTTAGGTTTAGGTTATAGGTTTTGGGATTTGAGAATGGGTTCGGGTTCAGGTTATAAGTTTTGGTTTTGGTTTAGGTTATAGGTTTTGGTTTAGGTTAAGGTATAGGTTTAGGTTATAGGTTAAGGTTTAGGTTATAGGTTTTTGGATTTGAGAATAGGTTCAGGTTTAGGTTATAGGTTTTGGTTTTAGTTTAGGTTCAGGTTATAGGTTTTTGGAATTGAGAATGGGTTCGGGTTCAGGTTATAGGTTTTGGTTTGTTTTTGGATTTAAGAATGGGTTATGGTTTAGGTTTAGGAAATCGGGTTCATGTTCGGGATTGGGTTTAAGTTTGGGTTTTCATGTTTAGGTTTAAGTTTAGGTTAGGGAGTTGAGATTAGGATTAGGTGTAAGTTTAGCTTTAGGGAATTGAGTTTAGCTTATAGGTTTTCGTTTTGGATTAGGTTATAGGTTTTGGTTTAGGTTATAGGTTATAGGTTTTGGGATTTGAGAATGGGTTCGGGTTTTGGTTAAGGGTGTGGTCCCTGCAAATACAAATATAAACACGGCCTGTCCAAATGGCCAAGCCCTTCCAATGTTGTCCATAGAAAATGTACAGCTTCATCATGGTCATAACAACGGTTCTCACCTTCCAGGGACCCCCGCTCATCCGGATAGCTCGGACGCACATTCGGGTCTGCTCCATTAATTTCGAGAAAATACATAAACATGCCCTGTCCAAATGGCCCAGCCCCTCCAATGCCGTCCATAGGAAATGGACAACTTCATCATGGTCATAACAGCGGTTCCCACCTTCCAGGGACCCTCGTTCATCCGGATAGCTCCGACGCACATCCAGGTCCGCTCCATCAATTTTGAGTAAATATATAAATACAGCCTATCCAAATAGCCTGGCCACTCCAATCATGTGCATTCTTGACAAGATACGTACCAAATGCTTGAATCTGAAATATGCAGCTCCAATCCTCCCACATGCAACATCCACCTGAAAGAATGTTCATAACCGTCATGTGTGAGTAATCAACTACCCACTCAATGAAAGGAGCACAAATACCTTTTCATGATTCAAAGTGAACTCAATGAAAAGAGCACAACCACCATATACAGGCATTGATTGTGAACAAAAATTTAGAGGACTCCAGGCTCAATAAAATGGACCATCTTTAACACAGTCTGGTAGCTTCTACACATAACTACTACATGGGTAATCAATCACTAACCATTAGTGTGACTCACACCAAGAGCAAGAAGTCCTTCCAGGTTTGTTGGGTCTGCTTCATGTGCCCACATGATTGATGCAATAGCCTACAATACAAATAGATTTCTTAAGATGAATGCTTCCAAAACAATATCCTTACTGAATGACAACATCATCAAAACTTCTTTTTAAATTTTTCATTTTATGAGAAGATAATAAAGAATGGAGAATACAAAAGTCTCCAAGGATTTTATTTCACCATTCCTATAAAGATGAACATGAATAATACACGCAACCATGAATAATAACCGCTGTTATGAACATCATTTATGGCTGACCATCCTTCTCAAAAAGATAAACAAGAAAAAGAGACATAAACAGTAGGAATTACCTAACTCTTCATCCCTAAAAAAGAAGAAGAAAAAAAGCAAAAAAGTAAAAAGAGAGGATTAGGACTTACCTCATCAAAGAAGCTGATAATACAACTGTTTGGTTTCCTACTCTCTGCAATTAGGTGTCATTGAACCAGATGATCTATGACAAATTGCAGAATTGAAGGCGTCGGTTCAATATGGCCTGCAAGACAAGATTACAAGATTACAAGATTACAAGTATGTAGTGTAAAGGCACAAAACATATATCTTGGGTTGTTAATTCATGTTACTTGAGACCCAACTTCCAATAGAAACTAATAAAATATAAATAACCCATGTCATTTGAGAGAGCTCATCACTTGTAAAGGAAACATGAATTATAATAAAGGGCAATAAAAGATTTTTTTTAAAAAATGAAAGAAGTATAAACTTACAGTCCAATAAGTGAAGAGCCTTGTGTTGTTGTCTCCATAAAGATATGGGCTGACCTATTTTTGCATTGTTAACGCATTAGGAAATGGATTTGGGTCTACATTGTTAAGCAACAATCCACATTAAATTTGCATGTGTGGCCCACCTGATGAGCTGACTGGCCTGATTTTTGGGTCAGGGCATGTTAGTGATGGGACCCACTTGATGGAAGTGCAGATAACATCCAATGTTAGCATTCATCCTTGAATTATAATGTTTTGATCCTCTCTTTTTTCTCTGACAAACAATTACTATTGTTGAGGACTGTTGGAATTCTTATTCCATTTTATATAATGGCAAGAGCACTCACTATAATTCAACGCAGGCTCCAATAACAGGTAGCTCCCCTTTTCCAAGCCTATAAGCGGAATCCAGGCTGTTCACCAAGTAGATCCCAGCAAATTACCCACGAACCAAAAATCAGGTCAGGCCTAGCACCAGGTAGGCCACATTATATATGGAAAAAATGATGATATTTGAAACTCATCAATGGCTACACATGTGGACCATCTTATGATCAGGCTGCAGCACATAACACTGATGGGACCCACTAATGAATAACTTAGAGCTCGCATGGGACAAGAGCACAACTTAAATATGGATTATGGTCATCCCTTTACTGCACATATATGGGTTATGGTCATGTGTCAATTGAGACCGTCCATCCAGTAGGACCCATCTTAAATCATGTTCGCTCTAATTTTTTATTTTGCTAGGTAATCCTAGCCTAAATTTATTCTCCTCTAACCAAATGGGGGCCATTGACCTTTTTTATTCTCCTCTAAATTTATTTTTTATTTTGCTAGGTAATCCTGTTTCATCATCAATAAGGGCAATTAAATGAAACTACTGAATTGGCATGTCACCCCTGTCATGTGTACAATGTCACATCAATCATTAAAAAGCTGATCCACTAAATCATGCTCTATCAATCATCCCACTTGAAACTTGCTTCCTTTAGAATTGAATTTTAACCACACTGTTGAATACATAATGAAGCCAATAGAATTTTCATCTTTAGATTCCCTCTAGATGCTCATAAGGTAGAACGGAAGAAATACACTGTGTCATGTCATTACCAATTGACTAACACCAAGCAAATCACCACTATAGAAGTAGATCAAAAGTCGTAAGTATACTTGTGGAAGCCTTGTTCAATCAGGAAGATGATAGTTTTCAATGTTTCCTATTATTGTCTAGCGATTTTGGACCGAATGCCAACCCATTAGTTACTTTCTCTAATGGTGTTGCATATTTACTCTATATGTTGTAATATGCTAGCCCATTGGCGTTGTTTTTAATAAAATTCTCTTTACCTGTCAATGAAATACAAATTTATGTATGTATGAACATATGTGCCTTACGTACCTGAGATAACTGAGATATTAGCACCTAGCGTTGGATACTTGGTGATTCATACAACAATGAAGCACTTTGGCATCTGTAAAAAACAAAATGACAAGCGAAATTCCTTATACATTTACTAGTTTGCATTGGAACAAATAACCAACCAATTAAAAATCAGACACTTCCAACCAATAAAAAGAACAAAATTCTTGTCAATTATAAGAGATGAACTGATAATTTGAAGATATACCTTCCAACAGGAATGTTCTTTGGAACCTATGACCATGCATAAGCTTCCAATATGCAGAGATAAAATGTAAATCAACAAATTCTAGCTAATTCTCAATGCAAATATCTGAGTTAGCTATAAAGCACTCAAGTGTTAGTACATGTGCATGCCAAGAAACACCATTATTTTTGTTATTTCCTCTTCATTAAAATGCCCATAAGCAATTCAATTCGCATATGTTATTTCCTAAGGCAATCCCAATGAGATTGCCTTGGGAAATTTAAGTTACCGTGGATCTCCATATTTGTTAGTTTTATATGTAGAAATGTCACTTGACAAGAATCAAGTAACAAGCTGCCCCTACCTCCATGATTCAAAAGTTTCAACTTTAGTGCAAAAGTTCCAGAATAACAACGTCAACCTTACTCATTTCTTGCTTACATTGGCAATTTGGCATGTATGTTGTGAAGATCCTCTTCAATCATCTTCGATGAATCCTCTTGGCATTTTTCTCATAAATCATATTTCAAATGAACTTAGAAAAAGAAATCTAAAAGAATCAGATGATAAACAAGCATACCCAAGAAAGGCTAGAAAAAGAGGTTTATTTTCTGTATAAAACATTGCAAAAGGTAGTTTCCACTTTACTGAACTACTAGTTATTTTAATTAATTTCAATACTAGATAATACAGACTAAAGCCAGCTTGAAGCAGTCTGAACCTACTAACAGCCTTTCTGCTACCTTTCTCAATCAGATTTCTAACCTGAAGCAGTCTGAACTTATTAAAATATAGTTACTAGTATGTAGCCATCAAGGGGTTTCGTAGATCTTAATGAAAGTGGGAAAGAAAAATCCATACAACTTTGTCCAAATGCTCAAGAATAGGTGATTGAACAAAGTCTACTAATCTAAAACTACTTACTCTTTAAAAACCTCCTTAATACATCTCTTCATTGGACTTTGTGGCTTGTAGTCATCATACTTGGGCAATTTGGAAACCCCAGGCCAGTTGTCTTCATCAGTAGATCCACACAACAAATAAATTTTATGCAATTGATCTGCCTGCAGCAAGCAAAAATAGGAGAACAAGCATCAACCTTCTCTACTCGGATCACAAAGTAGGAGGCTTACTTTTCAAATCAGTACAATTAAAACCCCTACTGAAGTTTCTATATATATATATATAATTTTTTTCCATAAGTGAACTGGACTACCATAGATACCAATGTTGGAATGCAGATTTTCTACCATTGAACTACATGCTCAAATCCAAACTCATACCAAAGTTTAGAAAAGAAAATTAAATAGATTTCTAGCTAGCAGACAGACTTAAAGACTGAATCAATATCTTCTGAAGTGCAGATCATCATTTCCAGCTAGCAAGTCTATCACCTAAATCTGTTGAGGAAACAAAGGAATAGAGAAGTACAACTATTTCCAGCTATAAAAGAAATTGGTCCGCTGATTCATACTATGCATTAGTCCTATATGAAAATCGGCCAAGTTTTGCATTGACTTGGCCAATCCACCGGGCCATGAAAACTCAGCCGAGTTAATATTTGTCTTATAAAAATATTTACACAAAAATTTGACTGTCCATTCAATATAATGCCTTATATAAGTAACATGTACATCATTAGTACTTTGTAAAATCTCTTTAATGTACAAGATTACTATAAATTTAGTCAAGTCCATGACTTAGGCCCAAAGAGCAAATCTTTCATACTCTGGCAGAGTGTAATGGATGAAACTCATGCGCTTACAAATTACTTAAGAAATTGCACACAAGGCATACAACTACTCAAATTAAACTGTCCAAATTATAGAACCCAGTATAGATGTATCGTGAATAAAAAATTAAGCTTGTCGGATCATCAGACTTTTGAATTGGAGGACATTGATAGCACGGTTTTTATTTTTATTTTATTTTTTTAAAAACAAAACTAAACCAACTGTCCTATTTCCACAAAAAGGTGTCCGCAGGTCCACGAATGAAAGTACTACAAGTTATATATTCAGACTATCAAATATTGTAATAAATAAACAGTCGACATGTCCAAGATCTGCAGGTCCACGAATGAAAGTACTACAAGTTATATATTCAGACTATCAAATATTGTAATAAATAAACAGTCGACATGTCCAAGATCTGCAGGTCCACGAATGGTTTCTCACCAATGCAAATATAAGTTATATATTCAAACTGTGTGATGTGAGCATCCAGTCTGTGTGATGTGTAGGAAGGCCACAGGATCACGAATCATGGATCACTTTTATATTCAATGTGAAATGTTTTAAAATATTTGTACAGAAATGGATCATTCCATGGAGCTGATTTTTAGTTCTTAAAGGCTGCATTTCGAGGGCATTGAAATTCCGCAAGATAGTGTAAACGCCCACTCCAATAGTCCTCTACAAGGCTGAAAAGCTTCACCCTGTCAAAACATCAGCAGACAAACAAGCAACAAAAGAAATACAACCACAAAGAAAGATTGTAATGTCTAGAGATGAAGATTCACAGCAGAAAAGCATGTAAGAGTCTGGACTTTTGTGAGCACCACATGCACCTGTACATGACTTTGGGCCTTACACACAGCTACGACATCTCTCACTAGACAGGTCAGAGACCCCTCAAATGTGTAATGTTGGCATGTGCAATAATTTAAAGATGTATGTAAATCCATAAAAGAAAACCTATCGATAGAAAAACAATGAGAGTACTACAAGTTCAGAGGTATTTGATTGAAAGGAAGAATGTAAGAGTCAAAAGATAAAAAGAACCGCCTAAAATTAAAAGAATCATGGATGGTCGATAGTGTTTGCTTCTGATGCAGATTCCATTTCTAGAAGCTGCTACTGTTCCTCATCACCAACTCTTGCAACTGCTTCTATTTCAGTAGCAGCCTATGGCTTGGTCATAGACTACTGATAAAGAACTCTACCATGCATATCAAAAGCCCAATAGTCCCCGCAGTGATAGAATGCTTGTTCTAGATGAGTAGATTTATCACAACAGTTAGGAACTTTTGCAACCAAAAGCATAATTAAATAACTACAACACAAGCAAAGATTCATCCAAACACAAGAAGTGAATTACAACAGAGTTCACTTTCACCTTCTCGTTGAAGACTAGCCATGGGTATGGAATTTTCTGCTCTCGTGCATTGACCGAGTTCTATAGCAGAAACGAATATAAAATAACATCAAATCAGAAATGTGAGAGCATAGGAGAGGAAACTTCTAAGCTTAAGGTTGAGATATAAATATTATAGTCACAATTTTTGGCTCTCTCTCTCTCAAAAAAAAAAAAAAAAGAAAAAAAGAAAAAAAAAAAAGAAAGATGCTATTTTTTATATGCTACAGTGCCACCACAATACAATATGTTATGGTGGCAGTTTTGCACCTCCCGGATTGCATCATAAGTGATGATCTGAACCGTTCGTGTTCTAGACTCTATGGTACCCTAGACATCATAAGAAGCATTGTTAAATGGGTGATTTCGTATAAACAAGAATATTTAATAGCTCATAGTCAAATCAAAGATTCAAAGGTCAGGATTATAAGACCACATCTTCTATACAGTAACATCATGAACATGAATGGTTCAAATCATTTAAAGGTTACAATCAGGGGTGGAAATATGCCATGTACAATATTGTGCCATGGTGGCAACCTACCCTATCAAAACTCTCTCTCTCTCTATCTAACTTGGACAAAAAGAAAATCCAAATGCACTGCAACTCATGAATTCTCTAAAACAAACTCCGCTTCTACTGACAAAACACCTGCTTAGTTTCTTCCCAGAAAAATAAAATTTCAAATTCAGCAAGGTAAAAAGTCCAAACATTAGACATCATCTCTTAAACAAGGGTGTTTACTGCACAGAAAATTCTTCGCTACAAATCTACATGTTGCTTCCGAATTGGCCTTGTAATTTCCAAACCTTCTATTTCTCCCTTAAGATTCACTATCACACCAACATTATATTCGAAATACATGTATACACAAATCAATAGAGTAGAGCATTTGAAACCAATAGAAACTTCATGAGCATTTTCACAAACACATCATGAGCAATGGCATTTTCACAAACACGTCATGAAAATAACAATGGTATTGTAGACATCTATCTTATGGACTATAGACAATGTATATTGATTATGGATTGTTCATCAATTTGTCAAAAAATTCATCAATCGGAGATAAGGAAATAGGAAAATTTTCAACAGATTCAGAGAAAATGATAAGAATGGACCTGAAATTCAATAGATTCAGAGGAAACGGTAACCTGGTCGTTGTAGCCCATTTCTGCTCTGAATATCAATCCGAAAACCCCCAGATTTGGAAACCCTTAAATCCAAAAACCTTGAAATTCGAAAATCCCCTATAACACCCTGAATTTTGGCCAATCTGGGATTAGACGTCCTTAGGCAATGGGTCAACTAAAACACCTGGAAAATCGCTCAGAACCCAATTCCATAACCAAAGAAATCACTTAGGATTAATTTCTTTAGAAACTAGGCATAAGTTAGCCAGCGCTACGCTAGAGTAGCTGGAAAATAGTCCCTGATCACTTTAAATATGTTCTACAAGACCCAAAACTTGTAGAATACGTGGTGCTATAATACTCTACAACTTGGGATCAAACTCTAAATCGGTTTGTTCTCTGGACCGCTTTGAAACTTTGTATTGGATCTAGACCGTGTGTCGAAAGTCCGATACCTACAATCTTAGACCGTTAGAACCGCCTTGCTGAACTTGACAATCATTTTGAAAATTAAGTCCAACCGATAATCACAGGCTATTTCATTGAGCCCGGACTGAAGAGAGTGCGAATAGGGACAAATTTGGAATTTGAAATTCAAATCTGGCACACGACTTGACGTATCAGTATTAAGCATTCTGACCGTCAGAATTCAGCTAGATTACACGCTCGGATCAGGAAAAATTTCTATTTCATATCATGAGACTTGCAGCCCTGATCTACATGCGGTGACCGCTGAACTGAAACTGGTCCGCCACGTGCGATCTGCGAACCCTGCCGGACTGAAAACTTAATACGTGCTAGATCCGGTATGCATGAGCTTAAGTCCGATCGCGTTTGGCCAGGGGACCACTAGAAATACCTTTTTGGACCGAAACAGCCCCGATTTGGATATACTTTAAGTATACCTTGACCTGGAGCATATTTTGGGCATGTTTAGGCTTATAAAAGGGCTTGAAACCCTCACTCCTCTCTCCCACCCAAAATTGTAAAAAGACCCTAGATTGGGAGAGAGAAAAGGTGAGAGTTTGTGAGAGAAGGTGGGAGAGAATTCCCTGCTGCTTGTGCCACGTGCTGCAAGTGGTTAAGACACACACTCCGATCACCTGGCCGATGATTTCTTCGCATTTTCAGGTAAGAAAATACCCTAGAAGTTGCTGATCTAGTGTTTCTTTATTTCCGTCGCTAGATAGCTGATGTATGTTGTAAATCAGGTTCTCTATTCGATGTAGACGAAGTGTATACGCTCTGTTCGAAATGATACGTTTATAAGAGACAAGGTGCGGATATTAGACACTTTGATTGACTGTTTTCAATGCTTTCAATGTCATTTAATAGTAGATTATCGACGGCATCGCCGTTTGACATGTACAACATGCTGTCCGTTTCCTGTTTCGTAAACCAACGAAGAATATGAGATTTAGGGCATTTTAGTCATTTGTAGGAAGTACTGTTTTCATTCATATTTTGCTGATGTGATTGACATGGCTTCTTGTCGCATTAGGATATTAGGAATGCGTGCATAATTAGTTTGGTGAAGAGATTCGCCTAAATGCGCACTTCGGGTCGACATACTATATGTAGACTTAAGTGTGTAGTTTAAGTGTTTGTATAAATGCTTGTATTAGTATGTATTGAATTAAATGGTGTTATGGATTAGTTTGAGATTGATTTCTTAATTAACATGCTGGTGTAAATGGTTTCCTACATGTTAGCCATATGCATGATTTCATTATATGTATGAAATGCATGTGCTTGATGATTCACTTAATTGGTATGTTATAATATGTGCTTGATGATTTCCTTATGATTTAGTTTGAGATTGAATTCTCAATTAATTTGCTGATGGAAATGATTTCATATAGGTTGGCGATATGCATAACTTCATTATATGTATGAAAGGCTTGCGTTGGATGATTTACTTAAGTTGTACATTATAACATGTGTTAACATGCTCACATGGTTGTATTTCATTTCCATTACCCTTACACAACTGCTGATGTGGATTTATGATTGTTTGGGACTATGCCTAGTCCAGGCAGTTGGTAACCGAGCGAATTCGTGGTTAGCTTATCTTCGCCACGAACGACGCGTCGATGAACGCGAGCCGTGTTTTGGAGTTGGCGGCAGTGGTGAGGCCACACAAAGTGTTTTATGCACTTCATGTCGTTCGACTTGAGATGCGATCGTGCTAGTCGAGCCCGTCAAGTAACCCGACTGGCCGTTGTATGTTCACCCTGCATGAGTCATAACTGCTTGAACCTAGGGTACTGAACTTACTATTGTAAACCCTGCTAACCATGGTACCTTAATCCACAAAGACTCATGAGCCGGGCACGGTGGTATGGGACATCGTGGTCGAGCTGTCGGCCTACGCTGGTGCCACAAACCTCCCCGTAGTGACCAGTGAGCACCTATGACTCGTGAGCAGATTATGGTGGTATGGGACACTATATTTTGACTGTCGGCCTACATTGATAAGGTGATGGGGGAGCGGAGCAACGAGTGCGTGCAACAGCCCTTGCAGCCCTTTGTAGTGACCGCGAGCGTATTCTGAGTCTATGGGAGGCGACGACCCTTCCGTAGTAGTAGAGTACAGTAGGCCTGTATTGATAAGGTGATGGGGGAGCAGAGCAACGAGTGCGTGCAACAGCCCTGAAAGCCCTTGCAGCGACCTACAAAATATATATTGTATGAGATTACTAGGAGTGACGACCCTAGACAGGATCTGTGTTGGGATTAATGCAAGGGAAGTACCTTAGTTTCCCAATCCTGCTGTTTGAATGGACTAATAACAACTCGACAATCATATCACCATTACATTGCATGTGCCTGGAAGATGTGGAGCACTTGAGGGAGTGCGGCATGCCGCGGTAGTAAGATGGTGCCGTATGAGGGAGATCGTCGGTGAGGGCATCCATCATGTCATGTCATATTGCATTAACAACAGTATTAGGATTGTTTGATTTACTGCTTTACTATTATCGCATGATTGATTTGAGAACATGTTAATCCTTGCTCTATTATTCCACTGAGTTAGCTACTCACTCCCACTTTACGGGATGGTGTTTTCGGACACCCACCAGTCCCTTTTTAGTGATTGCAGATGATGGCACTACTTGAGAAGCGGAGCTGGACTTGATGATGATGAGGAGGATTCCTCCTTTATGCGTGTTCTAATTGACGGGATTACAGGGAGGTTGATTAGATACCTTGACACTTGTCATTTTAAATTTTTAGAGCACTCATGTATATTCTTTTGTTTACTTTTGGAGTATACATGTATGTATATAACTTGGTAACATGTTCACACTCTGGAGACATATAACAGTTTATATATGTTATACATACTATCACTGTCTTCCGCTTGCTAATTTAACTGTCTCTGGAGTAGGATATGCTGTTCTGGCTTAATCTCACTCATGTTTAATACATTAATACAGACAACATTTAATCATACATATCTATGTTGCATAAATAACATTTTGAAGCTCGGGAGTTGGGTTTTTACTCGACCCCCCGATTTTTGGGATGTTACATCCCCAAATTTGGAAACCCTTAAATCCAAAAACCTCCAAATTCGAAAACCCCCAAATTAAAAAACCCCTAAATCCAAAAAAAACCTCCAAATTCGAAAACCCCCAAATATATCAACCTTCCGGTTTCAAATCAATGACCTTAAAGGCATTACCAATGTTGCTACCTCCCAGCTGAGGAATAAACTAGAGTGGTTGCCCCTCCTTCGAGCTGTGAGCTAGAATGAGAAAACCCTAGGTAAGGGGTTCACTAAAACCCTAAGGAGAGGGAGATGCATGGGCTGTTCAAGGGAGAGGGAGATGCATGCGCTGTTAGAGGGAGAGGGAGAGAGAGAAAGAGAGGGAGAGAGATGGAGGGGAGATAGGGAGGGAGAGAGATGATTGGAAAATGGAGAGAGAGAGGGAGAGAGATAACCTGTTTTGGGCACGGCTCTGTTTTGAGCGCGCGCCCAAAATCAGGAGACGTTTCGTGACACGGACCGTGGACGGTCCTGACAGGGCTCCATGGGGCCCACCATAATGTATTTGATATATCCATTCCGACCATTAATTTTATTAAATTATTTTAGTTTATAATCCTAAAATTTAGGTAGATTTCAGGCTCAAGTGGACCACACCATGAGAAGCAAATGTGATTTAATCTCCATGTTTCCTACAGTGTGGTCCACTTGAGCCTTAGATTTAGCGTATTTTTTATCTCATGATCTAACGTAATATTTCCAAATAGATGGACGGCTTTGATAAAAAATAAATATATTTTTTACGCCCCATAAAGCCCCTTATAACACCATTAATTATTTATAGTGTGTCAACCTTTTCATTATGGATTAAAACCTGTAACGCCCTAAAAATCAGGGGTCGAGCATAACTCAGCTCCCGAGTTCCAGAACATCACTTATGCAACATTTTTTTTTTATGATGGATGAATGTTATCTGAATTAGGGCATAAAATATGAGGTAGATTAAGCCAAAACAGCAAACATAATTCAGGGACAGTCTGAAAACACGAGTGAAAAATTGAAATATATATATATATATATATATATATATATATATATATATATATATATATAAAAATCAACATAAGTCCCCAAGATATGTATGCTCTGTCAGGTCATAATTACAAGTCATGTCTCAAAATACATATATCAAAAAGTGATAAATCACTACCAACATAGCCCTGAATCCCCGTCAATCAGAGTATTGTTCACATGAACCCACCTGAGAATTGCATATAGGAGAAACCCTCCTCATCGACATGAAAGACCGGCTCTACCTCTCAAGTATCGCCACCATCTGAAACTAAAAACAGGGACTGGTTAGTGTTGCAAACACCGTCCCATAACGTGGGAGTGACTGATCAACTCAGTGGAATCATAGAGTAAAGATTAATATGTTATCAATTCAGTCAAGCAGTAATGATAAAGCAAACATATCAACCATTCATAAATACTCTTATTAATTCAGGGATGAGATTTTTCATGCATGCATGTCCTCACCTACACTCCCTCATGCGACACCATCTTATGTTCGCGACATGCTTCCAGCCCTCTGTGCACTTCATCGTCGGCATATGCAGTGCGATGATATGAACATGATTACCGAGTTATTATTAGTCCTTTTCATACAACAAGATTAGGAAGCTAAGGTACCTCCTTTGTATCAATACCCAAATGATGATCCATTCTAGGGTCGTTAGTCCTATACAATCTCATACGATGTTGCGGTTCTAGGTCGCCACAAAAGGGCTTGTCACCAAATCAGTGTTACTCCTGCGAGAAACACATCACACGCACAGGACGCGACAACTGATCAGTGTAGGCCTAGTTATACTCTAATGCTACGGAAAGACTCGTCGCCTCAACGCAGACTTAGAGTATGCTCGAGGTCACTACAAAGGGCTCGTCACCAGTCAATGTAGGCCGACAGCATGAATATAGTGTCTCATACCACCATAATCGGCTCACGAGTCTAGGTTGCTCACTGGTCACTAAGTGGAGGCTCGTCACCCCAACGTAGGCCGACAGCTCGAGTACGGTATCCCATACCACCATGTCCTGCTCATGAGTCTTAGCGGATCGAGGTACCAAGGTTAGAGGGGCTTTGCACTGGAAAGTTTGGTATCTTAAGTTCAAACAGTAGCGTCCAAACATGGTGAACATACATCGGTCAATCGGTTTAGTTGATAAGCTCAACTAGGCCAAGCGCACGTTGAGTTGATCGACATAGAATGCATAAGCACTCCATGTGGCCTAACCACTGTCGAACATCCCAAGTATGACTCGGATTCACTGAATACATCCTGCGTGGCGTAAATAACTTCAACCACCAATTTAAGGGTTGTTACCGATTACCTGGACTATGTCATAGCCCCAAACACATTCAATTACGACACGTCATCCGATGATATAGTTAAAATAGTAAATGGATCATATTTCAAATTATACAATCAAAGGTCCGATATTGTCCACTTTAGGGCTGCCAGGGTTATTGCACAGAATCGTTACACCACTCCCCCATCACCCTTCATGACTTTGTTTATGCATGTTGTGGCATACAACTTAAACATGAATCCACACATAGGTAATATAAAATACATGGAGGAAGTCATACACATAGACAATGTAGTTGAGAAGCATATCTCAACACGCATACAGGTACACCTTACTAACTATTAACTCATTCAAACATTTTTACAAACACTTAGCTTATACATTTCATCATATGTGATATATATAAGTTTATTATACGTATTAGGACCAATCCTCTCGTTAAAGGTTATCGCCTATACAACATTCATATATCCATGACAGTTAGTCATGGTGAGCACGAAAGCGAATTCTATACTCATTCAGTCATTTTCACAATCACTTAGACTACACAACATAATATATACAACGTATGTTGATAAAACATGTATTAGGCTAATCCGTTCACCCAGAAGGTGATACACATACATCTAGTATACATAGATAACAATTAATCATGGCATGCACAAATCTAAAATTTATACGTATACAGGTATTTCAACAAATACATAGAATACACTACGGTATACATATTTCATATGTATTCGTAACGCAAAACAAATAAAACCTTTTGCATGTGAAATAGCATCCAAGTCAATAATAAATCATTATCTGACATTGAAAGCTTTGAAAACCATAACCTATACGTCTATAATCCGCACCTTAAACCAGAAAATGCATAATAGATGTGATTCAGACGATAAGTCTTCGTCAATGGCGGATAGGCTACCTAAGGCATGAAACAGGTTAGCTACGACATCACTTCAACTACTCTAAGCTTCAAAATAGGTTAGGGTTAGGATTTCTTACCCAAGTGTGGAATCAGAATCACTGAAATAACGATTCAGATGGATGGAAGTTGGCACGTAGTGCAGCTAGGTGGAATGACAAGAGGAAAACACCACTTCTCTCTCACTTTCTCTCTCTTTACTCTCTTCACTCTCCTAGGGTTTCTCTTAAATTCGTATGGAGCAAATGAGAGAGGGTTTAAGGCCTTTTTATAAGTCCTAAATCGACGGAAATAGCCCTAAGGCCAAGGTATACTTAGGTTATAATCAAATTGGCCTTGTTCCGATCCAACGGAGCATTTCTGGAGGTCCTATTACTGAGTGCGGTCAGACTTAAGCTCATAGATGCTGGATCTTGCTTAAGTTTTCAGTTCGATCGGATTTCCAGATCAACCGTGGCGGTCCAGTTTCAGTTCAGCGGTCATCGAAACTTGATTAAGGCCACAACTAATTTGACATGAGTGGGCCATCATCCCTGATCTGAGGGTGAATTTGGGTTAAAAACCAACGGTCAGAATGCTTAGAAATAACGCGCAAGTGACACGACTCAGATTACTTAAATTTTTATTTAATTTCTTTAAAAACTTCATTTTCTCACACTCTTCACTCCGGACTCAAGGAAATGGTCTCAGGACATTGTTTGGACTTGAGTTTTGAGGTAATTGTCAAGTCCAACTAGGCCATCATAATAGTCATCGCTATCAGACTTTCGACATGAGGTCCAGGTCCGATATGAAGTTTCCGAATGCTCCCGAGAGCAACTGGGTTTAGAGATTGATCCTAGGTTTGTAGGTAATGTACCATTAGCTATCCTACTCATTTTGGGTCTTGTAGTTCATATTAAAAGTGGTTCAAGCTAATTCTACTGAGTATTCAGTTTAGTACTTAACCAAATTCTACCTTAATTATGGCAGAATACTGTCCTAGGGCCATTCTATGCTCCATTTTTAGAACTTCTAGTTGTTATATTATTTTAATTATTTTTATAGTGGTTCATCATCAAGTTTACCTCGTCTCCACCAAATTTCATGAGATTTCATTTTGTAGAAAAATTATACAAATTCCAGAAGCAACAGCTATCCAACAAATAATTTTCGGATAGTTGCCACAACGACCTACTTTAAACTGTATTAAATATTTTATTATATTTTTCATATATTTTTATATAAAACTAAACTCATTTAGCTTCAATCTGATTTTTTTAATCACCTAAATCAAAGTTATGATGAGGGAGATATGATTTTTTAAAGTTGGATAAAATGCACAGAAAAAATACAGAATACGGGCTGCTTGACCATTGTACGGACGAGGCCTCGCCAAACCGGTGAGCCCCTCGCCAGTTACTGGACTTTTGGTGAGGGCTCGCCCCAGGGGTGATGTCCTCCCCCCCAACATATGAGACCCACCTCGGGTCCCCTCGAATTGAGCCGTTTGGGCCCACGAGTCCGTCGAGGCATTTATCGAGTCTCATTTGCAAATCAAAATGAGTTACGTGACATACAATATATGATTTGGTGTAGGAGAAGGTAATCCATCCAAATAATCTATCTACATCATGATATTCTAAAAACTCAATAGTCAAAATCCTATTTTATTCATGTATGTACCATTTATAGTAAGTTTTATTTTAAGCATAGTTCTTCACCTTTTAAACTTTAGGATATATGTCTAACATGAAAGTACTTGGAGAAATTTGAAGAATGAGGTGGTGAAAGGTGAGATTTTGAAGAAAATGGGTTGAAAATCAATTTTTAGACTTTGGGATTGATCTTTGAGAGTGTTATGGTTGACCCATTGCCTAAGGACATCTAACTCCAGATTGACAAAAATCTGGGGTGTTACAAAACCGTAGTAACTATAGCTACGGTTTATATCCACAGCAAAATCCTAAAGTAGTCTATAGCCTTTGCCCCTTTTTTGGTAGTGGATACTACGTACTACCATCCCGACTTTACACTCCAGTATGGTCATTCCATTCGCACTGTATGTTGCATTACATCAGCGACATATGGCAATTTGGGTTATTATGTTTCTGCATTTATATGGTCTAGGTACGGCTGATGCTATTTGTGTTACTCATCAGGAATGTATATTACATTGCATCTTCTGCATCTGATATTTGGCTCTCCATGACTCCTCATTTACATAACTGATCTGTATCACGTATTCTGATATTATTTCTCATTTGTATAGTTGATTTGTATCATGTAATCTGATATTGTTCCTCATTTATATAGTTGATCTGTATCGCGTATTCTGATATTGTTCCTCATTTGTATAGTTGATATGTATCGCATATTCTGATATTGTTCCTCATTTATATAGTTGATTTGTATTGAGTATTCCGATATTGTTTGACTCATGGACTTGTCAATATTTTCTCTTACTCTAATAACGTATGATTCATGATCTTGCGCCTATTTCAACATTGTATGATTATGACGTGGTGTTGAATTCTTGGCACTCACCTTGGGCACACACTTACAACACCCTTTAAGCTTTCTGTAAGCTTATGCACAATAGATGCATGCAGGTGACGTTAGGTTGTAGCAGTGTTGAGCTTGGAGCATGTAGCGGTCTTCTGGAGCTTGATTTTTTATTTATGTATTTTCCTTTCAGCATTGTACTCAAATGATTATATTAGTGGATATGTGATGATGATGTTGCCTTTGTGAATTGGGTAATGTTGTGGTTATTCTTATTATGAGTTAAATGTACATTGAAAAAAAATTCTCCTTGTAGGATCCATGGATCGGAATCTGGCGTATGGACGCTAAGAGCCGATAATGGGTTACTAAGGAGGCTGTCGGCACCGGATTGGGTGATCGGGATTCCTATAAATCTGTTTTTTGGGTTTGGGGCGTGATAGAAGTTAGTATCAAAGCATAACTTGGGAATACCTGAAGATAACATCACATGTCTACTAATAGCTACCCTTTACTTTATGATTGTTGAGAACTTAGAATGGCTAGATCCCTGAATTCGAATAACTTAGAGATTTTCTGATATAGCTCCCTACCGTTGAGATTATGAGACTGCATAGTATTTTAGTTTCGATCTTCTCTGATCCGTCCGAAGATTAATAGGGTCACCATAGTGTTGACGATGCGTCTTGGAGGCAAGGTTGCGATTAGAGAGCGCTATCTTCATCCTTTTGTAAATTGATTGAGCCTTAACATATCTACTTGATGATGTTTCCTCTTCCCTTATCTGTTCTGTAAATTTTGAGGATGAAATTTTTATTTGGTGGGGAGAGCTGTAAGACCTGTATCCTAGCCCATACCGTTCCGTAAATTTTTACGGTCCTATCAATCGAATTTCGACGACCCGCGACGTGTAGATTACATTTGCGCAGGCTCTTGAGTCACATCCTATAAACCCGAGTCGACTCAAGCCAAGACCTATGTCATTGCAACCGCGCCATTGTCGCGGTTCCGACGATGCGTCTCGTGAGTCAATGTGACGCTCAGATTTTGAGATCCGGTCTGTGCATTATCTTGGCCATTGATCACTTGATCGTGGGACCCACCTATCCTTATTGTTGTACTTTCTTAGAAATATAATTACTATGATGTCACCCTAGGGGTGACATCACCCCACCGTGCCCCTAGCCATAACTCTTTTCAATCAACTACCCCTTCCCTTTTCTCGATAAGTCAAACTCATTAATTGCCTAAAAACCATCACCTCTCTCTTTCTCTCTCCTATCTCTTTCTCCTTCCTCTTTCTTCTTTATTTTTACCTCCATCGTTACAATCTTGGGATGTCCAAGCCACCCAAAATCAAGCCATCTCCCACCCATTCTCCCTATTAATCCAACCCACCAAACCCCATCTTGACCGTTAAATCAACCTCTTTGGAGCTCTAAGATTTATTGGAGGAAGGAGCAGTTCAAGATCTTGAAGTGGGTGCTTCTTTCTCTCTCTCTCTCTCCCTCTCTCTTTCATTATTTTGGTGTGATGATGTGGCCGTGTGACCCACCCAGATGAACCCCATCTTGATGTATGGATCACCCATGCCATCCAACCATTTGGTGGCCCACCCTAATAGCATGTCTGTGGGTGGGGCCCACCTTAAATATATGTGTGACCCCCAAACAGTGGAGGTTGAGCTGATAGTGGGTATACTAACGACAGTAGCAAGGGAAAAAAAAATAAAAAAAGGGTTTTTGGGAAGGGCTGTCCATGTAGGCCCCACCTTGATGCATGTTTTTAATCCAAGCTATCCATTCCATTCCTTAGATCATTTTAGGCGTTGAGCCAAAAAATGAAGCTGATCCAAATTTCTAGTGGGCCATAGTATAGAAAATAGTGCTTTCCATCGTTGAAATGAAGCTGATCCAAATTTCTGGTAGGCTATAGCATAGAAAACATTGTTTTCCACCGAAAAATGAAGCGGATCCGAATTTCTGGCGAGCGGGCAGAGACCACGTTCCCATATGTGGGCGCCACCGTGATGTATTTTGAACATCCATGTCGTGCATATGTTGGGTCCCCTTTGGGTCGATGGGCCCCTAAATATCAACCCTATCTGGAACTCAGGTGGCCAACATCGTATGAAACAATAGTGATTGAATGGCTGCCATTGAAACCCATTTAGGCCTTCACGGAAGTTTTGACTCAATATGAAATTTGTTTTTCCTTCCATCCAGGTCAGCGTGACCTTATTAATAGATTGGATGCCCTGTAACATTATGGTGGGCCCCACGTGGGACCCCAAGATGTATGTGTTCTATCCACATCATCCACATAAGTAGACGGTGGAACCCACTATGATGTTTTAGTCACACCGTCCACAGTAGTGGATGGTGGAAACCACCATGATTTATGTGTTTTATCCCCAACATCCACACCTGGACGGTGAGACCCACCATGATGCATGTGTTGCATCCAAACTGTCCAATCATTTGGCAAGCTTGTCTTACTAGCTTGAGACTAAAAATAAGTTAGATCTAAAGTTCAAATGGACCCCACTTGACTTATGTATTTGATCTCTACCATCCAGATATATGGGACGGTGGGATCCACCTGATGAACGTGTTACATCCTCATCGTTCAGACAACATAGGATGGTGGGGCACATGTGATATATATGTTATATCCTCATTGTCCACATGTGGGACATGGGACTCCCATTGATGTATGTGCTTTATTCACACCATCCACCTTGATGTGTATGAGGCCCATTGTTGAGTCCACCTTGGTGTAAGTATCTTATATCCACACCATCGGTATTTGGACAGTGGTAGGTGTAGCACACCATGATGTATGTGTAATCCACTCCGTCCATCCATTCACCTGGATTGGTGGGCCACATGTGTGGACCCACCTTAGGATGGAAGCTGACTGACTGGTGTACTTTACATCAACTATATGGCTGATGTATTGATGTCAGCAAGGTCTCATCTGAACCATGGACACCACCTTGAGGTATTCATTTTATCCACATGGTCCAGATAGTGTAGGACAGTGCTGCACAATGTTTGGACAGTGTTAATCATCATTAGTGGGCCATGTGCCCCATAGAATGATAATATGCGGTGATACACATGTTACACCTACAACTATTGAAATGATTTTTGGTGCGGCCCATGTGATGAGGCCCACCTTGATGTATTGGTGGCCATCCATGAGGCCTGTCTTGATTGTATGTATTTTGTATTAGCCGCCCATCTGACAGGCAATGCGGGGCGCACCGTGATGAATTTATGATCCACACCGTCCAGCTATCAGGTGAACCACAAAGTGGGAAAATAGTGGTGAATTGAATAGCTACCCTTGAAACCCCTTTTTGGTCACAGAAGCTTTGGATCTGTATGAAATTTGTTTTATCTCTTATTAAGGTCTTTATGACCTCATAATCAGATTGGGTGGGGAGTATATGGTGGGCCCTACCTTAATGTATTTATGGCCCATCTGTGGGGCCCACCCAGATGTATTTATGGCCTATCCATGAGGCTCACCTTGATGTATTTATGGCCAATCCATTAAGGCCCACCTTGATGCAATTGTGGCCCATGTAATGCGGCCCGATGTTTGGTATATTTGAGGCCTAGGTGATGGGGCCCACCTATCACGTATTGAGGCCCATGGTTCATGGCCCATTGTGATATACTTAAAGCCCATTTGGTACGACCTAATGGAATGTATTTATGGTCCTTGGGATGCGGTCCACTTTGATGTACATGAGGCTTATTGGCGCGACCTAATTTGATATAGATGAGGCCCACTCGATATATGAGGCCTAGTATTGAGGCCCGTGTGATGAGGCTCATATGATATATTTGAGACCCAAGTGTAAGGCCCACCTATTGTGTATTCGAGGCCCGATGTGATGTATGTTGGCCCATATGACGAGGCCGACGTGACGTAAATGAGGCCCATCATGATTATATGTGAGGCCATGGACCCACTATATGTTTGGCCCTATGTAGGTCACTCCTTGGGAGCAATGTTGGTTAGATGTCTACATTGATGGGCAATGACGGTTAGATGTCCTCATTGTGACCTTCCCTTAGGTCTTGTTAGGCTCATTCTCTTCATGGGTTAACCTAAATAAGTGGGCCCCATTCGCCATAGATGGATAGCTCCGTGCTATTGAATTTGATATAACCACGGTCGAGAGCCGATCTTTGCATTATGGTTGATTGGTTGTCCATCTATGAACCCTGCATTGTTTAGATATGCTGGTTGTTAGTCCTGATTATTAATGTTGATTATCAGTACCGATTATCGAGGCCGATTTCATTTTGTCAAAGCCGATTCAGATTATCGAGGCCGATTCCGAGTGTCTATTTTGATTGTTGAGGCTGAGTTCGATTGCCAAAGTCAATTGTTGAGACCTATATAATGTATATGCGACCCGTTGTTAAGGCCCATTGTGAAATGTATTATGCCTATGATGCATGACCCATTTGATGTATTCGAGATCCATGTTGTCATGCCCCAAACCCGAAAATTAAATTCACAGGAATTTCTATCATCGAATTCGGTGCCGATAGCCTCCGTAGTACCCCATTCTCGGCTCCCAGCACAACATACGCTAGATTTCTATTCTTGGATCCTATAAGGAGGATTTTTCAACGTACATTTTGTCTTGTAATAAGCATAACCACAAGTTTACCCAAATTATAAAGGCAACATCATCATCACATATCTACTAATATAATCACTTGAATACAATGCTGAAGGGAAAATACATATATCAAAATCAGAGCTCTTGAAAACCACTGCATGCTCCAAGCTCAACGCCGCTGCAACCTAACTCCACCTGCACACATCTATCGTGCATAAGCTTACAAAATCTTAGAGGGTGGTGTAAGTTTGTATAAGGTAAGTACCGAATACAGTAGAGTCCATAAATCATACATTATTGAGATAAGCAGGAAAAATGACAAGGTCATGAATCATACGATATCAAAGTAAGCAGAAATAATGATAAGCCCATAAATCATACAATATCGGAAATACTAGCAAGACAAATCAACTATGTGAATGAGGAGTCACAGAGAGCCAAATGTCAGATATCGAGGGTATAATGCAATATGTAAATCTTGTTAAGTCCATCTAGGCTATATACGTGCAACAACATAGTAACCAAAAATGCTAAGTACTGCGGATGCAATGTATTATGTGGTGCGAATAAAATGACCATGCTAGAATGTGAAGTCGGGATGATAGTACGTAGTATCACAGGCTACGGGGTCCATCACAAGGGAATTCTATCCAAACCAGTCCCATACCTAGATTTGGATAGTCAAACACAATGTAGTAAACTCCTGATCTCAGATTAGTCGTGCGCCCCAACCGAAATCTCGGCCATTGTGAAGGTATATGTAACAAATAGTTACGCACTACCAGCCCGAGTGGATAGTGAATAGATAAATGAATGAGTATGCAGCTCCTGCTCAGTAGCCTGTCAGCACAGTAGCCTGCCAACCGCTAGTAACTCGCCCAGTGTGGTAGCTCGCCCAGGCCTCAGCCCCGCCCACATCAGCATCTGTCCACATGCACCCGCCCACATGTGCAACAGTGATGGGGTGTCATACTATCGTGTCAGTCCTCATATCAAGTCCACGTATCAGTATGGTTCCTCTCTGAAAAATCACCAGGGTCTATTACACTCCACACAGACTGCTACCTCCCTAGCCGCACAGCCTAGCGAGTGGAAGAGACCTCACTATCTGCCTAGCAAGCAGTCTGCCAATACTTACCCGACTCGTCAATAACGGACCCATTTGAGCTGGTCATACTCAGCCTAGCTTATAGCCCTCTCACTCAGGAAGATAAGGCCACACCCCCTCCCAACCGACCACGACACAGTGGGACACGAGACCTACTGGTATTCAGCACTCGGGCGCTCATGTTCCACTCGGTCTAGACGTTGGGGCTACTCCTGGCCTCGGAGGTTCTGGGACTTTCACCCAAGGACATCCTAAGTGTCCATAGTGTTAGAACCAAGTATTTTCGGTGTCCCATTTAGCCATTCACAATATGCCTGTAGAGACCATGGCCCTGATGTCACTAGGGCGTACAATGATCAAATCACATATATGTGGGATGCATGAGTCACACTATCCAGTTATGCAGCAATCCTACGCGTACGGCACGATAATGTAGGCACTCCGTCTCATAAGGAGTCCCATAAATAGTCTACCCAATGGCATATGTTATGATCAAACAATCCTCATATCAGGCATACATATTATGTGTATGGGCATGAATCATGGAGTTACACTAAACATGTTATAAGGTGATGAATTACTCTCACAAAGAAGATGGGCTAGACGGCCTACATACAACAAGTATGAGCCCATCAATGGGCCCTAGGGAGATTCATAATGCGGACATTTAACCAACATTATCCTTATAATGTGGACGTCAAACCAACATTGCTCCCAAGGCACTGCCTGCCATAAACATCATTGCCTGCATTATAGTGAAATCACACATTACATCGGGTGCACATTCCTCGCCTTAAGCCGCATGTACACCACATCGGGCCTAGCCATGCAGGCCACAAATACCTCAAGATGGGCCTCATCACATGGGTTGAGAATATATCAAATGGGTCACAACTTATGAGCCAGAAACACATCATAATGGGCCTTAACCCATGGGCCCTGATACATCACAATGGGCCTCAACCCATAGGCTCCAAATATATCACAAAGGGCCTCAACCCATAGGCCCTAGTAAATCACAATGGGCCTTAACCAATGGGTTTCAAATACATCACAATGGACCTTAACCCATAAGCCTTAGAATCCATCAAAATAGGCCTAATCACATGGGCCTTATATATATCAAATGGGTCTCAACAGACGGCCACAAATGAATTGAGGTAGGCCTCATATATATACCAAGGTGAGCCTCAATGGACGGCTACAAATAAATCAAGAGGGCCTCATACATATACCAAGGTGAGCCGCACCAATGGGCCTTATGTTCAATGCAATGGGCCATAACCCATGGGGCTTGGAATACATCACAATGGGTCTAACCTCACGGGCCCTAATACATCTCAATGGGCCTCAACCTATGGGCCCTAAATATACTATAATGGGCCTCGCCCATGGGCCTCAAATACATCACGATGGGACTCCTGGATGAGCTTCACCAATGGTCCTTAAGTGGACTTGGACCATACCAAAATCACTGCAATAGTTGTAAGTCTAACATGTGTATCATTGTACGTTATTCTTCTATGGGGCACATGGCCTATCAATGATGACCAGCACTGCCCAAACATTTTCCATATAAATCAGCACCATCCCAACATTGTCCAGGTGCATTAGCACTATCCAAACATTGTCCAAGTGCATCAGCACCATCCAAACATTTCCTATGAAAATCTGCATCATCCAAACATTGGACAGCATGTCCAAAAATTGTCCAGCACTGTCCAGCATAAACTGGACAGTGTGGATGAAATAATACATCATGGTGGTGTCCAGGTAGTGGCCCGCCAGAGATTTGAATCGGCCTCAGCTATGCTTAAGCATTAGAATGAGCTTGCCAATGGATGGACAGTTTGGATGGGACACATCCACACGGGGGATCCACAAAACTTGCTGGCATCAATCCACCAGTGGGTCCCACCATCTGGATGGTTGGGATATCACGTGGGACCCACAAAACTTGCTGATGTCATTCCACCAGTGGGTCCCACCATCTAAACGGCTTAGATGTACATATACATGTCGTGGAACCCACATAATGTGCTGACGTCACTCAACAGGTGGGTCTCCCCATCCAAACGGTTTGGATGCATAGGAAATACACATGCATCACATGAGGCTAGCTGCTGGCTAGCACACACCAGCCAGACCCGGTCCCACATCAATGTAGGCCCCACTTGTAGGGTGGGTCTCACCGTCCAAGGTCTGGACGGTGTGGATGCACCACACGTGCAAGGCCCCACACAAAAAGGATGGTATGGATATAAAATTCATACGTCAGGTGGGTCCCATGGACAGTTGGATGTAAAGCATATATATCATAGTAGGTCTAGCAAATGGACAGTTAGGATGTAGAATTCGTACATCAAGGCGCCCCCACATACATGGAATGGATGGTATGAATAAAATAAATACATCACCAAGGCCCACCACAGCACCGTGTAGCCTGTCCAGCACCGTCCAGATAGTCTGGATGATGTGGATGAAGCAAAAACATCAAGTGGGCCTTATAGATGGAGGGCATGGATGAAATACAAACGTCATGTGGACCACGCCCACAGAACTTGTTGTCAGTAGCACAACACCTTTGCAGCTGGGATCTACCATCCCTCCAACGGACAACGTGGCTACAGAATACATGCATCGATGTGGGCCCCACCTCCACACATGCAGCACGTGTGGAGTGGGTCCCACGGCTGCCAAAAAACGGACGGATGGTATAGATATAACATATGCATCATGGTGGGGTCCACACACGTGGACAAGATAACACTGCTTAAACACATATCATGGTGGGGCTCCACACACATGGCCACACCTGGTATGTATATATTGTTATTATATATATATATATATATATATATATATATATATATATATATATATATATATATATATATATATTTATTTTATTATTTTAATTTTCTTTGCAAAAATAACATCCAGCGTCTGTCCAGGTCTGGACGCTCGATGCACACATACATCTTGGCGGGGTCCACCATTCTTAAACGGTTGGACGGTAGGATACAAGGTGGGCCTCATGCATACGGAATACATACATCTGAGGTGGGTCCACTCGTGTGGACCCACAAGCTTTGGAGGAAGCTGGTGTTTGTGTTTTATCCATCCACTCATCAGGTGGGTCCTTTCCAATGGACGGACGATGATGGTTGATACAACCATTGAGGTGGGTCATTATTCATAGGGAAAGAGAAGGAGAAGGAAAGAGAGAAATAGAGAGATCGTGATGACGAAGGGGCCCCGCCACTATGGGCCCCTCTTAAATACAAAGCATACATCAAGATGGGTCCCACCCTATGTGGACCCTTAAATCACAAAAAAATACATAAATAAACAAATGAAAATAACAAAAACGTAAATCCAAGATCACCCACCTCAAGATCTCAGACTCTTCCTTCCGCCGACGCGATCAAAAGCTCCAATGTAGAGACTTCAACGGTTGAGATTGGACTTGGATGGTGGAGATGAAAGGTAGGAAGGTGGACCACACATGGCTTCTCTCATAGAGATAGCTTGGACATTGGGTTGCTTAGAAATAGAGTTTTTGAAAATGAGAGAGAGGGGATGGGATGTAAGAGAGAGAGAGAGAGAGAGAGAGAGAGAGAGAGAGAGAGAGAGAGAGAGAGAGAGAGAGAGAGAGAGAGAGAGATGAGTGTGATGGGTGAAAAGGTGAGTGATGGAGTGATGGGTGTACTTGACTAGGTATGGGTGAAGAGAGAGAGAGAGAGAGAGAGAGAGAGAGTTGACTTATAGTTGCTTGTACTTGACATGTGAAGTGATTGATGTGATTGATGAGTCATTCTCTTGGGTTTGCAAATGCGTGGTGTTTTTCCTTAAATTGAACGAGGGCCCACATCTCCTGGCCTAGGTATCACCTCGGCGGGCGAGATGCGGCGTTGGAACCGTGGCGACGGCGCGGTCGCACTGTTACAAGTCTCAGATTGAACCGACTCAGATATACAGGATACGACTTAGGGTCGAGCTCGAACGTTGATCATCGGTCGCAAATTGCTGAAATTCGACTAGGAGGATCGCAGGAGTTGACGGAACAGTACGGACTAGTATACGGGTCTTACAGCTCTCCTCACCTAATAAAAATTTCATCCTTGAAATTTAAAATACGACACAACCAATACAGAGCTCAACCAAGGAAGGAAAATCCTATGCAAACATAATCAAGCACCTAAGAGATGAGGACAACACCTGCGAATCTCAGCCTTCTGCTCCCAAAATGCCTTATCAACACTACGACTATCCAACAGAGCCTTGAATCTTGGATTTGAAACGATTGAAACTGGAATACGATAAAGCCTCACAAGCTCGACGGTAGGGAGTTATATCAGAAAATCTCTAAGTTATTCGAACTCAGGGATCTAACCATTCTAAGTTCTCAACAATCATAGAGTGAAAGGTAACTATCAATAGATATGTGATGTTAGCTTCAGGTATTCCCAAGTTATGCTCTGATACCAACTTCTGTCATGCTCCAAACCTAAAAATCAGATTCAGAGGAATCCCGATCGCCCAATCCGGTGCTGACAGCCTCCGTAGTACCCCATTCTCGGCTCCCAGTGCAACATACTCCAGATTCTGATTCTGGGATTCTACAAGGAGGATTTTCCAACGTACATTTTGTCTTGTAATAAGCATAACCACAAGTTTACCCAAATCATAAAGGCAACATCATCATCACATATCTACTAAATAATCATTTGAATACAATGCTGAAGGGAAAATACATATATCAAAATCAGAGCTCCTGAAAGCCACTGCACGCTCCAAGCTCAACGCTACTGCAACCTAATGCCACCTGCACGCATCTATCATGCATAAGCTTACAAAAGCTTAGAGGGTGGTGTAAGTGTATGCAAGGTAAGTGCCGAGTATATAGCAGAGTCCATAAATCATACATCATTGAGATAAGCAGAAAAAATGACAAGGTCATGAATCATACGATATCAGAGTAAGCAGAAATAATGATAAACCCATAAATCATACAATATCGAAAATACTAGCAAGACAAATCAACTATGTGAACAAGGAGTCATAGAGAGCCAAATGTCAGATATCAAGGGTATAATGCAATATGTAAATCCTATTAAGTTCGTCTAGGCTATATACGTGTAACAACATAGTAACCAAAAATGCTAAGTACTGCGGATGCAATGTATTATGTGGTGAGAATGAAATGACCATGCTAGAATGTGAAGTTAGAATAATAGTACGTAGTATCACAAGCTACCGGGTCCATCACAAGAGAATTCTATCTAAACCAGTCCCATACCTAGATTTGGATAGTCAAACACAATGTGGTAAACTCCTGATCTCAGATTAGTCGCGCTCCCCAACTGAAATCTCGATCATTGCGAAGGTACATGTAACAAATAGTTTCCCACTACCAGCCAGAGTAGATAGTGAATGGATAAATGAAGAGTATGCTGCTCCTGCTTAGTAGCCTATCAGCAAAGTAGCCTGCCAACCACTGGTAGCTCGCCCAGTGTGGTAGCTCACCCAGGCCTCAGCCCCGCCCACATCAGCGTCTGCCCACGTGTGCTCGCCCACATGTGTAACAATGACAGGGTGTCATACTATCATGTCAGTCCTCACATTAAGTCCACGTATCAGTGCGGTTCCTCTCTAAAAAATCACCGGGGTCTATTACACTCCACACCGACTGCCGCCTCCCTAGCCACACAGCCCAGCGAGTGGAAGAGACCTCACTATCCGCCTAACCAGCAGTCTGTCAATACCTACCCGGCTCGTCATTAGTGGACCCATTTACGAGCTGGTCATACTCAGCCTAGCTTATAGTCACCTCACTCGGGTGAATAAGGCTACACCCCCTCCTAACCAACCACGACACAGTGGGAGATGCGGCCTACTGGTATTCGGTACTCGGGCGCTCATGTTCCACTCGGTCTAGACGTTGGGGCTACACCTGGCCTCAGAGGTTCTGAGACTTTCACCCAAGGACATCCTAAGTACCCATAGTGCTAGAACCAAGTATTTTCGGTGTCCCATTTAGCCATTCACGATGTGCCTGTGGAGACCACGACCCTAATGTCACTAGGGCGTACAATGATCAAATCACATATATGCGGGATGCATGAGTCACACTATCCAGTCATGCAGCAATCTTACGCATATGGCACGATAATGTAGGCACTCCATCTCATAAGGAGTCCCGTAAATAGTCTGCCCAATAGTATATGCTATGATCAAACAATCCTCATATCAGGCATACATATGATGTGTATGGGCATGAATCATGGAGTTACACTAAGCATGTTATAAGGTGATGAATTACTCTCACAACGAAGATGAGCTAGACGGCCTACACACAACAAGTATGGGCCCATCAATGGGCCCTAGGGAGATTCATAATGCGGACATTTAACCAACATTATCCTTACAATATGGATGTCAAACCAACATTGCTCCCAAGGCACGGCCTGCCATAAACATCATTGCCTACATTATAGTGAAATCATATATTACATTGGGTACACATTCCTCGCCTTAAGCCGCATGTACACCACATCGGGCCTAGCCATGCAGGCCACAAATACCTCAAGATGGGCCTCATCACATGGGTTGAGAATATATCAAATGGGTCACAACTTATGAGCCAAAAATACATCATAATGGGCCTTAACCCATGGGCCTTGATACATCACAATGGGCCTCAACCCATAGGCTCCAAATATATCACAAAGGGCCTCAACTCATATGCCCTAATACATCACAATGGGCCTTAACCCATGGGTTTCAAATACATCACAATGGGCCTTAACCCATAGGCCTTAGAGTCCATCAAAATAGGCCTAATCACATGGGCCTTATATATATCAAATGGGTCTCAACGGACGGCCACAAATGAATCGAGGTAGGCCTCATATATATACCAAGGTGAGCCTCAATGGACGGCTACAAATAAATCAAGATGGGCCTTATACATATACCAAGGTGAGCCACATCAATGGGCACACCAATGGGCCTTATGTTCAATGCAATGGGCATAACCCATGGGGCTTGGAATACATCACAAGGGTTCTCACCTCACGGGCCCTAATACATCTCAATGGGCCTCAACCCCTGGGCCCTAAATATACTACAATGGGCCTCGCCCATGGGCCTCAAATACATCACGATGGGACTCTTGGATGAGCTGCACCAATGGTCCTTAAGTGGACTTGGACCATACTAAAATCACTGCAATAGTTGTAAGTGTAACATATGTATCACTGTACGTTATCCTTCTATGGGGCACATGGCCAATCAATGATGACCAGCACTGCCCAAACATTTTGCATATAAATCAGCACCATCCCAACATTTTCCAGGTCCATCAACACTATCCAAACCAGCCAGACCCGGTCCCACATCAACATAGGCCCCACGTGTAGGGTGGGTCTCACCGTCCAAGGTCTGGACGGTGTGGATGCACCACATGTGCAAGGCCCCACACAAAAAGGATGGTATGGATATAAAATTCATACGTCAGGTGGGTCCCATGGACGGTTGGATGTAAAGCATATATATCACAGTAGGTCCAGCAGATGGACGGTTAGGATGTAGAATTCGTACATCAAGGCGCCCCCATATACATGGAATGGACGGTATGAATAAAATAAATACATCACCAAGGCCCACCACAGCACCGTGTTGCCTGTTCAGCACTTTCCAGATAGTCTAGACAGTGTGGATGAAGCAAAAACATCAAGTGGGCCTTATAGATGGAGGGCGTGGATGAAATACAAACGTCATGTGGACCACACCCACAGAACTTGTTGTCAGTAGCACAACACCTTTGCAGCTGGGATCTACCATCCCTCCAACGGACAGCGTGGCTACAGAATACATGCATCGATGTGGGCCCCACCTCCACACATGCAGCACGTGTGGAGTGGGTCCCACGGCTGCCAAAAATGGACGGATGGTATAGATATAACATATGCATCATGGTGGGGTCCACACACGTGGACAAGATAACACTGCTTAAACACATATCATGGTGGGGCTCCACACATGTGGCCACACCTGGTATACATATAGGTATGTATATATTGTTATTATATATATTTATATTTATTTTATTATTTTAATTTTCTTTGCAAAAATAACATCCAGCGTCTGTCCAGGTCTGGACGCTGGATGCACACATACATCATGGCGGGGTCCACCATTCTTAAACGGTTGGATGGTAGGATACAACGTGGGCCTCATGCATATGGAATACATACATCTGAGGTGTGGACCCACAAGCTTTGGAGGAAGCTGGTGTTTGTGTTTTATCCATCCACTCATCAGGTGGGTCCTTTCCAATGGACGGACGGTGATGGTTGATACACCCATTGAGGTGGGTCATTATTCATAGGGAAAGAGAAGGAGAAGGAAAGAGAGAAATAGAGAGATCGTGATGATGAAGGGGCCCCGCCACTATGGACCCCTCTTAAATGCAAAGCATACATCAAGATGGGTCCCACCCTATGTGGACCCTTAAATCATAAAAAAATACATAAATAAACAAATAAAAAAAAAAAAAACGTAAATCCAAGATCACCCACCTCAAGATCTCGGACTCTTCCTTCCGCCGACGCGATCAAAAGCTCCAATGTAGAGACTTCAACGGTTGAGATTGGACTTGGATGGTGGAGATGAAAGGTAGGAAGGTGGGCCACACATGGCTTCTCTCATAGAGATAGCTTGGACATTGGGTTGCTTAGAAATAGAGTTTTTGAAAATGAGAGAGAGGGGATGGGATGTAAGAGAGAGAGAGAGAGAGAGAGAGAGAGAGAGAGAGAGATGAGTGAGATGGGTGAAAAGGTGAGTGATGGAGTGATGGGTGTACTTGATTAGGTATGGGTGAAGAGAGAGAGAGAGAGAGAGTTGACTTATGGTTGCTTGTACTTGACATGTGAAGTGATTGATGTGATTGATGAGTCATTCTCTTGGATTTGCAAATGCGTGGCGTTTTTCCTTAAACTGAACACGGGCCCACATCTCCTGGCCTAGGTATCACCTCAGCGCGCGAGACGTGGCGTTGGAACCGTGGCGACGACGCGGTCGTATTGGTACAAGTCTCGGATTGAACTGACTTAGATATACAGGATACAACTTAGGGTCGAGCTCGAACGACGATCATCGGTCGCAGATTGCCAAAATTCGACCGGGAGAATCGCGGGAGTTGACGGAACAGTACGGACTAGGATATAGGTCTTACATATGTGTAGGGCTCACATGTCATATATTTGAGGCCCATAAGCAGGGCCCACCTGTTGTGTATATGTGGCCCTTGAGTAAGGCCCATTGTGTTGTATATTAAGCCATTGTGTGAGGTCGTGGGCCCATTATATGTTTGATTCTATCTGGGCCATTCCTTGGGGGCAATGTTGGTTAATTGTCCACATTGTCGAGGCTGATCGTTGATACTGGTTATGAGTATATGACAGCATAGCATCATGATACATGCCCATATGCATCATTTGCATGTTTGTTATGAGATGTAATTGATCATTGCATATGTCATTGGGCAGGATGATATGAGACTCCCTGATAGGGGGAGGTTATCTCATATGAGCGCACGGTATGCGTAGGATTGATGCATGATTGGATTGTATGACTCATGCATATTGTATTATGATTACTATACGCCCTAGTGACATTAGGGTCGTAGCCTCTACAGGCATATAGTGGATGGCCAGACGGAACATCAAAAATTTATTCTAGCATCGGGCTGCCATAGATGTCTCTAGGTGAAAATCCCTAAACCCTCTTCGCACCAGAAGATGCCCCAACGTTAAGACCGAGTGGATATATGTGCGCCCGAGTGCCGAATATTAGGAGGCTGCGTCTCCCACGGTGTCGTGGTCGATTAGGAGCGGGTGTGGCCTTACCTGCCCGAGAGTAGGGGGCATTACTAGGCTGAGTTTGACCAGCTCGTGAATGAGTCCGCTATCGACATGCCGGATAGGTACTGACAGACTATTGGTCAGGTGGATAGTGAGGTTTCTTACACTCACTTGGACTATGCTGCTAGGAGAGAGGCAGTGCCATTTGGAGTGTACTATACCCCGGTGATGATCCCAGAGATGAACCGTATTGATTTTTGGACTTATTGAGTAGGACTTGCATACTTATTCATTCATTCATTATTCACTATCTATTCGGGCTGGTGGTGCGCAATTATTTATTATGTATACCTTCGTAATGGCCAGGATTTCAGTTGGGGCGCGCGACTAACCTGAGATCAGGAGTTTACCACATTGAGTCTTACTATCCAAATTAGGTATGGGACTAGTTTGAACAGAAGTCCATTGTGATGGACCTCATAGCCTACGATACTACGTACTACCATTCGGACTTCATACTTCAGCATGGTCATTCCATTCGCATCACATGTTGCATTACATCCACGACATATGGCATCTTGGGTTATTGTGTTTCTGCATTTATATGATCTAGGTACGGCTAACGCTATTTGTGTTACTCATCCAGAATGTGTATTGCATTGCATCCTCAGCATCTGATATTTGGCTCTCCATGACTCCTCATTTGCATAGCTGATCTGTATCACGTATTCTAATATTATTCCTCATTTGTATAATTGATCTGTATCGAAAATTCTGATATTGTTCCTCATTTGTATAGTTGATCTGTATCGCGTATTCTGATATTGTTCTTCATTTGTATAGTTGATCTGCATCGCGTATTCTAATATTGTTCCTCATTTGTATAGTTGATTTATATTGCGTATTCTGATATTGTTCCTCATTTATATAGTTGATTTGTATTGCGTATTCCGATATTGTTTAACTCATGGACTTATCAGTATTTTCGTTTACTCTAATAACGTATGATTCATGATCTTGTGCCTATTTCGGCATTGTATGATTATGGTATGGTGTTGAATTCTTGGCACTCACCTTGGGCACACACTTACACTACCCTCTAAGCTTTTCGTAAGCTTATGCACGATAGATGCGTGTAGGTGACGTTAGGTTGTAGCAATGTTGAGCTTGGAGCATGTAGCAGTCTTCTAGAGCTTGATTTTCGATTTATGTATTTCCCTTTCAACATTGTACTCAAATGATTATATTAGTGAATATGTGATGATAATGTTGCCTTTGTGAATTGGGTAATCTTGTGGCTATGCTTATTACGAATTAAATGTACATTGAAAAAAAATTAAAAAAAATCCTCCTTGTAGGATCTCAGGATCGGAATCTGGAGTATGGATGCTAACAGTCGAGAATGGGGTACTACGGAGGCTGTCAATACCGGATTCGGCGATCAAGATTCCTGTGAATCCGATTTCTGGATTTGGGGCGTGACACCCATTTTCATATGTGTGATTGTAAGCAAAGAGGGCCCCATAGTGACGGGGTCCCTCTACCTCACCGATCTCTCTCTCTCTCTCCCTCCCTTTTATTTGTGTATGATGGCCCACTTTGATGTATGATCTATGCCGTCCAACCAAGTGGATCAAACCAGGGGCCTACCCACGTGGACCCCACCTATCCATGCTGTCCATTCTTAGACAGACTTGGACGGAAGGAAATCACAAATAATAGCTTGATCCAACGTGGGACCATCAGCCAAGAAGAGGATTGGCTGGAGCACCACACGTAGCTGCAGCAGGTGCTGCTTTACCGTCGACGGGTGTTGGGTGTGTTATAACCCAAAACGTCCACGTGTTTGATCCAGACCGTCCAGCCATCTGGACGTGATCGCAGACCCCACATTTGATGAACGTGTGTTTATCTGTCCATCCACCTGGTGTTGGAAGCCACCATTATGCATCCGTTAATATGAGCCATCCATCTGCCTAGCTTCATGGCAGATGCGTTGACGTCAGCAATTCTGGGTCCCACATAAGGTCTGTACCACATCCAGACCGTTCGTGGGTCTGATCCAGACCGTCCAACAATTTGAACGGGTGGGATCCACCTTAATGAATATGTTTTATATCCACCTCGTACTTCTGTTGGGGACGTGGGACTTGCCCCACACGTGTGACACGTGTGGGCAGGTGGGACCCACCTTAATGCATATATTCTTTATCCCAGCCGTCCATCTCCTCCTGGACGCTAGCTATATATAAATGTTATATATTATATATAATATATGTAATATAATATTATATATATTAAATATTATATCTGATGGGCCCAATGTGGGACCCACCAGGTGCATTTGTTTATATATATATATATATATATATATATATATGTGTGTGTGTGTGTGTGTGTGTGTGTGTGTGTGGCCACACCACGTGGCAGCCCACCCTGATGTTTTGTTCCCCAGCCGTCCATCTGGACGGGCTGTGGGGACCCCATCATGCTATAGGAGTGCCATCCACACCGCCCAGCGTGACCCTAATGGATGTGTTCCATCCAAACCATCCATCCATTTGACGTGCTCATCATGGTGGGCCATGCTTATGGACCCCACCTTGATTGATGTGTTTCGTCTTCATCATCCATTTGGATGGTGCCATGATCAGCCCCACCATGATGCAGTGTTGTATCTGCACCGTTCGTTCAGTGGCCCACCTTGACGTTTGTGTTTATCTTACCGCCAATCCATATGTGGAGCGCACCATATCGGTCTTACCCCACGCCGTCCAAACCTTAGATGGTGGGACCCACCATGATGCATGTGCTATATCTATACCATCCAACCATTTTAAGAGATCGTTTTATAGCATGAGAAAAGGAATGAGTCGGATCTGAAGTTCCAGCAAACCCCCACCATTGAAAAATAGTTGGGACAATGACATCCATCATTCAAAACTTCTAAGGGCTGCAGTAGTTTCCAATCAAGCTGATATTTTTACTTTATTTATCTCTATGTTAACTTATGAATAGGTTGGATCTCTAAAATACATAACGATGGGTCCTATAAATATTTCAATGGTGGGTGTGGCTGCTCCCACGGTTTTCTGCGGTGGGCCCTGTGGAGTTTTAACTGTGGAAATCATCATCACCATTGTTATTTGTGGTATGGTCCAGATGATCTTTTGATATGATTGGTAATGCTCTATAATGATTTCTAAAAAAATAGATGAATGGTGTAGATATAATATAGTGTATGGGTCCCACCTTGAGATGATGTATATTAAGCCCGTAAGAGAGGCCCATTGTGATATACTTGGGGCCCATGGATGCGGCCCATTATGATGTATATTGGGCCCATCCATGAGGCCCATCATGATGTATATTGAGGCCCATATGATGGAGCCCACCTACTTGAATCTGAGGCCTATGGGCAAAGCCCATTATGATGTATATATTTAATCCAAACAGCCTAATCAGAATTGTATAAGGCCCATTGGTACGGCCCATTGATGCGGCCCACTCATTGTATTTGAGGCCCATGAGTTACCACCCATTATGATGTACTGAGGCCCATGGGTTGTAGCCCATTGAGTCGTATTTTCGACCTATATTTCGTGGCCCATTGTAACGTATTTTCAGCCAATGTGAGGTGGCCCATTGTGATGTGTTTGAGGGTCATGTGCAGGGTCCACTTGTTATGTATTTGTGGCCCATTTGGTAAGGCCCATTGTGATATATTTTCAGCCCATATGATGAGGCCCGACTTAATGTATAGAAGGCCCGTTGCGATGTATATTAGGCCGGTGAGATGTGACCCACTTGATGTATATCAGGCCCATTGGTTATAGCCCAGTGCGATGTATATTGGCCCATATGATGAGGCCCAGTGTGATGTATGCGAGGCCCATTGAGATTGTATGTGGCCCATTGTGATTGTATAAGGCTCATTGAGATCGTATGTGACCCACTGTGATGCGATCCATTGTGATGTATATAGGCCCATATGATGCGGCCCATGTGATGTGTATTATGACCCATGTGTTGAGGCCCATTATGATACATATGCAGCCCATGAGGGAGGCCCATAGTGATGTGCATTAGGCCCTTGTGTGAGGCCATGAGCCCACTATATGTTTGGCCCTATGAGGGCCACCCCTTGGGACTAATGTTGGTTAAATGTCCATATTTATGGGTAATGATGGTTAAATGTCCTCATTGTGACCTTCTCCCAAGCCTTTTGATACCCGATTATCGAGAGTCGATGCCGATTGTCAAGGCCGAGTCCGATTATCGAGACCGATTATGATTGATGATGCCGATTCCGATTATCGAGGCCGAGTCAGATTGTCGAGGCTGAGTCAGATTGTCGAGGCCAATTTTAATTCCCATTATCGAGGCTGATGGTTGAGGCCGATTTCGATTGTTGAGGCCGATGGTTAAAGCCGATTTCGATTGTCGAGGCTGATTCTAATTGTCAAGGCCGAGTCAGATTGTCAAGGCCGATTTCTATTTCGATTATCGAGGTCGATTGTCGAGGCTGAGTCAGATTGTCGAGGCCGAGTCAGATTGTCGAGGCCGATTTTGATTCTGATTGTCGAGGCCGATTGTCGACGTCGAGACAAATTGTCAACACCGATTCCGATTGTCGAGGCCGATTCTCATTATCGAGGTCAATTCTGATCATCAAGGCCGATTCCAATCATCGAGGCTGGTTATCAAACTGATTTTTTAGGCCAATTATTAAGGCTGATTATCGATGTCGATTATCGGTGTCGATTATCGATAACGATTATGAGTATGTGACAACATAACTGTAACACCCCGGATTTTGACTAACCTGGGATTTGACGTCCTTAGGCAGTGGGTCAATTAAAACACCTGAAAAATCGTTCAGAATCCAATTCCATAGCCAAAGAAACCACTTAGGATAAATTTCTTTAGAAACTAAGCATAAGTTAGCTAGCTGTTGAGGGTCAAATATTGCATATTAGACCCCAGATATTGTCTGGATTTATGAATATAATGCTGTCTAATGGCTCGTTTTATCATTCTTGTGTGGCAAAGTGATTTTATGAGCATGGATGGAAAAAGGACGTTAAAAGTTGAGATTTAACGATCTGATGACTCCAAAGGCAAGGGACACACTTCAGGGGACTAAGATTGACAAATATACACGGTCAGAAATCCGAGAAAAGTTAGAAATTAAAGCTCAAGTGGCCTGAAGGACGTCCAGAATGCAAGATCATGAGGTTCCCACCATCCGTTCGGCTCGAAACTTCATACGTCGCCTGAGGACCATAAATTAACCGTACATATAAAATTTCAGCCATTGAAGATCTCGAAAAGTGCCCCAACTGACAGATCAGCCAATAAACCGTTGATTCTGGGCCCACCTGATATTTGGAACTGCCTCAAAATTATTATTGACGCCTTAAATGAGGAGTCAAAACAGATTAACGGTGCAGATTTCTCCAAAACAGTGCAATGGACCCCATATGAGATGAGCGTGTACAGTACACATGTGCACTCACCGTGCATGGCAAGTGTCAGAGACGGCTTGACCGTCTCTGACCGAAAGAAAGAAAAAAAAAAAAAAAAAAATCGCCAGCGGACGCACGGCCGCGGCCGTTTTTACGAACGGTAGTGGGCCCTACCCATTGCTCGTATGGCCAATCTGATCCGTTCACCGTGTAGAGGGGCTCGAATAATACAAAAACATGCTGAATTTTTGTACCCATGCGTGCACACGTGTGAGATACAGAGGCCACAAAAGGGCTGCTCGGTAACGTTCAAAACTGATTCTTCTGTGATTTCTTCTCTGGGCCACGTCAATGGACGTTCAAAACCACCCATTCTTTACTGAAATTTCGTTCTGAATCCAATGGACGGGGTGGATTTTTCAGAAAATGCTTCTGTGGAGCCCACCGACCACAACAGCGAAATGGTGCGAAAGGTTTCGCACATCCGCAAAAACTGACTTTTTCGGACAGTTTTGGCCCACCATCTTTGATCATATGGCAGATCTGAACCGTCTATCATGTAGAGGACCCAAGAAAGTACTAAGAGACGGTGTTTCTTTGGAATTTGAGCGAGAAAGGTGGCGTGTTTCATGGTACCGAACTTGGCTGCGAAAATTGCACTCCGTGTCCTGCTACAACTCTGTCACTGACTCCAGCCTTCCAGCAGCTATAAAAAGAGGTTTTTGGACGTGGGGAGCATTCATTCAGGGTCTTAGGAGGAAGAACAGAGGGCTCGAGCTTGGGTTTCAACGTGGGCAGAGGAGAGAGAGAGGAGCTTGGTTTTTTCTTTCCCTTTTCTTCTTCTCTTTATTTATTTGGATTGAGCCCATCCATGGCAGGCTAAATCCTCCTAGGTAGGGTTAGGAGGTGAAGCTTATAGTGAGATGGGAGATTTGATTTTATTTTAATTTTAAGTCATGAATTGACGTTGATTTTAGTTAATTAATATGGGAATGTTTTAGGTTTTTAATGGTCTGTTGTGACTGAAATTATAATGGGTCTGCAATGGCTTTGAATATTTCCGTTCTCTTTAATGTTTATGATGTCAGGAAGCCCTGTTGTTCACCATAGTCTCCTGGGCATGGTCAGATGACGGTACCCTTCCTAACTTACATACATGTGATTGGGTGGTAATTAGTTTGATTCTGTTGTTTGCCATAGTCTTTGGGCATGGTTTGGTGATGGAATCCATTCTAATTTATTTTCCTTTCATCTCTTTGAAAACTAGATCAACGGCAGTTCAGTAATTTTCATGATTTTTGATGCAAGCATAAGTTCTCCCTGATCTCTACAAGTGGATCCTCTGAATCCCTAGTTTCTCTTCTTCTGATTTATCTTAAGTTTAGAAAATTATTCCATTATTATTCCTCAATTTATACTTGATTTAGAATTCATCTTTTTCTAGTTCAATGTCTATTTAATTTTAGATAACGTACAAGTTTCAGTCCCTTGGGATTCGACCTCGGTCTTACCGAGTTATTACTACATCACAACCCTGCACTTGGGGAGTGAACACTAGCGCAACGTTGGAGTGGCTGGGAAACAGTCCCTGATCACTTTAAATACGTTCTACAAGACCCAAATCGAGTAGAACCAATGACTCTAGAATACTCTATAACCTCGGACCAAACTCTAAGCAGGTTTGTTCTCTGGACCACTTTGAATCTTTGTATTGGATCTAGACCGCACGTCGAAAGTCCGATACCTCCTATCTTAGACCGTTAGAATCGTCTAGCTGGACTTGACACTCATTCCAAAAATCAAGTCAAACCGATAATCACAGGCTATTTCATTAAGCCCGGACCGAAGAGAGTGAGAATAGGGTTAGAATTGGAATTTGAAATTCAAATCTGGCACACAATTTGACGCATCAGTATTGAGCGTTCTGACCGTCAGAATACAGCCAAATTACACCCTTGGATCAGGAAAAATATCTATTATATATCACGAGACTTATAGGCCTGATCTTGGTGCGATGACCGTTAAACTGGAACTGGACCGCCACGTGCGATCTGGGAACCCTACCGGTCTGAAAACTGGATGTGTGCTAGATCCAGTATGCATGAGCTTAAGTCCGACCGCATTTGGCCAGGGGACCTTCAGAAATGCCCTTTTGGACCGAAACGGCCCCGATTTGGTTAGGCACCAAGTAAACATTGTTCCCAAGCCTATTTTGGGCATGTTGTAGGCTATAAAAGGGGTTGAAACCCTCACTCCTCTCTCCCATCCGAATTTGAGAGAAGCCCTAGCTTGGGAGAGGGAAAAAGAAGTGAGAGATTGTGAGTGAGTGGGGGAGTTCTTCCTGCCACTTGTGCTACGTGTTGCACGTGCTTAAGCAACACACCTCTACCACTTTCCCGACGATTTCACCGCGATTCTAGGTAAGTAAATACCCTAAATAGTTGATGATTTGAGTTTTCCTTGTTTCCATAGCGATGTAGCTTATGGATCTCGTGTATTAGGTTCCTTATTCGCCGTAGACGAAGCGTATACGCTCCGTTTCAATTTCCGAGTCTACAAGACACTAGGTGAGGATTTTAGACGCTTTGATTGACGGTTCCCAACGCTTTCAATGTCGTTTAATAGTAGATTCTTGACGGCATCGCCGTTTGACATGTACAAAATGCTCTCCGTTTCCCGTTTCGTAAGCTAACGAAGAATATGAGATTTAGGGCATTTTAGTCATTTGTAGGAAGTACTGTTTACATTCATATTTTGCTGATGTGATTGACATGGTTTGTTGTCGCATTAGGAAGTTAGGAATGCGTGCATAATTAGTTTGGCGAAGAGATTCGCCTAGTTGCGCACTTTGGGTCGACATACTATATGTAGACTTAAGTGTGTAGTGTATGTGTTTGTATAAATGCTTGTATTAGTATGTATTGAATTAAATGATGTTATTTGATAGTTTGTGATTGATTTTTCAATTATTATGCTGACCTAAATGATTTTCTACATGTTGACTAAATGCATGATTTCATTACATGCATGGAATTTATGTGCTTGAGGATTTGCTTAAGTTGAATGATATAACATGTGTTAACATGCTCACATGATTGTATTTCAATTCCAATGCTCTTACATAACTTGTTGATGTGATTCCATAAGTGTTTGGGACTAGACTTAGTCCGGGCAGTCGGTAACCGAGCGAATTCGTGGCTGACTGGTCATAGCCACGAACGACGCGTCGATGAACGTGATTCGTGTTGAGAGTTGGCGGCAGTGGTTAGGCCACGCGAAGTGTTTTACGCACTTCATGTCGTTCAGCTTGAGATGCGATCGCGCTAGTCGAGCCCGTCAAGTAACCCGACTGGTCGATGTTTGTTCACCTTGTATGTATCATAACTGCTTGAACCTAGGGTACTGAACTTACCATTGTAAACCCTATTAACCGTGGTACCTTGATCCACGAAGACTCATGAGCCGGGCATGGTGGTATGGGACACCGTGGTCGAGCTGTCGGCCTACGCTGGGGCCACAAACCTCCCCGTAGTGACCAGTGAGCACCTAGACTCGTGAGCAGATTATGGTGGTATGGGACACTATATTCTAGCTGTCGGCCTACACTGATCAGGCGACGAGCCCTTTGTAGTGACCGCGAGCGTATTCTGAGTCCACGGGAGGCGACAACCCTTCCGTTGCAGTAGAGTACGGTAGGCCTATATTGATAAGGTGATGGGGGAGCGGTACAACGAGTGCGAGCAACAGCCCTGGCAGCCCTTGTAGCGACCTACGAAATATACATCGTATGAGATTACTAGGAGTGACGACCCTAGACAGGATCTGTGTTGGGATTGATAAAAGGGAAGTACCTTAGTTTCCCAATCCTGCTGTTTGAATGGACTAATAACAACTTGGAATTCATATCACCATAGCATTGCATGTGCCTGGAAGATGTGGAGCACTCTAGGGAGTGTGGCATGCCGCGGTCGTAAGATGTTGCCGCATGAGGGTGATCGTCGGTGAGGGCATACATCACGTCATGTCATAATTGCATTATCAACAGTATTAGGATTGTTTGATTTATTGCTTTACTATTATCGCGTGATTGATTTGAGAACATGTTAATCCTTGCTCTATTATTCCACTGAGTTAGCTACTCACTCCCACGTTACGGGACGGTGTTCCTGGACACCCACCAGACCTTTTTGTGATTGCAGATGATGGCGCGGCCTGTGAGGCGGAGCTGGATTTGATGATGATGAGGAGGATCCCTCCTTTATGCGTGTTCTGATTGACGAGATTACAGGGAGGTTGATTAGATACTTTGACACTTGTCATTTTATATTTTTAGCGCACTCATGTATATTCGTTTTGTCTACTTTTGGAGTATACATGTATGTACATAATCTGGTAACATATCCACACTCTGGAGACATACAACAGTTTATATATGTTATACATATTATTACAGACTTCCGCTGGTTAATTTAACTGTCTCTGGAGTATGATATGCTGTTCTGGCTTAATTTCACTCATGTTTAATACATTATCACAGACAACATTCAATCATACATATTTATGTTGCATAAATAACATTTTGGAACTCGGGAGTTGGGTTTTTGCTCGACCCCCCGATTTTCGGGATGTTACAATAACATCATGATATATGCCCATACGCATCATCTACTTGTTTATCATGAGATGTGTTGACCATTACATATGTCATTGGGCAGGTTGTTATGAGACTTCCTGATAGGCGGAGGTTATCTCACATGAGCGCATGGTATGCGCAGGATTGATGTATGACTGGATTGTATGACTCATGCATCTTTCATTGTGTGTTATGATTACTGTACGCCCTAGCGATATCAGGGCTGTAGCCTCCACAGGCATGTCGTGGATGGTTAGATGGGACATTAAAAATGTTTGATTCAAGTATCTAGGCACTTTGGATGTCTGTGGATGAAAGTCCCTAAACCTCCGTAGTCAGGAGACGCCCCAACGTCAAGACTAAGTAGATACATGAGCGCCCGAGTGCTGAATATCAGTAAGCCGCATCTCCCACTATGTCGTGATCGGTTGGGAGGGGGTGTGGCCTTACTCACCCGAGAGTAAAGGGCATACCTAGGCTGAGTTTAACTAGCTCGTGATTGGGTCCTCCATCGACATGCCAGGTAGATATTGGATGGCTACTGGCCAGGAGGATGGTGAGGTCTCTTCCACTTGCATGGTCATGCGTCAGTGGGCGGCGATTGCATGTAGAGTGTACTAGACCCCGGTGATGATCCCATAGATGTACAATATTGATTTGTGGACTGATTAGGCAGGAGTTGTATACTCAGCATTATACTCATTCATTCATTCACTATCCACTCGGGCTGGTGGTGCGCAACTAATTGTTATATGTACTTTCGAAATGGCTAGGCCTTCGGTTGAGGCGTGTGACTAACTTGAGATCAGGAGCTTACAACATTGAGTCTATCTATCCAAATTTAGGTTTGAGACTGGTTTGAATACAATTCCTTTGTGATAGGCCCCATAGCCTACGATATCACGTACTATCATCCCGACTTCACACTACAGCTTGGTCATTTCATTCACAATACATATTGCATATTGCATCCTCGGCATATGACATTTTGGGTTATTATGTTTGTGCATTCATATGACTTAGATGAGGCTGATGGTATTCGTAGCTCTTCAGAATTGCATATGGTATTGTATCATCAGCATCTGATATTTGACTCATTATGTCTCTACATTGCATAACTAACTTACATTACTTTCTTAGTATATGACATTGGCTTGTCATGTCTTTTGTATTCGTAGCTCTTTAGAATTGCATATGGTATTGTATCACTGGCATCTGATATTTAGCTCTTTATGACTTCTTATTTGTATAGCTGATCTGTATTGCGTACCCTAATATCGTATGATTCATGATCTTATCATCATTTTTGATATTGTATGATTATGGCATTGTAATGAATACTTGAAACTTAATTTGTGCACACACTTACACCACCTTCTAAACTTTCTATAAGTTTATGCATGATGGATGCGTGCATGTGATGTTAGGTTGCAGCAGTATAGAGCTTGGAGCATGTAGCTGACTTCTGGAGCTTTGATTTTAATATATGTATTTCCCTTTCAATATTGTATTCAAATGTTTATATTAGTGGATATATGATGATGATGATGTTGCTTTTATGATTTGGGTAAACTTGTGGTTATGCTTATTACGAGTAAATGTACATTGAAACATCTTCCTTATAGGATCCCAGGATCGGAATATGGCGTATGGACGTTGGGAGGCGAGAATGAGGTACTATGGAGGCTATCGACACCGGATTCGGTGATTAAAAATTTTGTGAGCTCAGTTTCCGAGTTTGGGGCGTGACAGACTTGGGGCTAATCAAGCTCATTTTATAAAGCTCAAGTTGAGTTTGAGCCGAGTTCGAGCATGGTGCATTTCAACTCAACTCGACTCAAAGCTTGAACTTGAGCTCGACTCGGCATAAGTAATATTTATAAAATTTTTAATATTATGTATTATATTAATATTAAATATATAATATATATACTTAAAATTTAAAAAAAGTTAAAAGTTTAAAAGTTAAAAGATAAAAGAAACCCTACCCGCCCTACCCTCCCTCTCTTTCTTTCCCTTACCCCACCTAGCACGCTGCTGCCAGCATGGTCGCACCCAGCATGCTGTTGCCTGTCAGTCGTTGTCTCCGCTGGCTAGGGACTCTCTACCCCTCTCTATCTCTCATTCCCCTCTCTATCTATCTCGAAACATATGAATAAGCTCGACTCGACTCGAACCACTAGCTTGACTCGAACTCGACTCAATAACTTTGGTAAACAAGTCAAGCTTCAATGTTGGGCTCGAGCTCAAACTCAAGTATAGCATGGACGAGTTGAGCCGAGCTTAACCCACCGCGACTGGACTCGGCTCGATGTACAACCCTAGTCTTAGCCATAATTCTATGTTTTGTAAGCTTTCGCTTCGTGGTATTGTATTAGATAATTGCGTAATTTCACCATCGGATGATTGAACATACTCTTTGTTGTTGAGGGTCAAATATTGCATATTAGACTCCAGTTATTACCTGAATTTACAAGAATAATACCGTTTAATAGCCCGATTTGATCGTGTTTGTGATGTAGAGTGTATTTACGAGCTTGGACTGAAACAGGGTGTTAAAAGCTAAGATTTAACGCTCAAACTTCACCAAAGCATGGGACAGACTCCAAGGGACCAAGATCGACGGATCTACATGCCAGACATCAGAGAAAATCGAGAAACTGAAGCTTAAGTGACCAGAAAGTCAGCCAGAATGCAAGATCACAGGGTTTCCACCATCTGTTTGGCTCAAAACTTCATACAGGGCATGAAGACCATAATTTAACCGTACACGTTGAATTTTGGTCGTTGGATCCTGGTGGAAGTGGCCTAACAGACAGATAAGCCTCTTAAATCCTTAAGTGGGGCCCACCTGAGCTCTAAATACTCTTCAATTTTGGACTCAACGCCTTAAATGAGGCGAGAAAACGGATGGACAGTACGGATCTCTCATAACTATCACAGTGGACCCCACTTTACATGGTGTGTGCACCATGCACAAGGGCACTTCTTGTGCACCACACCTCAAGATGGGTCAAACCAACGTTTGACCCATCTCCTCTTCAAAAACAAAACAAAAAAATCATTCCAGAGTCCGCATGCTGTCCACGTGGGGTGCTGTTGTGGGGCCCATGCATATTTCAAACGTCAAATTTGGACCGTCTATTCATTTCGTAGGATGGCTAATACTGACGCCTAGGTGTCTTTTTTCCATCTTGCAAAGCAATGGTGTGAAGATCTTAGTTGAGTGGAAGATGGTCGGTAAAATGAGAAATCAAGTGGGCCAGGTCAGTAGCAATCCAAAACTGACCATCTCAGAATTGTTTCTTGAGACTAAGCTGATAGACGGTGTGGATTTCTCAAACATCAGAGAGTGTGGGTCCCACCAATCACCAGCGCAATGTCTGCACGAGCTCTGTTTCACAGCAGAGCCTGCGGACGATACTGATGGGCCACTCACAAGATCGTTCAAGACGATCCATTCCGTCCATCTTGATCAGAACGAAAAATCGACCGGACGATGGCCATTTTTACCGTCCATGTTAACAGGGATGAAAATCCATCTGCACTGCAAATCCCACAGATTTTGTTTGCACGATTCGCATTATGGTTGGATCTCAGTACTTATGGATCGCTATGGGCCCCTGTCTTCAAGACGATCCATTCCATCCATCTTGTAGGGATGAAAAGTCTGCTAAACCATGGAGGATTATTTGCTGATTAGCACGGAAAGTGGGCGATTTTCTCCACGCCTTTGTGGTTGCGTAAACAGATTTACTCAAGTTCCTACGTAACTTTCTTGCGCACACACCTGTTGCTACGAAAGATCTCCTGCTGTCCACCGACCTCTTCACCACTTTCACAGCTATAAAGAGGAGAAGGAGAGAAGGGGGATCTCGGTTTTTGGCTTGGATGTGGAAGGGAGTACGAGAGAGGGAACGTGGGCAAAGGTAGAGGGAGTAGAGTAATTTTTTTATTTTTTTATTTTTATTTTTTTTCTTCTTCATATTTTCTTTTAACATGTCCAGCTTCATCATGTCTATGATGGGCTGAACCTCTTAGGTAGGGCTTAGAGGTGAAGCTTGTAGCATGATGGGAACTTTTCGCTTGCCTTTTGTATAGATTGAACTAATGTTGAATTTGGTAAATGAAGGGAATGTTTTTAGTTTTTAATGGTCTGTTGTGACTAAAATTACAATGAGTTAGCGATGACTTTAAGCATGTTCCTTTCCTTTATGTTTATGACATCAGGAAGCCTTGTTGTTCACCATATTCTCCTAGGCATGGTCGGATGACGGTACCCTTCCTAACCTTTATAGCATGTTGATTGGTTGGTAATTAGTTTAATTCTATTGTTTGCTTTGTCTCCTGGGCATGGTTTGGTGATGGAATCCATTCTAATTTATATACCTTTCATCTCTTGAAAACTATATCAACGGCAGTTCAGTTAAATGATTCTTAAAGCAAGCGTAAGATCTCCCTGATCTCTACAAGTGGATCCTCTGAATCCTTAGTTTCCTTTCCTCTGATTTATATAAATTTTAGATTAATACTTTCACCATTATTTCTTAAATTGATTTGATTTAGATTCCATCTTAGCCTAGTTCTAGTTCTACTTAGTTTCAGATAACGTACAAGTTTCAGTCCCTTGGAATTTGACATCGGTCTTACCGAGTTTATTACTACATCACAACCCTACACTTGGGGAGTGAACATTTGGCTGAAGATCTAGCTCTTTTCTGACGAGCTGGAGGATTGGACGATGACGCTTTAGTTGGTTTGGCCATAAGAGATTGAGCAAGTGGAGAAAATTTATCAATGATCAATTGGATTGACAAATTCCATTGACTTTTATAGTAAGAAGACCAACAGGTCCTAAAGGTGTTTGTCGATTAAGGGTAGTAGGGCAAAGAGTCCAAAAAGAAGGCATGTGAACTCTTATAGTAGTTTGTGACGATGGACAGAAACTCATCATTTGATTTGATGTGATTGTGTGTATAAGGAGATCGATTGAGAGAGAGTTGGCAAGAAGGAAAAGGAATAGACAAATTAATGGGCGAGGAGATTAGGAATACATGTCTACCCCGTTCTTGGTGTTATTTCCTTAGTTCACACTAGCATCACTAACTAAAATATCTCTAGCCAAAAGATAATTGGGCATTGTTCAACCATGTTCGAGTTAGATACATTGAAGTTTTTATCGGTGAATCAGTCTAGACCGATCTTCCACTTCAAAAATGGGCAAAATGTATGGTCGGGTCAATTAGGCTTGAGGGAGAAGAAAAAAGTTAAACAACTACCAAAAGAAGGATTTTAAATGGGCAAAAATCTTTCGTTAACCATAAGAAGAAAATTGGTCCATGTTCTCAGTAATTTGATCACAAAAATCAAGAAAGTATTCACAAAGCTAAAATTGAAGAAGCAAAAAGGGACCTCCTAACAGTTGAGGACCTTTGGTCAAAAGGTCATTAAGACCCTGATGGAGGTGAGAAATAACAAAAGGAGCCAACGCCATCCTTTCGTCAACTGCAAGAGCTTCGACCAAGCTGGTTTACTCTTTAGTTGGTTGAATGGCTTAGATGCAACAAAAAAAAAAACAACAAATCAACATTAGGAGGAAAGCATGATGCTCCCGATAGGAGATCTCAAATTTGGTCTTAGCCTCATGTTCCATGTCAGGGTTCTATGGCATTTGAGCATTGAAACTGTTGAAGGGAGTATTGATCAGACTAGGGTGATACCCTGGATAGAATTCATACCCCTTGGGTGAAAGACCCATTAGGGCTCATATATCTATGAAGGTAAGACTCATGGGACCATATCTAAAGTGAAAACAATTGGTCGAATGACTCCCAAAACAAAAAAAAAAAAAAAAAAAAAAAAAAAAAAAAACTACAACAATGAGAAGGGCAAGATTAGGAGCAATCTCACAAACCAATAGGTGAAGACACTCGGCAATGCTGATTTCTTTCCATAGGGATTGATATTAGGCCTTAACCCTCTTATACTAGTGAACCCATTTTGGACTATTTTTGGGCCATAATTTGATGGATTTATCAGGATGCCAATGGCTCTAATCAATGAAGTCATGATTGAGCAAGATGCTTTCCTTCTTGCCGGTAGGAAAATATGGAAAAATATCAGAAAGGTCCGAAGAAGTAGGAAGGAAGGCTGGATGTAAAAAAAAGTACAGAATTAGAGTCAATGTATTCGGATGAAAAGATTACCTATAGATTGATAGAAACACGAAGTGGTTCCAACAAAAGAAGAAGTGGAGATGCAGGAGTTGAAGATGAAGCATAAGATTTTCTTGGGAGCCATGGTAATCAACAAAGAAAAGAAAGATTTAGGGTTTGAGTTTGAGAAATCAAAAATTCAAAAGAGGAAGAAAAGAGGCGAATAACTGTATATAGGCACACCACATGTATAACATTAATTGCCAAATGATAACAAGAGGGATTTTTGAGACAAAAGTTGCAGTGGTAGTATGGTATTGCTTTCTCTAATCAACATGTGGCCAAAGTCTGAAAAATGAATGAAGCGATAGAAGCGCCATTCATAGGTTAACTGAATGAGGGTGTTGCCACATGGCTTAACAATAAATGCTGGTTAAAAGGTTTCAATTTATCTCCATTCTTGGACGAATAAAGAGAAATGTGTGAATTAATGTTTGGACAAGATAGTACTGAATTAATGGTACAGATGCAACTACGTGGCAAGCACAAAATCATCATGACGTATATTGAATATATGGAGGATAACTCATTAATGACTAAGTCTTCGAGGAGTTGTAGTGATTGGATAACCTTTGAATAAGAATCAATAAGCTTTAGGGCTATGCCAACATCAAGTTACGATTGATAACTGGTTATCGTGATAAGGACGTGTTTGACAGAGGTAATGTATGATTGAATAAAGGCAATTGCCACTTTATAATTGGTAGTATATGGCATCACTACATAAGCATCAGTTACTCTCAAAATGCATGTTGCCATGAAGTCCATAAATATTAAAGGAGAACGCCAAGTGAATGATGATATATCAAATCCAGAATCGATCCAACAATCAATTAATCAAACCAACTCCAGTGCAACGTTATTTATCCAGTTTTTTGAGACACTTATTAACTTCATCGCTCATTAACGTGGAACCCTTACCTTCTAGGAGTAATTTAGTCCATACATGCTATATGCCAGACCAATTTAGTCATAACTAGTAGCTGTAATTTCCTTCCATCTGTGCTTGCATGCCGTATCTAAAGAAAATCATAGTCTTAGGAACCATTCATCTACGCTCACATGCTAGGTTAACATTACAATAAATTGTAATCTTGACATTGCTTATTCTTCACTCATCAGCGTGTTACTTGGTTAAGCAGAATGTTGATCTTGTTTAGTATTAAGTTTTATTTTTCTGCCTTCATCTTTGCTTTCCGTTCGATCAAATACTTGTTGTACTTTTAAAAGTTTTTAATTTCTAAGGCAAAAAAAAAAACTCATTGGAAGAAGAATCACAACATTTGCAAATTGCTTGATCACAGTGCACTTCTTGAGAGTTAGTAGAATAGATGATTGGTCTGTCGACCATTTAATTACTCACTCCTCTATATCGACACCAGAGGTCAGTGGCATTTCAATTTGAATCGGATTGCAAATCAGTTTTAGCATGCTTGGAAACTACACACATGTATCACTTGTCCGAATTCCAAATTCCACTGTCTAAATTGTGGAAGATAATAATTACATGCATTTCAAAGCTAATCACAATCTTAAATATGAACGATTGGATTTCAAAATTGCATGACTCTCTTTTTAATATTTTAATAACATCACCTGTTCAAGATTTCAACCGTTGAGAGGAAATGAAAATAAAATTAAGAAATGAACGCGGGCTAAGATTGTGAAAGTAGGTAATAATGGATGGAAATTAGACTTTGATGAGTGAGTTGGTTCAAGAAGAATGACTCCATAGCTTATGGTTTAACTGATGATACTGTTTTTGGTAGGGTTTAATGGTGGAAACGGTTTCGTGTAGCTAAGGCTTAGATGAAAACTGCAATGATAATGATGATTTATACATAAAACTCCTTGGCAAAAAGTTCTTTTTTTCCCCTTGAGCCTCCTTATAGAAGATCCCCGACAAAAGTCGAGCAGATCAGTCACCCCATGGTGGAGTGGAGGTCTTTTTATCAAATTTCCATCATCGGCGGGTTGTTTTCTAACCACTCATTTGAAATAACCAAAAGTGAAACGATCGGATGGTTAGGATTGTGAAACCGGCATAGTTTTTTTGTCATGGTCGAAAACAACAGATGGACGGTTACGATAACGCGTGTGTGAATATTGGGAGATTAGCTGATCCTTTCTCATGTGGTTAAGAAATCATCTCATTTTGTACAAAGTCATGGGGCATTTATGTGTGGAGATGTTAACATAAACCTACTCCAACCACAGGCGCATTTCTCGTGGTATTTTGTCAAAATATCATTTTTATCATTCCACGATTCCTTGCCATTTTCCCGAAATCTTGAGTGAGAAGATATCAGGCCTAGATTCTCGTTTTAGTTTTGCACTAGTTTGGAAAATGGTGGTGACTCATCCTCCGAATTGCGTACGTCGCCGATCAAATGAAGTACACTCAGTTGGAAGCTGTGGGGGCACAAAAAGATGCCCGTGAGAAATCCACTCTGTCCATCGGTTTTTCAAGGTTACGATAGGACAGGACTCCAAAAATCAGGCAGATCCAATTCTCAAGTGGACCACACAACAGAAAATAGTGAGAATGAAGATTTTACCGTTGAAAATTTCCTGTTGAACCATGATGCTTATATGCCATCCAAACCCTTCATAATGTTATTACCACTAGGATAAACTGTAATCGCAGATATCATCCTGATCTAAAACTCTTTTGGCCCTCACGAAGTTTCCAATTGTGGGCATTTGCGTTCCTTACTATGAGGCGCTGATATACAGCCATCCATACCGTTCAAAGAGTGGGACATTGTCGATGAAGCATATTAAAATCACATTGATCAGCAAATGCACAATGCTGCTTGTCCCATACACTTGTCAAGTGCCACGTGTGCTCCGTATAATGGTGCCTGTCGAAAGTGGGGCGTCACAACCAGCCAGAAAACCTCATACCTACTTATACTGTTACGACTAATCACTATGATACCTCACCACCATTTTTAAAACAGTGGGACCCATCGTATTCAATGGTTCAAGAAATTGAAACTTAAGATCCACTGAGTTGAGTGGGGACCCGTTTTCTGATGTCAACACACCTGATGAAGGAATATAAGGAAGAGGGAAGACTATATATTTGGATCATCGATTGATGACACCGTACTTCCTGTCATCCCTATCCTTGCTTGCATATAAGCATCGCTGGATGGGAAGTTCTTATTATATAAATTTAGAATGCAAGCCATTTTTACAATAAAGAATGTGCGAATCATTTTTACAGGACGATTTTTGTATGTGCTTGTCCCGGAACCTAACCAGACTCTACCACTTTCACAGTAAAAGAATATGATACTACAGTTACACAAAAGGAGTTGTACGCACTCTATCTAGAGTAGGATACCCTTTGATTTTCATCGAACTGATCCAAGCCATCCACATCCTCCATTTACATGCATGTACTATGTGTGAGTTACCACTTGGTTTAACTCCAACATTCTTCCACTTGGGTCACATGCGGTACGTGGATATACCAAATACACCTAGTCGTTAACTTTAGGGCTCGAAACTTTACCAGGTATGTATAAAGGTTCGTGACTAGTATCCAATATAATCTGGTCCATTGGGACAACTGGTATGATACCATGACAGATGTTACTTCATTATCGAAGTTAGACTACGCATGATCACATACACGATCCTAATAGATTGAGCACGTGGTATAAAAATCTTACGCCAAGTGTGAACTCGCATGCAAACTTCTAAGCGGTGCTATCATCTTCACCGAGAGATGTCTATCGCCTCAATAATAGGTAAATCTCATTGTTCATTTTACCTTACTGAAAACGCATACGCAACTGTAACAATTGTACTCTTACTGACTCGAGAGCAATCAACGGGAGGGCCTAGAGTCTGTCTCGCCCAAATTTTAAACTGTTTTCGGTCGGGCTGATGGGCTAAGGTTAAATAAAATTCCGATTTTGACAAGCTCGAGCCTTGAGTTGTTGACACCCCAAACTGACCCTGAGCATCTTATGAGATGAGATGAAATTATTAGCTGGGATTTACATACACTTGACAATAATCGATCCTGATCCATTCAAGTAACTTTAGCATATGCTCTTTTGCCCTTATCTTAATACAAAGGAGTGTAAAACCATAACGCCTAACACCTGACTTTAATATAGACGTTAAAATTATGTTTCACGACACTTGTGTTATGAAACAAAACTCAAGAGTTAACTTCTCACTAATGAGACACTTAGTGCAATCTAAATCTTATCCCTATGTGAATTCCTATGAGATGTTTTAAAGACGACTAGTTTTTTCACTCTAGAAGGGGCTTTAAAATGTAGTTCATATGTTTGTAGGGAACCTAAAAGATCTTCTACATACATCTCATCTATATTTTTATACTCTTCTATTAATGTTATTTTGGGAGCGAACATATCCGAAAATGGATCTAAATATTTTCCTACATATATGACCATCCAGGATTTTCTCTTCTAAAACCAACATGGAGTTGTAAATATCATTAAGTTTATAATAAAACTCTATGAAAGTTTTAAACTTTTTCATTTTAATGTTTTCAAATTGGATCATTAAGAGCTAAAGCTTCAATATATTTACTGTGCTAATTCCCTCGTGTGTGACTTCCAATATGTCTTATGTTTCCTTACCCATTTTACATGTGCAAATACATTTAAATTTATTGGGATAAATTTCATAATAAATAATATTGAAAGCTTTAGTATCATAAGTATTCATGCTCTTTCATTGGTGTTCCATTTGAATTTATCTTTGAGAGCTGCTAATAGTTCTAATGTCAACCACAACTTGTTCTACATGCATAATCTATCTTTGTTCGACAATTGCCCAAACTATAGGGTCAAAGGATCTTAGAAAGACCCTCATCATAGCCTTCCAATAGGCATACTTAGACCCGTCAAAATAAGGTGATCGTGTGACAACACACCCCTCTTGGGTAGACATCATTCTTAAACTTTTTAAATCAACTTAAGGTGGTTAAGCCCTTCAAGAGCTACCCACTCTGACACCAATTGAAATTGTATTGAATAGTTTACCATGGCATGCAAAAGCTTGGTGGAGCAATAAAATGAATGGTTACGTCTTGAGGGAGGGTGATTAGGACCAATACAAAATTTACTAATTAAAACTCAATTACCTAAACTAATATGCCAATTAAGTTAAGCAAGACAATTTAAAACTAAGGATTCTAAGGAAATTGTGGGTCTAATCACATAAACTATTAATGATATGCCAATTGTGTAACTAGTCTCTAATTGATAATGAGCTTGTGTGTGCATTACAAGTTAAGTGTTTAGTATACAATTCAATTTAAGCATTCATATGATTTACCAAATTAAACACATAAGCAAGAATAAGAATGTAAGTAATTCACAATCGCAAACATGAGCATGTATAGTGGTTCAGTTTTTCTACTCCACTCATAGCAGACGCACTCTCCCTAAGTGTACTCGTATTCACTATCAGAGGTTTTAAATTAGGTTCACCTCTAACCTATACAAGCATACATATACTCCTTATAGTAGCGTACACAAGGACTTACGCCATGTACCCACACTACAAGAAAAAGGGGGCTTTAGCCTCAGTTCAAAACAGTGGCTAAAAAGGTTAAAAACTAAGGCTAAAGCCTTTAGTCTCAATTTTGCCTCAGTTATCCAAACCGAGGTTGAAACCCTCGTGGGTAAAGGCTTTAGCCTCAGTTTTAACAACGGAGGCTAAAATAACTTTTATAGCCTCAGTTCTTTAAATGAGGCTAAAAGAACCTTTTTAGCTTCAGTTTTTACGAAATGAGGCTAAATCAAAATTTTAGCCTCAATTGCCTCCAATCGAATCTAAATCTATTTTTAACCTCGGTTCTCAACAACCGAGGCTAAATCCTTTAGCCACAGGAATTTCAGCCTTGGTTCTTAACAACCGAGGCTAAATCCAGGCCTCGGTTACAAATTGAGGCTAAAAATGTTTAATTTTTTAAAATATTTATTTAAACTACTAATCCATTCATTCAATCCACTCATGAAACAATCAATCATGAAAGCCATAATACCAATAAAATAGTTAACAACAGTCAACTTAAAGTTTTCAAAACAAACTCAATCAAACTATTACACAACATTAGGTTCCACAAATATTTATATTCTTCTCTCTTCTATAATCTCTCTTTTTCTTTTTCTTTGACTTTTCCTGTATCTGTTTTGAATCATTCGGTCTTTTATTGACATTTCTTTCATCTGGAAGCTCTTGTAAAAGGGTTTCTATAGCAGCATTAGATTTCTCTTGGGCATCTTTACCTGCGAGATCCTCCAAACATTCTTGCCAAAGGAAGATAACCACCAACGACATTCAAACTTAACCTCAATGAAGCGATTAAACTAAATCAATACAGACCCGCAAGAACTTCTTCACTAGGAATAACATAATTCCCCGGTAATCAATGGCAGAGATGGCCTCAAGCTCACGTTCCAACTGTTGCATGACAGCAAGCTTCTGCATAATCATTTCATCATAGCTACCCATCTGCAGGACAGCAACCTACTAATGAGCCTTCACTAAGATGCCATTTCTGTATTAAATATTTAACTAGAAAAAACTAACCTCCTTATATGAAGGCTGCTTTTGATTTTCGATTACGTCTAATACAACATTAGGTTGCGAATTAGGCAACCCAAGAGTTTAGCACTTTCTTCTTTGCATTTGCCATCTACACTGCTTAAATAGTAAGAGAAAAGTTGTGATCTGAACATTTCAAAGATAATGATGTGAAACAAATAAAAGGGCATCCATTTCCCCATAAATCAATAATATTATTGGCAAGTAGATATCTTTCAGATTACCTTTGCTCAAGATGCATCAACAATTGTATCATATGGCGACGAAGTGCAGGCAGAACATATGTTGGATTCTTTTCAGACAATCTTCCAGCAACTGATATATCAAACTCTCGAACATCAAAATCCTATGACATGGAAAAGAAGAAAAGAAAAAAGATAGTGAACATGCCCCTATGTTCATAAACATTTTTCAAATAAAGATAACAATTCAAATGCTCATAGAAGAGCCGTTGGCAGGCTGTGCCAAAAATTATACCTCATCATTTAGAGCAACAAAGATAGCACTCAAACTATCAGCCTGTGCCAAAAATTTATCGAAACCTCCATTTCCATGTAGAGATAGAAAGACTGACTGACGAACACTAACATCAGCATCTGCTAACTTGTCATCTAGCAACATGTCCTGTCAATATACCACTTGTGGAGGAAACGCGTACCATGAAAATAGTAGACCCCACCATGAAGATCATCTGGCAGAAAAATCAGTCATCCTCTCATCACGTGGGCCACAACATTTGAATCAATGAACAACTGATGATCTTACTCAAGATAAAGTTGTGACCACCTGAAGGAAGGACCAGACTAATTTTGGTTTCAGGTGATCTTCATGGTTGGTCCTACCAATTGCATGGACCTGATCTACTACACAAGTGGCATGTTAGTGGGAAAGATGAGGCTGGACATCAGCTAGCATATACTTCTGGCTTTATGTGATCAGTTATCTTACATTATATATAAACAAGGTGAAGAGCGATGTCGTCATGGGTGGAACTTTCATGCTCAAGGTGCCTAGCCCATTACATAGGTCAAGCTCAAACCACCACATGCAGTTGCAGTCCCCGTTGTTTAACTATCCACTACACTAACCCGAATATGCAGCATATGAACTTGTATAGTTTCATACGCTAACATAAACAGCCTCTTCAGTATCAGGTCCTACATAAAAAGGATGCACCTTGACATTCACCATTAGGCAAACAGATGCAAACACCAAAATTATAGGGATCCATCCTTTAGAATCTTTATAAGAGGGAAAAAAAAATGTTTCAACAGAGATCAGTACATTGCATGAATATATAAAAATCTCTGCAATTGTGACGGCCGTTGTGCGCACTGAGGTAGAAAAAAGCAAGCAAGTTGAGCTAACATGATGGTGATAATAAATAACTCAAGAATGCTATTGAATCTCATAACCTGTATAAATGATTTGAACCCATTTATTTGGTAGAAAAATGCCCGCCACATGCATTTCGATATTTTTTTCCCCTCATGTTCTGTTTTCCTAGGCAGCTCAATTGATCCCACCCTACTTTCCTGTGATAAGATGAGCATGACCTGGATTTCTCTTAATCCAGTTCACCACAAGAGGGCAGGGAACTTCCAAGTTGATTGGCCTTTTATTCATGAGAATTACTAATTCATATTGTATCCTCAGTTATCCAACATCTCAATACAAGGACTTGTTCCTGAAGGGTATGAAAAGGGAAAATGATGTACCTGTTACAAAAACACAGCCATTTAAAATAATGGGAAAATGATGTCCCACTTTACCTTTGGTCATTGAAATCTTGGGGAAAGGTTGTCCTCTTCTCGGATGAACACGCCCCAGTGCCAAAATACGAGGAGGCCGCATCCCTCAACACTATGGTTCGAGCCCAAGTGAGCCGCTGTGTGGCCTAGACAACCATACACAATGGAAAAGACAGACAAAGAATGAACATAGAATTCATGCCAGACATGAATTTCCTCAACCAAGGAATAGAGAGGTAAGGAAAATGAAGAAGAGAGGATAGAGATCCGACCTCTAATTGGCCAATCCAATCTATGGTAGGGATTGATTCATGGTAAAATGAAGTGCAACAACCTAAAAAAAAACAAAGAAAGGGAAAAAATAAAAAGAAATACGAAAAAAAAAAAGTTACAAGTTACAACCCACCCGATGACAGATTGCTTTAGAAATATGTAGATCATATATTTGAGGAATACAACAACCCGGTGCCAAATTAATTCATGGGATACTAAACACAATGAACATATAAGAGAGAGGTCATACTTTTCGTCTGAGGAGAACCGCTAACTATCCATATCACTCTCTGGCTGACTTGAAAGATCCATTCTTAGTCGGCAACTGCATTCCTCGGATTATTATCAATCCAGACAAGAGATCCATTATAACACGATAATTACTAAACATTCATATCTGTGATGCCCGATGCGTTAAGGCTAAGATTTTAAACAATGCTAGTTGGGAAAAATGAAATAAAATGAGGTAATGCTGATTCTTGATATACCCGCGAGTACAGAAAGTTTCAAACTGTTCAGAACACGCAACCTCTTCACCGTAGTTACAAACATGCTGCCAAATGTTATGAAAAGATTAGGAAACTTCATTTTGATTTATATTTTGCAATTTTCAACATTTTGATTATTCATTGCATATGACATTTGAGACAATGAATCATCGATCACGACTGTTCGATCCATACTACTATTTAGCAGGCCAAGATGCAAAATCACAGCAATTGGATGATGCATATCAACAAGCCTTAACTCAAAACAAATGAATGGGAAAACATCAGATAAATATACCACACATTGAAATCCTAAGGATAATAACCGGTTTCTGGAGGTTGAGTAAGTATTTCTTTTCATAATTCCAGGTGCTCCGTACAACTAAAACTATTAACAAAGAAGCTACTATTTGTGTAGATTCCTCTAACACCTCTACCCACTGGGGATTCTCATTTATGAAATTCCGTTACAACTAAAACTATTAACAAAGAAGCTACTATTTGCCAGCATTTGGTTTGGTTACTAAAAACTATATGTAATGCCTTGTTACTCTAGTGGAGATCATGCCATCCATCCACATTGCCACTGTAGTGGAAGAGAATAATTGTAAAATTTTGTGACCAAAAAAAAAAAAAAAAAACTGAATTCCCTGAAATTAGATGAAAACTGGTTTGCTCAAATGTACATGACTATGGATGAGAAATATTACCTTCTGAACAATGGCATTCACATTTTTTCTTTTGATTAATACCATCAGGAATTGCCAATAGGTTCACTATATATCTTTAACCCCTTCTTGTTGCATTTCTCTAAAGAGATATATAGCTCCACAAGCATGCCCCTCCATGTGTAGTGACAAGTGCCACCTTCCCATGTAAATTAGACATCCAAACCGTGTATCAGGTGGGAACTACCTGGCAGATCATTTAGCCAACAGGCTATTTAATCATAGGACGCATGTAAGAAAACAAATGGACAATCTTAAAAAACCTGCAAGCTCTCTCTACTCCATTCTTTCTTCTTCTTCTTTTTTTTTTGTACATATGGCCTACCTGATAGTCAAACAAATTGATTTTTTTTTTTTTTGGCACAACGCGAAGTAAAGGCTAAGTGAAAACTACCAAGAATTTTACGTAGTTCCTTTGCAGTACAAGTTGCCTGTACTTGTCCAACCTGAATTTTCCTTTGTATGTTTATTAAATCTTCGAGGCTAGAGTATGTTTGAGTTTTCATAATTTTCCATTTTAGGAGTAGATAATCCTAACAGGTTCTGCAAATCTATAACACTTAAATAAAGAAAGATATATCAAAGTGCCAACAATGAGAATAAAATTGCTTATAAAATAAGAGCAGCAAAGGGAGTACATGCATTACCCAAAATTTCCTCTCTTTTTATTGATATCTATGAAAATTTCTTTAGGCCCTAAGTTCTTCAGTCTCTACTGGGTTGCTCACTTGTACCACTAAATGCTGAAATCTTTAGGCCAATTCACAGACTAGCCTTCATTCTCTGTTATACCTATGACAAGTCTTGCGGTATGAATTGCTGATTCATGCCATAAAAATTTGAGGATGTCATTCATTGCACATGTGAGAAATCTGATTCACTCACTGTGCAAGAGACCTTGTACTCATGTGACACATGTATGACTGAGAGCGGCCTAATTTTTTGTCTAGGAAATGATGAATGATCATATAATTAAGTTCCAAGGTATGGTAGTTACTGTAATCTTTGAGTTGTGTTGAGCATACCCTGATTTATGAGTATCATACAACCCATCCCTTGGATGGGACCCATGTTAGTTATAAATAATCATGGTGGTCCCACACAACTCTAATGCATGGTAATTACAATACGTGGAAATGTATGTGAGGTGGAGACACACTGAAACTATGCCCCAGCCCAAAAACCATGTTGATGGACTCATCAAGTAAGGAACACCATGAGGATGCGAGGGCCTAAAATTCAAAATTGGATTGCATGCTGAGTAATGAGTAACCTATGTGGGGGCCCACCATGATGTATGTGTCATATACATGCTCTGGAAAGTTCCTATATAAGATCTAAAAACATATTCATCCCTTAACTATGATTTTTCATAAATGTTAGATCTACCAGACAGAAACCCAAATCAGATCCAATTCCAAAACCAAAAAAGACATATCAGAAAAACCAACATCCTCCCAACATAGAATCCAATGTCATGAGGAGAGAGAGAGAGAGAGAGAGAGAGAGAGAGAGAGAGAGAGAGAGAGAGATGATACCGAGATTGGTGTGTTCCGGCGAGATGGAGGGCCACAACCAAGAGCTCAGCGTCTTCAATCATATGTGGGAAAGAGAGATCGAGAGAGGCCGGAGAGGGAAATAGAGATTGAGAGACACCGCGCGCGTCGGGGGGGGGGGGGGGAGAGAGAGAGAGAGAGAGAGAGAGAGAGAGAGAGAGAGAGAGTACATCCATTGATAATGCTAGAGATCTAAGGCTTTTCTACAGGAGGAAAAATGAGGTGAAGATTTGATGATTTGAAGAGCAGCGAAAGCGACCGAGGTCCATCGATTTCCTGTTTTCCTCATTCCCCAAATACAGAAACGAACAAAACCCAAGTAATTCCAACCAAAGCCCTAGTTACGAAACCCTAATTCTTTCCATTTCCTAGACGAAACCAAATTAGATGAGATCAAAATTGGAAATCGGATAGAAAACCAGAATCAAACTCTATCGATCGATTTTGACGAAGAATGCACGAAAATCGATCGAGATCTGGTCATTTTCGGCGATCCCAACCTCGATCGGGCGAGTAAAAAGGCAGGATTTAAACAATCTAGGGTTTATAGATGAAAATCTGTGGAATGTATATAGAAACAGAGAAATTACGAGAGACGAAAGGGACCTGAAACTTCGTTCTTATGGAAATTATCAGATATTAGGGAGATTTGATCGCCTAGAAAGAGAACAAAGATCTCTCTCACTTGCTCGGACAGTGAGTGAGAAAAGGAGTCGGGAAAAAAGCAGCGCGCCTGTCGAATTTATATTTCAGAAGTAGACTTTTAACCTCGGTTCTATGCAACCGAGGTTAAAAAGTAAACATTTGGCCTCCGTTCCTATCCAACCGAGGTTAAAATGTCTGATTTCATTTTTTATTTTTTATTTTTTTTTCAAAATTTTTAATTATTTAAAATTTCTCAATTTTAAAAGAATTTCTAATTTCTTTAAGATTCTCAAATTCAAAATTCTTAATTTTTTTCAAAAATTTCAAAATTTTTCAAAATTCTTAATTTTTTTCAAAAATTTCAAAAATTTTCAAAATTCTTATTATTTTTTTTAAATCTCAATTTAAAAAACAAAGTCATACTTTTTCATAATTATCATTTTTTTATTCTTAATTTTTAAAAAAAAATTCTTAATTTTTTAAAAGTTCTCAAATTTTTAAAAAATTCTCTGTTCTTAAAAAATTCAAAATTCAAATCTTTTTCAAAACATTCAATTTTTTTCCAATTGTCTCCATTTTTTCCAAAATTCTCAATTTTTTCACAATTATCAAAAATTTTTAAAATTATTAATTCTTTCAATATTCTCAAATTTTTTTTTTTTTTAATATGCTTAAACGTAGACTTTTGGCCTCAGTTCTTATGCAACAGAGGCTAAAAAGTAGACTTTTGGCCTCGGTTCCCATGTAACTGAGGTTAAAAAGTAGACTTTTCGCCTCGGTTCTTATGCAACTGAGGCTAAAAGGTAGACTTTTTGCCTCAGTTCTTATGTAACTGAGGCTAAGAAGTAGACCTTTCGCCTCGGTTCCTATGCAACTGAGGTTAAAAAGTAGACCTTTCGCCTCGATTCCTATGCAACTGAGGATAAAAAGTAGATCTTTCGCCTCGGTTCTTATGCAACTGAGGCTAAAAAGTAGACCTTTCGCCTCGGTTCCTATGCAACTGAGGCTAAAAAGTAGACTTTTCGCCTCGGTTCCTATACAACTGAGGCTAAAAAGTAGATTTTTCACCTCGGTTCCTATGCAATTGAGGCTGCAAATTAGACATTTCTCCTCTGTTCCTATGCAACTGAGGCTAAAAAGTAAACTTTTTGCCTCGATTCCTATGCAACTGAGGCTAAAAATTAGACCTTTCTCCTAGGTTCCTATGCAACTGAGGCTAAAAAGTAAACCTTTTGCCTCGATTACTATGCAACTGAGGCTAAAATGTAGACTTTTCGCCTCAGTTCCTATGCAACTGAGGTTAAAATAAACCTTTTGCCTCGGTTCATATGCAATTGAGGCTAAAAAGTAAACCTTTGACCTCAGTTCCTATGTAATTAAGGCTAAAAAGTAGACTTTTTGCCTCAAAGCAATTGAGGCGAAAAATGAACTTTTAGCCTCAATTCCATAGCAACTGAGGCTAAAAAATACATTTAGCTTCCATTTTTTTCAACTGAGGCTAAAAAATTGAGGCTAAAGGCCTACTTTCTTGTAGTGCCACCTGTGTTAGTAGCGTACAAAAGGACTTACCGAGTACACACCTGTGTTAGTGGCCTACACAAGGACGTACCTACGTACATACCCATGTCGGCGGGTTACATAAGGACTTACACACGTACTCACCCATGTTAGTGATGATATAGTCTTACACAAGAACCTATTCGAGTTTGAGTTACAAATTCTACAGTCAATCCTATACAAGGAAGGATTGTGTAGACTCTTATAATTTGACAACTTATCAGATTAAGCCCCTTTTGTACTGTTGTGTCAGGTTGCTTGATTGATGTTCTCCCATCCTTCAATCGGCTCCCTTTGTGCTCCCACGATCATTGATGTTGATGCTTGCTAATGCTTTAGCTCTAAGATCAAACACCTTACAAGTAATGCTCCATTGAAGTGACTAAGGTGATGGGAGGATGAAGAAATATTTTGTAATTAATGAAAGGTTGTAATATTAAGAAATTCACCTAGATGGGTCTTTTAGAAGATTTTAAAAAAGGATATACCAATAAGGTTGGGTTTAATATTTAGAAAATAGTGGAGTTCAAGATTATCTTCAAGATGTAGGTTGGAATCCTCATTAGAGTGTGAATGCCATGGAAGATAACTTGGAACTCATTGATTTAAAGGCTTAGGATGAGAAATATAAACATGGAATCACATATGCTTCTATTTCACCAAAAAATCAATCCTTTTGTCCAAGAACCAAAGACCTTTTTATAAGAAGCTAATTTGCAATGGTTGTTAAATGATTAGTTAACGGCTCTATTGATCTAATCGAAAGGCCCTTCAATGGGATCGAAGGTATGTTGATAGGATCGAACAATCTGTTGATCCCATTAAGAAAATTTGCTAGACTGATTCTTCGATCGGATTAAGTGGTCCTTTAATTTCATCGAGTCCCATCGATATCCTATTGATGGGATCAAGGACCACTCGAAAACTGTTATTTTGGGTATACAATTTCAAAGAAGCTTTGTACCTCTTCTAGTGTTACTTGTCATTTTTAATTACGCTTCTAACGGTCGGTGATGATCAACAAGGTTTACTTATTAAGGTTAAGATCATATAGATATATTCAAGGGTTATTTTGGGTCAAGAGTTAGGGTCACCAAGGCACCTCATTTACCCGTTCTTCATTCATTGATGCTCCACGTCCACTTATGTCTTTGGTCTTCAACTTCTAAAAGCTCAACCGATTACATGACACATAGACTTATATGATTGACAAATAAGGTACACAAATCAGTGCATTAATAATACTTAGCATCATGGGAGAGGGATTGGTGATTGTATTTGTCATGCCCCAAATTCGAAAACTGGGCTCAAAAAATTTTTGATCATTGAATCCGGTGCTAATAGCCTCCATAGTACCCCATTCTCGCCTCCCAACGTCCATATGCCAGATTCCAATCCTGGGATCCTACAAGGAGAATTTTTCAACGCACATTTGTCTCATAAGAAGTATAACCACAAGTATATCCAAATCATAAAGGAAACATCATCATCACATATCCACTATTATAAATATTTGAATACAATGCTGAAAGAGAAATACATATGCTAAAACCAAAGCTTCAGAAGTCCTCTGCACGCTTCAAGCTCCACGCTACTGAAACATAACGCCACCTGCACGCATCTATCGTGCATAAGCTTATAGAAAGGGTGATGAAAGTGTGTGAGCAGTATATGTGTGCTCATAATGCAATATCAGAGTAAGCAAAAATACTGGCAATCCATAAATCGTATAACATCAGAATAATAAGAAAATATGCTGATAAGTCCATGAACATCATCAGCCTTATCCAGGTTATGCGATGTAAAAATATAATAAAACAATATCATATACTGAGGAAGCAATGTAGATCAGCTATGCAATGCGGAGACATAGTAAGTCAAATATCAAATACCAAGGATGCAATATAATATGCAATTCGGAAGAGCTACGAGTATTATCAGCCTCATCTAGGTCATATAAATGCAAAAACATAGCAACCTAAAATGTCGTATGTCGCGGATGTAATGCAATATACGGTATGTAGTGCGAATAAAATAAGCAAGCTGCAGTGTAAAGTTGGGATGATAGTACGTGGTATTGCAAGCTATGGGGTCTATCAAAGGACTTCTATTCAAACCAGTCTCATACCTAAATTTGGATAGATAGACTTAATGTGGTAAACTCCTGATCTCAGGTTAGTCCCGAGCCCCAATCGAAATCCTTGTCATTACGAAGGTACACAACAATTAGTTGCGCACCACCAGCCCGAGTAGATAGTGAATGAATGAGTATGCAACTCCTGCTCCACAAATCAGTATTATACATCACCGGGGTCATGACCGGGGTCTAGTACACTCTACGCCACCTACCACCCCATCAAGTACACAACTGCGTAAGTGGAAGAGACCTCACTATCCACCTGCCAATATTGAGCTCAGCTCATCGATAGCCAACCCATTCCTCAAGCTAGTCAGACTTAGCCTAGCATTGCCTAGTCCCTCAGACGGGTAAGGCCACACCCCCTTCCAACCAACCACGATATAGTAGGAAACGCGGCCTACTAGTATACGACCCTCATGTGCTCATATATATCCACTCGGTCTCGACGTTGGAGCGTCCTCTAGTATCAAGAGGGTTTATGAATTTTCACCCAGGGCCACGTATGGTGGCTTGATGCTAGTAACAGATTTTCGATGTCCCATCTGGCCATCCACGATATGCCTGTAGAGGCTATGGCCCTAATGCTGTTAGAGCGTACAATAATCAAAATATATAATGTAAGATGTATGAATCATACAATCCAGTTATGCATCAATCCTACGCATACCATGCACTCATGTAAGACAATCTTTGAATATCAGGGAGCCCCAAAATAATCTGTCCAATGACATGTGTTATGATCAATCATTTCTTATATCAGACATACATATGATGCACATGGGCATGAGTTGTGAAGCTATACCAAGCATGCTATATGATGATGGTGTACTTTCCTCATATCAAGGATGAGCCTAGACAACCTACTCATAACAAGAATGGGCCTCACAATGGGCCCAAGGGAAGGTCACAATGTGGACATCTAACCATCATTGCCCATTAATGTGGACATTTAACCAACATCGCTCCCAAGCAGTGGCCCACATAGAGCCAAACATAAAGTGGACCCATGACCTTACACAAAGGCCTAATATACATCGCAATGGGCCTCATATAAGGGCTATATACACATCACTATGGGCAACATCACATGGACCTCAAACACATCATAATAAGCCTCACTCACAGGCCTCATATACACAACAGGTGGGCCCTGTACATGGGCCTCTCATACATCACATCAAGCCTCATCAAAGGTCACGAAGACATCATAATGGGCCTCCTCATGTGGGCCATATATACATCACAATGGGCCTTACTCATGGGCCTTAAATACATCATATCGGGCCTCATACCTGGGCCACAATTACATCATAGTGGGCTTCGTCAAATGGGTCACAAATATATCACATTGGGCTGCACATACAGGCCTCATATATGTCACAATGGGCTATTTTCACGGGACTAATATACATCACAATGGGCCACAACCCATGGGCCTCACATATATCACAATGGACCACAACCCATAAGTCTCAAATACATCACAATAGGCTACAACATATAGGCCGAAAATACATCTCAATGGGCTATGACCCATGGGCCTCAATACATCACAATGGGCCACACTCATGGGCCATCATAGACATCAAGTGGGCCACATCAATGGGCCTTATATACAACAAGTGGGCCGCATCAATGGGTGGTGTAGATATATAATACAAACATCACGGCAAGCCAATGGATGTCCAGCCCATGGACAGATGGAATGGATAAAATGTATATATCATAGTGGGCCTCACCCAACCAAGAGATAGATGGCGGAGATACATAGTACATGCATCAATGGTAGGCCCTTGGACGGTGTGAATATAGAATACATACACCAAGGTGGGCCCTAACACATGGGCCTAATATATATAATAGGTGGGTCCGCATATGCAGAAAATGGGCAACGTGGGTACATACATTACAGTGGAGCCCACGGAACTGTCCAAACATTATCTATGTAAATCAGCATTGTCCAACAAATCAGCATTGTCCAAACATTGGACGGCATGATCAACACCTATCCAAGCATTGGACAGTGTGGATGAAATTCATAGATCACGGTGGATCTCACACGTGCAGCAAGTGGGGTCCATGGCTGGATGGTGTGGATGAAAGCACATATCATGGTGGAGTCCACAACACCGTCCAGCAATGTCCAACACTGTCCTGCTGGACGGTGTAGGTAAAGCACATACATCAAGGTGTAGCCCACGTGTGACAGGTGGGTGGTGTTGGATCAAAACATATAGCATGGTGGCCCCCACACGTAAGGACGGTGTGAATAAAATACATACTTCCTGGTGGTATCCCACATCTAGGGACTGGACGTGAGGTGTCCAACATCCACTGTCTAGATGATGGATGGTTTGCATGGATGAAATGCATGCATCATGGAGTGGCCCATCCAGCACCGTCCAGATGGACGGTGTGCCCATATAGCACATATATCAAGGAGGGCCCCACCCAGAAAAACGTCTAGATGGACGGCTGGGTGGAACACATACATTAGATGGTCCACGAAGCTTGTGGACGTCACTGCAAGTGGGACCCATGCATCTAGAAGGCATGGATGAAATACATACTTTAAAGGTGAGTCCACAGGTGTGGGGCCCACCGTTCTCTCCTTTAAATGGTCCAGCAGCAACTGCTACTAGATGTCCCAAGGTTGGATGGTCAGGATCTAACACCTACCCACGGTGGGGCCCACAGAACTTGGTGACATCATACAATTGTTAGGTACGATGGTCCCTAGCGGATGAATGGTTTGGATATCTCATGATCAGACCTGCAGTACTTGCTAACGTCAGTACAGCAGCTATATAGCTGTGTAAAGACACCAACCATTCTGCCAGCAAGGTGGGTCCCACGTGGGGCCCCACCATATAATATAGTATAATACAATGTATTATTATTAAATTGTTGGAGTCTAGCGTCCAGCGTCCAGATGGACGGTTTAGATGTAAATCACATACATAACAGTGGGCTCCATTGTCCCAGCTGGACGGCTAGATGAATCACATTCATTAGGTGGGTCCACGCGGCTGCACGGTGTGGATTGATGGGCTGCACCCATCACAAGAGATAGAGAGAGAGAGATAGAGAAAAAGAGAGGGAGATCGGATGAGGTGGGAGGAGCTCTGGCCCTATAAGATCCTCCATACAAGATACAATGCATACATCATGTGGGCTCCACCATGTGGGCCCTAAATAAAAAATGAGATGATGAACACCCACCGTTTGCTTCTTCTTGGACTTCTCATCTTTAGCTCCAATGGAACATGATCCAACGGTTGAGATTAATCATAGAGGGTGGGATCGAATGGTAGGAAGTAGGCCACACCTAGCTTTCTCCTCTCATGGAGCTTGGATAATTTCTTTCCTGGAGAGAGAGAGAGAGAGAGAGAGAGAGAGAGAGAGAGAGAGGTAATGGGAGAGAGGGATGGTGAGTGATGGATGGGTGTACTTTTTTGTAAGAGAAAGTTGACTTTAGGGAGGGTGGTTGTACTTGGGGATGGGTGTGAGTGATGGGAGTGATGTGTACTTGATTGATGGGATTGATGTGATGTTCTCTAAGGATTATAACACACGGTATTTTTTCTCGAACTGAATGCGGGCCTACATCTCCTAGCCTAGGTATCACCTCAGCGCACGAGATGCGGCGTCGGAACCGAGATGATGGCGCGATCGCAAGGGTAGAATTATCAGGTCGAGTTGGCTTTGATATACGGGACACGACTTAGGATCACGCATAAACGTCGATAATAGAACATGGGTCATCAAAATTTGATCGGGAGGATTGCGGAAGCCTACGAAACGGTATGGTCTAGGATACGGGCCTCACAGCATTCATAGTCTCGAACTTGAAACTGTGATACAGGATGTCCTCCTCTGAATGTTAGATGTTAATGACAGGAATGTCGAGCTTAAGTGTAGAGTAATTGGTAGGAATGATGAATTTTGGCGCACCTAGAAAGAAGATTACCTTATTATCCTGAATATACTTTACTCTAATAAAACTTAACACCATGGGGGAGGGATTGGTGATTGCATTCATAGTCTGAACTTGAAACTGTGATATAGGATGTCCTCCTCTAAATGTTAGATGTTAACGACGAGAATGTCAAGCTCAAGTGCAAAGTAACTGGCCGGAATGATGAATTCTAGTGCACCCAGAACGAAGATTACCATATTATCCTGAATATACTTTACTCTTTGATGGAGGATGGAAGTAATATCTCTGACTTTGTGGAGAAAAGGTCTCTTGAGTAGTAGATTAAAGGAGGCTGATATGTCCAAGATTTAAAAAGTAATGGTTGAGATGTCAGGACCAATTTGTACCTCAATATCTACTTCTCCCTCCCCCATTTTATGACAATTATCGAAGGCTCTCACATTCATATGGCTGGGTCAGAATGAAGATGGATTAATCCCTAGTTGAGCTACAATCCTCAGTGGGCATACATTTAAAATAGAGTCATTGTCGATGAGGACCAATGAGATTCTAAGGTCCTTATGATGTATGACTATATTAAACGAGCACCCATGATTGTGTCCCTCTAATGGTAGCTCCTCATCGATGAATGTAATGGCTTAGTGAGAAAGAAGTTACTCAATCATAAGAGCAACCATCTTGGGTGGTGTATCCGGCAAGATGTGTGTATCATTCAAAGTTCTGACAAACACTTCTCGGTGCATGCACGAGGTGCACAATAGCTCCAAAAAAGAAATTTGGGTAGGAATTGACATGGGTTGGGTTGCAACATCATAGGCAACTTCATTTTTATTGTTTAGTCTTGTTAGAGCACCTTTGAAATTTCCTTGGCTAGGATTATCTCTTCGGATATACCGTCCATTGGGATTCATGTTCCCCACCTCGGAACACTCCGAGTAATGCCAAGGGACAGCATTATAGGATGAAATTGCTCCATACACTACCATGGTGGGGTCCACGTGGCGGCCTACCAAGGTTTGGATCAACTGATGTTTGTGTTTTCCTTCATCCAAGTTTGGACAGCAAGGTGGGTTCCACCGTGGGTTGTAGTGTGGTCCACTAAATGGACAGCATGGATACAATATATATATATATATATATATATATATATATATATATATATATATATCATCGGGTGGGCCATCAACAATGAAAGAGTGAGAGAGAGAGAGAGAGATCGGTGGGGTGGAGGGACCCTGCCACTATGGGCCCCTCTTTAATCACAAACACATACATCAAGTGAGTCCCATCATGAGTGGGCCCCTTAAAAAGAGAATTAATGGTGGATCACCCACCTCTAGGCCTTCTCCTTGGTCCCTTAGCCTCCTTAGCTCCTATGCTTAACCTTTGACGGTGGATGATGAGGTTTTGATGGTAGAGATGAGAGATGAGAGGGTGGGAAAGTGGCCACACTTGATGTTTAAGGAGAGAGCTTGGACGTATGGAATTGTTAGTTGCTTGAGAGTGAGGAGATGGAGTGAAAGAGAGAGAGGGAAGTAATGGATTAAAGGGATGGGGTGATGTGGTAGTTGTAAGGAAAGATATGGGTTTGTTTGAAAATGTGTAAAAGAGGAGTGGTGAGGGGAGAGAGATAGTTGACTTGTGGAAAAAGAGAGAGAGGCCACTTGTACTTGTTGTTGGGTGAGGTGGCATGGAGATAAGGTGGTGTACTTTGACTTAATTTGATATGACATGTCGTACAGATTCCCTTGAAGTTCGCAACGTGCGACATTTCTTCGGAATGAACATAGGCCCACACTCCTGGCATGGGTATCGGTTCGGTGCACAAGTCACGGTGTTGGAATCATGGCGACGGCGCGGTCGCTAAGGTACAAGTTTTGGTTCGAGCCGACTTCGGTATGTGGAACCCGGCTTAGGATCGCGCACAAATGTTGGATACGGGTCAAAGGTTGCCGGAATTTGACTAGGAGAACCGCGGAAGCCTAGGAAATGGTACGTACTTGGATACGGGTCTTACATAATCACTCACTCCCACTCTGGGACTGTTTTAAAACACTAACCAGACTCTATTTTAGTTACAGATGATGATGAGGCTTACACGACAGAGCCAAATTTCTTACACGAAGAGTTCTCCTACGTGCAGCTCTCAGGTGGGTCTGTGTAGACCTACAGCTGCATCACTGAGATTACAGGGTTATGGAATAGTTGGACATTTTATGTTTTTCCATTTGTAGATTTTGGAAATAATACATGTAAACATTCAGCCCAGTTACATACTTATACTCTAGAGGTTGTAAATCACTTGTTCAAATATGCATGTTACAGTCTTCCGCTTGCTTAATCAAATTACCTCTAGAGTATGATATGCTATTTTGGTGTAATCTCATTCATGTTTAATGTACTAATATGAACAACATTTAAACATCATTATCTATGTTGCATAAGTGATGCATTGGATATCGGGAGTTGAGCTTTGCTTAACCCTTGAAATCCAGGGTGTTACAATAACAATAAAAGCAGGCAAAATATTTCAGCAAGAATTAAACCATGCATATGCAACTTCAGTAGTAAACAGAGATGAAGATTTTCTAACAAAAGATTATACCGTCATGAAGGTAGGAACCTGTAACTAAAGGTCATTCAATAGACATACCGATGAAATCATGAATGACTATTGACAGGTTAAGCTAAATCATGTGATTGGAAGAGTAGCATCTCTAGAGTTTAGATTACCTTATCACCAAAATGAGGTTTAAACCTCAGATTTACCAATCATACACATCATGAGGCTTAAGTCCTCTTATTTACTTATAGAGATTATAATATCAGCTACCAAAACGATAAACGATTGATGCATTAATATACAAAAAAAAAATATATGTTTCCAAGTGTAAACCAAAGTATCCAAAAATACAAAGTACATACAAAAATGTATATCGATCCTGACACTCAGTTAATCTAGGAAGGGTCACCATCAACATCATCTTGTTGGCATGACAGATATGTCGTAATCTACTCCACTGACTGTTGGAGTGAGTGGAGCTTCTTTTCCATTGATTCCATCATCTCCCCAAGTCTTGATTGTTCCTCCACAATTTGCATAAGAGTATCATTCAGAGGAGTAGAGGCTATAGGGGCAGAGGTTGTTAGATGAGTATCTGGGGCATCCTTAACTATTTCATCCCCTTTGTCTAGAAATTCTTCTTCTTTCGATATTAGATTACTAGATTCATGCACAGACGAGAGATTCATTTTCCTAATACGCTGCGCATTGAATTCTGGGGCTAATAGGGAATCATCTTCAAACTCACTAAACCCACATTGATGGGCCAACTTGCATAACAAATGTCCAAAAAGTATTGCTGTGGAGTTAGACTCGAACCCTGAAACTATTTGGTCATATATTAGAGTGGGCAGACATAATGGCTCCCCTTTTCCAATGTGATAAAGGGGTTCCACCATGAATGGTGCGAGCTCAGTGTGATTACCTTATCTAGGATAGACGTTTGAAGTGTAGATTCGATGGAGTATACGGTAATCATGGGACATATTGGTGGCTCGCAATGCATTCCCGTGATGCCAGGGTATATTGTGCACATTGCACAAGAATTTAGTCTAAACACCCCTTTTTTCTTCTGTGTGTAAGTGTAATTTGGTGGATTGTTTGGAGCACAATGGTATCCCTATAAGAGTTGATATGCGATATGGAGTGATTTTCACTATTCGACCATCACAATCAACTTCAAAGCCCCTAGATAATGTGCAATGTGACAAGAATGATCGGACTACGTTTTCATTTATTGGCCCCCCAAAGAATAGGACTGGAAGCTATCCTTGTCAAGAGAGAATTTCTTGGACCTTAAACTTCTCAAGATAGTTCACATCCACATTTCTTTCACATACAATATTCCTCTCCAAAAATTTGGCAGCAATGGGCTTGGAAGAATTAGGGTTCAAGGAATACCAGGGTCTATAGGTTTAACCAGAAGGTCGTCCTCACTTTGGAATGCAGGGTTTATGTCTAGTTCCAGTTGATTCTTCAATGTCATGTTTCTTCTTAGATCAGCTTTCTCTCGGCGGAGATGACTTCATTTGGTGGAAATGAGGTGGAATGATAAAGACCTATCAAGAGGGAGATAATCCTTAGAAAAATAAACATTAATTTTTGAGATTTAGAGAAAGGAACTAGAAGATTCCTTAGATCTTGCTGATTTTGGTTGGATAGCCCTCCATCCGAGTTTGGGAAGTGACAGACTACACGGAGAGGGATTTAAATATCTAGACGTGGTTCGATTTCAGTTGCACCGAAGGTAAGTTCGGTGCCCCCAAAATATCCGTAGATCACAAAATTTGCTATAAAGATTTTCCTATTATGTATACAAATATGTTGTGTTCTAAGGTAGAATTCTATGATTTGTGTAGAAGTGAGAATCTTGCATGAAATTACCAATGACTAGAGGCTAAAGAAATCCTTAGATCTTACATTTAGAGCATTCACAAGACTTATACCTTTGATTAACCTTGTGTTCAGATATGAAACAAAAATTCTCTAAATTTAACAATAATCCTTATATAAGAGACATGATCCCCAGATATACCAATTTAGCTCAAGTGGACCCTTGGGGTCGCTACTCAAATTTTTTTACGGAATGATGTGGTGTGAGCCAATAGACTGCACATTTGCCTCTCATCCTTTATTCCTGAATACTTATCCTCAATCTTGTTCTTTAGTTTGGGAATGATAGTGGTTGTAGATGCCATGAGTATTTTTAGTGACTTTTGGTCATCATCACTTTCAGACTCATTGTTTTTAGAATTGGAGTCATCTGTGTCATCCCATGTGGCTGCCGTGGCTTTTCCTTTTCATTTCTTCGCTAGACATTCAGTTGATATATGTCCATACTTTTGGCAATTATAATATTGAGGTTTTTGGACTTTCTAAAAGGTTTGCCTATTTGGCGTTTGTTGTTCAGTTGTTTCCCTTTAAAGGATTTTCTGTGATTCTTGTTGAAAAACTTTTTGAACCTTTTAGCCAGGAGGTCCACTTCTTCATTATCATATTCGTTTTTAGTTTCCCCTTCCTCCATTATGGTTTTAGAAGCCTTAAGGACATTGTGTTTTGATTTTGTGGGTGGTTTGAAATGCAATTCAAATGTTTGTAAAGAACCCACAAGTTCTTCAACTTTTATTTCATCAATGTTCCTACATTTTTCTATTGTGGTGACTTTGGAGTTAAATCATTCTGGTAGGGATTTTAAGATTTTTCTATAAATTTTTAGTACTAGAATTTTCTTTCCTAGTCCCCCCATGGAATTATATATGACATTTAGTTTTATGAAAAATTCCATGAACGTTTCATGTTCTTCCATCCTTATGTTCTCGAATTAGGATATCAATAGTTGCAACCTTGATTTTTTTATTGTGTTGGTTCCTTCATGGGTTGTTTGTAATAGATCACATGCTTCTTTTGAAGTTTCACACATGTTGATTTGATTGAATACTTCTTGTGATACTTCATAGTAAATGGCATTCATGGCTTTAGCTTCATATGATTTCATTTCTTTATCATATTGGGTCCATTTATCTTTTGGTGTTGGTTTGGAGACAGTTGTGTTGTTGTCAAGTACTACTTGCTCAATGGGTGGTACATATCCATTCTCAACAACTTCCTAAATATTATGATCCAAAGATTGTAGAAAATAAAACATCCTGGACTTCCAATAAGGATAATTTGAAGCATCAAAGATGGGAGATCGTGAGACAGATGGTCATTCTTTGCTCATTATTCCAACTTCTTGTTAGGATCGCCCTTTAGGTTGTTAAACCTTTCAAGAGGAACTTACTCTGATACCAATTGAAAATTACAGTTTAGACCGCTCTAGTGGAAGTATGAAATAGTTCGGGAGTCCTAGAGGAGGGTGAATAAGACTTTTAATGATTATACCAATTTAAAACTTTATTTCCTAACTTCAACTAATTTACAGATAAACTAAGCAAGGCAATATAACTCTAAAGGCTTCTAAGCTAATAGAGGGTCCAATCATATAGGCTACTCAAGATATGCAAATAAAGCAATTAACCTATAACATTATGAACTTGTGTGTGGAATGTTCTACTTATCAATTTCAGGCATTCATTCAATCATGCATAACTAATAAAACATTTAAACACATAAAAACATGATTAAATAGATGCATAAATGATAATTCCAAATACAAGCATGTATAGTGGTTCGGTTATGTGCCTACTCCACTCCCAGCAGCTGCACTCTATCCTATAGTGTGCCGGATTTCATTATCTATGGTTTTAAATCAAGTTCACTACAAACTTTATAGCCCTACACAAAGGACTCTACAATTTATGCCCTGTGCAAGAGCAAAGGTCCCACACTAAGAACTAACGTTTAGGCCACACAGGCCAAGGTCCCACACTAGGCACCCATGTTTAGGACACATAGGCCACAGTCTCACACTAGGCACCTATGTTTAGGCCATATAGGCCAAGGTCCCACATTAGGCACCTAATCGAGTTTAAGGATAGCAAACTCTTAGCCCCAATCCTTCACAAGGAATGAAGCTAACCGTTGGACTCTTAACAATGACATTTACTTGTCGGATTGAGTCCTCTTTTGTAGCTTGTCTTGGGTTTCTTAATCTTCACTCTCTCGTTCTTGAATCAACTCCCCTATACTCCCCTAATTATAATGCTGTGATTTTCCTGTTATTTCAGCTTCACGATCAAGTACCTTGCATATAATGTTCCTATTAAGGTAACCAAGGTAATGAGAGTGGGTTAAATATCCTATCAAAGGTAATGAATGAATTTCTTAAGAGATTCAACTGATGTATACTCTAGAGTATCATGGAGACTAAGAATTTGCCTATAGGTTTGGTCTTTAGACTCTAGAACAGGCTAAAGATCATATTCTTTATTAATAAGAGCTTTGAATGCTCAATATTGAAGTGAGGAATCACAATGAAGGAACATGAATCTCATGTGGATATAGTCTAGGATGAGTGGGATGAGCTTGAGATACACTAGGGACTCTAGAATGCCTTAATCCACACATTTCACAAGTTTCTAGGTGCCGCTTTTATAGAGAAAAGGTTCTAATGAATCTATAATGGCTACTTTTCGGTCTTATCGAGGGAACCTTCGATGGCACCGAACTATAGTTGGTGACACCGAATTATCTCTTGGTGGAACCTATTTAAGTCCTGAAGTTGTTGGATGAAAATTGTCACTTTCAGTGGCACCAAATATTGTCTTTGGTAGGAATCGGTGGCACCAAAGGTTCTGTCGGTGATACCGAATTAACTTCAAAATGTTGCTAGTCTATTTTGGTCACATTCGGTGTCACTGATGGTTGATTCGGTGACACCGAATGTGCCATTCAGTGGCACCTATTCCAATCGAAAGTGAGACAGATTTTCCTATTTAAGTTTTTGTCCTTCAATTCATCCAACAACTTTGAACTTTCTAAAGTCAACTCTAGAATGATGGAAATATAAACTTAGAATGGCTTGAATAGATGATCTAAGTAGATTTTCCTATTTGGGTCAGGATCATCTATAGGTAAGGTCAAGATCGTAGAAGCTTTCTCTTTACTTTGAATGTTGTTTGGTGCTTCTACTCCAGTTGCGTCTCTGGTCTTCATTTTCCAAGGACTCATCCGAATACTCGACACAACTAGTCATGTGATTGACAAACAAGCATGCAAGGTGAGTGCACTAACGGGTAGATGGATGGAATGGAAGGCTAAAGGGGTATAAGGAATCTACTGGTTTTTTTTTGGCATGAGGAGGATGCTTAAAATAAGAAGGGGAGGGGGCAATTTATAGCCCTCAAACTCGATTTTCTATTAATATTAGTCAAGTTTAGGGTTGAAAATGGATTGAAAGACTGGGATATGAGATTAACAAATGGAGCAATCTGGACGGTTGGATTGATAGGAAAAAAAATGTGATTTTGGGTTGAGGGTAGGGGTACCAAGGTCATTTCATATCTCCACATGCTTATACCTTGCAACATAGAGAACTCCACATGAAAAAGACCCCCTGCCAAGATAGGAGGTGTGCCACGTGGCAGGCATCGCCTAATCCCCTTCACATTTCATGCTTTAGCAAGAGGCTTCCCACATGCATGTGAGAGCTTCAGTTTTCTAAATAGTATTTTGTTGTAGTTGTTTCAAACCTCTGGTGGGCCATTATGTCTGATCTTGGACTTGAATTTGGGTTGATTTCAGGCTTAGCTTTGGTTTGACTAGGTGAGATGGCTAGGGCATTGACTTGTAGGTTAACTCGGTGAGTCAAATTCCAGGGCTTTTATTTTTGGCTCCTTAGGGTTTAGGCTTCTAAGGTTAGGGTTTCTATGGTTCAACCACTGCGTGGGTTTTGACTGGGTAGACTGCTAAAACTGGGTTGTGGTTCCTATGACTTAAGCTTCTAGGATTAGGGTTTAGTTACCTTGGTATAATTCAATTAGCTTGTCTGCCCGAGGTGGGGTGTTTACACTGGAAAACTAGAGCATTAATGAGGGCCATCCAACAAGATTTAGACCAGTTCACACTTGGAATTGTAGTCCAGAAACTTTAGTAATAGCCTGCATGCACTTTATAGAGAAGGGGATCATATATATATATATATATATATATATATATATATATATATATATATATATATATATATATTCCACAAAAAATGTAGAACAAACATCTTAACGCACTTTATCTCTAAGGCATGGTTTATTAGAATCAACGTATCAATGAGTGTAAGATTATTTATAACAAACCAATGGCTATTAATTATGAGTCTTAAAGAATGCTTACAAAACACTATTTTCTGTCATTGCTCTTTGGCTTGGCCTCAGATATATCCCAGAAATAACCAAGCTCAATAACCCCTCGTGCAGGCCCCACAGTCGGTTGACTCATCATATCTCACATAAATGGGCTACACAACAAGAAAAAAATGGTTAGGCCAATTAGCTAACTAGAATTGGGCCATCAAACAGGCTCGGATTAGATCTCAAAAATGGCTTGTAAACTGGCCCTGAAATTAGGCTAGAAAATAGGCCAAAAAAATTAGGCTAAACTATTATTGGTTATTCCTATTTTCAATTGGTATCTCTTGAATGACCATAATTAGCATGCTCATTGTTTTTAATATTTATATGCACCATATTCCCTTGTTAGTATGTGTTTATAGTAATATGTATTACTTATAGGTCTTTTCTTATTATGTTTTTATTGGTATATTCTTGGAATTAACTTTTTGTCAAATATTGACAAAAAGCGAGAGAAAGATCAAGTCCCATCAAAACAAGTGAATTATGTTTTACAAGTTCTATTTATTTTCGGGATTGATGAATATAAGGTGAGTAAGGGCCTGTTTGTTAAATATGAAGTTGGAAGTCTGAATCTGAAATTTGAATCTGAAGTCTGAATCTGAAGTCGAAAACCTAGTATTGAATTTAGAATAACCTGTTTATTAACTAATGTCTAGAATGTTTGGAATATGTTAATTTAACACATTTTCCTTATGAAATAATCATGATTGAATCACTACTATTAAAATCTTCATGGATTCAATCAAAATGTTTATTTACCAACATGTTTATAAGGTAAAAAACACATAGACAAGGAGACACACAAATACCATCTTAATCCAAAGCTTTTATAGCTCGCAAGAAAATTTTAATGGTCATTTACCACTTTTTCTTGTACTATGGCCCATCCGAGATTTGGATCTACTTCATTTTTAGGTCATTTTTTGGATCATGCCTAAAAATGAGCTTTCAATTGGAGGTAGATCCAGATTGCATACTAATGACATCGATAGCCCATAGCTATTGGACGGTATTGTGTGGCCCCCATCATAATATATGTGTTTTATGTATGCTGTCCATCCATTTTTCCAAATCATTTTAGGGATTGATCCTAAAAATGAGGATGATCCAAATCTCATGTGGCCTAAAATTTTCTTGGTCCATTAATGGTTACTCACCACTATTTCCTACTATTGGGCATACTTGATAATTGGATTTGCTTCATTTTTTGTATAATGCCCGTAATGATTTGAGAAAAAAAAAAAAACAGATGAACAGAGTGGATATAAGATACATATAGCAAGGTGGGTCCCACGGTTAGGGCCAAGGTAGGTGGCATGTGGCACACCACGTAGTCTGCTAAACCCCATGATCGGACATGGATTAGCTACTATTAGGTTGAGTAGCAAGACTTGATACTGAAGTGACATCACCAAGTTTTGTGGGTCCCATCATGATGTATGTGTTGTATCCACACAGTTTATCTATTTGGAGAAATCATATTAGGGCATGATCCAAACAATGAGTCAGATCCAAACCTTGAGTGGACCCCACCATAGAAAACAATGGGGAGAGTGATGCCCACCATTAAAAACTTCTAAGGGCCACTATTTTCGATCAAGCTGATATTTTTTCTCTCATTTCATGTCTGTGTTAACACGTGAACAAGTTGGATCTCAAATAAATATCATGGTGGACCTTAGGAAGGTTTCAACGGTGGGCATCACTCTCCCCACTATATTCTATGTATCTGCCTCATTCTTTGGATAATACCCTAAAATGATCTCTCCAAATGGATGGACGATCTGGATACAACACATACATGGTGGGTCCAAAGAACTTGGCGACATTACTTCATTAGCAAGTCTCGCTACTCAACCCGATCTGCTCCCCCCAAATCCGGGTGGGATTGCGTACTACCCTCACTCAATAAACGGTATAGCTAGAGATGGACGGTCCTGTTAAATCGCTCTATGGGGCATATCATGATGTATATGTTTTATCTGCACCGCCCATTCATTTTTCCATATCATTTTAGGGAAAAGGACCAAAAACAAGTCAAATTTAAGGCTTAAGTGGGCCAAACTATAAGAAATAGTGGGAGTTGGGTGACTATTGTAAAAAATTTCTTGGGGCCACATAAGCCTCTGATCAAGCTGATTTTTGTCTTTTCCCTTCATCCAGGTTTGTGTGACCTTATGAAGAGGTTAAATGGCAAAAAAGCTTCACAATGGACCCTAAGAAGGTTTTAATGGTAGTCATTCCATTCCCATTGCTTTCTATGGTGTGTTCGACTTAAGGTTTGGATGTGCCTCATTTTTTGGGATCATGATCTAGGATGATATAAAAAAGTTGATGGGCGGCATGGATCTAATACATAAATTATAGTGGGCCCAAAGAAATGTCACACATTAAAAGTTGGGTTATGTTTTACGCAAAGGAGAAAGTGCGGGGCAATTTTGGAATTTAAAAAAAAATTACATGGAGCACATTCTCCATTCACCATTAAGCTAGACCTTCATTGCTGAAAAAATTCAGCCAAAATACACGGAGCACTTTCAACGTTCCGTGTTAACAAACAAAACTAAACGCCTATTGCTTTCCAATTCCGCATTAAGTCAAAATTTTCAGCGTTACCAAATAGGCCCTAAGTATGAGGGAGTATGCAAGCATTACATGTCTCTTTGTATCGAGTTGTAAAACATTTATAATTCGACATATAATATTTTGAGTTGTTTTGATTTATTATTAGTAAGGACCATGATAAGGTCTAGATTAAATTTTTATCATGTAATATTTGACAAATGGGGAGATTATTAGTGCACTTATTATACACATTGTTTATCAATCACATGAGTCAGTATATTATGTAGTCGGTTAAGCCCTTGATAGCTGAAGATCAAAGACACAAAAGGACGTGAAGCATCAATGAACAAAAAACAAGTATACGGAGTGCCTTGATAACCTTAACCCTTGATACAAAATAACTCAAACCTTTGATTGATCATCTATTAGTATTAAGAGCCCCATTTGAACATGCTTAAAAAGGCTAAAGTAGTCCTGAGCTGTTGTTAAACCAATCTACCCAAAAATAATAGATTCATTGGTTCCATCGATCGCTCAATTGTTCAATATTGATCCATCGGTCTTGAGCGATCGAACATGGCCTAACTCGTTGAGCAATAAATTCGCAAAATGCTGGATTTTTAGTGATCGATTGATCGATCAAACGGGAGTTCAATCAATCGATGACTTGTATTGATTGATTGGACCGGGCAATTTCTGCCAATTTTTTACCGCTGGGACTTGGTCAATCAAGTCACGTCAACTTGTTGGTCCACCATCAAATAAAGATTCCATGACACAACCTTATAGTTAGGAATAAACTTAGAGATATTTCTAACAATAAGTAATTAAAAAAAATGGCAAAATGTAACACTTCATGGGTAATATCTTGTTGGACGAGACACGAGAAATTATTAATCAGGCCAGTTGAAGGCAATTGGTAACGAGTCGGGTAAAATCCGAGTTTACGAGAGAACTCGGCTGAGTTCCCAATCAAGTTACTGTGTTTTTTAACCATGTTCCTCACATGTGGAAGTATACGGATATCAAGACCATTGAAATCGTGGAGCACAATGTGGACGGAGCGTATCTCTCAAGTCACACTAATCAGCCATCCCAGTCATTCAACTGGTTACTTTAAGTGGATGAGTAAAATCAAAATTATGAGTGGTCTTTAAAAATAATAATAATTATTATTATTATTATTTTTTTTTTAAAAAAAAGGAAGAAGAAGAAGAAGCAAGCGTTTAGTATCATTTTCTCAGTATAATTTCTGGATTATGGTCCAACCATGATTGGGTCAGTGATTTGGGTGGTCAGATCGGCCTACTATTGAAGAGTCACCACCATTTTTAAATGGTGTTGAACTATTGTAGAAGTCCAGCCCATCTTATCATTCTATTGTAAAATGCTAGATTAAATAGCTAAAATACGTGAATTTAAACGAGGTCGTTTTCTCTGCAAGTTATTACCTGCACATGTAACGGTTATTCACCTGTGCCAAAAAGTTATTCATTTACTTATTCAGTTGCTTGTAGCCTACCCTACAAATGTAGGGTCCAACACACGTGCTGGGCATCAAACCTTTCCAGCACGTCCTCTTACAAAAAGTTGGACGCCGATTGTGTAAGGGAGGAGCTCCTGCGAATCTAGCATGATGGTGTGGATACTCCGTGGGGCTGCAGTGATGTATGTATTTTAATCATGCCATCTATCCGTTTTTCAAAATCATTTTAGGTAATGAGCCAAAAATTGAAGCATATCAAAAGCGCAAGCGGACCACATCACAGACAATAGTGGGGATAGTAACATCTACCGTCAAAAACTTCCTAAGGATCATGATGATGTTTATTTGTCATCGAACCTGTTGATAAGATTACAATGAAGTGGATGAAGGGAAAACACAACTATCAGCTTGATCCAAATTTTCTGTAGCCCCAAAGAAGTTTTCAAGAGTAGGTGTTCAATTCCCACTGTTTCCTGTTGTGTAGTTCACCGGAGCTTTGGATATGCTTTAATTTTGGACTCATCTCTAAAATGAGCTGTAAAAATGGATGGACGGTGTGGATAAAGCACATACATCGCGATGGGCATCATAGAGTATCCATACCACACAATAGCATGGTGAGCTCCTCGCTACTCGATCCGTATCCATGAAAGTTGGGTGCCTAGAAATAGCCCTATCTGACAACCATGTAGGCTATCATATGAATTTGTAAATTTTTGGATGGTTAAACTTATTGTTTTCTGTGTACCCCACCTAATTATTGGGTAGGCCCGACTTTTGGGGCATCCATCATTTCAGTGGGCCCACTTAATGCACGGGTTGGATGTCGCACATACAAAACAGTGCACTCCACACTGGTAATACAAGCAGGTGGGTAAGTGCATGAATAAGCAAACTAATTACTTTTTGCAGGGAAGTGGCCTCAATTTAAAGAAAAGCGAGAACTTGGAAGCACCAGAGCGGCTACTTGTGGCAATTGCAAAAAGGGTCCGCCATTAAGGCTGGGCAAACATCATGCAAGCTTGGCCAAAGCACCTCCACAAGCTTCAGCTACGTTTTGGGCCCGGTCCGTACTCGATTCCATTTCTACCCTCAAGAATCGTTACAATATCTGAATCACCCAAAATTTTATAAAGAAAATGGCAAACGATACCGTAGACCTCGCGGTACCGTGACAGGGTAATGCACCGATCAAAAGATTCCACATGGGTATTAGACACTTTCAATAAAAAACCAACCTGAAAGACCTTTGAAAAAAATGAGAAATAGGGCACTGTAGACACCGCTTTTTACCCGGCCTCTTTTCAAAACACTCCCAAACTTTACTTTCTCAAAGTTAACCAATTTGTACAGACACACTATTTGCAGGCGAAAATACCCTTGTGTTTAATGTGGCTAAAAACCTGTTACTATGGTTATAATCCATAGCCATAAATTGTGAATGCAACGGATTTTCATCTGCAAATAGTGTCCGTATAGAATGGTTTACTTTCGATTTTGGAAAGTAAAGTTTGAGAGCGTATTGAAAAGACACTGGGTAAAAGGTGGCATTTACCGTGGTTGATTTCTCATTCAAATGGGCATGTTATTAGGGGTGTACATGGACCGGGCTAGCTCGGTTAGCTCGCTCGACTCAACTCGAAAAAGCTTGATACGACTCGGTTCGAAGCTGAGTTCGAGCCGAGTCGAGCTGATTTTTGCCCCAGATCAACTCAACTCGGATCGAATCCAACTCGAATCGAACTCGGATTGAACCAGTTCGGTGACTCGGTTACTTTGATATTGATGTTGCTCACCAAGTGTTTGATGAATTGACTCAACAAGGTGTGGCTGATGGCGTGGATGATGGCAAGGAAGGTAAGTACACAAAATAAATACCTATTTTTCTTGATTTTTATGTTGCTTAGAAGGTGTTTGATAAAATACCTTGAAAACCATTGTTGCTATTTCCCATACAATGGGATTTTGAAGGTGCAATTCAGGTGTTTGTGGAAATGCTGCATAGACGAACTCAGCTCAAGCTTGGCTCGAACTCGTGTCGAATTGGTCCAAGCTGCTAATCGACCCGAGTTGAGCTGGCTAGTCAGGCTTGACGACTGAGCCAAGCCGAGTTCGAGCTGAGGTTAGCTAATGGCCAAGTCGAGTCGAGCTGAGGCCAGCTCGACTTGGTTCAACTTGATGTACACCCCTACGTATCATTAAAGAGTGGATTAGGTGAGACCCGGATCCACCAAGGTGGGTGAGACCCCCGACTGTGGGGCTCATGGTGATGTATGTTTCTTAAATCCACACCGTCCAACCATTTTCAAAGCTCATTTTAGGGCCTGATCCTAAAAAATGAAGGTTACTCAAATCTTAGGTGGACCACACAATAGGAAATAGTAGTTATTAAATCCCCACCATTAAAAACTTCATGGATTCCACCAAAATATTTATTTTTCATCTAACCTTTGTTTTGTTTTTTATTTTTGATTTTTTTTTTCCTTGTTAGCTTATTAGTACACCCACTGTCAATTCACACTTCACTGTCAGCCACCCCCTCTAGGGAATTGATAACACAAGGTATCTTTCACTCAATCTACCACTTGATATATGGATCTGGATGTATTTGTCATCTAACCTGTTGATAAGGTCACAAACACCTAGATGAAGAGACCAAATAAATATCATCTTGATCGAAAGCTTTTGTGGCCCACGATGTTTTTAATGGTCAATCACCACTGTTTCTTGTACATGGGCCGTCCGCCATTTGGGACTGCTCCATGTTTTTATCATGCCTTAAAGCAACCTTTCAAAACAGATGGGCCGCATGGATTTAGTCACATACATCATAGTGGCTCACAAACACCTAGATGAAGAGACCAAATAAATATCATCTTGATCGAAAGCTTTTGTGGCCCACGAAGTTTTTAATGGTCAATCACCACTGTTTCTTGTACATGGTCCGTCCGCCATTTGGGACTGCTCCATGTTTTTATCACGCCTTAAAGCAAGCTTTCAAAACAGATGGGCCGCATGGATTTACTCACATACATCATAGTGGCCCTACAGTCAGGGGTCCACCCACCTACGTGGATCCAGGGTCTCACCAAATCCACTCCCGTATCAGGGTATCTGTGGGGCCACCGTGATTTATGTGTTTTATCCTTACCGTCCTCAATTTCTACGGATCATTTTATGCGAGCCAAAAAAAAGAGAGGCAGTCTACCACCCCACAGGAACCATCGGGGTTTAAACTCCTGCAGAAAGCTTCCTTGGGCCCACGATGACGTTTGTTTTCCATTTAACCTGTTCACGATGTCACACAGACCGGTTTGAAGGGAAAACATAAATATCAGCTTTATGGTAAGTTTCTTTGCCCACGAGAAAATTTCAACAGTGGAAATTTAATCCCCACTACTTCCTTTGTATGTTCCATTTGAACCTTCAATCTGCATTCATTTTGAACTCATGGCATGAAAAAATCTATCAAAATAGATAAACGACATGGATAAAACATATACATCATGGTGGTCCCACAAAGCCCCTCGCAAGACTATCCATCTCTAGCTCGGGTCTTGGCGAGAGTAGTACCGAGTTCGCGGAAATCAGATTGCGTACTGAGTTACTTAGTAAGCTCTTATCCTACTGAGTAAACCCTGTTGGGCCCACCGTAAATGTATGTGATCTATCCACGCCGTCCATCCATTTTTTCATCTAATTTAAGGGGTTTATCCCAAAATTGAAGCATATCCAAAGATCAAGTGGATCATACCACTGGAAACAATGGGGATAATGATTTTCACCGTTGAAATAGTTCTAGGCTCCACAATGATGTTTATTTGTCATCCAACATGTTTATAAGATCATGCAGACATGGATGAAGGAAAAAACAAATATAATCTTGATATAAAACTTCTGTGGCCTTGAAGAATTTTTTTACAGTAGACATTTAATTCAACTATTTCCTGTGGTGTGGTCCATATGAACATTGCGATGGGAATTTTCTCCTCGCCACTCGACCGGTCGAGCAGGGCACTTGACCGGTTGAGGGTGGTGCTCGACCAGTCGAGTGGTGCTCGATTCAAAGTCCAATGACCAATTGAGTTTATTCTTCCGCGCTGCTCGACCATTCGAGGAGTCTGCTCGACCAGTCGAGGTTACGCAGATTCATGTCCAGATTTTATGCGGACTGTGTAAATTTGAGGCGGTTTTCACCATGGTGTGGAAGGGAGTTGTCTAAATTATAAATAGGGGTTCCTAGGGCTTTTCTAGTTAATGCAAAAGGGTTTCCTAAAGCTTTGTAAGAGTTTGCTAAAGAGTTTAAGGCTATAAAAGGTGAAAGAGAGAGAGAGAGAGAAAGGAAGAGAGAGGAAGCTTGTGGAAGGGAGATTTCACAGTCGACGTCTTAGTGCTTCTACATCCTCGTGATCAGTGAGATCACTTCGTTTTTCATTATTCTCTTATTGTTTATCTACTCCTGCGTGAGTGAAGAAGGTTTGATCTAGGCAGTGTGTGCTTGTGATCACTTGTAATGTTCTACTTTATAATGGACTATTGATTTGGACGAGGTCCCGTAGTTTTTACCTCTTCGAGGGTTTTCCACATAAAAATCTTTTGTGTCGTTTGGTTTATACTTTGATTTATTTCATTACTTTATTATCCTATAATTCTGGTGGTTTTTGGGACGCTAAATCCTTAGGTTTTGTGCAACAGCCTCCAACAAAGTGGTATCAGAGCTAAGTTCATTCAACGGAGTGGGATCAGTTCTGAATTATGGAAGGTGGCTCATCAAGGATGATCAGCCTCAATGGTTCTAACTGGACCATATGGAAAGCTAAGATGGAGGACTTGTTTTATTGTAAGGACTTGTATGCTTCAATCTTATGCATATCAGCAAAAACAAAGGATATGATAGATGATGATTGGAAGAAATTGGACCGAAAGGCGATGGGGTTTATTAGATAATGGTTGGACGATTCCACATTCCACCATGTGTTTATGGAAACCTTAGCTGCTAGCCTATGGCTAAACTGCAAGGGTTGTATGAGAGGAAGACAACCGACAATAAAATTTTTCTGATAAGACGACTTGTGAATCTCAAGTTCAAATATGGTGGTTCTGTGGTTGAGCAGATGAATGAGGTCAACAATATTTTGAACTAACTCTCCACTATGAAGATGGTCCTGGATGTTAAATTACAAGCTTTGCTATTGTTTAGCTCATTGCCTGACAGTTGGAAGACATTAGTGGTGTCTTTAAGTAACTCCGCGTCAGACGGAAAGGTATTCATGGAATAGGTAACTAGTTATCTCTTCAATGATGAGACAAGGAGGAAGTCTCAGGGGTCTGCTCAGCAAGAGGCCCTTGTGACACAAGAACGGGAGAGAGAAAAGAACAGAAAGGGCAGGAAGACCCAAGATAAATCAAGAGACAAGTTGAATACTAGAAAGGATGTTGAATGTTGGAATTATGGCAAGAAGGGCTACTATAAGCATGAATGTCGTAAAAATAAGAACGACAAGAAAGAAAAATGCAAGGAGAAGGAAGATGAATTAAATTCCATTGTGGTTGCTTCAGACGACGATGTTGTAGTTATTCTTTCAGTAGATCTTGATGTTTGTATCATGGTTACAAGTCAGGACACCGATTAGGTGATACACTTGGAAGCCTCGTTTCATGCGACTCCACGCAGAGACTTCTTCATAAGCTACAAGTCAGGTGACTATGGGACCGTGAAGATGAGAAATTTTGGCATATTGAAGATCGTAAGGGTTGATGATATTTGCACGAAGACCGATGTGGGATACACATTGGTTCTCAGGGATGTGAGGCATATCCCAAACCTTCGCCTCAACTTGATGTCGACAGGAAGGTTGGATGATGATGGCTATGAAAGCCTATTTGTTGGTGGGTGTTGGAAGCTCACCAAGGGTTCATTGATCGTAGTCAGAGGAAAGAAGTGTTACACCCTTTACAAGAAAAGTGTCAGTGTGTGCAAGGGTGGGTTGAACGCAGTGGAAGATTCAACTATTGACATGTGGCACAGGTGTCTAGGCCACATGAGTGAAAAAGGGCTTTAGGTATTAGTAAAGAAGCGGCTCCTTCCAGACGTGACAGGTATAGCTCTCAAAACCTATATTAATTGTTTATCAGGGAAACATCATATAGTTTCATTTGTTAATTTTGCTTCTCATGTTGATAAAGTGCATGCATTAGATTTTGTTTATTCTGATGTTTGTGGTCCTATAAGGACAAAAACCTTAGGTGAGGCATTGTATTTTGTCACTTTTATAGATGATGCATTTAAGAGGGTTTGGATTTATACTTTGAAATCTAAGAACGAGGTCTTTGGTGTGTTTAAATTGTTTCATGCTATGGTCAAGATAGAGACAGGTAGTTCTTTGAAGTGCACCTGCATTGACAATGGTAGTGAATACATTAGTGACTTCCATGAGTATTGTAAGTCCCTGAGTATATGACATAAACAGATAATTCTCGAGACCCCCTAGCATAATGGTGTAGCTGAGCGAATGAATCGCATCATTGTAAAGAGAATTAGATGCATGTTATCCCATGCAAAGTTGCCCAAGATGTTTTAGGGAGAAGCAATGCACATGGCGGTGTATTTGATAAACAAGTCTCCATCAGTCCCGTTGAATGAAAAAGTACATGAGAAGGTGTGGAGTAGACGGGATCCATCATACAGTCAACTCAGGGTGTTTACTCCATCAGCCCCGTTGAATGGAGAAGTACCCGAGAAGGTGTGAACTAGACGGGGATCCATCGTACAGTTAACTCAAGGTGTTTGGATGCAGGGCATCCGTTCACGTACCAAAGAATGAGAGGTCCAAACTCGATATAAAAATCAGGCAGTGTGTGTTCTTGGGGTACGGTAATGAAAAGTTCGATTACAGATTGTGAGATCCGACCGAGAAGAATCTCATCAGAAGTAGAGATGTGGTTTTCTTTGAAGATTAGTGTATAGAAGACATTGGTAAGCAAGAGAAGAACTAGCCTACTTCAGGTGAGCTAGAAGACATGGATCCAGTTATTCCTCTCATGGTGTCTGATGGCAGGGGAGTACAATAAGGTGCAGAGGATGAGGAAGTTCCTACAGAAGATGGACCGGGGGAGCAACCCCCACCTGATCCACTTGTTAAGTCACAGGTGAGGAGGTCATCTAGGGACAGACAGTCGTCTAAGAAGTACTCGCCGCATGAGTACATCATGTTCATTGATGGGAGAAATCCAGAAGATTATTCTGAGGCCCTAGCCGACGAGCATAAGGAGTGGTTGGAAGTTATGTAAGAGGAGATGAAATCCTTGCATAAGAACCACACATATGATATGGTAAGATTGCCTAAGGGCAAGAAAGTTCTTAGTAACAAGTGGGTGTTCAGAAAGAAGGTTGAGGAAAAGAATTCACAAATGAGGTTCAAGGCCAGACTTGTGGTGAAAGGGTTTGGTCAGAGGAAAGGTATAATATTCGATGAGATATTCTCACCAGTGGTGAAGATGACATCTATATAGGTGCTGCTTAGGTTGGCGGCTAGCATGTATCTGGAGATAGAGCAGTTAGATGTTAAAACTGCCTTTTTCTATGGTGACCTGGAAGAAGAGATCTACATGTATCAACCAGAGGGGTTCGAAGTTAAGGGCAAAGAGCATATGGTGTGTAGGCTGAGGAAGAGCTTGTATGGGCTGAAACAAGCTCTACAGAAATGGTATAAGAAGTTTGACTCATTCATGTTATAGCATGGATATGACAGAATGGAGTTGGACCACTGTGTACACACACGCAAGTTTTCAGATGGTGATTTCTTAGTTCTGATATTATACGTTGATGACATGCTCATCATGGAAAAAGACATCAAGAAGATTGACAGGCTGAAACAAGAGTTGAGTTAGTTGTTTGCGATGAAAGACTTGGACTCGGCTAAATAGATCCTAGGAATTTAGATAACCGTGACAGAAGCAATAACAAGCTTTGACTGTCACAAGAGCGGTATATTGAGAAAGTCCTATAGCGGTTCAATATGAATGCAGCGAAGCTGGTCAGTACTCCACAGGATGGTCACTTTAGATTGAGCGATAGGCAGTGTCCTAAGACAAAGGCAGAGGTGGATGAGATGTAGAAGATACCTTACGCGTCGGCAGTAGGAAGCTTGATATATGCTATGGTGTGTACACGCCCAGACATAACATATGTGGTTGGTGTTGTCAGCCGCTATTTTACTAATCTTGACAAAGAGCATTGGGCAGCGGTAAAGTGGATATTGCGGTATCTAAGAGGCTCATCCAGGTTGAGCCTATGCTATGGTGACGAAAAACCTATGTTAGAGGGCTACACAGATGTAGAAATGGCAAGTGACATAGACTTTAAAAAGTTTACATCAGGGTTCATGTTCACGTTTGCAGGGGGAACGATTTTTTGGCAAAGCAAGCTAAAGAAGGTCGTAACATTATTGACGATAGAGGTTGAGTACATTGCGGTCACAGAGGCATGTGAAGAGATGCTTTGGATGAAGAGGTTTCTACAGGAATTGAGCCTGAAGCAGAGCAGCACATGGTCGATTGGATAGTCAAAGTGCTATACACTTGAGTAAGAATCCAAGTCAGCACTCTAAGTCGATGCACATAGAGATTCAGTATCACTGGATCATGGATACTTTGGAACAGAAGGTGTTACAGCTTGAGAAGGTCTACACGGATGATAATGAGTCAGACATGATGACCAAGACTTTGCTCAAGGGTAAGTTTGAGGTTTGTAGAAACTGGGCTAGCTTAAAGAAGGTGAATTCCTCCTAAATAAAAAAGGAGGAGATTTGATAGGGATTTTCTCCTCATCGCTCGACCGATTGCGTGCCCTGCTTGACCGGTCGAGTGGTGCTCGACTCAAAGTCCAACGACCAATTGAGTTTATTCTTCTGTACCGCTCAACCAGTCGAGGAGTCTGCTCGATTGGTCGAGGCTCCGCTTGACCAGTCAAGAACTTTGCTTGACTAGTTGAGGTTATGCAGATTTTTAACGCCCTGGAAAAATCCGTACTTGGACTCGAGTATCAACTCGACCAGAAATCGCGTAGGATTCATTCCTTTAGAAAATAAGCGTAAGTTAACTAGCACAATGCTAGAGTAGTTGTGAAATCATCCCTGATCGCTTTAAATATGTTCTACAAGACCCAAAACGAGTAGAACCAATGACACTATAATACTCTGAAACCTCGGATCAAACTCTAAACCGGTTTGTTCTCAAGACCCCTTTGAAACTTTGTATTGGATCTAGACCGCACGTCGAAAGTCCGATACCTACAATCTTAGACCATTATAACCGCCTAGCTGGACTTGACAATAATTTCGAAAATCAAGTCCAACCGACATTCAGAGGCTATTTCATTGAGCCTGAAGTGAAGAGAGTGAGAATAAGGTTAGATTTGAAATTTTGAAATTTAAATCTGGCACACGACTTGGCGCGTTATTATTAAGTGTTCTGACCATCAGAATTCAGCCAAATTACACCCTCGGATCAGGAAAAATTTCTTTTTCATATCATGAGACTTGTAGACCTGATTTACGTGCGATGACCGCTGAACTGAAACTGGACCGCCACGTGCGATCTACGAACACTACTGGTCTGAAAATGAGATGTGAGTGACATCCGACGTGCATGAGCTTAAGTCTGATCGCGTTCGGCCAGGGGACCTCCCGAAATATCTTTTTGGACCGAAACAGCCCCGATTTGGTTAGGCATCAAGTAAACATTATTCCCAAGTTTATTTTGAAAATGTTTTAGGTTATAAAAGGGCCTTAAACCCTCACTTCTCTCACCCATCCGAATTTGGTAGAAACCCTAGTTGGTGTGAGAGAAAAGGTGAGAGATTGTGAGGGAGTGGGAGAGAACTTCCTGCTGCTTGCACTACCTGTTGCACGTGCTTAAGCAACGCACCTCAATCACTTTTTCGGTGATTCCGCTGCATTTCTATGTAAGGAAATACCCTAAATACTTGCTGATTTGAGGTTCCGTTGATTTCTTAGCAAAGTAACATTCAGATCTTGTGTATTAGGTTCCCGGTTCGCCGTAGACGAAGCGTATACGTTCCGTTCGAATCGGTTCACCTCTAGGAAAAAGGTACAGATTCTACACGCTCTGATTGGCTGATTTCAACGCTTTCAATGTCGTTTAATAGTAGATTATCGACGGCAACCGTTTGACATGTACAACATGCTGTCCGTTTCCTGTTTCGCAAGCAGACGAAAAATATGAGATTTAGGGCATTTTAGTCATTTGTAGGAAATGCTATTTTCATTCATATTTTTCTGATATGATTGACATGGCTCTTTGTCGCATTAGGATATTAGGAATGCATGCATAATCAGTTTGGCGAAGAGATTCGCCCAAATGCACACTTTGAGTCGACATACTATATGTAGACTTAAGTGTGTAGACTAAGTGTTTGTATAAATGTTTGTATTAGTATGTATTGAATTAAATGGTGTTATGAATTAGTTTGAGATTGAATTCTCAAATAATATACTGATGTAAATGATTTCCTACATGTTGGCTATATGCATGATTTCATTATACGTATGAAATGCATGTGTTAGATGATTTACTTAAGTTGTATGTTATAACATGTGTCAACATGCTCACATTGTTGTATTTCATTTCCATTACTCTTATATGATTGCTGATGTGGATTCATAAATGTTTAGGACTATACCTAGTCCAGGCAGTCGGTAACCGAATAAATTCGTGGTTAGCTTATCTTTGCTACGAACGACGCATCGATGAACGCGAGTCGTGTTTTGGAGTTGGCGGCAGTGGTTAGGCCACCGAAGTGTTTTATGCACTTCATGTCGCTCAGCTTGAGATGGGCTCGTACTAATTGAGCCCATCAAGGAACCCGACTGGCCATTGCATGTTCACCTTGTATGAGTCATAACTGCTTGAACCTAGGGTACTGAACTTACCATTGTAAACCCTATTAACCATGGTACCTTGATCTATAAAGACTCATGAGCCGGGTATGGTGGTATGGGACACCGTGGTCGAGCTGTCGGCCTACGTTGGGGCCACAAACCTCCCCATAGTGACCAGTGAGCACTTATGACTCGTGAGCAGATTATGGTGGTATGAGACACTATATTCTTGCTGTCGGCCTACACCAATTAGGCGACGAGCCCTTTGTAGTGACCGCGAGCGTATTCTGAGTTTACGGGAGGCGACGACCCTTCCGTAGCAATGAGAGTACAGTAGGCCTGTATTGATAAGGTGATGGGGGAGCGGTGCAACGAGTGCGAGCAACAGCCCTAACAACCTTTGCAGCGACCTACAAAATATACATCATATGAGATTACTAGGAGTGACGACCCTAGACAGGATCTGTGTTGGGATTGATATAAGGGAAGTACCTTAGTTTCCCAATCCTGCTGTATGAATGGACTAATAATAAATCGGTAATCATATCACCATCACATTGCATGTACCTGAAAGATGTGGAGCACTGTGGGAAGAAAGCATGCCGCGGGCGTAAGATGGTGCCGTATGAGGGAGATCGTCGGTGAGGGCATCCATCATGTCACGTCATATTGCATTAACAATAGTATTAGGAATGTTTGATTTATTGCTTTACTATTATCGCGTGATTGATTTGAGAACATGCTAATCTTTGCTCTATTATTCCACTGAGTTAGCTACTCACTCCCACGTTACGGGATGGTGTTTGCAACACCCACCAGACCCTATCTTAGATACAGGTGAGGCAGCGATTCAGGAGGCAGAGCCGGATTATGATGAGGACCAGGACGAGTTCTCATATATACAGTACCACGACGGCTTTGCTTAGGTGGCCTGGATTGACGGGACTTCTCAGTGGGACTATTTTTGACATTTTGATTCTGTTTATTTACATGTATATGAGACTCAGAGATGTATTCATACTTTGGAGATAGTTGAGATCTATTTTGTTTTCGATATAGTGCTATGTATATCCTTTAGTCTTCCGCTTGCTTTTATCACTGAATCTGGAGTATGAATTGTAGTTTTGGTATAATTTTACTCATGTGAATGCTTTAACTCAGACAACATTGAATCATAAACATTTTTATTGCATAAGTGACGGTCTGGAACTCGGGAGTCAGGTTTATACACGACCCCCAATTTTCAGTGTTACAAGTTGGTATCAGAGCATGAATGTGATTATACCGAGCTTAGGTTATGGTCACGCGACGTTCGCTGTCGCTCCTTTGACTTAGGTGGGTGCGAGGAAGGTCTAAAAACACTTATAAGATCGCAGTTTCGCCAATAGGTGAAGTCCATTCGTATCGATCGTTTGATCGAGTCCATAACGCATCTAAGGTCGCATGAAGCGACCTAAGTAGCTCCTAGGTTGTAAGTAGGTAGGTTAAGAAGTTCTATGAAAGGTTCTAAACCTATAAATGTGAATCCTTGGTCTATGGGGCAACCACAACCCTTACTTTCAATCGCTAGGGCTTAAAAACCCCATTTCATCTAATTCCTTCAAAATTCTTCCTCTCACCACTCCATTCTTCAATTATTTCTCAGTATTTTCATTTTAGGCATTGATCCTAATGTGAAAATGATATAAAATCATACTTAGGCAAATTTTTCTAATAAATAGTAAAAATACACAAAAACTGGCCATTTGGCCATTATTCATTTACAATATTTAGCAACTAATGGGCTAGATGGATGTATTAACTCCTTATACCCCAAAATCATATGCTATATGATAGGTAAATATATTCTAATTTACAGAATGGCCCCGGAATACCCTAAATAGAAGTTTGGGCCTCCCTAGGTCAAAATACAATGATCTGGGGTGGGGCCCATACTTATTTGGAGTCCCTAGGGTAGGGGGGACCCAGCCCACCAGGATAGACCGGCTGGATTTGGAGATGGCCGGCGATGCCATCGCCGATCCTGCTATGCATCGTCGTACGGTGAGCCCTATTTGGGCTGAAATTTGGGCGCGTGGTGTTTTTAGGGTAGGGTACCCCTCTCATATAGCGCCCGTCCGTCGAAACCTCTTAGAAAGGATACCTCCTTCACAAACAGCCCCCTCCCAAGCTCCTTTCACGTTTTTCTTGCTGTCCCTTCTCAAATCGCTGGCCCAAACCTCTCCCAATCCCATTTCCTACTGAAACCGAACCCATTTCATCCCTCCATTACTGTTTGAAACTCCTCCTCTATCAAAACTCGTCGTTTGGAGCTCCTACAACCCCCAAAACGAGCTGAAATCGTGTGGAGTTCTAAACCCTTTTAGCTTTCCCTTTTTCCTTTGAGATTCCAACCCTTGGAAGCTTGGTTTATCCCTCAACAATGCCAATATTTCCTTCTATCCACTTGGGCAGCCATTTCTCCCCATTTTTCACATTTTCCATGGCTTTTGTTGAAGCCATTTTGGGTTTTTTCTCTTTCTCCACCATCCTTTCTTTGATGGGAAAGAGAAAGACTGCAGCGGATGAGGCTGGGCCTAGTTGCCCGACACAATCAAGAAGACCGAGGGGTGGCGCCGCTAGCTCAAGCGCCGCTGCAAGTCCAAGCACAGCCCGGGAGTTTAATACAAAGCAGGATTTAGATCCCCATGCTCAAATTGGGCGAGTGCTGTTAGCAGATATGCCTCACGACGATTATACTGATCGTAAGGTGTTGTTTGAGGCGGACGTGGAGGGGCGACTCTTCGGCGAATTCCTATTATTTGAGCACATTGAAGCTGCACATTGGGGTCCACTCTTTGAAGCCCGTTCTCGTGCTAATGTGAGCACCGTTCGTGCCTTCTACGCTCGTATCCAGAATCCTACATTGGAGCCATTGCAGTTCAAGATTCCCTTTAATAGAGACCGGATGGCTACGATCGATGTTCGGTTGATAACGCGACTTCTGAACGTACCCCTTGGTGATGTTCATCCCAGTACAAAGAATTTGAGGAGTAGGCGTGAGCAAGATCACCGTACCAGGTTCCTATGCGGTAGTCTGGTTCCATGGTAGCCTAACAATAGCCTCAAGGCGTCTCATATGTCTGATGATTTGCGCCTGCTGCACCACATTTACACATTCAACGTGTATCCCAGGTCGACAAATTGCATTGAATGTACGCGCCTTATGGTTGATTTCTTGTATCAGGTGGCCTAGGAAGAAAATGTGTGTATGGCCACTTTCATGTTGCGACAGATTATCCTCATAGCGAAATCAAGAAGAACGTCTGAGTCGCTTCCTTTTGGCCGACTTATATGCAAGATCGCGCTTGAGTTTACTTACAGACTTGGGCCGGAGTTGCCAGTTTCGATTCACTGCATTGATGAGTCTACCGTGGTCAAGATGAAGATCGGGTCTCAGTACCGTGAGACTCAGCTTGATGAGGATAGCGAGGGGATTTTGATGGCGAAGAGTATCTAAGTGAAGGAGAACCTGGGGCGGAAGTAGAGGAAGAAGTCCAGGAAGAGGAAGAAGAGGAGGCTCAGGATACTGATGAGAGCCCTCCTCCTTCTACTCAGGCTACTCGTGATGCTCACATTGCCTGAATTGAGGAGAGCCAGGTCGCCTTGCGAAGGGAAGTTCAGGAACTTCGGGCTGAGGTCGAGGATACCAAGGTCCTTATGAAGAGAAAATTCGGTAAGGTGACTCGCACCTTGAAGGCGATCCTATGCTGCTTGCAGGATAAGGGTGCTCCTCCTCCATCATCCGACTCAGACTAGCGATGAGATTTTAGATGTTGTTAGTAGTAGTTAGTCGTTTCCTGCTTTATGTTGTGTAAGCCTGTTAAGGCTAGTAGTTTACTTATGTTGCTGTTGTAGCTTTAATTATCTTAGTTCGCATGTACTTCTTATCATGATCCCTGTAAGAAGATATCCCTTGCATTGTGACAATTTTGATTAAATGAAATGCATGGAATGCCTTTGACTCTTTATGTGAATGATTGCGGTATGTTTGTGCTATTGAGACTGACAAGGTTGCGCCCTATTTTGAATATAGGGAATGCCGCCTAAGGCTACACGGAGCACAGCTCGGCTTACATTCGGTGAGCCTATGGATCAGATTCCCCTCCAGTCTGATGCTCATACGGACCCTGCTGTGGGCCCAATTCCTGAGACAGGACGTGAGTCTCAGCCTCCTACTGGTCCTGCGCTTAGACCACCACCTTTCACACCGCCCGTCAGAGAGTAGTACCGTGTGTCTTCTTCGACGCAGTACATGCCACAGCCTGGTCCACCTCCATATAGATTTGAACAGATGATGGCCATGATGCAGCAGTAGCAACAGCTCTTGACTACTATAGTGGGGGCCCTAGCCCAGGGTGGGAGTGTGACTCCACTTGCACCACCTGTGCATCCAGCTGAGGATGCAGGTACTTATGCTCAGGATGAGGGCATTGCTCATCCTGCACCGCCTGCTTATCCTATGGGGACTCCTGCAGATACACGGGGCCTACTCGAGCGATTCTAGCGCTTGCGGCCTCCTACTTTTACCGATTTTCATGGACTCGAAGAGGCCGAGTATTGGCTCCACCGTGTGTCGAAGGTATTACGGATGCTGCATTGCTCAGAGTCTGAGTAGGTTGAGTTGACTACGTTCTTATTCGAGCGGGAGGCCAACTTATGGTGGGATAGTGTGTTGCGGACCGTTGCCGCTGATTACATCTGGACCTGGGCAGCGTCCGAGTTCCGCTTTCACGAGAAATACTATCCCCAAATGTACATGTATGAGCGGGAGAATGAGTTTCTACGCCTCAGACAGGGAGGCATGACTGTCACGGAGTATGAGCATCGATTCACTGAGTTGGGTAGATATGTCTCGACTATTTTTGCTGATGAGCAGATGCACATATGGCACTTTTCTGAGGGTTTGCGACCGAATATTCGGTCGAAGATGTGTTGCGTGAGCATTCCCTCCTACGCTGAGTTGATTCACATGTCCATGAGGGCAGAACAGGATGTGAATCGACTTGGGAGATCTCGTGGCCCTATTGTTCCTACGCCATGACCAGAGTTGCACGATAGGCCCTTTGTGGACAAGAGGCCTCGCGTCGACCCTCCTCTTAGGGCTACAGCTCCAGTACCCCTGATGCGGTGCCCCGATTTATCATGTATTTATTGTAGGAGATCGGGCCATTTAGCACAGAGTTGTTTCACTCGGATGCGGGATAATGGGTTCTCGCCGCCGCAGAAGATCGACCGTACACGCCCATAGGCTATATCAGCACCGCCTTTACGGTTGGCTCCTGCGCACCCTTCCTTCAGACCTCCTGTATCTCAGTTCAGGCCGCCTCTATGGCCCATGGTACAGCGGACGAACCGGCCACAGCAGGCGCGAGTGCATGCCTTGACAGTTGAGGTAGCCGAGGCAGAGACTTCTCAGCATTCGGCCTTTGAGGTCACTGCTCACATCGAATGTACTCCTATACTTGTGATGGTGGATACTGGATCCACACTTTCTTTAAAATCACATTCTATAGTCAGGCGTCTTGGACTACCGACCATTCGTATGGATGGAGTGCGAGTCCTTTCAGCTCATGGGGATTTTTCTGATACCACCCTGATGTGTGAGGGTTTCTTAGTGGATCTAAGAGGTAGGATGATGGCTCTTGATCTTATCGTCAACCCCTCTCTTATTTATCTCGACGTCATTCTTGGCATGGACTGGTTGACTTCTGGGAGGGCCGAGATTGATTGTGAGACTCGTATGGTGACGGTGTATGAGCCAGAGGGCACGCCTTTTACATTTTCAGTTTGGGTAAATCTCTCCTTCCGCATACTTAGCTACGCTTCTTTACTTCGGGACGCTAATGCCCCGACACTTGAGCATACGCCAGTCATTTGTGATTTTAAGGATCTGTTCAGGAAGATCCCTGGTTTGCTGCCTCGACGAGAGATTGATTTCACTATCGATCTGGTGCCTGGTTCCGCGTCCGTCTCACTGCCGACGTATCGCATGGCACCATGTGAGATGGAGGAGTTGAGGACGCAGATTGATGGTCTGTTGGAGCTTGGCCTTATTCGACCTAGTGTGTCTCCTTGGGGAGCACCAGTCCTATTTGTAAGGAAGAAGGATGGTTCGATGTGATTGTGTATTGATTATCGCAGACTGAACCAGATCACGGTGAAGAACAAGTACCCTTTACCCAGGATCGATGACTTGTTTGATCAGTTGAGAGGAGCGCAGTACTTCTCAAAGATTGATCTTCAGTCAGGATATCATCAGTTGCGCGTTAGGAATGAGGACGTGCAGAAGACAGCATTCAGGACCAGCTTTGGCCACTACGAGTTCCTTGTGATGTCGTTCGGTCTCACGAATGCACCAGCTGTGTTCATGGATCTGATGAACCGGGTATTTCGGCCTTTCCTCTATCGATTCGTCATTGTGTTCATTGACGACATTTTGGTATACTCCAAGAGTTGAGAGGAGCATAAGGAGCACTTGCGCTTGGTCCTGGATACACTCAGACAGCATCAGTTGTTCGCATAGTATAAGAAGTGCGACTTCTAGAAGCAGGAAGTGAAGTTCCTGGGACACGTGGTGTCCAAGGATGGGATGACAGTTGACCTGGCGAAGGTAGCTGCAGTTCAGGACTGGGAGCAGCCTGGTTCTGTCACTGAGGTGAGGAGTTTTTTGGGTCTCGCTGGCTATTATCGACGCTTTATTCAGGATTTCTCGAAGATCGCGAGACCTTTATCTCAGTTGACACGGAAGGACGTGAAGTTCGCCTGGAATGATAAGGCGGAGTCAACTTTTCAGGAGCTGAAGGATAGACTTACGTCCGTCCCTGTGCTAGTATTGCCAGAGCAAGGGGTTAGATACACTATATATACTGACACGTCTAGCGTTGGTCTGGGTTGTGTCCTTATGCAGAAGGATAGGGTAATTTCGTATGCCTCGAGACAATCAAGGAAGCACGAGGAGAATTACCCTACACACGACCTGGAGTTGGAAACCGTCATATTCGCACTGAGGCTCTGGAGACATGACCTCTATGGAGAGGAGTTCGAGCTCTTTTGTGACCACAAGAGCCTCAAGTACATATTCACGCAGCGAGACTTGAATATGAGGCAGCGGCGATAGATGGAGACTTTGAAGGACTTCAAGTTCGAAGTCTCTTACCATCCTGGGAAGGCGAACCTTGTGGCTGACGCGTTGAGCCGCAAGAAGGCGATAGAGTTTGCGGCTCCGCTGATGGTTGCTGAGTGGGATATGGTTGAGTTTTTACGAGACTTTGAGCAGAAACTCACTGTAGAGGAGCCGTATGAGTTCATCACACATGTGCAGGTGCGATCTCAGATCGATGACCGGGTCATCGAGGTGCAAAGGGATGATGCGCGTCTTACTGAGCTTCGAGAGCAGGCCAGTGATGATGCAGACGCCGAATGGCGAGTTGGCACGGATGGGGGCTTACGTTATCATGGCCGCCTATGCGTCCCAGATATCCCTGATTTGAGACGAGAGATTCTCGAGGCTGCGCATTGTACCAGACTCGCGATGCATCCAGGCAGTACGAAGATGTATCGCGACGTTAGGAGGACCTATTGGTGGGAATGTATGAAGACCCACATAGCAAAGTTCATGTCCCGTTGTCTTACTTGCCAACAGATGAAGGCAAAGCATCGCCGACCACCAGGACTTCTTCAGCCTATACCGATCGCAGAGTGGAAGTGGGACTTCATTTCCATGGATTTCGTTTCAGGGCTGACGAAGACGAGGAAGGGATATGATTCCATATGGGTGATCGTCGACCGTCTGACGAAGTCGGCGCACTTCTTACTGATCAGAGTCACGAACTCTGCAGACGATCTGGCTAGACTATATATCAGAGAGATCGTGCGTCTGCATGGAGTTCCGTTGGAGATCGTGTCGGACAGAGACACGCGGTTCACTTCTATTTTCTGGACTCACATTCAGGAGGCTATGGGTGTGAAGTTGAAGTTCAGTACTGCCTTTCACCCACAGACAGACGGACAGATAGAGCGGGTGAACCAGATCTTAGAGGACATGTTGCGAGCTTGCGCATTGGACTTCAAGGACAGTTAGGATGACTGTCTTGCATATGCGGAGTTTGCATACAACAACAGTTTCCAGGCGAGTATCGGTATGGCACCTTACGAGGCGTTGTATGGGCAACCTTGTCGAGTACCGTATTACTGGACAGAGGTCGGTGAGCGCAGATTGATTTGCCCAGAGTTAGTGCAGGCGACGTCGGAGAAGATTGATATTATTTGACGTCGGCTTCTCACAGCGCAGAGCAGACAGAAGAGTTATGCCGATACGAGACGGCGGCCGCTAGAGTTCACGGTTGGGGATCATGTATTTTTGTAAGTTTTCCCTATGAAGGGAGTCCTTCGGTTCGGGAAGAAGGGGAAGCTGGCACCGTGATTCATTGGTCCATTCCAGATCCTTGATCGTGTGGAAGCAGTGGCATACCGTTTGGCTTTACCCACGCCTCTCGCGAGCGTTCACAACGTATTTCATGTTTCTATGCGGAAAAAATAAGTTTTTGATCCTTCCCATATCATTAGATAGGAGCAGGTACAGTTAGCAGAGGATGTTACATATATCCTGCGACCGACGCGTATCCTAGACAGGAAGGAGCAGGTACTGCGTAGCAAGGTGATTCCCCTTGTGAAGATATTGTGGACGCATCACTCTGAGGAAGAGGCTACCTGGGAGACAGAAGCCGAGATTAGAAAGAACTACCCACAGCTTCTCGAGGAGTACGAAAAGGTACAAATTTTAAGGATGAAATTTTTATTAAGGGGGGTAGATTGTAACGCCCTGGAAAAATCCGTACTTGGACTCGAGTACCAACTCGACCAGAAATCGCGTAGGATTCATTCCTTTAGAAAATAAGCGTAAGTTAGCTAGCGCAACGCTAGAGTAGCTGTGAAATCATCCCTGATCGCTTTAAATATGTTCTACAAGACCCAAAACGAGTAGAACCAATGACACTATAATACTCTGAAATCTCGGATCAAACTCTAAACCGGTTTGTTCTCAAGACCCCTTTGAAACTTTGTATTGGATCTAGACCACGCGTCGAAAGTCCGATACCTACAATCTTAAACCGTTATAACCGCCTAGCTGGACTTGACAATCATTTCGAAAATCAAGTCCAACCGACATTCATAGGCTATTTCATTGAGCCTAGAGTGAAGAGAGTGAGAATAGGGTTAGATTTGGAATTTTGAAATTCAAATCTGGTACACGACTTGACGCGTTATTATTAAGCGTTCTGACCGTCAGAATTCAACCAAATTACACCCTCGGATCAGGAAAATTTTTTTTTCATATCATGAGACTTGTACACCTGATCTACGTGCGATGACCGCTGAACTGAAACTGTACCGCCACGTGCGATCTACGAATACTACTGGTCTGAAAATGGGATGTGAGCGACATCCGACGTGCATGAGTTTAAGTCTGATCGGGTTAGGCCAGGGGACCTCCCGAAATGTCTTTTTAGACCGAAACAGCCCCGATTTGGTTAGGCATCAAGTAAACATTGTTCCCAAGTCTGTTTTGAGAATGTTTTAGGTTATAAAAGGGCCTTAAACCCTCACTTCTCTCACCCATCCGAATTTGTTAGAAACCCTAGCTGGTGTGAGAGAAAAGGTGAGGAATTGTGAGAGAGAGTGGGAGAGAACTTCCTACTGCTTGCACTACCTGTTGCACGTGCTTAAGCAACGCGCCTCAATCACTTTTTCGGTGATTTCGCTGCATTTCTAGGTAAGGAAACACCCTAAATACTTGATGATTTGAGGTTCCGTCGATTTCTTAGCAAAGTAACTTACAGATCTTGTGTATTAGGTTCCCGGTTCGTCGGAGACGAAGCGTATACGCTCCGTTCGAATCAGTTCACTTCTAGGGAAAAGGTGCGGATTCTAGACGCTTTGATTGGCTGATTTCAACGCTTTCAATGTCGTTTAATCGTAGATTATCAACGGCAACGCCGTTTGACATGTACAACATGCTGTCCGTTTCCTGTTTCGTAAGCAGACGAAAAATATGAGATTTAGGGCATTTTAGTCATTTGTAGGAAATACTGTTTTCATCCATATTTTGCTAATATGATTGACATGGCTCTTTGTCGCATTAGGATATTAGGAATGCGTGCATAATCAGTTTGGTGAAGAGATTCGTCCAAATGCGCACTTTGAGTCGACATATTATATGTAGACTTAAGTGTGTAGACTAAGTGTTTGTATAAATGTTTGTATTAGTATGTATTGAATTAAATGGTGTTACGAATTAGTTTGAGATTGAATTCTCAAATAATATGCTAATGTAAATGATTTCCTACATGTTGGCTATATGCATGATTTCATTATACGTATGAAATGCATGTGTTAGATGATTTACTTAAGTTGTATGTTATAACATGTGTCAACATGCTCACATTGTTGTATTTCATTTCCATTACTCTTATATGATTGCTGATGTGGATTCATAAATGTTTGGGACTATACCTAGTCCAGGCAGTCGGTAACCGAATAAATTCGTGGTTGGCATATCTTTGTCACGAACGACGCGTCGATGAACGCGAGTCATGTTTTGGAGTTGACAGCAGTGGTTATGCCACGCGAAGTGTTTTATGCACTTCATATCGCTCAGCTTGAGATGGGCTCGTACTAATCGAGCCCATCAAGGAACCCGACTGGCCATTGCATGTTCACCTTGTATGAGTCATAACTGCTTGAACCTAGGGTACTGAACTTACCATTGTAAACCCTATTAACCATGGTACCTTGATCTATAAAGACTCATGAGCCGGGTATGGTGGTATGGGACACCGTGGTCGAGCTGTCGGCCTACGTTGGGGCCACAAACCTCCCCATAGTGACCAGTGAGCACCTATGACTTGTGAGCAGATTATGGTGGTATGAGACACTATATTCTTACTGTCGGCCTACACCGATCAGGCGACGAGCCCTTTGTAGTGACCGCGAGCGTATTCTGAGTCTACGGGAGGCGACGACCCTTCCGTAGCAATGAGAGTACAGTAGGCCTGTATTGATAAGGTGATGGGGGAGCGGTGCAACGAGTGCGAGCAACAGCCCTGACAACCTTTGCAGCGACCTAAAAAATATACATCATATGAGATTACTAGGAGTGACGACCCTAGACAGGATCTGTGTTGGGATTGATATAAGGGAAGTACCTTAGTTTCCCAATCCTGCTGTATGAATGGACTAATAATAAATCGGTAATCATATCACCATCACATTGCATGTGCCTGGAAGATGTGGAGCACTGTGGGAAGAAAGCATGCCGCTGGCGTAAGATGGTACCATATGAGGGAGATCGTCAGGTGAGGGCATCCATCATGTCACGTCATATTGCATTAACAATAGTATTAGGAATGTTTGATTTATTACTTTACTATTATCGTGTGATTAATTTGAGAACATGCTAATCTTTGCTCTATTATTCCACTGAGTTAGCTACTCACTCCCACGTTACGGGATGGTGTTTGTAATACCCACCAGACCCTGTCTTAGATGCAGGTGAGGCAGCGATTCAGGAGGCAGAGCCAGATTATGATGAGGACCAGGACGAGTTCTCATATATGCAGTACCACGACGGCTTTGCTTAGGTGGCCTGGATTGAAGGGACTTCTCAGTGGAACTATTTTTGACATTTTAATTCTGTTTATTTACATGTATATGAGACTCAGAGATGTATTCATACTTTGGAGACAGTTGAGATCTATTTTATTTTGCATACAGTGATATGTATATCCTTTAGTCTTCTGCTTGCTTTTATCACCGAATCTGGAGTACGAATTGCAGCTTTGGTATAATTTTACTCATGTGAATGCTTTAACTCAGACAACATTGAATCATAAATATTTTTGTTGCACAAGTGATGGTTTGGAACTCGGGAGTCGGGTTTATACACGACCCCCGATTTTCAGGGTGTTACAAGATTCTTTTCCGGATTTTATCCAGACTGCATAATTTTGAGGCAGTTTTCACCATGATGTGGAAGGGAGTTGCCTAAACTATAAATAAGGGTTCCTAGGGCTTTTCTAGTTAATACAAGAGCGTTTTCTAAAGCTTTGTAAGGGTTTGCTAAAGGGTTTAGGGCTATCAAAGGTATGTGAGAGAGAGGAAGCTTGTGGAAGGGAGATTTCACAGTCAACGTCTCAACGCTTTTACGTCCTCATGATTGGTGAGATCTCTTCATTTTTCATTATTGTCTTATTGTTTATCCACTCTTGCATGAGTGAAGAAGGTTTGTTCTAAGTGGTGTGTGCTTGTGATCGATTGTAACGTTCTACTTTATAGTGGATTGTTGATCTGGAGGAGGTCTCGTAGTTTTTACCTCTTCGAGGGTTTTCCACATAAAAATCTCTTGTGTCATGTGGTTTATGCTTTAATTTATTTCATTGCTTTATTATCCCATAATTCTAGTGGTTTTTGGGAGGCTAGATCCTAAGGTTTTGTGCAACGGTCCCCAACACATTGGATATGCCTCATTTTTAAGCTCATGACCTAAAATTAACTGAGTGGATAAAATACATAAATCATGAGTTTACTCAGTACGTTAAGTGTAGTGAGTCACTACACAATCGGAGAAATACATTAACCAATACAAGAAAATTAAAATGATTTTAGACTCCTTTTGCCCCTCTCTAATCGGAGCAATACATTACCCAATTAGGTTCTGTTGTAGATCCGGACGTGGATTGGGTACTGCCCAAGTCATCTCGAGATCAAACGCGCAGGGGTTCTAAAGAGCCACCGTGATATACGGAATGGATTAGGTAAGGCCCCTTACCGTGGGGTCCGCCTAGATTTATATATTCTATATCCATGCTATACATCTGTTTCGCAAGATCATTTTAGAGCATGAACAAAAATTAAAGCAGATCCAGGTGGACTATACTTGGGAAACAATGGTGATCGAGAGATATTTTTAGAGTATGAACCAAAAAATGAAGTAGATCGAGGCAGAACATACTATGGGAAATAGTGGTGATCAAACATCTCACTGTTAAAAACTTCCTAGAGCCTACCATAATGTTTCTATGAGGTTTATTTGCAATCCAAATTGGCGAAAAGGTTTTGTAGACCTGGATAAGAGGAAAAAGGCAAATATCAACTTGATCAAAAACTTGTGGCCTAGTTTTTAATAATTAATCACCACTGTTTCCCATGGTATTATCCACCTGAGATCGGGATCTGCTTCATTTTTTAGTCCATGCCCTAAAATTATATGGCAAAATGGATGGATGGCGTGGATATAGAATACATGCATTAAGATGGGCCCCAGAGTTAGTGATGTTTATGAGTTGAGTTAGTTCAGTTAGCTTGCTCGACTTGCTTTAGCACGAAATTGGATTTAGATAGAGTTGAGCTGACTTTTGGAGCTCGAAAAAATTTCGAGCCAAGTTCGAGCTTGCCTGATCTCAATTCAACTTGGCCTGAACCCTGACTCGAATCAACTCCGATCAAATAGGGTCGATGACTTGGTCATTTTGATCTCAATGCCGCTTACCGAGTGTTTGATGAAATGCCTTAACAAAGTTGTTTATCGGAATGCCCTCATATTAGGGTATTCTCAAAATGGGTGTTCGATGGATGATTGAAAAAATAAATTCCCACAAAAAGAAAATTTACATTATATGACTGCTCTCATATCTTGATCTTGATGTTACCTACCGAGTGTTTGATAAAATGCATGTAAAATACTCTTATTGATTTGCATTCGAAGTGTGAGAGATTGAAGATGTAATATGTGTTTGAGAAAATGTCGCATAGGCTTGAACTCGGCTCGAGCTAGCCCAAGCTACTAACCGAACTAAGCCAAGATGGCTAGTTAAGCTCAAGGACTGAGCTGAGCCGAGTTCAAGCTAGGTTGTCTTCTGGCCAAACCGAGCTGAGCTATACCAAGCTCTACTCAGTTCGACTTGTGCATAGCTCTACCCACGATAAGGAATGCACCTTCTTGGGTAAGGCCGAGCCACACCTAATCCACTCCCTGTGATTTATGGGTTTTATCCACACTTCCAATCCATTTTTCCATATCATTTTAAGGTATAAGCCTAAAAATAAGGCAGACCCAAGGCTCAAGTGGACCACACCATAGGAACCAACAATGATAATGACAGTAACTGCTAAAACCTTCTTAAGGTCCACCATTATGGTTAATTGCCATCCAACCTGTTCATAAGGTCACGTAGATCTAGATTACAGGAAAACACAAATACTGGCTTGATAAAAAACTTGTCTCTCAAAAGAAGTTTTCTACGCTAGATGTTAACTCCCTATTTTGTGATCCACTTGAGCATATGATCTCCCTCATTTTTGGGCTTATACCCTAAAATGATATGGCAAAATGGATGGATGGTATGGATAAAACCAATAGGTCATGGTGGCCCCTGAAAACTCCTTCATGTTTTAATCTCGGGACGGGCTAGGGTGATACCCAATTCCCATAACATCTTTACCATTTGCTAAGTGGTATAAACCCTGCAAATTAAACATTAGATGGTGGTGTCCAACTCGTGGATCATAGCTACAATGGTAAGTAAAGCTTAGAGAAATGGTCTAGGAAAAAAGTTGCATGAACCAAATGATTAAAAACATCAAGTAAACGCAACAATGAACCAAATAGTTTAAAACATCTAGCAAAAATGCAAATGCTCTCTCTCTCTCTCTCTCTCTCTCTCTCTCTCTCTCTCTCTCTCTCTCTCTCTCTCTCTCTCTCTCTCTCTCTCTCTCCCCCTTTCCCCACTAATTTTTTCAGCAAGAAAAATTCTTTATCATTAACCAAGGACGAAAGCTCAAGATTATAAAGAATGAAGAGGCCAAAACAGCAATGCAAGAAAAAGGAGGAGAAAAGAAGAAAAAATTATCATAGTCGAAGAAAAAACACCTATACTTTATATCAGGAAAATGCTCCTATATGAAAATATAGTGAAAGATTGTGCATGAAGCCCGATATAAAGGATATGCGTGACCTTAACATCCTTCCTACATGATGAAGAAATTAGAGAGATGTTGGGTGTCCCTCATGTGTTGGTGGGACCTAAATTTATAGGTTTAAGTATCCTTTTATCATCAAACACTTGTGCATAAACAACAAAATAGATGTACCAAGTTAGAAATTAGCGACGGACTTGAATGGTCGCAGTTAGAATGCTAGATTGCGATGGATGTGGTCCATCACCAATAACGACGGCCTTTATTCGTCGCTAAATTCTGAAGATTTTTTCAGTCACTAATAACGACGACCTGTGTCTGTCGCAAAACTTTTTTTCTAAATCTTTTGCAACTATCACTAATCTTAGGAGAAAGCGACGAACTCGGAACCGTCGCCAATTTCATGTTTATTTGAATATTAGCGACATTTTTGGTCCGACACTAAATTTTTGCAAAAAAAATTGCAGTAATTAACTTTTCTTTTGGAATCCATTTGACTTGTTTGAAAAAAATATATTTATATATTCAACTAAATATAAGTTCTTAACAAAGAAATAATGAAAAGAGATGCTACACAAGCTATCAAGGTAGAACATACAGAACATAGAAACTAGGATTTTGTCAAGCAAATAAAACCAAAGTTTGTAGTAATCACCAGAAAGATATCTAGAAAAACAGCATGACAACAATTACAAAATGAAAAGTATTAACTATCTTGGAAAATGTATTGAAAAACTCTCGAATAAGATAGAAAATAACGATCACAAATGAGTCAAGGAGACCCACAAAATATATGAAGATGAAAAGAAATAAAGAACTGCTTCCTTTCAAAATCATCACAAGGACAAGTGACACCCACTCATATATTCCTAGTTATGAGTGGCATAATCTTAAATTTCTCCTTTGCTTGTTTTATCACCATAAAAATGGTAAGAAAATATTAAATGCATGGAAATTGTTATTTCCTTGAAAAATAACTTACGTGTCAAAGGCTTACCAATGATGTTTGATATTAGAGATTTACATTTCAATTATGAAAACTAGCTCCAACTTGTGTTGGAATAAATTGTTAAATCCAAGAAGTAGAAAAGTTAGAAAAAGTGGAAAAAAAAAAATCTTGATCAGTTGGTGGCAAGGTTCCTAATGTTAGGGCTTCAAATTTAACTAATTCAAGTTTACACTTACCAACATTCTTAGCAATGATTAGCTTGGCAATTTTCATTGTAGTATCGCAAATTGCCTAAATAAGAAAAACATGAGAATTAAACAAAAACATGTTAACTAGTGATGATTCAGACATTGTTAAATAAATTGGAGGAACAAGACCAAACACACATCTTGTTCAGATAAGGCATGATAGTCTAAATAAATTTGTTTAGACAATCAGTCTTCAAGAAGTAAACAAAGGATTTGCTAATTAGAAACTACAAAGATAGATATAAACATGGAATTTCTCAAACAAAAAGCTTTACAAAAATGAATTGGAAATGGAAGCACTAGGACTAAAAGACATAATCTGAGTATGGATTTTCACCCATAAAGGTATTTCGAGCATCATGCACTGTAAAGTTTTGGAGTCTTGTTCGACAAGTGGCAGAATCATAGGATCCTAATCAATTAAACAGTGAAAATTTGATTAGGGTAGACAACCTTAACATGCATAATTGAACTTTTTTTTAAAAAGCTGGCATCAGTTAAATCAAGGGTCCATTTGAAGGCAACTTCCATGAGAGGTGTTTCCCCAAATCCGTTTCAACTTTGTTGGTTGATTTTTCCAAAAATAAATTTGAGGCAAGTGAGAATATTATAAGTTGATTTTCTAAAAACTAATATGAGGAAAGTGGGGTTTTTAATGGTTGTTTCGAAGAGTGGAGGACCAAAGGGGTTTACGAAAAGTGCATCCAATCACACTACATAAAAAGGGGCAGAGAACCAAAGGGGTTTGTGAAAAGTGCATCCAATCACACTACATAAAAAGGGGTAGGATCAAAATTGCATTTAGGCATCAAATACCCCTTTTGGGAGTGTGTCCAACCACGTACCACATGATAAGAATGCAAAATGCATAAGCCATCTGTTGATTCAACTTATACATGTGTGGATAAAGATATGTGAGCACAAGTCTTGCAAGTAAGCTTAATACTTTGATAACGCCTAAATAATGCATATTTATCCTCTCAATTGCACTAGTTTTAGATGCATTTAACTACTAAATTGATTCAATATCATACGTTTCCTACATTTGAGGTAATTTGGAAGCCTAAGATGAATATATGCTTAAAGGAGGATTTACTTAAAAAATTATTAAGATTTAAGACAATGAAGATTTGAATATTTGGGGGTTATTATTGAAGAATTCAAGTGCCAAAGATCTAAGAAAATCAAGCACAAATGATGAAGAAGAGACTGAAAAAGTTACACAATGCATTAACAGAAATAACAGACAGTTCAGTCCCACTTGAGGTTGATCCAGTCTGACTGAATATACCATGAATAGTCTAGCAATAAATTGTGATTTTAGAGTTAATTTGGTTCAACATTTGGCCCGACCGAAGTTAAGTTCGGTGCTAGCGAAGGAGTGTTTGGTCTAACCTAAGGGAGACAACAACTTTAGAAGAAATTGAGAAAATTCAACTACAACCGAGTGACCTAGTCAGTGATACCGAAGTGATGTTTGGTGTGACCGAAGGCTACAGTCGGTGCGATTGAAGTGTAACAAAGTGCGAAAATCTGAAGTCATTGCAAAGTTTATGTGAGTTTTTCCCTTTTAAAGGGATATTTTAAGCTCTTCTAGACACGAATTAAGGCTTGGAAGAGAGACCTAGGAGTGGCTAAGCTTCCACAGGGCCGTTCTTCTTCAGTCCTTCAATTTTAGTTTGTCATTTTATTTTTTATTTTTAAATGTTTAGCCATGTTAGGCGAATCTCTTAGCTAAGGCTAAGGGATAAAACTTGTAGTAAAATATAATACTTAGTTTATTTGATTCAATAAACAATGGTTTGAATGATGATAGTAGATTGAAATTTATTTCGATTTTACTTTAAAGTCTTTAAGTTGTTGATTTATGAATTTGTTGTTAACCATGGTTACAATAAATAATTTGATTTAACGATTACTTAGCCTGAATTTAAAAAAAAAAGGGAATCAATCTATATAATTGATTGATCTATTGTTGCCTAATGGTGCTTTAGACGCTCTTGATTACCTGCGATTGAGATTCGAATGCCTCATGAGAGAATTGTTCAATCGAAATTATATCTTATTGGTATTGATGATTAGTTTAACAAAATTATTTTCTAATTGGATAGGATAGGACTTCGATTTCAATTGAGTTACAAAAGCTGAATTAGTGAATGAGATACTGTGATTGTTATAAGTGAATTTTTTTTATCCTTAGTTTTTTATTATGTTGTTTAAGCCCTTTTTTACTTCGCTGGATTAAAAATCTAGACAATTGTTTACCTTTATATTAGTTATAGGTTGTGTTCCTGATTTCTTGAGGATTCAACCTCGGTCTCATCGAGTTATTATTGCATTACAACCCTGCACTTGGGGTTCTCAACCATTGCATTCGATAAAGTTTTCAGTGTCATTATCGGGGAGTGGTGCAAATACAATTAGGTTTAGGTTCCTTAGTTTGATTTCTATTTTAAGTTTGGTTTTTTTATTTTTCTAAACTTGGATTTTTAAGGTTTTCTAATTTCAAAAGTTTTTAGGGTAATCTGATTTTTAAAAAAAAAATCTCAAATTTCTAACCGTATTAACATTGTTTACTTATTTTTGTTTGTAGCATCTTCAAGTCTAATTCTTTCTTGCCGGTAACATCCTTCCTTACTCCCTCTACTTGCTTTCTTAATTGTTACAGGACTTAGGACTTAGGGTTAGAATTAAGGTTTATGTGGTTCATACCAAGTAGGTATGGGATCATACATTAAGATTTTTGAGTGAAAGAGATTTGATCAACGGGCTCACAATCCATCGACGAATTAGAAAATGCCTAAATACTCCTAGAACCTCGTCCAAAGATATGACTAAAAGTAAACACTACTTTGATATGAATCATGTGCGGAACACACCACTAGCTAGGATGGTGTGTGATAAGAATGAAGTACACCAAGTCCCATCAATTCGGACTTTACATGATTATTTATAACCAGCGAGAACAAGTATACCTTCCTGCATGATTTTTCCAACCAATGTAGGAAATGTGGGCTTTAAAGCAGGTGTGATCCATTTACTCCTTAAATTTCATGGACTTGATTCAGAAAGTCCATATTTGCACCTAAAAGACACCTAAAAGAATTTGAAGAGATTGTCGCAACCATACGCTTTAACAACATTCCTACTTATGTAATTAGATTCAATCTATTTCCATTCTCTCTCAAGTAGAAGGCCAAAGCATGACTTCACTCTCTAAGGTTGAGATATATTGGCACATGGGCCAAGATGGCCGAGGAGTTCCTTAAAAAGTTCTTCCTAGTTCATAAAATCAAAACTCTCAAGCGTGACATTATGAACTTCTCCTAAAAAGGAGATGAAACTTTTTTTTTTCCAATGTTAGAATGGTTTAAAGACTTACTTCTCACTTTCCCACACCATGGCTATGAGATTTGGCAGGTGATTAGTTTTTTCTATGATGGATTAAGCTCTAACATGTGCCAATTGGTAGAGACGATGTGTAACAACAAATTTATGACCAATGATCTATAAGATACTTGGGACTACTTTGACATGCTAGCTAAAAAAGCCCAATATAAGACACATCTAACCAAACTAGTAATCCCAACGTAGTCCCAAAAGAGAAGGGACACGTGCTTAAAGAGGATGATGATGTTAGTGTAATGTTGGTGGATCTCACAAGGAAGATTGAGGCCATAGAACTTGGGAAGGAAAAGATCCAACCCATTAAGGTTGTTGAAACCGTATGTGATATTTGTAAGAGCGAAGCTCACCTAACTAAGGATTTTCTTACAATCCCAACTTTTCAGGAAGTGATGCATGCTCAAGTGAATGTTATGAACACGTATTAATGCCCCTTTAGTGCACTAAATTCTAACATATACACTCCTGATTCGTGAAATCTTCTAAATCTCAGTTGGAAGAATGAATCAACTACGAATGCAACCAATAATCCCCAAGGGCCATCTATTGGACCCCCACCAAAGAGAACTCTTAAGAATACATTAAATGCATTCATGTAAGGGCAAATGTAACATAATCATAACATTATAAAGGCCATCAATGTACTTAAAACTTTGGTTGCAAGAATTGAAACACATCTAAGTATTATGGAGAAATAGACCTTTTCAACCTAACCCCAAGGGACAATTTGAGATAAGTGATCCTAATTTTTTAGCCCAACATGTTGAACATGTTAAATCCATTAGTACCCTGATAAGTGGTAAAGATATTAATAAGGAGATTCCTAGGAAGGTTGATAAACCTGAGGACTTTGGAGATTTAAAGGATGATGGTGAATCTAGCAATGCTTCACATGACAAAGATCTAGAGCATGGGCCTAAGCATATGGCCCCGTTTCCTTAACATCTTGCCTCATTAAAATTGCCTAGTGAAAATCAGGATATTTTAGAGGTCTTTCAACAAGTTAAGATCAACATCCCCTTATTGGATGCAATTAGACAATTTCTATCTTATGCCAAATTTCTAAAGGATCTATGTGTAGTAAAGCGTAAGCTAAATGCACATAAGAAACCCTTCTTGACGGAACATGTGAGTGTAATTATTAATCAAAATACTCCCCTAAAGTACAAGGATCCTGAATGTCCTACGATTTCATGTATAATAGGAAACTTCTGAGTCGATATAGCACTTTTAGATTTTGGGACGAGTGTTAACCTAATACCATACTTGATATACAAGCAATTGGACCTTGGTGAGTTGAAACCCACCAAGACAATGTTACAATTAGCTGATCGCTCAACTAGAATACCGAGAGGAGTGGTGGAAGATGTGTTGGCCCAAGTTGATAGTTTCTATTACCTAGTAGACGTTACTGTCTTAGATAAACACCTAGTTATAATTGTGAGCACTCAAATCCTTGTCATTATAAGTTGACCATTCCTAGCTACTGCTATGGTATAATCAGTTGTCGGAATGGAATCATGAAAATATCCTTTGGGAATATGAGCCTGAAGCTAAACGTGTTTAATTTGCACAAGCTCTAAGAGGATGAGGATGTGATCCCATGAGGTGAATGTTATCATGTCGATTCAAGTTGGTCCAGTTGACAACTATCGTCGGTCCTATTGATGGACATACGCACTTATATGGTTTTACAAAAATTGAGGTATTTAAGCTTAATTGTAATTAGTGCTTGGAAATTATTAGTGTTTTCACTCTAAGGAAAAGGGTTTGGCAACGTGAGAGGGTTCTCTACACTTATAAGGGCTTGGGAAGATATTTTCTCAAGGAGCTAGTGTAAGACCCGTATCTTGGTCCGTACCTTTCCGTAGACTTTCACGGTCTTACCAGTCGAATTCCGGCAACCTTTGACCCTTAACCGATATCGACGCGCGACCCTGATTCATATGCCGACAACCCGAGTCGACTCAACCCGAGACCAATACCATAGCGACCGCTCCGTCGTTGCGGTTCCAATGCCGCGACTCGCGCTCCGAGGTGATACCCTGGTCAAGAGATGTGGGCCGACGTTTGGTGCGAGAAAACTCCGCGCGTTGCGAAAACCAAGGGAATCTCTACGATATGTCACATCAATCACATCAATCCCATCAATCAATCATCCATCAAGCCATCACATGTCAAGTACACATCACTTTATTCCCTTTTCCCAAGCAACCACAAAAGTCTCCCAAACCCATACCTCTCTTACACAAAAAGCTACAAAAGTCTTCACCACCCATACCTCTCTTACGCAAAAGCCTCAAAAGTCAATCTTTTCTTACACAACCATCACTCACCACATCCATCCATTACTCTCTCTCTCTCCCTTTACAACTCTCTCTCTTTCTCTCTTTCTCATTTCAAATCTCCAAGCAAAAATTTCAAGCCCCATACGTATGGAGTTTTTCAAACTCTCCTAAGCTCCAAGTGGCCCACCTTCCTACCCTATCATCTCCCATCTCAATCCTCTATTCCTCATCTCATCCATTGAAGTTGAAGCTAAGGTGTCAAGGAACCCCTAGGAGCAAGAAGATCCGATGGTGGGTGCCTCTATAGGATAGTTTTTCTTGTTTTTATGATGGGCCAAGTGAGGCCCACCGATCTATGGTGTGGATCTCACTTGGGACCCTAAAATGTGGCCGATGGTCCATTTGGATCATCATGATCATTCCATGATGGGGCCATTCTCCATGGACCCCATCATGATGTTTATTTCTTTAAGAAAGGTCATCTAGACCGTCCATATCGGTGGGAAATGGATCTCCATCGTTGATTTACATTTTCGATGGTCCCATGTACAAAGGGATCCGTTTATTGTATAGTTTCTTGTAAGGGAGGGCTCATAGTGGCGGAGCCCTCCATCACAAGGCGTGTCCCACTCTCCATTTCTCTCTCTCTCTTTTATTTCTTTTATTTTATTTTATTTTATTTTATTTTATTTTATTTTTATGCAATAGGATTGTGTGGCCTACTTGAATGGATCCCACCTTGAGATTTATTTTGTTCAAATTTTTATTCAAGTGGGGCCCACCTTAGGCGTTGTACCCATGTCACCCATCAGTGGTGGCCCACTTCATCAGGGCCCACCGCTCTCTATAAAAAAAAAAAAAAAAAACCGTCCAGCGTCTAGGACGCTGGACGTTTCAAAAGAAAGAAGAAAGGGAATGAAGAAAAGAAAGGTATTTGGGTGGCCCACTTGCTTAGGCTCCACCGTAATGTATTTAAACAATTCAAGCCGTCCATCCTCTTACCTACAACATTTTAGCCGTTGGGTAGAAGTTTAGGGCTGATTGGAAGATCTGGTGAGCCATAGCATCGAAGAATGAATCATTGCCATTCAAGGATCCTTTTCTGATTTTATTTCATTTTCTGATCATAAAAAAATTCGAACTCTGGACTCATTTCGCCTGTTGCGTGCCACTGAACGGAATGGCCGGGGCAGATTTTTGAGAAGCGGGCCCCACGTGTGAAAAACCATCAGAAAATGGGTTTTTCCCGAATTTTGAAAGAGGCAGAGCCTCTGCTTCTACCTCCTCTGTCAGCGGGCAGCGCTGCACGCTGCTGCGTGCAGCCGTGAAGGCGGGCAGACGGCTAGGACCCACGGCCTCCAGCCGTGGGCCCCACCTTGATGTATATGCCTTTTCCACACCGTTCATCGGATGGGCCACCCCCTAAAGTGGCCCCCCTCCAAAGATCAGCCTGATCCAATGCTCAGGTGGCCCACATCATAGGAAACAGTGTGAATGAACGTCTTCCATTGAAATCTTTTTCGGGGCCCACAGAAGTTTTGAAACAAGCTGAAATTTGTATTTCTCCTTCAACCAGGTGTGTTTGACCTTATCAATGGGTTGGATGCCAAATAAATATTACAGTGGGCCCCACATGGGACCCACGATGATGTAAGTGCTTTTAAGTCCACCATCCAGTGGACGGTGGCACTCACCGTTGTGTATCTGCACTCCCACCGTCCCGCGGACGGTGGGGCCCTTTGAATGGATGTGTGGTCCTCACTGTCCAGTGACAGTGGGACCCACCATGATGCACATGGTGCAACCAGACCGTCCATCCACTTGGTGGGATCATTTTAAGGCTTATGGGTTAGGCTCACTTGAAACACATAAGGCCTATGGGTTTAGGCCCACTTGATGTATCCCAAGTCCATGGGACTAGGCCCTTTTGATGTATTCCAAGGCCTATGAAATTAGACCCATTTGATGTAATTTTAAAGCCCATGAAAGTAGGCCCATTTGATATATGTATGGCCTAGGGGTCTAGGCCCACTTTGATATGCATACAAGGCCTATGGGTTTAGGCCCATTTGACTCATATAAGGCCTAGGGGTTTAGGCCCATTTGACTCATATAAGGCCTATGGGTTGAGTCCCTTTTTATGTACATATGGGGGCCCAATTGGTGTGGCCCATTGGTCGCATATTAGACTCATGAGACTAAGCTCATTTGATGCAATCCAAGGCCCACAGGTTTTGACCCATTGCAATGCACTTAAGACCCATTGGTGTGGCCCATTTATATGGCCCATCTGATGAATAAAAGGCCCATAGGATATGGCCCATTTGATATATATATGTAAAGCCCAATGGGATGAACCTAAGGTCCATTGCAATGTGTAATCCCAATACCGATTATGTAGCGATGTTTAAGAAGATCGTGCCTGGGGAACAATGTTGGTTTGACGTCCACATTGCGAGTGTAATGTTGGTTGGATGTCCACATTACGACTCTCCTTAGGGCCCATTGCTAAGCCGTACTTATTATGAATAGGCCGTCCAAGCCCATCTGAGTTGTAAGAATGGTTCATCACTCATTTACATGTTTAGTATAGTTTCGTGACTCATGATCATATGCATAATATGTATGCTTGATATGAGGATTGACTGATCATAGCATATGCCTTCAGGCAGGTTGTTTATGGGCTCCTGGTTAGGCGATGTTGCCCTACATGAGCGCACGATATGCGCAGGATTTGTTGCATGACTGGATAGTGTAAATCATGCATTTCAAATTTGTGTGACATGGTTATTGTACGCCCTAGCGACATCATGGCCGTAGCCTCCATAGACGCATCGTGGTTGGCAGGATTGGATACTGAAAATCTTATTCTACATGGGGTACTATAAATATCCCTGGGTGAAAGTTCCTAAACCCTTATAGTATCAAGAGGTTGCTCCAACGTCTAGACCGAGTGGGTAGATGAGCGTTGAGTGCCGATTACCAAACGGTTACGCTCTCCATTTTGTCGTGGTCGGTTGGAAGGGGGTGCGGCCTTACCCGCCCGAGAGTAGGGGGCAATCCTAGGCTGAGTTTGACCAGCTCGAGGAATGGGTCCGCTATCGACGAGTCGCGCCCGATATTGGTAGACGGATAGTGTGGTTTCTTCCACTTACCTTATTGCTCGCGATGTGGCGGCAATCTGGTTTAGAGTATACTAAACCCTGGTGATATCTCATATTTAAGCTGTATTGATGTATGGACATAGATGAGGATCTGTATGCTTGAGTTGCATTGCACATCGCATGGCCTTGGGGTGGTCGATACCATTCATGTCTTGCATCACATAGCCTTGGTACGACTCATGACATTATGGTTCCATCTGCATATTCCGCATTACTCTGACATTGCATGTTCATATTACTACCTTACGCACACACTTTCATCACCCTCTAAGCTTTTTATAAGCTTATGCACGACCGTTGCGTGCAGGTAACGTTGGTTCGCAGCAGCACTGAGGCAGGAGCACATTGTAGATCGTTTTGGACTTTTTATTCTTTACCATTATATTTCTCTTTATGCTCATTGTACTTGTAAAGTTTTTGATCATAGTGGAAATGTAATGGAGTACTTGGTTGTTATTTGTGGGTTATGCCTTTGGTTATGCTTATTACGAATCAAACTGACATTGAAAATCCTCCTCGTAGCATCCCAGGATCGGAACCTGGTGAATGGGAGCTAGGAGCCGAGAATGGGGTTCTACGGAGGTTGTCGGCGCCGAATTCAGCGATCAGAAATTTTGTGCGCCCGATTTTCGAGTTTGAGGCGTGACAGAAGTTGGTATCAGAGCATAACTTGGGAATAATCGAGAACAACATTACATGTCTACTATGAGTATAGAATGGCTAAGTTCCAAAGTTCGGATAGCTTCGCGACCTTCCAATACAGACCGTTAGTGTGTGTACCTTCGAGAGTTTTAAAGTTGATAGGCGCCTTCGCTCTTTCCTGTAGGAAATGGCGCCTGGGAGGGTTACCCGATCGACTCCCACACCACCACCTGAGGATTCTGCTTCATCATCGGAGGTTCCAGCTTTACCACCTATGTCTCCCGTTCCATCCTCAGAGATCCCTGCTTCCTTCCCTGAGGATGACATTCCTCCACCTGAGGCCGATGTGGAGCCGACCGTGACTGTGTATGCCTCTCAGTTATAGCAGATGTTACAGGCTGTGACAGCCGCACTCCAGGGACAGGGCAGACGCCCAGTTGTTTCACCAGCTCAAGCAGAGCAGGAGCGGGCGAGCGCCTTACTTCGTGAGTTCAGACAGCTTGATCCCCCACGTTTCCAGGGCGAGCCCGATCCAACTGCAGCAGAGAGATGGCGCTCCGATGTGGAGAAGATTTTCGATACCATGTCATGTACGACCGAGCAGCGCGTCCGGTTAGCTGTATTTCTCTTCCAGGGTGAGGCCGAGCATTGGTGGACCTCTGTTACTCGTGTTACCGGACCTGAGTATGTCTGGACATGGGAGGACTTTGTTGATCGATTCGAGGAGCAGTACTTCCCCGACCATATCCGTCGTCAGCGAGCTTTAGAGTTCGAGACTCTGGTGCAGGGAGATATGACTGTGGCACAGTACGCGGCCCGTTTTGTGGCATTATCGAGATTTGCACCATATATGGTTGATGACGAGGGGTGGAAGGCCGGCCGTTTGGAGCACGGCTTACGTTACGGCCTTTGAGGTCGTGCTATTGGGCATGAGCTCCCTACTTTCCAGGTAGTAGTGCGGAGAGCTCAGATTTATGAGACTGAGTGGGCCAGTTCTCAGTCTGATCGTGGTCAGAGAAGAGACCGGAAGAGGCAGGCTTCTTCCAGTGATTCCCAGCAGTGTCGACCACAGCAGCAGAGGCGCACAGGTCGCCCAGCCTTCCGTGCACCATCAGCGCCAGCAGCACCTCCACCACCACCTCAGAGGCAGTTCACCGGCACTTGCTTCAGGTGCGGTGCGACGGGACACCGTTCATGGGAGTGTCCTAGCCCCCAGCAGCAGCAGAGAGGTCCACAGCAGCAGAGACCTCCACCGCAGCAGCAGAGACCCCCACAGCAGCAACGACAGCAGCCTCCACCACCAAGACCACCTCAGCAGCAGCATCAGTATCATTACCAGCCTCAGAGGCCGCAGCAGTAGAGGCAGTAGTTTCAACCGCCTCAGCGACCCCAGCAGCATCAGCAGCACGTTCAGAGGGGACAGGCACCTCCCCGGCCGGCTCAGGCTAGATTCTATGCGGCTCAGTAGGATCCGCAGACATCCGGAGGAGTCGTTGAGGGTATACTTCCAGTTTCTGCATGCATTGCACGAGTGTTGTTTGATTTTGGTGCATCGCACTCTTTTGTGGCCGAAAGCTTCTGTCGATCGGCTGGCTTACCGTTGGAGTCTTCTGGTGAGAGCCTATCAGTATCGACTCCCTTGGGGAGGACTGCAGTGTTGGGACGATTTTTCTCGTCTTGCCCCGTTCTAGTTGGGGATACCATTCTGCCTGCCGATTTGTTTATTTTGCCGATGTCCGAGTTCGACGTCATCTTGGGCATGGATTGGCTCGCTGAGTATTTTATCATTTTAGACTGCGCCGCGAGGACCGTCACGTTCTGTATACCCGGCGTGCCACAGTTTCAGTTCGTTGCAGAGACAAGAGGAGAGCAGTTGTCTTGTTTGATGTCTTACGCCATAGAGGAGCCTGTTGCAGCCTGCATCGATCATTTGCCAGTGGTTTGCAATTTTCTCGATGTGTTCCAGGAGATTCCGGGATTACCGCCTCGCCGACTCACCGAGTTTCAGATTGATCTCGTGCCCGGTACCTCACCTATTTCGAAGGCCCCGTATCGTATGGCACCGTTGGAGTTACGGGAACTGCAGAAGCAGTTTGATGAGTTACGTGAGTTGGGTTTTATCCGTCCGAGCAGTTCGCCGTGGGGAGCGCTAGTACTCTTCGTGAAGAAGAAGGATGGCTCGTTGAGGCTTTGCGTTGACTACCGCGAGCTCAACAAAGTCATGATCAAGAACAAGTACCCGCTCCCTAGGATTGACGATTTGTTTGACCAGCCGAAGGGTACACAGTTCTTTTCGAAGATTGACCTGCGTTCCGGTTATCATCAGATTCGGGTCCGACATGAGGACATTCTGAAGACAGCATTCAGGACACGTTACGGTCATTTCGAGTTTCAGGTCATGTCCTTCGGACTGACTAATGCACCCGCGGTCTTCATGCAGCTGATGAACGAGGTCTTCCGCTCATATCTGGATCAGTTTGTTGTAGTCTTCATCGATGATATTCTGATCTATTCGAGGACCCATGAGGAGCACGATCAGCATTTAGAGATTACCTTGCAGACCCTCTGCGCACACCAGCTGTATGCGAAGCTGGAGAAGTGCGAGTTCTGGCAGGAGGAGGTGAAGTTCCTCGGTCACGTGGTGACAAGGGAGGGTGTCGCAGTGGACCCCTCGAAGGTCGAGGCAGTGCGTCAGTGGGGCCAGCCCATGACTGCGACAGAGATCCGTAGTTTCCTTGGCTTGGCGGGCTATTACCGACGTTTCATTGAGGGTTTTTCTCGTATTGCAGCCCCACTGACCAGGTTGACTCGAAAGGGCGAAGAGTTTATTTGGAGTGACGCCTGCGAGCGAGCATTTACGGAGTTGAAGGACCGTCTGACATCCGCTCCTGTCCTCACTCTTCCCTCTGGGAGTGACGGCTTTATTGTATTCACTGATGCGTCGCATATCGATTTGGGTGCTGTCCTGATGCAGCACGGGAGACCAGTGGCCTTTGCGTCTCTTCAGCTCAAGGTCCATGAGCTGAACTATCCTACGTATGACTTAGAGCTGGCTGCAGTTGTCTTCGCACTGAAGGTGTGGAGGCACTACCTTTACGGGGTTAGGTTCGAGCTCTTCTCTGATCACAAGAGCTTGAAGTACCTCTTCTCGCAGTCTGAGTTGAATATGAGACAGAGGCGCTGGATGGAGCTCTTGAAAGACTATGATTTTGACCTCCAATACCACCTGGGCAAGGCGAACGTGGTGGCAGATGCCCTTAGCCGTCAGCCACGAGGCCTAGTAGCGCATATGATGATTCAGGAGTGGCGGATGCTTGAGGATATTGCAGCGTATGATTTTGAGTTCGGCCTGCAGTCTTCCATTGTACAGTTATCGAGCTTGTCGATTCAACCCTCTCTTTTCCCTAAGGTGATCGAGGCTCAGCAGGCTGATCAGTCGTTACAGAGTTATATGGCTGAGGCGGCATCTGAGGGTCAGGCTGATTGACAGATTGGTACAGACGGTGGACTTCGCTTCAAAGGCCGATTATGTGTCCTGGATATTCTAGAGTTGTGCAGAGATCTTATGACCGAGGCACATCGATCGCGGTTTTCTATCCACCCGGGCTCGACGAAGATGTACCGTGACATGAGGCGACAGTATTTTTGGGCGGGGATGAAGCGCCAGATCGCCAGTTTTGTGGCTGAGTGTGACACGTGCCAGCGTGTCAAGGCCGATCATCAGAGACCTCCTGGTCTATTGCAACCGTTGAGCATCCCGATGTGGAAGTGGGAGCACGTGTTGACTGATTTCATTATGGGTTTACCGAGGACTCAGCGCGGTCATGACGCCATTTGGGTTGTTGTGGATCGTCTGACGAAGTCGGCATATTTCCTTACGATGCGTGCGACTTGGTCTATAGACCGGCTTGCAAGATTATTCATTGAGGAGATTGTGAGACTGCATGGCGTTCCAGTCTCGATCGTTTCTGACCGAGACTCAAGGTTCATGTCTCAGTTTTGGGGGAGCTTCCAGCGTGCGATGGGAACTGATTTGCAGCTCAGCACCGCGTACCATCGGCAGACCGATGGCCAGACCGAGAGGGTCAATCAGATACTTGAGGATATGCTTTGGGCCTGCGTAATTGACTTCGGGGGTAGCTGGGATGAGCATCCGCGATTGGCTGAGTTCGCATACAATAACAGCTATCATGCGACCATCGGCATGGCTCCTTTTGAGGCACTATATGGCAAACCATGTACATCACCGAGTTGTTGGACCGAGGTTGGAGAGCGTCGTCTCCTAGGTCCTGAGCTTGTGCAGGAGACTTCAGAGGCTATTGACATCATCAGGCAGAGGATGCGCACAGCTCAGAGCAGACAGAAGAGTTCTGCTGATCGTCGGCGTCGTCCCTTGGAGTTTGATGTGGGGGACCATATGTATCTCAAGGTCTCGCCCATGAAGGGTGTAGTTCGATTTGGAGCGAAGGGCAAGCTTGCCCCGAGATTCATAGGACCTTTTGAGATCACTGGGCGCGTTGGCGCCGTGGCCTATCGGCTTGCCTTGCCATCACAGTTGTCTGGCATCCACGACGTTTTCCACGTCTCCATGTTAAGGAAGTGTGGGTCAGACATAGTTTCCGTCATTGATTGGCAGCCGCTGGAGGTTCGTGAGGACGCTTCTTACATTGAACAGCCAGTTCGTATCCTTGATCGGAAGGAGCAGGTCCTCAGAACCAAGGTCATTCCGTTGGTGAAGGTGCAGTGGGGTCACCATTCTGTAGAGGAGGCTTCGTGGGAGCGTGAGGCTGAGATTCGAGAGCATTATCCTCATCTCTTTGATGATTGATCATGTATTGTATTTTGTACGCTGTCCCTGATATTATATGATGACGTTATATTTCTTATTCCTCGCAAGTAATGCTTAGTTGCGATGCTTGTGTAAATTTTGAGGATGAAATTTTTTATAAGGAGAGGAGAGCTTTAAGACCCGTATCTTGGTCCGTACCTTTCCGTAGACTTCCGCGGTCTTACAGGTCGAATTTCGGCAACCTTCGACCCTTAACCGATATCGACGCGCGACCCTGATTCATATACCGACAACCCAAGTCGACTCAACCCGAGACCAATACCATAGCGACCGCATCGTCGTTGCAGTTCCAATGCCGCGACTCGCGCGCCGAGGCGATACCCTGGTCAAGAGATGTGGGCCGACGTTCGGTGTGAGAAAACACCGCGCGTTGCGAAAACTAAGGGAATCTCTACGATGTGTCACATCAATCACATCAATCCCATCAATCAATCATCCATCAAGCCATCACATGTCAAGTACACATCACTTTATTCCCTTTTCCCAAGCAACCACAAAAGTCTCCCAAACCCATACCTCTCTTATACAAAAAGCCACAAAAGTCTTCACCACCCATACCTCTCTTATACAAAAGCCTCAAAAGTCAATCTTTTCTTACACAACCATCACTCACCACATCCATCCATCACTCTCTCTCTCTCCCTTTACAACTCTCTCTCTTTCTCTCTTTCTCATTTCAAATCTCCAAGCGAAAATTCCAAGCCCCATACGTATGGAGTTTTTCAAACTCTCCTAAGCTCCAAGTGGCCCACCTTCTTACCCCATCATCTCCCATCTCAACCCTCTATTCCTCATCTCATCCATGAAGTTGAAGCTAAGGTGCCAAGGAACCCCTAGGAACAAGAAGATCCGACGGTGGGTGCCTCTATAGGATAGTTTTTCTTATTTTTATGATGGGCCAAGTGAGGCCCACCGATCCATGATGTGGATCTCACTTGGGACCCTAAAATGTGGCCGATGGCCCATTTGGATCATCATGATCATTCCATGATGGGGCCATTCTCCATGGACCCCATCATGATGTTTATTTCTTTAAGAAAGGTCATCTAGACCATCCATATCGGTGGGGAATGGATCTCCCCTGTTGATTTACATTTTCGATGGTCCCATGTACAAAGGGATCCGTTTATTGTATAGTTTCTTACAAGGGAGGGCTCATAGTGGCGGAGCCCTCCATCTCAAGGCGTGTCCCACTCTCCATGTCTCTCTCTCTCTCTTTTATTTCTTTTATTTTATTTTATTTTATTTTATTTTATTTTTATGCAATAGGATTGTGTGGCCCACTTGAATGGATCCCACCTTGAGATTTATTTTGTTCAAATTTTTATTCAAGTGGGGCCCACCTTAGGCGTTGTACCCATGTCACCCATCAGTGGTGGCCCACTTCATCAGGGCCCATCGCTCTCTATAAAAAAAAAAAAAAAAAAAAAACCGTCCAGCGTCTGGGACGCTGGACGTTTCAAAAGAAAGAAGAAAGGGAATGAAGAAAAGAAAGGTATTTGGGTGGCCCACTTGCTTAGGCCCCACCGTGATGTATTTAAACAATCCAAGCCCTCCATCCTCTTACCTACAGCATTTTAGCCATTGGGTAGAAGTTTGGGGCTGATTGGAAGATCTGGTGGGCCATAGCATCGAAGAATGCATCATTGCCATTCAAGGATCCTTTTCTGATTTTATTTCATTTTCTGATCATAAAAAAATTCGAACTCTGGACTCATTTCGCCTGTTGCATGCCACTGAACGCAATGGCCGGGGCGGATTTTTGAGAAGCGGGCCCCACGTGCGAAAAACAATCAGAAAACGGGTTTTTCCTGAATTTTGAAAGAGGCAGAGCCTCTGCTTCTACCTCCTTTGTCAGCGGGCAGCGCTGCACACTGTTGCGTGCAGCCGTGAAGGCGGGCGGACGGCTGGGACCCACGGCCTCCAGCCGTGGGCCCCACCTTGATGTATATGCCTTTTCCACATCGTTCATCGGATGGGCCACCCCCTAAAGTGGCCCCCCTCCAAAGATCAGCCTGATCCAATGCTCAGGTGGCCCACATCATAAGAAACAGTGTGAATGAACTTCTTCCATTGAAATCTTTTTCGGGGCCCATAGAAGTTTTGAAACAAGCTGAAATTTGTATTTCTCCTTCAACCAGGTGTGTTTGACCTTATCAATGGGTTGGATGCCAAATAAATATTACAGTGGGCCCCACATGGGACCCACGATGATGCAAGTGCTTTTAAGTCCACCATCCAGTGGACGGTGGCACTCACCGTTGTGTATCTGCACTCCCACCGTCCCGCGGACGGTGGGGCCCTTTGAATGGATGTGTGGTCCTCACTGTCCAGCGACAGTGGGACCCACCATGATGCACATGGTGCATCCAGACCGTCCATCCACTTGGTGGGATCATTTTAAGGCCTATGGGTTAGGCCCACTTGAAACACATAAGGCCTGTGGGTTTAGGCCCACTTGATGTATCCCAAGTCCATGGGACTAGGCCCTTTTGATGTATTCCAAGGCCCATGAAATTAGACCCATTTGATGCAATTTTAAAGCCCATGAAAGTAGGCCCATTTGATATATGTAAGGCCTAGGGGTCTAGGCCCACTTTGATATGCATACAAGGCCTATGGGTTTAGGCCCATTTGACTCATATAAGGCCTAGGGGTTTAGGCCCATTTGACTCATATAAGGCCTATGGGTTGAGTCCCTTTTTATGTACATATGGGGGCCCAATTAGTGTGGCCCATTGGTCGCATATTAGACTCATGAGACTAAGCTCATTTGATGCAATCCAAGGCCCACGGGTTTTAACCCATTGCAATGCACTTAAGACCCATTGGTGTGGCCCATTTATATGGCCCATCTGATGAATAAAAGGCCCATAGGATATGGCCCATTTGATATATATATGTAAAGCCCAATGGGATGAACTTAAGGTCCATTGCAATGTGTAAGCCCAATACCGATTATGTAGCGATGTTTAAGAAGATCGTGCCTGGGGAACAATGTTGGTTTGACGTCCACATTGCGAGTGTAATGTTGGTTGGATGTCCACATTACGACTCTCCTTAGAGCCCATTGCTAAGCGGTACTTATTATGAATAGGCCGTCCAGGCCCATCTGAGTTGTAAGAATGGTTCATCACTCATTTACATGTCTAGTATAGTTTCGTGACTTATGATCATACGCATCATATGTATGCTTGATATGAGGATTGACAGATCATAGCATATGCCTTCAGGCAGGTTGTTTATGGGCTCCTGGTTAGGCGGTGTTGCCCTACATGAGCGCACGATATGCACAGGATTTGTTGTATGACTGGATAGTGTAAATCATGCATTTCGGATTTGTGTGACATGGTTATTGTACGCCCTAGCGACATCATGGCCGTAGCCTCCACAGACGCATCGTGGTTGGTAGGATTGGATACCGAAAATCTTGTTCTACATGAGGTACTATAAATATCCCTGGGTGAAAGTCCCTAAACCCTTATGGTACCAAAAGGTTGTTCCAACGTCTAGACCGAGTGGATAGATGAGCGTTGAGTGCCGATTACCAGACGGTTACTCTCTCCACTGTGTCGTGGTCGGTTGGAAAGGGGGTGCGGCCTTACCCTCCCGAGAGTAGGGGGCAATGCTAGGCTGAGTTTGACCAGCTCGAGGAATGGGTCCGCTATCGATGAGTCGCGCCCGATATTGGCAGACGGATAGTGTTGTCTCTTCCACTTACCTTATTGCACGTGATGTGGCGGCAATCTGGTTTAGAGTGTACTAGACTCCGGTGATATCTCATATTTGAGCTGTATTGATGTATGGACATAGATGAGGATCTGTATGCTTGAGTTACATTGCACATCGCATGGCCTTGGGGTGGCCGATACCATTCATGTCTTGCATCGCATAGCCTTGGTACGGCTCATGATATTATGGTTCCATCTGCATATTTCGCATTACTCTGATATTGCATATTCATATTACTACCTTGCGCACACACTTTCACCACCCTCTAAGCTTTCTATAAGCTTATGCACGACCGATGCGTGCAGGTGACGTTGGTTCGCAATAGCGCTGAGGTAGGAGCACGTTGCAGAGCGTTTTGGAGTTTTTGTTCTTTACCATTATATTTTCCTTTATGCTCATTGTACTTATAAAGTTTTTGATCATAGTGGAAATGTAATGGAGTACTTGGTTGTTGTTTGTGGATTATGCCATTGGTTATGCTTATTACGAATTAAACTGACATTGAAAATCCTCCTCGTAGCATCCCAGGATCGGAACCTGGCGAATGGGAGCAATGAGCCGAGATGGGGTTCTACGGAGGCTGTCGGCGCCGGATTCGGCGATCGGGAATTTTGTCAGCCCGGTTTCCGAGTTTGGGGCGTGACAACTACGGTTTTCTTAGGTGTGCATCGCAATGGGAGATTCGACGAAAGCTCTAGGCTTTTTATTATAGTAAAGATCTTTATTACTTTGTACCGTGGATGTTTCTCGCAAAGGTTTCCCACATAAAATATGTGTTCTGTATTTGTTTAATTTTTTTATTATCCAATTGATTGTTCTATCTTTGTTGAACGTGCTTCCGTAAACTGCATGGATTGGTGGTGGTATTATATCCCAATTTATAATGCTTAGGATTGATTTGGGTTTTTGGGATTACAATAAATAGAGCTGTACACAAGTCGAGTCGAGTCGAGTATCGCCCTGCTCGTACTCGGCTCTTAACGCCTGAGTGTTGCTTGTACTCGGCTCTACTCGGCCAACAAGCATGGACTCCCTGCTCGTACTCTACTCGCCCGAGTACGAGTAGTAAACAAGTCGAATCAAGTTCAAGTTTTCGAGGTGAGTTCGAGTACGAGCAGAAATCAAGTCGAGTCAAGTGCGAGTTTTCGAGGTGAGTTCGAGTCCGAGTCTGAATTTGAGCCCAATTCGAGCAGGGTTTTTAAGTAACGAGTTCGAGCTTTGAGCTGAGTTCGAGTTATAAATTGTGATTAATTTGAATTTCAATTCGATTATCATTTGAAATTCAAAGTTAAACGAAATAATAAAATATAAAAAATCACATAATTTATGATTAAAAAACTTCGATAATTACATTAACATATTTACATAATTACATTACATTGTTCAAAATGATAATTTATAACTAATAACCTCCATAAGAGGAGTGTCTTCCTGTATTGTCATCTGATCCATCGGAATTGTTATCTATTTTTTCATATACAAATTGGTTTACTTCCTCTGAGTCAGAAGGCAAAGAGATATTTCTTTCATACTCTTTTACACTTTGAACCAGATTTTTCAAACTTGTTTTATGTGAAGAATTGTATGTAGTACCCAATGTCTTATAAAATTCACCAAGACGAGTCAAGAATTTGAATATGTTACTCTTTTTCTTCTTCTTGTTTGTCGTACTCGAGTAACTCGACCCTGCTTCAACATTGTGCTGTCTTTGACTCGAATATCGCTAAAGTCTAAAAACATTTTCCATACTGCATTTTAAGGCGAGTTGGAATTGCTCTTCCTCCAAAGCTCTTAATCTAGCTTCCTCCTCTGCATCTTTTGTGGATGTCATCCGTGTACTAGATCCAGAAGCAGTAGAAGTTTTGGATGGAGTGGAAGGTTTTCTATTCGAATCTAATAGGGCTTGAAAAAGAATTTGGACATACTTAGGGGCATTGGGGCATGGTTTTACATCACCACCTCGACATGTCAAGTGTAAGGGAAAGCGATTAGTCTTGTTCACAAACATTATGCCACAAAAACCACACTTAATCTTTGTTTTTTCAGACCTTAGTGGTGATTCAACTAAGGAAGCATAATCACAAATATTTATCGATGGGTCCTATGGCGATGCGACATATCTACACTCAATTTTTAATAAAAAATCAGAATATTGATAAATAATTTGAACTTGATATAGAAAAAAAAGAAAGCAATATAAATGTATCAAAATTTAAAAATAAAAGCAAATGAACAGGCATATCACATATGTAAATAAATATCAAAGATTCGAAGTCTTCTAAACCACATTCCAAAAGGATCAACACTTTCATGTTTGCATACTGCAGTTGTAGTGAAATAATATTATAGATAATTCAACATTCAACCAAAAAGAATCGAAAAATTGAATATAATTACTGATCTGCAGGTAGAGACTCATCACGAATCTCAATCTCCTCTTCTTCATCATCATTATTCATATCTCCTCCCTATATCAGGCGCAACCAATCTTGCGTACAAATTAATGCTTCAACTGTGTTTGGTAAAAGTGAGCTTCGATACTTGCTCACAGCCCTACTCTCTGTGCTGAATGCAGATTTTGATGCCACTGTTGAAATTAGTATTGATAATATGTCCCATGCTTTCATAGATAATGTAGGGTATTTTGATTCACTAACCCTCATCTTCCACCATTCCAACACATTAAATTCAAACCACATTATGATTGACTCCTTGAGGTATATTTCTAACTCTGATTCCTTAGTATCAACTCTCATTCATGCTTGTGCTAAGTATAATATGTATTCATTTAACACATTCAAATTACCAAGTATATAAATATCTGCATCTCTACTTTTTTTAACACCCGCTGCAGGTAAAGTATTAACATATGATTTGTACAAATCTTCAAAGGCTTGATGAACCTTAGACGTCTCTGCTGCCGCTCTTTCAATAGGATAAAGCTTCATGAAAATAAAGCTAACCAATCCCATATTACAATGAGGATCAAGAACAACTGCCAAGGACATCTACAGATGACATTCATCCCAGTATTTATCGAACTTCATCCTCATACCAACTGTCATCTAGCGTATGAAATCTGGACCCGCACCGACATTTCTTTGTAGAGAATCCTTAATCTTCCAAAGAGACGGAAGAAATATATTCGCAGTTGGATACTGATTCTTAGAAAAAATCTTCGTGCAATCGTAGAAAACTTTGAGAAATGTGTGAACTTGTTGTGCTTTGGCCCAATCATCTGTGCTCGACAACCAAGAATACGTTCTCTCACGCGCCGCGTATTCAGGAAATGCAAGCTGTTAATTTCATTACCGTATCTAACATTTCATAGGTCGAGTTCCAACATGTACAAACATCCAACTTCAACATTTTTTAGATGGCACATTCAAACATTGGATGATGTCATTCCATACACTCAGTCTTGATGGCGACCCCCTTATATATTTCACACTTTTTCTTATGTTCTCTATAGTGTCGTTGATTGCTTTCAGCCCTTCTTGTACAATCAAATTTACAATATGGGCACAACATCTGACCTGGAATATTTTTCCTTCAAAAAATAAATTTCTTGTAGCCCTGAACTGGTTATGTAAGCATGAAATGACAATGTCATTTGATGAAGGATTGTCTAAAGTTATTACAAAATTTTTCTTCTCAATGCCCCAGCCTTCTAGACAACTGTAGATGCAATTTGAAATAAGTAAACCAGTATGTGGAGGAGGAAGGTAGCGGAAGTTCAAAATTCTCTTACATAGTTTTCAATCCTTATCGACATAGTGAGAGGTTAATGAAATGTATCCTTTTCTTTAATTGAACGCCATCCATAAATCAGAAGTCAAAGCTATTCTGGTCACTAAAGCCAAAACTTCTTTCAGTTTCATCTTCTCCTTAGCGTACATCTTCATGCACTCTCTCTGCACTATAACACGGGAGCCATTCTTGGCCCGAGGGTTAAGGAATTGATAGAAAGCCCTAAACCCTTTACTTTCTATCATTCTGAAAGGTTTTTTTTTCTAGAATCACTAATCTAGCATATCACTCATTTAGTTTCTCCTTGTCAAACTTATGAGTGGACACTATGCCTTGGGAGTCATCCCCTTTTGACTTCGTAAATGACAATATCTGTTGGTCAGGAGGAGGGAGTCTTGCTTTCTTAGGACTCATCTTCAAATGTTTAATTAGATGTTTCGTAGATCCTCCTGGAATCTTGCTGAATAACCCTCTGCAGTGATTACACTTTATCTTTTGTACACCGTTAACTGTCACATCTTCGAAATCATCCCACACTGTTAATCTATTCTTCCTCCCTTTGCATATAGTTGACTTGTTTGTGTCCTCTATGGTTAGAGGAGATGTGTCCGATGCACCCATTTCAGGGGTATTTGGGCTTTCGTCTTGACTAGCCATCTATAAAATAAAGTTCTCGATATGTTATACAGCTATACCTAGGGTCCTAGATAGCTAAACCGCTAGACGAGCATAATTACTTAACTGTCTAAATCAGTCACTCATTCAAAGTTAGATGGATTTTAATGCTTCATTTTCCAATTTAAATGTTACGCTGAAATTTCGGCAGCATCTCCCCTTATCTCTCTAGAATAATTAATCTTGTATTTGATTCTCATGTCAATCATCAACATAAAGTGTGGACATTTGATGACGAAAATAAATACATGAAATATATCCAGAGAGAAAAAGGAGAGATAAAACCAGAACAGGAATATGCATTTAAATTAGAATGAATGAAGACATTACAATCTATCTAACCCTGAACTGTCTAAAAAGAGACAATTTGAGCAATTTCTATGCATCCAAGAACACACTAAATCTATGTCTAGCAATATAGAAATTCTCAAATGGGCAACTGATTATTCTATACTACAAGTCTACAACTAGAACAATACAAATAATTCATATCTATACAAATAAAGGAGCATACTGAAATTGACATTCATCATCTAGCTAATTAATAACAAAATGTCAAATGAAAAACCAAAGGTGTCTTAAAGTGATAGCATTCAACACTAACAAAGTAACAAGTAAACTGTCATTTATAAAGTAAATTAAAAAATATGGAAAACATAACTATTAGGGCATGGGACTTGAATAGTAGAGGACAATAATTAACATATTAATAATTTCTATATTAACATATTTCTACAGTAATATATTTCTATATTAACAATTTGTATTTATGTTAATCCCAAAACTACATTAAACAATTTCTATATTTCAAAATCAGAAAGAAACTCGAGGAACTTTGTATTTTAATAACTTGTATACCTTTGTTACACCTAACTCTCATCCTAAAACTATATGTACACTAATTTGAGATATTAAAGTTGATTTGGTATTCAAATTCAAATTTCTGTAATTATAGGTGACATAAAATGACTAAAAAATGTGTTACTGATAAAGCTTTGAACCATTAAATCTGAAAACACCATGCTTCTAAACATCACTTTCTAATTTTTTATTTGAGATATTAAAGTTGATTTGGTATTCAAATTCAATTTTCTGTAATTATGGGAAACATAAAATGACTAAAAAATGTGTTACTAATGAAGCTTTGAACCATTAAATCTGAAAACACCATGCTTCTAAAAATCACTTTTTAATTTTGAAATATTTAGAGAAAACATAAATATCAGGTTAATCCCAAGTCGTTCATGCCCAGCTCGCCTGTCCTCGAGTTTCTTTCTGATTTTGAAATATTTAGGGAAATATTTAGGGAAAACATAAATATCAAGTTAATCCTAAATTCTCAATTCCAAATATCAGGTTAATCCCAAGTCATTCCTGCCAAGCTCTCCCGTCCTCGAGTTTCTTTCTGATTTTGAAATATTTAGGGAAAACATAAATATCAGGTTAATCCCAAATCTATATTGAACAATTTCTATATTAACATATATTAAACAACTTCTAAAAATAAAAAATAAAAAATCAAACCCACACATTACCGAGTGAGCTGGGCAGGAATGACCGGCAATTGCATGCAGGGTAGGGTGATGACGGACGACTGAACGAGTGGCAGCCTGGTAAGAATGAGTTGCGGCACCGGACGAGTGGCAGGGAGGAGCTCCGTCACTGGACAGGGCCACCAGACAGGCTGCAGGGACGAGCAGCAAGGTCTAGGCATCTAACACCGCCAGACAGGGGACATGGGTGAGTGAGAGAAAGAAAGATGGAAGAAGAGGGATAGCTGGACGGTGCTAGGAACAGGAGGGGAGAGAGAGAAAGAGAGAGTTTTTTTTTTTTCAAACGGCCGCTAGAGGAAAGAAGGGTTTCGATCGGGTGCTTGAAAATGATGGGCGACTGGGTGAGTGACTGAGTAGGGTTTTTTTTCCTTATATATACGGGTACGAGTCGAGTACGAGTCGAGTACCGAGTCGAGTACCGAATCGAGTACCTCTAGACTCGTACTCTACTCGTAATCTAAACGAGTAGATGAAACCCGCTTGTACTCGGCTCTAACTCAGATGAGTTAAGTAGTGAGTCGAGTATTCCGAGTCAAATCAATCGAGTACCCGAGTTTAGCCTGCTCGTGTACAGCTCTAACAATAAAGTTATATCAGAGCCGAGCCCAATTTATGATAACAAAGTGGTATTAAAGAGTTAAGTTTAAGAATGTTCAGGAATCCAATAAAGAGATCAAGGTCTAAGTTTGATATGCAAAAAATTGACGGGATGAACAATTTCAGTTTATATCAGCAAAAGGTTAACGATATTCTAGTATTACAAGGGTTGAGAAAGGCATTATTGGAGACTAAACTAAAGAAGATGTCGGATGATGACTAAAGTGAACTCGGGAAGAAATCTATGAGTATCATCCATCTGTGTCTGTTAGATGAAGTCATATATAATGTTCTAGATGAGGAATCACCCTTAGAGATGTGGAAGAATCTAAAAGATCTATACATGCCAAAATTCCTCACTAACAAGTTATTTGTGAAGAAATAACTTCTTGGGCTATGGATGAAGGTATGATCCGATCTCCTAGAGCACATGAAGTCATTTACAAAGGTATGAAGTGAGTTTTTAAGGCTTGGAGTGACGATCGAGGATGAAGATAAAGCAGTGTTACTTTTAACATCGCTTCCCGCATCATACAAGCATATTGTCACTACTTTGTTGTATGGGAAGAATACAATAAAGGTGGAAAAAATTACCACAACTGTAGTTTCTAACTGTTAGTGTACTGATTTGTGCACCTTATTTGTTAACCACGTGAGTCATTATGTCAAGGAATCGGTTGAGCCCTTGGAAGCTGTATCAAAGACACAATTGGAGGTGGAGCATTAAGGAACAAAAAAATAGGTATATGAGGTGCCTTAATGATCCTAATCCTTGACCCAAAATAACCTAAACCTCTAGATGATCTTAACCATAATAGGTAAACCCCTTATTGATCATCACTTAGCCTTAAGAGCTTTAATTGAACATACTTAGATTGGATTTAGAAGTCCCGAGTTGCTAAAAAATTCGTACAATTTAAGGAACCTTTGGTGTCATCGAACCCACCCTCAGTCCCATCAAAATCGATTAAAGGATGTCAGTGTGCTTGTAGAGAAATCAGGTAATTTAGCTACAATTGAATGCCACATTCGGTCTGACTGAAGACCATATTCGGTACGATTAATGACCACATTTGGTGTGACCGAAAATGCCAAAATATATTCAATGACTTTCCTATTTAATTCGGTGTGACCGAAGCTTAATTCAATCGGACCAAAGACTAGTCATTTCTACCGATTTTATGACCATTAGAACTCGATTCTTTCATATAAAACATTTGATCTTTAGGTATGATGATGAATTTTTTGTGTGATAGAAGCTTATGTGAATCTTCACTCATATCTCACACCCCAAGCCTCTAATACCATGAGATTTGATTAATCTTCTTGAGCTTTATCATTATAATGAGGATTTCAACCTCAATGTTGAAGATAAACTCAATCTCCACCATTTTTTGGAGATTAAATCTAATCTTATTAGTATATCTTTTTTTTCATCCTTTAGAATACCCATTTAAATGAATCTCATAGGAATTAAAACCTTTTATTAATTGTAGGATATTCACCCAACCTCCCATCACCTTGTTCACCACATCGAAGCAGAACATGTAAGGCTTTTGATCTTAAAGTTGAAGCATTAACAATGAATCAACATCATGATTCAAGCATGTGAGAGCTTGAAAGAAGTGACTCAAGATTGACTCAACAACAGGGCTCAATTTAACAAGCAAGGTTGTTATTTATAGAGTTCATGTACAGTCCTTCCTTATATAGGATTGAATGTAAGAGTTTGATTGTTAAACTCGATTAGGTTCTTGTGTAGGACTTAAATTAAGTCCTTGTGTAGGCCACCGAATACGGGTGTGTACATGTTAGTCTCCATGGTAGCATCCTGAGGGAGTAAAAGTGAGTCCTTGGACTAGAACCAAGGTTCATAGTGAGCCTATAAAAATTTACATAAGTCTCCAAGGTGAAATTGCGATAATGACAGCTTTAATAAAAGTGAGAATGCACCAATGTGTCTTAGAGGGGGGGTGAATAGGACTTTTTAAGATTTTATGATGATTTAAAAACCTATCAACCCTATCCTGAATTAATATGCAAGTATTATGATTTCTTCAATATAACTCTATTAGCTTCCAAGCCAAATAGAGGATCCATTCATAAGACTATTCAAAATATAAACAAGGTGTATATCATAGTTCATGATGGTTGTGCCTATGTATGAGATGTAATTATAATTAGTTCTAAGTAATCATGTAAACATGCATTATGAGAACATTTACAAAGATCACATAAGCAGTAAGAGTAAATAGCAATCCCAAACATAGCCATTTTTATAGTGGTTCGAGTACGTGTCTACTCTACTTTCGGTAGACGCACTCAACCCTTGAGTGTATCAGATCTCACTAACGGAGGTTTCAAATTAGGTTCACTTCAAACCAGTACAACCGAGACAAGGCTGACTCTAGGACCTACAAAAGGTACCTAACTTGTCTCCACGAGACACAAGTTTATGCCCTCACACAAGAGCAAGGGTCAACACACAACACCTAGATTTTAGGCCACACAGGCCAAGGAACCACACAAGGAACCTAACAGTTTATGTCCTACACAAGAGCAAGGGTCAACACACAACACCCATATTTTAGGCCACATACGCCAAGGATCCACATGAGGAACCTAACAATTTATGCCCTATACAAGATCAAGGGTCAACACACAGCACCCAGATTTTAGACCACACAGGTCAAGGACCTACACAAACGACCTAAGTTTATGCTCTCCACAGAGCAAGGGTCAACACACAGCACCCCCACGTACTCTTCTGTTAGAGGCCTCCTATAAAGACTTGAAAGGGGTGAGAAGCACCTTTGACCTAACCCTACAAAGGAATGATCGAAAGGTTCTTTGGACTCTAATGACTTACAAATAAGTAGATGAGCCCCATTAAACATTTGATGAAGATCGCCTCCTTTAATGATGAAGAATCTTCAGCTCCCTTGAACCGCAACACAGATGATGCTCCAATGTAAGGCGACGGGTTGGGTCAAGGTTATGTTAGAATCCTACTCTAATAAATGTTTTTCTATTTTAGAGACAGAGTGATTCTAAGCATCTAAGCATTCAAGGTATCCCAGCTCAATGATTTTTCATTAAGGTGGTAGCTGGAGGATCCTTGAATGTGGAAGTTCATTCCCCAATCCACTTATTGAATATTAATGATGAGGGTAGATTGGAGGATGAGCTCCCATGAGAGAAAAAGGCTTAGGGTAGGTAATTTGAATTAAACACTCAAAATCTCTATCTATTTTCTCTGCCAACAACTATAGGCAAGCTCTCATTAAATAAGAAAAAAGTTCTAACGTAAATAAAATAATCATGTTTTTGACAGAGTTCGATATCATCGAGCAGGCTTTAATATCATCGAGCGTATACTCTCGATAACATCGATTTGTTGCTCAATGACATGAACTCAATTTGTCAAACATTTTTGAACTTTTTTGCCAACTGGTCAAGGATATTGAACATGCTTCGATGTCATTATATTTCGAACTCGAATTTTATTGACGCATGGTTCGATTCCTTGACATTTGAAAACTTAAGAGTAGACTTGCCTTTGAAACTTAACAGGTTTTGATATGATCGAGCATCCCTCAATATCATCTGAATATGAATGTCGATGGTATCGATAACAGTTTCGATTCATCGATATTTTCAAGGAATTTTTCTATAAGCTTGTTGAACAGTTTGTGTCCTATTTCGATGATATTGACCTTATCTCGATATGATCAATATTTGAATATCGATATCATGGGTACTTCTCGATACTTCAAATGAATTTACCTGAAGGCTTGCTGATCAGAGTTGTGTCCCAATCCGATATCTTCGAATTTTCGTCGATATTATCCAGGTTTGAATTTCAAGGATATCGAGGCTCTCTTGGAGATATTGAAAATCACATGATTTTCTTTAACTGCATATTGGACACAACCTGACTAGTTTGTCAATTTTATTGAGCCGTCTCGATGAACTCGAGATTCGAAAGTCGATGATATCAAACATGCCATCGATTCATCAATAATTCAGTCCAGGATTCATTGTGGTTATTGGACATCTAAAGTCCTTATTTCGATATTATCGAGTGAGTTTTGAGGACATCAATAATAGAGTTCGATTTCATCAAACCATGTTGTAAGTGCTATGATTTCATATCTCTTTGGTTGTCAAATTTTGTGGTGCCAAAACCTATATTTATGTCTTGTACATCTTGTGTTTTATGATTGAAGACTATTCATTGCAATCAAGTCATCGCATTTCAAGACAAGATCTTAAATGAAGAAAGTTTTCAAGACATGGATGAAGAATTCAAGTATTGAAGTCTTCAAGTTTGTATGTTCAAGATTCGATTAAGTTCAAGTTTAGTAGCAGACTTTGTCAAGTCAATATCAAGCTCAAGAAGGCCTACTACAAGATTTGTATATTCTCAAGCTTCTCTTAAGGGTCATCTGAGTGTACATACTTTCAATATCCATCTCACTGTTAAGGTTTGTTTGACCTTAGATTGACCTTAGGATGGACTTTACAATAGGTCATTCTGGATACATAACTCATATATTTTATTATGCTTGTTTGGAGTGTTCTAAGACCAGTCCTAGGGACTTCAAGACCAGTCTTAGCTCTGCTACGACCAGTCTTAAGTTTTTCACGACCAGTCCTAAGTTGTTGAAGATTTTTGGATCTTTCTAGCTGTCCTACGACCAGTCCTGGACATCCTACGACCAGTCCTGTGAGTTCTACGACTCATCCTTCGACTGGTCATAGCCCTATGACTCAAACTCCAGCAACCATTTTTGGGGTCCTACGACCGGTCGTAGGTGTCCTACGACCAGTCGTAAATGGCCCACGACCGGTCGTAGACCGCCCACGACCGGTCGTAGAACAGAAAATCTTATCCCGCGAAAATCTTTCGAAAATCTTAGGAGCTATGACCAGTCCTAGTTTCCTAAGACCAGTCGTAGACGGGATTTTTTAGGCTATAAATAGAGCATGAACTTCAGAGTTTTAGCGCTTCAAATCAATTCTATTCAAGCATTCTTTAGGCTATAGTTTGAGATAAGTTTGTGTTTATTTTAAATTACTTTGTGCTTATTTAATATTCCTTTTGCTAGCTTATTTTTATTTGATTTTGATCTACATTCCAATCTTATTAGAAAAGAGAAATTTCTGATATTCCTTCTTCTTGGATTCAAAATTAAATAGAACTAGCCCTTTTGATTTAAAATCAATTAGACTTAGAACCATTCTTAAAGTGAGTATTGGACTTTCAATGTTGAATCGAACATCTACTCCGATTGGTTCTACCGGGCTTCTTCAAAAGGTGATTCAAGTATTTTACATTTTGTAATTTACTTTCTCTGGTTTTTGTTTGAGATTCGCCAGAAAAATCTCATTGTATTGGTTATCTGAGGAGAGCCAGAAAACTCAGATTGTGGGGTTTTTGGATTGTGTAAGCCTGAGATCAAAGACACAATTGTGAAGGTTTTAGGTGAACCTGTGAAACCTATTTTGATAGTGCATGCTAATATCCCATGTGTGAGGATATTAGGAGTGGAGTAGCAATCTGTGTAGCTGTTGGATAATAGTTGGTGTACACACAGGAGAACCACTATATATCATTGTGTTGTAGATGTGTTTTACTCTTTCATTTTTTTATTCATTCTGTTTTGTGGAGAATGTTTGTGGATGAATGTTGTAATCACTTCAAGCAAGTGTGGATGAATGTTGTAATAACTTAGGGTTTATTTTCTGCAAGTTATTTTGATTTTCTTGCTTATTATTCCTCATTGATTTGTGATACAAAGGAAGTTCTAGAAATAAGGTTGTCCTACCTTAAACCTCTAGTTTTTGGTGTAAGGTTGTCCTTAGAATTGATAAAGTATCAATCTCTTTATTTTAGGCTATTGTGGTTGTTTTATATTCAGCATTGTGCTTTATATCTTTTATTATTCCGCTGTTATAAGTTTTATTTGGCATTGCCCTATTCACCCCCCCCCTCTAGGGCATATAGCTACGCCCTTTCAAGTGGTATCACAGCAAAATAGCTCGTGTTTATTGTTTATTTATTGGATTTATTTCCTGAGCTAACGATCTAAGCTATATTAAGATGTCAAATTTTGATAGCCTATCAGTCACTAGGCCACCACCTTTTAATGGCACAAACTATGCTTATTGGAAAGCCAGGATGAGGATCTTTCTTAAATCCTTGGATGAAAGTGTGTAGTTGGCCACAGTGAATGAATGGAACCCTCCTATCACTGAAGTAACTAATAGTGATGGTTCAAAATCAGTGAAAGTAACGACTTATTCTCTTTGGACCACACTTCAGAAAAGTGAAAGTAGTGCCAATTATAAAGCACTAAATGCAATTACTTGTGCATTATCACCAGATGAATTCAAAAGAATCATCTCTTATGAAAATGTAAAACAAGCATGAGATGTATTAGAAATGACACACGAGGGTACATCTATTGTCAAGAAATCTAAAGTCCAACTCCTCACAACTAAATTTGAAGAAATTCATATGGAGGAGAATGAGATGTTTATGGACTTCTACACTAGATTGAACGACATTGTGAACTCTATGTGGGATCTTGGTGATAGAATCCTAGAAAGTAAAATGTGCGCAAAGATACTACGTTCACTTCCTGAATGGTTCAATTCAAAAGTAACCGCGATTCAGGAACTTCGTGATACGGATACCATGAGGGTTGAGGAACTAGTTGATTCACTTCAAACCTATGAGTTATCCTTTAAGGCTCCTAAAGAAAAATCAATTGCTCTCAAATCATCTAAAAATACTTCACAAGAGAGTACTTCAAATTCAGAAAATACCGAAGATGATATGGCGCTTTTAGCAAAAAAGTTTTACAAAATTTTCAAAAACAAGAAAAAAGCTGATTTTCAAAAGTCAAATGATAAGAGATGATCTAAACCTAGAGCTCGAAAATCATTGAAAGATAGTCAATGTTACAATTGTCAAGAGTATGGGCACTTAGCTAACAAATGTCCTAAAAAGGATAAATTAAAAAGAAAAAGCATGATGGCTACTTGGGATGAATCGTCTGATTCTGAATCCTCTTTTAAATCAGAAGATTCTGAAACCGAGTCGGGCGATGATGTTAAAGCCCTTATGACTCTAGCCAAGATCACCTATTTAGATCATGATGATATATCTAGTGAAGAAAATCTGAATAGTGATTGCGATAATGAAGATGATCTTCAAGTTGCTTATAATGCCCTTTATAAAGAGAGTTGTAAAATTGCCGCTAAGCTTAAATTACAAAAAAATTAAATTTCTAAGCTTAAGGAAGATTATGAGTCTCTTATTTTAGAAAAGTCTCATATTTCTGATTCTTTTGAAAAAACCAAATGTGATTTAGATTTCAAAAACTCCCAAATTGAAAATTTGAAATTTGAAAAAGAAAGACTCAAAAATGAGATAGCCACTCTTCTGAGTTTGAAAGACACATGGAGATATGCCCAAGGTGATCCAAAATTGGAAAAATTATTGTCCGGATCAAGAAAATGTGGCGATCGATCCGGGTTGGGCTATGATAAAAATACATCTCCTAAACAAAAGAACATTTCTCCTAAATTTGTTAAAGGAGAGTCTTCGACCTCAAAAGAAAAGAATACCTATCAAGATTTTTCCAAAAATTCTAGGTCTTTCCAAAAACCTAAAGGTGGCCATGTCAACTTTAATTTTCAAAACCGAAATCCATTGACTGAAAAAATAATTGATCTATTCAAGGAGCTATTAAAGTCTAACTCTATGCGTCACTCCTATAACAACAGACAGAAAAAGACCATCTATGCTCCTAAACCCAAAACAGTTCTGAAATGGGTTCCTAAAGTTGCCAGCTTGGTTGCCGACACTGCTTTCAAAGCTACAAGCCATTCAAAGTGGTACCTAGATAGTGGTTGCTTTAGGCATATGACAGGTGACAAAGCTTTATTCACCGATCTTAAAGATATGACTGACGGGTTAGTCACATTTGGTGATGGAAGCAATTGCAAGATTATTGGCCAAGGTACGGTTTGGCTTTATAGCCTTCCCTTATTTAAGAATGTTTTATATGTTGAGGGCTTAAAACACAACCTATTAAGCATTTCTCAGATATGCGATAACAACCATAATGTGAAGTTTTCTAATCAAGGTTGTGAGATACTTGATAAAAGGGGTTCTGTTATATTAACTGGTCGCAGAACTTCAGAAAACTGCTACATCGTTAGTAATGCAAGCTCATCTACTCAATCATGTTACATGGTCCATACCGATGAGACTGAATTATGGCATAAACGCCTTGGACATGTACACTATCGGAACTTATTTAGATTGAGTAAAAGAGAACTAATTAGAGGTCTACCCAAATTATAAAAAGTAGATAAAATATGTGGTGAATGTCAGTTGGGCAAACAAATTAGGAGCTCTCACAAGAAAGTGAACTCCAATACCACATCTAGACCACTCGAGCTTCTCCACATGGATCTTATTGGACTAACCAGATCGGAGAGTCGAGGAGGCAAAAAATACATCTTGGTTATCGTAGATGACTATACCAGATTCACTTGGGTATCATTCTTAAAAGACAAAACTGAAACCCTGGATGAAGTGAAAAAGGTCATCAAACGAATCCAAAATGAGAAAGGTTCTCATGTTAGTAAGATCTGAAGTGATCATGGATTTGAATTCGAAAACAGTAGTTTTGAGAAATTCTGTAGCGATCAGGGAATATCACATGAATTCTTTGCGCCCAAAACACCACAACAAAATGGTATTGTTGAAAGGAAAAACAGAGTGCTTTAAGATATAGCTAATGTTATATTGAATAGCATGAAGCTCTCTATAAATCTTTGGGCTGAAGCAGTTAATACCGCATGTTATATCATTAATCGAGTTTATACCAGTAAATCTGATAATAAGACTGCTTATGAATTATGGTTTGAAAAGAAACCTACTGTCAAATACTTTCGGGTTTTGGGCAGCAAGTGTTATATTTTACGGGATCGTGAAAATTTGGGTAAGTTTGATACGAAAAGTGACGAAGGTATTTTTCTTGATTATTCTTTGAACAGTCGATCTTATAGGTTTCTAAATAAGAGAACTAGTATGATTCAAGAGTCCATCAATGTGGTCATTGATGATCATTTGAATACACCAGCCCCAAGTTCAGATGATGATGAAGCTCTTATTATTGACAATCAAGATATCTCATCAAGTCAAAAAGAATCTGAACCAAGGACTGTTAAAGATCATCCATCCAATCAAATACTTGGAAACCCTCTCACTGGAGTACGTACTCGCAAACAACTTGAGAATATATGTAATTATGTTTGTTTTACATCCCAAATAGAACCGGTCAACGTAAAAGAAGCACTTTCTGACGAAAATTGGATTGTTGCTATGCAGGATGAACTTAATCAATTTATTCGTAATAATGTCTGGTATCTTGTTCCTAGACTAAAGATAAACACATTATTGGAACAAAATGGATCTTTAAAAATAAGTCTGATGAGCTTGGAAATATTATACGAAACAAGGCTAGACTGGTTGTACAAGGGTACACTCAGATTGAAGGCATCGATTACGATGAAACCTTTGCTCCAGTTGCTCGCCTTAAGTCAATCAGACTTTTTATTTTCATCGCATGCTTTAGAAAATTTAAAATTTATCAGATGGATGTAAAGAGTGCTTTCTTTAATGGCGATTTACATGAAGAAGTGTATGTTGAACAACCTTCAGGGTTTGAAGACCTTAAGTTATCTGACCATGTATTTCGTCTCAAAAAGGCTCTCTATGGTCTAAAACAAGCGCCCAGGGCATGGTATGAGAAATTGACTAAATTCTTACTTAGTCATAGCTTTCAAGTAGGAAGTGTCGATAAGACGCTCTTTGTTAAGAAGAATAACAATGATATTTTGATGGTTCAAATATATGTTGATGATATTATTTATGGATCAACTTGCTCTAACGTGTCTATTGAGTTTGCAGAGTTAATGAAATCAAGGTTCGAAATGAGCATGGTTGGCGAACTTAACTATTTCCTAGGGTTACAAGTAAAACAACAACATGATGAAATTTTTATTTCCCAGACCAAATATGCTTCAAATTCGGTTAAAAGGTTTGGATTTGAGAATGGTAAGAACTTTGATACTCCTATGAGTACAACATTAAGACTCTCAAAAGACTCTATAGGTAAAGATATAGATCCTAAACTATATCGCAGTATGATTGGTAGTTTGTTGTATCTTACTGCAAGTAGACCTGATATCGTATTTAGTGTTGGAATTTGTGCGAGATATCAGTCTAATCCTAAGGAATCACATCTTACTGTTGTTAAAAGAATTATTTGATATGTCGCAAGTTTTATAAATTTGGGTCTATAGTACCCTTTTGATACTAGTGTTCAATTAGCCGGGTACTCAAATGCTGATTGGGCCTGTAATATTGATGATAGAAAATCAACCAGTGGTGGTTATTTTTACATTGGAAATTGATTAGTTTCTTGGTTCAGTAAGAAGCAAAGCTCAATATCGCTCTCCACTGCTGAAGCTGAGTATATTACAGCTGGATATGCATATACTCAACTAGTTTGGATGAAACGTATGCCTAGCGATTATGGAATTAATCAAGATTCAATGATCTTACATTTTAATAATTCCAGTGCTATAAACATTTCTAAAAATCCAATCCAACATTCACGTACTAAGCATATTGACATTAGGTATCATTATATACGTGAGTTGGTTGAAGAAAAAGTTATTTCTTTGAAATATATATCAACCGAAAATCAACTTGGTGATATATTTACTAAACTGCTCGACAAAAGAAGGTTTAATAAATTGAAATTTGATCTTGGTATGTGCATTTTATATTGAATATTCTTTCTTGCATGTATCATAGTATACTATATTTAGTATTATTTGTGTTTAAATTTTAATTTTTTCATTAAAAAAATGCATTTTTGGTCGATACTCGACCGGTCGTGGCTGTACACGACCAGTCGTGGTTTGACCGGTCGTGAACCACACTTGACCGGTCGTGGATCTCGTGAATGTGATATATTTGGAGAAAATTCTCTTCTTCCTCTTTTCCACACCGACCTACGACGAGTCGTGGCTCGACCAGTCATAAGATTTCCTATTTTTCTTCGAGATAAGTCCTATTTCATTAATTTTCTTGAAGATTCTTGCTCTTTATGCTTTGATTTGTTCATAGTATAGCTAGATTTCATCCCTTATTGGAATTTTCAAGGGTTTCCTCTCAATTTGCTGATCTAGAGAAAACCCATCTTTCATTTGTGCATCTTGCTTGCTCTTTGTATATCTTTTTGAATATGAATGCTAAAGGGAAAAAGAAAACATCCCGTGGTCCATCTTCATCCAGATCTGCACCGATAACTAAACGTCGGTCACCTGAAGATGATTCTCAAGATGTAAGAGATTTACGTGTCCGTAACATTATCGTTGAGCATACCGCTGATCTCAATCACATTGCTCCATATGGTGTTATCCCTCTTCTTGAATCTGTTGGCTGGACTAACTTTTTGCTTTGGGGTGGGCCTGCATACCAGTCCATTGCTCAATCGATGGTTGCATGCATCTCTGATTTTTCTCTTGATAATTTAATTTTTTTAATTGATACTAGAAAAGGAAAATTTGAAGTAGACCGTCATTTAATATCATGTATTATGGATATACCTATTAATGATGAAGGTATACCGATTCATACTTTATACGAAAAACCATCTGAATTGGAAAAACGCATGTTAACGAGAGATTTATGAAAAATTCATGCACAATGGACACACAAAGGGAATGCGCTCCCTTCAAAGTATTTGTTACCTAGTTACAGAATATTACGTCGGTTCTTCATTTCCAATGTATATCCTCGGTCCGGCAATAAAATCGAGTTGACTTCTTTCATGGTTCGTGTGTTGCTTTCTATTACTTTTAGTACCAAGGTCTGTCTTCCCTCTTTGATTTGTCATTCTATTATTCAGTTTCGTCTCCATCCAGGTCATAGTGATATTCCGTTCGATTATCTTATAACTATTTTAGTCACTCACATGCTTGTCGATAAACCTGTTAATGAGGCACCAATTTATCATCTTATTTTCAACAATTCCAATCTTAATAAGATAAAATTGGATCTGCTCCCTGGCTAAGTTGATGAAGGTGGTGTTGGTGGTGTTGGTGGTGATGCTGGAAACGAAGGAAAAGCTGGCGATCTTCCTCAACAAGATGTTAATATGGATGACTTATTTGATGATATAAAAACTGATTCACCTAATGATCCAGATCATGATCCATCTAGTTTTGATGCATGCCTTCGTGCATTGGAAGAAAAGGTTGATAATATGAATATAGCCCATGATATGCGATTTAAGTACATGCAAAAATATCTTCGTCGCATTAATAAGGAGTTACACCAGATTGATCCGACTATCCCTGCTCTCTCTTCTGTATCAGATTAGGTGAATTATCTTCTGGATAGTATCACATTATCTTTTTATTTTGGATATGTATTATGGATTATGGTTTGATAACATTGTCTTTTGGATATTATATTTTGGATTATGGATTATGACTTGATGCTTCAGGATTATATTATGTCCTTTCATATCTCTTTCTCATTATCTGTTTATTCCTCTTCCTATTGTGCCTTTCCCTTGTCATTTTATGACAAAAAGGGGGAGTAGTAAGCTAAAGCTAAAAGGGGAGTAGTATGGAAAGGGAGAGTAAATTTGTTTGAATTAATTGATTGAGAAGGATATGTGGATTGAAGTCTTGAGGTTTTTATGTTGTGTACTGATTATATGAGCAATACTCGTATTACTCAGGGAGAGTAGAGTATTTTGTCATTTCATGGCTCATGATTCCTTATTATCTTTTATGCTATGTGCTTTGTCATAAATTTGACAAAGGGGGAGATTGTAAGTGCTATGATTTCATATCCCTTTGGTTGTCAAATTTTGTAGTGCCAAAACCTATATCTATGTCTTGTACACTTGTGTTTTATGATTGAAGACTATTCATTGCAATCAAGTCATCGCATTTCAAGACAAGATCTTAAATGAAGAAAGTTTTCAAGACATGGATGAAGAATTCAAGTATTGAAGTCTTCAAGTTTGTATGTTCAAGATTCGATCAAGTTCAAGTTTAGTAGAAGACTTTGTCAAGTCAAGATCAAGCTCAAGAAGGCCTACTGCAAGATTTGTATATTCTCAAGCTTCTCTTAAGGGTCATCTGAGTGTATAGACTTTCAATGTCCATCTCACTATTAAGGTTTGTTTGACCTTAGATTGACCTTAGGATGGACTTTACAATAGGTCATTCTGGATACATAACTCATATATTTTATTATGCTTGTTTGGAGTGTTCTAAGACCAGTCCTAGCTCTGCTACGACCAGTCTTAAGTTTTTCAGGACCAGTCCTAGGTTGTTGAAGATTTTTGGATCTTTCTAGCTGTCCTACGACCAGTCCTGGACATCCTAAGACCAGTCCTGTGAGTTCTATGACTCATCCTTCGACCGGTCGTAGCCCTACGACTCAAACTCCAGCAACCATTTTTGGGGTCCTACAACCAATCGTAGGTGTCCCACGACCAGTCGTAAATGGCCCATGACTGGTCGTAGACCGCCCAGGACCGGTCGTAGAACAGAAAATCTTATCCCGCGGAAATCTTTCAAAAATCTTTGGAGCTACGACCAGTCCTAGTTTCCTAAGACCAGTCGTAGACGAGATTTTTTAGGCTATAAATAGAGCAAGAAATTTAGAGTTTTAGCACTTCAAATCAATTCTATTTAAGCATTCTTTAGGCTATACTCTGAGATAAGTTTGTGTTTATTTTAAGCTACTTTGTGCTTATTTAATATTCCTTTTGCTAGCTTATTTTTATTTAATTTTGATCTACATTCCAATCTTATTAGAAAAGAAGAATTTCTGATATTCCTTCTTCTTGGATTCAAAATCAAATAGAACTAGCCCTTTTGATTTAAAATCAATTAGACTTAGAACCATTCTTAAAGTGAGTATTGGACTTTGAATGTTGAATCGAACATCTACTCTGATTGGTTCTACCGGGCTTCTTCAAAAGGTGATTCAGGTATTTTACATTTTTATAATTTACTTTCTCTGGTTTTTGTTTGAGATTCGCTAGAAAAATCTCATTGTATTGGTTATCTGAGGAGAGCCAGAAAACTCAGATTATGGAGTTTTTGGATTGTGTAAGCCCGAAATTAAAGACACAATTGTGAAGGTTTTAGGTGAACCTGTGAAACCTATTTTGATAGTGCATGCTAATATCCCCTGTGTGAGGATATTAGGAGTGAAGTAGCAATCTGTGTGGCTGTTGGATAACAGTTAGTGTACACACAGGCTAACCACTATATATCGTTATGTTGTGGATGTGTTTTACTCTTTCATTCTTTTATTCATTCTGTTTTGTGGAGAGTGTTTGTGGATGAATGTTGTAATCACTTCAAGCAAGTGTGGATGAATGTTGTAATAACTTAGGATTTATTTTCTGCAAGTTATTTTGATTTTCTTGCTTATTAGTCCTCATTGATTTGTGATACAAAGGACGTTCTAGAAATAAGGTTGTCCTACCTTAAACCTCCGATTTTTTGTGTAAGGTTGTCCTTAGAACTGATAAAGTATCAATCTCTTTATTTTAGGCTATTGTGATTATTTTATATTCAGCATTGTGCTTTTTAAAGGTTTTATATACCTGGTGTTTTGGGCCATGGGATGTGAGGCTAAGTTTAGCTTTAACAAGTTCGGGCACACATCCTGTTGAGGCAGACGCTTGAATGATCTTCTTATGGGGCTCACTCGTCTGGCTGACTCAACACTCATGCTAATTGACAAACTAGGGCACTTTCACGAGGAAGCCAGTCCTGGTGTAAAATTGTAAATGTTAAATGTGAACCTGTTTTAAAACCTCGGATAATGAAATCTATTACACTCATGGGTTGAGTGCGTCTGCTAGGAGTGGAGTACGAAAACCAAACCATTATGCATACTTATGTTTGGGATTATTATTTGAGCACTTGTTTAATTATACTTATGTGATTAATAATCAATTATATGTATACATGATTAGAGGAATGTTAGAACTTGATAGTTAGCATATCCCACACACACATATATGTTATAGTGTTTAGACTAGTTGCTTAGTATGTTACATCTTTTATAGTCTATGTGATTAGACCCTCTATTGGCTTGAAAACATTTAAAGTTAATTAACTTACTTTGTTTAATTGAAAATAGTTTAAGTAATTGTGTTAAAAGACCAAAAAAAATTATTTAGTCCTAATCACCCCCTCTAAGACATCTTTTATTCTATAGCTCCGTTAAGCTTCTGCACGCATAGCTCGTGAGGTCACCACATGTAATTTCACTAATGAGATGGGGAAGAAGTCAAGTGATGAGGACTCTCAGGCGGAATAGTTAGTTGCGAAAGAAGGTCAGGGATGTGGAAAATCCATGGAGCGATATCGATTTGACAAGAAGAAAATTTTTAGATCAAAATCGAAGGGTAAGGACAAATGCTTCTATTGTAGCGTGAAGGGGTACTTCAAGAGGGATAACAAAAAAAAGGAAGGATGACATGCAAAGCGAAGGTAAAAGGAACAAGGACGAATCGGCTAGCGTAGTAGAAGAGAGCTCAGATGGAATATCTCCGTCCACTAGATCAAGTCAACCATCCAAGAGGTATTAGTCTTATGAGTATGTCATGCTTACAAATGGGGGTGAACTTAAGAATTATTAAGAAGATCAGGCCAATGAACATAAAGGGGAGCAGCTAAGAGCTATGCATGGAGAGATGAATTCTTTACATAAGAACCACACATATAACTTGGTAAAGCTACCTAAAGGAAAGAAAGCACTCAAGAATAAGTGAGAATTTAGGTTGAACAATGAAAAGAAGAACCCACATCTAAGGTACAAGACAATTTTTGTTGTGAAAGGATTTAAGCAAAAAAGGCATTGATTTTGATGATTTTTTTATTTTTTTATTTTTTATTTTTACCTGTGGTGAAGATGTCATCCATCCAAGTTGTATTGGATTTGGCTGTAAGTATAAACCTAAAGATTGATCAACTAGATGTCAAAACATCATTTTTTTTATTGTGATTAGGAGGAAGAGATATATGGAGCAGTCGGAAGGTTTCGAAGTCAAAGACAAGGAGTACATGATATACAACTTAAAGAAGATTCTATACTGGTTAAAATAAGCCCAAGGCATTGGTACAAAGATTTAACTCATTTATGGTGGATCATGGGTATAGGAGAACTTCTTCGGACCATTATGTACTTATTAAGAAATTTTCTGATGGTGATTTTATTATTCTTTTGCTCTATGTTGATGATATGTTGATTGTTGACATTGGCAAAATTAATAGGTTGAAAAAGGGGGTTAAGCAAGTTATTTTTCATAAAGGACTTATGACCCACAAAACAAATTTTAAGCATGAAGATACTCTTGTGGTAGAAAGGCTGGCAAGCTTTGGTTATCACAAGAAAGGTACTTGCCATTTCTCCACATGCAAGTCACTTCAAGTTAAGTAGTGAGAAAAGCCCTTCAAGTGAGAAATAAAAAAGAAGAAATGAAAAACAATCCATATGCATCAGTAGTAGAAAGCTTCATGTATGTTATGGTATGTACGAGACCCAACATCACACATGGAGTTGGTGTTGTTAGTAGATTTTTTTGTAAATCCTGTCAAAGAGCATTGGGAAGTAGTTAAATGGATTCTCAGATATATCAGAGATTTATATAAGGTGTGTTTATACTTTGAAGGTGGTAAGCATGTGTTAGAAGGCTACGAGATGTGAATATGGCAGTTGAGATTGACTTCAGGAAGTCCACATTAGGGTACACACTTACTATTACAGGGTGAGCAGTATCATGGTAGTTTATGTTGTAAAAATGTGTGGCCTTACCTACTATAAAAGCCGAGAATATTGTAGTAACAAAATCTTATAAGAAAATATTGTAGATGAAGAGATTGTTTCAAGAATGTGGCTTGATGCATGACAATTATATTATTTATTGTGATAGTCAGAGTGTCATCTACCTCAATAAAAATACGAGTCTTCATTCCAAGTCCAAGCACAAAAATGTAAGGTATCATTGGAGGTGGAGATTATTGGGGTCCCTCTTCATGAGGAGGTGGGACCTACATGTGTAGGTTTAAGTAGCCTTTATTGTCACATGTGTGTGAAGTATTTTGGTCATTTGGTCATTTGGCCAAGGAAAGTAAAATAAGAGAAAAGTGGCTCTTTTTTTAAGAGAGACTTTTAACAACACAAAGGAGGGTTTTTCTTTTTAGAGTAGAAGACGAGAGAGAAGACAGAATGAGGTTTGTAGAAGAAGAAGATCAAAACTCTTCTACTATCAAAATCTTCACATGTAGGTTTGTGAAGGACCATCCACAATGTTAGCTTCTTCGATTAGTTCCCCTAGGGTTGTGTTGGGGATTTTCTACAATCCCTAGTTGCTGAGAAATTCCTTTGTTTTATGTTGCTTGTAATCTACATTTTAGTGAAGTAGTTGGGATATCTAAGAGAGTTCTTTTGATGATTGTACTTTCATTATTTCTATTATAGTGGATTTGTGCTGAACTAGGTCCCATGGTTTTTTCCTTCACTTCGGAGGGCTTTTCAAGTAAAAACTCTTGGTGTATCTTGCATCCTACATATTTGATGATTTGCTTGTTTGGGTTTGAAGTAATTTTCATCATTTAAATATTTTATATTGTTAATCCCAATGATTTGCACATAAAATGGAAAAGCGTGTGGTTTCCCAATAAGAGATAAAGGCTTGTATGCTAGATAATAGGCTTTTAGTAGCTATGGCTTCAAGGCACAACTTCCAAGGAAAAATTCGAGGGAATCATGATGATCTTATTTATGTTAGAGTTGGGCACTTCAACTTGGACACTTAAAATGTTAGCTTCAAGAAGTCTTATCAAGCTAAGAGAAATAAAGGAAATGAAAGAGCTATATATGTAACATCCCGAAAATCGATGGTCGGGTAGAAACCCAACTCCCGAGTTCCAAAACGTCACTTATGCAACATAGATAATGATGAATGCATGTTGTCTATAAAATGGCATTAAACAAGATTGGGACTAAGCCAAAACAACATATCATACTCCAGAGACAGTTAAATTAACAAGTGGAAGACTGTGATAAATATATAAAATATATAAATGATTGTAAGTCTCCAGAGTGTGAACATGTTACTAGGTTAACTAATTACATGTATACTCCAAAATAGAAAGAAAAGAATATACATGGGTGTGTAAATAAAAGGCAAACCGCCAAGTGTATTGGCATCTAATCAGTAACCCTGTAAACCCGTCGATCAGAACCAGCATATAGGAGAAATCCTCCTCATCATCAAACAAGTCCGGCTCCGCTTCACAAGCAGCACCATCACCTGAAACTAAAATAGGGACTGGTTGGTGTGCGCAACACCGTGCCGTAATGTGAGAGTGAGTAGCTAACTCAGTGGAATCATAGAGAAAAGGTTAACATGTTATCAAATCAATCAAGCGATAATGATAAAGCAAGTAATTCAAACATTCCTAAATACTGTGATTAATGCAAGAATGAAATGACATGACGGATGACCTCACCGACATATACCCTCATGCGACACCATCTTACGTCCCCGGAATGCTTTCTTCCCTCAGTGCTCCACATCTTCCAGGCACATGCAGTGCGATATGAATATGATTACCGAGTTGTTATTAGTCCTTTTCATATAACAGGATTGGAAAACTAGGGTACCTCCCTTATATCAATACCCAAACAATGATCCATTCTAGGGTCATCAGTCCTAGCATATCTTACACGAAGTAGGGTTCTAGTCGCTGCAAGGGCTTCCAGGGCTGTTGCACGCACTCGTTGCACCGCTCCCCCATCACCTTATCAATACAGGCCTAGTTTATATCCTTAAGACTGCATCAGGACTCGTCGCCCCCGTGCGGTGTCAGGATAAACTCAAGGTCACTACAAAGGGCTGTCAGGGCTGTTGTTCGCACTCGTTGCTCCACTCCCCCATCACCTTATCAATGTAGGCCGACAGCAAGAATATAGTGTCTCATACCACCATAATCTGCTCAGAGTAGGGTGCTCACTAGTTACTACGGGGAGGTTTGTGGCCCCAGCGTAGCCCGACAACTCGACCACAGTGTCCCATACCACCATGCCCGGCTCATGAGTCTTAGGGGATCGAGGTACCAAGGTTAGAGGGGCTTTCCAATGGTAAGTTTAGTACCTTAGGTTCAAGCAGTTATGACGAATACAAGGTGAACATATAATGGTCAGTCGGGTTACTTGATGAGTCCGACTAGCACGAGCACACGTTGAATCGACCGACATGAAGTGCACAAGCACTTCGTATGGCCTAACCACTGTCGACGACTCTAGTACGACTCGGGTTCGTCATACACATCCTTCATGGCGAATAGAATCCAACCACGAATTCTAAACTGTTACTGACTGCCTGGACTAGAGTATAGCCTCAAGCACATGTAATGTGAATCAGTAATCATATAAGAGAGACATAATTGAAATACAAGTAATTCCAGCATGTTATAATGTACATCATAAGCAGTTAACCATACACGAGTATTTTACACCCAAGGTAATCAATTCAAATACAACAAGCATGGAGGAAATCATGTACATCATCAAAGTAGTTGAGAATCTAGCTAATGTACAAAACCATTTACTCAATACTTACTAATACATACATTTATACAAACACTTAGACTGCTCAACTCCAACGTACTTGACGTATGTTGATTCCAATATATAATATGACAGATCCTTATATCAAGGAGTTATCTAATACACAACAATCATGTTCTTACATTCAAAACATATGGCAGGCATAAATCATATTGATTTAGGCATTTCAACAAACACTTAGTCTACACAAATTAGTCTACATAGCATATGTCGACCGGTATGTGCATTCGGGCAAATCTCTTTGCCAAACAGATCATACACGTATAACTAGTATAGGTACACGGTAAATACTCATGGAAATCATACCGGTAAAATACGTACGTATACCGTATTTCCTACAAATACCATAAATCTCATATTCTTCGTACGTATTTGAATTGAAAAATGGACAGCATGTTCTACATGTCAAACAGCATCCTTATCAACAATCTACCATTAAACGGCATTGAAAGCTTTGAAAACAGGTAATCTAAGCATCTAAAATCTGTACCTTACGCCGTAGGAGCGTAATGAATCGAATAGGAACTCTACATCGTCGTCAACAACTGATTGGCAACCTACAACACAAGGTAAGTCAGCTACTTCACTACTTGGATTGATAGAATCCCTAAAACAAGTTAGGATTTTCTTACCTAGAACAGAGTTAGAATCTCCAGAATGGCGATGCAGGTGGATGGATTTGGCACGTGGAGCAGCAGGGAAGAATCCCAGGAGAAAGCTCCAACTTCTCCCCCACTTTCTGTCTCTTTTCTCTCCTCTCTCCTAGGGTTTTTTCCAAATTTGTATGGGTTAGAAGGCTAAGGGTTTAAGGCCCTTTTATAAGCCCAAACATAACCAAAACAGACTCCAAGTCAAGGTATACTTGGGTTACAGCCAAATCGGGTCTTTCCCAATTTAAAAGAATATTTCTGGAGGTCCCCTGACTAAATGCGGTCGGACTTAAGCTCCTAAATGTTGGATCCTGATCACATTAAGTTTTCATCCCGATAGTGTTCCCAGATCGCACGTGGCGGACCAGTTTCAGTTCAGCGGTCACTGAGACTCGATTGAGGATTCCAACTACACTGACCTGAGTAGGAAATGTTCCCTGATCCGAGGGTGTATTTGGGCCAGATTCTAACGGTCTGAATACTTATAAAATGTTGCGCAAGTGACATGTGCCAGATTTATTTAAATTGAATTAATTTTCTAAATATTTTTCTTTTCTCACTCTCTTCACTCCAGACTCAGTAAAATGGTCTCAGGATATCGGTTGGGCTTGATTTTTGAAATAATTGTCAAGTTCAACTAAGCGGTCGTAATTGTCTAAAATTATCGCTATTGGACTTTCAACGCGCGGTCTAGATCCAATATAAAGTTTCAAAGGGTTCCTGAGAACAAACAGGTTTAGAATTTGATCCTGAATTTTAGGGTAACGTAGCGGTAATAATTCTAGAGGTTTTGGATCTTACAGATTGCATTTAAAGTGGTTGGTGCTAATTTCACAGGTAATCTAGTTTAGCACTAGCTAAAACACATTAAATTTCTAAAGGATTTGGTTTTAAATGACTTCTTTGGCTTTGGAATTGGTTTCAGAGAGGTTACCAAGGTGTTATGGTTGACCCATTGCCTAAGGACATCTAACCCCAGGTTGGGCAAAATTCGGGGTGTTACAATATATATTCTCCCCATCAGCCTCAAATTTACGCAGTCCGTGCAGGATCTACGTAACCCTCGACTAGTCGAAGGAGGACCTCGACTGGTCGAGCATCATGGACACCCAAAGATCGAGCTCGCTAGTCGAGCAGCCTACTCGACCTGAAAAAGATGCAGATTGAAGGCATCTGTCAACAATCTCCACCATGCCTTCAATCTACAGCCGTGTATCTTGTTTCCCTCTTCTCTTATCTCTGCATCATATTAAAACTTCAATCAACGCTTCTCGTGCACACTCTTTCCTTCTTTTACGCCATTGTCAAGCCTAGAGAAGTTGCACGAAACTTGAACTTCTATGTAGGAATGACCTTGGTGAACATGTCTACTGGATTCATGCTAGTGTGAATCTTCTCTAGTGTTACGCCTCCTTCCTCAAGCACCTGTCGGATAAAGTGGTGACGAACATCAATGTGTTTAGTATGTGAGTGATAAATAAAAATTTTAGCCAGAATGATAGTGCTTTCGCTATTACAGTTAACCAGCACGGCCTCATGTTGAAGTCCCAATTGATTTATCATGCCTCTGAGCTAAACGCATTCTTTAAATGCTTCCGTCACTGCCATATATTCTACTTTGGTCGTGGAAAAAGCCACCACGGGCTGAAGCTTCGACATTCAATTGATTGCTCCACCTGATAGTCAAACGAGTATGAAGTAGACTTCCTAAAATCTATACTGCCTGTGTAGTCAGAATCCACATACCCTACCAACTTTGTCCCTATTTTCTCAAAAGTTAAGACGTAGTTATTCGTACCTCGAATGTATCGAAGTAGCCATTTTACTGCTTCCTAGTGTTGTTTACCAGGGTTTGATGTGTATCTTCTCACAACATCGACTGCCTATGAAATATCTGGCCTTGTACAGACCATAACATACATTAAATTACCGACCGTATTCAAATAAGGCACATGAGACACAACCTACTCTTCCTCATTTGATTTAGGACATTGTTCTGAGGAAAGCTTAAAGTGAGCCACATGGGGAACGCTCATCGACTTTGTTTGGTTCATCTCATACTTGATCAACACCTTTTCAAGGTATTCTGCGTATGATAACCAAAGCCTACTCTTCTTCCTGTCTCTATGAACATCTAAGCCGAGAACCCTTTTTGTAGCCCCCAGATCTTTCATCTCGAATGTCCCTGATAACTGAGTCTTCAGTATGTTGATTTCAGACATATCATGACAGGCGGTCAATATATCATCAACATACAATACTAGGATGATAAATTTTTCATAACTCAGTGTCTTGTAATAGACACGGTGATCGTATTCACTCCGAGTAAATTTCTGACTTATCATGAAAGAATCAAATTTTTTATACCACTGCTTAGGCGATTGTTTCAAGACGTACAAAAATATCATTAACCTGTAAACCTTTTTCTCTGCCCCTTTAACTTCGTAGCCCTTTGTTTGCTTCATGAATATGATAGACATCTGCTTAACTACCAGCGTGAATATCTCTGTGAAGTTGATTCCTTCTCTATAAGCATAACCCTTCACTACTAGCCTTGTTTTGTATCTATCCTATTTCTTTTTGAATAACCACTTGCATCCGATCGCTTTTCGGCCCACTGGAAGCTCTACCAGATCCTATGTGTGATTTTTGTGCAACGAGTCCATCTCATCATCCATAGCCGCCTTCCACTTTTTTGCATCAGGCTCACCAAGAGCCTCCTAAATAGTAGACGGGCCCCCCTCATCTATAACAAGGACATGCAATATTAGAGTCATCCTTATATCTTGCAGGTAACCTGCGATCACGTGGTGGATTCCTTCACACAAGTGGCTGCTCCACCTGATCATGTACCTCTGTCTTCGTATGTTCTCTGCTTGAGTATTATCTGTGTCAATCTGGACATCTACGATGACCCTTTCTAGTTCTTCTTGCACCCTTTGATCATTCTTGTGAAATAAGGAGTTTTCATCAAATCTGACGTCACGACTAGTGATGATCTTGCATGTGACCTTGTTGAATAACCTGTAACCTTTCACACAAATGTCATATCCAATAAAGATATATTTTTTAGCTTTATAGTCTAGCTTATTTCTCTCAACTAATGGTACATGAGAGTAAGTCTCACAACCAAATATGCATAGATTTGAGTAGTCAATTTTCTGACCACTCCATACTTCTTTTAAGATTTTACATTCAATTACCATTGAAGGAGATCGGTTCACCAAATAACAAGCCATGTTAACGGTCTCAGTTCATATGTCCTTGCCCAATGCAGCATTACTTAACATGCATATAGCCCTCTTTAGGAGAGTTCAATTCATTCGCTCAGCCATACCGTTTTGCTCGAGCGTGTGGTGCACTCTGTTGTACCTGATGATGCCTTCATCCTTGCAATAATCATTAAACTCATTGGAAGTAAATTTTTCACCATTTTCAGTCCTTAAAACCTTTATTTTTCACCTTAATTATTTTTCCACCATTGCCTTCCATTGTTTAAATATGGTAAAAATTTCATATTTATATTGCATGAAGTAAACTCAAACTTTTCTAGAGTAGTCGTCAATGAATGAAACAAACCATGACAACCCCTAATGAAAACTTATGGCGATTGCCCCCATACATCAGAGTACACATAATCAAGCACTCCTTTACAAACATATTTTTCAGATTTAAAAGAAAATCTAGATTGTTTACCATATATACACAATGCTCGCATATATCTAAATCAGAATTTTTAAAAGTTGGAATCAAACATCGATCAGAAATTACTTTCATGCCCTGCTCACTCATTTGGCCCAGACGAGCATGCCACATATATAGAGACGTGGAATCTGCAATAGCTGTTGCCACTCCACCTGTTGAAGTGCTCCCAATCAACTTGTAAAGGTTTCTGTACCTTTACACTCTCATAACCACGAGTGCCCCTTTTGAAACTTTAAGGACATCATCAATACCGATAAACTTGCACCCTATAGCCTCGAGTGCACCGAGAGATATCAGACTTTTTTTCATATCAGGAACATGCCTAATATCAGTCAGGGTACACTCCATCTCATTAAACATCTTAATAATCACCGTACCAATAGCCACAACATTACAGGCATTGTTATTGCCCATAAAAACCTGTCCACCATCGCATTCTCTGTAACTGGTGAACTAACTCCGATGAGGAGTCATGTGATATGAAACTCCTGTGTCTAGGATCCACTCATCTATATGATTGTCGTGAACATGTCCGATCATGGACACAGACAGAACATCATCACCACTTGTTTCTTCATCAGATGTGACAACATTGACCTCCTTGGAAGAAACTGCTAAATTTTCTTTCTTCACTTTAGGATTTCTACAATCCTTCTTCATGTGTCCAGACAACCCATAATTCCAACACTTTAATTTTCTTTACCCTTGCCCTTGGATTTGGATCTAAGCCTTGAAGATCTTATACCTCGCTCAGAATCTCTGCCTATAACGCCCTGAATTTCGAGGGTCGAGCAAAAATCTACTCCCAAGATCCAGCACATCACTTATGCAACATGGATAATGATGTTCAGATTCCATCTATATTAATGAGTTAAACATGAGTGGGATTATACTAAAATAGCACATCATACTCCAAATATAAGCAAACTAAACAAGCGAAAGTCTAAAACATGTATATTTAAGTATGTAAGTGTTTCACAATCTCCAAAGTAAGAGTATGTAACCGGGCTAAATATATACAAGTATTGTTTTAAAATATATAAAATGTGAAACTGTAAGATGTCTAACTAAGACAAATGTCCCAATGTTCCCCGCATATCAACATGAGGTCTACATAGACTTGCCTGCGAGCTGAAAGTAGGAGAACTCCTCCTCATCCATAAAGTCCTGCTCTGTCGCATAGACATCATTATCACCTGCATCTAAACCAGAGTGTGGTTGGTGTTTTAAAACACCGTCCTAGGGTGAGAGTGAGTGATCAACTCGGTCGTACTATAAAGCAAATGTTAACATGTTATCAAGTCAATCAAGCAGTAATGATAAAGCAAATTAACAATCACTTCCTAACTACTCTTGTTAATGCAGGAATGGAAACCCAATTTCGCATATGACATCGCTGCCTCCTGTGCGACTTCCACACCTTTAAAGCACGTCCTAACTAATGCAGTGCAATGCATGGTCATGTTAGCCCAGTAGTTAATTAAGTTTATTCATACAGTAGATTTTGAAAGCTAAGGTACCTTCTTTTATATCATTGACACGAATTGAAAGATCCATCTAGGTTCGTCACTCCTATTTAAACAAATACAATAGGCAAGTTGTGGGGTCATCACTCCCAATGGAAAGCAATCGATATGCAAGTTCATAAGTTTATACTCGCGGTCACTACGGGGTGGCTAATCACCTCGGCATTGGCCGACAGCTCGAACACGGTGTCTCATACCACCATCCTCAGCTCACGAGTCTGAGTTTGCTCAATGGTCACTACGGGGTGATTGATTACCTCGGCGTAGGCCGATAGCTCGAACACGGTGTCCCATACAACCATGCCTGGCTCATGAGTCTTAGCGGATCGTGGTACCATGGTTAAAGCGGGCCTTTACATCAGATGGGTACCTTAGATTCAAACAGTAATATCCATACATGGTAAACATACAATAAGCCAATCGGTTTATTAAACAAGTTTGATTGGTGCGAGCGCATGTTGACTTAATCAACATGGAGCATGTAAGCACCCCTCGTGGCCTAACCACTGTCGACAATCGTTGTGCGACTCGAATTCATCAAATATATCCAATATGGCAAGACTAATTTGGCTACCTAAACAAGGACTGTTACTGATTTCCTGGTTACATCGTAGCCCCAATCTTACTTAGATGCAGTAAGTAAACACATGCAATAATAATCTCAGCATTTAGCAAACAATCCAAATAAATCTCTCATTTGAGCATTTCATCATACACATTGAGTATATACCTAACACTTGCATTTTATCCATAAATCGTGTAGACGAAATTAAGATTACATGAAGGAAAATATACATATGAATAAGGTAATTGAGAATCTTATCTCAATACCCTTGATAAATACAAATCATCAGCAATTACTCATTCAGACAATTTATCAAACACTCACCAAAATACGTAAGACTAGGTTAGTTACGATATATATTATGATAATTCCTTACACAAAGAGGTCATCGTGCATATGACAACCATGAATCCTAGATTAGTAGTCATGGCTAGTACAAATCACGTTCACATGTTCATTCAAACATTTCAACAAACACGTAGAATGCATATTTGGTTCAACATAGTTCATACATGTAAAATATATTGAAATCGGTGTATCTATGACAATATGGCAGCAATCAAGTCAAATATAAATCATTAGTTGACATTGAAAGTATTGAAAACCATAACCTAAAAGTTTATAGTCCGTACCTTTCGTCGAAATTCTTGATTCGGACTTGGTTCGAATTCTATGTTCCCAAAAAGGGAACGACGGGTACTTAAATGGTGAAATCTGTTAGCTAGGCTGACAAATGACTGTTATAGATCTTAACTACGGTGTTATGGTTTGGATTTCTTACCTAAATTGTAGCTAAGATAGATCGTGTAGTGTAACAGGAAGGCGATTCAGTGTATGGAGTTGTGGGAAAGAATTACAGCAATGATCTCCAAAACTTTTACTTCTCTCCTCACTCTTTTCTCTTCTTTTCTCTCTTCTCTCTCGTAGGTTTGGAGAAATTCATATGGAATAGAAATGGGATGAAATAAGGGCTTTATATAAGTCCAGAAGTGATGCAAATGACCCTAGGATCATGGTATACTTAGTTTGTATCCAAAGGGCATTTATTTCAGAAAAATGGGGCTCATATGGAGGTCCACTACTCACTTATGTCATAAGGTAAGTCCTCTGATGATGGATCTATGCCAATGTATGATTTCGATGTGATCGGACAAGCTGATCAACCGTGAAGGACTCGTGTCAGATCAACGATTGAACATGCTTGATCAGGACCACCAGATTTGTGCAATGAAATTTTCCTTTTTAATAGGTGAAGTTTGGTTAGAAACTAATGGTCCAAAATCTTCAATTTCACACGTAAGCGAATGGCCCAATTTACTTAAGTTTTTTTTACATTTTGTAAAGATATTCACGTTTCTCACACACTTTACTCCGGGCTCAATTTATGCGTTTCTGGACACAGTCTAGGCTCGATTCCCGTGATAGTTGTCAAGCCCAGTAGGATGGATATAACTCTATAGTTTCACTGTCTTCGAACTTTCAACATGTGGTCCAGGTCCGATACGAGGTTTCAATGTACTCCCGAGAGTGACAGGCTCACGAGATTTCTCCTAAATTTTTAAGTAGTGTTGAGTTAGCGATATTGATGGTTTTAGGTCTTGTCATTTGTGTAAATGGTGGTTCAAGCTAAATCCATGATTAATTCAGTTTAGTACTTAATTAATTTCTATTTAAATTACTACAGAATACAGTCCTTAGGTCTTTCTGCCTGAGATGGTACTCGAGTCTTTGTACGGATTTTTTCGAGACATTACACTGTCCCTCATAATTAATGCATTGGAAGATGTCCCCATGTCACTATTTAGCTTTCTCATAGCCTTCCCTTAAAGGGTTGAGATAACGGTGTCAACACTTAGGGTTTTATTCATGGTGCACATCGTGTCCCTAAAAGACTCATGTGATGAAGGAAGAGAATTTAACAATATACATGCTTGTTCCTCATCTTTGACCACTTCTTCCATATACAGCAATTTACATATTAATTTATTAAAGTTGCTGATATGGGCTTCTAGATCTCCGCCTTTTACCATCTTGAAGGTATAACAATGTAGCTTCAAGTATAGGCAATTTTCAGAGGACTTCTTTACATAGATGTTCTCTAACTTCGCCCATAAACTAGTCGCAGTTTTCTCCCTCAAAACATTATAAAGAACCTCATCCGTGAGAAATAAATGGATAGAGATTAAAGCATTACTATCAAGGTTTTCTCATTCATTATCTTTCATGGTAGATTTTCACTCCTCAAAAGCCTTAATCTCACCTTGATTGGTTAACAGGCTAATCAACTTAACCTTCCATAACTCAAAATTATTTTTGTCTAAGTACTTCTCAATATCAAACTTGTTGTTTCTCATTATTACTAATCTTGTAGATTCATATCTATGCCCTAACGATTGCTCTGATACCACTTGTTATTTGTATTGCAGAATCACACAGATCTATATCTAGGATAGCAATCCAATAACGTCAAGTAATCACAAGAGAACACAAAGATTTAACGTGGAAAATCCTTGTGGAAAAAAACAACAGCACAAAGTGATAAAAATCCACTATGAAATAGAAATTACAAGAGAGAGGACTTACCCGATTCAAACAATCTCGAATCTGACCCTTGCTACACCCTTTGATAACCCTAGAACCGTTATAGGAACCATTGGAAACCCTTTAAAAAGCCTTAAAATACTTTAGATAGCCCTAGGGACCCCTATTTATAGTTTAGGAAACACCTCTTTCGCATTGACCTTGGAAAAGTCTGAAAACCACCTCAAATTTATGCAATCCCCGCAGGATTTGACTAGTCAAGCATTACAGACACCTAAAAACTGAGCTCGCTGGACTTCGAGTCGAGAGGAGCTTGATTGATCGAGCAGTCCACTCGACCGGTCGAGCGACCCAAAAAAGATGCAAATTTAAGGCATCTATCAACATGATCCTGGTAAGTGACAATAATAATGGGAAAATCACTACCAATCTTAAAAAAGAATAGGCATCCTAATACTTAGAGTCATCATTAGTCGATAAATCTTAAAATCTATGGCTAGTTAGACACCATGGAATTGGTATAAGTTGGGGAATCAAAGACTTCCCAACTTCATTAACTCCAGTGATTGGTCTACGATTGAGAAATCCAATTAAGGGCCTTAATGACAAAGAAGGAAGGGGTTAAGCACCCTTATTTGACTGCACAAGTATATGGTCTCTACTTAATACTTTGAATTTTTTTTTGGAGGATTTAAGCTCTAAATTATTGCCCTACTCAGTTGCGGACAAGATCAAAGTTGAGAAGGATTTTATTGCTGAAGTATGGTTATGAACGATGAGATGGTTATTACTCAAAAGTAAAAGGCAAATATGTCCTAATTTTTTTATGCACTAAGATTCACTTTTACAACAAGGAACAATGCACAAATTAGGGGATTGATATTTTTAAAATGGGGTATATGAGAAGACGGACATTGTATCATAAAAGTAAATTACATAATAAATCAGTAGTTGAACCCCATGGGGTAACTATGCACGAAGGGGATGTGAGAGGGGAGATAAGAGACTTGATACTCTTCTTTAGAAGAGGTGAGTAAATATCTTAAATCTTAACCCTACTTTGTAAGATCTAGACTGATGATGACTTGGATTGATTGGGCGTATATTTATTATGGGTTAGATTGGTTTAGATGTTTAGGATGGCTTGGATGGTTTGGAAGAGATGGATGGCTTGTATGGTGTTAAAATTTTGGTTAAGGTAGCTAGGCTAGGACTAGGGTTAAGGTTAGGCTAGGGCCAATGTGGCTAAGGGAGAGAGGGGTGTCGTAGAGAGGAAATGTAGAGAATGGGTTGTGTAAAGAATGAGAGGGTGAGGGGTATTTATAGATGATGCCAACATCAATTTTGGCAAATAGATGTGACATGATTCATTATTGGAACAGATTTGTACATATGGCATTCTTCCATTAACATTTAGTATTGTAAATTTTGTAATTTAGATTTTTTATTTTTTATTTAAAAAAAAAAAAAAAAAAAAAAAAAAAAAAAAAAAAAAAAAAAAACACTAAGGGAGAATACATGTCCAAGGCTACTAGAGAAAATTCATTTTCTGCTAGTGGTTTATCAACTTGAATCTCAAGTCATTGTAGCTTAGGTTTTTGTGTATGCTTTTTTTGGGTCAACTTCGATAGCAAAAATTGCGGAAGTCCAATTTCCACTACCTTGCTTGACTCTTGGGACAACCTTGGTGCCATGTTTCACCTTCTAGTTTAAAATATGTGCTAGTGGAATTTGAATTTCTACTAGCATAAATGGGTAGTTTTGGCCTTATTTCGGTATTCAGAAAATCCCAGCAAGGCCTTGAGTTAATTTGGATTTGGTTGGGAGAGTTTTGGGTAGACTTTTTAGGGGCTAATATGGACTCATGGTTTTAAGGCTGAGGGTTTTCCTTGGGTTTTGGGTTTTGATTTATGGTTTGGGCTCTAGTGTTTCAGTTTTTGGGTACTAAAAGTTTTAAGGTTTTACGGCTCGATTTTCGAGTTCTAGTGTTTTGGTTTTGAGTCATATGATTTTGGGTTGTGATTCAGTTCTGATGCGTTTGATCATTTCGTGAAGGGTGGGGTATCTACACCTTCAAGTCCACCCCTACTATTAGTTTTAGGTTTGTTTCTTATGTTCACTTTTGCTACTACGAAGTCACAATATAGTATATTGAGTACTTCTGAATCAAATTAGTTACTTAAGAGTTATTCAAGTTGATTGACCAATATTGTGAGTAGAAGATAGATAATAAGGGGCCGTTTCGATGCATGTAAAGTCCTTAAGTTGTAAAGGAATTATAAGTAATCTAATTACAGAAGCTGTTTAGATGCATGTATTTACCTGTAAAGCCTTTACAAGCTATAAATAGATTACATATTTTAGTTGTAATATAAAACCTAGTAAAAAGTCATGTTTCATATTACAGGTAAAGTCTTTACAGCTAAAAAGTCATTATACATATCAGAACACAATAGTTAATATACACTCATGATATGTGAGGCCCACCGTAACATGAATGGGACATCCAATCTATCCACATATACTTCCCTTGATGCTCTTCCGTGGCCTTAAAAAAACAGTTATTCCATTATCAAATGGACCACACGAGGGAAGGATGGGACATCCACCATTAAAAACTTCTAGATTGAATTTGGGGCCCACTATAATGGGTAGACATCCAATCTGTTTAGTGTATGCATGTTTTTATGTTTTCTTATGGCCCTATGCTTTTATATTTTCTTATGGCCCTAAAAAAATCAAATCTTTCTTGTGTGATTTGTAGATTTCAAAAAGTTCACCGCATGAGGACTATGGTATAAATACTTACGTTATTCATTGTAAACACTTTAAAAGCTAGCCAAACACACGAAGTAAACATATTACTACTTAAAAGCCAAACAAAACAGCATATAAATCAAGTTGTAATGTGTTTCAACTAAAAAAATTACTTGCATCCAAACAACCCCTAAAAAGTTTATATTCTACTGTATCATAGGAATGTATTGCTCCCTCTAATAACACAATTGCAAACTCAAATTTTGTGTACGAGGAGGGTGAATAATATCTTAAGGAAAATAACTCCATAATGCATTTTTTGAACTCCATAATGCTAGGCAAAGCCATTTTACTTGAATTCCATGGACCCATCTTAAAGAGGATGTTCACTAGAATACATATTAATGTATTCAATTATAGGCCTAAAACTCAGCTAGATCAACATGAAAATACTAAGAATTGCAATTATAATTCTAAAACTTGCGTATCAACACAAACCTTGGCCAAGTAACTCAACTCAATGAGATTTTGAGCCAAGTCCTTGGGAAACTCAGTCCTAGGCCTGACTTAACTTCAACTTGAGACGACAACTAGAGTTTAGAGTTTCCTCGATGCTCAATTGACCTGCACAACTTGCGGTGACTCATATTGATTTATATATATATATATATATATATATATATATAAAAGTTGACTAGACTCCTGTTGAGTCTAGTCAAGTTTTCCAACTATGATTGAAATATGATGCAAAAGAATTTTTATTTGACCTTCATCCACCATACAAACTCAGACCTTCCAATGGAACAATCAATGCAATTTCCATCCACAGTGGGTCCCGCCATAATGCGCGTTTTGCATTATTTGACGATGGGCAAACTTTAATAAATTAGAAAATGGCTGCGTATTGTTTAATGCCTCAAAATGTATATTTGCAATGGAAAAATCAGGCAAAGGGGTAGTCTCGAAATTCTGATGAAGTAGGAGGTTGTTTAGTAATTTTTAATACCTGATTGAAGATCCGTCGGTCTCGTACTCGCCACTGACAACACGAACGCTCGGCCCACTTAATTTTTATCGTCATCCATATTCTCAAATCGCCATTTTCTCGCCATTTTCTCGTGAATCCCAGTTCATGATTTTTCAAGAGGAATGATCCGGTACTCTTAGAGCACTATAAGTAGTTATGGTGCTCCGCGTTTCATGATTAGGACACGCAGACAGTCCAAGCCATTGAACTATACTGTCCATTAGGTCCATTACACATTTTATGCACTACCATGAAAACATCTTTGTCTATTAATCATTTAATTATGGAAACAAATATGGACGGTCCAAATCATTGACCCAAAAATGATTTAATTCATCTATTTCTTAGGCAATCCTAACAATCCTATCCATGGCTTGGGAAAAGGATGGTTATGGAAAATAAGGCCAAATCAAGGATGGATATAGATCGTCCAATTGGTGTGATTTTTTGCATGGTAGGCTGTTAAATGTGCTCTGAACTTTATGGACGGTTCAGATCCATAACTTGGACTGTCCAATTGAACTGTTACAAGTAAGAGCACTATGATTTATGGTTGTGTGAGAGCACTGGAGCACTTCTACTCTTTCGAATATTCTAGAGATATTGACAACTGTAGATGCCACCTTTTACCCGGCGTCTTTTCAAAGCACTCTCAAACTTTACTTTTCCAAAGTAAACTATTCTGTACGGACAAATGGTTTACTTTGGAAAAGTAAAGCTTGAGAGCGTGTTAAAAAGACGCTGGGTAAAAAAGTTAGTGCTAACAGTGGTCAATTTCTCAATATTCTAGAAGTGTAGGGCACTATTTCATTCCATGAGTTGTCTGATGTACGAAGTGTTTCTTGCGTCAGTGTTGCACTGATCCAGTCATCTCGACCGTCCAGATAGCTTCGTATATAGCTGATGGCCCACATAAATAAATTCACACCAATTGAGTGATCGTCATGTCCAATTCGTGGCATTGAATGCTACATGGCAAAGATCCAGGTTGGACGTAGAAAAATATCATATTCTTCCAATGGACGCGGATTGGGTGGTCAGTAGCTCACCGCCAACGTTAACGGGAGCGTACTGGGTGAGACCCCGGATCCACTAAGGTCTCTCTGTGGGGCCCACCGTGATGTACATGACTACACCGATCCTGTTCATTTGTATTGAAAACTCATCTTAAGATATGATCTAAAAGATGAAGAATACCTAAATCTTAAATTTGGATCTGCTTGGTCTAAAAGGATTTGTTTCATCTTTCAGATCATATCTTAAAATGAGTTTTCAATGAAACATGAAATAGGAAATCTTAAATTTGGATCTGCTTCATCTTTTAGATCATATTATACCTTTTAGATGAAGCAGTTCCAAATCTCAAAGGGTCCTTGCTCTTGCCCGGGTAGTAGACTCTAGGAGTTTCAGCTCCCAGTCAAGGGTTCAAGTACCTACCGGGGGTGAAATTCCACCAGCGTGAGTGTGTGAGGGTGTGTGTGCGTGTAATTAAAAAAAAAAAAAAAGATTCAAATCTTAAATGGACCATAGTGCAGGAAATAGTCATAATTGGCCATTAACACCTTTTTGTGGATCACGAAAGCTTTGGATCAAAGATTATATTTGTATGATCTCTTTGTTGAGGTCTTTGTTGCCTTATAAACAGGTTAGACGGAAAATAAACATCCAAATGGACTCTAAAAAGTTTTTAATGGTGAGGATTCAATCACTACTGTTTCCTAGGTGTGGTCCACCTCAGATTTGGGCATACTTTACTTTTTGGATTATGATATAAAATGGACTTTGAAAATAGCTGGACAGTGTAGATTCAAGGCACATACATCAGTGTGAGCCTCACACTTGGGGGTTTCACCCACCTCGGTGGATAAGAGGTCTCACCTAATCCGCTCCCACCAGACCCAGCAGTAAAATGACCTGGCAACATTTGATGGGTGGGTGTATGCTTATTTGAGATTGGACCCGAAATGGATTGGCTACTCCCCTGGCACCAGCCAATGGCTGGTGGTCAGTGCTTTGTGGGCCTACCATGATGTATGTATTTCATCCGTGCTGTCCATCTATTTTTACAGATCATTTTACGGTGTGAGACCAACAATGAGGTATATCCCAATCTCAAGTGGACCACATTACAGGAAACAGTATTGAATGAGTGCCGAACATTAAAAACATTTTGGGTCCATAAAAGTTTTAGATCAAGCTGATTTTTGTCTTTTCCCTTCATCTGGGCCTGTATGACCTAATCAACCGATTGGATGTCAAATAAATAGTACAATCAGCTTTAGGAGGATTTTAATGGTGAATATCCAATCACTATTGTTTTCATGTGGTGTGGTCAACCTGAGATTTATTTCCCTCTCATTTTTGGGTTCAAGCCCTAAAATGATCTTTGAAAATGGATGAACGGAATGGATGAAATACGTACATCATAGTGGGCCCACAGAGAACTGACCACTAGCCATGGGATAGTATCAGGGGGAGTAGCCAATCCGTTTCCGATTGGACCGGCCTATATAGATTTTTTCCGAGCGCAGCTTCAGTGATCATAGGATATACGAAGGTGGGTGAATCCTTCAATGTAGGGCCCACTATGATGTATGTTCCTTATATACATGCTGTATGCATGATTTGGAAGCTCATATTAGGACATGATACCAAAAATAAATTATATCCAAATCTCGGCCGGACTGCACCATAGGAAACAGTGTTACTCTAATACTTACCAGTAAAAAATTCCTTGGATGCTACTAAAATGTTTATTAACCTTCCAACCTATTGATTAGATGACAAAGACTGGGACAAAAGGATCGCACATATATTAGCTTAATCAAAAATGTTTGAGACACAGGAAGTTTTTAATGCTCAATCACCACCGCTTCCATTAGCATGGGCCACCAAATATTTGGATCTACTTCAATTTTAAGATTATGCCCCCACAATGAGGGTTCAAAACGGATGGACGGCATCCCTCCCATAGTATGGAATCCACCCACCTCGGTGGATCCGAGATCCACAGAAGCTGCGCCGATATTTTTGGAGCGGCTCATCTACGACACGAGAGGTGGTGAAATTCCACTACGGTGTGTGTCGGGTGCGTCCGTATAAGTTCACAAAATAAAAAATAAAAAATAAATATAAAAATAAAAAATCTTGCCATATCATGAAATTACTGATGAGTGTCCCAATCGACGTCCATTCAAATGGGAAACCGGATGACAAATTACCATCACATACTATTTATTTGACATTAATTTGGGGCATATAAATCTCAGGTGGACCACACCACATGAAAATAAATCATTTTATGGCTTGATCCCAAAAATGCGAGGGATATAAATCTCAGGTGGGCCACACCACATGAAAACATATGTGATTGGATATCCACCATTAAAATTCTGGTAAGGTCTACTCTACTGTGTATTCGACATCCAATCCGTTGATTAGGTCATACAGACCCAGATGAAGAGAAAAACAAAGATCAGCTTGATCCAAAACTTTATGGTCCTCAAAAAGTTTTTACCGGTAGACCCTCATTCAACATTGTTTCCTGTATTGTGGTCCACTTGAGATTTGGATATACCTCATTTTTGGACTCATACCGTAAATGATCTCTAAAAATAGATGGATGGCATGGATGAAACAAATACATCATGGTGAGATCCACATAGCACCAACTACCCGCCATTTGCCAGTGTAAGGGAGTAGCCAAACCGTTTCCCATTTGAATGGAAACGGATTGGCTACTGTCCTACCACCGGCCGGTGGTCAGTGCTGTGAGGCCCCACTATGATGCATGTATTTCATCCACTTCGTTCATCCATTTTTACAAATCATTTTAGGACTTGAACTCAAAAATGAGAGGGAAATAAATCTCAGGTTGACCACACCACATGAAAACAATAGTGATTGGATATCCACCATTAAAATCCTCTTAAGGCTGACTGTACTGTTTATTTGACATCCAATCTGTTGATTAGGTCATACAAGCCTAGATGAAGGGAAAAAATAAAAATCAGCTTGATCCAAGACTTTTATGGACCCAAAATGTTTTTAATGTTCGACACTCATTCAACACTGTTTCCTGTAATGTGGTCCACTTGACTTTGGGATATACTTCATTGTTGGTCTTATACTGTAAAATGATCCGTAAAAATAGATGGACAGCTTGGATGAAACACATACATCATGGTAAGCCTACAGAGCACCGATTACCAGCCATTTTGAGTCACCGCAAGTTGTGCAGGTCAATTGAGCATCGAGGACACTCTAGCAGTTGTCTCAAGTTGAAGTTGAGTCAGGCTGGCTCAAAATCTCATTGAGTCGAGTTAACTTGGCCAAGGTTCGTGTTGATATGCAAGTTTTAGAATTATAATTGCAATTGTTAGTATTTTGATGTTGATCTAGCTGAGTTTTAGACCTATAATTGAATACATTAATATGTATTCTAGTGAACATCCTATTTAAGATGGGTACATGGAATTCAAGTAAAATGGCTTTGCCTAGCATTATGGAGTTAAAAAAAAAAAATGCATTATGGAGTTATTTTCATTAAGATATTATTCACCCTCCTCATACACAAAATTTGAGTTCGCAATTGTGTTATTAGAAGGAGCAATACATTCCTATGATACAGTAGAATATAAACTTTTTAGGGGTCATTTGGATGCATGTAATTTTTTTAGTTGAAACACATTGCAACTCGATTTATCTGATGTTCCATTTGGCTTTTAAGTAGTAATATGTTTACTTGATCGTATGTTTGGCTAGCTTCTAAAGTGTTTACAATGAATAAAGTAGGTATTTATATTATAGTGCTCAGGTAATGAACCTTTCGAAATCTGCAAATCACATAAGAAAGACTTGATTTTAGGGCTTGATTCCAAAAATGAGAGGGATATAAATCTTAGGTAGACCACACCACAGAAAAATAATAGTGATTGGATATCCACCATTAAAATCCTCATAAGGCCCACTGTACTGTTTATTTGACATCCAATCTGTTGATTAGGTCACACAGGCCCATGTGAAGTGAAAAAACAAAAATTAGATTGATCCAAAACTTTTATGGCCCCCAAAAGGTTTTTAATGGTCAACACTCATTCAACACTGTTTCCACTTAAGTTTGGGATATAGCTCATTTTTGGTCTCATACTATAAAATGATCTAAAAATATATATGGACGGCATGGATGAAACACATACATCATGGTGGGGCCCACAGAGAACCGACCACCAACCATTGGTTGCTGGCAGGGGGAGTAGCCAATCCGTTTCTGAAGTTTTGGCACAGGCGATATGACGTGGATGAGGTGGTGATGTTTACATGACATCCATACCGTTAATAACGTCATTCCTACTGGGATGAACTGAAAATACAAATATTAGCATGATTCAAAACATCCATGGCCCCACGAATATTTCAACTATGGACGTTCAATTATCACGTTTTCGGCCCACTTGAGCATTGTATACAGTTCATTTTTGGCCTCATGTCTTAAAATGAGCTCAAAAATGGATTGAAGGAGTGGATTCCTAGCAAACATCACGGTGGGCCCCACCAAAGTTTCCATTGCAGGAACTTCTAGCAAAAGGCTTTTGCAGGAAGTTCTTGCGTTGGAAACTTTGGTAGGGCCCATCATGATGTTTCTCAGGAATCCACTCCCTCTATCCATTTTTGAGCTCATTTTAAGGCATGAGGCCAATATTGAGCAAGATCCAAGACTCAAATGGGCCGTGATAAAGGAAAATGTGGTTAGGGAAATTCCTACCGTTGAAACATCCCCGAGTTCTTCAATGACATTTACATGACATCCATACCGTTAATAATGTCATTCCTACTGGGATGAACTGAAAATACAAATATTAGCATGATTCAAAACATCCATGGCCCCACAAATAGAAACCACATTGTAGAGTCTTAGTAGTGGTTTTCTTTATCGAAAAATGACCTCCATAAGCTTGTGAGTGACAAAAGGAGATGACACTAGAGTGTTCATTGTTCGGAATATATCTCCTAATGATTTGTCATGGGAAATATTTAAACAAATAAGGGTTATCCCAGAAAAAGCTACCTACATTGGTAAAAAATCTCTTCTTATCTTGTGATGTTTAATGGATCGACAATTTAACTGTCACAAATTAATTAGTTATATCAACATACGAAGGTAATTAGGAGGTAATAAATAATTGTTCATCTGGGATTGTGTCTTTGATTGGTAAACTCTTAATGAAATCTAAAAGAACTAGTTAAGACAATTGGTCTGCTACTACATTCTTTATTATTTTATTATCATGTATCTCTAAGTTGAACTCTTAGAGTAAGAGGATTTATCTCAAAAGACGGGGCTTAGCATCATTCTTTAAGAGGATACTTGAGTGCCACATGGTAGGACCTGAATTTGTCTAGAGCAAATACTACGACAAGGAGTTCTTTTTTGTGGAGTAATTTATTTGGGCACCATTCAACATTCTAATTGCGTAGTAGATAACACAGTTTCTTATCCATCCTTTGACATAACACAACCCAAATAACACAGTCACTAGCATTACACATGATTTCGAAAGGAATGCTCCAATCAGGTGACTGCATGATTGGTGTGGTTATTAACATACTCTTTAGCTTTCTAAAAGCCTCTTGGCATGAGTCAGGCCACTCAAATGGGACATCCTTTTGAAGGAGGTTACTCAATAATATTGAGATTTGGTTGAAATCCTTAATGAACCTCCTATAAAATCCGGCATGACTGAGAAAAGTGCGAATGCCACGTATGCTTCTAGGAGCCAAAAAATTAGAAATCAAATTTGTTTTGGCCTTATCCACTTCAATTCCATTGGACGAAATCACATGTCCAAGGAAAATTCCCTTTTGAACCATGAAGTGACACTTTTTCCAATTCGAGATAAGGTTTTTTCTTCACACCCTGTCAAAACTAAATTCAAATGCTCGAAGCACTCATCAAACATACTTAAAAAAAATGGAGAAGTCGTCTATGAACACTTTCAAAAAATGCCCAACCATATTTGAAAAGATACTTAGCATGCATCTCTAAAATGTCGCATGACCGTTACATAGCTCAAATGACATCTTTTGGTAAGCTAAGGTACCAAAAGGGTATGTGAATGTTGTCTTCTCCTAATTTTCAGGGACTATCTCAATCTGATTGCAGCCCGAGTTTTAGTTTCGTAAACTCTTAATGGATGGAGACTTTGAAGGACTTTAAGTTCGAAGTCTCCTACCATCCGGGCAAGGCAAACCTTGTGGCTGACGCGTTAAGCCGCAAGAAGGCGATAGAGTTTGCGTCTCCGCTGATGGTTGCCGAGTGGGACATGGTTGAGTTTTTGCGAGACTTTAATCAGAAACTCACTGTGGAGGAGCTATTCGAGGTTATCACACAGGTTCGAGTGCGACCTTTTATCAATGACAGGGTCATCGCGGCGCAAAGGGATGATGCGCGTCTGACTGAGCTTCAAGAGCAGGCCAGTGATGATGCAGACGCCGAGTGGCGAGTTGGAACGGATGGGGGCTTACGTTATCATGGCCGCCTATGCGTCCCAGATATCCCCGACTTGAGACGAGAGATTCTTGAGGCTGCGCACAGTTCTCGACTTGCGATGCATCCGGGCAGCACAAAGATGTATCGCGACGTGAGGAAGATGTATTGGTGGGATAGTATGAAGACCCACATCGCAAAGTTCGTATCCCGTTGTCTCACTTGCCAGCAGGTGAAGGCAGAGCATCACTGACCTCCTGGACTCCTTCAGCCTATGCCTATAGCTAAGTGGAAGTGGGACTTCATTTTCATGGATTTCATCTCAGGACTGCCGAAGACGAGGAAGGGACATGATTCTATTTGGGTGATCGTCGACCGTCTGACGAAGTTGGCGCACTTCCTACCGATGAGAGTTACGAACTCTGCAGACGAGTTAGTCAGGCTGTATATCAGAGAGATCGTACGTCTGCATGGAGTTCCCTTAGAGATCGTGTCGGATAGAGACACGCGCTTTACTTCTATTTTCTGGACTCGCATTCAGGAGGCTATGGGTGTGAAGTTGAAGTTTAGTACGGCCTTCCACCCACAGACAGACGGACAAACAGAGCGGGTGAACCAGATTCTAGAGGACATGTTGTGGGCTTGCGTATTGGACTTCAAGGACAGTTGGCATGACTGTCTTGCATATGTAGAGTTCGCATACAACAACAGTTTTCAGGCAAGTATCGGTATGACACCTTATGAGACCTTGTATGGGCGACCTTACCGAGCACCGCATTGCTGGGCAAAGGTCGGTGAGCGCAGATTGATTGGCCCAAAGTTAGTGCAGGCGACGTCGGAGAAGATTGATATCATTAGACGTCAGCTTCTTACAGCGCAGAGCAGACAGAAGAGTTATGCCGATACGAGACGACGCCCGCTAGAGTTCGCGGTTGGAGATCATGTATTTTTATGAGTTTTCCCTATGAAGGGAGTCCTTCGGTTCGGGAAGAAGGGGAAGCTAGCACCGCGATTCATTGGTCCATTTCAGATTCTCGACCGTGTGGGTGCAGTGGCTTATCGTTTGGCTTTACCTACGCCTCTCGCTAGCGTACCAAACGTATTTCATGTTTCTATGCTGAAGAAATACGTTCCTGATCCTTCACATATCATTAGATGGGAGCAGGTGCAGTTAGGTGAGGATGTTACATATATACTGCGACCGGCGCGTATACTAGACAGGAAGGAGCAGGTACTGCGTAGCAAGGTCATCCCCCTTGTGAAGGTGTTGTGGACGCATCACTCTGAGGAAGAGGCTACATGGGAGACGGAAGCCGAGATCAGAAAGAACTACCCACAGCTTCTCGAGGAGTACGAAAAGGTATAAATTTTGAGGATGAAATTTATTATTAAGGGGGGTAGATTATAACGCCTCGAAAAAATCTGTACAGAGACTTGAGTACCAACTCGATCAGAAATCACGTGGGATTAATTCCTTTAGAAATTAAGTGCAAGTTAGCTAGTGCTATGCTAGATTAGCTGTGAAATTAGCACTGATCGCTTTAAATACGTTCTGCAAGACCCAAAACTTGTAAAACCAATGACGCTACAATACCCTGAAATCTAGGATCAAACTCTAAACCCGTTTGCTCTCAGGAATCCTTTGAAACTTCATATTGGATTTAGACCACGCGTTGAAAGTCCGATATCCACAATCTTAGACCGTTATGACCGCTTAGCTGGACTTGACAATCATTTCGAAAATCAAGCCCAACTGATGTTCTGATGCTATTTCATTGAGCCTGGAGCAGGGAGTGTGAGAAAGAGTATAATTCATAAAAATTTAAATGGGATTTAGATGAATCTGGCACGTTTCGTTTACGGGATCAGTATAAGCATTCAGACCGTCGGAATCTAACCCAAATACACCCTCGGATCAGGAAACATTTCTCACTCAGGTCAGTGTACTTGGAATCTTCGATCGAGTCTCCATGACCGCTGAACTGAAATTGGTCCGCCACGTGCGATCTGGGAACTCTACCAAACAAAAAAACTTCATGTGAGCAGGATCCGATATGTATGAGCTTAAGTCCGATCGCGTTCTGCCTGGGGACCTCCCGAAATGCTCTTTTGGATCGAAAAAGTTCCGATTTGGTTATAACTTAAGTATACCTTTGTCCCAAGTCTAATTAGGTTAGATTTTAGCCTATATAAGGGCTTTAAACTCTCTCATATCTCTCTCATCCGAATTTGCTACAAACCCTAGAAAGAGAGAGAGAGAAAGAGAGAGATTGTGAGAGAGTTGTGGGAGAGATTTCCTACCACTTGCACCAGCTATTGCACGTACCGAAGCACCGCATTCAAATCACTTTTCCGGTGATTTTCAACTCACTTATGGGTAAGAAAACCCTACCCTCTTGCTGTTTTAGGGATTCCTTTGATGCGAGTAGCGGTGTAGCTTATATAACTTGTGATATAGGTCGCCTTAACGCCGTTGACGAAGCGTAGACGTTCTATTCGAATCGATACACGTCTAAGGCGAAAGGTGAGGATTTTAGATGCTTTAATTGACTGATTTCAAAGCTTTCAAGGTCATTTAATAGTAGATTATCGAAGAGAATGCCGTTTGACATGTAGAACATGCTGTCCGTTTTCCATTTCGACTGTGTACGGGAAATATGAGATTTAGGGCATTTTAGGCATTTGTAGGAAATACTGTTTATGTCCGTATTTTGCTGAAATGATTGCCATGGATATTTGTCGTGTTAGGATATTAGCAAGGCGTGCATGATCTGTTTGGCGAAGAGATTCGCCCTAATGCGCACTTTGGGTTGACATACGCTATGTAGACTAAAGTGTGTAGACTAAGTGTTTGTACAAATGTTTGTATTAGTATGTATTGAGTAAATGGTGTTGTGAATTAGTTTTGATATTGAATTCTTAATTAATATGTTGATATATATGATTTCCACCATGTTGGTCACATGAATTGATTTCATTACATATATAGAATGCATGTGTTTGTTGAATTGCTTACGTAGTATGATATAATATGTGTCAACATACTTGTATGGTTTATATTCATTCAACATGCTTGTATGGTTTATATTCATTCCTGTTACTCACATATGCTTACTGATGTTGATATACAAATGCTTGAGGCTATGACCTAGTCCAGGCAGTCGGTAATAGATCGAATTCGTGGTTGACTTCTATTTGCCACGAAGGACGCGTCGATGAACGCGAGTCGTGTTTTGGGTTGGCGGCAGTGGTTAGGCCACACAAAGTGTTTCATGCACTTCATGTCGCTCAGCTTGAGATGCGCTCGTACTAGTCGAGCCCGTCAAGTAGCCCGACTGGCCATTGTATGTTCACCTTGTATGAGTCATAACTTCTTGAACCTAGGGTACTGAACTTACCATTGGAAACCCTGTTAACCATGGTACCTTGATCCATAAAGACTCATGAGCCGGGCATGGTGGTATGGGACACGTGGTCGAGCTGTCGGCCTACGCTGGGGCCACAAACCTCCCCGTAGTGACCAGTGAATACATTTGACTCGTGAGCCGATTGTAGTGGTATGGGACACTACATTCGAGCTGTCAGACTACACTGATTGGTGACGAGCCCTTTGTAGTGACCTCGAGCATATTCTGAGTCTACGGGAGGCGATGACCCTTCTGTAGCAACGAGAGTATATTAGGCCTGTATTGATAAGGTGATGGCGGAGCGGTGCAACGAGTGCGAGCAACAGCCCTTGTAGCGACCTATAAACATAACATCGTATGAGAATACTAGGAATGACGACCCTAGAAAGGATCTGTGTTGGGATTAATACAAGGAAGGTACCTTAGTTTCCCAATACTGCTGTATGAAAGGACAAATAACAACCCGGTAATCATATCCACATCGCACTGCATATGCCTGGAAGATGTAAAGCACTGTGGGAAGAAAGCATGCCGCGGACGCAGATGGTGCCGCATGAGGGAGTATGTCGGTGAGGGCATCCATCATGTCATTTCATGCTTGCATTAACAACAGTATCTATGAATGTTTGATTGTCTGCTTTACTATTATCGCGTGATTGATTTGATAACATGCTAATCTTTGCTCTATGATTCCACTGAGTTGATCACTCACTCCCATGTTACGGGACGGTTCTTGCAACAACTACCAGACTCTGTCTTAGATGCAGGTGACGAGGCGATTCAGGACGCGGAGCCGGATTATTACGAGGATCAGGACGAGTTCTCGTATATGCAGTTCGCTGACGGCTTCACATAAATGGACTAGATTAGTGGGACTTGTTCTAGTTGGACTATCACCTGACATTTATTTTTACTTTATGACATGTATATGAGACTCAGAGATGTATTCATACTTTGGAGACGGTTCGAGATTATTTCGTTTTCATACAGTGATATATATATATATATATCTTTCAGTCTTCCGCTTGCATTTTATCACTGGATCTGGAGTATGAATTGCAGTTTGGTATAATCTTACTCATGTGAATGCTCTAACTCAAACAACATTAAATCATAATCATATTTGTTGCATAAGTGATGGTCTGGAACTCGGGAGTCGGGTTTCTACATGACCCTCGATTTTCAGGGTGTTACACGAGTACTCATCTACAAAACGATAGTAGGAATGACCGATCAATCTTTCCAAATTATAGGACAATTTTGTATAAACACACGTGATTTTTTAAAAGAAATCTAGATAATAGAGCTCTAAGATACATCGATGTTGGGCATTACCTTCTTCTAACTCAAGCGCACGATAACTTCATGGTCAAGTTCAAAGTATTAATCCATTAATTAGAACAATTCTAAACATTGAGTTTCATGGGAGTATAGTGCAACGTCGACTTATTACAATTAAAGGTCCAATTCTCAATTTTCATGATAATATCGACAATAAAAAAGAGCATTCCGGATAACCAAACCTAAACTGAAACTTTCCTTATAGTTTCAGCTTTTTATTTCTCCAGCTTTTTATTTTTCCATCGATGGCTTCACGCTATGTCAACCTTTTTAAAGATCTTTAATAGGTAGCTGTTTACAATGACACTGTTTTTTTTAGCTGGGTATTCTTTCTTTTTTTTTTCATTAAACGTGATGGACAAATTCTCTAAGTTGGTTCCTTACATGCTTAGTGATTACCAAGTTAACAATTCAATATCGAACTAAAACCTTAATGAGTAAGATAGATGTGACATGTGTGGTCATGACTCAATTAATTTTTAAAATTTCTAATCACAGATTAATAATTCAAACTTAACTGTGAAATCTAACACGTAACTGAATCCAAGAGTCATAAATCACCAATATTAAGTATCTTATACTTCTAAATCAAGGATGGCCTTCAAAATCACTTGAATTTACAAAATTTTTAGAAAAAATTTTCACAATTTTTTACTCAAGACTGAGAAAACACTGATTAGGTAACCTAATCTCTCATCCCCAACATAAAATCTACATTATCCTCAATGTAAAAGATATAAGCATGCAATGCATATGAGACAACGAAAGTAAAGGAGAAGTGATGGAAAGGTAGTACCTGAGGAAGGAATCAAGAGGCTTTTCACAAAGGATCTCAGCGTGAAGGTGGTTTAGCACAAGAGTTTATCAACCTAAAACAAACTATCCTAACATAGCATGTAATGCCCCAAACCCAAAAATTGGATTCACAAGAATCTTGATCGCCTAATCCGGTGCTGACATCCTCCGTAGTACCCCATTCTGGGCTCCTAGCATTCATATGCCAGATTTTCGATCCTGAGATCCTACAAGGAAGGTTTTTTTTCCAATGTACATTTAACTCATAATAAGTATAACCACAAGACTACCTAATTCACCAAGGTAACGTTGTTATCACATATTCACTAACATAATCATTTGAGTACAATATTGAAAGAGAAATACATAAATAGAAAATCAATCTTCAGAAGACCATTGCAAGCTCCAAGCTCAACACTGTTGCAACCTAACATCACCTACACGCATCTATCGTGCATAAGCTTATAGAAAGCTTAGAGGTTGGTGTAAGTGTGTGCACAAGTTAAGTGCCAAATATTCAATACAATGCTATAATCATATAATACCGAAAATACTGAAAATCCATAAATTGTACAATGCCTGAATAAGTAGAAATACTGATACGATCATGAATTATCAGAATAAATAGAGATACTGACTAGATTAGGAATTATCAGAGTAAACAGAAATACTGACAAGGTCCTAAATCACACGATAACAGAGTAAGCAGAAATACTGACCAATGCATGATCATACAATATTAGAATACGCAATAGAAATCAACTATGCAAATGAGGAGTCATAGAGAGTCAAATATCAGATGCAGAGGATGCAATGCAATATATATTCCTGATGAGTAACACAAACAACGTTAGTGGTACCATATGCCGCGGATGTAATGCAACATGCAGTGCGAATGGAATGACCATACTAGAGTGTGAAGTCGGGATGGTAGTATGTAATATCGCAGGCTATGGGGTCCATCACAAAAGACTTCTATCCAAACCAGTCCCATACCTAAATTTGGATAGTCAGACTCGATGTGGTAAACTCCTGATCTCAGGTTAGTCGCACGCCCCAACCAAAATCCTAGCCATTGTGAAGGTACAAGTAACAATTAGTTACGTACCACCAGCCCAAGTGGATAGTGAATGAATGAATGAATGAGTATACAACTCCTGCTCAATAAGTCCACATATTAGTACGGTTCATCTTTGAGATCATCACCGGGGTTTAGTACACTCCAAAAGGTACTGCCACTCTCCCAGCCACATAGTCCAAGTGAGCGTAAGAAACCTCACTATCCGCTTGGCCAATAGTCTACCAATATCTATCCGGCACGTCAATAGAGGACCCATTCACAAGTTGGTCAAACTCAGCCTAGTAATGCCCCCCACCCTCAGGCGGATAAGGCCACACCCCCTCCCAACCGACCTCAACACAGTGGGAGACGCGGCCTACTGGTATACGGCCCTCATGCGCTTATATATATCCACTCAGTCTCGACATTGGGGCATCTCCTGGCCATGAAAGTTTAGCGACTTTCACCTAGGGACATCTATGGCCCCCGTATGATAGAACCAAACATTTCTGGTTTTCCATCTGGTCATCCACGACATGCCTGTAGAGGCTACAACCCTGATGTCGCTAGGGCATACAGTAATCACAACACACAATACAAGATGCATGAGTCATACAATCCAGTCATGCATCAATCAAGCGCATACCGTGCGCTCATGTGAGATAACCTCCACCTATCAGGGAGTCTCATAACCTACCCAATGTCATATGCAATGGTCAACCCCATCTCATAACAAACATGCAAATGATGCGTATGGGCATGTATCATGATGTTATTCTGTCACGCACTCATAATCAGTGTCAATAACTGGCCTCAACAATCGGCTTCGACAATGTGGACATTTAACTAAAATTGCCCTAAGGAATAGCCTACATAGAGCCTAACATATAGTGGACCCATGGCCTTACATAAGGGCCAAATATATAACACCATGGGTCCCACTCAAGAGCTTAATACACACCACGATGGGTCTCTCACATGGGCCTCATACAAGGGTTACATATACATTATGATAGGCCTCGCTATACGGGCCACAAATACATCACAATGGGCCTTATCAACTGGGCCGCAAATACATCACTATGGGCCTTATCAACTGGACCACAAATACATCACCATGGGCCGTTCATATGGGCCTAATAAACATTTCATAGGTGGGCCCTACATATAGGCCTCATTCACATCAAGTGGGTTGCATCAATGGGCCGCACTAATATATCAAGGTGGCCCATGAAAATATCATATTGGCCTTAAACACAGGCTGGATACACATCACAACAGGCCTCAAATACGGGTCACATATTCATCACATTAGGCCCCGATAATCGGAATAGGCAATCGACCATGATAATCGAAATCGGCAATCGGCCTCAATAGATAATCGGTCAATCGGCCATGACAATCAGAATTAGCAATCGACCACGATAATTGACCTCGATCGATAATCGGTCAATCAGCCACGACAATCAGAATCGATCGATAATCAGCCTCGATGATTAGTATTAGCAATCGACATCATTGAAAATGGCCGAACAAGGCCTAAGGAAATGTCACAATGTGGACATTTAACCATCATTGCCTATCAACGTGGACATTCAACCAACATTGCTCCTAAGGAGTGGCCTACATAGGGCTGAGCATACAGTGGGCCCACAACCTCATACAAGGTCTAATATACATCATCATAGGTCATAATTACATCACATCGGGCCTCACTCGTGGGCTGCATATACATCGCCATGGGCCTTGGCATAAGGGTCATAAATACATCTCATTGGGCTACTTCCATGGGTCTTAAATACATAACAGGCAGGCCCTGCACATGGGCCTAATATACGTAACAGGTGGGCTCTGCACATGGGCCTCATTATATCAAGTTAGGCCATGTTAATGGGCCGCACCAATGGGCCAAATATATAAAGTGGGCCGCATAAATGGACGACATAGATATACAATACATACATCACGGTGGGCTGCATATATGGCCTAATCTACAACACTAAGGGCCACGACCCATGGCCTCAAATACATCACAAAGGGCTATGACCCATGAGACTCATCATAAATCACAATGGGCTACGACCCCTGGGCCTCAACATACATCAAGTGGGCCTCATCGATGGGCCATATATACGCAACAGGTGGGCCCCGCTCATGGGCCAAAGATACATCAGGACGGGCCATAAATACATCAAGGCAGGCCTCATCACATGGGTCGCACCAAAAATCATTTCAATAGTTGTAGGTGTAACATGTGTATCACTGTACGATCATCCTATGGGGCACATGGCCTACCAATGATGATTAGCACCGCCCGAACATTGTCCCGCATTGTCCAGCATAATCTGGAAAGTGTAGATGAAACATACGTTATGGTGGGTCCCGGAAAAATAGATGGACGATGTGGAGAACACATATATCATAACTGGCCCCACCATCCACGTGGATAGTGGGAATATGCAACACATCATCAAAGTAGGGCCCCACCAGCACCGTCCAAAGTTGGACGGTGCAAATATAGAATATGTACACCAAGGTGGACCCCATCACATGGGCCTAATCATATGGGATGGAACTATATATCACCAGGGGCCACAACATATGGGTTGGAAGTACATCACAATAGGCCTTACCAAACGGGCCGAAATTACATCACATTAAGGTGGGCCCTGCACGTCTCAAGTGGGCCCCATACACATCATCTGGGCCTCACGTGGCAACCATAACAGATGGACAGTGTAGCTGTAAATACATATATCGTGGTGTGCTACACTGGCACACCATTTAGACGAATGGTGTGGAATATAACACATCAACAAGTGGGGTCTACCATAATGTTATTTTCCATCCAGTCTGCTCATAAGGTCACAAAGACCCGGTTGAGATGAAAAACAAATATCATATGGATCCAAAACTTTCATGCACCCAAGAGGGTTTCAATGGTAGGCGTTCAATCTCCACTGATTTTGTAGTGCGGTCCACCTAATAGACGGCGTGGATATACAACATATTCATCAAAGGTGGACCCCATCGTCCAGCAGCTGCTGGACGGTGCGAATGATGACCATCAAGGCGGACCCAGAAGATGAAAGGTTTGGAGTGCATCATGCGGGACCCACAGAGCTTGGTGACGTCATTCACAACAATAAATAGCTACGTGAGGTGCACTGGCCAATCCATGCAGCAGGTGGGTCCTACATGGGGCCCACCACATGCATATATATAGTATAATATTATATTATTCATTATTTTATATATATATATATATATAAGAAGCTGGCGTCCAGCATATATAACACATATTACAAGTGGGTCACACTCCCACACGTGCCACACGTGTGGGATGGGCCACGTCTGAACATATGGACGGTACAGATATAAACATACATCATGGTGGCCCACCGTCCACTCCAGTAAGACCCGTATCTTGGTCCGTACCATTCCGTAGACTTCCACGGTCTTACCGGTCGAATTCGGGCAACCTTCGACCCTTAACCGATATTCACGCGCGACCCTGATTCATATGCCGTCAAACCGTATCGACTCAACCCAAGACCATTACCATAGCGACCGCGCCATCTCTGTGGTTCCAATGTTGTGACTTGCGCGCCGAGGCGATACCCTAATCAAGAGATGTGGGCCAACGTTCGGTGCGAGAGAAACGTCGCGCGGTGCGAAACCCAAGAGAATCTCTACGATGTGTCACATCAATTCCATCAATCCCATCAATCAATCAATCCATCAATCCATCACATGTCAAGTACATGTCAAGTACACATAACCTTTCACCCATACCCAAGCAACCACAAAAGTCAAAAAAGGTCTTACAAGCCCATGCTTTTCTTACACAAAAGGCCACAAAAGTCAAGGATTTCTTACACCCCATCTCTCTTCCATCCATCACTCCATCACCCATCACACTCTCTCTCTCCCTTTATAACTCTCTCTCTTTCTCATTTTTAAAATCCACTCCAAGCAACCAAAAACCCTCCATACGTATGAGCCTCTCCCTCCCTTTCAAAACTCTAAGTGTGGCTCACCTCTCCATCCCAAGATCTTCAATCCTAGTCATCTATTCCCCATCTCACCCATTGAAATCAAATCTAAGGAGCTAAGGAGCCCATAGGAGCAAGAAGATCGAACGGTGGATGCATAATAATAGTAGTTTTCCTTATTTTTGAGATGGGCCAAGTGAGGCCAAGCTCAATGGTTTGGATCTCACTTGGGACCCTAAGGTGTAGCCGATGGCCCACTTTGATCATCATGATCATTCCATGATGGGGCCATTGTCCATAGACCCCATTATGATGTTTACTTCATTGCATTTGAGAGGTTATCTAGACCGTCCATATCGGTGGAGAAAGGATCTCCACCGTTGAATCTGATTTTTGTTTGTTCCATGTGTAGAGGGACCTATTTTATTGTAAGATCTCTTACAAGGGAGGGCTCATAGTGGCGGAGCCCTCCATCACAAGCGTGTCCCACCCTCTATCTCTCTCTCTCTCTACTTCATTTTCTTTTTTTTTTTATCATATTGTGTTTGTGTGGCCCACTTGAATGGACCCCACCTTAAAGTATTTATTTTGTCCAAGCATTCTTCAAGTGGGGCCGACCTTATATGTTGTACCCATATCATCCATCAGTGGTGGCCCACCTCAACAAGGCCCACCTCATTGTATATTTTTTTTAAAATCCAACCGTCCAGCATCTGAGACGCTGGACGTCTCTGCCAACAAAAAAAAAAGAGAGAGAAGAAAAAGGGAAGGTTTAGGTGGGCCGGCTCATGCAGGCCCCACCTTGACGTATGTATGAAATCCAAGCCATCCATCCTCTTACCCAAGCTAAAGAATGAGGCCAATCCGATGATCAGGCGGGCTGTACCATAGAAAATGGTATTTCTTACCCTTCAAAGGCTTTTGGGGCCCATTTTGTTGTATTTACACATCAAAAATGCTGGATATTGATCTTGTTCAGTATATTTTGGGCCCCTAAATTCATTGGACGATACAGATCTTCGAGAAGTGGGCCCCACATGTTATCTTTCTCAAAAAAAAGAAAAAATAAAAAAATTGCAAAACGCTTGAGGCAGCGTCTCTGCCTCTCTGACGTGCTGCAGCAGCGGGCAGGCGGACTGGATCCCACGGCCCCTGCTGTGGGCCCCACCATGATGCGTATATGAAATCCAACCTGTTCATGAGGCGGGCCCCCTCCAAATCTCAGCCTCCTCCAACGCTCAGGTGGCCCACACAGTAGAAAAACAGTGGGATGGAACCTCTGCCATTGAAAACCTTCTGTGGGCCACAGAAGTTCTGGATCAGGATGAAAATTATGTTTTCCTTCCATTCAGGTCTGTGAGACCTTACCAACCGGTCGGATGGAAAATATATGTTATGGTGGGCCCCACGTGGAGCCCACAGCGATGTATGCGTTTCATTCCATCATCCAGGCGGACGGTGGAAGCCCACCTGATGTTTGTGCCTTATCTCCAGCGTCTAGCGGACGGTGGAGCCCGCTGTGTGTGCATGCGTGCTTGTGGGTGTGCGTACGTGTGTGTGTATATATATATATATACATATATACTTATATTATATTGTATTATATATATATATATTATTGTGTATATATATATATATATATATATATATATATATATATATATATATAATGTTGTATATAAATATATATATGTTGTTTATATACTATACAATATATAACATTCATGATGGTGGGCCTTCATGTGGGCCCCCACCATTGATGCAGGTGCTGCATCTAATCTGTCCATCCATTTTTTTAGATCATTTTATGGAATGAGTCAAAGAATGAGCAGATCCATAGCTCAAGTGGACCCCATCTTGGCATGATTTGAGGTCCATCTTAATGTATTGGTGATGGTTTATTGGGGCTCACTTTGATGTGGATCTAAGGCCCATGGGATTGAACCATTTGATATATCCTAAGGCCCTTGGGACTGGGCCCATTTGATTTATACAAGGCCTAGGGGTTTAGGCCCATTTGATTTATGTAAGGCCTACAGGATTAGGCCCATTTGATATGTATAAGGATCATGAGATTAGGCCCATTTGATGCAATCTAAGGCCCACGGGTTATGACCCATTGCAATGCACATAAGGCCCATTAGTGCGGCCCATTTATGTGGCCCATTTGATGAATAATAGGCCCATATGATATGACCCATTTGATATATATGTAAGGCCCAATGGGATGAACCTAAGGTCCATTGCAATGTGTAATCCCAACACGGAGTAATGTTGGTTTGACGTCCACATTGCGAGTGTAATGCTGGTTGGATGTCCACATTACGACTCTCCTTAGGGCCCAGTGTTAGGCCCGTACTTATTGTGTATAGGCCGTCCAGGCCCATCGCATTGTAAGGATAGTCCATCTTATTATAACATGTTTAGTATAGTTCCATGACTCATGATCATACGCATATATGTATGCTTGATATGAGAATTGACTGATCATAGCATATGCCTTCGGGCAGGTTGTTTATGAGCTCCCTGTTAGGCGATGTTACCCTACATGAGCGCGTGATATGCGCAGGGTTTGTTGCATGACTAGATAGCTTGATTCATGCATTTCACATTTGTGTGACATGGTTATTGTACGCCCTAGCGACATTGGGGCCGTAGCCTCCACAGGCATATCGTGGTTAGCAGGATTGGATACCGAAAATCTTGTTCTATATGGGGTGCTATAGATATTCCTGGGTGAAAGTCTCTAAATCCTTATGGTGCCAAGAGGTTGCTCCAACGTCTAGACCGAGTGGGTAAATGAGCGTTGAGTGCCGATTACCAGACGGTTGCGCTCTCCACTGTGTCGTGGTCGGTTGGAAGGGGGTGCGGCCTTACCCGCCCGAGTGCAAGGGGTAAAGCTAGGCTGAGTTTGACCAGCTCGAGGAATGGGTCCGCTATCGACGAGTCGCTCCCGATATTGACAAACGGATAGTGAGGTCTCTTCCACTTACCTTATTACGTGCGATGAGGCGATAATCTGGTTTAGAGTGTACTAAATCCCGGTGATATCCCAGATTTGAGTTGTATTGATATGTGGACTTAGATGAAGATTGTATGCTTGACTTGCATCTTACATCGCATAGCCTTGGTATGGATCATGATATTCATTGATCCATCCACATATTCCGCATTACTCTGATATTGCATGATCATATTACTACCTTGCGCACACACTTTCACCACCCTCTAAGCTTTCTATAAGCTTATGCATGACCGTTGCGTGCAGGTGACGTTGGGGCGCAGCAGCGCTGAGACAGGAGCACTTGCAGATCATTTTGGAGTTTTTGTTCCTTACCATTATATTTCCCTTTATGCTCATTGTACTTGTAAAGTTTTGATCATAGTGGAAATGTAATGGAGTTCTTGGTTGTTGATTGTAGGTTATGCCTTTGGTTATGCTTATTACGAATCAAACTGACGTTGAAAATCCTCCTCGTAGCATCCCAGGATCGGAACCTGCGAATGGGCGGTAGGAGCCGAGAATGAGGTTCTACGGAGGCTGTCGGCGCCGGATTCTGCGATCGGAAATTTTGTGAGCCTGGTTTCCGAGTTTGGGGCATGACACCAGCTGGACGGTGCAGACCAAAGCATACTTCATGGTGATTTTCACAAAATGGATGACAGTGTGGGCATACATACACACATCAGTGGGTCCCACGTGGGGCCCACCATAATGTTTATCTGTCATCCAATCTGTTGATAAGGTCATACGGAACTGGATGAGGAGGAAAAACAAATTGCATATTGATCCAAAACTTCTGTGATAACCCAAAAGGATTTCAATGGTAAATGTTCAATCAACATTATTTCCTACCATGTGGGCCACCTGAGTTTTGTATATGGTTGATTTTTGGAGGAACCTAGTTTTGAAAAGGGAAGCCATCAAATGCATGGTGTAGATGTGCAACATACTTCATGGTGGGGCCCACCATTCCACCTTTAAACCAGCAGTGAGGATGCTGCTTACTGCAGCGTCCAGAGCATGCTAACAACAACAGAGACATCCTTGCATATGTTTTTTTCGTTATTTATTTATTTTTTTGTTATTCTAGAGATTCTTATATGTGGGGCCCGCATTAGAAAAATCCACACCGACTACTGGTCTCCTTGGCTCATAATATAACTAACGAGTCCAATACGCAATATTTTTGGCGTATAGAAACATCACAGTAGGCCTTAACAGATTAAATCACCTAGAACCACTGTTTCCAGCATTATGGCCCGCCAGAGGTTTAGATTGGCTTCACATTTCGGCTCAACGGCTAAAATAAGATGGGAAAAAGAGTGGATGGTGTGGATTAAATCCATAAATTAAGGTGGGGCCTGCATGAGCAGCCCATCCCAAGCCTTGAATCAAATTGATATTTACTTTGTCAAGTCACGTCTAGCGTCCAGGGACGCTGGACGGTTTGGGCATAATCAAATGTTTAAGATGGGCCCTGCTCAGGTGGGCCACCAAATAGGTTGGATGATGTGGATAAGACATACATCAAGGTGGAGTCCATCTGAGTGGGCCACACATCACATAAAAATGAAAGAGAGAAAAGCACCCACCTATCCTTCTTCTTCATCCCTAGCCTTCCAATGCTTCAAAAGTGCTCCTTCAACGGTGGAGATAATGATTCAAGGGTGGAGATGGGAGATGGGGTGGTATGGAGTGGGCCACACATGGCTCTTCTCATGGAGAGCTTGGACGTTTTCTCTCCTTGGAAATTTCTTGGGAGAGTGAGAAATGAGAGAGAGAGATAAAAGTGGTGATGGAGTGGAAAGGGATGGGTTCTTTTGACTTTTGTAAGAAAAGAATGGGCTAAGCATGGGTTGCATTGACTTTAGGTAAGGAGAGGTAAGGGTGAGTGATGGCTTGTGATGGGATGTACTTGACTTATGATTGATGTGATTGATGGGACATATTGTAGAGATTCTATTGAAATTCGCAAAGCGCGGCATTTTTCCTTAAATTGAACGCGGGCCTGCATCTCCTGGCCTTGGCATCGTCTCACTACGCGAGATGCGGCGTCGGAATCGCGGTGATGGTGCGGTCACACTAGTACAAGTCTTGGGTCGAGTTAACTCTGATACACGGGACACGTCTCAGGATCCCGTGTAAACGTCGATAACAGATCGTGGGTCACTAAAATTTAACTGGGAGGACTGTGGAAGCCTATGAAACGGTACGGGCTAGGATACGGGTCTTACAACTCTCCCCTCCAAATAAAAATTTCATCCTCAAAATTTATAAAACAGATAAGGGAAAAGGAAAACATCATCAAGTATATATGTCAAGGTACAATCAATCTACAAAAGATGAAGATAGCACTCTCCAATCCTAACCTCCCCCTTTTAGGACGCCTCATCAACGCTTACGATGAATCCAATGACCCTAGGATCCTAGGTCAGAAATGGTCGAAGGTGGAATACTATGCAGCCTAATAATCTTAATGGTAAGGAACTATATCAAAAGTTTCTAAGTTATTCAAACTTGGGGATCTAATCATTTTAAGTTCTCAACAATCATAGAGTGAAGGGTAGCTATCAGTAGATATGTGATGCTATCCTCAGGTATTCCCAAGTTATGCTATAATTCCAACTTCTGTCATGCCCCAAACCCGAAAATCGGATTCACAGGAATCCTGATCGCTGAATCCGGTGTTGACAGCCTCCGTAGTACCCCTTTCTCGGCTCCTAGCATTTATATGTCATATTTTCAATCCTAGGATCCTAGGAGGATTTTTTTTCCAATGTACATTTAACTCGTAATAAGCATAACCATAAGATTACTCAGTTCACAAAGGCAACATCGTCATCACATATCCACTAATATAATCATTTGAGTAGAATACTGAAAGAGAAATACATAAATAGAAAATCAAGCTTCAAAAGACCAATGCACGCTCCAAGCTCAACACTACTGCAACCTAACATCACCTGCATGCATCTATCGTGCATAAGCTTATAGAAAGCTTAGAGGGTGGTGTAAGTGTGTGCACAAGGTAAGTGCCAAATATTCAATACAATGCCATAACCATATAATACCGGAAATACTGAAAATCCATAAATTGTACATTGTCTGAATAAGCAAAAATACTAATAAGATCATGAATTATCAGAGTAAACAGAAATACTGACATCCCCATGAGGATAGACATTTGTAATAGTGAAAGGGCCGATCCAACGAGATTGTAGTTTACCTGGAAAGAGATGTGTTGAGGCATAAAAAAATGAAGAAAGGATTGAAGTATAAGAAGATGGAGAAATAGAAAGAAATTTGAGAAAGAAGAAGAATGAAGTGACTTAAGGGGTGTTTGCGTGGGTCCACGCAACCTATATCCATTACGCAGGACCACACAACCAAAATATCCGTTGCGTGGGTTTGCTCAACGAATTTCAGAACTGGTTCTTTGTAAAAAGACCTAGGGCATCGAAAGGTGGGTCCCATGGCAATAAAATCAAGGTGCCACACGTGCGAGGTCCTATAAATACCCCATCCCCTCTTTCATTTGGATCGATTGAAGATTTTAGAGAGGAAGCAAAGCAAGGAGAAAGACCGAATGTAGGAGAAAGGAGGCTCCGGTGGTTTGCACGGGCCCGCGCAAACCATATCAGTTACGCGGGTCCACACAACTAAAGTGCCCTGCAGTCTATGATGCTGAAAGAGCTGATATGCTACTAGAATGACCAAGCCTCCATATTTCTTCTGTTCAAGCTTCAAGAGGAGAAATCAATAGAAGAGATATTCGAGTCATATTCCTCTTAAAGAGATGATCAAATCACAAGTTGAAGTGCCGTCGGATTTGATATCTGACTTGGATATTTAAACTTTGTTAATTTGTACATTCTAAATAATCTATCTTAGAATCAAGGGATGTTCGAGGATGCAAATGAACTTAATACTATGAAATATAATGATTGTCTTTAATATTTTCTCTCTGTTATGTTTGAATAAGATAATATCCCAAATCGAATGCATTTGTTTCTTGCTCGAAACAAGATGTAACTGAGAATTATACAAGAGAACTTTTTGACCCAGTGTGAATGATTTTCGAAGAATGTATTGGTCATGAAATGCCTTCATCTTGTCCTTGTAAATTCTCCAGTTCTCATACGCATCATTCCAGATTTCTTCAAGTTCATTTAATTGTAATTTGCATAGCGAGCCAGCATGTCCGGATTGAAGTTCAGATTTTTGATCGCCCAGTAGGCTCCATATTCTACAGGCAAGTGGTTAGCCTTCTCATAAATAAGTCTAAAGGTAGACATACTAATAAGGCTTTTAAATGCAGTACGGTAAGCCCATAAGGCATCGGTCAATCGATTTGACCAATCTTTCTGGTCAGGGTTTACAGTCTTTTCCAATATGAGTTTAATTTTTCTATTGAAAATCTCAGCTTGCCCACTTATTTATGGGTGGTATGGAGTGCTCACCTTATGAGAGATGCCATATTTTTTTATTAAGTTCATAAATGACCTATTACAAAAGTATGAGCCCTTATCACTAATAATGGCTTGAGGCGTTCCAAACCGGGAAAGGATGGTTTCTTTTAAGAATTTAACGACGTTCGATGGTCATTGTTCCGGTATGGAATCGCTTCGACCCATTTAGTGACATAGTGCAGTGCGAGAAAAATATATAAAATGGCCAAAAGATTGGGGGAGTGGTCCCATGAAATCGATGCCCCAATAATCAAATGCTTCTATGATAAGAATGGGGTTCAAGGGCATTATATTTCGACAGGACATTGCTCCCAATTTCTGACAACACTCACAAGCTTTATAAAACTCATGAGTGTCCTTGAACATAGTGGCCTAGTAACAGCCACACTAAAGAATCTTGACCATGGTCTTTTTAGTAGAAAAGTGACCATCACAGGCCTCTGAGTGACAGAAGAAGATGACACTTTGGTGTTCATTGTCCGGCACACATCTCCTTAAGATTTGGTTTGGATAATATTTAAACAAATAAGGATCATCCCAGAAGAATTTACGCACATCGGTAAAAATTTTCTTCTTATCTTGCACAGTCCAATGTGTCGGTATGAAACATGTGGCAAGATAATTAGCAATATTAAGGTGAATGAGAGACTTTGAACAATTGTTCGTCAGGAAACATGTAATTTATATGTGTCTTCTCAATGGAATTAAAGAGATTAAGGTGAAAAAGATGGTCAGCCACTACATTCTCAACTCCATTTTTATCTTTTATTTCTAAATCAAATTCTTAGAGTAGGAGAATCCATCTTATCAGGCGGGGCTTAGCATCGTTCTTAGAAAGAAGATACTTTAGCGCTGCATGATCTGTGTAAATGACGATCTTAGATCCAATTAAGTAGGACATAAATTTTTTATCTTTTATTTCTAAATCAAATTCTTAGAGTAGGAGAATTCATCTTATCAGGCGGGGCTTAGCATCGTTCTTAGAAAGAAGATACTTGAGCGCTGCATGATCTGTGTAAATGACGATCTTAGATCCAATTAAGTAGGACCTAAATTTATCCAGAGCGAACACTATAGCTAAGAGTTCATTTTCCATAGTTGAGTAGTTCACTTGGGCAGGATTTAGAGTTCTACTTACAAAATGAATAACTTAGGATTTTTTTTCTTTTCTTGGCTTAAAATCGGCCCAAGAGCATAGTTAGATGCATCACACATAAGTTCAAAAGGAAGGCTCCAGTCAGGTGGCTGCATGATAGGTGTAGTGGTTAACATGTCCTTAAGCTTAGTGAAAGCTTCCTAGCATTGCTCAGTCCACTCGTATCGTGCATCCTTTTGAAGTAGATTATATAAAGGATGAGAGAGGAGACTAAAGTCCTTTATGAATCTTCTGCAAAAGTCAGCGTGTCATAAAAAGGATCGAAGTCTTGTATGTTGTTCACCACCCCAAGTGTAGGGTAGTGATGTAGTAATAATCTCGGTAAAATCGAGGTCGAATCCACAGGGATTGAACCTTGTACGTAATCTGAAAGTACCTAAAACTAGAACTAGAAGAAGATGTAACCTAATCAGAAAATTTGAAGAGAATAATGGTGAAATATTAAACTAAAACTTGTAAAATTCAAAGGTGAAAAACTAGGGTTTTCAAGAATCCACTTATAGAGATCAGGGAGATCAATGCTAATTCAAGAACACAACTGGAATTAGAGTCCTATCTTCATCTAGTTGGAAGATATTTCAGTAAAATTCACATTTGAACTTCCTTTAATCTAGTTTTCAATGAATGATAGGTATGAGAACTTGAATTAATTCCATCACAAAACCATGCTCATGAGACGAAGCAAACAATAAAATTTAACCAATCCACAACCAATCTAAGAGAGTTATGAACGTTAAGAAGGGTTCCATCATTCAACCATGTCCATGAGACGATGGTGAACAATAGGGTTCCTAACGTCATAATCATAATAATGAGAAGAACATGTTCAAAGCTATTGTAGATCTATTGTAATTTAAGTCACAACAAACCATTAAAAACTAAAAGCATTCCTTCATAATCAAACTAGAATCCAAGAGAGTTCAACTTAACATGAATTAAAGCATTAAAAAAATACCCCATCACGCTACAAGCTTCACCTCTTAGCCTTAGCTAAGCGGTTTAGCCGATCATATACATGATTAGGCTAGAATCTCTTAAAAAATAAAAAGAACAGAAATTAAGAAAACCAGGAAAGAAGAACTCGCAAACGGTCGACCCACGCTCCTTGCTCTCTCCTTTACTTCACACGTCTAATGATGCCTCCACAGCTACCTGGATGCCCTCCTCATGTCCTTCTCTCCTCCTTTTATAGCATCAAGGAGATGTTAGGTCAGTCACCGACCTTCGTTAAGCACGCCCATTCGTAGAAGAAACCACACCGCGCGATCTCTACTTTACGCAGCAAAAACGTAAAACATCTTGTGTTTGAACTGAATCCGGGACGAAAGATCATCCATTCCATGAATTTTGAGTGCATAGGAAGGGTTAAAACCCTCCTCTCCATCTTTTAGACGGTATGGATCATCAATCCGACCCTGACCTTGATCACACAATGGCCCACAGAGGTCAGCTTTCTCAGACGTACGGCCTTACGCTATTTATTCCGTTGTGCTAATGGTGGCGCCCATGATTGGTGTCATCAGGGAAATCCACTCCATCCATTGAATGCGAGTCAAAAAACCAGTTGGAGATGGATGGTTTCAGATTGGATTCGGTGTGGCCCACAGAGTTTTTCATACTGTCGTTCGTCCTCTGTTTGAACGGCTAAAATTCGATCCTCACTGTCTTCTAGAATTCCGTCACCTAGGCTTGGATCAGAGGGCCCGTGGATTTTAATGGACGGTCCGGATTGGACTGTTGAATCACGATGGTGGCTTACAAGGGCCATCCGCAACTCCCTGTTTTGAAATCCTACGCGGTAGGATTTTTAGATTTTGAGTTTGGCCCAGATTGTGCGGTCAAACCCTGTTTGACCGATGTTATAGATTCGGTGCACTACAAGTTTTATCATGCTATGTACATGTGCATTAAAGGAGGAGGTCCACCATGATATATCATGGAAATCCATTCCGTTCATCCATTTCCCCATATAATCTAAATGGTTGAGTCCAAATTTGAAGCATATCCAGAGATCAAGTGGGCCCCAAATTGGTAGTTTTGTGGCTGATCTTTTTGTTGGGCCACTTCCACAAAGATCCAATGGTTGAAATTTTACGTGTACGTTTACTTTATGATCCTTAGGCCGGATATAAAGTTTCATGCCAAACGGATGGTGGGAACCCTATGATCTTACATTCAAGACGACTTTCAGGCTTTCTTATCTTCAATCACTTGGTTTTCTCAGATCTTTGGCATGTGATTTCTTCAATCTCAGTCTCCTAAGATCCGTCCCTTGCCTTGGTGATTTTTAAGTATTAAATCCATACTTTTAGAACCCTTTTCAATCCAAGCTCTTAAATTCACCTTGCAACACAAACATGATTAAAATAAAACATTAAACATTATCATGTTCATAAAACTAAGTAATAACTGGGGTCTAATATGCAATATTTGACCCTCAACATATATTTTTGGGTGGAGGTAGGTTAGAGTTAAGATCATTTTTTATCTTATCTACTTTGATTCCTTTGCACGAGATGATATGTCCAAGGACAATTCCCTTACAAACCATAAAATGACACTTCTCCCAGTTGAGTACCAAATTCTTTTCTTCAATATTTTCCGAACACATTTAAGATTCTCTAAGCATTCGCCGAAACATGGACCAAAGATAGAGAAGACGTTCATGAAGACCTCTAGATATTGCCCCACATATCAGAAAAAATACTCATCATACATTGCTGAAAGGTGGTGGGAGCATTGCACAGTCCAAATGGTATCCTTCGGTAAGCAAAGGTGCCAAAAGGACATGTGAATGTGGTCTTTTCCTACTCTTCAGGGGCTATCTCTATCTGATTGTAGCCTAAATACTTGTCAAGGAAACAATAATACGAGTGACCAGTTAGCCTTTCCAAGATTTAATCAATGAAGGGCAAAGAGAAGTGGTCCTTCCTTGTGATGGTATTCACCTTCTTGTAGTCAATGCACATTCTCCAACCAGTAGTAACTCTAGTTGGCACGAGTTCATTGTTGGCATTGACTACGATTATAATTCTAGACTTCTTAGAAACCACCTGAGTTGGACTCACTCATTAACTATCGGATATTGGGTATATGATACCCACATCCAATAGCTTAAGAACCTCAGCCTTAATTACTTCCTTCATGTTTGGATTTAGTCTACATTGTGATTGTCAAGAGGTATTCGCATTATCCTCAAGATAAATGCAGTGAGTAAAAATCAAAGGATCAATTCCCTTGAGATTCGCAATCGACCATCCAATGGATTCCTTATGCTCAATGAGAGTAGATATGAGTATACTCTCTTGTTCTTGCTCAAGGTGAGATGAAATCACTACTGATTATGTCTCATCATGACCTAAATAGATATATTTCAAATATGAGAGCAACAGTTTTGGGTCAAGCTTCAACGCCTTGAGGCTAGACGGTAGAGGCACTACTTTGGTTTGGGGCAATTCTTCAAATTGTGGCATCCATCGATTAACTTCAAGTATCGGTGCAGTATCAAGCATTGCACCCGTCTCCCTAATCATATCATCATCTAAATCATGGGAGTGGGCCAAGCACGTCTTTAGAGGGTCAGAAGAATAGGTTAAAAGTATTTTATCTTTCACAAAAGAGCTAATCATGTTAATGTCGTGGAAATCGTCATTATCCTCTAACCGTTTACCCGTGTTGAAAAAGATATTCAATTCCAATGTCATATTTCTAAAAGACATACTTATGACTCCATTCCTGTAATTAATGATTGCATTTGAAGTGGCAAGGAATGGACGATCAAGGATGACAGGAATTTGAGTGCTCATGTTACTGATGAGTTTTGTATTCAGGATGATAAAATCTACTGGGTAGTAAAATCTTTCAACCTAGACCAACACATCCTTTATTATCCCTCTCATTACATGAACTGAACGATCAGCAAGTTGTAATATGATTAGGGTGAGTCTCAGTTCACCCAAACCTAACTATTTGTAAACCGAGTAAGGAATTAGATTTACGCTCGTTCCTAAATCAAGAAGTGCGTGCTCAATGCAGTAATCCAATTACACAAGCGATGGTTAGGCTACCGGGATCTTTGAATTTCTGTGGCACATCTTGCTTTAGGATGACACTCGCTTTTTCAGTTAAAAAAATTTTCTTTTGAATATTTTTCCATCTTTTGGTCATACATAAGTCTTTCAGAAATTTGGCATATGAATGTATTTGTTTAACCGCATCCAGTAGAGGAATATTGACCTTCACTTATTTCATCACCTCTAGAATGTCCTGAGAGTAAGAGAGAGGTTTTGGTGCAACCAACCGTTGGGGGAATAGGGCAATCGGCTTGCCTTGGAGTTCTGGTTCTAATTCTTGTGGAGCAATGCTAAGTCTATCATCGTTATCCTCTTCCAGATCCTTGAGCTTTTCAACCCTAATCGGAATAGTTTTGTCAATGGTTTTCCCACTCTTAAGAGTGGTGATAGATTTGGCTTGCTCCATCTTATTTGAAGAGCTCGAGTCACTGACTTCATATTATAGTTTTGGATTGAAAAGAGGTTGAGAAGGAAGCATCTCCTTTCCCCCAATTGTTAAGTGTGACTCTATCCTTTGAATAAATGATGTAAGCATCCCCAATGTTGATATGATATCCTAAAGTTCTTATGCCAAACTCCGATTTAGTAGCTCTTGATTTTGAATATGTTTTGGAACTGGATCCTCTTGAGTTTTCCCTTGATTTTGAATTTGATTGAAGAAACCTTGAGGGGTAGCCGCTTGTCCATTCCTCCAACTGAATTTTGGATGATTTTTTCAATTATGATTGTATGTACTAGAGGTAGGTCCATTGAAAGGTCTTTGGTAATTATTCACGGCATTAGATTGCTCATTTAATACCTTTTGAAAGACAAGTATTGTTGGACAATTTTCAGTTGTGTGAATGTTGCAAGCACAAACACCGCAAACAGTTTCCTTAACCTTATACTTCTTTAGTTCCATGGCCTTAAATTTCCTTATGAGATTAGACACTTTATCATTAATATCATCATCCTCTTTCAAAAGGTATATTCCTCCTCTCTCCTTTGATTGAGTGGGCCTAGAAATGGTGCTTGATTTTGGGTAAGTGTCTTATGATTGTGCATTTTTAGCAAGTCTATCCAAGTAGTCCCACACATCATTGACATTTTTATTCATGAATTTCCCATTGGACATTGTCTCAACCAATTGTCATATGGAAGATATCAGTTCATCAAACAAAAAGTATGTAATGCGCCACGTATTAAAACTGTGTTGTAGGCATGAACGGATAAGATCCTTAAACCGCTCCCAACATTGGAAGAATGTTTCATCCTCCTTTTGAGCAAAGTTCATGATTCACATTCTAAGGGTGTTCATTTTATGATATGGAAAAAATTTCTTTATGAACTCCCTTATAATGTCATTCCATGTGCCAATAGATCTGGGATGTAGTGAATGCAACCACGTCTTAGCTTTCTCTTTCAAAGAAACGGGAAAGAGTTTCAATCTGACCGTGTCCTCAGACACGTTTAGAAAATATAAAGTAGTTATGATCTCGTCAAACTCTTTCAAGTGTAGATATGGACTTTCAGATTCAAGTCCATGGAATTTTGGAAGGAGTTGGATCACCCCTGACTTAATATATATGTTTCCCATATTTTCTTAAAAAACCATGCATGAGGGTGTTCTCACCCCCGCCGGTTGTAAATAATCTCATAAAGTACGAGGCGGGGGTGTTTGAAGCACCTCATTCTCATCCTGGACTTTCCCAACCTGAGGTTGAGGTTTTCCTTCTGGTTGATTGGTCAGTTGATTTGTAGTCATATCCTCAATTAACTCTGGGGATCTCGAGCGGTGTCTAATCCTGCGATGGATAGTTAACCCCTTAACCAATCCTCCTTCACTCAAAAGACGTTGAGTGTTGTCACGGACCCACTTGGGCCTGAAACACTCTCAGCCCTCAATTTCAAATTCTTATTTAAACCTAAAGAAATAAAGGAAATAGAAATCTAGAAATAGAGAGAGAGAGAGAGAGAGAGAGAGAGAGAGAGAGAGAGAGAGAGAGAGAGAGAGAATTAGAAAGAAGTTACCAAATTAGAAGTTCCTAAATTAAGATCCTGCAAAACAAAACAAAACAAGTCAATTTTTAAAAATGAAAATTCTAAAATTAGAAAGGTTCTAAAAATAAATTAGGAAAGTAAACTAGTTTCTAAAAAAGAAAAGTTTCTAAAAACTTATCAGGAAAGTTCTAAACCTAAAATTAAAAAGTAAGTTAGTTTCTAAAAATAAAATAAATCATAGAATTAAAAAGTTTTTTAAAATAGAAAATAAAACCTAATCCTAAAAATAGAAAAAATCATAATCTTAACCTAATTTTAAGACTAGTTAATCTTAGAAAAACGCAACCGTTAGTCCCTGGCAACGGTACCAAAAACTTGTTCACAACTCCAAGTGTAGGTTCACGATGTAGTAATAATCTCGGTAAGACCGAGGTTGAATCCACAAGGATTGAACCTTATGCGTATTCTGAAAGTAACTAGAACTAGAACTAGAAGAAGATGTAATCTAAATTTGAAGAATGTAAGAGAATAATTGTAAATTATATAACTAAAACTTGTAAAAATCAAAGGTGAGAAACTAAGGTTTCCAAGGATCCACTTGTAGAGATCAGGGAGATCTGTGCTTGATTCACGAATACAACTGGAATCAGAGTCCCATCTTCATCCAATTGGAAGATAATTCATTAAAAATCAATTATGAACTTCCTTTGATCTAGTTCTCAATGGATGAAAGGTATGAGAACTAGAATTGATTCTATCACAAGACCATGCCCATGAGACAAAGTAAACAATAAAATTTATCAATTCACAAATACTCTGAAAGAATCACGAAGATTAGAAGGATTCCATCATCCAACCATGCCCATGGGACGATGGTGAACAACAGGATTTTCTAAACTCACAATCACAATAATGAAAAGAACATACTCAAAGCTATCAGAGATCCATCGTAATTTAAGTCACAATAAACCATTAAAAACTAAAAGTATTCCCTATAATCAAACTAGAATCAAATACAGTTCATCTTAAACATGAATCAAAATCATAGGAAGCATCCCATCACACTACAAGCTTCATCTCTTAGCCCTAGCTAAGAGGTTTAGGCTATCATAAATTAAAATCTCTTAAGGAAAGACAAAAAAAGCTAGGAAAGGGAAGAAAACTCCAAGCTGGCTAGTCGTCCTCTCTCTCTTCCTTCCTCTTCCTTGCTCGCACGTCCTCACGTCCACGGTCTGATGATCTCTCCTCTCTCCTGTCTCTATCTCTCTCTATAAACATGGTGCAAGTCCGTCAGCTGGGCTAGATTCGGTGATGTGTGTAAGCTTACGCAGCTAGTTGTCTTGTGTGTGCAGAAAAACCACAAAAGATTCTTGCGTTGGTTCAAGTTTTGGGATGGATGATCGTCCCAAACCTCGAATCTAGCTCCATGGTGGGGTTCAAAACCCCTTTTTTTTGCTTGTGGACGATCTGGATCACCGTTCTGATCACGGCTATGGTCACACAATCTTCTCACAGCAGCCCAGTAGCGTCCAGACGCTGCTTTCGCACCCACCTACGTAAATTCTTGCGCTGGGACATTCGGTGGGCCCATGATCAGTGTCGGTGAGGAAATCCACTCCCTCCATTTGATTCTCCTTAGAATTTCAGTCGGGAATGGACTTTTTTAGCTGTTCGTTGATGCGGCCCACGGGATCTTTCTTCCTGCCGTTCATCCTGCGTTTGAACGTAGCCTTCTTGTGATCATGTGCATATGCACATGATCACCATGGTTGTGGTTAGTTCCCACTCTCAGACACGGTGGACGGATCAGATCATCCATCGAAATGATGGTGGTGGGCCACAATGCATCACAGCGGATGCCCGTCCGCTGCTGCGTAAGAAGAGGCTGGGAGTCGGGTCAGCACATGCTGACTAAATTCCCTGGTTCGGTGCAATGCGGGCTCACATGCGCTGTGTGCGCACCCAACCCAAGGTGGGGCCCATCATGCTATTTTTTGGTCAATCCATCCTATTCATCCACTTTCTCTTCTAATTTAAGGGGTTGAGTACAAAATTGAGACATATCCAGATATCAGGTAGGCCCCAAATTAGTGATTTATGGCTGATCTTTCCATTAGACCACTTCCGCAAAGATCCAAAGGCTAAAATTTTACATGTACGGTTACTTTATGATCCTTAGGCCGAATATAAAGTTTCATGCCAAAACGGTTGGTGGGAACCCTGTGATCTTACATTAAAGACGATTTTCAAGCTCTCTTATCTTCAATCACTTGGTTTCCTCGAATTTTTGGCATATGAATTCTTCAATCTCGGTCTCCTAGGATCCATCATTTGCCTTAGTGATTCTTGAGCATCAAATTTAAGCTTTTAGTACCATTTTTCAATCCAAGCTCTTAAATTCACCCCGCAACACAAACATGATTAAAATAAAACGTTAAGTATTATCATGTTCATAAAACTAAGTGATAATTGAGGTCTAATATGCAATATTTGACCCTCAATAGTGGGGTACCTATAGGGACTATGAATTAACAATGGTGGATTCCACAATTTAATTGATTTAACTTGAGTTAGTGTATGTCACATATGTGCAATCTTTGAATACTTGTGTATCAAGCTAATAGACTATGCTGCCTCAGCACCACCTAAATCCCCTTTATTTGAACTAGGGTCAAATATTTGGGCAATTTAAATTGAGTTACTTGTATGACAAAGTAGAATTTCTTATCACCAAAGTATTAACTATTACAATTGGCCAATGTCATTGCCTAATGTAATAGGTACACATCGATTAGCGATGTGGGACTTATGAAAAAATTGAGGAAATTTTTTTATAAGTGTTTTTAAATGTACACAACTTTCATCTGGCAAGGCATAGGATGTTCCCCATCCAACGTCAATGTAAAGGCATCCTGTGTTGGCGTCTTTCATGGGACCCACAGTAAAAAACTAAATAATGCCTGAATGAGGATTTTGCCGGAATCATTTTTACTATGGATCTCGCACTTGACACTAGTACATTATGCTTTTTTATCAGCACTGGTGGATGCCTGATACTGATACCCAATACATTTTCATTGACATTGATGTGATGTGTTTAAGGACACGAATTATGTGGTGACCTCAATAAAGTCTGTGCGGTCCACCCTAATGTATATGTTTTTATCCACCCCAGTCATCCATTTTGCTAGTTCATTTTAGGAAATTACGACATATATAAATCTCAAGTGGACCACACCACAATCGAGATTGAATGCCTACTATTGAAAACTTTTTAGGGGCCATAGAACTTTTTGATCAAGTTGATATTTGTCTTTCCATCAACTTGATATTTGTGTTTTCCCATCATCGAGGAACTCTATATGACCTTATGAATAGGGTAGATGACAAATAAACATCACTGTGGACCATAGGAAAGTTTTAATGGTGAATGTCATTATCCTCACTATTTCTTATGTGTGGTCCACTAAACCTTTGGATATGGTTCAAGTTTACATTAATGCCTTAAAATGCCTTGGAAAAATGGATGGAGGGTGTGGGAAAAACACATACATCATGGTAGATCCCTAGATTCTTGCCACCATGGAGTTTGGTGGGGACAGGGTCATCACACATGTGGCTCAAGTGGATCCTCGAACCCAGCGGGGTCGATTGATCCCCGACTATGGGACTTAGCATGATATATGTGTCTTATATCGACATCGTCCATCCATTTCGCCATTTCATTTTAGGGCATTAGCACAAAAATGTAGCAGATACAAATCTCATGTGAACACACCATAAGAAACGGTGGTGATTGAGCATCCACCATTAAAAACTTCTTAGAGGGCTACAAAAGTTTTGGATCAAGCTAATATTTGTGTGGTCCCTTTATCTAGTTTTGTGTGACTTTATCAATAGGGTGGATGGCAAGTAAACATTCCAGTGAGCCTCAAGAAGTTTTTAATGATGGGCATTCAATTACTACTCTTTCCAGTGATGTGGTCCACATGAGATTTGGATTTGCTTCATTTTTTGGATCTTTGAACATCGTCCCGCATGTGAAGATGCAAAATGCCCTCACTTACTTTGGCTTTGTCTCTCCGTTTTGATCTGGTTTTGATTTGGTTAAATTTAAATGTTAGGTTGGCTCAAATGTAAAGACATTTGATTTGGAGTCATCACTAGCTAAATGAAGCTTGGAACCATAGTCGGCTAAAAATCACAGAATTGCTTAAAGGTTGGGGAATCATAAGATTCCTCAACTCAAGTAAGTCTCGCGGTTGGTCTGCAACTATAGGTTTTGAGTAAGGGCCTCAATTATGGAAAGAAATAGGTTAGGCACCATTTTTTTCCCATGCAATGCAAAGTCTCTACTTTAAGGGATGGATTAAGCACCATTTTCTGTCAATGCAATGCAAAGTCTCCACTTTAAGGAATCTTACAATTTTTAGGGAAATTTGGTGAAATTTCAACATTGTTGCATTTAGCTATGATTCTCAGAATTTAAGATGTCGAGCAGGAAAAAATAAAGTAGACAACACTCAACTTTATTTTGCAAGGTATAAGACCTTAAGTAGGCAAATAAATTGAAAAAGAGTGTAGATATTGCAGAGGATTGTAAAAATAAAATAAAAATATGAGTGTGTACTGCTGATGTGTTTAGAATGTGCAGACTGAAATGCAAGTAGATTTGAGATGTTTGAAGGAAAATGGGAGACCCGACACTCTTTTCCGCAAAAGGGATGGTCAGATATCCCCGATTCCAACTCTATTCTTTGACTTCAGTAGCTTATTTGACTTAGAATAATCGTGTTTTTAGTTGGGCAGAGTAATGGCATAGTCACGCATTTTTTAGAATTGACTGGAGAGCAAAGTTGACTTTGATGCATTCATTGCTTCGATAAAACGACAACATGCAGGCTTTGGCTCGATTGGACGCACTCCAGCCGGCCCAGGATGCTCTCAACAACTTCTCCCCGCTTAACCCATGGCCCGATTGTCTCTTTGTTGCCTCCCCTTCATTCCGTTTCTCCCCCTCTTTTTTCGTCCCGTAGCTCGTCTGCGACAAACCCCTAAAATAAGCTTGGGAAAACCTAATAGTGGCTCTTCATATAGTATTTTTAGGCATCAGAACTTTCTCTGCAGCCTGTTAGCTTACTGCAAAAGGAATCAGGAGATGAGAGGCGCTGCAATTGCGGTTGCACCTGAAAACAGTTCGTGCTAAGCCATTATTATTTAGAAATGGTACTTCATCAGTGTACGGAGATATGGTACTCTGCCCTGTGTCCTCCTTCCTGTCTGCTCTAGCGATGGTTAATCAGATCCGATGGTTGTTTTCAAAATACATTGGGATCGCTTAACTGGATTTTCATATAATATTAGTGCTATTGGAATAAGGAAAATGTGCTTCGATTGGTTTTGCATTTCAATGGTACCTTGGGCGAAGGCCCGAGATCAAGCCAAGAGGTCTATCGCAATCCATGCCGTTAATCGTTTTCATGTCACGTCGATGGCCTTCTCGTACTTTTCTCTGGGATTTTGGGGTCCTAGAGTTAGCTCGAGAGTGGTTTTATTAGGATGTTGTGCATTTGTTCGTCCTAGAGACTTAGACAATTGTGTTAGGAAATGGATTGAAGGGCCACCTAATCGGATGATCTGACCCGTTGGCTACCTCCAAAACTTGCCCTGCTATTCAACCTGTACGGTCATATGGTGAACGTTGAGCCACACAAATACTTTGACTAAAGCTTAAATGAAGTCGAAGAATAGTTTTAACCTTGTTTAGATTGGGATGTTTCCAGGATCATAGCCTAAATTGAATTGTCAAAATAAAGGGATGGAGTGGATATAAGGCATAGAGCTGGCCAATTCGGACCCGATCCGATGGATCTGACCCGATCCGAACCGATCCGATAGCTTGGATCGGTGCGAATTGAGTAAGGCAATCCAAATCCGAAACCTTTTCGGGTCGAGTTCGAATCTATACCGATCCGATCCAATCTGATCCGATTGGATCCAATCCGGACCAGGTTTCGGGGCATTTACATCTGGCCATGAGTATGATGTGTGGTACTCTATCAGAGTATTACTGTTGAAGAGAGAGAAAGAGACGTAGATAGAACAGATAGCGATGGAGGACCATTCTCTCTCCTCTGCCTATAAATAACCCTTTCTGCAACTTGGCTCTTTTTTTCTCTCCACTGCTCCCTTCTAAATCTTGTTTTCCTTTAGATTTCTTACAAATCGATGAAATCTGACCGTCGGTTCGGTTGAAGCAGCTCATTTCCGCGGTTAGATCTTCCGAAGGTGAGTTTTCTTGTTTAGATCTGTGGAACATCTCTTCTTTTCCCTCATTTTGTTGTTGTTTTCATGAGATCCAGTTTTGTTTCGAAAGCTACAACGTTTTAGAGGAATTTCGTGTCGGAATGAAGGAATTTATGGCTTTCTTTTGGGAATTTTGAATATTTCTGACTACTTTCTTTCTTATGGGAGGTCGATTGGACATAATGACTCTTTTACCCTTTCATGTGATGGCCAGTGCAAGCTGTGAATGCACATGGGAGAGATGTAAAGGTGAGGCCGTGAGGGTAGTTTGGGTAGAGGTTACTTGCCTTTTGAGGTAGATCAGATCTAAGGTTTTCTCAAATCCATCTCAATGGACGGTAAAGCTACCCTCCATTGATTGCAAATAGCCAACATGTCATATATATATATATATACATCATCCGATCCGTTGAAACGATTGGACCCACAACGATGATCGCTAGGAAAATTTTTTAATATAGACCGATCCGAACTATCCCCAATCTGATCTTACTCGATTTTCTTAATCAAGTCGGACTCGGATCAGATCAGGCCATGTACATTCGGATCAGTTCGAGTCAGGTGACCCGGACTCAGTCCCGGATCGGATCGAGTTTGGATCAGGCCATTGAGATTTCGGATCAGATCAGGCCATGTACATTTCAGATCGGTTGAGTTAGGTGACCCAGACTCGGTCCCGGATTGAATCGAGTTTGGATCAGGCCATTGAGATTTCGGATCGGATCAGGTTGGAGCCAATCAGATCCGACTCAGACCGATGCCCAAATCTAAATTATTAAGGCATATACATCACATTGACCCCACAGTCACCCAGGGATCCACCCAAGCCGCGTCCCTACATAATCCTGTCCTTAACACACGATGCTTTTTCATGAGTGGTAGATGGGTTATCATCCTGGATGCAAACTCGAATTCAGTAGTGATACCTCTAGTACCGAGGTCAGTGCTATATGTGCCCTACCATGATGTATGTATTTTATCAAGAGAAATTTATAACTGTGGACCCCACCTTTTATCCAGTGGTTATTTTGAAGCAATACAAACTTAGAATATGCACTTAGACTTCATCATACGGAGTCAGAATTTCAGGACGAAAATACCCCTCCTTTCACGGCTGTGGCTTTTCCTCTCCCTTTTCACTGTTGCTTTCACTGTCGTTGCTTTCACCCCCTTTCCTCACTGCGTTTCTGGTAGAAAGACCTAAAAATCCCTTTTTGTGGGCCCCCCTCATCAGCATTTTGTCTTCTTCTGAAAATGGTAGGTCCAGTGAAGAAAGCCCGCAGCATAGGTATATTTTAAACTCAATTGACCCCATATTGAATGTATGTAGTTCCATTTTTATTTTTGTACTAGAGGTAAAGGTTCTATACGGTCGAGTTCATGGGAACTCTCCATGAGGTCGAGCTGTGTGGGCCCCACCATGATGTATGTCGAACATCAACACCGTGAACTTGATGGGTCCCCTTTAAATTATGGGATAGCAGAAAAATTAGCCGTATACGGAACTCAGGTGGACCATACCATCTAAAATCATGTGAAGACATGCCTAAAACACATAAAATTACTTGGTGGGGCCCACCTGAAATTTGGATGTGTCTGAAACTTGGTCTGACCCCTCATCCAAGTGGGACACACATTATGGATGGGCTGGATTTGTAAAACACATCTCGGTGGGCCCAAAAAATAAATATGAATGTTTTAATAGAAGGTAACCCCTATCAAGTTTTATACGAGGTGTGGCCTACAAAAGTCACGGATTAACTTGATTTTTAAGCTCTAGGCCCACCATGGAATGGTGCATCTGACTGATGGGGTAGATGTTTAACATACTTTATGATAGCGCCCACACAGCTCGACCTCATGGGTAGTTCACATGAGCTCGACTATATAGAACCTTTTCCCACACACACGTATATATACACACGACACATGTGCATGCATGCGCACGCGTGTGTGTGTGTGTGTGTGTGTGTATATATATATATATATATATATATATATATATATATATATATATATATATATATATGTATGTATGTATGTATAGGGTTGAGCCCCAAATTCAAGCATATCAAAAGATCAAGTAGACCATACCACAGGAAACAGTGGGCATAATAATTTTTCAGTTTGCCCCACTGAATTTTTAGTTTGCCCCCCTCAATTTCATGCTTGCCCCGCTGATTTTTTAGTTTGCCCACTGACTTTCAAGCTTGCCCCTCTCAATTTCATGTTTGCCCTGCTGATTGTCTAGTTTGCCCCGCTGATTTTTTAGTTTGCCCCACTGATTTTTCAGTACGCTCCCACTGTTCTAAGTAAACTCAGTTGGGCCCACATTGAATGTATGTAGTATATCCACACCGTTCATCCATTTTTCCATCTAATTTTAGCGGTTTAGCCCTAAATTAAAGCATATCAAAAGATCAAGTGGATCATACTACGGGAGACAGCGGGGCATAATGATTTCCATCGTTAAAACCATAGTGGGCCCAACAGTGATGTTTGTTTGTTATCAAACCTATTCATAAGATCATACAGACATGGATCAATAGAAAAACAATTATAAGCTTGATCCAAAACTTCTGTGGCCCCTAAGAAATGATCAACATTAGAAGTTCAATTCAAATTTTCATTTGGTGTGGTCCATTTGAACATTGGATACATTTATATTTATCGGTTCAAGCTATGAAATTATCTATTAAATTTTCCCTGTTGATTGTCTAGTTTGCCCGTTAAATTTCATGTTTGCCCCGTCATGTTTGCCCCCCTGATTTCCTAGTTTGCCCCACTGATTTTGTAGTTTTCCCCGCTCAATTTCATATTTGCCCCGCTGATTTTTCAGTTTACCCGGCTGAGTTTCTAGTTTGCCCCACTGATTATCTAGTTTGCCCCGTTCAATTTCATGCTTGCCCCACTTATTTTCTAATTTTCCCTGCTGACTTAGCTTGCTCTGCTGATATTCTAGTTTGCCCAATAGATTTTGTAGTTTGCCCCACTGATTTTTTAGTTTTCCTCGCTGAATTTCTAGTTTGCCCCGTTGAATTTCATATTTCTCCCGTTGAATTTCATGTTTGCCCCGCTCAATTTTCAGTTTGCCCTACTCAATTCCATTTTTGCCCTGTTGAATTTCATGATTTGCCCTGCTTAATTTCATGTTTCCCCCGTTGAAAATCAAGTTTGCCCCGATCAATTTCTTGTTTTCCCCGCTGAATTTCATGTTTTCCCTACTGAATTTAATGTTTCCCCCGTTGAATTTCTTGTTTGCCCCCTTCAATTTCATGCTTGCCTGTTCAATGTCTAGGTTCCCTCCCACATATGCAGTTTTGGTGTATACATATACCGATGAAAACAGAGGGGTATTGAACATGATGTATTACAAATAAAACATCATTGTGGGGCATAGCAAGCATAATCGAATTGCGTACTAAGTTAGTTAGTACGCTCCCATTATACTAAGTAAAGAGAAATTTTGGGACTGTGGACCCCACCTTTTATCCAGTTGTTTTTATGAAACACTACAAACTTTGTTTTGGAACTTATACCTGCACGTGCAGAGACCAAATTTCTAAATGAAAATATCCCTCCTTTTCACTGCTATGGCTTTTCCTCTCCCTTTCCACTGTTTGCTTTTCCTCTCCCTTTCCACTGCTACTTTCACTGTCATTGCTTTCACCCCCTTTCCTCACTCTGTTTCCACGAGAAATACCAAGAAAACTCATTTTGTGGGCTCCCCTTATCAGCATTTTGTCTTCTTCTGAAAATGGTCAGTCCAATGAAGAAAGCACACACCACAAGTATATTTTAAACTCAGTTGGGCCCACATTGAATTATGTAGTTTAGGAAATGGATTGGCTACTCCCCCTGACACCAGCCCTGTGGCTAGTGGTCGGTGCTCCGTGGGCCCCACCATGATGTATGTGTTTCATCCATTTTTAAAGATCATTTTAGGGCTTTATCCTAAAAATAAGAGGGATATAAATCTTAGATGTACCACATTACAGGAAAACAAGTGGATCATACCACGGGAAATAGTGGGCATAATGATTTCCACCGTTGAAACCATAGTGGGCCCAACAGTGATGTTTATTTGTTATCAAACCTATTCATAAGATCATATAGACATGGATTAAAAGAAAACACAATTATAAGCTTGATCCAAAACTTCTATGGCCCCTAAGAAATGATCAACATGAAAGTTCAATTCAAAATTTTCATGTGGTGTGGTCCATTTGAACATTGGATACATTTAGATTTTTGGGCTTAATCCATGAAATTATCTGTTAAGTTTGCACCGCTGATTTTCTAGTTTGCCCCACTCAATTTCATGTTTCTCTCACTCAATTTCATGTTTTCCTTACTGATTTCCTAGTTTGCCCGGCTGATTTTGTAGTTTGCCCTGCTCAAATTCAAGTTTCTCCCGCTAAATTTCTTGTTTGCCCTGCTGAATTTCTGGTTTTTCCCACTGAAATTCAAGTTTGTTCCACTGAATTTCTAGTTTTCCCTGCTAAAATTCAAGTTTCCCTTACTGAAATTCAAGTTTGCTCCGCTGAATTTCTAATTTGCCCCACTCAATTTTGTAGTTTGCCCCACTATTTTTCTAGTGTCCCCCGCTGAATATCTAGTTTGTCCAGCTCAATTTCATGTTTGTCTTCCTTATTTTGATAGTTTGTATTGCACAATTTTTGATATTTTCTCACTCAATTTCTATCTCTATTTCATGTAATTATGGGTGAAGGATGCGTAGGTTGATAGCATAGTAGGCATTACTAATTTATTCTCTATATGCATTAATCGACATGTAATTCTTTGTTATATTAATATATGGCTAAATCATACTATCCTATTAATTAGGCTATCGATAAATACATCAATTTCCTTAAGAAGAGGCAGACCGACCTGGCATAGTGTATCCTCAGGATTGCAAGTTCTGTCCAACGTTTTTTATGGTGACTGTTTTATTCGGACAATACTTCATATGTCTTACTTGTTCAACTTCTTACATGTATTGATCTTTGATCATGTCTGTTTGCAACAACTAATGATTGAGAGGTGTTTGCCGATTTTAATTGCATATCGGGCATCGAAATTAGCGTTAGAACGGGCTGAGCTAATAGCCAAGCTGAACTCGGCCTACGCAACTACTAAGCAGCGAGATAAACCTTATACCAAAGTGATTTGGTGTTATGAATGAGTAATGCACTCCTCCCAGAACTTCATCTGTGACTGTTATGTGTTCTATTCATTTTTTACTAATATATTATTTTTTGAATCATGGATAGGTGTATACGCCCATAAACCATGAAAATTCACATTGGTTTTTGCTGGTCATATATCCAAGAGAAAGGGAAATGGATATTATGGATAACTTAAGCACTACCAAAAAATCTAGCAAAGGCTACGGATAAAAACCATAGCCATAGACCTATGTCTACGGTTTTTATCCGTAGCGTGACCGTTGCCGTAGGTGCCATAACAATAGGTCCAAAACCTATGGCTACGGATTTAATCCGTAGCTATAGAGTACAATAGCTACAGTTAAAATCCGTAGCAATTTTATTTGTAGCGAAAACTTTAGACTGCTACAGATATTATCTATAGCTAAAAGTCAGTTGCAATATGCCCAAATTGAAAAGGCTACACCTGTCAGATTCATGGCTATGGATATTATTCGTAGCTAAAGTCCGTAGCAATATGCCTAAATTGAAAAGGCTACACCTGTCAGATTAATGGCTACGGATATTATTTGTAACTGAAAGTCCGTAGCAATATGCCTAAATTAAAAAGGCTACACCTGTCAGATTAATGGCTACGGTCAATAGCCGTAGCTATTTTGTACCTTACAAAATTATATATAATCATTTGTTTTTTCAATTACCACATGTACAACCATTTATTCATTCAATTGCAATCACTCATTCATTCATTCAATTACAATCAAATTACAATCCTTCATTCAATCAATTACAATAAATTACAATCTAATTCATTCAATCAATTACAATTACAATTACAATTACAATAATGCTGAAAATACAAATCGTTAGCTTCATTAGAGAAATGTGTTCGACTTCACCCTGAAATTTCAACAGCTTCGTATATTCCATCATCCTACAAACAGTCATATCATACATAAATTAAAATGCCCATTGGGAAAAAGAAAGACAAAGTGAAAGAAGTGCATCATGTATAACAACTTTTTTTTTTCCTTAATGAATTTTAAAAAAAAAAACTCGAAGAGGAATGAAATTAACACAAAAGAAATGATCTCACCATATGATTATAGGTTTTGATTTTGGTTTAGGTTATAGGTTTATGTTAAGGTTTAGGTTAAGGTTAAGCTATAGGTTATAATTAAGTTTATGTAATAGGTTATAAGTTTTGGTTTATGTTAAGGTTATAGGTTTAGGTTTAGATTATAGGTTATAGCTTTTGAAAACTTAATTATAGGTTATAGCTTTTGGGAACTTGATTATAGGTTAAGGTTTAGGTTTAGAAAATCGGGTTCTAGTTCGGGATCGGATTTAGATTTGGGTTTTCAAGTTTAGGTTTAGGTTAAGGAGTTGAGATTAGGATTAGGTGTAGGTTTGAGTTTAAGGATTTGATAATACATTTAGGTTTTAAGTTTAGGTTTATGTTAAAGGTTTAGGGAAAGGTTATAGGTTTAGGTTTAGGTTACAGGTTATAGGTTATAGCTTTAGAGAATTGTGAATGGGTTATGGTTTAGGTTATAGGTTTTGGTTTTGGTTTAGGTTATAGGTTTTTGGATTTGAGAATGGGTTATGGTTTAGGTTTAGGAAATTGGGTTCAGGTTCAGGATTCGATTTGAGTTTGGGTTTTCAAGTTTAAGTTTAGGTTTAGGTTAGGGAGTTGAGATTAGGATTAGTTGTAGGTTTAACTTTAAGGAATTGAGTTTAGGTCATAGGTTTAGGGAAAGTTTAGGTTTAGGTTATAGGTTTTGGGAATTGGAAATAGTTTTAGGTTATAAGTATAGGTTTAGGTTAGGTTATAGGTTAAGGTTTAGGGATAGGTTATAGGTTTTAGGATTTGAGAATGGGTTCGGGTTTAGGTCATAGGTTTTGGTTTTGGTTTAGGTTATAGGTTTTGGGATTTGAGAATGGGTTCGGGTTTAGGTTATAGGTTTTGGTTTTGGTTTAGGTTATAAGTTTTTGTTTACGTTTAGGTTTAGGTTATAAGTTTTGAGATTAGAGAATGGGTTTGGGTTTAGGTTATAGGTTTAGGTTATAAGTTTTGGGATTGGAGAATGGATTCGGGTTTAAGCTATAGGTTTTGGTTTTGGTTTAGGTTATAGGTTATAGGTTTTGGTTATAGGTTATAGGTTTTGGTTTAGGTTATAGGTTATAGGTTTAGGTTAAGGTTTAAGTTTAGGTTTAGGTTATAGGTTTTGGGATTTGAGAATGAGTTTGGGTTTAAGTTATAGGTTTTAGTTTCGGTTTAGGTTATAGGTTTTGGCATTTGAGAATAGGTTCGGGTTTAGGTTATAGGTTTTGGTTTTGGTTTTGGTTTAGGATATAGGTTTTTCGATTTGAGAATAGGTTATGGTTTAGGTTTAGGAAATCGGATTCAGGTTCGGGATTGGGTTTAAGTTTGGGTTTTTAAGTTTAGGTTTAGGTTTAGGTTAGGGAGTTGAGTTTAGGATTAGGTGTAGGTTTCGCTTAAGGGAATTGTGTCACGCCCCAAACTCGGAAACTGGGCTCACAAAATTTCCGGTCGCCGAATCCGGCGCCGACAGCCTCCATAGAACCCCATTCTCGGCTCCTAGCTCCCATTCGCCAGGTTCCGATCCTGGGATGCTACAAGGAGAATTTTCAACATCAGTTTGATTCGTAATAAGCATAACCAAAGGCATAACCCACAAACAATAACCAAGAAATCCATTACATTTCCACTATGATCAAAAACTTTACAAGTACAATGAGCATAAAGGAAAATACAATGGTAAAGTATAAAAACTCCAAAAAGCTCAGCAACGTGCTCCTGTCTCAACGCTGCAGCGAACCAACGTCACCTGCACGCAACGGTCATGCATAAGCTTACAGAAAGCTTAGAGGGTGGTGAAAGTATGTGCGCAAGGTAGTAATATGAATGCAATGTCAGAGTAATGCGGAATATGCAGATGGAACCATAACATCATGAGCCGTACCAAGGCTATGCAATGCAAGACATGAATGGTATCGGCCATCCCAAGGTCATGCGATGTATAATGCAACTCAAGCATACAGATCCTCATCTAAGTCCACACATCAATACAGATCAAAGTATGGAATATCACCGGGGTCTAGTACACTCTAAACCAGATTACCGCGACATCGCGCGCAACAAGGTAAGTGGAAAAGACCTCACTATCCGTCTGCCAATATCGGGCGCGACTCGTCGATAGCTGACCCATTCCTCAAGCTGGTCAAACTCAGCCTAGCATTGCCCCCTACACTCGGACGGGTAAGGCCGCACCCCCTTCCAACCGACCACGACACAGTGGAGAGCACAGCCAACTGGTATTCGGCACTCAGTGCTCATCTACCCACTCGGTCTAAACGTTGGAGCAACCTCTTGGTACCATAAGGGTTTAGGGACTTTCACCTAGGGATATCTATAGTACCCCATGTAGAACAAGATTTTTGGTATCCAATCCTGCCAACCACGCTCTGTCTGTGGAGGCTACGGCCCCGATGTCGCTAGGGCGTATAATAACCATATCACACAAATGCGGAATGCATGAATCACGCTATCCAATCATGCAACCAATCCTGCGCATACCGTGCGCTCATGTAGGGCAACACCACCTAACCGGGAGCCCATAAACAACCTGCCCGAAGGCAAATGCTATGATCAGACAATCCTCACATCAAGCATACATATGATGCGTATGATCATGAGTCATGAAACTGTACTAAACGTGATGTAATAAAATGAACTATCTCACAATGCAGATGGACCTGGACGGCTTATATATACGATAAGTACAACCCAGTAATGGACCCTAAGGAGAGTCGTAATGTGGACATCCAACCAATATTACACTCACAATGTGGACATCAAACCAACATTGCTCCCAAGGCACGATCTTCTTAAACGTCGCTACATAACCTGTATTGGGATTACACATTGCAATGGACCTTAGGTTCATCCCATTGGGCCTTACATATATATCAAATGGGCCATAACTTATGGGCCTTTTATTCATCAGATGGGCCATATAAATGGGCCACACCAATGGGTCTTATGTGCATTGCAATGGGTCAAACCCGTGGGCCTTGGATTGCATCAATTGGACCTAGTCACAAGAGTCTAATATGTATCAAATGGGTCACACCAATTGGGCCCCCAAATGTATATCAAATAGGCCTCAACCCAGAGGCCTTATATGAGTCGAATGGGCCTAAATCGCTAGGCCTTAAACAATTCAAATGGGCCTAATCCATGAGCTTGCATGCATATCAAAGTGGGCCTAATCCCATGGACCCTTTTTTTTAATCAAATGGGTGTAGTCCCATGGGTCTTACAATATAACAAATGGGTCCACTTCCATGGGCTTTAAGAATGCGACAAATGGGTCCAATTTTATGGGCCTTGAAGTACATCAAATGGGCCTAGTCCCATGGACTTACAACACGTCAAATGGGCCTAAGCTCTTAGGCCAAAAATGAATCAAATGGGCCCAAATTCTTAGGCCTTAAATGAATCAAATGGGCCCAGCCCATAAGCATTTTATAAATCAAATGGGCCCAGCCCATAGCCCTTTTGAAATTAAGTGGGTCCCGACTCATGGGCCTTACAAAACATTTATTTCCATCCAAACTATTCATAGGGACACATGGTCTAGGGCCCACTACAATTTTCATATTATAAAATATATATTTAAACTATATAACATACATAAATATATAATGGTGGGTCCCACAGAAAATAATATGGGTAGCTGGCAGTGGGCCCCACATCAAGACAGATGGACGGCGTGTGTAAAACACATGCAACAGGGTGAGTCTCACTGTCCACGGGCTGTGGACGGTGAAAATGAAATATATACATTAACGTGGGTCCCACAAATGTAGCCCACCATAATATTTATTTGAAATCCAACCCGCTCATAAGGTCACCCAGACCTGTATGAAGCGAGGATAAAAATTTCAGATTGATCTGAAATTTCTGTGGGCCCAAAAATAGATTTCAATGGTAGTCGTACAAACTCACTATTTCATGTGGTGTGGGCTACCTGAGTTTTGGATCGACCTGAAATTTGGAGGGGGCCCACCTGAGGAGGGGACCCACCTCGTGAATAGGTCGGATGTCACACAAACATTAAGGTGGGGCCCACGGCTGGAGCCGTGGGTCCCGGGCTTGGACGCCGCCCGTCCGGTGGACGGCTGCACGCAGCAGCGTGCTGCGCTGCCAGCCCACTGACAACCAGAGGCTCTGCCTCTTGAATTTTAAAATTTGAGAAAATACTGTTTTCTCGAGGTTTTTCGCATATAGGGCCCGCTAAAGTGAAATCCGCCCCGGCCATTGCGATCAGCGGCCCGAAACAGACGAAATGAGTCTAGAGTTCAAATTTTTTTGAGCTTAGGAAGTGAAATAAAATAAGAAAATAGAGCCGAATGGTGAGGGCGCAATATTTGGCGCTATGGTCCACCAGGTGATTGGATCAGCTCCCAACTTCTACCCAACGGCTAAAATGCCGTGCGTAAGAGGATGGACGGCTTGGATCGAACATAAACATCAGGGTGGGGCCTATGTAAGGGGACCACCCAAGTCCCTTTCATTCCTTTTCCTCTTTCATTGAAACGTCCAGCGTCTGGGACGCTGGACGGTTTTGATTTATTTTTTTTTTCTTTCTTTCTTTTGAAAATGGTGGGCCCTGATGAAGTGGGCCACCACATGATGGGTGACATGGGTTTAACTTTTAAGGTGGGCCCCACTTGAATAAAAATAATTATATCAAGGTGGGATCCATTCAAGTGGGCCACCATCCTATAGCATAAAAGAATAAAATAAAATAAAATAAAATAAAATAAAATAAAATAAAATAAAAGCAATAAAAGAGAGAGAGAGACATGGAGAGTGGGACACGGCTTGTGATGGAGGGACCCCGTCATTATGGGCCCTCCCATACATGAAATCATACATCAAATGGGTTATTTTGCACATGTGACCATCAAAACTAAAGATCAACGGTGGGAATCCTTTCCCCACCAATATGGATGGTCTAGATGACCTTTCCAAATGAAAATAAATATCATGATGGGGTCCATGGAGAATGGCCCTATCATGGAATGGTCATGGTGATCCAAGTGGTCCATCGGCCACGTATTAGGGTCCCAAGTGAGATCCACACCATTGATCGGTGGGCCTCACTTGGTCCACCAAAAAAAAACAAATAAATCTACCCTATAGAGGCACCCACCATCCGATCTTCTTGCTCCTAAGGGTTCCTTAGCACCTTGGCTTCAACTTCAATGGTTAAGATGAAGAATGGAGGGTTGAGATGAGAGATGATGGGGTAGGAAGGTGGGCCACTTGGAGCTTAAGAGCTCTTGCAAATTCCATACGTATGGACTCTTTGGCTTTGGGATTTTTTTTTTGAAATGGGAAAGAGAGAAAGAGAGAGAGTGATGTAAAGGGAGAGAGAGAGAGTGATGGATGGATGGGTGAGTGATGGTTGTGTAAGAAAATTTTGACTTTTGAGGCTTTTGTGTAAGAGAGGTATGGGTGGTGAAGACTTTTGTGGCTTTTTGTGTAAGAGAGGTATGGGTTTGGGAGACTTTTGTGGTTGCTTGGGAAAAGGGATGGAAGTGATGTGTACTTGATATGTGATGGATTGATGGGTGATTGATTGATGGGATTGATGTGATTGATGTGACACATCGTAGAGATTCCCTTGGTTTTCGCAACGCGTTTCTCTAACCGAACGTTGGCCCATAACTCTTGACCAGGGTATCGCCTCGGCGCGCGAGTCGCGGTATCGGAACCGCGGCGACGGTACGGTCGCTATGGTATTGGTCTCGGGTTGAGTCGACTCGGGTTGTCGGCACGTGAATCAGGGTCGCGCGTCGATATCGTTTAAGGGTCGAAAGTTGTCAGAATTCGACCGGTAAGACCGTGAAAGTGTACGGAAAGGTACGGACCAAGATACGGATCTTACAAATTGAGTTTAGGTTATAGGTTTAGGAAAAGGTTAGGTTTAGGTTATAGGTTTTGGGATTTGGGAATAGTTTTAGGTTATAAGTATAGGTTTAGGTTAGGTTATAGGTTAAGGTTTAGGGATAGGTTATAGGTTTTGGTATTCGAGAATGGGTTTGGGTTTAGGTTATAGGTTTTGGTTTAGGTTATAGGTTATAGGTTTAAGATAAGGTTTAGGTTTAGGTTTAGGTTTAGGTTATAGGTTTTGGGATTTGAGAATGGGTTTGGGTTTAGGTTATAGGTTATAGGTTTTGGTTTTGGTTTTAGTTTAGGTTCTAGGTTTTAGGATTTGGTTTAGGTTATAGGTTTTGGTTTTGGTTTAGGTTATATGTTTTGCTTTAGGTTATAGGTTATAGGTTTAAAATAAGGTTTAGGTTTAGGTTATAGGTTTTAGGATTTGAGAATGAGTTCGGGTTTAGGTTATACGTTTTGGTATTGGTATTGGTTTAGCTTATAGGTTTTGAGATTTTAGAATGGGTTCGGGTTTAGGTTATAGGTTTAGGTTTAGGTTATAGGTTTTGGGATTTGAGAATGGGTTCGGGTTTAGGTTATAGGTTTTGGGATTTGAGAATGGGTTCGGGTTTAGGTTATAGGTTTTGGTTTTGGTTTAGGTTATAGGTTTTGGGATTGGAGAATGGGTTCGGGTTTAGGTCTTAGGTTTTGGTTTTGGTTTTGGTGTTGGTTTAGGTTATAGGTTTTTGTTTAGGTTATAGGTTTTAGGTTTAGGATAAGGTTTAGGTTTAGGTTATAGGTTTTTGGATTTGAGAATGGGTTCGGGTTTAGGTTATAGGTTTTGGTTTAGGTTATAGGTTTTAGGATTTGAGAATTGGTTCGGGTTTAGGTTATAGGTTTTGGTTTTGGTTTTGGTTTTGGTTATAGGTTTTGGGATTGGAGAATGGGTTCGGGTTTAGGTCTTAGGTTTTGGTTTTGGTTTTGGTTTTAGTTTAGGTTATAGGTTTTAGTTTAGGTTATAGGTTATAGGTTTAGGATAAGGTTTAGGTTTAGGTTATAGGTTTTTGGATTTGAGAATGGGTTTGAGTTTAGGTTATAAGTTTTGGTTATGGTTTTAGTTTAGGTTATAGGTTTTAGGATTTGAGAATCGATTCGGGTTTAGGTTATAGGTTTTGGTTTTGGTTTTGGTTTTGGTTTAGGTTATAGGTTTTGGGATTGGAGAATGGGTTCGGGTTTAGGTCTTAGGTTTTGGTTTTGGTTTAGGTTATAGGTTTTGGTTTAGGTTATAGGTTATAGGTTTAGTATAAGGTTTAGGTTTAGGTTTAGGTTATAGGTTTTGGGATTTAAGAATGGGTTCGGGTTTAGGTTATAGGTTATAGGTTTTAGTTTAGGTTATAGGTTTTGGTTTTGGTTTAGGTTATAGGTTTTGGTTTAGGTTATAGGTTATAGGTTTAGGATAAGGTTTAGGTTATAGGTTTTGGGATTTGAGAATGGGTTCGGGTTTAGGTTATAGGTTATAGGTTTTGGTTTTGGTTATAGGTTTTGGGATTTGAGAATGGGTTCGGGTTTAGGTTATAGGTTTTAGTTTTGGTTTTGGTATAGGTTATAAGTTTTGGTTTTCGTTATAGGTTATAGGTTTAGGATAAGGTTTAGGTTTAGGTTATACGTTTTTGGATTTGAGAATGGGTTCGGGTTTAGGTTATAGGTTTTGGTTATGGTTTTGGTTTAGGTTATAGGTTTTAAGATTTGAGAATCAGTCTGAGTTTAGGTTATAGGTTTTGGTTATGGTTTTGGTTTAGGTTATAGGTTTTGGGATTTTAGATTGGGTTCGGGTTTAGGTTATAGGTTTAGGTTTAGGTTATAGGTTTTGGGATTTGAGAATGGGTTCGGGTTTAGGTGATAGGTTTTGGTTTTGGTTTAGGTTATAGGTTTTGGGATTTGAGAATGGGTTCAGGTTTAGGTCATAGGTTTTGGTTTTGGTTTTGGTTATAGGTTTTGGGATTGGAGAATGGGTTCGGGTTTAGGTTATAGGTTTTGGTTTAGGTTATAGGTTTTAGGATTTGAGAATCGGTTCGCGTTTAGGTTATAGGTTTTGGTTTTGGTTTTAGTTTAGGTTATAGGTTTTGGGATTGGAGAATGGGTTTGGGTTTAGGTCTTAAGTTTTGGTTTTGGTTTAGGTTATAGGTTATAGTTTTAGGATAAGGTTTAGGTTTAGGTTATAGGTTTTTGGATTTGAGAATCGGTTCGGGTTTAGGTTATAGGTTTTCGTTATAGTTTCGGTTTAGGTTATAGGTTTTGGAATTTGAGAATGGGTTCGGGTTTAGGGCATAGGTTTTGGGATTTGAGAATGGGTTCGGGTTTAGGTCATAGGTTTTGGTTTTGGTTTAGGTTATAGGTTTTGGCTTTGGTTTTGGTTTAGGTTATAAGTTTTTGGGTTTGAGAATCGGTTCGGGTTTAAGTTAAGGGTATGGTACTTGCAAATACAAATATAAACATGGCCTGTCCAAATGGCCAGGCCCTTCCAATGTCGTTCATAAGAAATGGACAGCTTCATCATGGTCATAACAGCGGTTCCCACCTTCTAGGGACCCCCGCTCTTCAGGATAGCTCCGACGCACATTCAGGTCTGCTCCAATAATTTTGAGCAAATACATAAACACGGCCTGTCCAAATGGTCAGGCCCCTCCAATGCTATCCATAGAAAATGAACAGCTTCATCAAGGTCATAACAGTGGTTCTCACCTTCCAGGGACCCCCGCTCTTCCGGATAGCTCCGACATACACCCGAGTCTGCTCCATCAATTTCGAGCAAATACATAAACACGGTCTGTCCAAATGGCCAGACCACTCTAACCATGTGCATTCTTGAGTCAAGAGACATACCAGATGCTTGAATCTGAAATATGCATTAAACATAAAATGGCATTGGGAATCGCTTCTTAAAACTGCAAACTGTTTTCTTTTGAAACTCGTTCATCTCACCTGAAAACCTGTCACATAATGAATAACTATAACCACAATGATAACTACACATATACATTCTTGACAAGAGATGTACCGGATGCTTGAATCTAAAATACGCAGCTCCAATCCTCCCACATGCAACATCCACCTGAAAGAATGCGCATAACCGTCATGCTTGAGTAATCAATACAGGAATGTACAAGTAAAACATATAAATACATACATGACCTACGTTAGGATATCTCATCTGTATATAAAGTTGGACTGATTATATGGATAATTGGGTCCAAAGCACCACGCTGATCAACCCCTAATAACACCACACCTGATTAAAATGAGCAGGTGGTTTAAAACAACAATTATTACCATAAATGCAACAAGAACCTGATTGTTAACAGTCCAATCTAGGGTCCAGGTCATCTACATGGTAGATCCAAACTGATGCACAACTCTGATGTTTTTTTAAACCTTTTTCACCTTCCATCTAACAGGACGCAAACAACATCAAAACTGATACACACAAGAGGATTCGAGCTGGGACACAGCTCAAATATCCTATAGATGCATTTAAGAGTGCATGTAGAGAGAGCAATGGTTGGTCTAGCAAACAATTATATATGTACACACAGACACACACACACACACAGAGTTTACCAAATGCTGAGTGTCAGATGGTATCATTCTACAACACCAACCAAATGCAGACTTATGGAAATATAATCCAGAAATGGGCCTCTAAAAAATAAACTTTTCTAAAAATAAGAAAATGTGTAGTGAAAAATCACTGCTAGAGGACCAGTTGAAAAGTGCCACCAGCTGACTAATCATATCATGGAAAGGAATGGACGGCATAAAACTTATATAGTGGCATATAAGTGGCATGAAAACATAGACAATCATGGGCAATAAGACAAGCCAAGAACAACATAACCAAGAGCGATCACCAAGTATTCCATACATCTACAAGCATAACCAATATTAAATGTACGATTAAACGAATAGTGAAATAATAAAATCTAACAAGCCTGAATTGCGGCACCAAAGTTATAGTCCCCCAAGCCTTCCCTGCAAAGCCTTGATAAGTGATCGTGCCCCTTTGTAGCTCCTCATCCACTCATTACCAAACATGTAATATTAAGACCACAGATTCCAAAGCATCTACAGCTCTAACATTCAAAGGCATGGTCATGGATGAGGTAGCAAACTGCTATAGTAAATTGCCAATCTCATATCTTTCAGCATCCAGTTCTTCAAAACATCACAAGTATCATAAGCTGAACTCCAAGAAACCACCATCTCACAAGATATCCAAAATATTGAGTTCACTCTCTCTTCTAATCCCCACAACACAATAAATGAGGGAGCCTAAAAGATTTTTTTTAAAAAAATGCCCACGTAAAAACAAGAAACTGGGGAAAAAACCATAACCTGATTATGAAGGTACCTAAGATGTATTAGAAAAAACATTCATCACTATAAAAACCACAAAATCATCACAAAGCTCAAAAATTCAAAGGAATAATAACCAAAATGAGGAAAAATCACATATAACACACATACATATACGCATACCTTTCATGCTAACTATTTATGATATGGACCCAAAGTTATATTTTTGATTGGTTATGGTAAGTGAATAAGGTAATCTTTTAGATTAAGACATTTCTTTTCTTTTTCTTTTCTTTTTTTTTTTTAAAATAAAATTAAAATTGTATCTCATAACTGATCTCCAAAAATTTCTCCCTAGACATCCCATCTCTCTATGTATAATTTCCTTGTTGTTAGTGGAATAAACATACATAAATGTAATCTTATGGTTTAACATGCCTCATTGGTAATCACATGGAAAAAATTAGCTGTCTGTGAGCAATTATTTTAAGGTGCTTGTGGACTTGGTGTTATTGACATACAATGAAGAAAATTTTGAGGTGAAGAAACTTCCATTCCTTGTGATATAATCATAAGTAGAATATAATACAGATATTATGAGCAGCAATGATCCATTCAGACATTCCACAAGAGAGGAAGAAAGATTTCTCTAGAGACATATTCAACACCACACACTATTAAGTTTAGCCAATGCATTCAGAAAATTCTGGCAGAATCATTAAATGATAAATTTCATACTATTTAATAAGCTTCCAGATGTCAAAATGCTAAACTTTTCCCACGGTACAACAATTTGGAGGATATATCCAACTTACATCAACATCTCTTGCTTTCAAATTCTTTGGTTTTACCAAATTAGGATTTTCGATCTCAATAACACCCTGCATGCCTTTCTTTTTCTGCCAAACATCAGGCGCAATTACATAAAAGAAAGAAGTGAGTGCAGATAATGATAACTAAGTGGTGCAAAATGAAATTGTCAGGATGTAACATAAGATCCCCAAAGTAAGAAGAGAAAGAAAAGCACATCAGGCGCAATTGCTTATTGAAGCACTAGGCTCTCCCAGCATGGAAGTAGCTCCTGATGAAAACATCACAAGCACAGCATGACTATGTTTTCATGTTCAAATGGAGAAAATGTTTCAGTGATACAAACAGATTTTCATGGATGGATCCATCAGCTCTGTGATCTTACTTTCTTTCCATAGTTTCCATGCCTGAAGAATTAAAATCCACCATCAATGTCATCAAAATCTCATGTTTATAGGAAATGATAAACAAGAATCAGCCTAGAATGGAAAACAGTGTGCAGACGTGTTTCCATTCATGAAAAATGGGAATCATCGGTGAACTAGGCTACGCTGAAGCATGTCCAAGTCCAACATGAGCTAAGGCTCTCAACCAGCCCAAACCAAATTGCCTCCCTAGAAAATGCATTAGTAAGCATCATGCAGAGAACACAAATTCAACTTATCAAGAAGAAAAATAAAAAATAAAAAATCGTTGATGGTACTTACATATCCTAAAGGATTCAACCACTGATAGTTGGGACAAAAACCTGAGTTCCTCTTTCCGGTCACAATTTCTAATAGTAACACCCCGAAGCTATATACATCAGATTTCTCTGAGAAATGACCCACCAATGCATACTCTGGAGGCATATAGCCACTGTAGAAATTTGTACAGCCAAACTAATTAGAAAATTGGTGAAGTAATAAGCATCATTTGTGGTGTTTATGCATAGACACCTTTGATTGCAAGTGGATTTCTACAAATGGTAGTTACTATGTTCCCATGATTCTATCAGTATTCGCTTCAATCTGGTTTCCTCCAAAAATCCTAGCCAAACCAAAGTCTGATATTTTGGGGTTCATTTCACCATCCAATAGAATATTGCTGGCTTTTAGATCTCGATGAATGATTCTTAACCTTGAATACTTGTGAAGATAAAGAAGCCCTTGAGCAATACCTTCGATAATGCAGAAGCATTTTCCCCAATCTAGTTCTGATTTTTGGGTTGGATCTGGTGGATATTCTTTGTTAGAGATTTTAATTGAAGAAGAATTTAAAAATAAAAATAAAATGATGATATAAATAGATGTGTACCTATATATAGCATTGTTTTCTAATTCAAGTGAAATTTAGATTTTCCTTTGTCATGAGATAAGTAAGAGGAGCAAACCAAAGAGAAGTTTATCCAAGCTTTTGTTGGGCATGTATTCATAGACCAATATATTTTCTTCCGCATAGATGCACCAACCCAACAGCCTAACAAGATTCTTGTGTTGGAGTTTTGCAATAAGTTGTACTTCATTCTTGAACTCCTCTAAGCCTTGACCAGAACTCTTAGAAAGTGCTTTTACTGCTATTTCTTGACCTTCTGGCAACATTCCTTGAAGAAACCAAGCATCACTCTTATTAATCTGCTTTGTAATCACTAAATTTTTTTTCCTATTCTTGGGCTCTTTAATTCCATTCATATTTCTTTACAAACACCCATTTATTATAAGCATTGCCAATATATTGTAGAAATTTTGGAAAACAAGAAGAATAAGATGTATCCATAAAACAGGATAGCTTGAAGACTCCATTGAGCCTTTACTTGACTCAACTCTGTATGTAATAAGTAAATTGAAAATGTTTGTGTTAGAACATATATAAAATTGTTGAAACAAACAACTAAAAATCCCTAGGTGTGAGGACTAAGTCACACCCATGAGTTTCCCAGTGAATCTTCTCGAAATCATGCAGAGACGAGTCGGCTGAATTTTAGCACTATAAGAGAAGTAAATGTCTATCACCCATTTTTTTTTCCAAATGACTAATTCAGTCACTGTGTTTAAAGTTTATTGTAAGACCCGTATCTTAGTCCGTACCGTTCCATAGACTTCAGCGGTCTTACCGGTCAAATTCTGGCAACCTTCGACCCTTAACCGATATCGACGCGTGACCCTGATTCATATGCCGACAACCCGAGTCGACTCAACCCAAGACCAATACCATAGCGACCGCGCCATCGTTGCGGTTTCGATACCGTGACTTGCGCGCCGAGGCGATACCCTGGTCAAGAGATGTGGGCCAACGTTCGGTGCGAGAAAAACGCTGCGCATTATGAAACCCAAGAGAATCTATACGATGTGTCACATCAATCACATCAATCCCATCAATCAATCATCCATCAATCCATCACATGTCAAGTACATGTCAAGTACACATCACTCTCACCCCTTTTCCCAAGCAAGCCACAAAAGTCTTCCATGCCCATACCTTTCTTACACAAAGACCACAAAAGTCTTCCAAACCCGTACCTCTCTTACACAAAAGGCCACAAAAGTCAAGGATTTCTTACACCCCATCTCTCTCCCATCCATCACTCCATCACCCATCACACTCTCTCTCTCCCTTTACAACTCTCTCTCTTTCTCATTTTCTTATTTCAAATCTCAAGCAAAAAAAAAACCAAGTGGCCCACTTTCCTACTCCACCATCTCCCATCTCAACCCTCCATTCCTCATCTCATCCATTGAAGTTGAAGCTAAGGTGCCAAGGAACCCCTTGGAGCAAGAAGATCGGACGGTGGGTGCCTCTATAGGGTAGTTTTTCTTATTTTTATGATGGGCCAAGTGAGGCCCACCGATCCATGGTGTGGATCTCACTTGGGACCCTAAGGTGTGGCCGATGGCCCACTAGGATCATCATGATCATCCCATGATGGGGCCATTCTCCATGGACCCCCATCATGATGTTTACTTCTTAGAAAGGTCATCTATACCGTCTATTTTGGTGGAGAAAGGATCTCCACCGTTGATTGTAGATTTTGGTGGTCCCACATGCTTTAGGGCCTACTTGATGTATAATTCATTGCAAGGGAGGGCCCATAATGTCGGGGTCCTTCCATCACAAGCGGGTCCCACTCTCTATCTCTCTCTTTCTCTTTCATGTTCCTTTTCTTTTCTTTATATGGTTGTGTGGCCCACTTGAATGGACCCCATCATCACGCATATACCCTAATCAAATTATCTATAAGTGGGGCCCATGTTATTGTGTTGTATCCACACCATATTCCATGAGGTGGCCCACCTAAGCGGGGCCCACCTCTAATGAACTTGTTTCATGCACGTCCAGCGTACGCTGGACGTGGGTTGGGAAAACACAATACAAGCTTGTTTTTCAAAGCTTTTTGGGGTGGACCATTGGTGTAGGCCCCACCTTGATGTTAGTATTCAATCCATGCAGTCCACCTCATCCCCTGGAGCATTTGAACCGTTGAGCCGAAAAATGAGGCTGACTTGATCATCTGGTGGGCCATAGCATAGGAACCTGCGGTGGTTACCATTGAAAGGTCGTTTGATGTCTTCTATCCACCCAAAAATCGTAAACTTTGGACTCAATGGGCTTGTTTCGAGCCAAGGAAGCCAATGGTCGGGGTAGATTTACTTGATGTGGGCCCCAGACGTGAAAAACCTCAAAAAATGGGTTTTTTCATTTTTTTTAAAACCAACCCAAGAGGCTCTGCCTCTCTCTGACGTTGCAGTAGGCACTGCACGTCCTCTGGCGGGCAGGCGAGCGAGCAGCCACCCACGGCTGCTGCCGTGGGCCCCACCATGATGTATGTAAAGATCCACGCCGTTCATGAGGTGAGTCCCCTCCTCAGGTGGGCCCCCTCCAAATTTCAGCTCAATTTAGAACTCAGCTGGCCCACATCACATGAAACAATGTGAATTGAGTGTCTACCATTGAACTCTTTTGTGGGCCACAGAAGTTTTGTATCAAGATGAAATGTGTGCCTTCCTTTCTCTCAGGTACGTGTGACGTGGTCAACTGGTTGGATGAAAAATATATGCTATGGTGGGCCCTACATGGGTCCCACAGTGAAGCATGTGCTTTATTCCCACCGTCCAGACGGACGGTGGAGCCCACCCCTACATACGTGCTTTATTTACGCAGTCCAACAGTAGCTAGACGGCCAGGGGATCCCACCAGGATTTATGTGTTTGATTCGCACCGTCCACTATTTGGACGGTGGGACCCACCATGATGTATGTGTTCTATCCACTCCATCCAGCCATTGATAGGGTGGCCATCCAGCAGGAAACAGTGTTGGTTAAAGTCCACTGTTGGAACACTTTTGGTTTGGTAGAAGTTTTGGTTCAATATTAAATTTTATTTATTTATTTATTTATTTCCACCCTGGTCAGGGTGACCTTATGAGCCGATTGGACGGCAGGTAACATTATGGTGGGCCCCACATGGGACCCACCACGATGCATTGTTGCGTCCAATCTGTCCTTCCACTTTGAAAGCTCATTTTATTGTATGGGCTAAAAAATGAGCCAGATCCATAATCTAAGTGGACCCCATCTTGGTCTGTTTTGAGGCCCATTTTTATGTATTTGTGGTAATTCATTGGGGCCCACTTTGACGTGGATGTAAGGCCTATGATTTAGGCCCATTTAATTTATATAAGGCCTACAGGATTAGGTCCATTTGATATGTATATGGCTCATGAGATTAGGCCCATTTGATGCAATCTAAGGCCCACGGGTTATGACCCATTGCAATGCACATAAGGCCTATTGGTGTGGTCCATTTATGTGGCCTATTTGATGAATAAAAAAGCCCATATGACATGGCCCATTTGATGTATTTGAGGCCCAATGGGATGTACCTAAGGTCCACTGCAATGAGTGATCTCAACACAGATTATGTACGATGTTTACGACGATCGTGCCTTGGGAGCAATATTGGTTTGACGTCCACATTGCGAGTGTAATGCTGGTTGGATGTCCACATTACGACTCTCCTTAGGGCCCATTGTTAGGCCCGTACTTATTGTGTATAGGCCGTCCAGGTCCACCTGCATTGTAAAATAGTTCATTTCATTATAACATGTTTAGTACAGTTCCATGACTCATGATCATACACATCATATGTATGCTTGACGTGAGAATTGTCTGATCATAGCATATGCCTTCGGGCAGGTTGTTTATGGGCTCCCGATTAGGCGGTGTTGCCCTGCATGAGCGCACGATACGCGCAGGATTTGCTGCATGATTGGATAGTGTGACTCATACATTTCGCATTGTGTGACATGGTTGTTGTACGCCCTAGCTACATCGGGGCCGTAGCCTCCATAGGCAGATCGTGGTTGGCAGGATTGGATACCAGAAATATCGTTCTACATGGGGTGCTATAGATATCGCTGGGTGAAAGTCCCTAAACCCTTATGGTACCAAGAGGTTGCTCCAACGTTTAGACCGAGTGGGTAGATGAGCGTTGAGTGCTGATTACCAGACGGTTGCACTCTCCACTGTGTTGTGGTCGGTTGGAAGGGGGTGCGGCCTTACCCGCCCGAGTGTAGGGGGCAATGCTAGGCTGAGTCTGACCAGCTCGAGGAATGGGTCCGCTATCGACAAGTCGCGCCCGATATTGACAAACGGATAGTGAGGTCTCTTCCACTTACCTTATTGCTCGCGATGTGGCGGCAATCTGGTTTAGAGTGTACTAGACCCCGGTGATATCCCATATTTGAGTTGTATTAATGTGTGGACATAGATGAGGATCTGTATGCTTGAGTTACATTGCACATCGCATGGCCTTGGGATGGCCGATACCATTCATGTCTTGCATCGCATAGCCATGTTACGACTCATGATATTATGGATCCATCTGCATATTCCGCATTACTCTGACATTGCATGTTTATATTACTACCTTGCGCACACACTTTCACCACCCTCTAAGCTTTCTATAAGCTTATGCACGACTATTGCGTGGAGGTGACGTTGGTTCGCAGCAGCGCTGAGGTAGGAGCACGTTGCAGATCGTTTTGGAGTTTTTTTTTGTTCTTACCATTGTATTTCCCTTTATGCTCATTGTACTTGTAAATTTTTTAATCATAATGAAAATGTAATGGAGTTCTCGGTTGTTGTTTGTGCGTTATGCCATTGGTTATGCTTATTACGAATCAAACTGACGTTGAAAATCCTCCTCGTAGCATCCCAGGATCGGAACCTGGCGAATGGGAGCTAGGAGCCGAGAATGGGGTTCTACGAAGGCTGTCGACCCCGGATTCGGTGATCGGGAATCTTGTTAGCCCAGTTTTCGAGTTTGGGGAGTGACAGAAGTTGGTATCAGAGCATAACTTGGGAATAACTGAGAACAATATTACATGTCTGCTATGAGTATAGAATGACTAAGTTTTGAAGTTCGGATAGCTTAGCGACCTTCCATTACAGACCCTAACGTGTGTGCCTTCGAGAGTTTTGAAGTTGATAGGCGCCTTCGCTCTTTCCTGTAGGACATGGCGCGTGGGAGAGTTACCCGATCGACTCCCGTACCACCACCTGAGGATCCCGCTCCACCACCTGAGGCTCCAGTTTTACCACCTGTGCCTCCCGTTCCACCCCCAGAGATCCCTGCTCCCTTCCCTGAGGATGACATTCCTCCACCTGAGGCCGATGCGGAGCCGACTGTGCCTGTGAGTGCCTCTCAGTTACAGCAGATGTTACGGACTATGACAGCCGCACTCCAGGGACAGGGTAGGCGCCCAGTTATTTCACCAGCTCATGCAGAGCAAGAGCGCTCGAGCGCCTTACTTCTTGAGTTCAGACGACTTGATCCCCCATGTTTTCAGGGCGAGCCAGATCCGACTGCAGTAGAGAGATGGCGCTCCGATGTGGAGAAGATTTTCGATACCATGTCATGTACGACCGAGCAGCGAGTCCGGTTAGCAGTATTTCTCTTTCAGGGTGAGGCCGAGCATTGGTGGACCTCTGTTACCCGTGTTACCGGACCTGAGTATGTCTGGACATGGGAGGACTTTATTGACCGATTCGAGGTGCAGTACTTCCCCGACCATATCCGTCGTCAGCGAGCTTTAGAGTTCGAGACTCTGGTGCAGGGAGACATGACTGTGGCGCAGTACGCGACCTGTTTTGTGGCACTATCGAGATTTGCACCGTATATGGTTGATGACGAGGGGCGAAAAGCCCGCCGTTTTGAGAACGGCTTACGTTACGGCCTTCGAGGTCATGTTATTGGGCATGAGCTCTCGACTTTCCAGGCAGTGGTGCGGAGAGCTCAGATTTATGAGACTGAGTGGGCCGGTTCTCTGTCTGATCGCGGTCAGAGGAGAGACCGGAAGAGGTAGGCTTCTTCCAGCGTCGACCACAGCAGCAGAGGCGTACAGGTCGTCCAGCCTTCTGAGCACCATCAACACCTCCACCACCACCTCAGAGGCAGTTCACCGGCACTTACTTTAGGTGTGGTGCCACGAGACACCGTTCATGGGAGTGTCCCAGCCCCCAACAGCAGCAGAGGGCTCTGCAGCAGCCTCCACCGCAGCAGCAGAGACCCCCACAACAGCAACGACAGTAGCCCCCACCACCGAGGCCACCTCAGCAGCAGCATCAGCATCAGCACCAGCCTCAGAGGCCGCAACAGCAGAGACAGCAGTTTCGACCGCCTCAGCGACCCCAGCATCAGCAGCCGCAAGCTCAGAGGGGACAAGCACCTCCCCAGCCGGCTCAGGCTAGGTTTTATGTGGCTCAACAGGACCCTCAGTCTTTTGGAGGAGTTGTTGAGGGTATACTTCCAGTTTCTGCATGCATTGCACGTGTACTGTTTGATTCCGGTGCATCGTACTCTTTTGTTGCCGAGAGCTTCTGCCGATCGACTGGCTTACCGTTGGAGTCTGCTGGTGAGAGTCTATCAGTATCGACTCCCTTAGGGAGGACTGCAGTGTTGGGCCGATTTTACTCGTCTTGCCCCATTCTGGTTGGGGATACCTTTCTGCCTGCCGATCTGTTTGCATTGTCGATGTCTGAGTTTGACGTCATCCCGGGCATGGATTGGCTCGTCGAGTACTATGCCATATTGGACTGCGCCGCGAGGACCGTCACGTTCTGTATACCCGGCATGCCACAGTTCCAGTTCGTTGCTGAGCCTAGAGGAGAGCGGTTGTCTTGTTTGATGTCCTGCGCCATAGAGGAGCCTGTTGCCGCTTGCATCGACCATTTGCCCATAGTATGCGATTTTTCCGATGTGTTCCAGGAGATTCCGGGATTACCGCCTCGTTGACTCACTGAGTTTCAGATTGATCTTGTGCCCGGTACCGCGCCTATTTCGAAGGGCCCGTATCATATGGCACCGTTGGAGTTACGAAAACTTCAGAAGCAGTTGGACGAGTTACATGAGTTAAGTTTTATTTGTCCGAGTAGTTCGCCATGGGGAGCGCCGGTACTCTTCGTGAAGAAGAAGGATGGCTCGTTGAGGCTCTGCGTTGACTATCGCGAGCTCAACAAAGTCACAATCAAGAACAAGTACCCATTCCCTATGATTGATGATTTGTTTGACCAGCTGCAGGGTGCACAGTTCTTTTTGAAGATTGACCTGCATTCCGGTTTTCATCAGATTCGGGTCCGAGATGAGGACATTCCGAAGACAGCATTCAAGACGCGTTACGGTCATTTTGAGTTTCAGGTCATATCCTTCGGACTGACCAATGCACCCGCGGTCTTCATGCAGCTGATGAACGAGGTCTTCCGCCCTTATCTAGATCAGTTTGTTGTAGTCTTCATCGACGACATTCTAATCTACTCGAGGACCCGTGAGGAGCATGAGCAGCACTTGGAGATTACCTTGCAGACCCTCCGCGCACACCAGCTTTATGCGAAGATGGAGAAGTACGAGTTTTGGCAGGAGGAGGTGAAGTTCTTCGGTCACGTGGTGACTAGGGAGGGCATCGCAGTGGACCCCTTGAAGGTCGAGGCAGTGCATCTGTGGGGCCAACTCGCAACTGCGATTGAGATCCATAGTTTCCTTGGTTTGGCGCGCTATTACCGACGTTTCATTGAGAGTTTTTCTCGTATTGCAGCCCCGCTGACCAGGTTGACTCGGAAGGGCTTAGAGTTTATTTGGACTGACGCCTGCGAGCGAGCATTTATGGAGTTGAAGGACCGCCCGACGTCCACTCCTGTCCTCACTCTTTCCTCTGGGAGTGAAGGATTTATTGTATTCATCGATGCCTCACATATCGGTTTGGGTGTTGTCCTGATGCAGCACGGGAGACCAGTGCCTTTGCGTCTCGTCAGCTCAAGGTCCATGAGCTAAACTATCCTATGTATTACTTAGAGCTGGCTACAGTTGTCTTCGCACTGAAGGTGTGGAGGCACTATCTTTATGGGATTAGGTTCGAGCTCTTCTCTGATCACAAGAGCTTGAAGTACCTCTTCTCGCAGTCTGAGTTGAATATGAGACAGAGGCACTGGATGGAGCTCCTGAAAGACTATGATTTTGATCTCCAGTACCACCTGGGCAAGGCGAATGTGGTGGCAGATGCCCTCAGCCGTCAGCCATGAGGCCTAGTGGCCCATATGATGATTCAAGAGTGGCGGATGCTTGAGGATATCACAGCGTATGACTTTGAGTTCGGCCTGCAGTCTTCCATCGTACAGTTATCGAGCCTGTTGATTCAACCCTCTCTTGTCGCTAGGGTGATTGAGGCTCAGCAGGCTGATGAGTCGTTACAGAGTTATATGGTTGAGGCTACATCTGAGAGTGAGGCTGATTGGCAGATTGGTATAGACGGTGGACTTCGCTTCAGAGGCCGATTATGTGTCACGGATATTCCAGAGTTACGCAGAGATCTTATGACCGAGGCACATCGATCGCGATTTTCTATCCACCCGGGCTCGATGAAGATGTACCGTGACATGAGGCGACAGTATTTTTGGGCCGGGATGAAGCGTCAGATCGGTAGTTTTGTGTCCGAGTGTGACACGTGCCAGCGTGTCAAGGCCGATCATCATAGACCTCCTGGTCTATTGCAGCCGTTGAGCGTCCCGATGTGGAAGTGGGAGCACGTGTTGACTGATTTCATTATGGGTTTGCCGAGGACTCAGTGCGGTCATGACGCCATCTGGGTTGTTGTGGATCGTCTGACGAAGTCGACACATCTCCTTGCGATGCGTGCGACTTGTTCTATAGACCGGCTTGCGAGATTATTCATCGAGGAGATTGTGAGACTGCATGGCGTTCCGATCTCGATCGTTTCTGACCGAGACTCAAGGTTCACGTCTCAGTTTTGGGAGAGCTTTCAGCGAGCGATGGGGACTGATTTGTAGCTCAGCACGGCGTACCATCCGCAGACCGATGGCCAGACCGAGAGGGTCAACCAGATCCTTGAGGATATGCTTCGGGCCTGCGCGATTGATTACGGGGGTAGCTGGGATGAGCATCTACGATTGGCTGAGTTCACGTACAATAACAGCTATCAGGCGACCATTGGCATGGCTCCTTTTGAGGCACTATATGGCAGACCATGCAGATCACTGAGTTGTTGGACCAAGGTTAGAGAGCGTCGTCTCCTACGTCCCGAGCTTGTGCAGGAGATGTCAGAGGCTATAGATATCATCAGGCAGAGGATGCGCACAGCTCAGAGCCGACAGAAGAGTTTTGCTGATCGTCGGTGTCATCCCTTGGAGTTTGATGTAGGGGACCATGTGTATCTTAAGGTCTCGCCCATGAAGGGTGTAGTTCGATTTGGAGCGAAGGGCAAGCTTGCCCCGAGATTCATTGGACCTTTTGAGATCACTGAGCGCGTTGGCGCCGTGGCCTATCGGCTTGCCTTTCCATCTCAGTTGTCTGGCGTCCATAATATTTTTCACGTCTCCATGTTGAGGAAGTGTGGATCAGACATTGTTCCCGTTAGTGATTGACAGCTACTGGAGGTTCGTGAGGATGCTTCTAACATTGAGCAGCCAGTCCGTATCCTTGATCGGAAGGAGTAGGTCCTCATAACCAAGGTCATTCCGTTGGTGAAGGTTCAGTGAGGTCACCATTCTATCGAGGAGGCTTCTTGGGAGCATGAGGCCGAGATTCGAGAGCGTTATCCTCATCTCTTTGATGATTGATCATGTATTGTATTTTGTATGCTGTCCCTGATTCTATATGATGATGTTATGTCGATTCTTCTTCATGAGTAATGCTTAGTTGCGATGCTTGTATAAATTTTGAGGATGAAATTTTTATAAGGAGGGGAGAGCTGTAAGACCCGTATCTTAGTCCGTATCGTTCCATAGACTTCTGCGGTCTTACCGGTCGAATTCCGACAACCTTCGACCCTTAACCGATATCGACGCGCGACCCTGATTCATATGCCGACAACCCGAGTCGACTCAACCCAAGACCAATACCATAGCGACCGCGCCGTCGTTGCGGTTTCGATGCCGCGACTTGCGGGCCGAGGCGATACCCTGGTCAAGAGATGTGAGCCAACGTTCGATGCGAGAAAAACGCCACGCGTTGCGAAACCCAAGAGAATCTCCACGATGTGTCACATCAATCACATCAATCCCATCAATCAATCATCCATCAATCATCACATGTCAAGTACATGTCAAGTACACATCACTCTCACCCCTTTTCCCAAGCAAGCCACAAAAGTCTTCCATGCCCATACCTTTCTTACACAAAGACCACGAAAGTCTTCTAAACCCATACCTCTCTTACACAAAAGGCCACAAAAGTCAAGGATTTCTTACATCCCATCTCTCTCCCATCCATCACTCCATCACCCATCACACTCTCTCTCTCCCTTTACAACTCTCTCTCTTTCTCATTTTCTCATTTCAAATCTCAAGCAAAAAAAAACCCAAGTGGCCCACTTTCCTACTCCACCATCTCCCATCTCAACCCTCCATTCCTCATCTCATCCATTGAAGTTGATGCTAAGGTGCCAAGGAATCCCTTGGAGCAAGAAGATCGGATGATGGGTGCCTCTATAGGGTAGTTTTTCTTATTTTTATGATGGGCCAAGTGAGGCCCACCGATCCATGGTGTGGATCTCACTTGGGACCCTAAGGTGTGGCCGATGGCCCACTAGGATCATCATGATCATCCCATGATGGGGCCATTCTCCATGGACCCCCATCATGATGTTTACTTCTTAGAAAGGTCATCTATACCGTCCATTTTGGTGGAGAAAGGATCTCCACCGTTGATTGTAGATTTTGGTGGTCCCACATGCTTTAGGGCCTACTTGATGTATAATTCATTGTAAGGGAGGGCCCATAATGTCGGGGTCCCTCCATCACAAGCGGGTCCCACTCTCTATCTCTCTCTCTCTCTCTCTCTTTCATGTTCCTTTTCTTTTCTTTATATGGTTGTGTGGCCCACTTGAATGGACCCCATCATGAGGCATATACCCTAATCAAATTATCTATAAGTGGGGCCCATGTTATTGTGTTGTATCCACACCATATTCCATGAGGTGGCCCACCTAAGCGGGGCCCACCTCTAATGAACTTGTTTCATGCACGTCCAGCGTACGCTGGACGTGGGTTGGGAAAACACAATACAAGCTTGTTTTTCAAAGCTTTTTGGGGTGGACCATTGGTGTAGGCCCCACCTTGATGTTAGTATTCAATCCATGCCGTCCACCTCATCCCCTGGAGTATTTGAACCGTTGAGCCGAAAAACGAGGCTGACTTGATCATCTGGTGGGCCATAGTATAGGAACCTGCGGTGGTTACCATTGAAAGGTCGTTTGATGTCTTCTATCCACCCAAAAATCGCAAACTTTGGACTCAATGGGCTTGTTTCGAGCCAAGGAAGCCAATGGTTGGGATAGATTTACTTGATGTGGGCCCCAGACGTGAAAAACCTCAAAAAATGGGTTTTTTCATTTTTTTTAAAAACCAACCCAAGAGGCTCTGCCTCTCTCTGACGTTGCAGCAGGCGCTGCACGTCCTCTGGCGGGCAGGCGAGCTAGCAGCCACCCACGGCTGCTGCCGTGGGCCCCACCATGATGTATGTAAAGATCCACGCCGTTCATGAGGTGAGTCCCCTCCTCAGGTGGGCCCCCTCCAAATTTCAGCTCAATCTGGAACTCAGGTGGCCCACACCACATGAAATAATGTGAATTGAGTGTCTACCATTGAACTCTTTTGTGGGCCACAGAAGTTTTGTATCAAGATGAAATTTGTGCCTTCCTTTCTCTCAGGTACGTGTGACCTGGTCAACTGGTTGGATGAAAAATATATGCTATGGTGGGCCCCACATGGGTCCCACAGTGAAGCATGTGCTTTACTCCCATCGTCCAGACGGACGGTGGAGCCCACCCCTACATACGTTCTTTATTTACGCCGTCCAGCAGTAGCTGGATGGCCAGGGGATCCCACCAGGATTTATGTGTTTGATTCGCACCGTCCACTATTTGAACGGTGGGACCCACCATGATGTATGTGTTCTATCCACTCCATCCAGCCATTGATAGGGTGGCCATCTAGCAGGAAACAGTGTTGGTTAAAGTGCACTGTTGGAACACTTTTGGTTTGGTAGAAGTTTTGGTTCAATATTAAATTTTATTTATTTATTTTTTTATTTCTACCCTGGTCAGGGTGACCTTATGAGCCGATTGGACGGCAGGTAACATTATGGTGGGCCCCACATGGGACCCACCACGATGCATTGTTGCGTCCAATCTGTCCTTCCACTTTGAAAGCTCATTTTATTGTATGGGCTAGAAAATGAGCCAGATCCATAGTCTAAGTGGACCCTATCTTGGTATGTTTTGAGGCCCATTTTTATGTATTTGTGGTAATTCATTGAGGCCCACTTTGACGTGGATGTAAGGCTTATGATTTAGGCCCATTTGATTTATATAAGGCCTACAGGATTAGGCCCATTTGATATGTATATGGCTCATGAGATTAGGCCCATTTGATGCAATCTAAGGCCCATGGGTTATGACCCATTGCAATGCACATAAGGCCCATTGGTGTGGGTCATTTATGTGGCCCATTTGATGAATAAAAAGGCCCATATGACATGGCCCATTTGATGTATTTGAAGCCCAATGGGATGTACCTAAGGTCCATTGCAATGAGTGATCTCAACACAGATTATGTACGATGTTTACGACGATCGTGCCTTGGGAGCAATGTTGGTTTGACGTCCACATTGCGAGTGTAATGCTGGTTGGATGTCCACATTACGACTCTCCTTAGGGCCCATTGTTAGGCCCGTACTTATTGTGTATAGGCCGTCCAGGTCCACTTGCATTGTAAAATAGTTCATTTCATTATAACATGTTTAGTACAGTTCCATGACTCATGATCATACACATCATATGTATGCTTGACATGAGAATTGTCTGATTATAGCATATGCCTTCGGGCAGGTTGTTTATGTACTCCCGATTAGGCGGTGTTGCCCTGCATGAGCGCACGATACGCGCAGGATTTGCTGCATGATTGGATAGTGTGACTCATGCATTTCGCATTGTGTGACATGGTTGTTGTACGCCCTAGTTACATTGGGGCCGTAGCCTCCATAGGCAGATCGTGGTTGGCAGGATTGGATACCAGAAATGTCGTTCTACATGGGGTGCTATAGATATCACTGGGTAAAAGTCCCTAAACCCGTATGGTACCAAGAGGTTGCTCCAACGTCTAGACCGAGTGGGTAGATGAGCGTTGAGTGCCGATTACCAGACTGTTGCGCTCTCCACTGTGTCGTGGTCGGTTGGAAAGGGGTGCGGCCTTACCCCTCCGAGTGTAGGGCGCAATGCTAGGCTGAGTCTGACCAGCTTGAGGAATGGGTCCGCTATCGACAAGTCACGCCCGATATTGACAGACGGATAGTGAGGTCTCTTTCACTTACCTTATTGCGCGCGATGTGGCGGCAATCTGCTTTAGAGTGTACTAGACCCCGGTGATATCCCATATTTGAGTTGTATTGATGTGTGGACATAGATGAGGATCTGTATGCTTGAGTTGCATTGCACATCGCATGGCCTTAGGATGGTCGATACCATTCATGTCTTGCATCGCATAGCCTTGGTACGGCTCATGATATTATGGATCCATCTGCATATTCCGCATTACTCTGACATTGCATGTTCATATTACTACCTTGCGCACACACTTTCACCACCATCTAAGCTTTCTATAAGCTTATGCACGACTATTGCGTGCAGGTGACGTTGGTTCGCAGCAGCGCTGAGGTAGGAGCACATTACAGATCGTTTTGGAGTTTTTTTTTTGTTCTTACCATTGTATTTCCCTTTATGCTCATTGTACTTGTAAAGTTTTTAATCATAGTGGAAATGTAATAGAGTTCTCGGTTGTTGTTTGTGGGTTATGTCATTGGTTATGCTTATTACGAATCAAACTGACGTTGAAAATCCTCCTCGTAGCATCCCAGGATTGAAACCTGGCGAATGGGAGCTAGGAACCGAGAATGGGGTTCTAAGGAGGCTATCGGCGTCGGATTCGGCGATCGAGAATCTTGTGAGCCCGGTTTTTGAGTTTGGGGCGTGACATTTATTGACAGGAAATTGGACATTAGCTTGTAAACAGGACCAAACCCACCTTCACCAAGCTTATTCACTAAAGAGAAGTTATCTATAGCAGCTAAAATGCTACTGAAACTGAATAGTGGTACTTTTGGAATGTTCTCCCCATTTAGAAGTGTACTATCACCAAAATCATAATTATCTCTCTGCCCAAATGCTGCAGTATTTGTACCTCTCCTCCCTAAATGACACTGGTTTAGTACCTTTAAGACTAACACAGAACATATTAAATCTCTGTAATGCAAGGAAGGTTCAGCATCCTTACTTCAGGGGATTAGTCTATTGAGGAACTATACGACCCTTAAGAAGAGGAAATTCAGTCCCTCATGAAAGTGGTAACCATGGAGCAGTGATCTAGACAATTGTTTACCAGCTCCAACTAGGGACAGACGATGTTGCAAAAGTTACCTTCATTTGATAGTCCTGTCCTTTCAGATTCTTGGCTTCAAATAGATGGTTAAGAAGACAAATCCAACAATGGTTCATATCTAACCCAAAAAGAGAGAATTTTTCAATATTCTAGATTTTTTGGGGCACAGTTCATCTAGGGCAGGACCCAGCAAGCCAGTGGTTTGTATCACTGAAACATTTTCTCCATTTGAACATGAAAACATAGTCATGCTATGCTTATCAACTGCTACATGTACATATAATTTCTCTAAAATGGTGATCCAAACATACTAGAATTACCTTGTTTCTTGAGTCTCTTCCATGAAAAATAGCCAAACATACCCAAAACAAGCATGACAGTACCAACTGGGGGTAGTATAATTGGAAGCAAAGGATTACTCTTACTTCCATCTGCAAATGAAAGGGAAAACTATTTACCACCTCATTTTAAATCCGTCTCAACCTAACTTCCATTCAATAATTGAGGTTATAAGATGTCACATGATTCTTCCTATTGTGTTCAGGTGCAAATTCATCTAGACCTCAACTAGGCCAACTTGTGATTGCATATGGCCCTGGAATTCCCTGATCAAATGGTCACAACCACATAATTATAACTTGCAAAGTGGATGGTAAGACCCATTTTGCAAGTTATGATTGGATGGTTATGATAATCTGATTAGTATGGTTCTTTCCAGATCATAGGTGGACTATCAAAATAGATTTTGGACTGATCCCAATGTCACTGCCATAGATACCAATGTTGGAATGCAGATTTTCTACTGTTGAACTACATGCCCAAATCCAAACTCATACCAAAGTTCAAAAAAGAAAATTAAATAGATTTCCAGCTAGCAGATGGACTTAAAGACTGAATCAATATCTTCTGAAGTGCAGATCATCATTTCCAGCTAACAAGTCTATCACCTAAATTTGTTGAGGAAACAAAGGAACATAGAAGTACAACTATTTCTAGCTATAAAAGAAATTGGTTCCCTGATTCATATTATGCATCAGTCCTATATGAAAGTTGGCCAAGTTTTGAATTGACTTGACCAATCCACCGAGCCATGAAAACTCAGTCGAGTCAATATTTGTCTTATAAAAATATTTACACCAAAATTTGACTATCCATTCAATATAATGCCTTAAATAAGTAACATGTACATCATTAGTACTTTGCAAAATCTCTGTAATGTACAAGATTACCGTAAATTTAGTCAAGTCCATGACTTAGGCCCAAAGAGCAAATCTTTCATACTCTAGCAAAGTGCAATGGATGATACTCATGCGCTTACAAATTACTTAAGAAATTGCACACAAGGCATACAACTACTCAAATTAAACTGTCCAAATTATAGAACCCAGTATAGATGTATCGTGAATAAAAAATTAAGCTTGTCGGATCATCTGACTTTTGAATTGGAGGACATCGATTGCATGGTTAAAAAAAAAAAAAACTAAACCATCCTATTTCCACAAAAAGTGTCTGTGAATCAAAGGTTAGGATTATTCAACCAATTTGATATTGAAACTGTGACTTGGAGACAATGGGATGTATAATCTATTAGATTCTGAATGCCTGTGTATCAAGCATCGTACGAGCCTGAGTATTATATAATTCTCCTTTCCAAAATCAAACAGATAAATACATTGATGCATGTGTTTTATCCACGCCATTCATCCATATGGGGAAAATAAAAGATGTCCAAAGGTTCAGATTCAAGATTGAGGAGTGTAAAAATTAGATGCCAATATGATTCAATTAACAGACATACACAAGTTATAACAAAGGCAAACAAAAAATGATCAATGGAGACAATGAGCATATAGACCAAATTCAACATTTCGAAACTCATAATGGCAAAGAAAATTGAGCTTCAAAGATTTAAACAGATATTTCCTCCCAATTGTCTCGAGTTCCTTCTGGCATTTCCTGTCCAAACTGTCAAATATTGTAATGAATAAATAGTCGACATGTCCAAGATCTGCAGGTCCACGAATGGTTTCTCACCAATGTAAATATAAGTTATATATTCAGACTGTGTGATGTGAGCATCCAGTCTATGTGATGTTAGGAAGGCCACGGGATCACGGATCACGGATCACTTTTATATTCAATGTGAAACGTTTTGAAATATTTGTGCAAAAATGGATCATTCCATGGAGTTGATTTTTAATTCTTAAAGGCTACATTTCGAGGGCATTGAAATTCCGCAAGACAGTGCAGACGCCCACTCCAATAGTCCTCTACAAGGCTGGAAAGCTTCACCCTTTCAAGACATCAGTAGACAAACAAGCAACAAAAGAAATATAACCACAAAGAAAGATTATAATGTCTAGAGATGAAGATTCACAACAGAAAAGCATGTAGGAGTCTGCACTTTTGTGAGCACCACATGCACCTGTACATGACTTTGGGCCTTACACACAGCTGCGACATCCCTCACTAGACAGGTCAAACACCCCTCAAATGTGCAATGTTGAAATATGCAATAATTTAAAGATGTATGTAAATCCATAGAAGAAAACCTATCGATAGAAAAACAATGAAAGTATTACAAGTTTAGAGGTATTTGATTGAAAGGAAGAATGTAAGAGTCAAAAGATAAAAAGAACTACCTAAAATTAAAAGAATCATGGATGGTCAGTCGTGTTTGCTTTTGATGCAGATTCCATTTTTAGAAACTGCTGTTGTTCCTCATCACCAATTCTTTCAACTACTTCTATTTCAGCAGTAGCCTATGGCTTGGTCATAGACTGCTGATAAAGAACTCTACCATGCATATCAAAAGCCCAACAATCCCCACAGTGATAGAATGCTTGTTCCAGATGAGTAGATTTATCACAACAGTCAGGAACTTGTGCAACCAAAAGAATAATTAAATAACTACAACACAAGCAGAGATTCATCCAAACACAAGAAGTGGATTACAACAGAGTTCACTTTCACCTTCTCGTTGAAGACTAGCCATGGGTATGGAATTTTCTACTCCCGTGCATTGACCGAGTTCTATAGCAGAAACGAATATAAAATAACATCAAATCAGAAACGTTAGAGCATAGGAGAGGAAACTTTTAAGCTTGAGGTTGAGATATAAATATTATAGTCACAAATTTTGGCTCTCTCCCTCTCTCTAAAAAAAAAAGATGATGTTTTTTATATGCTACAATGCCACCTCAATACAATATGTTATGGTGGCAGTTTTCCACCTCGCGGATTGCATCATAAGTGATGATCTGAACCGTTCGTGTTCCAGACTCTATGGTACCCTGGCCATCGTAAGAAGCATTGTTGAATGGGTGATGTCGTATAAACAAAAATATTTAATAGCTCATAGTCAAATCAAAGATTCAAAGGTCAGGATTATAAGACCACATCTTCTATATGGTAGCATCATGAACATGAATGGTTCAAATCATTTAAAGGTTGTAATCAGGGATGGAAATCTTCCATGTACAATATTGTGCCATGGTGGCAACCTACCCTATCAAAACTCTCTCTCTCTATTGAACTTGGACAAAAAGAAAATCCAAATGCACTGCAACTCATGAATTCTCTAAAATAAACTCTGCTTCTACTAACAAAACACCTGCTTAGTTTCTTCCCAGACAAATAAAATTTTAAATTCAGCAAAGTAAAAAATCCAAACGTCAAACATCATCTCTTAAAAAATGGTGTTTACTGCACAGAAAATTCTTCGCTACAAATCTACATGTTATTTCCGAATTGGCCTTGTAATTTCCAAACCTTCTATTTCTCCCTTAAGATTCACTATCACACCAACATTATATTCAAAATACATGTATATACAGATCAATAGAGTAGAGCATTTGACACTAATAGAAACTTCATGAGCATTTTCACAAACACATCATGAGTAATGGCATATTCACAAACACATCATGAAAATAACAATGGTATTGTAGACATCTATCTTATGGACTATAGACAATGCATATTGATTATGGATTGTTTGTCAATTCGTCAGAAAATTCATCAATCAGAGATAAGGAAATAGGAAAATTTTCAACAGATTCAGAGGAAACGATAAGAATGGACCTGAAATTCAACAGATTCAGAGGAAATGGTAACCTGATTGTTGTAGCCCATCTCTGCTCCGAATATCAATCCGAAAACCCCCAGATTTGGAAACCCCTAAATCTAAAATACTCCAAATTCGAAAACCCCCAAATTTGGAAACCCCTAAATCCAAAAATCTCCAAATTCGAAAACCCCCAAATTCAAAAACCCCTAAATCCAAAAAAACCTCCAAATTCAAAAACCCCTAAATATATCCCTAAATCCTCAAATCTTTTCAATCGGTATTGAGATTGAGAGAGAGAGAGAGATATACCTCACGGTCAACCGAGCTTTAGAGGAAGAGAGCAAGTTCCTGTTTGAGTTGGATCCCCAATCAGGAGTCCACGCTGAAAATAGGGTTCCCGAGCTCTGAGGGGAGAGCGAGCGAGAGAGAGAGAGAGAGAGAGAGAGAGAGAGAGAGAGAGAGAGAGAGAGAGAGAGAGAGAGAGAGGATGCGAGAGAGACTGGAAGGGAGAGGATGCGTGAGAGAGGACTGAGAGAGATAGAGAGAGGATGCGCGAGAGAGAGAGAGGACCGAGAGAGACAGAGACAGAGAGAGGATGAGAGAGAGAGAGAGAACCGAGAGAGAGGGTGTGCGAGTATGAGACCGTTTGGGTTTTGGGAGAGGCGCGGCAGGGTTTGGGTTTGGGAGAGGGGCGGGTGCGCGAGGGAGACGTGTGGGATTTGGGTTGGGCGCGCGCGGGACTCTTTTGGGGGGAGGCGGGTGACGGACGACACTTTTATGTGGCTAGTTTTAGGTCATGTGGGGCCCACAGTGATGTATGTTACTTATCTACTCCGTCCATTCATTTTAAAATATCATTTTAAGGGTTGATCCAAAAAATGAGTCAACTAGAATCTGTAAGTAGACCACATAAAATATTAATGATAAAAATTTATTTTTTATTATTTCTTATGGTGTGGTCCACTTAGATCTTAAATCTACCTACTTTTTGGGCTCATCCAATGAAATTATATATCAAAATTTATGGACGGCTTAGATAAAACATATATATTCCAATGGGCCCTATGAAGCCCCTCAAACACCACCAACCTCTAATAAGATCAGGGTGGAAGGGAGGTTTCAGCTACAGATTAAGGAGGTTTTAGCTATAGATTAAATCCGTAGTAATTTAGCTACGGTTTATATCCGTAGCCAAAAGCTTCCATAGTCCGCAGCCTTTGCTCGATTTTTTGGTAGTGACAAATCCATTAATAAAGTACAAGCATATAATGAAGAAGATGACTGATGCACTCCCCATTCTCTTCCATATCACTAGAGACAGCACTGCGCTTGAAGAGAAGAAATGGACCATCAGAGTCGATGAATCAGCGTTGAAGCAGGACAATGGTTATGACTGCAGCATATTCCTAATGAAATACATCGACATTTTGTGTAGCGGTGTCACCTTGGCGGGAACAGACATGTAAAAATTCACCACTAATTGGAGGAAGTCAATAACATATGACTGCTTGTCTCTAGTCCGTGGATGATATTTGTCAAGGGCATGAGAGCAATTTTGTTGAAATGTTGTACTATATGCATTGTATTTTATACATTGTACATTGTAGTCCCACTCATGTCCATTTCCTATTATATACATTGTGTTATATACATTGTTGAATATACATTGAACATTTGATATTTTTTTATCTTCTGTAGGGTGACGTGAAATGTCACATACAGTTTGCATCTGCAATCCTCGAAAAGGCTCAAAATTTTCCCTCCCTCATAGATTTAGTTTGCCTCGATGAATATCATGCTTCACCTCTCAAGTTCTAGTTTGCCCCACTCACATTCAAGTTTCCCTCACTGAATTACATTTTGCCACACTCAATTTCATGTTTCCCCTGCTGAATTTCTAGTTTACCTCACTCAATTTCATGTTTTCCCCACTGAATTTCTTTTTTGCCCTTCTGAATTTCTAGTTTGCCCCGCTCAAATTCAAGTTTCCCTCACTGAATTTCATGTTTGTCCCGCTCAATTTCATGTTTCCCCCGCTCAATTTCTAGTTTTTCATGCTCAATTTCATGTTTCCCCCACTCAATTTCTAGTTTACCTCGCTCAATTTCATGTTTCCCCCACTGAATTTCTATTTTGCCCGACTAAATTTTTTGTTTGCTATGCTCAATTTCGTGTTTCTCCCGTTGAATTTCTAGTTTGTCACGCTCAATTTCATGTTTCCCCCGCTGAATTTCTAGTTTGCCACACTCAATTTCATGTTTCCCTCGCTGAATTTCTAGTTTGCCACGCTCAATTTCATGTTTCCCCCTTTGAATTTCTAGTTTTCCTCGCTCAATTTGAAGTTTTCACTGCTGAATTTCTATTTTGCCTTGCTGAATTCCTAGTTTGCCCCGCTCAATTTCATGTTTCCCCCGCTCAATTTCTAGTCCGCCCTACTTAATTTCATGTTTCCCCTGCTAAAATTTTTTTCTTTCCTCTCCCTGCTTTTGCATCCTAGCCGACCGAATCTGATTCTTTGATTACTTCTCCCCGTCAGTGATTGTCCACCTTCTAGTAAAACCCTCCCTTTTCTTCATTTTGTATTTCCCCTTTGTCCGGCCGAGAATACAGACCCCACGCATGTCATTTTTAAGTTTTGTGAACCCAAGAAAAGATGAAAATGATCCCCCCATCTGAGAAGCTTCGAATGGTAGGTATATTCAAATCCCTTACTTTTTGTGGACCCCACTATATATTATACTATGCATTTCACGGTCATTCCCGATGATTTCGTGTTGATTCATGGTCATTTCCACGCATTTCACAGTCAATTCCCTTCACTTCACGGTCATTTCCACGCATTTCACGGTCAATTCATTTCACTTCACGGTCATTTCCATGCATTTCACGGTCAATTCCCTTCACTTCACAGTCATTTCCACGCATTTCATGGTCAATTCGCTTCACTTCACGGTCATTTCTGTGCATTTCACGGTCATTTCCGGTGATTCCGTGTTGATTCACAATCATTTTCACGCATTTCATGGTCAATTCCCTTCACTTCACGGTCATTTCCATGCATTTCACGATCATTCCCGGCAATTCCATGTTGATTCACCACATATGATTTTGGGGTAGGAGCCAACCAACCTGGTTATTTTCTACTGTTTTCCATCAAGTCAATGATCGAAAATCCATTTCATTCACTTCACGGTCAATTTCAATCAGTTCACGGTCAACTCAATTCATTTCACAGTCAATTAATTCCCTTCACGATGAATTCCATACATTTCACGATCAATTCCCTTCACTTCACGGTCAATTCCGGCGATTCTCCTTCACTTCATGGTCAATTCCCTTCACTTTACCGTCAATTCCATGCATTTCACGGCCAATTACAACGATTCCCCTTCACTTCACAGTCATTTCCATGTATTTCACTGTTAATTCCCTTCACTTTACGGTCCATTCCATGCATTTCACAGTCTATTCTCTTTACTTCACAGTCATTACCATGCATTTCATAGTCAATTTCGACGATTTCGTTTTATTTCATGGTCATTTCCATGCATTTCATGTAAATATGTATTAGAGAAAAATGTAGGTAGAATAAAATTCTCCATGTAAAATAAATTTTTTTAAAAAAAAAAAAAAAAAGTGCATAAGGTTACGGTTATAGCTATAGTTATAATCCGTAGTCATAAATCGGAGTGGAATTGTGGAATCTGCGACTGATCACCGATCGGGACAACGACTTGCAGTGGAATCGTGGGAGCCGGGATTGATCGCCGAATTATGCGCTATCTATGACTAGGGATTATAACCATAGCTATTGTCGTAGCTAGACTAGTAGTGCCGCGACACTCTTTTTTTTTTGTGTTGCTTTTGTGGGTCCCATCATGAGGTCTGTGTTATATCCAAACCGTCCATCTATTTGGCGAGCTCATGTTAAGGCTCGAGACGAAAAATAAGATAAATCTAACTATCAAGTGGACCACACTGTAAAAGGCAGTGGGGAATTGAACGTCTACCATTGAAACCCTTTTAGGGGTTATAGAAGTTTTAGATCATTATAAAATTTGGTTTTCCTCTTCATCCAGGTCTTTGTGACCCTATGAATGAACTTAGACGGGAAGGATTTCTCACAAACATCACAATGGGCCCCCTAAAGGTTTCTAATGGTTAACGCTCATTCAACATTGTTTCCTGCAATGTGGTACACTTGAGATTTGGACATACCTCATTTTTTGTCTCATATCATAAAATGATGTGGAAAAATATATGGACGGCATGGATGAAAAGCATCATGGTGGGGCCCACAAACCACTGACCGTATGCCATTAGCCGGTGGCAGGGAGAGTACCGAATCCATTTCTGTAAAAAAGAGGGGTATTTTCATCCTGAAATTTCAGCTCCATACGAGAGGAGGTCTAAGTGCGTATTCTAAGTTTGTATTGCTTCAAGTATTGCTTCAAAAAAATCGCTCGATAAAAGGTAAGGTCCACAATTATAACTTTCTCATTTTATCCACGCCGTCCGTCCATTTTTTTTCATTTCATTTTTAAAATACGAGCTAAAAAATGAGGCAGATCCAAATCTCAGGTGAACCAAATCATATTAATAGTGGTGATTGAATGCCCACCGTTAAAAACTTCTCAAGTGCCATGAAAGATTAGCATCAAGCTTCGTTTTGTGTTCCCTTTATCCAGGTCGTACGTGTGATCTTATCAATAGTTTTGATAGCAAATAAACATTACAGTGGGCCATAGGAAGTTTTTAACTGTAGCCATTCAATCACCGCTGTTTCCTGTTGTGTGGTCCAACTAAGATCTTGATCTGCCTCACTTTTCGTCTGGTCACATAAAATGAGCTGGAGAAATGGATGGACAGTGTGGATATATCACATAAATCGTGGTGGGGCCCACAACACCGACCAGTACCGCGACCCCGATGTCGGTACCGAATCGGAGTCCACGTCCTTTTCGAGACTATACAGGGTAGGTCATCACTTAATAATATCATTTACCTATTTACAAGTAAGGCCAACATATTCAAATTCTCGCATTTTGTAAAACGTTCAACTCACGATAAATTGAAAATACCATGGGGAATTGTACAGAAGTGCCACGCTACCTTGCTATTTTATAAGAGGGTGTACCATCTCCAGATGACTCTCCTCTCTTAAAATGGCTTATGGAAGATCTCCTGTGTCTGAGGCCTTCACACTCAGCCCTCTACCATACCCAGTCCTATTCCTACTTTCTGTGGTCATGATCTTCGTAGGAACGTCATGGTTCTTCTCCTATGAGGATGCCGTCGAAAGCGCTGAAGATCAATTCAACTGGGCAATCATGGCCGCTCCCTTACTTCTACTATTAGCTGTCCGTTGGCTTTCCTCCATCGAAGATCCAGATCGCTTATTCTACCTCTCGCCTGATGAGCGTCGTCGACGGAGCCATCATCGCCCTTCCGAAGGTAGCTCCCCATGGGCGGTAGGAGTGCTGATTATTGTATTACTAGTGATGGTCTCATATCAGTCGACGTTCCATGACAAATGGTTCGCTTGAGGTGTTGTATGTATTGTAACTCTACCGATACAGATGTTTCGTTGTTTGGGTTGTGTGGATAGTTAGCGGTTTGTATACATGGTGTTTTTTTTCTTCTTTCTTCTTTGGACTCTGCAGCTTATACTGACTCGTTCGGGTTCGAGTTGAGTCACGACTCCGTTTGAGTTGGAGGTGATCGTGTCGTGTCGACTCCGAGGAGTCTGTGTATGTATTTATATGTGTATGAGTGAAATGATTCAATGAAAATGTTTTCAGCTTAGTGATATTTTCATTGAATCATTGGTGGGGCCTACCGTGATGCATTCATGGCATCCACTGCAATCTCAGATGTGTAGCCCATCTTTTGGCATGGGCTCAAAATCATGCCCATCCGCGACTAAAGTGGCGACGTGACAAGGAATAGTGGAAAAAAGGAATGGCTACCATTGAACTCAAATGAGGCGCTTTTGGGTGTCGAAACTATCCGGTGCCCGTAGGCCTTTCACTTGGGGCAGGTGCTTCAGGTGTGTTGGTTGTCATCGGTACAACATGAGTGGCCATATTTGAAATCAAGGGTGGTCCACCTCAACTATTTCCTATCGTGGGGCCAGATAACACAAAATGATTTGGAGAATTCTCCAATATTATCGTGGCTAACTTGAATTATGGTTGGGACTAGTTTTTGGGTTCAATTCAACCATTTTCTTTTGTGTGGCCTGATAAAATAAGATGATTTAGAGGATTCTCCTGTATTATTATGGGCAACTTGAACGGTGGATGGGACTAGTTTTTAGGTCCTTGGACAACGGAGGTAGGGCTCAATTGAAAACTGAGTAAGATATTATAGGTACATCATAAAGGTCCCCACACAAAACATTTTCACTGTGATTTCAATTAGTGATCAATACAATACAAGGTTAAACAAGAACCAAAATATCACTAGCATTCAGGATGTGAGTGTTGTTGATGTCTTAAATCTGTGAGTATTAAGGTCTGTCGTTGCCATCGAAAGACCACTCGATGTCATCAAGTAGAGGTCGATGCCTTTGATGGGTGCTTGATGCCATCGGAAAATTTTCAAAAATTCATGTTGGTTGTTGGAATGTTTTTAGTGTTGCTACTTGATGTCATCAAAGTAAGTTCAATTACTTCAATGACATCGAGGGTCATCGATGGCATCGAAGGTCCCATCAAAGACGTGTATAAAATTGCGTAAGTGTGAAATTTGTTTCCTATACTTGTTATGATAGTGTATATATCAGGTGTAATCGGGATTAGGGTAATAGAGAGGGCTTTCTAATTTGTTCTCAAGGGTTTTAATCTAGTACTTGTGCTTTGTCAAAACAAAGATGAGTTTCTTTTCCTTTTGTTTTAAATAAACATTTTGTTCCTATGTTTTCTTTCATTCAATCCGATGTGTGGGGAACCTTTCCTGTTGCCTCCTCCATGGGGTTTCGTTACTTCGTCTCTTTTATGGATGCCACCACCAAAATGACATGGATCTATCTCCTCAAAAATAAAAGTGAAGTTTTTGAAAATTTTATGTCCTTCCATGTTTGGTTGATAAATCAATTTAGCGCCACCGTTAAGATGCTCCATTGTGATAATGGTGGAGAATCTCTCTCTATTGATTTTCTTATCTATCTTCACCAACATGGCATTGAGTCAAACACTACCTACGCTTCCACTCCTCATCAGAATAGGGTAGCTGAGAGGAAAAATCAACAATTGCTTAATATTACTCAGTGTCTCCTTACTAAGATGCGTGTTTCCAAACGATAATGGGGAGATGTTGTTCTCACTACATGCTACCTGGCCAATCGACTACCTCACTTTGCTCTCAATTTTCAAACTCCTATTTCTTTATTCAGTAAAGTGCATCATGTCACTGATATCTCTCTTAGGGTGTTTGAGTGCACCGCTTATGTGCATGACTTTTCTCCTTCCCACACAAAGTTGTCTCATCACTCCATTCCATGCATGTTTGTTAGGTAGTCTCCTACTCAAAAGGGTTACAAATTTTCTAATCCTGATACTGGCCGACATTATGTCATCCTTGATGCTTCCTTTTTTGACTCTCTAAATTTCTTTTCTCTAAAGTCCTCAATTCTTTCCTCACCCCCTCATGTCACTCCTATACCCTTTTTAGATCCTCCATCCTCTACCTCGTTTACCGGTAGATCCCTCATCGCCTTTATCTCCTCCATCATTTATCACACCTTCATCTCCTCCTTCTCCTTTCTTACCACCACCACCACCTCACCATTCTACCCATCCTAATACCAGACCAACTCACCTACAGGATTACATTTGTTCTTAACCATGGTTACCAGCACCACCACATGTTTCTCATCACTAGCAGAAACGGAGTAACGCCGATGCACCATTACTTCCATCACATCATCCACGGCTCTGGGATCCATTTCTGCATCGGACCTTCCAACCTCTCTATGGAAAGGTACTCATCCTTCTACTTTTCATCCTATCCACCACTTTGTTTCATGTCAGTTGATTTCTCCTTCCTACAAGTCATTTATTGCCAATGTGGATTCCATATCTCTCCCTACCCAGTTGGGTGTTGCCTTAGCACACTCGAACTGGAAGCATGCCATGATGGATGAGATGACTGCCTTGGAGAAAAATCAGACATGAAAACTTGTTGATTTATTGGCGGGAAAACAGGCGGTGGGTTGTAAATGGGTGTACACTCTCAAGCATAAGCCCGATGGTACTGTTGATCGGTATAAAGCTCACCTTGTTGCAAAAGGATTTACTCAGACTTATGGTATCGATTACACAGAGACGTTCGCCTCAGTTGCCAAAATTAATTCCATTCGTGTCCTTTTATCTCTTACAACAAATTTAGGCTGGCCACCTCATCGACTTGATGTAACAGATGGATTTTTACATGGTGATCTTCATGAGGAAGTTTATATGAGCCAGCCACCCAGTTTTCACCGAAAGGGGGAGGAAAAGAAAGTGCGACACCTTCGCAAGTCTATATATGGCCTTAAGAAGTCATCGCGTGCATGGTTTAACAAATTTACTCATGTAATGAGAGATGCATTTTTTCACCAATATAGCTCAGTTCATTCTATCTTCTGGAAATACCCGACAAACGGGATTACAATTGTTTCTGTTTATGTCGATGATATTATCGTCACGGGTTACGATTCTCTTGCAATCTCTAGCATCAAATCCCACATTTCTTGCATTTTTGAGGTTAGAGACTTGGGCTCTTTACGTTATTTCTTAAGTATTGAGATAGCTCATTCTCGGCATGGAATCTCCTTATGTCAGCATAAATATGCGCTAGACTTACTTACCGAGACTGGAATGATTGGTTGTAAGCTTCTTGACACTCCTCTTGAGGTTAACCATCAGCTCACTTCATTGGATGGTGAGGCCCTCTCTGATCCCGAACCTTATTAACGCCTCATTGGGAGGCTTATTTACCTCACTATTACCAGGCCAGATATTTCTCATGTTATGAATGTCCTCAGTTAGTTCATGCATTCTCCTCAAGTTACCCATATGGTTGTTGCATACCATGTGCTTCATTATATTAAAGGCTCTCCTGGCAAGGGTTTCCTTTATTCCAAGTTTGGTAACCTAAATATTTCTATTTTTTCTTATGCTGATTGGACCAGTTCCAAAGATGACCGAAAATCTAGAACTAGCTATTGTTCTTTAGTTGGCGGTAATTTGGTGACTTGGAAGAGCAAAAAGCAAATGGTTGTCGCACGATCCAGTGCTAAAGCAAATGGTTGTGGCACGCTCCAGTGTTGAAGTCGAGTATAAAGCTATGGCAAAGACCACCTCTGAATTACTTTGGCTTAAGAGATTTTTGACTGAGATTGGTTTCTCTCATTCTACACCAATACAGATGATGTGTGATATCCAGGCTGCTATTCATATCTGCAACAATCCTGTATTCCATGAGAGCATAAAGCATATTGAAGTTGATTGCCACTTTATTCGAGGAAAAATCAAGGCTCCGAAAATTATTACTCCACATTTTCGCACAGATGTATTTACTAAAGCTTTACCAAGAGATCGGCATATGACTATTTCTTTCAAGCTTGGACTGTCCGACATTTATGGGCCAAGCTTGAGGGGAAGTATTGAAGGAGAAGTGGTCAAGGGGATGCATCATCTATCGAGGACGTAGCTCATCCTTATCTCTCCTTTATTAGAATATCTTATCTTAGTTTATTTCCTTCTTAGATAAGGGTTGTATTTTAGTATAAATAATATAGAGATTGAGGGTATTACTCAATTTTCTTTTTTCTCTCCTCATTCGAAGTATCAACATACCTAGGACTTCTGAAGTGGATTTGAGGCTTGTTCAAATCAGTAGCACTCTATCTCTTATAATTTTTGCTTTCATATTACATTACTTGTCACTTTATGCCATGGTTTTTTCTCGAAAGGGTTTTTCTACGTAAAATTTAGATTATTCTTGTTTGGACTTGGTTGTGCGATTGTGATTACTTTGCTTGATTTGTCTAGGGTGTTTCTTATGTTTACCAACATGTGGTATCAAAGCTAACGTTGGGAAGTATATCAAATTTGAAAACAAGGTATCAATAGCATCTCACCTAAAGTTCAATATAAAAAAGTATTCTGAAGTGGATTTGAGGCTTGTTCGAATCGGTAACACTCTATCGCTTGTAATTTTTGCTTTCATATTGCATTACTTGTCAATTTATGCCGTAGTTTTTTCCCGAAAGGGTTTTTCTACATAAAATTCAGATTGTTCTTGTTTGGACTTGGTTGTGCGATTGTGATTACTTTGCTTGATTTGTCTAGGGTGTTTCTTATGTTCACCAACATGTTGTATCAAAGCTAACGTTGGGAAGTATATCAAATCTGAAAATAAGGTATCAATAGCATCTAACCTGAAGTTCGATATAAAAAAGTATTTTGAAGTGGATTTGAGGCTTGTTCAAATCGGTAGCACTCTATCTCTTGTAAAAAAAAATTTCATATTGCATTACTTGTCACTTTATGCCGTGATTTTTTCCGAAAGGGTTTTTCTAAGTAAAATTCAGATTGTTCTTGTTTGGACTTGTTGTGCGATTGTGATTACTTTGCTTGATTTGTTTAGGGTGTTTCTTATGTTCACCAACATGTGTTATCAAAGCTAACATTGGGAAGTATATCAAATCTGAAAACAAGGTATCAATAGCATCTAACCCGAAGTTCGATATAAAAAAGTATTCTGAAGTGGATTTGAGGCTTGTTCGAATCGGTAACACTCTATCTCTTGTAATTTTTGCTTTCATATTGCATTACTTGTCACTTTATGCCATGGTTTTTTCTCGAAAGGGTTTTTCTACATAAAATTCAGATTGTTCTTGTTTAGACTTGGTTGTGCGATTGTGATTACTTTGCTTGATTTGTCTAGGGTATTTCTTATGTTCACCAACATGTGGCATCAAAGCTAACATTGGGAAGCATATCAAATCTGAAAATAAGGTATCAATAGCATCTAACCCGAAGTTCGATATAAAAAAGTATTCTTGTCAGAACAGTTTTGAACTATGGAAAGTTAAGATAAATAATATCATAGTTCAGCAAGACAATGCTCTCCTTGAAAAAAGACTGAAATCTATGATAGTAGAAGAATGGAACAAGATGTATAAGAAAGATGTAACATTTATCCACCAATTTTACTTAATAGATGAAGTCCTCTATAATGTTATTAGAGAGAAAACTGCAACAAGTACATGGGCGAAATTAGAGATCATCTATGTGAAGAATCTCTTAAAAATCGTTTATACTTAAAGTTATAATTGTTCAATCTAAAGATAGCGCATGGGGGCTGACATTGAGGCGCATATTATTAAATTCAATAGGTTGATTTGTAAATTGTTAGATGTGGAGGAAACAATGAAAGATAAAGATCAGGCATGTATACTATTGAATTCTCTCCTAGCATTGTATGAGTCATTCAAGGACTCGTGCACCGGTAAAACCACCATTAGCATTGAGAATGTTATCTAATCCCTTCAATCGAAGGTGATGAGAAATAAAAAATGGTGACGTGGGTGCTTTTACAGATGCGTTGGTTACGAGCGAGAGAAATTCTGAGTGGGACAATAGATTTTTACTATAAAGGTCCAAATCTAAGGGTAAGGGCAAAGGGAAGTTGAAGTGTTGGAAATGTGGCACGCCAAGACATGAAGAGGATTGTCCGAATCTTAAGTCAAGAAAGGAGAATTCAGATGGTTCTTTCAGGGAAGCTAACATTGTGGAATTCAGTGAGGAAACAAGTGGTAGTGATGAATTGACTGCATCAAAATTCAGGTATTTTGACGAAGAATAGATTTTGGATACAGAAGCTTCGTATCACATGACCCTTCATCGAAGTTGGTTCACTAGTTATAGTAAATGCGATTGTAGCCTAGTGTTTATTGGTAATTATAATGCCTGTAAAGTGGTAGGCATTGTGTGTATCAAAATGTTTGATGGCATGATACATATCTTGACCGAAGTGAGACGTTCCTAATTGGAGGAAGATTCTGATATTTATAGGAGCACTCGAGGCACTTGAGTGCAAATTCACCAGATTTGATCATGTCATTAAAGTTTTAAAGAAGGCACTCATAGTCATGAAGGTGCAAAGGAATGATAACTTTAATAGTTTGATTGTGAGTACTTCATCAGGTAGAGCTGCAATGTTTGTAGTGGATTCCACATAAGCATGTATGTGGCATGCATGCTTGGACCACACGAGCGAGCGAGGCATGAAGATACTTTCTAACCGTTGCTTAATTCTAGTTTTTAAAGGCATGGATTTTAGTATATGCAAGCATTGTGTATATGGAAAACGGTCAATTAAGTCTGAAAAATATGTTTGTAAGGGTATTCTTGATTATGTGCATTTTAATATATGGGAGTCGACACCCATAGTTTTTGGTGAAGGGTCGTCATAGTTTGTCACTTTCATTGACAATTATTAATGAAAAGTATGGGTTTATTTCATGAAAAATAAATCTCATGTTTTCACCAACTTTAAGTAGTGGAATGCGAAGGTAGAAAAATAATCAGAGTGAAAGATGAAAGTGTTGAGGATCGATAATGATGAAAAAATTGCTAAAAAGTATGTCTTTGTCAGCTATGGTGTTGGTGTGAATGGGTACAAGCTATATGACCGGGTCATATGAAAAATCATCCTTAGTTGTGATGTCAAATTCGACGAAGGATCCTTGTTTCGTAAGGTTGAACATGAAGAAGAAGAAAAGTTGGTTATAAACGTTTAATTAGACAAAGATGAAACACTAGCTGATACTGATGCATAAACATAGATACATGAGCAGGTGGAACAACCGCTTATGAGAAGAAATCCACCAAGAGATAGTAAGTTACCTGCAAGATACAGGAATGACTCAAATGTTGCATTTGCCCTCATTATAGATGAGGAGGATCTGTCTACTTTTCAAGAGGCTCTTGATAAACCAGATGCCGAAAAGTGAAAAGTGCGGATGACCAGTAACCCAAGGAAACGAAAGAATCGGTTATATTTTTTATATGCTCTCCTCTTATAGATAGGACTAATAAAATTGAACAGATTTCTTTTTGTATCACTTCATCCCATTTTTAAAATTTTATTATTGAATTATTTTTTATTATTAATTGACTTATTTTAAATATGAATATATTCATCTCATTTCAAATCATTTTCAAAATTTCAAATGAAATGAATGCATGATGAGATGGAGTCATTGTATAAGAATGAGACATGAGAGCTGGTGAAGCTTTTCAACAACCGTAAAGTAATCGAGTGCAAGTGGATCTTATAAAAGAAACATGATAGGTACAAGACAAAGTTGATAGTGAATGGATGTGCTCTGAAAGAAGGTGTGGACTTCACTGAGATATTCGTGCTGTTAGTAAAGCAAGTATCTATCATATTCGTATGAGTGTTGGTTACCCGATACAATCTTAAGTTAGAACAGATGGATGTTAAAACCGCTTTCTTGTATGGGGAACTTAAATAACAAATTTATGTGAAGCAATTAAAAAGTTTCAAAATAGAAGAGACAAAGAATAAGATTTACAAGTTAAAAGAGGTCATTGTAGGGCATAAAACAGTCACCTCGGCAGTGGTATAAGAAATTTAATTCTTTCATGGTGAGCCAGAAGTTTTCCAGGAGTGAGTATGATTATTGTGTCTATTACAAGACACCGAGTGATGAAAAAATCATTATTTTGGTATTGTATATTAATAACATGCTCATTGCCAGTCATAACATGTTTAAGATCAACATTTTAAAGACTCAATTATCAAGGATATCCGAGATGAAAGATTTAAAGGTTGTAAAGAGGGTTCTTGGCATTGATATACACAAAGACACAAAAATGAGCAGGCTGTGGTTATCTCATGCTAAATATCTTGATAATGTATTGATAAATTATGGGATAAATAAGGCAAAGCCAATTAACATTTCCCACGAGCTATCTTCAGAACATTATCCTAAAATAAATGAAGAAAAATATGTTATGTCTCGTGTACCTTAGTCAAGTGTAATTGACAGCTTGATGTATGACATGGTCTGTACTAAACTGATATTTCACATGCAATGGGTGTTGTTAGTAGATATATGTCCAACCCTAGTAAGTAACACTATGAGACAGTGAAATGACTACTTTGATATATTCAAGGTACGTAAGACTACGTCTTATCATTTAAAAAATTATGGGACAAGTTAGTAGGTTATGTGGATTCTAATCTAAACGAGTAATTATGTGTATAATAGAAGGATGACTTCTAATTACTCGTTTATGCTAGCAGGTGGAGCGATTAGTTGAATGTTGAAGCTTCATTTTTTAGTGGCTCTTTCTGCAACCGAAGTTGAGTATAAGGCGGTAATAGAAGCATTCAAGGAAGGTGTTTGATTGAGGGGGATGATAAATCAGTTGGAGCTTCAGTAAAAGATCATGTTAGTCAATTGTGACAGCGAAAGCATGATCAATTTAACTAAGAATTTTAGTTATCACTCACATCATAAACATATTGATGTATGTCACCATTTTATTTAATAAGTGCTCAAGGAATGAGGCATGACTCTATATAAGATTCACACGAGAGTGAATACAACTAATATACTTACAAATTGGTTCCAACAGATAAGTTCAAATTCTGTGCAACTTCTATATGCTTGGTGAAGGAATAAATGGAAGACTGTGTATGAAAAGTGATGGTGGAGCTATGATATAAGAAAAATTAAACATGAGGATAAAGAGCTATGATGAATAAAGATTGAAGACATGGTGGAGATTTTGCTTGATGTCTTAAATCTATGAGCAACAGGGTCTGTTGATGTCATCGATAGACCACCCGTTGCCATCGAGAAGAGGGCAATGCTATTAACAAGTGCTCGATATCATCGAAGAATTTCAAAAAATACATGTTGGTTGCTGGAATATTTTTAGTGTTACTACTCGATATCATCAACATAAGTTCGATGACATCGAAGGTCATTGATGGCATTGAAAGTCTCATCAAAGATGCGCACAAAATTGTGTAAGTGTAGAATTTATTTTCTATTTTAGTTGTGATAGTATATATATCGAGTATAATCGAGATTAGGGTAATAGAGATGGCTTTCTAATTTATTCTTAAGGGTTTTAAGGGCATAGTTAGGGATTGCGAAGTGGATTCGAGGCTTGGTCGAATCGGTAACACTCTATCTCCTATAATTTCTACTTTCATGGTGCATTACTTGTCGCTCTGTGTTGGGATTTTTTCTTGAAAGAGTTTTTTCATATAAAATTCGGATTGTTCTTGTTTCGATTTGGCTATGCGATTGCGAGTACTTTGCTTGATTCACCTCTGGGTGCTTATGTGGTTCTCCAGCAGTGAGATCATCCTACCAATCACATCTGTAATGGCCTCTTGTGAAACAAGCGTGATTTCATCATGAGGTTTAATAGAGTACCTCCCGATATATTGCTTTAGTATCTGTCATGACTTTAGGGGCAAACAAACCGAAAAACGGGTTTTATGATTGCCTTTTTAATTGAGTTGGCAAAAACTAATTAGATTGGTTTTGGCTGAGTTAGCATTTTAACATTTATTTGCTGAGCAGAAGATGAGATGGTGTTTGCAAAGTGCATCAAAATGCACAACATCAACTACTATTTGGGTCAATACGAGTGTTTCGACATCAACCGCCCTTCAAGAGGGTGTGTCCAAATGGGTCCTTAACTTTTAGATCTAAGTCATATTTCAATTATTAAAACTGCTTACATGATGGCCTCATCTCGGATGGGGATCTACAAAATAAAGAGAAAGCTCTTAGATTGCAATATTTAATTCCCTAATCATTTGACTCTTTTCATTCCATCTGAATGGTCTCTTTACTTAGAATAACTAAAGGATTGGAATATTCAATCTCCCCATCTTGGATGAGACCCATCACATAATAAACTGTGTGCAGGGGTCAATGAGAAGGGCCCACCCATAGTATAACAAGAAATGTTATAGCAATATATGTACCATCTAGTAGAGGTTATTATTGTTTAATATGGGTGTAAACATGATTCTATTCTCTAATCTAACTAAAAGGGCATAAGAGAGTTAGTGAGGACTATATACTAAATTACACTGTATAAACTATATCCACCATCCAATCAATGTCATGATTTAAGTAATGGCTTATGTATGGACCAGATGTCTTAAATGCTTTATCAGTGTTCTACAGTGGGCCCACTCACATGTGTGTGTTTCTTCGCAACAACAACGTTGTTCAAAACTTTTAAGCTCGTTAGGGATTAGACCTTAGGGATGGATTTAAGTATGCGATGATAGGTGTTGGGGGAAAAATGTGACAAGTCAATAAGTCAGCTTATATAATGGACCAATTATATTGACATGGCCCGATCCCTAAGGCACCGAGCCTGACTAAGGCTCACATGTCCAGCGAGTCGAGAGGCGAGGCTTCCAAGGAGACTGATATAGCCCCAAGGACACTCAAGGCCCCACAGTGGCTGCATTATGCCGACCAAGACCATGGGTCAGCTAGTCACATCGTGACTTGATCCTGGTCCGACCGAACGTCTAGGTCGACCATAAGGCAATCCCTAATCAGAAACTAAGTCAATTTAAGAATAGCAGTGCCCCAACCGAGTGAGGCTCAACCATTATTGGTTGAGCCTGAAGCAGTCGATGCATATTCCAACCAATACGAGCCACTTGGATAAGCCAGGGCTGTGAGAATAATCGACATATGACCAAGCGCTACGTCCGGCCCAGGGCCGAGCCTCAAGCTTTCAGCTCAACTTCAAAGATTTGCCTTCCGAGATCTTCAGAAGATGATTCCCGATCCCAAAAATTTAAGAGATCTAAGATCTAGGGATCGTTACAAATTATAGCCAATCCTCTATGAACTAGGGAAGGATCTCGAAACCACGGGATCATATCTCCCCTATAAATGGGTAGCGCCTCAAGGTGAAAGGTACACAAACTCACCCCTAACCTCTTATGAATTAGACCCAGAATCCAAGCCTGACTTTGGCATCGGAGGGTCCCCTGTGTAATCCAGGGTCTCCTTTGTCTTCTTCTTGTGTATGTATCCAAGCAATAAAGGGGGTGAGCCAGAAATTACATCAACAGTTTGGCACCATCTGTGGGAAACGACTTTGTAAGTCATTTTCGCTCTACCAAGAACACTACAAAACCTGCCATGACAAAAGGAAAAAAGAAAGTTCAAACCCCTTCTGAGGTGATTCTGATTGCGACCTTACCAGTGGTCGGTCAAGCCCCATGACCGGTGGACCAGCCAACACGATCGGAGACTTTTCGGGGCTCTCCGGCCCGTCAAGCAACCTCCGGTTCGACTAGGCATACTCAAAAGAACCGGGGAATTGGAAGGCGCGATTCCTAGGAAAAATACATCAGGTCCAACCTGGATTACATGAGGCAGATGTTGGAGCAGATGCAGTCTCAGTAAGTATAGGAACCTAATCGAAGGGTAGGGTGGTCAAGTGGCATCAACCAGTCCAACCCACGGCCTTCTGCCCCATGAGTAATTCCTCAGCCGAACCAATGACAAGACCGGGTTGAGACAGCCCCGACTCATGTTTCGGGGACTTTCCCCTTGCCCGCTTCCGAACTTCACCATGAGATAGATCGAAGGAGACGCAATCGACCCCCAGCCAAGGGAACTGTGGAGAGCGAAGAGCCTTGGAAGATTGAGATCCAAAATTTTCATAAATAGATTACGGATATGAAGAAAAATTAGTTAATCAACCCTTTCGAAAAAAGGAGGTAGAATCCCCATTCGTAGCTGACGTACTGCGAGCTCGATTACCAGAAAGGTTTTGCCTGCTGCAGATCACGCTCTACACTGGAAAGGCCAACCCAACTGAGCATGTAGAATCCTTCCGGACCTACATGTAATTGCATGATGCCTCGAACGTAGTCATGTGCCGAGATTTTTTACTTACCCTCTCCAACACTGCCAAGCTTTGGTTTAAACAACTAAAGTCAAAGTCCATCAGTTCATTTGTCGAACTCAGTGATACATTCGTTACGAACTTCATCGGGGGAAAGAAGAAGCTTAAAGCATCAGCATATCTGAACAACATAGTTCAAAAAGAAGGGGAACTCCTCAAGGACTACATTACACGCTTCAATCTCAAATCCCTATAGGTCCGGAAGCATTCGAATGAAACAGCCCTGAACCCCATCATGCAAGGGCTAAGAGATAAGCCCTTTCTCTTCTCCTTGAACAAGAACCCCTCGTCTATGTTGGCCAAGTTCATGAACTGATCACAGAAATACGTCAACGCCAAAGAATTCAGGATTCTCCGAGAGGCAGCCCAAAATAGAAATGCCTCGGCAAAAGAATCAAAGAAGGAGACCAACTTGGCCAATAAGAAATAGAAAGACGATCGGCCTCGGGATGTACGAAGGTCAGGTAAATGACCGACAACAAGTTCACGACGTACACCCCACTCAATAAACCTTATGAGCAAGTCTTGATGGAAATAAGGATGAGAACTTCATCAACTGGCCAAACAAACTGCGAGGCAATCCTGATGGGAGAAATAGGAACAAGTATTGTCATTTCCATTGCGATCATGGACACAATATGAGTGAATACTACAACCTGAAGCAGGAAATTGAAAGGCTTATCTGAGAAGGTCATCTCGGCGAGCACGTGCATCAAGGGGCCGATAGAACCATGATTGCGGAAGAACACCCCGAATGATAACCAACTAATGGAGAAAATTTAAACCATTGTCGGTGGTCACAAAGCCGAAGGCAACTCAAACAATGCTCAGAAAACCCATACAAGGAGCATTAATAGGCCTGAGTCTGAGGTCATGATCTTGGCTTGACCCCCAAAGGAGAGGAAACTGGAAAGATACAGCGTAACGTTCACAGAAGAGGATGCCTGAGGCATGTACCATCCACATAACAACGCCTTGGTCGTCACCGTCACTATCGCGAACCGCAATGTTTTCAGGGTCCTTGTTGATACAGGGTCATCCGCTGATGAACTGTTCACCCAGGCATTCGACGGGATGAGTATCAAACAGTCCATGTTACGACTAATATGAACTCCCTTGATTGTTTTTTTGGGTAGACAAATCCTCCTCGAAGGAACAATTTAAGTTCCCCTCATTGTCAGGGATGCACCGAACCAGGAAACAGTCATGGTTGACTTTCTCAGAGTCGACCAACCTTCAATCTACAATGGTATCATTGGCCAACCCTTGCAATGCCTTCTCTAAGCCGTAGTTTCGACGTACCATCTCTCCACGAAATTCTCGACCAAGTCGGGAGTTAGAATTGTTAAAGGAGATCAACACGATGCTTGATGATGCTATGCGACAGCTCTGAAAGCTCTATTCGAGGTAGTGACGATTGAGTCTTTGGACCCTCGCGATGAATATTCCAAACGGGGCCAGCCAGTAGAAGACCTCGCTTAGGAGTCGCGGGACAAGTTTGATGTCTCAAAAACCATTTGAATTGGCTCGTCCTTGACACCGTCGTTGAAGGATAAGACGATAGCACTACTACAATGATATGTCGATGTCTTTGCATGGTCTCATGAAGACATGCCAAGCATTAACCCTTCAGTCATCACTCATCGCCTCAACATTGACCCGACTTATAAACCAGTTCAACAAAAGTGGTGTGCCCTCAGCCCCAAAAGGTATGTCGTGATCAAGGAAGAGGTCAGCAAACTCCTTAAATCCAAGTTTATCGAGAAAGTGTACTATCCCAACTGGGTAGCTAATGTCGTATTAGTCAAAAAGGCCAACGGAAAGTGGTAGGTCTATATAAATTATACCAACCTAAATAAAGCCTGCCTAAAGAACAGTTTTCCTCTTCCCAAGATTGATCAGTTAGTCGACAATACTACAAGGCACGAATTACTTAGTTTTATGGATGTTTATTTAGGTTATAACCAAATTGTGATGCACTCATCTGATAAATCAAAAACCACCTTTGTCATTGACAAAGGTCTTTATTATTATCGAGTGATGCCATTTGGGTTAAAGAATGTACGAGCGACCTACCAAAGGTTGGTCAAAAAGATGTTTGCCCACTAAATAGGGCGAACGATGGAAGTATACATCGACGACGTGCTCATTAAGAGCATCAAAGCAACAGATCATATTGCTGACCTCGAGGAGATGTTCCTTATCCTCTGGAAGTACCAGGTGAGACTGAACCCAAGCAAATTCACATTCAGCATAAGCTCAAGAAATTTTCTCAGTTTTCTGGTCAGTCAACAAGGGATCGATGTAAATCCCAAGAAGATCCAGGCTTTGCTTGACATGGAATCGCTGAAGACGATCAAGGATATCTAGTGGTTAAATGGAAGAGTGGCTGCACTCAACCGTCTCGTGTCCCAAGCCACAGATAAATGTTTATCCTTTTTGTAAACAATTAAAGGGTCAACAGATGGTAGACTGGACAGACAAATACAAGGCAACCTTTCAGCAACTTAAGGTGTACCTAGGATCACCACCCTTGCTCTCTAAGCCTAAGCCGGGCAAAACACTGTTGATCTACTTGGCAGTATCCGACGCAGCGGTAAGCTCGACCCTAGTTCGTGAACACGAAGGAAAACAGTTTTCAGTTTATTACATAAGCAAAGATCTTGTCCCAATAGAAACAAGATATCCAATCTCGGAGAAAGTGGCCTTAGTACTGGTCACATCTTCTCGATGCTTGTGACCGTACTTCCAAGCTCATTCGATCGTCATTTTAACCGATCAACCATTACGGCAAATCCTTCAAAAATCAGAAACCTCAAGATGACTCACGAATTGGGCAATCTAGCTAAGTGAGTTGGATATCCAGTACAGACCCAGGGTCGCTATCAAAGGCCAAGTAGTGGCCGATTTCATCGTCGAAGTCTCCTAAAAATCCAAGCTAATGACAGTCGACCTTGATCAAGCCGGTTCTCCCGAAGGATCAGTTACTTGACCAAAGTCTGATCCCTCTACACTTCCCACCCATCCCCATTAGCAATTATATGTCGATGGCTCATCCAATTCTAAGGCAAGCGGGGCAAGGGTCGTCCTGAAAACTCCTGACCATATATATATGCAGTATGCCTTAAGATTTGGATTTCAAGCCTCCAACAACGTGACGGAATATGAAGCGTTGCTCCTTGGACTTCACTTGGCATCTAGTTTGGGAGTCACTCATCTTGACGTATACAGTGATTCACAGCTGGTTGTCACCAGATAGTCGACGTCTACCAGACCAGAAAAGATCGACTAAAAGCCTATCTACAAAAAGCTAAAGAGTTGATCAGCAGCTTTCAACATTGCTCTATCATCCAGATTCTGAGATAAAAAAACTCTAAAACCAATCTACTAGCGAATCTCGCCACAGTGGACAAAGACGAAATCCCTCGGTCCATTCCGATTGAGTTCATATCTAAGCCGAGCATCGATGAAACTAACGCCCCGACTATGTTTCAGATCAACTCAGAACCCACCTGGGTTGACCCAATCATCCATTATCTCAAGACCGTTGACCTGCCCGAAGATCGAACTGAAGCCCGACAACTGAAAATTCGAGCAACTCGATACACTATGCTCAACATAATATTATACAAGAAAGGATTCTTCACACCCCTCCTAAGATGTTTGTGACCCGAAGAAGCTAAGTATATCCTGAGAGAGATTCATGAAGGCATCTATAAAAATCACTCGGGAGGGCGATCCTTAGCCCATAAGGTTAATACGATAAGGTTATTACTGGCCAACTATCCAGTATGACGTGTGGAAGTTCCTCCAGAGTTGTGACAAATGTTAGAGGTTCGCGTCCATTCCTCGACAGTTACCAAAGGAGCTCACTCCCATGGCCGGGCCATGGCCCTTCGCTCAATAGGGGATCGACATCATCGGACCTTTCCCCACAGGAAAGGGTTAGACTAAATTCACCATTGTCACGGTCGATTACTTCACCAAGTGGGCAGAGGCAGAACCACTGGCCAAGATAACGGAACGAAAAATTACAGACTTTGTTTGTAAGAATATTATCTGTTGTTGCAGGGTGCCTCAGACTATCATCTCTGAAAATGAAAAGCAGTTCGACAACAGGCAATACCAGAGAGGTGCAAGAACATAGGGATCAGATGCGTGTACTCATCTCCACGACATCCCCAGGCCAATGGACAAGTCGAGGCGATCAATAAGATCATCAAGCAACACCTTTGAACCAAACTCGACAGGGGTAAGGGAACTTGGGTCGAGGAACTTCTTAAGGTTTTGTGGGCTTACCGAACCACAGCTCGGACCGCGATAGGAGAAACCCCCTTTTCCTTAGCTTATAGGTCAGAAGCGGTCACCCTTGTGGAGGTTGGATTGCCAACCACCCGAGTAAGTGCGTTCGATGAACATAACAATGAGGAACTACTGGCGCTCAACCTCGACCTCCTGAAAGAAAGAAGAGAACAAGCTTGGCTTCAGACGATCATCTGTCAACAACAAATGTCTCAATTCTACAACGCCCGAGTCAAGGTCAGATGATTCCGAATGGGAGACTTAGTCCTCCGAAAGACATTCCAAAATACCAGGGAGATCACTGCAGGTACTTTGGGGCCCAAATGGGAAGGACCCTACATGATTGCAAGCACCATCCGACCCGATACATATCAATTGGAAGATCTAACCGACCAACTATTACCTCATCCTTGGAGTGTCGAGCATCGCAAGATCTACTATCCTAAGCCGGCCAACGGACAATCATTGCTCAACCTTCATCGGTAAACATGTAAGAGTCCATGATAAACAGTGTAAATCAAATAATGGATTGCAAGGAAAATTGTTTTTATTAATCAGATAGAAATGTTACATCGGCATTACATCAGCATTTGCATCGATATGACATTGGTAAAAAAATACATAAGATCAAAAGTGAACAACGCTCGCTTCCTCAGACGCTCTCATATTCGGCGTGCTTAAAGTGATTGAAGCTGCAGATGCTCTCGAGCTCGACGCTCGGCATGCTTGAAATGCTTGAAGTTAAAAGGGAGCAGAAAGGACTTTTGCTACGCAAGATCAACTTCAGGGCTCAGCCTCCCCATCATAAGTCGAAGGAGCTGCCTTAGGAGCTATCTCGGGAGTGGCCTTGGAGGTTGCCTTGGGATCAACTGCGACCTTGCCACCAGGACTGTCGGACCCTGACTCACTTTTGTCGAAGCCAAAGAGTCAAGCTCGGGAAAGCTCTCCTTCATCCCCCTCACGCACTCAGTATAACCTAGATGAAAGAGAGCATCTCTCTCATCCTCGAAGGCCTGAGAGGATTGATATTCCTCCACCGCCTATCTTCGAGCGACGATCAGAGTGGCCTTGGTCTTTGCTCTAATCCGATTGGTCACGTCACAAGCCTTAGCGCACTCCTGGCTGCATTTCTCATATGCCACCCTGACCTCTTCCAATTGCGAGGACAGACGAGTTCTCTTCGATGCAAACTCCTCAAGGGTGGACTTCATTGCCCCTAGCTCAGTCTTCATAGATGTCGCCCGAGTCTCTGTGACCGATAGCTGAGCCTCTGCTTCCATGGCCCGCCTATTGGCCCTGGATAGCTCGAGGCGGGCCTTCAGCGTGCACAACACGAACTGCAAAGGAAAAAAAGGGAAGGATTATCATTAGGAAGACATGGGCCGAATGAGTAAAAGATAGATATGGGCGCTACTTACTTCAAGGAGTATCGTCGTCATCTTGGCGAGCGTCTGCTCCATGGGGGATTCAAAGAGGTCGACGAATTCCTCCTCAACCCCTTGACGACTCGCCCAAGGGAGAATCCCTTCGACATGCTGACGGAAGATCCCCCTCTCTTCCTCAACTACCTCCCTTCTTGGAGGCCCCACTTCCTCCCTCCTCGAGGGGACCTACTCTACAACAAGTCCTGGCTTGGGAACCTCCCTAAACTCAAGAGGAATCACCTCCGCCACCTCCATACCCTCATCTATGACCTCTATGATGGTAAGAGGAGGGGCAACCTTCCCTTGGCCCTTGGAGGACGTCTTCTGCTTTTTCGACGCCAGAGGATGACCCCGAGGAGGAGCCCTAACCTTAGACGGGGGACGGAGAGAAGGCCAAGCTTCAGACATTTCTGCAAGAGATAGAACGACGAGTCAGCGAAGTCATCGCTAGAAAAAAAAAACCAAGTCTGGATCATCGGCCATGGATCTTATCACGAGTCTTACCTGTCAGGGCTACATCCAAGCCCAACTAAAGAAGACACTCTGGTTGGAGAAGGCTTCTACAAGATCTCCTCTCTAGGCTTAAAGCTTGTAGGTCCCAGATTCGAGCTAAAGAACCGAGGCCAAGCTTCGACGATCGCTTGGGGACAACTGAAAAGAGGCATGCGAACGGTTAGAAGATGCACGTAAGAATCCCAATCGACCAATGCAGCAAGAGAAAATGATTATTCAAGTTACCTGCCTCAGAGAAGGCTTGGGGGACGAAGACTGTGAAGGGCCCTGGTTCAGCTATTTCACAACGGCCAAGGGCTCAAAACCACTGATCCTTCCAATTTTTATTAGAGGACGGAGGGTTGGTTATCAGAGCCCCACTAGTATTCCTCCAGGAGCAAAAATACTACTAGTTGGGATACTGAGGTTTCGACCGTACTTGATACAGATGGAGGAATTCCTCCACGCTTAGCTCGAGCTGCTCCATCTTGGCCCACAAAACTGCTCAGCCGAACAGGTCCCTCCACCCGTTCGAAGTAACTTGCCCCGGAGCCATGCCGAGGCAACCCAGGAGACACCCAGCAACTTCCTGAAGTAATAGATGAATGCCACACTACATCGCGATCGAGAAAATCGTGACCACCTTAGGAGGGGGATGGTCGGGCAGTTCATTCGGTAGGGAAAGGCGCAAGACAACTGAGTCGGGGATATGATACCCAAACCGGATCCAGACCAGATCTTCCCTAGATAAGATCGAGGTAACTGGCCCCCTGGACCCTTCCTCGAGCTCGGCTTAAGATTCGCCCTCGTTAAGGGCATCAGGCCTGCCTAGAGCGGTCCCCGTCGGCATCTCCCACCCAAGAGAAAGATTTGATGCCCCAACGGGCATCGCCAGCCTCTGCCCCGGAGAGTCCATCACTCCATGCGAATGTTGGAATGCCACATTTGCTTCCATCACCACCAGCATTGAAAGTGATTCCGAAGAAGCAATAAGGCCACTCGTTTCACCTCCGACATTGTGAACTCCCTCCCGAAAGCTTGTAGAGCCGAACATTGTTAAAATTGAAAAGAGGGGAGGGAGAATGGGCTCACCGGAGTCTGTAAAGATGCTAGAAAATGCAGAGAGCGGTGAGAGCAAAAAGTAGATGGCAGAGGAGAAGAAGAGGGCGCGGAAATAGAAAGGGGGAAATGGCTAAGGTGCCCCTTTTATAGCCATGCCACGTGGCATTGGCATTTAGGAGGGAACCGAACTGGTGTCTCTTCAGACGCTCCAATTTGACATGTGGCACCACACCACACACCAACCGTACCTGCCATCAAGTACCCCGCCATGTGTCTTCATCCTATTCGCTCGGTCGCTAAAATGACAACTCCAAGACCTATGTGACCTTGGGCGCTGAAACGACACATGCTTAAGCATGAGGGCGTGCTTTGATATAAGCGATGACGCTGTACCAGCAATAAATGCTACATCATAACATCAGTCCAAACACAATCCCACCCAATTCCGTTCTACTCCATGACCGTCATAGGACAACATAAGGAGTAAGGGGGCTCACTGGTGGGGAAAAAATGTGACAAGTCGATAAGTCGACTTATGGAATGGACCAATTCTATTGACATGGCATGGTCCCTAAGGCACCAAGCCTGACAGAGGCCCACATGTCCAGCGAGCCGAGAGGCGAGGCGTCCACGGAGACTGATACAGCCCCGAGGACACTCAGAGCCCCACAGTGGGCTCATTATGCTGACCCAGACCATGGGTCAGCTAGTCACATCGTGACTCGATCCTGGTCCGACCAAACGTTTAGGTCGGCCACAGGGCAATCCCTGATTAGCAACTAAGTTGATTCAAGAACAACGATGCCCCAACCGAGTGAGGCTCGACCAATGGTTGAGCCTGAAGCAGTCGATGCATATACCGACCAACACGAGCCACTTGGATAAGCCAAGGTTATGAGAACAATCGACGTATGACCAAGCGCTACGTCTGGCCCAGGGCCAAGGCTCAAGCTTTCGGCTCGGCTTTAAAGATTTGCCTTTCGACATCTTCGGAAGATGATTCTCAATCCTGAAAATCTAGGAGATCTAAGATCTTGGGATCATTACAGATTACAACAAATATCCTATGAACTAGGGAAGGATCCCGAAACAACAGGATCATATCTCCCTTATAAATGGGAAGCACCTCAAGGTGAAAGGTACAAACACTCACCCCTAACCTCTTAAGAATTAGGCCTAGAATCTAAGCCTGACTTTAGCATCAAAGGGTCCCCTGTGCAAGCCAAGGTCTCCTTTATCCTTTTCCTATGCAGGTATCCAAGCAATGAAGGGGGTGAGCAGGAAATTGCATCAACAATAGGCATATTAGGCATAGTTTATACACCAAGTTTCAATGTATATCTTACAAATTCCGTTGAGAAATGTTTGCACATAACTCGCTTCCAATTCGAACTTTCAACCAATTCTTTTCCTCCGCCAACCTGTCACTTGTGTGCAATTTTTTCAAGCTATTTGAGTCAAATCTTAAGAAAAACGATATGAATTCTATGATTTCACGATTTTTGAACCCCTTTTCATTTGACAGTAGCACTTTCGATTTGAACCCCTTTTCTTATGAATTCCATGATTTCACAATTTTTGAATCCTATAAATTAGGATTTAAATCTCAATTTATGATTTAAATTATACTTGTTTCTTTTCATTTTAAGTTTTATTTGATTTTTATTTTATGTTTTTAAATTGGTGGGACTTTAAAAATTATTTTGATTTTTTTTACAAAAAATCATTTAGAAAAGATAAATTATTTTATTTAATTATTTATATGAGATTAAACGATATATATCTTTTTCGATGTTAAATTCTAGAGCTTTTTTTTTTAATGATTTCTTACTTCTTAATTAGTAGAAATACCAATGATGTATGACTTGTTAATCAGATGTCTTAAATCTGGAAAAGTTTGACTAACCTTAGGAAAGTTCGGCTCAAAGTCTAGCAAGGAATTTTTAAAGTCTTCGACCAATCGAGGGACAGGCTCAACCAGTCGAGGGTTACGCAGATTGTGTACGGACTGCTTAAGTTCGAGGCAGTTTTCAGAGAGGTGCGTAAGTGGGGTTTCCTAAAGTATAAATAGGAGTCTGTAGGGCCTTTTCAAGGGAGGCTAAGGCTTTCTAAATGTATTTCAAGGGTTTTTATAAGGGTTATAGGGTTGTCAAAGGCTATAACAAGGGTGAGATTTGAGGTTATTCAAATCGGATAAGTATTTTCTCTTTGTAATTTATACTTTCATAGTGGAATTTTGTCGCTTTGTGTTTTGGTTTTTTCTCGAAAGGATTTTCCACGTTAAATATTTTTGTTCTCTTATATTTTTTTGGTGCTCTTAGATTACCATCCTAGATCCATATCTGTGTAATTTCATAGGACAAATCCCAACAAGCGGTATCAGAGCAATCGTTGGGCCACAGATTTGAATCTGCAGGATTAGCATCAATGGGAAGCACTAGGTTTGATATTGAGAAGTATTCAGGAAAAAATAATTTTGAGTTATGGAAGATTAAGATGATTTGTCTATTAACTATGAAGGATGAAGAATGGGAGACTCTTGCTAGTAATGTTTTAGCCTCCATCCATTTGTGTCTCGCGGATGAGGTTCTCTACAACATTATGAGGGAGAAAACTACGGCTAAGTTATGAGCGAAATTAGAAGATGTCTATGTGGAAAAATCATCTGAAAGTTACCTGCACTTAAAGCTACACTTAAAGTTATAGTTGTATAACTTCAGGATGATAAAGGGTGTAGATTTGGAGGCCCACATCAGCAACTTTAATAAATTGGTGTGCAAATTACTAGATATGGAGGAGGTGATCAAAGATGAGAAACAAGCATGTATATTGTTGAATTCTCTTCCGACATTGTATGAGTCATTTAAGGACACGATGTACACCACAAATAAAACCTTGAGTGTCGACGTCGTTATCTTAGCTCTTCAAGGGAAGGCCATAAGAAAGCTTAACGACATAGGGACATCTTCCGATGCACTAATTACGAGAGGCAGAAATTTTGAGCATGGTACAGGATCCTCAAGCTCTAGTTCCAAATTTAGGGGCAAGGGCAAAGGTAAGTTAAAGTGCTGGAACTATGGGATGGAAGGATACATGAAGAAGGATTGTACAAGTATTAAATATAAGAGAGAAGAATCTGAGGCATCGTACAAGGAGGTCAACGTTGCCACGTCAGTTGGATCGAGTGGTTGTGATGGTGACGTCTTGTCAATGTCTGCGATCAGACGCCCATACGATGATCGTAGGAGTGAGTGGATTTTAGACACATGGGCATCCTTTCACATGATTCCTCATCGGAGTTGTTTTGCCAGCTAGAGAAAGTGCGATGGTCGACAAGTGTTTATGAGCAATGATAGTGCTTGTAATGTTATGGTTGTTGGTACGGTGTGCATCAAGATGTTTGGTGGGATAGAGCATACCCTGACTGAGGTAAGGCACGTTTTCGACATGAAGAATGGTCTGATATCTCTCGATGCACTCGAGGCTATAGGGTGCAAGTTCATGGGTATTGATGGTACCCTTAAAGTATCTAAGGGGGCACGAGTGATCATAAAAGCACAACGACTTGGTAATCTTTACAAGTTGATTGGGAGCACTTCAATAGGTGGAGCTGCAGTGGCTATAGTAGATTCCACTTCTGCATGTGTGTGGCATGCTAGGCATGACCACATAAGAGAGCAGGGCATGAAGGCTGAGACACGTGAACAGAGATACAAATCAGGTAAAGCAGTCACCTGTGAGAAGAATTACACAACATATTTGCAGGATATCAGCGAGGTACATTGTAACATTCCGAAAATCGGGGGTCGAGGATAAACTCCACTCCCGAGTTCCAGAACATCACTTATGCAACATTTTCAATGATGAATGAATTTTGGCTGTAATAGTGCATAAAACATGAAGTGGATTAAGCCGAAATAACATATCATAATCCAGAGACATTTAAATTAGCAAGCGGAAGAATGTGATAGATATATAAAATATATGAACTGTTGTAAGTCTCCAGAGTGTGAACATGTTACCAGGTTAAATATCTACATGTATACTCCAAAAAAATGAACAAAAGAATATATATGAGTACTCCAAAGATATAAAATGACAAGTGTCATGGCGTCTAATCAACCTCCCTGTAATCCCGTCGATAAGAACACGGAGGAGAAATCCTCCTCATCATCATACAAGTCCGGCTCCGCTTCACAAGCAGCGCCATCATCTGAAACTAAAATAGGGACTGGTTGGTGTGTACAACACCGTCCCGTAACGTGGGAGTGAGTGGCCAACTTAGTGGAATCATAGAGTAAAGGTTAACATGTTATCAAATCAATCAAGCACTAATGATAAAGTAAGCAAATCAAACATTCTTAAATACTATAATTAATGCAAGCAGAAAATGACATGATGGATGCCCTTACCAACATACTCCCTCATGCGACACCATCTTACGTCCGCGGCATGCTTTCTTCCCTCAGTGCTCCACATCTTTCAGGTACATGCAGTGTGATATGAATATGATTATCGAGTTGTTATTAGTCCTTTTCATATAGCAGGATTGAGAAACTAGGGTACTTCCCTTATATCATTCCCAACAAGGATCTTGTCTAGGGTCGTCACTCCTAGTAGTCTCATACGGTGGTATATTTCTAGGTTGCTGCAAGGGCTGCCAGGGCTGTTGCATGCACTCGTTGCACCGCTCCCCCATCACTTTATCAATACAGGCCTAGTTGTACTCTTATTGCTACGAAAGGGTCGTCACCTCATGTAGACTCAGAGTACGCTCGAGGTCACTACAAAGGGCTCGTCACCAATCAGAGTAGGCCGACAGCTCGACCACGGTGTCCCATACCACCATGCCCGGCTCATGAGCCTTAGTGGATCAAGGTACCACGGTTATCAGGGTTATCACTGGTAAGTTCAGTACCCTATGTTCAAGCAGTTATGACCAATACAAGGTGAACATACAATGGTCAGTCGGGTTACTTGATGAGTTTGACTAGCACGAGCACACCTCAAGCTGAACGACATGAAGTATATAAACACCTCGTGTGGCCTAACCACTGCCATCAAACAAAGCACGACTCGAGTTCGTCGATGCGTCTTTCGTAGCGAATAGAATCCAACCACAAATTCAAATCTGTTACCGACTGCCTGGAGTAGAGTATAGCCCCAATCACATACAAATCTAACAACTAGCATATGATTCATATCTTGTATCCATATGAACAATCATGAAGTATAACTTGAATGTAAACAGTACATGCAGATATTCATCCACACATTTAACATGCTTCAACTAAGTACAAAATTCATGGAGGAAATCATACACTCACTTAGCATGGATAATCTAAGTTACACTATTCATGGAGGAGTTCATAGACTTCGTATTGTGATGGAGATCCATATGTCAACTAGCTTAGCAATCATACTTTACTAACTACTAATTCACTTAGGCATTTATTCAACCACTTAGATTACACATTATATCATACATATTTTACATTTATTAGCATACGTATTAGGGCAAATCCTTTCGTCAAAGGGGTATTGCCCATACAACAATCGTATATCCATGACAATTAGTCATGGCGAGCATGAAAGCAATTTCCGTACTCATTCCGCCATTTTCACAAACACTTAGGCTACACATACTAAATACATATCGTATGTTGATATATCATGTATTTGACCAAATCCTTTCACTAGGGAGTTGCCCCATGGATCACTTGCATATACCCACGACGGATAATCATAGCATGCATGAATCCGGGTTCCGTATTCATTTAAACATTTTCACAAACATTTGAGCTACACACTTTTACATATATAGCGTATATTAGCCGTGGCATGATTTAGGGCAAGTCCTTTCGCTAAGGAGTTGTCACACATGTTACAAGCATATATTCACGGCAGTTAATCATGTTAAGCATAAATTCGAATTTTATACGTATACGGTATTTCCTACAAATACCTAAAATACCTTAAATCTCATATTCTTCGTACGTATTCGAAATGAAAAATAGACAGCATGTTCTACATGTCAAACAACATCCTTGTCAACAATCTACCATTACACGACATTGAAAGCTTTGAAAAATGACAACCTATGCGTCTAAAATCTGCACCTTACGCCGTAGAATCGCAACGAACTCGACAGAGACTCTAAGTCTTTGTCGACGGCATAAAGGCGACCTGTAGCATGAAACAGATTTGCTATTTCATCACCTACACTATTCAAACCTCTAGAACTAATTAGGGTTAGGTTTACTTACCTAAGAACGGAGCCGAAATTGTCGGAAAAATGATGCAGACGTGATAGTTGAGTACGTGGAATGGCAGGAAAGAGGCCCTGGATCGAACACCAACTCTCTCTCACACTTTCTCTCTTTTCTCTCTCTCACTCTCTAGGGTTTGGGAAATTCGTATGGGTTAGAAAGCTAAGGGTTTAAGGCCCTTTTATAAGCCCAAACATAACGAAAATGGACTCCAAGTCAAGGTATACTTAGGTTATAACCAAAGTGGGTCTGTTTCGATCCAACGGAGCATTTCTGGAGGTCTTGTTATTAAATACAGTCGGACTTAAGCTCACAAACATCGGATCTTTAGCCAGTTAGGTTTTCAGTCCAATCAGATTTTCAGATCGTCCGTGGTAAACCAGTTTCAGTTCAGCGGTCATCGAAACTCGATCAGGGTCATATGTGCTATGACATGTAAGGGCCAACTTTCCTGATCCGAGGGTGAAATTTGGTCGAATTCTAACGGTCAGAATACTTAAAAATGACGCGCAAACGACATGTGCCAGATTTATTAAAAATTGAATTAATTTTCTAAATATTTTCCTTTTCTCACTCTCTTCACTCCGGACTCAGTAAAATGGTCTCAGGATATCGGTTGGGCTTGATTTTCGAAATAATTATCAAGTCCAACTAGGCGGTCATAATGGTCTAAGATTATAGATATCGGACTTTCGACATGCGGTCTAGATCCAATACAAAGTTTCAAAGGGTTCCTGAGAACAAACAGGTTTAGAGTTTGATCTTAGGTTCTAGGGTAACGTAGCGTCAATGATTCTATAGGTTTTGGGTCTTTCAGATCATATTTAAAGTGGTTGGTGCTTATTTCACAGGTAATCTAGTGTAGCGCTGGTTAAATTCACATTAAATTTCTAAAGAATTTAGTCCTAAATGATTTCTTTGGCTTTGGAATTGAGTTTTAAGAGTGCTATGGTTGACCCATTGCCTAAGGACGTCTATTTCCAGGTTGACAAAAATCTGGGGTGTTACATACATGGACGACTCCAGCATCGCATATGCTCTTATTAAAGACGAGGGGGATCCGTTTTTTATTCAGATGGCTTTAGGTGAGCCTGGTGCTGAGAAGTGGAAGGTGACTATGGACGATGTGATGGAATCGTTGTACCAGATCGACACATGGAAGCCGGTGGAGCTCCTAGTGGGCTGAAAAGTGGTTGGATGTAGGTGGATCTTCAAAAGAATATAACAAAGATACAAAGCGAGGCTAGTAGTAAAGGGTTACGCTCAAAGAGAAGGGATTGACTTCTCAGAGATATTCACGTCGACGGTATAACAAGTGTCTATCAGATTCGTGTTAGCACTAGTTGTCCAATATGATCTCGAGTTAAAAAGATGGATGTTGAGACTACACTTTTGCATGGGAAATTTGAAGTGTTGTTATTCATGAAGCAACCAAAGCGGTTCAAAGCTTAAAGGGGTGGATAAAAAAGTTTGCAAGAGGTCATGGTACGACTTGTCACCTAGGCAGTGGCATAAAATTTGATTCCTTTATGGTGAGTCAGGGATTGTATGTTGATGACATGTAGATCGCCAATCATGTCATGTCTAAAATTAACGTACTAAAGACTCGGTTAAGTGGGACATTCAAGATGAAGGATCGAGGAGCTGTAAAGATGATTCTCGGCATTGATATTCATAGAGACTGAAAGAGGAACAGGCTTTGGTAATCACAGGTGGAATACCTTAAGTAAGTATTGATTAAGTATGCGATGGACAAGGCAAAGCCGGTGAGTGTTCCCTAGGCGGTTCACTTCAAGTTTTCTTTAAGACACGTCCCAAAACAGATGAGGAAAAATAAGATATCTCTCATGAGTCTTATTCGAATGCGGTTAGCAGTGCATGTCATGGTCTATATTAAACTAGTTATTTCACGGACAATCGGTGTTGCAAGAAAATATCCAAGCAAGCAACATTGGATAGCGATGAGATGGTCATTTCGATACATTCGAGGTACAGAAGATTACGTCTTACTTTTGAAAATATAGGGACAAAGTTGGTAGGGTGTGGATTCAGATTATGCAGGCAGTGTGGATTCCAAAAAGTCAACTTCAGGTTACTTATTTATACTAGCGGGTGAAATAATTAGTTGGATATCGAAGTTTCAGTTCGTGGTGACTTTTTCCACAACCAAAACTGAGTATATAGTAGTGGCGAATGCATTTAAGGAAGGTGTTTAGTTGAGAGGCATGATAAATCAGTTGAGGCTTCAGTAGGAAGCCGTACTGGTTAATTGTGATAGTGAGAGCGCTATCAATTTGGCTAAAATTTTATTTATCACTCACGTACTATACACATTGATGTTTGTCACCACTTTATCCGACAGGTGCTTAAGGAAGAAGGCGTTAACTCTGGAGAAGATTCATACCAACGTGAATCCGAAAGACATGATCACCAAGGTCGTTCTTGAAGAGAAGTTAAAGTTCTGTGCAACTTCTCTGGGCTTGACGATGGTGTATAAGGAGGACGGAGTGTGCATGAGAAGCTATGATGTAATGCACGGATAAGAGAAGAGGTCAAGAAGCTACACGGTTAAAGATTGAAGACATGGTGGAGATTTTTGTTAATCAGATATTTAAATCTGAAAAAGTTTGGATCGAAGTCTAGCAATGAATTTTCGATGTCTTCGACCAGTCGAGGGACAGGCTCGATCAATCGAAGCCTAGGCTCGACCAGTCGAGGTTACACGAATTGTGCGAAAATTTTGAATAGACTACGTAAGTTTGAAATGGTTTTTAGAGAGGTGCGTAAGTAGGGTTTCATAAACTATATATAGGAGTCCCTAGGACCTTTCTAAGGAAGGCTAAGGCTTTCTAAAGGTATTCAAAGAATTTCTAAAAGGGTTATAGGGTTATCAAAGAGTGTAGCAAGGGTGAGATTTGAGGTTGTTTGAATCGGGCAAGTCCTTTCTCTTTGTAATTTATGCTTTCATAGTGGAATTATGTCACTTTGTGCCATGGTTTTTTCCTGAAAGGGTTTTCCACGTTAAATCTTTATGTTTTCTTGATGCTCTTGGATTGTCATCCTAGATCCATCTCTGTGTGATTCCGCATAACAAATCCCAACATGACTTATCTAGGATTTTATATATATGGTTATGATTATGTTAACTTATGTATTGTATAATAATAGTTAGAAATGTAAATATTTCTGTTCTTCAGCCTATGAAAATGTCATTTTTTCAATATAATTTTAGATTCGAAAAAGGTAACAAGAACATAAATTATTGAAAAATCTTTATAAGAAAATTTTCATGAAAGATTTAAATAAATAAATAAATAAACCCAAGAAGATAAGAAAAGAATCATTTAATTTTAAATATCATATCATGATAGTGTTAAGGTTTTAAGTTTTTTTCTAATTTATTTATATTTTTAATGTTTAAAAATATCATAAAAAATATATTAGAATTTGCAATATGATAACAATTTTGACATTTGCTTGTGTAGGACATCCAAGCAGTGAAAAAGGTGGATGCTAATATAAAGATCATCTAGGGTGAAAATCGGACTGCGGGCCACACTCGGTACTTCGAGTTAGGTCATCCACGATCACCTGATTTTGACAGTGTAGCCAGCGTAATGTGTTGACCAGCTGACTTATGTGATCTTTACCCTGTGGCTCACCTTTTGCAAGGCCTGGGTGTTCTACTAGGAAAAGAAAGTAATTGAATGTTTCACATGCAAGGTTGTACGTGAGCATTTCTCATTTAGGTCATAAACGTAAAAGAAGAAATATATAATGTTTGATTGGGTGTTGTATAGGCCTAATAAAATGTTGTTGATGTCTTAAATTTGTCAGTAACATGGGTCTATCAATGTCATCAAGTAGATGTCGATGCAATCGACAGATGCTTGAACTCATCGAGAAAATTCAAAAAATTCATGTTTGTTGCTGGAACATTTTAATGTTACTACTCAACGGAATCGAAATAAGTTTGATGCCATCGACGGATCCTTTATAGGATGTGGATGTGCTATCATAGGTCCCATCGAGCGCATGCATAAAATTGCATAAGTGCGGGATTGTTTCCTATTCCGCTTATGATAGTATATATATCAGGTGTAATCGGAATTAGGGAAGAGGGATGTATATTAGGGCTTTCTAATTCGTTCTTAAGGTTCAAGGGCATACCTAGTGTCATGCCCCAAATCTGAAAATCAGATTCACAGGAATCCCGATTACAGAATCCGGTACCGACAGCCTCCGTAGTACTCTATTCTCCGCTCCTAGCGTCCATACGCCAGATTCTGTTCCTAGGATCCTATAAGGAGGATTTTTCAATGTTCATTTAACTCGTAATAAGCATAACTACAAGTATACCCAAATCACATAGGCAACATCATCATCATATATCCACTAGTATAAACATTTGAATACAATGCTAAAAGGGAAATATATATGTCAAAAATCAAAGCTCCAAAGTCCGCTGCATGCTCCAAACTCAACACTACTGCGACTTGCATGCATCTATTGTGCATAAGCTTATAGAAAGCTTAGAGGGTGGTGAAAGTGTGTGCATGAGGTAAGTGTCAAGTATTCAATATAATGCCATAATCATACAATATCGGGAATACTAGTAAGATCATGAATCATACGATATAAGAGTAAGCGAAAATACTGATAAGTCCATGAGTCAAACAATATCAGAGTATGCAATACAGATCAGCTATACAAAGGAGAATCATAAAGATTCAATTATTAAATGTCGTATCTAGACCATATAAATGCACAAACACAGTAACCCAAAATGTCATATGTCGTAGATGTAATGCAACATACGGTGCGAATGGAATGACCATGCTGGAGTGTGAAGTCGGTATGATGGTACGTAGTATCGCAAGTTATGGGGTCCATCACAAGGGACTTCTATCCAAACCAGTCTCATACCTAATTTGGATAGTCAGATTCAATGTGGTAAACTCATGATCTCAGGTTAGTTGCGTGCCCTAACTGAAATCATGGACATTGTGAAGGTACACGTAACAAATAGTTGCGTACCACCAGCCCAAGTGGATAGTGAATGAATGAATAAGTATGCAACTCCTGCTCCACAAATCAATATTGTACATCTCTGGGATCATCACCAGGGTTTAGTACACTCTACATACAAATCGCCGCCCACTAACCCCCAACCATGCAAGTGGAAGAGACCTCACTATTAACCTGGCCAGTAGTCAGCCAATATCTACCTGACACGTTGATAGAGAACCCATTTATGAGCTGGTCAAATTCAGCCTGGCTATGCCCTTTACTCTCGGGCGGATAAGGCCACACCCCCTCCCAACTGACCACGACACAGTGGGAGACGTGGCCTCCTAGTATTTGGCACTCGGGCGCTCATGTATCCACTCCATTTCGACGTTGGGGGTGTCTCCTGGCCTCGGAGGTTTAAGGACTTTCACCCACGGACATTCAAAGTGTCCAAATGCTCGAACCAAACATTTTAAGTGTCTCATCTAGTCATCCACGACATACCTGTAGAGGTCACAGTCCTGATATCGCTAGGGCGTATAGTAATCACTATCACACAATGCAAGATACATGATTCATGTAATCCAATCATGCATCAATCCTGTGCATACCGTGCACTCATGTGGGATAACTCCACCTATAAGAGAGTCTCATAAATCATCTGTAATATGACGTATGCAATAATCAATCACATCTCCTAATAAACATACAGATGATGCGTATGGGCATGTATCATGATACTATGTTGTCACATACTCATAATCGGTATCAATAACCGTCATCGATAATCGACCTCGATAATGTGGACATTTAACCAACATGGCCCCCATGGAATGGCCCATATAGAGCCTAACATACAATGGACCCATGACCTCACACAAAGGCCAAATATACAACACCATGGGCCTCACTCAAAAGCTTAATACACATTACGATGGGCCTAACATGCATCACAATGGGCTCCATCACCTGGCCCTCAAATGCACCACAATGAGCCTCATCACATAGCCCTCACATACATTACATAGGCCTCAAATGCATCAAGCCGAGGCCGAATGCTCATCAAAATGGGCCTCAAATATGGGCTGCATATACATCACAATGGGCCTCGGCAATCGGCCTCGATATCCGGCCTCGACAATCAGAATCGGCCTCAACCCTCAATAATCAAAATCGGTAATCAGTAATCGTAATCGGCCTCGACCCCGATAATCGAAATCAATAATCGACAATCGGAATCGGCCTCGACCCCGATAATTGAAATCGGTAATCGATAATCGGCAATCGGAATCGGCCTCGACCCCGATAATCGGAATCGGTAATCGGCAATCGGAATCGGCCTCGACTAACGGAATAGGCCTCGTCAATCGAACTCGGCCTCGACAATCGGAATCGACAATCTGAATTGGCCTTGACAATCAGTCTCGACAATCGGAATCGACAATCCGAATTAGCCTTAATAATCAGCCTTGACAATCGGAATTGGCCTCAACAATCGACCTCGGCAAGGTGGGTTCTATAGATGAGCGGTTGATGATGGACCAAGAAATATCAATGGGGCCCAAGCGTTTAGGTTAACCCACTAGAGAGTAATTAGAATGGGTCTAACCAGGCCTAAGGGAAGGTCAAATTGTGGACATTTAACCATCGCTGCCCATCAATGTGGACATCCAACTAACATTGCTCCCAAGGAGTGGCCCACATAGGGCCAAATGTATAGTGGGCCCACGACCTCACGCAAGGACCTCATACATAACATAGTGGGCCACATACAATCTCAAAGGGTCACATACAATCATAATGGGCCTCACCATATGGGTCGTACTACATCACATCGGGCCTGACTCATGGGCCGCATATAAAACTCAATGGGCCGCGCATATGGGTCGAAAATACATCACAATGGGCCTCAGCATATGGGCCATAATACATCACATCGGGCCTCACTCATGGGCCGCATATGCAACTCAATAGGTCGCGCATATCGATCGAAAATACATCACAATGGGCCTCGCTAAATGGGCCATAAATACACAACAGGTGGGCCCGACACATGGGACTCAAGTACATCACATGGGCCACAACCCATGGGCCTAATGCACATCATGAAGGGCCACTCACTCGGGCCTAATATACATAACAGGTGGGCCCTGCACATGGGCCATTAATACATCTCAATGGGTAATGATCCATGGGCCGAAAATATATCACAATGGGCCTTAAATATGGGCTGCATCAATTGGCCTAATTACATCATATTGGGTGGGCCCTGCACGGCCAGGAGGTGGGCCTTCACCTTCCAAATGAACAGCATGGATGCACAACACATATATCATGGTGTCCCACGAGGCTGAGTACATCGTAGATGAAACAGATGGACGGCGTTGCAAAAATACATGCATTAAGGTGGGCCATACATCCATCAAAATGAACAGACGGTGTGAATATAACACACCCATCAAGGTAGGCCTCATACATTAGGGTGCGTCCATCTTTGATGGATGGTGTGAATACATGCAATCAAGGTGGGACCCATGTCTAGGGATGGACGAAGACGATGTGGGTATAATAAATACATTAAGGTGTGGCCCACCGTCCAAATCTCCTAGACGGTGCAAATACACCACCACGTAGATCAAGGTGTGGCCCACCAAAACTTGCTGACGTCAATCACACCAGCCGCCTGCTGGTGTGAGGTACACCAACCAATCTGCTTCCAATCAACAGGTGGGTCCCACGTGGGGGCCCACCAGATATACATCATATTTTATATATATATATATATATATATATATATATATATATATATATATATATAATCATTTTATATTTATTTATTATTTATTTATTTACTTATTATTTTATTTTTATTTTTTTATATATATTGCAGAAATACATGCATGGAGTGGCCCACCGTCCATGGATTGAACGGTGTAGATGCAACACATCATGATAAGGTGGGACCCACATGTGACTACAGCAGCTAAATAGCTGGTTTGCACCAGCCAATCACGTCCAGATGAATGGACGGTTTGGATACAACACATGTATCACGTGGTACCAGCGTCCATGGGTTGGACGGTATAGCATTAAACATGCATCATGGTGGCCCAAATAAAAGTGGACGGCGTGGATCTCACACACTGTGAGAGGTGGATCCCACAAACTGTTGCCGTCAGCAGCAGCTAAATAGCTGCACGACGTGGATGAAACCCTCATCACGGTGGATCACGTCCTGGACGGACGGTCCAGATACACCACATACCTCATGATGACCCACAGACCTTGCTGACGCTGTACGGCAGCAGCAGGAGGTGGGGTCTACAAGGGTGGACGGTCTGGATGATGAGACCCCAGTGCTGACGTCAGTACAGTGGGCCCACCGCCCTGAAATCGGATGGACGGCTGGGATAAAACAGATATATCATGGTGGGTCCCCTGCACGAACAGTGCAAATAAAACCCATATATCACGGTGGCATCCACCGTTGCCCGTCCAAACAGACCCAGCACCGTCCAGATCATCTGGACGGTGTGGATGAAACAAATACATCACATTGGGTCCCGACCGTCCAGGAACGCTGGACGGTGTGGATTATTTCATGCATCAAGGTGGGTCCCACGTGGGGCCCACCAGCTATAATGCGTGTGTGTGTGTGTGTGTGTATATATATATATATATATATATATATATATATATATATATATATATAACATTAAACATAGTCTAATGTCCAGGTGGACCTCGGACGGTCTGGACGGTCAATATGCATTACAAGGGGCCCACCGTCCTGAGATCTGGACGGTGTGTATTACACACACACATCGGGTGGGTCCACGTACACGTGGCCCACCCATTAAATCAAGCTGATATTTGTGGATTCCCTCATCCAGGCTATTCATCAATGGACAGTGAGATGGACTCCACCAACTGGATGTCCAGAAAATCTTGACGGCCTTGATTTTGGCTGAACCCATTAGGTGGGTCACACACCTCACCATCAACATCATAAATAAATAAAGAGAGGGGGGTAGGGGAGAGAGAACGGTGGAGATGGGAGGGACCCCACCACTATGGTTCCCTCAAAATAAAATGCATACATCAAGTGGGTCTCATTACAAGTGGGCCGTAAATCAAAAATCGAAATGATGAACACTCACTTGTGATCTTCTCGGACTCCTTCTCCCATCAATGCATTATAGAGCTCCTATGGATGTGATTCAATGGTCGAGATCGGCTTTGAAGGGTTGGATAGGATGGTAAGGAGTGGGCCACACAAAGCTTCTCTGATGGAGGGCCATGGACGTTGGGTGCTTGGGTTGCTTGAGAGAGAGAGAGAGAGAGAGAGAGAGAGAGAGAGAGAGAGAGAGAAGATGTAAGGAGAGAGGGATGAGAGGAATGAGTTGTTGTAAGGAAGGGTTGACTTTGCGACTGGGAGAGAGAGGGATGTCATGCTTTGTTGGTAGGAAAGTGATGGGTTAGGTACTTGCTTGTACTTTGATTGATTAATGTGAGGGCTTGTAAAGATTCTCTCGAAATTCGTAAGGTGCAGCGTTTTCCTCGAACTGAACACGGGCCCATATCTCCTGGCTCAGGTATCACCTTGATGCGAGAGACACGGCGTTGAAACTGCGGGGACAGCGCGGTCACAAGGATACAAGTTTTGAGTCGAGCCTAGTCTAATACACGGGATACAACTAAGGATTGCGCGCGAACGTCGATAACAGATCGCAAGTTGTCGAAATTCAACCAGGACGACTGTGGAGGCATACGGAACGGTACCGGCTAGGATACGGGTATCGCACCTAGGGTTTAGGGAAAGAGATTTGAGGCTTGTTTGAATCAGTAAGACTATCACTTATAATTTCTGCTTTTATAATGTATTACTCGTCACTTTGTGCCGTGATTTTTTTACTGCAAGGATTTTTCCACATAAAATTTAGATTGTTCTTGTTTAGACTAGCTTGGTTGTACGATGGTATATATGTACTCTGCTTGATTCATTCTATGCATGCTTCCGCAATTCCCAAGCAGAAAATACAGATGTAAGGCCTACCGTTTTGGTCCATATGACAGGCCTCATGATGGATGCGGGAGTACTCCAAAAAATCTCCCCCATCCGATGATCGTGACCATCCAAATGTGTCCCATGTACCCCATTGGTTGTTGGCTAGTAATACCCGATGAGGGTGATAGAAGGAAATATTCCATTCCATGATGGGGCTCACTGGAGTGAATTATGTTGCTGAAGGAGAGACTCAACCACAGCTAAGAGGTGGAAATGCGTCCGGCTCAACCCAAGCCCGACCCATCTACTAGCAGGTCAAGAAATGTAACCCACACCTGACCCACGACCCAGTATCCTCTTAACTAACCTGAATTCAAAAGGCCAGACCAAGTTGATGTGCTACCCATTTGATTGTAAATGGGTCAGGTTCGACTGACCTCTGTGGATAAGGTTTATTTAGCGCTTAGCCCAGTCAGTAGCTACATACGTACATACAAAAAGATTCATGTATATGTTTCATCTTTAGTTTGTTTTCCGTGTTGGGTCGGATCGCGTCAGGACATCGGGCCTTACCCATTCATAACGTATAGGGCAGTTCCAGTCGGGTACCCGATTCAACCCAAGCCTGAGCCAGGTACTCAAACGGTCATATTTCTAGTTTAAACCTGATGTGCTATGCATTTAGCTTGGCCCATAGCCGCCTCAAAGGCGGCTCGGGCCAATTGACCTGCCGGCTAAGCCGACCCATTGCCACCCTTACCTACTGCCTTGTTGGGTCCAGAATAAAATGCCATTTTCTTTCGGTCAATAATCATCGTACAAGTGGCCTGTGATTGGATGATCCAAACCGTTGATCCGATGATCCCTACATTGAATTGACTATGCCCCAAAAACCTCCTTGTTGGGATAATTCCAAGTCCTTGAGTGGTGGCCCGAAACAAAGGACTAAGAAACCAGCAGATACAGCAACTGTCCTGCAAATGAAAGAAAGCAAAATATTGGATGGCGTTGAGCTTCTCTGGGTTATTTTTTAGGGTATCCACGGTGGGGCCCATCAGATCAATGGTCTATTCCAATGAACCCTAGGCCCCATTTGTCCAAATCGATAACCCTGAGAATATCTTTGGGCAGGAGCATCTTGAGCATTAATCTGATAGGCCCTACAATGGATGGAGCATTTCTGATTAAAAGGCTACAATTGTTACATCTCAGGGATATTTTATTGGTGTGGGCCATTATAAACAGCCTGGATCAATAAACCATGGACCCACAGTACAAATTAAAGTGAAGGCTAGAGTCCACTAAGGGCCTGTTTGGGTGCCACTTACATCTCATTTTTGTTATATTAATTCTAAAATGCATTAGAGATTATGATTGTTGGTTGTCAATATTATTTTAAATCGTTACCAAAAAGAAACATGACCTTCGATTTATAATTCTGATTAATTAAATTGAGATAGTGGCACCCAAACATGCCCTAAGCATATCAATGAGTGGAGGATTACATAATTCATAATTCATGGAGACCAAACACAAGGCAAGAGCCAGACACGCGCCATGGTGGAGAATAGAGGATGGCCGCTTGCAAGTCATTCGACCATCTTTACCAATATTTAAAGTAGATATTAGAAGTGAATGACAAGAAAGCCATATTTATATAATATTCTAATAAATAAAAAAGGGTTTGGATAACGTATATTTAAAGTAGATATTAGAGGTGAATGATAAGAAAGACATATTTAAATAATATTCTAATAAATAAAAAAAGGTTTGGATAACGTCCCCAGCTTCATGGGGAGGTTAGCAATGTATCCAATGTTTTAAGTGACATGCGGCATGTCTAATCATCAATTTGAACCGTTTATTCATTCATATATTGGTGGCAATTGCTATGGTGTAAAATCATGCTGATCAAATTATATATCCCAATCATCCGATCGATAGCAAGAAAAATGGACCGTCAAGATTGAGTGGAGAAAGAAAATAGTTTGAATCATGATCTTAAAATGTTTATTTAATAGAGACAAACCTTGAATTTTAAAATGTTTATTTAATATATACAACCTTAAATTGCTCATGATACGAAAGTAGCACTTTGATTTGATGATGCCAACCATCCAATCTATGACTCACAAAAAATGAATGGTTGTAAGAGATTGTTTACATTGAATGAGTTTAGCCTGTAATGACCTACGATTTTGATTGCATATTACCTATATGTGAGTATTATTGTATTTGCGAGACCATTGTTCACTTAACTAAGGATTATCTTATAATTCTTGCATTTCAAAAAGTGTTGCACGCTCAAGTAAATGTTATGAACGCATATCAATGTTCCTTTGGTACACTAAATTCTAACATGTTCACTTTTGATTGGCAGAATCATTCAAATTTCAGTTGGAAGTACAGACCAACTGCGAATGCACCTAATAATCCTCAAGGGTCATCAATTGGACCCTCATCAAAGGGAACTCTTGAAGATATGTTGAATATATTCATGCAAGGGTAACTGCAAGCCATAAATGAACTTAAAACCCTAGTTGCAAGAATTGAAACACAACTGAGTGTTAGGAAGAAATGGACCTTTCCAGCCCAACCTCAACCTAACCCTAAGGGAGGACAATTCAAGATAAGTCATCCCAATTCTTCAACCCAACATATGGACCATGTTAAATCCATCACCACCCTAATAAGCGGAAAAGATATTGGTAAAGAAAATCCTGAAAAGGTTGAGAAATCTAAGGAATTCATTAATTTAAAGGATGATGATGAATCTAGCAGTGCTCCACATAATATAGAGCCAACATAAGAATATAAGCCTGTGGCCCCCTTTCTCCAACGTCTTATTTCATCAAAATGGCCAAGTGAAAATCATAACAGTTTAGAGGTTTTCCAGCACGTCAAGATCAACATCCCTTTATTCGATGCAATTAGACAGTTACCATCCTATGTAAAATTTTGAAAGGATCTATGTGTGGTAAAGTATAAGTTGAATGTGTATAAGAAAGCCTTCTTGATAGAACATATGAGTGCAATTATAATTCAAAACACTCCCCTAAAATATAAGGATCATGGAAGTCCTACAATTTTAGGTGTAATAGGAAAATTTTGGGTCGATAAAACACTTTTAGACCTTAGGGCAAGTGTTAATCTAATATCATACTCGATATACAAGCAATTGGGACTCGGTGAGTTAAAACTCATAAAGACAACATTACAATTGACTGACTGCTCGACTAGAATCCCAAGAGGAGTGGTTGAAGATGTGTTGGTGCATGTAATTGGATAGATTCTATTATCCGGTAGACTTTATTATCTTGGATACACACTTAGTTATAAATGTGAGCACTCAAATCCCTGTCATATTAGGCCGACCATTCTTGACTACTGTTAATGCCATTATCAATTGCTGGAATGGGATCATGAAGATATCATTTGAAAATATGATCTTAAAATTAAACGTATTTAATTTGCATAAACTACAAGAAGATGGGGATGTGATTCATGAGGTGAACTTGATTGATATATTTGAAGATATCTTCTGACTGAAATTTTCGCACATCTAGAAGTATGATTGGTAAACTCGATCCTATAATTAGAGATATAATGAATGCCTTGCATGATTGTATCCATGTGCCTGACACTGATCGAGAAGAAAAATGTTCTGAAAAACCTCCTTGCACCAATTCTGAATGTTTACCCTTAAGGGTGAAGGACTTATGTTTTATTAAGACTATGTTGACTAAAGAGAACTTTACTGAAATTCAATTGTTTATAGTCTCTTATTTACCATGGTACACTAATATTTGTTGAGAATGTGGAGCCACATCTATGCCGCCTTCGACCGGTCGTAGGGGCCTACTCGACCGGTTATGGACCGGCTCGACTCAAAGTCCAGCGATGCTGTTTTTTGCTGTTTTGGGCCCTAGGACTGGTCGTAGGGATCCTACGACTGGTCATAGGGATCCTACGACTGGTCGTAGCTCTCCTAGGACCAGTCGTAGATTATGCAAATCGTTTTCGAAACTGATACGGATTGTGGATTTTGGTGTCGCCTTTCGCAAGGGTGCGGAAGGGAAGTTACCTAAACTATAAATAGGGGTTCCTAGGGCTTTTCTAGGGTATGAGGAATATTGGGAAGTAATTTCAAAGGTGTGGGCTAAGGGTTTTCTATATTCTTCCAAGGGAGAGGTTAGTATTTTACCTTGTAATCTTGTTTCTTCATAATGGAAGTTTACATCCGTGGTTTTTTACCCTAGTTTGGGATTTTTCCACGTATATCTTGTCTTGTGGTTTGTTTGGATTGCTTTGATCTGTTTCTAGTTTATATTCCTTTCTGTTTATCTTTTGTGGGTGAGGCCTGAGATTGGATCTCGGCCCACTGCGTTGTTGGCGTGTTGCACAACAATTGGTATAAGAGCTATTGGTTTAGTTCTATTGGGAGCGATGGCGGAAGATGGAAAAACTAGAATTGAAAAGTTTGATAGTTCAAACTTTACCTTCTGAAAGATGCAGATGGAGGATTATCTGTATCAGAAGGACCTCTACATTCCTCTAGAAGGAAAAGAGAAGAAATCAGAAAAGATGACAGATGATGAATGGTTTTTACTGGATAGGAAGGCTTTAGGAACGATCTGACTCTCTTTGTCTAAGAGCGTCGCCTTTAATATATCCAAGATGAAAACGACAAAAGAATTAATGGAAGCCTTAGCCACCATGTATGAAAAGCTCTCGGTATCCAACAAGGTTCATCTTATGAAACAGCTATTCAACATGAAGATGTTAGATGGTGGGAGCGTGGCTGAACATCTAAACGAGTTCAATACAGTCATGAGCCAGTTGGAATCCGTTGGCATCGTTTTTGAGGATGAGGTCAGGGCACTATTGATCTTATCCAGTCTACCAGACAGTTGTGATGGTTTGGTGATTGCTGTGAGCAATTCTTCAGGGTCGACAAAGCTGGAATTTGATGATGTGGCCGGTTTAATTCTCAGCAAAGAATCTAGAAGAAAGGAATCAGGAGTTTCAGGGGATTCAGAAAATGCTCTAAACGTTGAAGGAAGAGGAAGATCGCAGAACAGAGAAGGCAATAAACACGGGCATTCTAAGTCGAAGAAGAAGTCCAAGGGACCGAAAGACAAAGACGGGTGTTGGCATTGCGGCAAGAAGGGGCATATGAAACGTGATTGCAGGGCGCTCAAGAAACAAGAAGGAAGCTCTTAAGGCGGAAAGGATTCAGTGAATCTGTATGAAGAGAGCGGCACAGAGGCGTTGATCTTATCTCTTGATGCAAGGAATGAGTCATGAGTTATAAACTCGGGTGCTTCGTTTCATGTCACTTCATGTAAGGAAGTTCTGCGTGATTATGTGTCAGGTGACTTTGGGAGAGTCTACCTAGGTGATGATGAGCCGTGCAGTATTGTTGGAAAGGGGGACGTTCCGGTCAATCAGAAAGACGGAACGGTTTTGAAACTGAAGGATGTCAGACATGTACCGAGTTTGAGAAGGAATCTGATCTCAGTGGGGCAGTTGGCCGATACCGGTTATGTGACGACATTCACCAGTGATTCCTGAAGTGCTGTTGTCAAAAGGGAAGCTACCAGGGCTGAAGTCTCATGACTTGGAATTCTGCGAGGACTGCGTATATGGCAAGCAGAAGAGGGTAAGCTTCAAGAAGACAGGACGCGCTCCAAAGACACATCTATTGGAGCTTGTACACACTGACGTGTGGGGACCGGCACAGGTATCATCTCTGGGTAGCTCACATTATTTTGTTTCCTTTATTGATGATGTCAATAGAAAACTGTGGGTTTATTTCTTAAAGTATAAATTTGATGTATTTGATGCGTTTAAGAAGTGGAAAGTTATAGTAGAAAATGAGATAGGTAAAACAGTAAAGTATCTCAGATCTAATAATGGGGGAGAGTATTGTGATAAGAGGTTTGAGGAGTATTGTGCAGCAAGTGGAATCAAACATTAGAAAATGATTCCAGGGACACCTCAGCAGAATGGTGTGGCTGAGCGCATTAACAGGACCATCCTTGAGCGCGCCAGGAGCATGAGGTTACATGTAGGGTTGCCCAAGACTTTTTGGGCAGATGCTGTAAATACTGCCGTATATCTTATCAATAGAAGTCCCTCATCACCATTGGATGGTGGGCTACCAGAAGAAACGTGGACTGAAAAATAAGTGAACCTTACACATCTCAAAGTGTTCAGTTGCACTTCATATGTTTACATTGATGCAGAGCACAGAAACAAGCTGGATGCGAAGTCCAGAAGGTGCACGTTTATAGGCTACGAGCAGGATGATTTTGGCTACAGGTTTTGGGATGCAGAAAACAGAAAAATTATCAGAAGCAAGGACGTAGTCTTTAATGAAAAAGTGATGCATAAGGATAGTGTGCAAGAAAATAAGGCCGAGAAAAAGAAATTCGTAGAGTTGAAAGAGTTACCGGACATGGGTGTTACAGCGCCACAGGATGATCGTGCACAGGAACATCATAAGGCAAAGCCACAGACACCGGTTGTGAGGAGGTCTACTCGGGAGAGGAGACCCACGGTCCAATACTTACCCTCCTTACATTATCTACTGCTGACAGATAATGGTGAGCCAGAGTGTTTTGAAAAGGCATTACAGTCAGATACACGGGTTAAGTGGGAGCAGGCCATGGATGAAGAGATGGACTCTCTTAAGTATAATCGTACATGGGAGCTAGTCACTCTACCCAAGGGTAAGAAAGCTCTTCATAACAAGTGGGTTTACAGACTGAAGGAGGAGCATGCTGGTTTGAAACGGTACAAGGCGAGACTGGTTGTAAAAGGGTTTCAACAGAAGGCAGGTATCAATTTCACCGAAATATTTTCACCTGTGGTGAAAATGTCTACGATTCGTATGATCTTGAGTATAGTGGCTATAAAGAACTTACATCTAAAGCAGCTAGATGTTAAGACAGCCTTTCTTCATGGGGACCTTAAAGAAGAAATATATATGCATCAGCCGATGGGATACGTGGCACCAGGTAATGAGAATAAGGTGTGTAGACTAAAGAAAAGTCTATATGGCCTGAAGCAGGCCCTGAGGCAGTGGTATAAAAATTTCGATAGTTTCATGTCGGAAAATGATTTTAGGAGATGTCATGCAGACCACTGTTGTTACTTGAAGAAGTTTGATACGTCATACATCATCCTTCTTCTGTACGTTGATGATATTCTTGTGGCCGGTTCAAACATGAAGGACATCTCAGATCTCAAAAGACAACTATCTAGAGAATTTGCCATGAAGAATTTAGGAGCTGCACAACAAATCCTAGGTATGAGGATAAAGCATGACAGAAAAAATAAGAAATTAGTTTTGTCACAGGTAGAGTACATAGCCAAGGTACTTGATCGATTCAATATGGGAGGTGCTAAGCCGGTTAGCACTCCATTAGCCAACCACTTCAAGCTATCTAAGGAGCAAGGTGCAAAGACGTAGGAGGAACGAGACTACATGGCCAAAGTCCCAAATGCGTCAGCGATTGGGAGTCTCATGTATCCTATGGTTAGCACGAGGCCAGACATTGCTCAAGCAGTGAGAGTTGTTAGCAGGTTCATGAACAATTCTGGAAAAGAACATTGGGAAGCTGTGAAGTGGATTCTCAGATACCTGGTGGGTACTAAGGATGTAGGGCTGTGTTATGGTGGATCGAAAATCAAGCTACAAGGCTACGTGGATTCAGATTTGGCAGGAGATATCAACAGCAGAAGAAGCACTACAGGTTATGTGTTTACTCTGGGTAGTGCTGCAGTCAGTTGGGTCTCTCAGTTGCAGAAGATAGTATCTATCAGTGCGACAGAAGCAGAATATGTTGCGGCTACAGAAGCATGCAAGGAGATGGTGTGAATCTATGAGACCCGTATCCTAGTTTGTACTGTTCTGTCGGCTTTCACGATCCTTTCGATCGAATTTCGGCAATCCTCGACCTGTATTCAACGTTTACGCTCGAATCAAAGCCGAGTCCCGCATATCAGAGACGACTCGACCCAAAACCTATACCTTAGCGACCGCGCCGTCGCTGCGGTTCTAACGCCGTGACTCGCTCAGCGAACCGATACCCAGGCTGGAAGATGATGGTCTGGTCCGTTTCGAAGAAACACCACGTGTTGCGAATTACGAGGGAATCTCTACGAGATGTCTCATCAATCAATGTCAAAGTACAATCATACCTCAAGTACAAGCCCCATCCCTCCATTTTCCCTCAAGTCAACTCTCTTTCCACCTCACCATCTCACTTTACAAAAATTTCAACCATAACCATCCCTCTTTTACCCATTTTTCAAACCAACCCATACTTCATTAATTATACCCATCACTCCAACTATATCTTTTATTATTCTCTCTCATTTCTCAAAATCTCCCAAGCAAAAAAATTTCCATACGTCCAAGCTTCCCAACTCTCTCCCAAATCACAAGTGTGGCCCACTCTCTCATCTCTCATCCTCACCATCAAAGGTCCATCATCCACCTTCCAAAGCAAAGGCAAGGAGCTAAGGAGGCTAGCGGAGCAAGAAGGAAGCCAAGAAGTGGGTGATCCACCATTAATTCATGATTTTTTTTAGGGCCACTTGTTGTGGGACCCAAATTGATGTAAATAATGTAGAGAGGGGCCCATAGTGGCGCGGTCCCTCTATCTCACCGTATATCTCTCTACCTCCCTCTTTTCTCTCCCTTGAATGTGGTGGGCCCCACCAAATTGTGCTAAATCAACTCCATCTATCAAATGGGTGGCCCATCACATTTTAGGTGAGATGACCTAATTTGTATGGTATATTGCATATATATATATATATATATATATATATATATATATATATATATATATATATATATATATATATATATATATATATATACACACACACGTATGTATACACGTATACATACATCAAGTGGGCCATGTCCTCGTGGGACCCACCGTTTGCATCTGTTTTAGCAAGCTCTAGCAGCACGCGGCATGGTAAAAAAAGAAAAGAAAAGAAAAGAGAAAAAGTACTCTTTTAGAGTGGGCCACTCATGCAGGCCCTAACTTGATGCATGTATTTAATCCAAGCCGTCCACCACCTTCCTCAGACTATTTTGGACGTTGAACCGAAATTTGGGACCAATCTGATTCCCAGGTGGGCCATACCATCTAAAATCATATGGAGACATGCTTGAACATATAAAAGTACTTGGTGGGGCCTACGTGAAATTTGAATGCATCTTAAACTTGGACTGAACGGTCCACCACGAGGGACACACATATTAGACAATTTGGATCATCTTATTGTGGGCCCCATATTTATAAAAAAAAAAAAAGAGAGAGAGAGAGAAAGAAAAGGGAAAGGAAATGGTGGGCTGCTCCAACATGGCCCCACCTTGATGTATATATTTAATCCAAGTCATCCATTATATTCTCGGGATCATTTTAGGCGTTGAGCCGAAAAATGAGACCGATCAAATTATCTGGCGGGCCGTGGCATTAAGAATACTAGTATTTTCCTTTAAAACTTGAAAAAAATGATTGCTGGGGTCCACCAGAAGCTTGGACCCACCTGAAACTTGTTTTGGACCCCTATTTTTGTGGGACACATGCAATGGACGGGGTAGATCTGGTTAATGTGGGTCCCACCTAGGAAAAAAATAAAATAAAATTTTTTTGGCATGATTTTGTGCCATGACATCCAGAGACGTCCACGTTAAAAAAAAGGTGGCCGCATTGGGCCACTTATAGACTCCACCATGATGTATGTTTTACATCTATATCGTTCATTTAATAGGTTCCCTTGAATGATGCGTAGACTCCAAAAATCATCCACAAACTGAACTCAGGTGGGCCATACCATCCAAATCATGTGAAGACATGCCTAAATCAGATAAAAACACTTGGTGGGGCCTACCTGAATTTTGAATGTGGCTGAAACTTGGTGTGAACCCTTAATTTTGTGGGGCACACATAATGGACGGGTTGGAATGTAAATAAACACTTTGGTGGGCCCTACATGGGACCCACTATGGTATATGTGGCTTACCACACCGTCCACAACAGTGGGTTGTGACACCCACTGTGATGTAAGTATTTCAATCACCCGTCCGTCCACGGCAGTGGATGGTGGCCCCCACTTAGTGTATGTATTGTGTCCACGTCGTCCATCACTGTGGGCCCTGGTCCACGTGACGTTATTAATAGATTTGGATGGCATTAAACATTACAATGGGCCCATGTTGGGTAGAAAATAAACATTTTGGTGGGCCCTGGGTCTATATGACCTTATCAACCGGTTTGAATGGAAAATAAATATTTTGGTGCCCCCCCCTGCCACATGGCTATATCAGCAGGTGGGATGTAAAATAAACATTTTGGTGGGCCCCTTGCCACATGGCCTTATCAACAGGTTGGATGTAAAGTAAACATTATAGTGGAGCCCTTGCTCACGTGGCCTTACTTACAGGTTGGGTGGCTAATAAGCATTTTAGTAGGCCCAAGACTGAATGGAAAATAATTGTTATAGTGGGCCCACATGGGAGTCTACCATGATGCATGAGTTTCATCCAAACCGTCCAACCATTTTGAGATCATTTTAAGGCCATTGTTGAGGCCCATCTTAAGGTATTTGTGGCCCGCCCACTAAGGCCCACTTTGTTATATATGGGCCCATGTGTGTAGGCCCATTTGATGTATTTGTGGCCCATTGTTAAGGCCCACCTTGGTATATATAAGGCCTATGTGATTAGGCCCATTTGATGTACATAAAGCTCATGTGATTGGGCTCATTTAATGAATTCTAAGGCCCATGGGTTATAACCCATTACAAAGGACCTAAGGCCCATTGGTGAGGCTCATTAAGGTGATTCATTTGATGAATGTAAGGCCCATATGATACGGCCCAATTGATGTGCTTAAGGCCCAATTGAGTGCAACTAGGTCCATTGCAATCCGTGATCCCTCCATGACATATAACGATATTTATAATAAGTAATGCCTTGGGAACAATGATGGTTAGACGTCCACATTGTAGGTACAATGTTGGTTAAATGTTCGCATTGTAACACTCCTTAAGGCCCACTAATAGGCCCATACTTGTAGTAAGTAGGCCGTCTAGGCCCATCTCAGTTATACACAGAGCCCATCTCTATATACATGTTTAGTATAGATCCATGATTCATTATCATACGCATCGTATGTATGACTGATATGAGAAGTGACTGATCATAGCATATGCCTTCGGGCGAACTGTTTATGGGCTTCCTGGTAGGCGGAGTTGCCCTAGTGCATGGTACACGTAGGACTGTTGCATGACTGGTAGTGTGACTCATGCACTTGCGTTTGTATGATTGTGATTATTGTATGCCCTAGCGACATCAGGGTCATAGCCTCCACAGATGCATCGTGTGTGGCTGGATTGGATACCGAAAATGTTTGGTTCTAGCATACGGGCGCCATAGATGTCCCTGGGTGAAAATTCCTAAACTCGATGGTACCAGAGGATGACTCCAATGTCGAGACCGAGTGGATACACGAGTGCGTGATGGCCGTATACCAGTAGGCCGCGTCTCCCACTGTGTCGTGGTCGGTTGGAAAGAGGTGTGACCTTACCCGCCTGAGTGAGGGGACAACTTCTAGGTTGAGTTTGACCAGCTTGAGGAATCGGTCCGCTATTGATGAGTCGGGCCCGATATTGGCAGGCGAATAGTGAGGTCTCTTCTGCTCTCTCAGTTGTGCGTTCGGATAGGGACGGCAAGCTAGCGTAGAGTGTACTAGACCCCGGTGATTATCCAAAATGAGAACTATACTGATATATGATAAGGATTGACATGCTTGAGTTGCATCTCGCATCACATGGTCTCGATATAGCCAATATCATTCATATCTTGCACCGCATAGCCTTGGTACGGGTGATTGCATTCATAATACCCATCATCATGTTTCTGCATTTATATTCCGAGCACGCTCATATTGCGCACACACTTACACCACCCTCTAAGCTTTCTATAAGCTTATGCACGATTGATGCGTGCAGGTGACGTCAGGATGCAGCCGTAGCGTAGTAGCAGAAGGAGCGTGCAGTCGAGCTTTTGGAGTTTTGTTATTAGCACTATCTTGTATTTTCCTTTATACACCTTGTACTCAAAGTTTTTTATCATAGTGAATTTTGTGATGGTGTTCTTGTGGTTATTGTTCGTGGGTTATGCTTATGGTTATGCTCATTACGAATTAAATGGATAGTACAAATCCTCCTTGTAGCATCCTAGGATCGAAACCTGGTATATGGGTGCCGGGAGCCGAGAATGAGGTACTATGGAGGCTGTTAGCGCCAGATTCGGCGATCGAAAATTTTGTGAGCCCGGTTTCTGAGTTTGGGGCGTGACAGGATAAAAGGTTTTATGGAATAGTTGGATAAGAAGCAAGTAGATTACAAGCTGTAAAGTGACAGTCGGAGTGTAATACACTTGTTAAGAATTCAGTCTTTCATTCAAGGACCAAGCATATTGCCATCAGATATCACTTCATACGTTCGTTACTGAAAGATGGATCGATTGTTCTGGAGAAGATTCATACATGTGAGAATCCTGTAGATATGTTGACCAAGGTGGTCACAAGGGAGAAGCTGAAGCTCTGTTCAGCTTTGATTGGTCTTCAGGCTTGAAGACGGGGAGGTGGTGTACTCCGGATGAAGAAGACGAAGGTTTTGGCGATATGTCTCCAAGTGGGAGATTGTTGAGAATGTGGAGCCACATCTATGCCGCCTTCGACCGGTCGTAGGACATCTTCGACCGGTCGTAGGGGCCTACTCGACCGGTCGTGGACCGGCTCGACTCAAAGTCCAGCGATGCTGTTTTTTGCTGTTTTGGGCCCTAGGACTGGTCGTAGGGAATGTAAGACCAGTCGTAGAGATCCTACGACCGATCGTAGTTCTCCTAGGACCAGTCGTAGATTACGCAGATTGTTTCCGAAATTGATACGGATTGCGGATTTTGGTGTCGCCTTTCGCAAGGGTGCGGAAGGAAAGTTACCTAAACTATAAATAGGGGTTCCTAGGGCTTTTCTAGGGTATGAGGAATATTGAAAAGTAATTCCAAAGGTGTAGGCTAAGGATTTTCTATATTCTTCCAAGGGAGAGGTTAGTATTTTGCCTTGTAATCTTTGTTTCTTCATAATGGAAGTTTGCATCCGTAGTTTTTTCCCCTAGTTTGGAGTTTTTCCACGTATATCTTATCTTATGGTTTGTTTGGATTGCTTTAATCTGTTTCTAGTTTATATTCCTTTCTGTTTATCGTTTGTGGGTGAGGCCTAAGATTGGATCTCGGTCCACTGCGTTGTTGGCGTGCTGCGCAACAATATTGATATTTATTTTTATTTTTTTACCATAGGTGAATCGATCATACATTCTTTGAACACCACATGACAATAAAAATGAAATTTTTGATGAGATGCGTAGATTTCTCTGGACAATCATAGTCTGAGACATCTAAGTCTATGATAAGGTAAGTTTTTGGATGAGCATGTTAAAAAGTTTATTAAGATACTTGCCAGAGAAAGAAATGATGCCTTTAGATGATTGAGTCTAGATTATGAGTTATATTTATTTTTTAGGATTAGTTTGATTTATTTGTTTAGTTTTTAAAACACCAATTGATAAGAAGTTTGCACTAGTGTTTATCTGTCTTTTGCCTTCCAAGTACTTTTTATTTACTCCTCTTTATTTTCGTTGGTCTCAATATTTTGCTTATTGCACAAGTTTATACATTGAGGACAATGCAGAATTTATGTTGGGAAGTGAGTTTCCTTTGAAAATTATTTAGATTTTTGTGCTGAAATTTTGAATTTTGAATAAAAAATTTTAAAATTTTTCTATGAATTTAAGTTATTTTGAAATTAATTCAGAGATTAGAATGATAAGGTACCTAATGTTAAGGATTTTTAAAACTGAAATTTATTTATTTGATAGATTTTAAAGTTAAGTTCAAAGTTATTAATTTTTTATTTGAAGTTTTAAACATTAATTAATTCATGATTTCACATGTCATATCTAGCTTACACATTAAAGTTTTATTTTAATACTGAATCGATAAGTTAATGATTATTGAGAATGATAGGAATCAAACCTGAGGAATTTATTCATCATATTCATTAAGAAAAGTAAAAAGAGAAAAAGAGTAACTCCCAACTAAAAAAATAGTTATCACCGAAAAGGGCTACCTATTGAAAATTATATATGAAATGATTCTTGTGGAAAAGAAAAAAAAAAGTTGAAAATAGTGTGAAAGTCGCTGATGGAAAAATTAAAAGTTGGATGAATGGAGTATTGAATTGTAAGACAAGTTTCGATTATCTTGAATACTCTTTTGATTACCAATGGTATCACAAAAGTAGATAACTGAATAAGTCTAGACTTCACTATGCGCTCATGGAATTTAATGTTTAGAAATTTTGTAGTTATAAGATTAAAGCTTTGAACTTGATTAGGACATTTACCAAGTACTAGAGTTTAAGTGGAAGCTATGTTCTCCATTAATATTCTTTAAATTTATATAATTTATATTATTTTTGGAATTGCTTCAGTTTATAAGAAATTTATTATTTGGTTTCAAAATATTTTTCGCATGTTTTACTTGGAACTAACAAAAGTATGGTTGAAGGTGTATTGAAAATCAAATATTACATATTTATCCTCTCAATTATATTAGCTTTTCTAACATTTAAGTGTTAATTCGATATATATATATATATATATATATATATATATATATATATATATATATATATATATATATATATATATATATATATATATATATATGTTGAGATTTTGGACCTAAAGATGAGTACATGCTTAAAAGGATGAATTTAGATCTCAAAGAAGGTAATGAAGAATTAAATATTTGGAAGTCCTCAATAAACAATTCACATGCTAAAGATCTAAAAAATCAAGGACAAATGATGAAAAAAATCACAAAGCGGATAAACAGAAATAACAAATTGTTTGGTCTCACCTTAGGTTGGTTCGGTCTGACCAAATGTGCACAAAATAGTCCAAAAAAAGAAACCGTGATTTTCAAAGTTAATTTGACTTAATATTAGGTGCAACTAAAGCCATGTAAAGTGCCACCGAAGTAGAGTTCAGTGTGATTTAAGGGATATAGAGACTTCAGATGAATATTGACGAAATTTAGTTGCAACCGAAAGGATAATTCGGTGCGACCAAAGTGATATTCGGTGTGACCAAAGTCTATAGTCGGTGCAACCGCAGCATAACAAAAGTTTATAAATTTGAAGTCAGTTTCAAGATAGTGTAAAATTTTTCTATTTAAATATATGATTCTTGTTTTCTTACTTATGAATTAAGGATGGGAGAATGACCTAAGATTGACAAAGCTTCCATGGGGTTGTCATTTTTCTTCTTTCCTTCAAATCTAATTTATCTTTTTAGTTTTTCTTTTAAGATGTTAGGCACGTTAAGCTAACCTCTTAGTTAAGGCTAAGTGATGAAATTTGTAATCCAAATACAATATTTAGTTTATTTGATTCAATAATATTAGTTTGAATGATGACAATAAATTGGTTTGATTTGGGTTTACTTTAAAGTATTTGAGTTGTTTACTTATGGATTTATTGTGCACTCCGGGTGCAATGAATGTTTTTATTTAATAATTATTTAGCCTGAATTAAAGAATGATGCAATTTGTATAATTAATTGATCTATTGTAGCCTAAGTATGCTTGTAAACATTTTTTTATTTCCTATGATTTATATCCAAATGCTTCATAAGAGAATCGTTTAATTTAAATAATATTTTTATTAGTGTTCATGATCGGTTTAATAGAATTATCTTCCAATTGGATATGATAGAACTTTGATTCCAATTAAGATATATATTAAATCAATAAATTAGATATTTTGATTGTTATAAGTGGATTTTTGGACCCTTAGACTTTTTTTTTTTATTATTTTATTAAATTTTTTAGACTTAAATTAGTTCTGGACCGTATTCTCCTTTCCCTGTGGATTTGATCTCGGTCTTACCGAATTATTACTACATCGTAGCCTTGCGCTTGGAGTTGTTAACCCTTGGGTTCGATTACTGATTTCATTAATAGCAAAAGATGAATAATGCAATCAACAAAGAAAAAAGAAATTTAGTAGAGAAATAAAATAAATACCTATGACTACCTATGTAGACAGAACAATCGAGGTGTGCGGTCTATAAGATGTGACTGTTGTGATCCACCAAGTAAGCACACAATGATCGGTGGGATCCAACGACGTAAGTCGTGGATATTTAATTTACTCGTAAGGTGTGCTACAGCGATGGCGCTGGATAGTAGCATATCAATTCTAGAGTTACTGCAGCATGACTAGATAGAAGTATTCATCTAAGATAAAAATCTAAAAGTAAGATAAACAGCATTGCACTATAGAGATAATAAGATCCTGAAGCTCTTCACCGAATGCTGCTTTTATAGACTTGGAAGGGTGGTGATTGACATAAGATTTCCTTACTAGTCCTCAAATGTGACTCAATTGTGTCCCAACAGGATTTGAATGCTATATGCCTCATAATTTGATTTTCTTCAAATGTCGGATGAATTCATTTTCTAACTTTCTATGGTCTCCAAGAAAGCAGAGTGTCTTCGGAGAGTTTTCCACTTGAGTATGATTGTGTGATCCGAACTTGTCATGCGTATCCTAAATTGTGAGATGTTCAACATTGGCATGCCTTTGAGTGGCTTCCTACATACCCTAGGTTACATGTGTCATTCAAGCGAGAATTATATATTCTTCAAGTAGTGTCCAACTTTTCTTGACCATATATATGCGTACGAATATGAATCATGCTACTTTTAGCAGTCTAAAGATTTCTTTAGGCAAGAGTGTGATTTACCTCATGTCATATGTACGAGAGTATTGATACATGATTGCCTCTCGTTGGACAATGTCTATTGCGCCGGGCCAAGCGTAAACACCAATCTCAAGTGTAGGAAACAGTGGTGATTGACTATTAAAAATATATCATAGGCCATTAAAGTTTTTAATAAAGCTGATATTTGTTTCTTCCTTCCATCTATGTTTAGATAACTTTATCATAAGTTGGATGTCAAATAAACATTACAGAAACATTACCATGGGCCCTAGGTAGTTTTTACCGGTGAGTCATTCAATCATCACTGTTTCCTATAGTATGGTCCACATGATATTTGGATGTGCTTCTTTTTTAGGCTCATGGGTTACAATGATATTGCAAACCGGATGGACGGCGTGGATATAGAATACATACATCAAGGTGGGCCTCACCAAAACTTTGGCGGGTCACAAAGGTTTGAATGCATGCCCACACTTAAGGGTCGTCGTCTGGCACCATGTATTTCATGTGAATTGATGGTAATTAGTGTTTTAATGCCATATTACACCGTGTATTTCACGTGAATCCAAATACCCTTTTCAGGATTGTTTTGAAATCTCTCCGCCTTGGCCAGAATCCGAACTGGTTGCAATCGAAATCTAGCAACGGTTTGGTTGTTGACCTACCCCACAGCTCTCCAAGAGCTTGTCGATTGCGGCCAGGTCTTGACGCTAATAAAGGAAAGTTCATCGATTAACACCAGGCCTTGACGTCACTAAAAGAAAGGTTGTTGATTACCGTTGGGCCTTAACACAATTGAAGGAAACGTCTTCAATTGCCGTTGGGCCATTGATGTAAAGGACACCATTGAAGGAGAGCTTTTCGACTACAGCTCAGATCTCTCTCTCTCTCTCTCTCTCTCTCTCTCTCTCTCTCTCTCTCTCATCCTCTCTCCTTTGGATCTAGGGTATGGGGTTACCTTTGGGATGCAGCATAATAAAAAATAGAAGTCAAAATATTCAAACCTTTGATCAATTGAAACTTTTTTCTTTGAATATGGACCATGTGATAAACCTTCAAAAATCTAAGATTAAAAATATTTCATTATAAGAAAATTCTCATCTACATCTTATCCACGTTGAAACACATCAAATAAATGTTTCATTCAAAAAGATCTATATCCAATTACTAAAGTCATGATGAATCCTATTGTAACACGTCCTGATGTACGGGAACGAACCTCTTCTCAGCTGAAGAAAGAGTAAAACATGAATGCTTTAGCAGAACAAACATGTCCATTAAATCAAAACCATCAACCATGATTCAATAACACAGAAATCAAATTAATTGGACAATCCTAACCTTCGGTTAATGGGCTGTCACATTTTCGGTCTACACTGATAGTTGGAACTGGGCCTGTAAGTAGAGACTTGTCAATAGGGCGGCGAAAATCAAAAGCCTGGTAAATCAAACAAGATGGACCTTGTCTTGACCTTGTGCCCTAATTATAATCAATTCCGGAGCATAATGGCTCCCCAAAATTATGTTTTTGGACCACTGTATGTGCCCATTATTGGTTGGTAGGATTCCCCAAGATGTTAGATTATGCCCTCCGTAAAATGGGCCATTTAGAAAGCCTCTGGGAATTAGTGTGGCCCACCTGATGTGGAATTGGCCTGATCTCAGTTTGGGCCCAACTTTGGCATGACCATACTGTGGCATGTTGATGAGGGAAAAACTAGTGTAGCAGGCTGATTTTGGGCCTGATATTATATGTGTTGGACCTGATGATTTTGGGCTTGATATATGTGTTTCATTTCGTGTATGTTTGAAATTTGATGGTTTTGTACATGATACAACTACAACCCTTGTTGTCATGTATATGGTTTTGGGACCACATATCGGGCTATTGGGATTCTATGGTTAGAGCGACGGTGAATGGTTCCAATAATAAACATGGCTTAAAACATGTAGCCTAGCCAGTGGGACAGGCATGCACTATATAATTAAATCTAAACACTCAATAATTGTAAATAATCTAGCCTATCCTAGCCACTTTTAGGTTTGATCAGGTCCAGTTTTGTTAAATTTACATTCGATAATTGTCCATTGACCAGGCTGATAATGTTGATTTTGAATAATTTAGCCACTTGAGCATGATTTTGTTATAGTTACAGCAACTTCTGTTGCATCAGTAGTAGCAGTGGTTTTGAATGACAATAGATGAAGAAGAACCTCAAAAATCCTGTAACTATGAAAACTAAGTACACGAAGACAATGAAGGGTATCCGTAACACCTTAAGTAACTACATGAAAATATAGAAAAAAAATAAAAATCTTATCCTTGAGAAGAATGACTTTAAGCCATACTTGATCTAGTATTTAATGAGCGTGACAAACATCACTGGTATTTAGGTGGAAAGCACTTAAAGATCTTTTAAAACACAGAATTTGTGAAGCTCTTCACTTAAATGCTTCATGAATTAATACATTAGTTTCTACTAAATAGCACAAAAGATTGAGGGCAACACTTGCAGTATTGTTTCCATATTTTACTTATAATTTTATCATTTTTGCATATTTGGATATGTATAACTCTAAATAGTTTTAATTTATTTTTTTTATTTTCATCCTTCAACTATTTATTGAGAGTTTTCTTTTAGATATATTTTTTTAATATTTTAAATTAGATTTACATATTTTTTATTTAGTTTTCTTCTACCGTTACAAAAAAAAAAAAAAAAAAAAAAAAAAAAAAAAAAAAAAAACAACAACAACAACAACATTGTATGGTATTTGTCTACCTTTGCCCTTATATTTATATGTTAGGAGAGGAATGCTAACAAAGATATGAATGAGATTACACAAGCCGTTCATCTATTTAGTTTAAGCCCAACGAGAGCATCCAGTAACTTCACGAAAGAAGAAAGTAAAATAAGTCATTCTCAATTGAATTGTTTTCAATCAAGTAAAAATGCATTAAGTAAATACTACACCCTATTTATTAGTTGTTGGTTTAAAATTCCCAGATCATGGGAGAAGTATCTTGTACGTGTTTATGAATTTTCTGACTACCATTACAAGTCATTCAAGACTTTAGAGAAAGCACATGACACCATAACACAGTTTGATACAAATTAGAAGAAATGATTGCAATAATTAAATACTTTTTCATTCAATTGTGCTTTTTTATTATGTACTTTGCATGGTATGTGGGTATGGGGTGTAAGATGCATACGTTTCATCATCTTGTACAAAATGAATTTTTCCTCAAGATATCAAAATCACTGAGCCCAATTTTGTGGCCTATTTGAGATTTGGAATTAGCTCATTTTTTATTTGTTTTTTGTCAAAGTATATATTATTTATTTAATCAAAATCACATTCTCATAATTGTATAATAGATTTCCCATGTATCTAAATTCAAGGCTACCAAGCATTATTATTGAATTTTATTTGATTCCAATTATACGCTATCAAACACAGCTAACAAAAAAATTTCTTATTCTTTTCGATTCCATAGTAGGGGTGGCTAACATTGAAGTGTGAATTGACAGTGGGTGCGCTAACAAGCTAACCAAAAAAACAAAAAAACACAGCTAAAAATCCTCATTTATATCAACTTCAGAGAAAGCACATGACACTATAACACAGTTTGATACAAATTAGAAGAAATGATTGCAATAATTAAATACTTTTTCATTCAATTGTGCTTTTTTATTATGTACTTTGCATGGTATGTGGGTATGGGGTGTAAGATGCATATGTTTCATCATCTTGTACAAAATGAATTTTTCCTCAAGATATCAAAATCAGTGAGCCCAATTTTGTGGCTTATTTGAGATTTGGAATTAGCTCATTTTTTATTTGTTTTTTGTCAAAGTATATATTATTTATTTAATCAAAATCACATTCTCATAATTGTATAATAGATTTCCCATGTATCCAAATTCAAGGCTACCAAGCAGTATTATTGAATTTTATTTGATTCCAATTATACGCTATCAAACACAGCTAACAAAAAAATTTCTTATTCTTTTCGATTCCATAGTAGGGGTGGCTAACATTGAAGTGTGAATTGACAATGGGTGCGCTAACAAGCTAACCAAAAAAACAAAAAAACACAGCTAAAAATCCTCATTTATATCAACTTTAGAGAAAGCACATGACACCATAACACGGTTTGATACAAATTAGAAGAAATGATTGCAATAATTAAATACTTTTTCATTCAATTGTGCTTTTTGATTATGTACTTTGCATGGTATGTGGGTACGGGGTGTAAGATGCATATGTTTCATCATCTTGTACAAAATGAATTTTTCCTCAAGTATCAAAATCAGTGAGCCCAATTTTGTGGCCTATTTGAGATTTGGAATTAGCTCATTTTTTTATTTTTTTTTGTCAAAGTATATATTATTTATTTAATCAAAATCACATTCTCATAATTGTATAATAGATTTCCCATGTATCCAAATTCAAGGCTACCAAGCATTATTATTGAATTTTATTTGATTCCAATTATACGCTATCAAACACAGCTAACAAAAAAATTTCTTATTCTTTTCGATCCCATAGTCGGGGTGGCTAACATTGAAGTGTGAATTGACAGTGGGTGCACTAACAAGCTAACCAAAAAAACAAAAAAACACAGCTAAAAATCCTCATTTATATCAATTCCATAGTAATTGTTATTTGAATTTTAATATTTATCAAATACAAGCTATCAAATGACCCCTTACTTTCACCTTTAGCATGACCCGCTTTTTTTTTTTTTTTTTTTTTTTTATTTGTTTGATTTTAATTTTATCTCAATAAAATGAGTTAGGTATGATGGTGGACCCCACTGTACATTTTGTTGCAACGACCCCTTTGGCATCCTGCTTTATTAGTTCAATGAGGATTGGTAAAGCTAATCCAATTGCATTGGACTGTTAAAGGTGAGTTATCTCTGATGCTCCCCATGTATGATTTTTTAGAACGTGGATTGCCTACAGCGCCTCCAACCGGAGCAAGGTGTGGCCCAAGCTCCGTGATTGTCACTGTTATGCATGTGTTTTATCCACACTGTCCTTCCATTTTTACCAACTCAATTTAGGTTATGAGCCCAAAAACAAGGTAGATCCAAAGCTTAGGTGGACCACATAAAAAATGAGGTAGATCCAAAGCCCAAGTAGTACACGAGAAATTATTTATCATTCAATCTGTTCAAAACGTCGCACAAATCTGGATGAAAAGAAAACACAATATCTGCTTGATCCAAAACTTATGTGGTCCTAGAGAACTTTGTAATGGTGAGTGTTTAATGCCCACTTTTTTGTATAATGTGGTCCACCAAAGTTTCAGATTTGTTTATTTTTAGGCTCCTGTCCAAAAATGAGCTGGGAAAATGCGTGAATAGCATAAATAAAATGCATGTATCAAGGTGGGCTTCACAGAGTTTCGGCCACATCAGCATCCAATTTTTATGTACTATTACTTATAAATGGTCAGGTAACACCAATTAGATCAAAGGGAGTTGTTCATATAAGGGCCTAACTTTGGGTAAAAGTTTAAATTGTTAGGGGCCTTACACAAGACCTTAGGATTTAGCCTCCCAAAACAAACTAGAATTATGAAATAACAACGCAATGAAATAAATCATAGCATTAACCACACACCACACAAAAGTTTTTTACGTGGAAAACCCTCAAAGAGATAAAAACCACGGGACCTTGTCCAGATCAACAATCCATTATGAAGTAGAACGTTACAACTGTCTTCACTCACACAGGAGTAGATAAAAAATGAGAAAATAAAAGAAAAATGGAGAGATCTTACCGATTATGAGGACGTAGAAGCGCTGAGATATAAAGTGCACAGTAGATAACCTCCACGAGCATAACCTCCCTTATACAAGTTTCATCTCTCTCTTTCATACTTTTGATAGTCATCTTGTGTTTTTCATATCTCTAAAAAAATCCTAAAAACCCTTATTTATAGTTTTAAGAAACTCCTTTTCGCATCTCAGTTACGAAAGGACTCAAATTTTTACAATCCACAAAATCGCGGAATGAATTTGCGTAACCATAACCGGTTGAGACAAGGCCACGACCGATCGAGCGCCACCCACGACCGATCGAGCACCCAAGAGAAAAATAACTCAAAGTCGCTGGACTTTGAGTCGAGTCAGGGCTTGACTCCACGATTGGTTGCATCAGCCCTCGACCATGTTATATTTTGTTTTAAAATAATAATAAAATTTGAATTTTCAAAGTTTTTATGTTTTCCCTCCAAGTTTGGAAAGTTAAAGTACTTTTGAGTTGTGGGTTTTGTCCCACATCGGATTTGACAAAGTAAACTATCTTGTATATAAGATAGTATTTTTACCTAGGGCTTGAACCCTTTTCAGGGGGCATGTGAATTTGGTCCTTGTGGGGGGGGGCGGCTATGCCAATAGCTATAATCTATGTCATTGACCACACCCGTGCGCGCGCGCCGAGCTGAGCCGTGTTGTGCCGTGCCGTGCCGAGCTGAGCCGAGCCGAGCCGAGTCGAGTCCGAGTCCATGTGCGTGTGCGCGACGTGACGTGATGCAACGAGACGGGACGGGATGGGTTGGGCTAGGCATGGACGTGGGCCTTAGCGCGGGCGCCAGTGGAGGGTACGGTGTAAGTTTACTCGCGTGGGTGTGTGTGTATAGGTACTCGCAGGACTTTATGTGTGAGAGTGTACTCGCACTTGCGCCTTTTCGTTTTAAACCAGAGAGATGCATCCCTTCCGATTGGTCATCCCTTCCGATTGGGTTTAAACCCAACGGATCTAACCTTTTGTAAAGGTTGCTTGTAATGCCCTGAAATTCGGGGGTCGAGTATAACTTAGCTCCCGAGTTTCAAAATATCACTTATGTAACATAATGAATGATAATTGTATGTTGTCTATGTTAGTGCATAAAACATGAGATAGATCAAGCCAGATCAGTAGACATAATTGTAACGCCCCAGTTTTCGAGACCCGAGTATATCACTCGTTCCTTGAGAACCCAGGTGTTATCTGATAAGTGAAAGGGTAATCAAATCCAAATCATAGTGCGATTAATAGAACCAAGCGTAGCATAGATAAAACCCAATGGTAATAATATTCTAGGCCACTCAGCTGGGGCCCATATACAAAACCTTAATTCTCAAAATGGACTGAAATGTTTAACAAGCAAATGGACTACTGATTCAATCCAAAATAAGCAGCTGCCTCCTGGTACGGCTCCTCATTGTAGATTTCCTCCTCGACTTCCGTGGCCTCTGGCTCCTCCGCAACTCCCTCTATATGTATACACTATTTACATCATATTTGCACCATGTATCATAAATGCATATATTGCATACGGTGTATATGCATCACACCAAATGGCCCAATCATGGCTCATTTAGTCTGATGGAGGGTGCCGTCCCTGGGGCCAACAGCCCATATGTAACTGTGTAGGCCCATCCGTGGAGCAGCCCACCTGCAACTTGCAGGCCCGTGTGGGGGTGGCTTAAGCATGCTCACCAATGCACGAATGTACGTGTGCTCGTTCACACATGTGACATGGGGGGTTGAATCTGAACGGTCCATGAGATGTGGAATCTCGAGAAACCTTAAGAGTTAAAATTTCACCCTGATATAAGATTCAGGTGGGGCATAGCAAAGAAAAATGTAATTTCAAGGGTAGAAACTGTTTTTATTAATCATGGCCCACCGAAGTTTTGGTTCAAGGAAAAAATTTGTACCAGGGTGTTTTATAAGGTCCTGCTCCATGTGGACCGTCCAGATCTCCCAGACTCATCAGCTATGACGAGATCTCGAATTTTTGCAATCTCACACTTTTTGCATGCAGTTCACGTGAACTGATTGGCAGGCAAGCGTCCCTTACATGTATTCTTTTCACATTGGGGTTCCACACGAGCATGGGTGTTGAATCCGAACGGTCCATAAGATGTGGAACCCCAAGAAACCTCAGGGAGTGAATTCTAACCCTAATCTAAGATTCCGGTGGGCCATAGCAAGGAAAAATGCAATTTCCATGGCAGAAACTGTTTTCATTAATCATGGCCCACTGAAGTTTCGATTTAAAGTAAAATTTGAAACTAAGGGCTTTTATGAGGTTCTGCTTCAGGTGAACCATTCGGATTTTCCAAACTCATCAAGTATGATGAGATCTCCATTTTTTTTCCTCTTCTTTTTTTTTAAATCAGTTTATGATTGGCAGAGGAGCGTCCCCCGCTCATTTTCTTCACAGGTGGGTCCCATGTGCGGCCCACCACGTATCTATGTATTTATGTCTACTATCAGGTACCCTTATACACCTGTATATATGTATATATATTTATATATAAATGTATGAAATAAAGACAAAAAAAAAAGAAAAAGAAAAGAAAATAAAAATCAAAGAACTGGCCCAGTTCTGGACGTTACTGAAGAACGTCCAGTCCAAAGCCAAGATCACAGTGTGGGTCCTTGATGGATGGTCCAAACTCAAATGGCCCATGGTGGCCTGACACTAGAGCAACCCACAACCATTTGGTGGGGTCCACTGACGATGCAGAGCCCACATTCAGGGCCGGCCCACTGACGTTGGGCGAGGCCCACCCGCATTTTGGCAGAGCCCACAAGCAGCCCAACCTCAGTTGCAACGTGATGGCTGCCTGGCGTGAAACAGCCACCGTTGCAAGCTGTTTTGGGGGCCGATCTCGGACCTATTTGGCGGCACGACCATGGCTTCTCTTTGGTCATTTCCCCGACCCTTATTAGTGCTCAGCCAACAGCATGGTGGCTGCCACCTTCCTCAACCAAAACGGCCCGGAACAGGGTCATTTTCCACCCATACCTCCGGACTGATATCAGTCCGCTGCTACAGCTTGACAGGGCTGGTTTGGGAGCTGCAACATCACTGGATTCCAGACACCACCTGAGGCCATTTTCATGACATTGCCTGGCCCGCAAACAGGGCCACACTTAGGCCGATTCGGCCCTGAGATAATGCCGAAATGTAGGTTTCTTTCGGCTCCAAAACAGAGCCTGCCAATCACCATGAGTGTAGGCATTGCTGATGGGTGCTTTGCATATGTGTGGTGAAATGTAATGGAGCTTTAATACGAGTTCATTATAGGGTCTCTTTAAGGAAGAGAAAAAGAAAATGGAGGGGGAGGTCTTACCTTCCACAGTTGCACGCACCCACCACTCTCTTCTCTCCTCACCTATCTCTCTCCTTTCTTCCTCTTTTTTTTTTCTCTCCTACGCAAGGGGTGTTACTGTGGACTCTCACTGACTCGGCTCGGTCCGTTTCTCACGGACTGAGTGGAGGCAGTGCGCTCCAAGCTCACCAGCGACGCAAACCTCTCTTCCTAGTTCTCTCCTCTCTACACTTTCTGTTTCCTTTCTTTTCTCACCTTTCTTTTGTGTGGATTTCGTGAGAGCTGGGCTCCCTATTTATAGGCAGAGAGGGAGAGTATCCAGCGGCTGAGATTGCTCCGCAAATCTCCAGGCGATGGTCATTAACGGCCGCCCCTGTTTCTTTCTCAAAACAACAAGACGCGGCTTCGATTTTCCTGGTCTGGTCGTTTATGGTTTAGAGGGAGACGGCTGGCGTCTGTACGTCGGGGGTCCGCTGGTTAAACCGACGCAGCTCACCCCTCCAACCGGCGGTCCAATCGGATCTTGATTATCCAGGGTAAAATGGACGGTCAAAGTCGATCTTCTCTATTTGTTGTCGGAGAGCCCGTTCCTATACGATTTTGTTGGGGTGGACCCCACCGACGAAATTAATGGTCCGGATTGTCCGGAAAGTGGCCAGAATGGTCCACCTAGGAGCTTGAATATCTCCACTTTCGAATCGTTCGAAATGGCGGGAACGATTTGAAATTCTGTATCTTGGGATCGGTCGACCATGCTTTGACTAGGAATGGTCGTCCAGTGCTCGTCGTGTACTAGAGTTTGGGGTGTACATGCACCTTGCTTTGGGACACACTACGACTCCCGTGCTTGATCTTCTCCGATCAATTGTCTTGGGGCCTAGTCATAAAGGTCCTGGTTTGCTTTAGGGCGGAGTCGAGGCCCAGTTGGGCCTTGTCACACCATTCAGGGCCCCATCTTACCCATCCATTGTGATTTAAAGGTTTATTAGACCCAAGTTTTGGGTTCGACAGTTGAATCGGGATTCAAGGGGTTTTAAGTGCCTTTCTAGTCACAAATTATTCTCCCAAGGTTGCTAATGAGTGTATTGCATCAATGTGACTTACTTGATTTGTTCACAGTCTACCCTAATATAAGTAATATAAGGGTTTTGCTGAGTTTTTACCTTTCGGTTGATGTTGGGTTCAACTTGGTTCATTTGGATCGTGGTGGTTGGATTCATCGTCGAGCGGGACTTCAACCTGTACGTATAAAGTTCTAAGTTATCTTGATTAATCGTTTTTAATTTCAATAACCAGAGTTATCGAAGGTAACACCAGAGTATCAGAGATACGGGGTGTTATAATAATTCAGGGATATTGGGGTAAAGCAAGCGGAAGACTTAAATACATAAATAATTCAAAAATAATCCCTAAATGATGCGTGCTCTTCCCAGGGCAACATATACAACTGTGTCTCAAATACATATATTAACTGTGTAAAAAAATCCAATACATATTCCAAAAATCCTCGCTGGTCAGGACAAGGCTCACATGAACCCGCCTGAGAACTGCATAAAGGAGAACACCTCTTCGTCCTCATCAAAGTCTGGCTCTACCTCGCCAGCATCGTCATCACCTGCAACTAAATCAGAGTTTGGTTGGTGTTTAAGCATCATCCCAGAACGTGGGAGTGGGTGATCAACTCAGTGGTACTATACAGCAAAGGTTAACATGTTATCAATCCAATCAAGCAGTAATGATAAGGCAGTACAATCAAACAGGTCCTAGATACTCTTCTTAATGCAAGGATGATATGAAGAATGATGCATGCCCTCACCATAATCCCCTCTATGTCATCATCTAACGATCACGGCATGAATCACTTCCTCAGTGCTCTATCACCAACCCCGTTAGCACATGCAATGCAATGAGATGAACATGCTTACCAAGTTCTTATTAGTCCTTTTCATACAACAGGATTGGGAAGCTAAGACACCTCCCTTGTATTAATTCCCAACATTGATCCATTCTAGGATCGTCAGTCCTAGGGAATTTCATACGATGTTACGGTTCTAGGTCACTGCAAGAGCTGTCAGGGCTGTTACGCGCAATCGTTACACCACTCCCCCATCACCAAATCAATACAGGCTTACTTGTATTCTCAAGACTGCAACAGGACTCGTCGCCCTTATGCAGTGTCAGGGTATACTCAAGGTCACTACAGAGGGCTCGTCACCAATCAATGTAGGCCGACAACAAGAATATATTGTCTCATACGATCATAATCTACTCACGAGATTAAAGTGCTCACTGGTCACTACGGGGAGGTTTGTGGCCCCTGTTTAGGCCGACAGCTCAACTACGGTGTCCCATACCATCATAATCTACTCACGAGATTAAAGTGCTCACTGGTCACTACGGGGAGGTTTGTGGCCCCAGCGTAGGACGACAGCTCGACCACGGTGTCCCATACCACCATGTCCGGCTCATGAGTCTTAGGGGATCACGGTACCACGGTTAACGGGAGTTTCACTGGTAAGCTCGGTGTCTTAGATTCAAACAGTGGCGACCAAACATGGTGAACAAACATCGGTCAATCGAGTTAGTTCATAAGTTCAACTAGGCCAAGCGCACGTTGAGTTGAACGACATGGAATGAATAAGCACTCCGTGTGGTCTAACCACTGTCGAACGTCCCAAGCACGACTCAGATTCGTTAAACTCACCCTGTGTAGTGAAAACGACCTCAACCACCATTTGGAGTACAATTACTGATTACCTGGATTGTAACACAGTCCCATTCACATACAAATTTCATAACAGGCATATGAGTCATATCCTACAATCATATGGACATTCATGAAGTATAACTTAAATGTAAATACAGTACATGGAGGAAATCATACACATCTTCAACATGATACATCTAAGTACATAATCCATCGAGGAAATCATACACTCAAGCATGGTGATGGAGATTCATGCCTCAACAACCTTAGCAATCACATGTTTACTAACTACTAACTCATTTAGGCATTTAAACAAACACTTAGATTACACTATTTAACATATATCACGGATGTCGATGCCAATGCATATTAGGGCAAGTCCTTTCGCCAAGGAGTTGCGGCACACATATCAGACATTAACAACGACAAATAATCATGGCAACATAAACAACAAATTTCATACGTATATTCTAACATATTCATTAAATACGCTATTTACAATATAAAGAATACATATACGGAAATCAAAACGGATAGCGCATTTGGCATGTGTAACGGCAATCATAACATGAATAAATCATTATCTAACATTGAAAGTGTTGAAAATCATAACCTAAACGTATATAGTCCGCACCTTAAACTAGAAAATACGTATAAGAGGTGATTCAGACAATAAGTCTTCGTCAACGGCGGATACGCTGCCTATACCATGAAACAGGTTAGCTAGAACTTCACTACAACTAGTCTAAGCTTCAAAACAAGTTAGGGTTAGCTTAACTTACCCAAAAACAGAATCAGAATCGCCGAAAGAACGATTCAGATAGGCAGGTCAGATGAATAGATGGGCTAGGAAGAATTCTACGGAGATTCGATAGATTCTCCCACACTTTCTCTCTCTTTTCTCTCTCTTGGAAACCTAGGGTTTAGAAAATTCGTATGAGATTTGAAACTAAGGATTTAAGGCCTATTTATAAGCTTAAATACGACGAAAACAGACTTAGAGCTAAGGTATACTTAGGTTATAACCAAATCGGGCCTGTTCCGATCCAACGGAGCACTTCTGGAGGTTCTCTTATCAAATGCAGTCGGACTTAAGATCACTAGCATCGGATCTTTAGTAAGTTAAGTTTTCAGTCCGATCGGGTTTCCAGATCGTTCGTGGTGGACCAGCTTCAATTCAACGGTTACCGAACTTAAATCAGGGCTATAAGTTCTATGATATGAAAGGGTCACTTATCCTGATCTGAGGGTGAATTTGGGTCGAATTCTAACGGTCAGAACGCTTAAAAATAACGCACAAGTAAAACGTTCCAGATTACTAAAAAATATAATTAATTTTCTAAAAATCCTCATTTTCCTACTCTCTTTACTCCGGGCTCAATAAAATGGTCTCAGGACATCGTTTGTGCTTGATTTTCTAGGTGATTGTCAAGTCCAACTAGGCGGTCGTAATGGTCTAAGTTCATAGCTATCAGGCTTTCGATGCGTGGTTTAGAACCAATACAAAGTTACAAAGCATTCCCTGGAGTAACTGGGTTTAGAGTTGGATCCTAGATTTCAAGGTAAGATAGCGTTAAGGATTCTCTAGGTTCTGGGTCTTACAGATCGCATTGAAAGCTATCGGTGCTAATTCCATAAGTAATCTAGTTTAGCGATGGCTAAAACACATTAAAGTTCTAAAGGATTTGGTTCTAAAAGATTTCTGTTAAAGGTGGTACTCGGGTCTAAGTACGGATTTTTTTAAGTCGTTACAATCTACCCCCCCTAAGAAAAAAAATTTATCCTCGAAATTCGTACCTTCTCATACTCCTCGAGGATCTGGGAATAATTCTTCCTAACTTCAGCTTCTGTCTCCCAGGTAGCTTCTTCTTCACTGTGGTGCGTCCATAGTACCTTCACAAGTGGGATAACCTTGCTACGCAAGACCTGACCTTCCTATCCAAAATACGAGTCAGGCGCAGTTCATAAGTGGCATCCTTTCTCAACTGCACCTGCTCCCATCTGATAATATGCGAAGGATCAGGAACATACTTCTTCAACATGTACACATGGAAAACATTATTCACGCCTGCAAGTGGTGTGGACAAAGCAAGGCAATACGCTACTGCCCCCACTTGATTAAGTATCTGGAATGGACCAATATATCTCGGGGTGAGCTTCCCCTTCTTACCAAACCTAAGAACTCCTAGCATGGGGGAAACTTTCAGGAACACATGGTCCCCAACATCAAACTCAAGCGGTCGCCGTCTTGGATCGGCGTACCTCTTCTGCCTGCTCTATGCTGAAAGTAGTCGACGATGAATAATGTCGATCTTCTCCGAAGTCGTCTGAACCAACTCTGGGCCAATCAAAGTCTTCTCGCCCACTTTTGTCCAACAATGCGGCGCTCTACACGGACGACCATACAATGCCTCATAGGGAGCCATACTGTAACACCTCGGATTTTTACCAACCTAGGGTTAGACGTCCTTAGGCAATGGGTTAACCATAGCACCTTGGTAACTTTTCAAAATTTGATTGCAAAGCCAGAGAAATCATTTAGAACCTAATTCTTTAGAAATTTAACGTGAATTATCCAGCGCTACACTAGATTTCCTTCAAAATTAGCACCAACCACTTTAAATACGATCTGTAAGACCCAAAACCTATAGGATCATTGATGCTACCTTACCCTGAAATCCAGGATCAAAATCTAAACCTGTTTATTCTCAGGAACCCTTTGAAACTTTGTATTGGATTTAGACCGCACGTCGAAAGTCCGATATCTATAATCTTAGACCATTATGACCGCCTAGTTGGACTTGACAATTATTTCAAAAATTAAGCCCAACTGATGTTCTGAGGCTATTTCATTGGGCCTGGAGCAAGGAGTGTGAGAAAGAGTGAAATTCTTTATAAATTAAATGTGATTTAAATAAATCTAGCACTTGTCGCTTGCAAGTTAAGTATAAGCATTCAGACCGTCAGAATCTGACCCAAATACACTCTCGGATCAGGGAACATTTCCCACTCAGGTCAGTGTACTTGGAATCCTCGATCGAGTCTCAGTGACTGCTGAACTGAAACTAGTCCGCCACGTGCGATATGGAAACCCTATCGAACTAAAACTTAATGTGATCAGGATCCGACGTCCATGAGCTTAAGTCCGACTGCATTCAGTCAGAGGAGCTCCAGAAATATTCTTTTGGATCAGAAAAGACCCGATTTGGCTATAACCCAAGTATACCTTGACTTGGAGTCTGTTTTGGTTATGTTTGGGCTTATAAAAGGGCCTTAAATCCTTAGCTTTCTAACCCATACGAATTTGGGGAAAACCCTAGGAGAGAGAGGAGAGAAAAGAGAGAGAAAGTGAGAGAGAGTTGGAGTTTTCTCCTGGGATTCTTCTCTGCTGCTCCACGTGCCAAAGTCATCCACCTGCATCATTATTCCGGTGATTTTGGTTTCGTTCTAGGTAAGAAAACCCTAACCCTAACCTGTTTAAGGCTCCTATGGGTACAAGTAGCTAAGTAGCTGACTCACCTTGTGTTGTAGGTTGCCAATCAGTCGCTGACGACGACGTAGAGTTCCTATTCGATTCATTACGCTCTTACGACATAAGGTGCGGATTTTAGACACTTAGGTTACTATCTTTCAAAGCTTTCAATGTTGTTTAATGGTAGATTGTTGTCAAGAATGTTGTTTCACATGTAGAACATGCCGATCGATTTCTGTTTCGAATGCATACGAAGAATATGAGATTTATGGTATTTTAGGTATTTGTAGGAAATACCGTATACGTATAAATTTTGCTGATATGATTGCCATGAGTATTTACCGTGCATATATACTAGTTATGGATGTATGATCTATTTGGCACAAGGATTCGCCCTAATACATGTTTTGGCCAACGTACGCTATGTATGTTATTAAGTGTAGTCTAAGTGTTTGTTGAAATGCCTAAATCAATATGATTTATGCCTACCATATGCTTTGAATGTAAGAACATGATTGTTGGGTATTAGAAACTCCTTGATATAAGGATGTGTCATATTATATGTTGAAATCAACATACGTCAAGTACGTTGGAGTTGAGTAGTCTAAGTGTTTGTATAAATGTACGTATTAGTAAGTATTGAGTAAATGGTGCTGTAGATTAGCGTTGAGACTGGATTCTCAACTAATTTGATGATGTACGTGATTCCTCCATGCTTGTTGTATTTCAATTGATTACCTTATATGTGAAGTACTCGTGTATGGTTAACTGCTTATGATGTATGTTATAATATGCTGATAACATGCTGGAATTTCTTGTATTTCAATTCTGTCTCTCTCATATGATTATTGATTTAGATTACATGTGCTTGGGGCTATACTCTAGTCCAGGCAGATGGTAACAGTTTAGAATTCGTGGTTAGATTCTATTCGCCACGAAGGATGTGTATGACGAACCCAAGTTGTACTGGAGTTATAGAGAGTGGTTAGGCCACACGAAGTGCTTGTGCACTTCATGTCGGTCGATTCAACGTGCGCTCGTTCTAGTCGGACTCATCAAGTAACCCGACTGACCATTGTATGTTCACCTTGTATTCGTCATAACTGCTTGAACTTAGGGTACTGAACTTACCAGTGATAACCCTGATAACCGTGGTACCTTGATCCACTAAGACTCATGAGCCGGGCATGGTGGTATGGGACACCGTGGTCGAGCTGTCGGCCTACGCTGGGGCCACAAACCTCCCCGTAGTGACCAGTGAGCAACCTAGACTCGTGAGCAGATTATGGTGGTATGGGACACTATATTCTTGATGTCGGCCTACACTGATAAGGCGATGGGGGAGCGGTGCAACGAGTGCGAGCAACAGCCCTGATAGCCCTTTGTAGTGACCTCGAGCGTACTCTGAGTCTACGTAAGGCGACGACCCTTCCTTAGTAACCAGAGTACAACTAGGCCTGTATTGATAAGGTGATGGGGGAACGGATCAACGAGTGCATGCAACAGCCCTGACAGCCCTTGCAGCGACCTAGAAATACATCATCGTATGAGAATACTAGGAGTGACGACCCTAGACAGGATCCTTGTTGGGAACGATATAAGGGAAGTACCCTAGTTTCTCAATCCTGCTGTATGAAAAGGACTAATAACAACTCGGTAATCATATTCATATCACACTGAATGTGCCTGGAAGATGTGGAGCACTGAGGGAAGAAAGCATGCCGCAGACGTAAGATGGTGTCGCATGAGGGAGTATGTCGGTGAGGGTATCCATCATGTCATTTCATTCTTACATTAATCACAGTATTTAGGAATGTTTGAATTGTTTACTTTATCATTATCGCTTGATTGATTTGATAACATGCTAATCTTTCCTCTATGATTCCACTAAGTTAGCTACTCACTCCCACGTTACGGGACGGTGTTGCGCACACCAACTAGTCCCTATTTTAGTTTCAGATGATGGTGATGCTTGCGAAGCAGAGCCGGACTTGATGATGAGGAGGAGGATCCCTCCTATATGCAGGTTCTGATCGACGGGTTTACAGGGTTAATGATTAGATGCCAATACACTTGGTATTTTGCCTTTTATTTAAACATCCATGTATATTATTTTTGCTCATCTTTGGAGTATACATGTATATAGTTAACCTGGTAACATGTTCACACTTTAGAGACTTACAATCAATTATATATTTTATGTATTTATCGCAGTCTTTCGCTTGTGAAATTTAACTGTCTCTGGAGTATGATATGTTGTTTTGGCTTAGTCTCAATCTTGTTTAATGCCATTCTACAGACAACATGCATTCATCATTATCTATGTTGCATAAATGATGTTTTGGAACTCAGGAGTTGGGTTTCTACTCGTCCCCCGATTTTTAGGGCGTTACACATACCAATACTCACCTGGAAGCTTTTGTTGTACTCGAACTCTACATAAGAAAGACAGTCATCCTAACTGTCCTTAAAGTCCAACACACAAGCTTGCAACATATCCTCAAAAATCTGATTCATATGCTCCGTCTGCCCATCTGTCTGCGGATGGAACACGGTACTGAACTTCAACTTCACACCCATCGCTTCCTGGATACGAGTCCAGAAGATATATGTGAATCGGGTGTCTCTATCTGACAAATCTTCAAGGGAACTCCATGTAGGCGTACAATCTCCCTGATATACAATCTAGCCAACTCATCTACAGAATTTGTGACTCTGATCGGTAGGAAATGAGCTGACTTCGTCAACCTATCAACGATCACCCAAATAGAGTCATGTCCCTTCCTCGTCTTTGGTATACCAGAAATAAAGTCCCACTTCTATTCAGCTATGGGCATGGGCTGAAGGAGTCCAGGAGGTTGGCGATGATCTGCCTTAACCTGCTGGCACGTGAGACAATGGGATACGAACTCAGCAATGTGGACCTTCATATTGTCCCACCAATACAATCTCTTCATATTTTGATACATCTTCGTGCTACCTGGATGTATCGCAAGTCTCGAACTGTGGGCTGACTTAAGAATCTCTCGTCTCAATCAGGTATATCTGGAACGCATAGACGGCATCGAAATCGCAAGCCTCCATCTGTACCAATAGTCCACTCAGAGTCCTCGTCGGTACCAATCCGCTCCTTCATCTTCATCAGAAATTCATCGCCTGCCTGAGCCTCAATGATACGGCTATCTACGAGCTGTTGTACACGTATATGTGCGACAACTTCATATGGCTCTTCCACTGTGAGCTTCTGCTCAAAGTCTCGCACGAATTCTACCATAACCCATTCTGTCACCATAAGCGGAGCTGTAAATTCTATAGCCTTCTTGAGACTCAACGCATCTGCCACAAGGTTCGCCTTGCCCGGATGGTAGGAAACCTCGAACTTAAAGTCTTTCAAGGTCTCCATCCATCGGCGCTATCTCATATTCAAATCTCGCTGTGAGAATATATATTTAAGGCTCTTGTGGTCGTAAAAGAGCTCGAACTCCTCTCCGTAGAGGTAATGTCTCCAGAGCTTTAATGCGAAGATGACAGCTGCCAACTCTAGGTCGTGCATAAGGTAATTCTCCTCGTGCTTCCTTAATTGTCTCGAGGCATACGCAATCACCCTGTCCTTCTGTATAAGGACACAACCCAAACAAACGTGAGACATGTCAGTATATATCGTATACTTAACCCCTTGCTCTGGCAATACTAGCACAGGGGCAAACGTCAACTTGTCCTTCAGCTCCTGAAAAGCTGCTTCAGTCTCCTCATTCCAAGAAAACTTCAAGTCCTTCCTTATCAACTGAGAGAATGTTCTGGCAATCTTAGAAAAATCTCGAATGAATCATCGATAGTAGCCTACCAGACCTAGAAAACTCCTCACATCGGTAACTGAACCGGGTTGCTTCCAATCCTGAACCACAGCTACCTTAGCGAGGTCAACCGCAATGCCTTACTTGGACACCACATGTTCCAGGAACTTAACTTCTTCCTTCCAAAAGTCGCATTTCTCATACTGTGCAAACAACTGGTTCTCCGTGAGAGTCTTCAATACCGCTCTCAGGTGCTTCTAGTGTTCTTCCCGACTCGGGGAGTATATCAAAATGTCATCGATAAAGACAATGACGAACTTGAACAGAAATGGCCGAAACACTCTGTTCATCAGATCCATGAACACGGCTGGAGTATTCGTGAGTCCAAAAGACATCAAGAGAAACTCATAATGACCAAAACTGGTCCTGAACGCGGTCTTCTGCACGTCCTCATCCCTAACGCGCAACTGATGATACCCAGACTGCAAATCTATCTTCGAGAAATAACGTGCCCCCTTTAACTGATCGAACAGATCATCAATCCTGGGTAATAGATACTTGTTCTTCACTATCACCTGATTCAACCTGCGATAATCGATACATAACCGCAGGGAACCGTCTTTCTTCTTCATAAACAAGACGGGCGCTCCCCAAGGTGACAGGTTCGGCCGAATGAAACTCGCTTCAAGCAAACCATCTATCTGACTCCTCAACTCCTCCATTTCACATGGAGGCATACGATACGTCGGTAGGGAAATCGGTGTCGCACCGGGCACAAGATCAATAAAGAAGTCAATCTTGCACCGAGGAGGAAGCCCTGGAATCTTCTCAAATACATCAGAAAAATCACAAACTACTGGCATATCTTCTAACATCGGAACATTAGAACTCTCTAACATAAAAACGTAACTACTAACATGTCAGGACCAACCGACCTGAACCGGAAAAGAGAAGGCCGTGCCCTCAGGTCCATAGGCTATCACAACTCTGGCCTCGTAATCAATCTCTGCTCTCATCCTCGCGAGCTAGTCCATCCCAAAAATAACATTATAATGACACAGCGGGGCGACAATCAAGTCGACGACCACTGTCCTGCTATCCAAATCTATCGAGAAAGACTCACAGGTCCGAGTAATATTTAATGTAGTCCCTATAGCTGTCGTGAGTCTTGCTCCCTTCGCAGGAGCCATAACCAAACCTAGCCGCTTGACCGCAACATAAGAAATAATCGAAATAGTGGACCCAGTGTCTACCAACAGGAAGATAGGTGTACCTAAGATGTACGCAGGAATCTCAAATGATGTCGGTGCTGAATCCACCGGGCGCCTCAGTTGTGAGCACATGAACCGGAGCCTGTTGCGGTCGATGAGGTGGAGGAACCATTGGCCGTTGTGGCGTCCTTAATCAAGGTGCTGGAGGTTTGAAGGATGGATGATCTGGTGCTGATCGAAGGGGTGGCGCAGAAATAGCCTGAGGCATCGGATGGCCGATCCTCTGAGGCTGCGAGAACCCACTGTCTCGCATCGTGAAAAAGCAAGAAAACTCGGTGTGGCCAAGCTTCTTACAATAGCCACACCTCACATCAGGACGTCTCACATAAGCAGGAGATGCAGAAGACCCCTGCGGTGACTCAAACAGAGGCCTCTTAGTGAAGAAAGGCCTACTCACAAATTCAGGTCATGGCCTAGGAGCCAAAGGTGCACGCGTGCGGGACAACCTATCCCCGTCCTACTCTACTCGTAAGGATATGCTCACCAGATCCGCATAAGAAGAAATGCTCGCACAGCACATCTTCGATCTAATCTCGGGCCGCAAACCCTCAGAAAAATGCCGCATCCTCAACGGCTGATCACCTAAAATCAACGGAGCATACCTGCCAAGCTCCGTAAACCTGTTCTCATACTCCGTTACCGATATGCCTCCCTGGCGAAGGCGAAGGAACTCACTCTCCTTCTCGTGCCGATACGTGATAGGAAAATACTTCTCGTGGAAGCGTGCCTCAAACGCTGCCCACGTCCACTCATATCCCTCCGCAACTGTGCGGAGAATACTGTCCCACCATAGGCTAGCCTCCTTTTCAAACATGAAGGTAGCCAGCTCAACCTGTTCCACCTCGGAACAGTGCAACGGTCTCAGCATCTTCGAGATACGGTCTATTAAATACTCAGTCTCCTCGGATCTGTGAGTACCCTAAAATGTAGGAGGCCTCAAGCACTGAAATCGCTCGAATGTACCACTCGCACTAGTATGCCCAACAGGGTATAGAGGCGAGGCAGGTGGAGTCACCGCCATCGACTGATCAAAGATGCCAGCCATTGAGGACAAGAACTGCTGCTGCTGCTGCTGAATCTACTGTTGTTGCATCAACAGCATCATCTGCTCAATCCTATCAAAAGACGGAGCGGACTGTGAAGTAGAAGGCGTCGACGCAGACGCATGGTTCTGCTTGAAAACTGCAAGTGTGACAGGAGGCACCATAGAAGGTGTCACAGGAGGTGGCCCAGCAGCAGGACTAGAAGCTGACTGAGAACTTGGCATGAGATCTGAACGAGATGGGCCCGAAAGAAGGTCCATAGGATTATCGCATAGGACAAGGGCCCCGTCGAGCGAATCTCCCAGAGAAAGACGGGCCGAAGATCTCGAACCCTTGGATGGCATACCCTACACACAACAGAAGGTAGCAACCAAAGAGATTAGGCATTCACACAGTCCATCCACAATATTAACTTCACAAGCCAAAGGAACAACATACATCTCATTAACAAAATTGTCACAATACATGATTTACAGCATTACATGAATCGTGATAGAGAAAGTATGTGAACAAAACATCTGAGCTTCAAACACGAAGCTTCAACACTAAATAACTACCAACTACCAAACAACTAGCAAACCAAGCATAAAAATAAGCAACAAATAAGCAAACAACTACTACAGAAAGCCTATGCATCGGAATCTGCTGATAGAGAAGGGGCACCCTTATCCTTCAGGCAGCACAGGATGGTCTTCAGCGTGCGGGTTACTTTCTTGAACTTATTCTTTACGAGGTCCCACAAATCCCCAATATCCTGTCGAAGAGCAGCCTGACCCTCCTCGAGTCGCACTATACGGGCATCCTTATCAGCCTGAGTCGCAGGAGGACTCTCATCAGTATCTTGAGCCTCTTCTTCCTCTTCTTCTTGGACTTCTTCCTCTATCTCTGCCCCACCTTCTTCTTCACTTTCTTCTTCTTCACTATTATAATCTTCCTCGTTCTCATCATCATGTTGGGCCTCACGCTGCCGAGGCCCCATCTTCATCTGGTTCAGAGTAGCCTCGTTGATATAATGGATCGGCACTGGCAACTCTGCCCCAAGTTTGTAGGAAAACTCGAGTGCAATCTTACATATGAGTCGGCCGAAAGGAAGTGACTCACACGTTCTTCTTGATTACGCGATAAGGATGATCTGTAGCAACATAAACGTAGGCACGCACACCTTCTCTCCCAGGCCCACTTGATACAAAAAATACCATGAGACACGTGCATTCACTGCGATTGCTCCACTTGGGATAAACATTGAACGTGCAGATGTGGTGAAGTAGGCGAAAATTTTCTGACATATGGGTCACTAAGAGGCTCTTGTTACGCTGCCACACAACCATACGACCACATAGAAACCTGGTGCGGCGATCTCTCTCGAACACTATTCAGATTCTTAGCACTTGGATGTACCTCGCCAAGTGGCACGTTCGGGAGTCGAGCTATCAATGCAACATTAATTGTGGCTTCTCGATCTCTGCCGAAGGGGATCTTGAACTGCAACGGCTCCAGCATAGGGTCCCAAATATGAGCATAGAAGGCACGAACAGTGCTCACATTAGCACGAGACTCGCCTTCAAATAGCGGACCCCACCCGACAGCTTCCATACGCTCGAACAATAAATACTCACCAAAGAGTCGCCCATCCACATGCACTTCAAAAAGAACTTTACGGTCCGCATAAGCACCATGAGTCAACTCTGCCAACAACGCCCTTCTAAAAGGAGCTTGGGGATCTAAATCCCGCTTCAAATGCAACTCTCTCCCAACACTTGGACTTGCGGTAGCTCCTCTAGGCCGCCTCGAACGAGCAGGACGACTAGGTCCAGCCTCGTCCACAGGAGCACGCTTCTTGCACATCAACAAAAGGATGGTGGAAATGTATCCAATAATAATAAGAAGACATCTAGTTCTGTTTATATCGTTAAACCTTTTTATCTATGACATAGTAGATTATGTCATGTGAATGTGGCATCTTTAAAGAAAATGAAAAGATTAGGTTTATTACCTAATATATCTAATGAAGAATTTAAAAAATGTGAAACATGTGTAGAATCAAAATTCATTAGAAAACCCTTTAAACAAATAGAAAGATCATTTGTTCTATTAGAGTTAATACACAGTGACTTAGGTGATTTTAGAAATCACATGTCTAGAGGTGGAAAAAGATATTATATACTTTTATAAATGACTACTCTAGGTTCACTAAAGTATATCTGTTAAAGAACAAAGATGAAGCTTTAAATACTTTTTCTAAATACAAAATTGAAGTTAAAAATCAGTTAAATATAAAAATTAAAAGACTTAGAACAGATAGAGGAGGTGAATATGAATCTTCTCAATTTAGAGAATTATGTGAAAAGAATGGAATAGTTCACGAAACTACAGCTCCTTATACATCAGAACAGAATGGAATAGCAGAACGTAAGAATAGAACTCTAAAAGAGATGATGAATGATATGTTAAATAGTTTAGGCTTACCCTCAAATATGTAGAGAGAAGCAATTTTGTCTGCTTGTTATATCCAAAATAGGATTCCTTCTAAATCTTCTGAACAAACACCATATGAACTTTGGAAGAATCATGTTCGTAGTTATAAATACATTAAAGTATGGGGGTGTCTTACTAAAGTAGGATTACCTGAAATTAAGAAAAGAAAGTTAGGTCTTAAAACGACTGACTGTGTATTTATAGGGTATGCATAAAACAGTGCGACCTATAGGTTTCTAGTTTTAAAAACTAAGAATAATATTCTAGATCCTAATACAATTATAGAAGCTAGAGATGCAGAGTTCTTTGAGAACTTATTCCCCATGAAATCTAAATCTATACGAATAGAGGAATTTAATGAATCAGAATTTGTGTTTACGAGTAAAAATGCTTACGAGAAAGTAGTAGAAGAGATATAACCAAGAAAAAGTACTAGGGTTAGAAGAGAAACTAACGTAGGAGATGATTTTTTCACCTTCTTAGTAGAAGATGATCCTACAACTTATATAGAAGCTATTAACTCTCCAGATGCAACCTTTTGGAAGGAAGTAATTAATGATGAGTTAGAATCTATTATATTTAATAATACTTAAAAACTTGTAGACCTACCACCTGATAACAAACCAATAGGCTGTAAATGAGTGTTTAGAAAGAAACTAAAACCAGATGGAACTATTGATAAGTTTAAGGCTATGTTAGTAGCGAAAGGCTTTAAACAAAATGAATGAATAGATTACTTTGATATATATTTCCCTGTAACTAGAATTACAACTATTAGAGTCTTAATAGAGATAGCCTCCATATATAAACTAGTGGTACACTAGATGGATGTTAAAATGGCTTTCCTAAATGGAGACTTAGAAGAAGAAATATATATGGAGCAACCTAAGGGTTATAAAATATCAGGTAAAGAAAATAAAGTATGTAAACTAATTAAATCACTATATGGTTTAAAATAGGCTCCTAAACAATGGCATAAAAAATTTAATGGTGTTTTAAAATCAAATGGTTATCATATAAATGATGTAGATAGATGTGTATATAGTAAAATTTTTGAAAATGATTATGTTATTATATGCCTTTATGTTGATGACATGCTTATTCTTGGAACTAATATTAAATTAGTTAATACAACTAAAAAATTCTTGTCATCTAAGTTTGACATGAAAGACTTAGGAGAGGCTAGTGTAATCTTGGATATTGAAGTAACCAGAAAAAATGGTGTTATTATATTATCACAATCTCATTACATTGAGAAGATATTGAGAAAGTTTAACCATTTTGACTGTTTACCTGTCAGTACTCCTTATGATTATAGTATGACTCTCATGAAGAATACAGAAAATAGTGTGTCTCAATTGAAATATTCTAAAATAATTGGTAGCCTCATGTATCTAACAAACTGCACTAGACCAGATATAACTTTTACAGTATGAAGGCTAAGTAGATATACACATAATCCTGAAAAAGGGCATTGAAATGCCTTGTCTAAGATTTTGAGATACTTAAAAGGCAGTATAGCCTATAGTTTACATTATAATGGTTATCCTACTGTATTAGAAGGATATAGTGATGCTAACTTGATTAGTGATTCAGATGAGACAAAATCCACTAGTGAATATGTCTTCACTTTGGGTGGAGGAGCAGTCTCTTGGAAGTCTACCAAGCAGACATGTATCGCTCGGTCGACTATGGAATCCGAGTTTATTGCCTTAGAAAAGGCTGGATCAGAAGCTGAGTGGCTTAGAAATCTCTTATCTGATATACCATTGTGGCCTAAGCCTGTATCGGCCGTGTCTATTCATTGTGATTATCAAACAGTTATAGCGAATGTAAAAAGTAAAATATATAATGAAAAAAACAGACATATTAGACTCAGACACAACATAGTGAAACACATGTTACGTGATGGATTCATATCTATTGACTTTATGAGGTCATAAAAGAATATAAGAAATCCTCTGATCAAAGGATTATCTAAAAAGTTAGTCAATGATACATCGAAGGGAATGAGACTGAGCCTAATATATGAGCTGTCAGTGTCGGTAACCCAACCTATACAAATGGAGATCCCATGAGATAGGTTTAATGGGTAAACAATAAGACACGAGGTAGATGATTGCACTGAGTTGTATGAGCCCCTTCTATGGTGTACAGTGCGAGCAGCAACGCAGAAGGATGAGTTTTTTAGAACTCTTAATGGATCCATAGCCATATATTTGGTGGTGTATACAGTTGCTGCATATACTTAATGAAATTCACCTATAGGGGTGTGGAAGTGGAGGCCGCTTCCTATGAGAATTTAGGCAAATTTTCTAGAGCACTCATAAAACTCAGGTAATGGTGTATGGACGAAATGCACCAAACCGTAGAATCACTTGCAGAGAAAGAGTTGTGTGAGTGGTATGTACTTGCGATCTACATTAAAAGGATTCAGGTTTAAGATTATGGTGTCACTTGATTCCTATAGACCTATCTTGCTTACTTTAACGTCGATTCAAGTCTATGGCAACACCGGCACCATTGCACAACTATTACGCTTTAATTCGAAAGAGTTTTATTTTAAAACATGTGGGGGATTATTATATATTTTTTAAAAATAATAATAAAATTTGAATTTTCAAAATTTCGGTATTTCCCTCTAAGTTTGAAAAGTTGAAGTACTTTTGAGTTGTGGGTTTTGTCCCACATCGGATTTGACAAAGTAAACTATCTTGTATATAAGATAGTATTTTTGCCTACGACTTGAGCCCTTTTCAGGAGGCATGTGAATTTGGTCCTGGGGGAGGGGGGGTTATGCCAATAGCTCTAATTTATGCCATTGACCACACACGCGCACGCGCTCTGAGCCGAGCCGTGTCATGCCGAGTCGAGCCAAGCCAAGTCTAAGTCCAAGTCTATGTGCGTGTGCGACGCGATGGGACGAGCTAGGGTGGGCGTGGCACAGGCGAGGGCGCAGGTGCGGGTGCGGTGTAAGTGTACTTGCATGGGTGTGTGTATGGGTACTCGCAGGACTTTATGTGCGAGAGTGTACTCGCACTTATGCTTTTTTATTTTAAACCAGAGAGATGCATCCCTTCTGGTTGGTCGCCCCTGTTGGGTTTAAACCCAACGGTCCTAACCTTTTGTAAAGGGTGCTTATGTACCATTTCGGAGTCTATATAAAGACTTTCGATTCCAGTTTTAAATATACTAAAATACTCTCTCTTATAAAAATCTCTCTGATACGGTTTTAAGCATTTTTACTGAGTTCATTGCTGAGTCAACTCAGCACTTTCGGATTAAACTGCAAGTGGTTCGAGCCCGTGTACAATGAGTGCACCGTTGGGACCGGGTCATAGTCGTTGTATTCTGGAGGTCGATTGCTCTGAAAACCTGTTGTACCTGGGACGCTGTTCAAGGGGAGCAAATTCGATTTCAAGCCGAGTGACTCAGTCACGCCTCAACTCAATTCAATAAGTTCTTCTTTCTCATTTTTATTTTTTATTTTTTGTTCTCAATTTTAATAGTCTATTTAATTCAACCAATTTTCCAACAGACCAGTCATGTAGGGCTCATGACCAGTCGAGCACGAGATAAAAAATCTCATCATAAATAACAGCCTATCCTTTTAATATTTTCAAACAATGGCTTAATAACACGGTATGATTAGTCATATAATCAATCAGTCTGCCATAAAAGGGCCCATCTTTTGGTATAATTTTAAATAAGAGCATATCTTTTTTATTATTTTCAAATAAATGCCTATCAACTTTGTACAATTAGTCATAAAAGCTCACTCCGTCACATCCTTGTACAATTGGTAATTGCATTTAATTAATTACAAAAATACCCTTTTATGCATTAAATGTGTTTTAAAGCTATTACCTACTACACAACAATCTTGTATAAGGCTTGACTTATAAGAAAGAAGGCCGACTTATCGAGGAGTCAATGGTTATAAGAAAATATCCTTATGTGCACACACACTTCTGTAGGCCCACCTAAGCCCATGTTGCCAATCCAATCGTCCAATCCACTCCACTGCCAGGTTTGTTAATCCCATGTGTGGCTCACAAAATTTGAACAATTTTCACTTGGTGGCCCATGAAACTCCACTACAACTAATGGACAGTCCACATACCTCCATTTTATAATAATATTAATTACCAAATAATCTTAGTATTTATTCTGTCATAAAATAATTTGTAATCTATAATTTCAATGATTTATTCTAAATTAATTTTATGCCACGTGTAATTACTTAGTTCCTATGTATCCTCCATTACACTCTTCCACTGTTAAAGTTTTCCCAGTAAATTAATAAGACGAACTTCAATGTTTAGCGATTCAAGATTGAGAGTTCATCGCCATTTATTAGAGTTTGTTGGGATTTGTTAATCTCAAATTATATATTTATTATTATTGTGAAATAGAATGAAATTAAAAACTAAAACATATAAAATATCAAGGATAGGTTGAAGCATGTGTGATTATGCTTTCCTTAAAACATTATTCGTCATTTTTTAAAGTAATTGAGACTACTAAAAAGTTGCAAGCAAACAACTTCTAAGATATGATGAAATCGTGTGTGGTTTTGCGTTCAACAAGCACGAAGAAATCACTGGTGAAACTTTATAAGCGCAATTTTACTGATAGATGAAAACTAAAAAGAAAATTCTCAAATGGAAAGAGAGAAATAATGAAGACTAGCTTTACTAAATTAGACCACTACACTAGACTGGTTCTTGTGGACCTGGCAGTCTTAGGTTTGTAATGAACCTGTTGGCTTGATCAGAGAACACTTGAAGGTTGATGATTTATATGAAGGAATGAGTCGGTTTGGTTGTGATGATGGAATTAACCAACTAAGCTTTGTTTTTATAGGCATGGGTGATTGGACATTTTCGTCCAGGGTCATAAATACAGCAAACCATTTTTGACTATGGCAAGAAACTAGCCTTTTGTTGCAGTTTTTGACCGTTTTACATGTACGAGACTAGTTGCATGTTAGCTATTCAGACACAGTTCGCTAATCTTTTTGACTATTGGGCTACCCACATGCAGTACTTTCTGCATGTTCTAGTTAATTATTTCATTTGCAATTACACCATGCCTTTTAAATGACTCCACAACTCCTATATAAGGTGAGAGGTCTCTCTCAGATCTCTTACCCACAACACTGTCAACTTCAAACCCAGCCACCTAACCCATCTCATTTAATCACTGTCACATTGTGACTTGCACATGGCTTGCATTGGTTCGCATAAGGTTGACTTATTTGTGACACGATGTATATGTGTAAAGTGAAAAGTGCGTCACTAGCGCTTCCACACTACCTCACATGCCTACTCCCTTTGACCGAGACCGACATCATGCTTGTGCCTAAGCCCGTGCCCATGAGTGTGCACATGCACGTGTTCTAGTGCGAAATGCAAGTCTTGATACTCTATCTCACCAAGAAAATATTAAGGTACTCAACACCCTAATTATTAAGAGAATTTCTTTCTTCTCTCCCATTCGATAAAGGACTATTCTCAAAAGTTAAAAACCATTTTTTTCCCAAACACTATAGGTGTGTGTGAGTAATGCTCACACACAACTTGTTGGATTTTGTATTTTCATCCAACTTAGCTATGCACTTAATAAATAATAATAATAATAATATAAAATTCCTCTTTTATATGGTACATGCACCTACATTGAGAGATTTTAGAACAAGTGTCATAGTTACGTAAAGTGGCACACATGTTGAAAGTATAAGTATGCATGTTAAATCTGGATCCGTGGACTGTTTTATTAACAACCTACTCTTTTCATAAGTATTTGACATGTTTGATCATAAGATCATTAAAATAAATAAAAAATAAAAAAATGTCCCTCACAGGTTGACAATGTAATTTATCTAATGCATGAATCTAATTTTGAGTTGATGGTCCAAATTTATAATCGGTGTGTAGCCCATCCTACATTTACGTACTCTCCCTTCACATGTCTCGTCTTCCGAGACATCTGAGATAAAGTTTGCACGACCTTCCTAAGGTCAAGGGGGCACTGCTTTCCTAGACTTAATAGGAAAGAGTTTATGTGGAGTAGATCCATCCCATCCATCATGTGGACCACCTCGTGTTTCGATAGTGGCTCAAAACTAAGGCCGATTCAATACTCGATTGGGCTACACCATGATAAATAGTTAAGATAAAAAGTCACACCGTTAAAATAATCCAAATTGTGTGTAATCTACTGACTTGTATGTATGATTGTTGTGGTGTTTTACAAAAGGTAATGCTTGTGATGGGCAACCTATTAGACCTGGTTGATGTCATATTTACATAGAAGGTTGGATGATATGTGTTGGCTAGACATTAAATGGTACTCCAGCCCACTAAACTTGGACCTTTTTATTGGAAAAAATAATAATAATAATTCCAGCACACACTCTTATCTTGATTTTTTATGGGACACATCTTGATGTGTATGTGTAATTCACTCTAGCTATTAGATGTGTAATCTTATGTCGGGCACAGAAGCTAAAAATCAAGCCCACCTATGATTCAGTTGGGGCATGCCAAGGAAAGTAGTTGGAATCGAGACGCTTACCCTTGAATTTTATAGGGCCACTATGGGGATTATACCAAATCCACTCCAATCATTAGATGCCACACTAAAACTCAAACCCAGGTCCCAAAATTCAGGTCCATCCATCTTTCAAGTAGGCTACGCCAACATAAATAGTTTGTAGGGTGTGTTTTTCTTTATCAACTATTTCCAGTCGTGTGATCCACCTGAACCACGGATGGGCTTGCTTTCTGGGCTCTAAATGTAACGTGAGGTGACCCACCAGATGCTAGGAGTAGAATTAAAATTAACACCATGGTGGGCTGACCTGGGCCACTCTTTAAGAAAGTTGGTTTAAATCACTCGTCCTCATCTACCCGGCATTATTACCGAAATAATGCAACTTCTCTCCCAGCATTATGAGCGTTATAACCGCTTTAAATTACATCAAGTGTTCTGCGAATAGGTACCACAAAGACTCCCAGCTCTGATTTTTTTACAGGCCCACTCTTATATGTACGCAATATCCACTTAGACCATTAGATATGTAATCCAATCATAGCCCAGAGCCAAGAAATCAAGATAACCTATAACTCGGAAGGACCAGACCAATGGAAACAATTAGGAGAGAAATATCTACCCTTGATTTTTATAGGGCCCATCGTAACAAAACTATGAAATCCATTCCAGCCATTAGATATCACACCAAAAGTAAGCTTGAGTCCTAAAAATCAGGTCCATACAGGATTCATGTGAGCCATTCCAAAGAAAATAATTTAGAGGGTGAACATTTCCATGTACACTGTTTCCAATCATGTAGTCCACTTGAACTAAGGATGGGAGTGAAATTTGAGTCCTTCATCTAAAATGGGGTGACATAAGTGATGGTCGGGGTTGATTTAACATTAACACAACAATGGGCCCACCCAAGCTGTGGCTCCTTTTCCATGCTAAAATGAAATTAGTGTGGTGAAAGGATATACTTATATTAATTAAGAGGAAATTTTTTCATTAAATGCATGGCTAGTTGGACAAAATGCAATGTCCAACTAGTTGGGTGTGAGCATTAATATATATATATATATATATATATATATATATATATATATATATAGAGAGAGAGAGAGAGAGAGAGAGAGAGAGAGAGAGAGAGAGAGAGTTTTTATTTAAAATATTTTTTAACCAAAAATAATTTTCCATAACAATCCCCCACTTGGTTGAAAATAATTTTTAAAGAGAAGACATCTGCCAAAGTAGACATGGCTTACATATATAAAAAAGATATCTTTCGATTTGAATTGTTTCTTATTGTAAGTGTCTTAAAGTTCTATCGAAATTTCTGTTAGCCACAACTTTAAACCATTTATTCTTAAATGATAGAGTTGAAGATACCATACATATACTCACTTTGTATTATTTGAGTTCTCACAAATCTTGCTCCATGCATTTAATGGCCATATGCTTATCCTATTTCATGAACGATTCCAAGAGAAACTCTTAACTCTCACGAGAGGTGACATCACATCTACATTCACATAGGTGAAATCATTCTCATGTATCTATTACTATTAAGATACTTGTCATTTTAGATTAGGTTTCATTAATAATTCTATGACTCAACCCTTTATCCATTACATCCAACACTACTTGTACTTGATGAAGTTATTTATAATTTTAGTGTTGAAAATTTTTACATATCAGTAACTTATTTTTACCCATTGAACCCAAACTTAGAGATTTTCTAATTTTGTATTGGGTTTTCATCACTGGTGGAACTTTAGTTGAAGAGTTTCAAATACATCCCTCTAAAAATTGTCCTTACTATATATCTTGTTAGAGGTTTAGTAAAAAGATTAGCCAAGTTATTACTTGATTTTATATAACAAATTGCAAGGATTCCATCTTGAATCAATTGTCACATATTCGTGTTGTAGACTTATAAGTATCGACTTTCCATTGTATAAGTTTAAACTTTTCATTATAAGTGTCATTGTTGGCTCTGGCTAATGTGGCTTCACTATCATAATGTAGTGAAACAACCAATATAAGTTTCACAAAGAACGAGATTTTTAATAAAAAATTCATAAGTCACTCAACTTCTTTGTCTGTCACAGTTAGGGCTATGAATTCAAACTCAAAAATTGAGTGCGTTATGCAAGTTTGTTTCTTGAATCCTTAAAACACAATTGTACCTCCTGGGGCGAAGACCCACCCTGTAGTAGGCTTGCTGTCCTCTGCACTTGATATCTAACTCGCATCGGTAAATCCTTCGAATACAGTTAGAAACTCTGAGTAAAATAACCCTAAGTCTTTGGTTTCTTTCAAGTAACCAAGACCTCTACTGATTACATTTCAATGTTTCACACTAGGGTTAGTAAACCCACTAAGTTTACTCACAACATATGCAACATCTAATTTAGTGCATTGCATGGTATATATTAGACCACCTATAATACTTGCATATTCAAGTTGTGCAACTACTCTTTTGTTATTCTCATTTAGTTTGATACTTGGATCAAATGAGATTTTACCTTTATATATATATATATATATATATATATATATATATATATATATATATATATATATATATATATATATATTTATATATATATATAATGAGAGTAACATAGTGCATAACCATCACTATGCTTTTCAACTTTGATAACTAGGATGGTATTCACTTGTCAAAGATCATTCATTTTGAATATGGAAGACAATAACTTATTTATTCTAATTACACATTTTATTTTATTACTTATTATTAATATGTCATCAATATACACGAATAATAGTTATATAGTTACCACTAACTTTGGAAAATGCATTTGTTAGCTATATTATGCATGAAAACATGATATAATATTTTAGAATCAAACTTCTCATACCATTGTTCAAGTGCTTGTTTTAGTCCATACAATGATTTAATCAGTTTACAAACTTTATTCTCATTTCTTGGTAGAACAAACCCTTTGGGTTATAAAATGTATACCCCCTCATTAAGGCCACCATTTAAGAAAGTTGTCTTTATATCCATTTGATCGATGTGCGTTCACACCCCAAGTATAGGGTTGCAATGTAGCAATAATCTCGATAAGATCGAGGTCTAATCTACATGGATTGTACCTTGTATGTAATCTGAAAATAACTCGAACTAGAACTAAAAGAAGATGTATCTAAATCAGGAAAAAGGAATGGAATAATAATGAATTAATTAACTAAATTTTGTGAAATTTAAAGGTGGGAAACTAGGGTGTCAAAGATCCATTTGTAGAAATTAGGGAAATCTATGCTTGATTCATAAATACAACTGGATTTAAAGTCTCATCTTCATCCAGTTGGAAGATATATCATTAAAAATCTAAATTTGAACTTTCTTTAATATAGTTTTCAATAGAAGATAGGTATGAAAATTAGAATTGATTCCATAACAAAATCAAACCCATGAGACAAAGCAAACAACAAAATTTAGCCAATCCACATCCAATCTAAGGGATGTATGAATGTTAGGAAAGATTTTGTCATCCAACTATGCCCAGGAGACGATGGTGAACAGCAAGGTTCCCAAATTCATAGACCCTATAATGCTAAGAACATGCTCAAAGCTATCGCAGATTCATTATAATTAAAGTCATAACAGACCATTAGAAACTAATAGCATTCCTTAATATCAAACTATAATCAAAAGAAAGTTCAACTAAAGTATGAATCAAAGTATAGAAAATCATCCATCACGCTACAAGCTTCACTTCTTAGCCCTAGCTAAGAGGTTTATCCTGTCATAGACATAATCAAGCTAAGAAAACATCCAAACAAGAAGAAAATAAAGAGGAAAAGAAGAAGGAAAACTCCTCTCGTGTCGGCCGTCCACAACTCTCTCTCTTTTGTGCTCCACTCCACGTCCAGGATGATGTTCCCACGTCCCATCTCTCTTTATTTTATATGTATAAGGAAGGCGGTGTGGCTAGCGAATTTCTTTACGCAGCTAGTGCATGCGCAACCATAAGACGTAAGCCAACTTGCGTTTGGACTGATTTCTCGGTCGATGGACATCCAAGAAACCTGTTCTGGCTCCACGATTGGGGTAAAGACCCCCCCCTCTAAAGAGTCTAGATGGTTCAGATCATCCAATTGACCACAAACAGTAGCCCACAACACCCCCACAATGTCTGAAAAAATCAGATGTGCGTACGGTGTGAAATTCCCTGCGCCGAGATGCTTAGTGGGCCCCACAGTGATGTTTTTTGTGAAATCCATCCCATTCATTGGATTCTTGGTAAAATTTTAGTCAGAAAAGAGTGGTTTTGGTCAAGTTTTGATGCGATCCACTGTATCAAATCAACTCATCGTTCATCCTACGTTTTTCGACGATCTACATGTGTATATGTGCATGAGGCCAAAAAGAAAGCATGGCTAGAGTGATGCCCCCTTGTGGGGCATATGGAGGGTCCAAATCAATGATTCAGATGATGAGTGGGGTCCACTGGGCATCTCAACATCGAACAGCGTTGAATGCTGTCTCCTACTACGAGATAGAGTGGAAAGAGATGGGCAGGGGTCGGTCAAATAATGTTGACCAATCCCATGTTGCGCATAGAGTGGAAAGAGATGGGCGGGGGTCGGTTAAAGAATGTTGACCAATCCGGTGTTGCACACATGCGCGTGCGATGTGTACACGCTTAACCCCATGCGGGGTCAACTGTGATGTATATGAGGAATTTATTTTGTCCATCCCTTTTCTCATCTTATTTAAGGGGTTGAGATCAAAATTGAGGCATATCCAGAGATCAGTTGGGCCCCAAATCAAGATTTTGATTGCTAATCTGTTCGTTGGGCCACTTCCACAGAGATCAAATGGCTGAAATTCGACGTGTGCAGTTAATTTATGGTCCTCAGGCCATATATATAGTTTCGAGCCGAACGGATGGTGGAAACCCTGTGATCTTATATTCAGGACGCTTTTCAGGCCTCTTTAACGGGAATGACTTGATTTTCTCAGATTTCTGGTATGTAAATTCCTCGACCTTGGTCCCTTGGAGTTTGTCCCTTGCCTTGGTGACTGCAGAGTGTTAAATCCATGCTTTCAGTACCCTTTTTCAGTCCAGACTCCTAATTTTACCTTATAACATTAATACAATTAAAATAGGCTGTTAAACAGTATCATGTTTGTGAGACCCGTCTTTTAGCACGTACCGTTTCATAGGCTCCCGCGGTCTTCCCGGTCGAATTTAGGTGACCTGCGACACGTATATAGCATTTGTGCACAACCTTAAGTGTCATCCTGTAATTTCGAGTCGGGTTGACCTAAGACCTATGTCATTACGACCGCATCGTCACTGCGGTTCCAACGTCGTGTCTCATGTGGCAATCTGAATTGTACATCAAAAAATATAGGTCGCGCTCTATTTGGATCATTGATTGTGTTTTGGTGGGACCCACTTATCACAATGACACTTTTTCCAAGGCTAGGGTGACATCACCCTAAGCCATCCATAATTACTAGTCAAAGTAATAATAATCCTAGCCCATAATTACTCCATTTTTCCCAAAACACTTATTACCTAGCTAAGAGAGAGAGAGCGAGCTATCATCATTACTCTCTCACCTTCTGTAACATCCCAAAAATCGGGGGGTCGAGCAAAAACCCAACTCCCGAGTTCCAAAATGTTATTTATGCAACATAGGTATGTATGATTGAATGTTGTCTATGATAACGCATTAAACATGAGTGAGATTAAGCTAGAACAACATATCATACTCCAGAGACAGTTAAATTAACAAGCGGAAGACTGTAATAGTATGTATAATATATATAAACTGTTGTATGTCTCCAGAGTGTGAATATATTACCAGGTTATACACATACATGTATACTTCAAAAGTAACCAAAATAAATATACACGAGGGCGCTAAAAATATAAAATGACAAGTGTCACTGTATCTAATCAACCTCCCTGTAATCCCGTCAATCAGAACACGCATAAAGGAGGAATCCTCCTCCTCATCATCAAGTCCAGCTCCGCCTCACAGGCCGCGCCATCATCTGCAATCACAAAAAGGGACTGGTGGGTGTCCGGAAACACCATCCCGTAACGTGGGAGTGAGTAGCTAACTCAGTGGAATAATAGAGCAAGGATTAACATGTTCTCAAATCAATCATGCGATAATAGTAAAGCAATAAATCAAACAATCCTAATACTGTTGTTAATGCAATATGACATGACGTGATGTATGCCCTCACCGACGATCTCCCTCATACGGTAACATCTTACGACCGCGGCATGCCACACTCCCTAGAGTGCTCCACATCTTCCAGGCACATGCAATGTTATGGTGATATGACTTCCAAGTTGTTATTAGTCCATTCAAACAGCAGGATTGGGAAACTAAGGTACTTCCCTTATATCAATCCCAACACAGATCCTGTCTAGGGTCGTCACTCCTAGTAATCTCATACGATGTATATTTCGTAGGTCGCTGCAAGGGCTGTCAGGGCTGTTGCACGCACTCGTTGCTCCGCTCCCCCATCACCTTATCAATACAGGCCTACTGTACTCTACTGCTACTGAAGGGTCGTCGCCTCCCGTAGACTCAGAATACGCTCGCGGTCACTACAAAGGACTCGTCGCCTGATCAGTGTAGGCCGACAGCTAGAATATAGTGTCCCATACCACCATAATCTGCTCACGAGACTAGGTGCTCACTGTTCACTACAGGGAGGTTTATGGCCCCAGCGTAGGCCGACAGCTCGACCACGGTGTCCCATACCACCATGCCCGGCTCATGAGTCTTTATGGATCAAGGTACCATGGTTAACAGGGTTTACAATGGTAAGTTCAGTACCCTAGGTTCAAGCAGTTATGACTCATACAAGGTGAACATACATCGGCCAGTCGGGTTACTTGACGGGCTCGACTAGCGCGATCGCATCTCAAGTCGAACGACATGAAGTGCGTAAAACACTTCGCGTGGCCTAACCACTGCCGTCAACTCCAAACACGACTCGCGTTCATCGATGCGTCGTTCGTGGCGAAGATAAGCTAACCACGAATTCGCTCGGTTACCGACTGCCTGGACTAAGTATAGTCCCAAACAATCATGAAATCACATCAGCAGTTGTGTAAAGGTAATGGAAATGAAATACAACCATGAGAGCATGTTAACACATGTTATTACATACAACTTAAGCAAATCATCGTACACATGTCTTTCACACATATAATGAAATTAAGCATGTCGCCAACATATAGAAAATCCTCTCCATCAACATATTAATTGAGAATTCAATCTCAAAGTAAATCATAAGGAAATCATCAAGCACATATTATAACATACAGCTTAAGCGAATCGTCAAGCACATGCATTTCATTCATATCATGAAATCATGCATATGGCTAACATGTAGGAAACCATTCACACCAGCATATTAATTGAGAAATCAATCTCAAACTAATTCATAACACCATTTAATTCAATACATACTAATACAAGCATTTATACAAAGACATACACTACACACTTAAGTCTACATATAGTATGTCGACCCGAAGTGCGCATTTAGGCGAATCTCTTCGCCAAATTAATTATGCACGTATTCCTAACATCCTAATGCGACAACATATCATGTCAATCACATCAGCAAAATATGAATGAAATCTATACTTCCTACAAATGACTAAAATACCCTAAATCTCATATTCTTCGCTAGTTTACGAAACAGGAAACGGATAGCATGTTGTACATGTCAAACGGCGTTGCCGTCGAGAATCTACTATTAAATGACATTGAAAGCTTTGGAAACAGTCAATCAAAGCGTCTAAAATCCGCACCTTTTCCCTTTTAGGGGTGAGAGTTCGAATGGAGCGTATACGCTTCGTCTACGGCGAATAGAGAACCTAATTTACGAGTTATATCAGTTTACATGCTATGGAACGGAACGAATGCCAAATCAGCAACTTCTAGGGCTATTTCTTACCTGAAAATGTGGAGGAATCGCCGGGAAAGTGCTTGGATCGCGTGGCTTAAACACGTGTAGCAGGTAGCACCAGCAGCAGGAAATTCTCTCCCACCTCTCTCACAATCTCTCACCTTTTCTCTCCCTCAATCTAGGGCTTTTCCCAAATTTGGATGTGAGAGATATGAGAGGGTTTCAACCCCTTTTATAAGCTTAAAGATGCCCGGAATAGGCTCGGGAACAAAGTTCACTTGATGCTTAACCAAAGCGGGGCCGTTTCGGTCCAAAAGATGATTTCTGGTGGTCCCCTGGTCGAATGCGATCGGACTTAAGCTCATGCGTACCAGATATAGCACGTATTAAGTTTTCAGTCCGGCAGGGTTCGCAGATCGCGCGTGGCGGACCAGTTTCAGTTCAGCGGTCACCGCACGTAGATCAGGGCTGAAAGTCTCATGATATAAAATAGAAATTTTTCCTGATCCGAGGGTGTAATCTGGCTGAATTCTGACGGTCAGAACGCTTAATACTAATGTGTCAAGTCGTGTGCCAGATTTGAATTTGAAATTCCAATTCTGTCCCTATTCGCGGTCTCTTCAGTCCGGGCTCAATGAAATAGTCTGTTATTATCGGTTTGACTTGATTTTCGAAATGATTGTCAAGTCCAGCTGGGCGGTTCTAACGGTCTAAGATAGGAAGTATCGGACTTTCGACGCGCGGTCTAAATCCAATACAAGAATTCAAAGTGGTCCAGAGAACAAACCCGCTTAGAGTTTGATCCGAGGTTATAGAGTATTATGGAGTCATACGTTCTACTCGATTTGGGTCTTGTAGAACGTATTTGAAGTGATCAGGGACTGTTTTCCAGCTACTCCAGCGTTGCGCTAGCTAACTTACGCTAAATTTCCATAGGAATTAATCCTAAGTGGTTTCTTTGGCTATGAAATTGGGTTCTGAGCGATTTTCCAGGTGTTTTAGTTGACCCATTGCCTAAGGACGTCAAATCCCAGATTGGCCAAAATCCAGGGTGTTACAATCTACCCCCCTTAAAACACAATGTCGTCCCCGACATTGGCAAAGGGCAAGGAGTACTTTCTCTAAGGAAGATTCAAATCCTATTTAATAACCTAATCGTATGTACAACCTAACTCAAATGTTTCGATCCCGGGCCATTGGGAAAGAGGCCAACCACTCTTCCGCTGCGCCACTCTGATCGAACGATTGCGTTGACTGACCTAACTGGATTGGACTCAATACGTTCTACCCCCCTTAAAACTTAGTTTTTACTTAAGGTTGAAGAATCTTAGCATCGATCCGTATATCGGAACGAGGCGCAACTTAGGGGCTATCCGTGACCTAAAATGGAAACAATCTTTCTCTACATGGTTTTCCTTGCTAATGATGCGTTCTATGGCATTGGTACCTATGATCATAGGGATGAGCCTAATCTCTATTATGATTGAATTCAGGGGCAGGTATGAGTTGGTGGCAAGATGTCTAATTCTCTACTGGCTTTAAGTCCTCGCCATTTCCCAAAGGCAATGTGATCCCGTTTGGTTGTAGGTGGTTGGGCCATCACGGAAGAAAGGTTGTGTAGTGGGTCTAAGCCGGATACGTTGAACCTTCTATCTAATCAGGACAGAAAATGCATTGTATCAGTTCTTAATCCGAGTCGATGCCGATCCTCTGCTTGATCAGAGCATTGGATTTATTGGTAACCACTAGGACTAAGAAGTCGATTCAAACCGCGAATATATCGCTTACATGTAGTTCCTTTATTCCGCATTCCCGAATGTGATAAGTCCTTGGGGAAGGCAATTCTAAGGGGTGTGCTAGTACATTCTAAGTTCAATCTGAGGGAGTTATAAATGTTCCCTGAGAGTGTATGGTTCCTTCCTATGGGTAACAACAGAAGTCTATAAGTCATAAGGGGATTTATCGAAGGAAGGGAGTCCCATTCCAACCAAATCTAACCTACTATCCCTTAGCATATATAGGCCTTACCCTGCCTAAGACAACTAGTAGCCTAGTCTGTAACTCTGTAGCTATAATCCAAAGCCTAAGATTATACGGTAAATGGCTTTCCATTCCATTTCTACTACAGGGAATTCTTCTATTGCTTAGGGTCAAGATTTGTCTAACTGGAATTGGATTTCTTATGTCGTCAGATCCTTCAAATCTAGGAGTACTAACACTAGGTCCAAAACGCCAAGGGTCTATGAAACGAAACTACATTCCTAATCCCATGTTGGGATCGGGAGTGGCATGCTTTGTAGAAGGGTGGGTTGGGATAAAAATTAATTTGTAGGCTGAATCTCGCGAGTTACAATACTCCCAATCTAGGGACAATACCTAACAAAAAAATGAACGGCATGCACTCCATTCAACAATTTTTTAGCTATATTAAGCTCAAACCACAACACAAACACATTTTCTACCTAACAACACAAAACACAGAAATTTCAAAACAGTAATCAAACAAGTGAATAACGTGGAGAAATGGGATAGGTAAGCAGGTTTCCACGAGTCTGAGGGTCAAATAAAAGGGACATGAGAGAGGACGATGGAAAGTGAGGAAAAGGCTGAAACAGCCTTAACAATAGCCATGGAAGGAGGAGGAAATGCAGGGAAATGGTTGCCCAAATGGACAGAACGAAATCTAGGCATTGTAGAGGGATGCTTCAAGCTCCCCTAGGATGTATTTTCAGAAAGAAATGAAAATGAAAAAGGAGAATGGAGCACCTCACGAATTCAGCTCGATTTGGGGGTTTTAGGAGCTCCAACGGACGAAACCTTCAAGAGGGAGGGCTGCCAACTTCAAAGGAACGATGGAGGGTGGTCGTTTTTGGTAGGGAATGGATCTAGGGGTGGTTTGGAACCACGGTTTTGGGTTAGGGCAGCAAGAAAATGAAAATGGGGCTAGGGAAGGGGACTTTTGTGAAGGAAGTACACCTTTTAGGGAGTTTTAAGGTACGGACCGCATACCAGGGGACTACCCTAGCCCCCAAACTCCTCTAGCCCAAAGATCAGACCCATTCGAAGAGTTTGACCAGCGATGCATCGCCGAATCGGCGATGGCATCGCTGGTGAAGTTACAAATTGGCCACTGAGGCCATATGGGATGGGTTCCCCTTTCCCTAGAGATTCCAAAAAGGTATGGTTCACACTTTGGTTCATTGTAGATTGCCCTAGGGAGGCCAAAACATTTGTAACATCCATTCAAGGCTTTTCGGGGCCAATCTTCAATCCCGAATATAAAACCCTATCATGCAGCATATGATTTTGGGGTAGAAGGATCTAGTACATCCATCTAGTCCATTATTTTCTAAAGAAAGTGAAGTTAGAATGGCCTTATGGCTATTTTTCATAAAATTTTACTATTCACTGTAAAATTTTGTGAAAGTAGGATTTTATATTATTTTCACATTAATATTGATGCCTAACATGAAATGGATAAGAAATAATTGAATATTGGGGTGGTGAGAGGAAGAATTTCAAAAATTTTCGGTGAAACGGGGTTTTTAAGCCCTGGCGATCGAATACAGGGGTCTTTGTTGTCCCACGGCCCAAGGATTCACATTTACGAGTTTAGAATTGTTCAAAAAATGTCTCACCCCACTCACCTACAACCTAGGAGCTATTCGGGTTGCTTTACGCGACCCTAGATGCGCTACGGACTCGATCCCGCGATCGAAATGAATAGACTTCGCCTATTAGCGAATCTGGGATCCTAGAAGTGTTTCTGGACCCTTCTCGCACCCACCTAAGTCAAAGAAAGTGACAGCGTGCGTCGCGTGACCATAAACCAGGCCCAGTTTAATCCAAATCATGCTCTGATACCATCTGTAACATCCCGAAAATCGGGGGGTCGAGCAAAAACCCAACTCCCGAGTTTCAAAATGTTATTTATGCAACATAGATATGTATGATTGAATGTTGTCTATGATAACGCATTAAACATGAGTGAGATTAAGCTAGAACAGCATATCATACTCCAGAGACAGTTAAATTAACAAGTGGAAGACTGTAATAGTATGTATAATATATATAAACTGTTGTATGTCTCCAGAGTGTGAATATATTACCAGGTTATACACATACATGTATACTTCAAAAGTAACCAAAATAAATATACACGAGGGCGCTAAAAATATAAAATGACAAGTGTCACTGTATCTAATCAACCTCCCTGTAATCCCGTCAATCAGAACACGCATAAAGGAGGAATCCTCCTCCTCATCATCAAGTCCAGCTCCGCCTCACAGGCCGCGCCATCATCTGCAATCACAAAAAGGGACTGGTGGGTGTCCGGAAACACCATCCCGTAACGTGGGAGTGAGTAGCTAACTCAGTGGAATAATAGAGCAAGGATTAACATGTTCTCAAATCAATCATGCGATAATAGTAAAGCAATAAATCAAACAATCCTAATACTGTTGTTAATGCAATATGACATGACGTGATGTATGCCCTCACCGACGATCTCCCTCATACGGTAACATCTTACGACCGCGGCATGCCACACTCCCTAGAGTGCTCCACATCTTCCAGGCACATGCAATGTTATGGTGATATGACTTCCAAGTTGTTATTAGTCCATTCAAACAGCAGGATTGGGAAACTAAGGTACTTCCCTTATATCAATCCCAACACAGATCCTGTCTAGGGTCGTCACTCCTAGTAATCTCATACGATGTATATTTCGTAGGTCGCTGCAAGGGCTGTCAGGGCTGTTGCACGCACTCGTTGCTCCGCTCCCCCATCACCTTATCAATACAGGCCTACTGTACTCTACTGCTACTGAAGGGTCGTCGCCTCCCGTAGACTCAGAATACGCTCGCGGTCACTACAAAGGACTCGTCGCCTGATCAGTGTAGGCCGACAGCTAGAATATAGTGTCCCATACCACCATAATCTGCTCACGAGACTAGGTGCTCACTGTTCACTACAGGGAGGTTTATGGCCCCAGCGTAGGCCGACAGCTCGACCACGGTGTCCCATACCACCATGCCCGGCTCATGAGTCTTTATGGATCAAGGTACCATGGTTAACAGGGTTTACAATGGTAAGTTCAGTACCCTAGGTTCAAGCAGTTATGACTCATACAAGGTGAACATACATCGGCCAGTCGGGTTACTTGACGGGCTCGACTAGCGCGATCGCATCTCAAGTCGAACGACATGAAGTGCGTAAAACACTTCGCGTGGCCTAACCACTGCCGTCAACTCCAAACACGACTCGCGTTCATCGATGCGTCGTTCGTGGCGAAGATAAGCTAACCACGAATTCGCTCGGTTACCGACTGCCTGGACTAAGTATAGTCCCAAACAATCATGAAATCACATCAGCAGTTGTGTAAAGGTAATGGAAATGAAATACAACCATGAGAGCATGTTAACACATGTTATTACATACAACTTAAGCAAATCATCGTACACATGTCTTTCACACATATAATGAAATTAAGCATGTCGCCAACATATAGAAAATCCTCTCCATCAACATATTAATTGAGAATTCAATCTCAAAGTAAATCATAAGGAAATCATCAAGCACATATTATAACATACAGCTTAAGCGAATCGTCAAGCACATGCATTTCATTCATATCATGAAATCATGCATATGGCTAACATGTAGGAAACCATTCACACCAGCATATTAATTGAGAAATCAATCTCAAACTAATTCATAACACCATTTAATTCAATACATACTAATACAAGCATTTATACAAAGACATACACTACACACTTAAGTCTACATATAGTATGTCGACCCGAAGTGCGCATTTAGGCGAATCTCTTCGCCAAATTAATTATGCACGTATTCCTAACATCCTAATGCGACAACATATCATGTCAATCACATCAGCAAAATATGAATGAAATCTATACTTCCTACAAATGACTAAAATACCCTAAATCTCATATTCTTCGCTAGTTTACGAAACAGGAAACGGATAGCATGTTGTACATGTCAAACGGCGTTGCCGTCGAGAATCTACTATTAAATGACATTGAAAGCTTTGGAAACAGTCAATCAAAGCGTCTAAAATCCGCACCTTTTCCCTTTTAGGGGTGAGAGTTCGAATGGAGCGTATACGCTTCGTCTACGGCGAATAGAGAACCTAATTTACGAGTTATATCAGTTTACATGCTATGGAACGGAACGAATGCCAAATCAGCAACTTCTAGGGCTATTTCTTACCTGAAAATGTGGAGGAATCGCCGGGAAAGTGCTTGGATCGCGTGGCTTAAACACGTGTAGCAGGTAGCACCAGCAGCAGGAAATTCTCTCCCACCTCTCTCACAATCTCTCACCTTTTCTCTCCCTCAATCTAGGGCTTTTCCCAAATTCGGATGTGAGAGATATGAGAGGGTTTCAACCCCTTTTATAAGCTTAAAGATGCCCGGAATAGGCTCGGGAACAAAGTTCACTTGATGCTTAACCAAAGCGGGGCCGTTTCGGTCCAAAAGATGATTTCTGGTGGTCCCCTGGTCGAATGCGATCGGACTTAAGCTCATGCGTACCAGATATAGCACGTATTAAGTTTTCAGTCCGGCAGGGTTCGCAGATCGCGCGTGGCGGACCAGTTTCAGTTCAGCGGTCACCGCACGTAGATCAGGGCTGAAAGTCTCATGATATAAAATAGAAATTTTTCCTGATCCGAGGGTGTAATCTGGCTGAATTCTGACGGTCAGAACGCTTAATACTAATGTGTCAAGTCGTGTGCCAGATTTGAATTTGAAATTCCAATTCTGTCCCTATTCGCGGTCTCTTCAGTCCGGGCTCAATGAAATAGTCTGTTATTATCGGTTTGACTTGATTTTCGAAATGATTGTCAAGTCCAGCTGGGCGGTTCTAACGGTCTAAGATAGGAAGTATCGGACTTTCGACGCGCGGTCTAAATCCAATACAAGAATTCAAAGTGGTCCAGAGAACAAACCCGCTTAGAGTTTGATCCGAGGTTATAGAGTATTATGGAGTCATACGTTCTACTCGATTTGGGTCTTGTAGAACGTATTTGAAGTGATCAGGGACTGTTTTCCAGCTACTCCAGCGTTGCGCTAGCTAACTTACGCTAAATTTCCATAGGAATTAATCCTAAGTGGTTTCTTTGGCTATGAAATTGGGTTCTGAGCGATTTTCCAGGTGTTTTAGTTGACCCATTGCCTAAGGACGTCAAATCCCAGATTGGCCAAAATCCAGGGTGTTACACCTTCATCTCTCTCTCTTTCCTTTTTCATTCTCCATTTCCACCATTGTAGTAAGACCTTGGATGTCCTAAGCTCTCCAAGATTTCCAGTCATTTCTCACCTTAAATCCCCCATATCCTGCCTTCAAAAACTCATCTTCACCATTGAAGGAGCCCCATTGGAGCTTTGGAGCATCAAGGAGGAATAAGGAAGGTGGGTGCTTCTCCTCCTCTCTCTTTCTTTTAATATTTTTTTTATGTTGCTGACGAGATGTGGCCCACCTTGATGGTGATCCACATTGTCCGTGAGGGACCCACCTGGACGTAATGGTGTATGTCAACCGTCCAGCGAGCGTCTAGACGCTAGACGGGTTTTCAGTGAAACATGAACTGACATTGGGATACATTAAAAGTAAGGTTTTTGGGTGTGCCACTCATACAGGCCCTACCTTGATGCATTAATTTAATCCAAGCCGTCCATTCTATTTCCCAGATTATTTTAGGCGTTGAGCCGAAAAATGAACCCAATCCGACTATATGGTGGGCCATACCTTAAGAAATAGTGTTTCCTACCGTTAAAACCCATCTGATGATTCTACGCACCGAAACGTGCCCAATATTGGTCTTATTTGGGTCCGTCTTGAGCTATGTGATGCAATGGAGGGGTCAGATTCTTCGAATGTGGGTGCATCTAGTAAAATCCATGGAAAAACTATATATAAAAAAATAACTGAGGTAGCAGCACCTGCTACTACCATTGACCAGAGATGCAACAGCGTCTGCGTGGACGCTGGGCGGGCAGAGACCCACGGCCCCAGCCTTGGGCCCCACCATGATGTGTTTTGAACATCAACACCGCCCATTTGATGGGCCCCCTTTTATTATTTGGACACACCAAAAATCAGTCGTTCATGGCACTCAGGTGGTCCACACCACCAAACAGCAGAGATTGAACTTCTACCATTAAAACCCTTCTTGGTACCAGAAGTTTCGGATCATTATGAAATTTATTTTTCCTATTCATCTGGGTCAGTGTGACCTTATTAACAGACTGGATGGGAGATAAACATTATGGTGGGCCACACATGGGACCCACCTGTGAAGAGAATTGGAGTGGCTGGTGTACTGCACACCACCCATATAGCAGCTGCCTTCGCAGCACGCTCCATGGGTACCAACTCCAGTTGATGTCACCAAGTTTTGTGGGGCCCACCTTGATTTTCTTTAGGCCCTCCATCTGCTCGTGTAGTGCGCGCCCACCATGATATATGGGTTTTAATCCACCCCGCATGGGCGTGGGTCCCACCCGATGTAAGTGTTCTATCCACGTCATCTGTGGACCACATCATGATGTAAGTGTTGTATCTCCACACCGTCCAACCTCTGGACGGTGGAGTGGATGGGCTGGAGTACCTCGCCAGCAAGTCTGTGGCGCCAACCATGAGGTATGTTTATATCCAAACCATCCATCAACTCCCTAGCCCATGGCTAGGGAATGAGACAGATTTAATCCCTGGTGGGCCACGCACGTGGACCCACTTGTTGATGTGTTGTATATCCAGGTGTGTCCCACGCTGACAGTCCAGATCATGGGATGCACCATGATACGTGTGTTTTGATCTCCACCGTCCAGTGCTCTGGATGGTGGAAACCACCGTGATATAAGTGCTTTATTAGCACCGTCCAGACAACGGGACCCCCCTTCTCATGTGTTTTACCCCAACCGTCCATAATCTGGACGGTGGGTGGTCACCTGATGTATGTGAGATGTACTCACACCGTTCAACATTAAAGATGTTTCCTTTTATTATTATTATTATTTTCTTTTTTTTCTTTTTCTCTATCGTATTATAAGGAGATTGGGATAGATTTAAATTTCATGTGGGACCTACCACGTGTATGTGGATGTATTTTATATAACATACACACACACACGTGTATGTGTATGGTGGCTCCATGTGGGACCCACCTCACCTAATATATGCCTTTATCCACCATCCATATGTCAGGACGGTGTGTATGGTGGCTCCATGTGGGACCCACCTCACCTGATATATGCCTTTATCCACCATCCATATGTCAGGACAGTGGGATCCCTTTAATGTATGAGTCTTACCCACACCATCCAAACATGGAGCCCCACCCTGATGTGTGTGTTACATCCTAGCCATTCATTTATGTGGACCGCACGCAGCTGATTGGCTGTTGTTATACATCAGCAAGGGCTGTGGAACCCACATGATGTATATGTTTCATCCTATGCCTTCCATCTTGATTAGTGGGACCCACATATGATATATGTGTTTTATGTATGTTGTTTATCAGCACCGTCCATTACTAGACGATGTCATGTGGGACCACCTTGATGTACGTATGCTATGTTCCACACCATCCATTGCCCAGGACAGTGGGACTGCACCACAGTGTATAGGTGGTATTCGCCCCGTCTAGATACCTGGACGATGGAAATTCACCGTGATGCATGTGTTTCATCCGTGTTGTCCAATGGTTGGATGGTACTGATTTACCTGGACAATGTTTGGGCAGTGCTGATCATCATACGTGGGCCATGTGTGCAGTGATTCACATGTTACACCTACAACTATTGAAATGATTTTGGTGTGACCCATATGATGAGACCCACCTTGATATATTTGTGGCCGTCCATGAGGCCCGCCTTGATGTATTTATGGCCCATCCATGAGGCCCATGTGTCGAGCCTACCTATGATATATATTAGGGCCAATGTGTAGGGCCCACCTATGATGTATATTAGGCCTGACGTGTTGTATATGAGGCTCATGTAATGCGGCCCACTTGATGCTTGTTTGGCCCATGTGGTGTATTTGAGGGCCAATGAGTAGGGCCTACCTGTTATGCATTTGTGGCCTTTGTCGAGACCCAATATGATATTTTTATGGCCCACCTTGATATATTTATGGCCCATCCCTGATGCCCACATTGATATATTAGTGTGGCCCATTGATGCAGCTACTTGATGTACATGAGGCTCGTTGGCGTAGCCCATTAATACGACCCACTTGATGTATATTGACCAATTGGTGTGGATCATGTGATGTGGCCCATTTAATGTATATGAGGCCCATATAGTGCGGCCCATTTGATGTATATGAGATCCAAGTATTTTGGCCCATTGTGATGTATGTGAGGCCCATATGATGAGGCCCGATGTGATGTAATCATGGCCCATTGTCGAGACCCACATGATGTATATGTTTGATCCGAACGGCCCAATCTGATTTATATAAGGCCCATTGCGGTGTATTTTTAGCCCATTTGGTGAGGCCCATAGTGAGGTATATGTAGCCCTTGTATGAGGCCCGTGGATGCGGCCCACTTGCTGTGTATTAGGCCCTTGTACGAGGCCTTGGGCCTACGATACATTTGGCTCTATGTGGGCCACTCCTTGGGAACAATGATGGTTAAAAAACCATATTGGTGGACAATGATGGTTGAATATCCACATTGTGACCTTCCCTTAGGCCTTGTTAGGCCCATTCTCACCGATTCCATTTACCAATTATGAGTATGTGACCGCATAGCATCATGATACATGCCCATATGCATCATCTGCATATTTGTTATGAAATATGGATGACCATTGCATATGATATTGGGGAGGTTGTTATGCGACTCCTAGATAGGCAGAAGTTATCTCATATGAGCGCACGGTATGCACAGGATTGATGTATGACTGGATTGTATGAATCATGCATCTTGCATTGTGTATTGTGATTACCGTATGCCCTAGTGACATCAGGGCCGTAGCCTCCACAGTCATATCGTGGATGGCCAAATGGGACACCAAAAATGTTTGATTCGAGCATCGGGCTACCATAGATGGCCCTAGGTGAAAATTCCTAAAACTCTCTTGGTACCAGAGGATGCCCCAATGTTGAGACCGAGTGGATACATGAGTGCCCGAGTGCCGAATACTAGGAGGCCGCATCTCTCACTGTGTCGTGGTCGGTTAGGAGGGGGTGTGGCCTTACCGGCCCGAGCATAGGGGGCATTAGTAGGCTGAGTTTAACCAGCTCGAGGAATGGGTCTGCTATCGACGTGCCGGATAAGTATTGGCAGACTATTGGTCAGGTGGATAATGAGGTTTCTTACGCTCACTTAGACTGTGCTACTGGGAGAGGGGTAGTGTCATTTGGAGTATACTAAACCTGGGTAATGATTCCAGAGATGAACTGTACTGATATGTGGACTTATTGAGTAGGAGTTGCAACTCATTCATTCATTTATTCACTATCCACTCAGGCTGGTGGTGCGCAACTATTTATTACATGTACCTTCATAATGGCTAGGATTTTGGTTGGAGTGCGTGACTAACCTGATATCAAGAGTTTACCACATCGTGTCTGACTATCTAAATTTAGGTATGAGACTGGTTTGGATAGAAGTTCCTTGTGATGGACCCCATAGCCTGCGATACTACGTACTATCATCCTGAATTTACACTCCAATATGGTCATTCCATTCGCACTGCATATTGCATTACATCCACAGCATATGACATTTGGGTTACTGTGTTTCTGTATTTATATGGTCTAGTACGACCGTTGTTATTAGTGAACTCATTAGGAATTATATATTGTATCGTATCCTCGCATCTAATATTTGGCTCTTTATGACTTCTCATTTGCATAGCCATTCTATATTGTGTATTCTGATATTGATTGACTCATGGACTTGTCCGTATTTCTGCTTACTCTGATAATTCATGATCTTGTCAGTATTTCTTCTTATTCCGATATTGTGCAATTTATGGATTACAAGTATTTTCAGTATTATATGATGATGGCATTGTATTGAATACTTAACACTTACCTTGTGCACATACTTACACCGCCCTCTAAGCTTTCTATAAGCTTATGCACGATAGATGCATGCAAGTGATGTTAGGTTGTAGCAGCGTGGAGCTTGGAGTATGTGTCTGACTTCTGGAGCTTTAATTTTTACATATGTATTTCCCTTTCAGCATTGTATTCAAATGTTTATATTAGTGGATATGTAATGAGGATGTTGCCTTTGTGATTTGGGTATACTTGTAGTTATATTTATTACGAGTTAAATGTATATTGAAAAAAAAATCCTCCTTGTGAGATCCCAGGATTAGAATCTGACATATGGATGCTAGGAGCTGAGAATAGGATACTACGAAGGCTGTCGGCACTAGATTCGATGATTGAGATTCTTATGAATCCGATTTTCAGGCTTTGGGTGTGATAATGTTCGTAAATTCTAATAATAACTGGAGTCTAATATGAAATATTTGACCCTTAACAATGTGAAGATAATGTATGGATGCTAGTACAAATAAAATTTTAATGGATGTTATTCTAACTACTACAGAATGTGTTAAAATAATCTATTCATTCTTTTTATCTGTACCCCTTAGTTGCCAATTCAACTTTAAAAGTTTGGATAGTCCCATCAGTGTAGTATTTCTTCTTGAATAGTCATTTACATATTATGGGTTTAGAACATGAAGGTAAGTCCACCAGTTCCTATGTTTGATTTAATGCTATCGAGTTCATCTCATAATCAATAACTTCCTTCTAAAAAGCTGAGTCTTTAGAAGACATAACCTTACTAAAGGTTTTAGGATAATCTTATGTAGTTATTACTATAGGTATCTTCCTAATAACATTTTTTCTATTACGAGATACAAAAAATATACGTTAAGAGTCTATCTGTTTATAGTCAAGACACTTTTATACCGTTACCCACTAGATCATATGAGGTTATCTTGAAGCTTCAACCTCTTGTTAAGCTTTACTTACTGGCTCACTAATATGAGTTTGGATTTCATTATTCTTTAACTCCAAGAATAGTGAGTTCTAAAAGAACTCAATATCTCTAAATTTTATGATAGTGTTAGACTCTAAGTCTAGGAGTCTATAGGCTTTGTTATTTTGTGTATATCCTATAAAGGTGCACTTGATAGATCTGGGTCCTAACTTAATTCTTTTGGAATCGGGTGTCCCGCAACATGCAAGACACCCCCTATACTTTAAGATATTGTGGGTCAAGTTTCCTACCTTTCTGTACATGATATGGTGATGTTTTACTTTTCTTAGATGAAATCCAATTTAGAATGTGGTGTACTAATGCTTTACCCCATAAACTTAGTAACAACTTTGCTTGTATTAGCATTGAGTTGATCATCTCTACGAAGTTTATGTTCTTTATTTTTATTACATCGTTCTATTGTGGTATGTATGGTGCAATTCTTTAGTGTATTAAGAAGTATTCTTCATAAAAGTTAGGGAATTCACTTAAGAAGTATTATCATCCCCTGTCACTGTGAATAATATTTATTTTCTTATTTAATTAATTTTCTACTTCTGCTTTATATACCTTAAACATTCTCAATGCTTCATTTTTGTTCCTTAGTAGATATACATATACATATCTGGAGCAATCATCAATAAAGGTTATAAAGTACATTTTGCCTCCAGGGGTAAAAATGTCATTCAACTCACAAATATCGGTGTGCATAAGATCCAATACTTGAGATAATCTTTCAACCTTTGGAAACTGTTTGTTTATCATTTTGGACCATATGCACACTTCACATTTATCATTCTCATTTTCAGTATATGAGGTCAGACCACTTTAGCAATGAATTTTAAGATATTATATCATAAATTTACTAATCTACCGTACCATAATACTACAGATTCAATCATATAAGTAGAAGTGCTACTTTCATTCAAAGAAAAGTTAATCATGCTGTTATAAGTATATTCATTTCTAACAAAATTCTTATTCTTTGACATAATTAACTTGACCAATTCGTACACTACCAGTATCCTAAGTTTTCTCAGAAGATCTTCAGAAACTTAGTTTAGCCTTATTTAAGGGACATACAACACATTAGTCAATATCACATTCTTATCATATGTAAACACCAGTTCCATAGTTCCTTTACCCATGACTTTCAATCAGACTTCATTACCCGTTTATAAAATGAATTTTTATTTTTAGTTTTCTTATCACAATTACGGGATTCTTCTTCAATTTTCAAATATTTCTAAATTTATTCCAATGTGTAGTTCTCGATCTTATATTGTAACTTCTTCCTTTAGTCTTTTCACATCTAGGACAATTTTATAATTATAGCCCTGACTTGGAATGACCCAAGGAGATCAATTTTAAGATCCTTGAGTTTGTTTACAATTAGCTTCAATTTTTGAATTTGGGACAACACTGGTTTATTATATACTATGTTAAAGTCGAAGTACTTGACTATTAGAAACTTGTTGGTCGTTCTTTTTCGACCTTATATTTGAACTCTAGGGTAGTCCAATTTTCTTTTATAGACATAATTTAGGTGTATAGATTGTACAAACGGTCATATTGCATGTTCAGGATATGTACATTACACAATAGTTCATCTTCAACTTGTTTATTGCATGCACCAACTTATTCGGGTGTATCCGCATTAATTACTTCAGGTAAGGACTGAAGGTTTGGATCCAAGATGTAGTAAATCTTCAATATCGTTAGTAGAAACTTTATCTTGTCTTGCCACCTAGTGAAGTTGGTTTCGCCGACCTGATCGAAACGTATCAAATCCTGATTCATCAGTTTGATGGAAGATACACATTTGGTTTCCATTAAAATAACGTTTTAAGATTGTTAATATTTATTAATAACAAATTACAGATTTATTATTATTGTAAAAAAGAAGAAAATTAAAAACTAAAAAATATAAATTTTTAAGGATAGGCTGATGCACATGTGATTACGTAATCCTTAAAGCATTATTCACCCATTCTCAAAGTAACTGAGACTACTAACAGGTTGTAGGAAAATATTTTTCAAGATATGATGAGTTTATGTGTGGTTTTGCGTTCAACAAACATGAAGGAACCACTGGTGGAACTCTAAAAGCACAGAATTACTAATAAATGAAAACTACAAAGAAAATTCTCAAATGGAAAGAGAGACAGAGAAAATGAAGACTAGCTTTGCTGGTTTATACCACTACCCTGGTTTGGTTCTTATGGATCTAGCAGTCTCATGTTCATAATAAACCTACTGGCTTCATCAAAGAACACTTGAAGGTTGCTAGTTTATATAAAAGAATGAGTTGGTTTGGTTATGATGATGGAATGAACTAGCCAATCTTTGTTTATATATGCAATGGTGGCGGGATGTTTTGGTCTAGGGTCATAAATACAATAAATCGTTTGTGACTGTTGGTGAGAAATTAGCCATTTTTAATTTGGTAGTTTCTGACAATTTTGCATGTGGGAGACTAGCTGCATGATAGCTGTTTAGACATAGTGGCTAGTCATTTCAGATTATTGGGCTAGCCACATGCATAGTTTATGCATGGTCCGGTTAACTATTGTATGAGCAGTTACATTGTAAGGCCCGTAACCTAGCCCATACTGTTCCGTCGATTCCTGCAATCCTTCTCAACGAATTCAGGTAACCTTCGACCTATAATCGATGTTTGCACGTAAATCTAAGTCGTATCTCATATATTTGAGTCAGCTTAATCCGAGACTTGTACCATTGCGATCGAGTCGTCAGCGCGGTTCCGACGCCGTGTATTACACACCAAGGTGATACCTAGGCCAAGAGATATGTGCCCGTGTTCAATTCGAGAAAAATGTCGCGCAGTTGCAAAACCCAAGGGAGAACATGTCAAATCAATCCCATCAATCACCACATCATGTCAAGTACAATCACCCCTCCCCTAAAGTCAACTCTCTCTTACAAACTCATCCCTTACATGTCAAGTACACATCACCCATCACTCACACCCATCCCATCCCCCCTCTCTCTCTCTCTCATTTTCTCTTCTTAAGAAAACCCGAAGTAAGCAAATGTCCAAAGATTTTTCATGGGAGAGGAGAAGCTATGTGTGGCCCACTTCCTACCTCCCATCTTCACCATCCAAAGAATATCTCGACAGTTGAAATCGTCCCCTTGGAGTTCTAGATCATGTTGGCAGAAGAAGGAAGAAGAGATCAAAGGTGGGTGCTTTTATTTATTGATTTCATGATTTGAGGGTCCACATATGTGGGACCCATCTTGATATATTCATGCATTGGGAGGGCCCATAGTGGCGGGGTCCCTCCCCTCTCATGATCATCTTTCTCTCTCTCTCTCTCTCTCTCTCTCCAGATGTGCGGTCCACCCTATGCGTGTTAAATATCCATGCCATCCATCACTGTGGAGCCGACCATGATGCGTGTGTTGCATCCAACCATCCAGATGGTGGGACCCATCTACTAACTATCATCAGCAAGTTCAGTGGGTCCCACGTATGTGTATGTGTTAGATCCCCCAATCGCCCACTTGCTAATGGGCCACACAATGAGGTATTTGTGTCATCCACACCGTTCAGTCCATCTGGATGGTGCTGGACAGGTTGGACGGTCCTGTGAACCCCCCACTCATGATATATGTGATTCATCCATGCCGCAGAGTAGCTGTGGTACCCACACTCACGTGGACCCACCGTAGTGTTTATGTCAATCCACACCGTTTAGAGATGGGCCCCTTGAAATTTATGGATTTAATCCATTTGGACACTGGAGGGTATACATATAATAAATAAATTAATATAATATTCATATATGTATAGTATATATTAATATAATATTAGGGTGGGCCCCATGTGGGGACCCACCTTGATATATCTTCTTTATCCTCACTGTCCAGTATATTTGGATGGTGGGACATTAGGCTATCCATCATCAGGGGTCCCACCTGCTCATGTATCCAGTATCATCCAGGCTACTGGACAGTGGGACCCACCATTACATGGGGTTTTAATCCCAGCCGTTCGTCCGTTTTTGGATGGTGGCCCCCTTCCTGCTAATGATAATTGCAAGTTCTGCGGGTCCCCATACAATGGATACAGAGTAGCTTTTGGTAGGGTGGCACGTCACCTAAGACCGTGTGGACCAACGTGATGTATGTGAACATCCACACCTTTCGTCCATTTTCCATGGCCGTGGGCCACTCACACGTGTGGTTCATGTAAGGGTGGGGCCCACCTATTTGTATGCATTTATCCAGCACCGTCCATCTGGACGGTGCATGTGTAGATGCTCACCTTTATGTATTTAACACTCATTGTCCATCTATTCAAGATGGTGGGCTGAGCATGAGGTATTTGTTATATCAAACCGTCCATCCATCTGGAGGACGTGGCCACCCCTGTACATACGGGTGGAGCCCACCGTAATGTATTTGTTCCATCCACACCGTCTAGACCTCTGGACGGTGCTGGATCGGCTGGACGGTGCCAGGCCACCATGGTGCATGTGTTTGCACACCACGTCGTTCATCTATTTGGAGGGACCCACCATTATTGTATTTGTATGTGTTTCATCTGGCTACCCATGTGGGACCCACTTGTATGTGTATGAGATGGCTGGTGCGTCTCATAGCAGCTGTTTAGCTGCTGTTTGATGTCACCAAGCTTTGTGGACCCCACTGTATGTGTTGTATCCCTACCGTCCATCCTTTAGCAAGCCACTCAAGGTGGGCCACGTTCATGGACCCCACCTCGATATATGAGATTCATCCAAATCGCCCATACATTTAGTGAGCTCGGACTCAGGCTTGAGGAGAAAAAAAAAGGACAGATCTAATAATTAAGTGGACCACATTATAGAAAACAGTGGGATGAATGTCCACCATTGAAAACCCCCTCGGATTACAGGGTTTTGGATCATATGATATTTGTTTTCCTCTATATCCAAGTCCCTGCGACCCTATGAACAGACTGGATGGAAATTAAATGTTATGGTGGGCCCACCAAAAATTTAACAGTGGAAATCTCTATCCCCACTATTATTTGTGGTAAGGTCCAAATAATCCTTTGGATATGATTTTTTTATTAATGCTCTAAAATGATCGCTAACAATGTATGAAAGGTGTAGTTAGTATGGCCCATTTAATGTATTAAGGGTCCACTTAATGAGGCCCGATTTGAAGTAATCGGGGGCCCATTTGATTTGGCCCAATTGATTCGATCCATTTAATACGGCCCATTGAGATGTATTTAGGGCCCATGGATTGAGGCCCATTATGATATATTTGGGCCCATGGGTAAGGCCCATTGAGATGTATTTAGGGCCCATGGATTGAGGCCTATTGTGATGTATTTAGGGCTCATGGGTCGAGGCCCATTGAGATGTATTTAGGGCTCATGGAATGAGAACCATTAAGATGTATTTGAGGCTCAGGTGCGGGGCCTACCTATTGTGTATTCAAGGCCCGATGCGATGTGTGATTTTGCCATGATGTTTATGTGGGTCACTCCTTGGGAGCAATGCTGGTTAAATAGCCACATTGATGGGCAATGATGGTTTAATGTCCATATTGTGACCTTCCCTTAGGCCTTGTTTGGCCTATTCTCATCAAGGCCGATTGCCGATTCTGATTGTCGTAGCCGAGTGACCGATTAGCGATCAAGGTCGATAATCATGACCGATTGCTGATTCCAATTATTGATCGATTTTGATTGTCGTGACTGATTGCTAATTTCGATCATCGATGCCGATTATTGATCAATTCCGATTGTCGTGGTCGATTGTCGATTAGTGATCGAGGCTTATTATTGTGACCGATTGACGATTCTAATCATCGAGGCCGATTATTAATCAATTCCGATTGTCGTGGCTGATTGCCGATTAGTGATCGAGGCTGATTATTGTAACCGATTGACGATTCTGATCATCGAGGCCGATTATTGATCAATTCTGATTGTCGTGGCCGATTGCCGATTACGGATCAAGGCTGATTATTGTGACCGATTGATGATTCCGATCATCGAAGCCGATTATTGATCGATTCCGATTGTTATGGCCGATTATCGAGATCAATTATCGAGGATGATTCTGATCGTCGATTTGCCACTATTAAGGTCGATCTTGATTATCAATGCCGACTCCAATTGTCGAGGCCAGGTATTGAGGTTGATTACCGAGGCCCATTGTAATGTATATGCGGCCCATATTTGAGGCCCATTCTGACGAACATTCGGTCTCGACTTGATGCATTTAAGGCCTATGTAATGTATGTGAGGCCTATATGATAAGGCCCATTGTGATGTATTTGAGGGCCAGGCGATGGAGCCCATTGTGATATATTTTTAGTCCATATGATGAGGCCCGACTTGGTGTACATTAGGCCCGTGTGAGCGGCACATTGTGATGTATATTAGACTCGTGACATGCGACCCACTTGATGTATATGCGACCCATGAGTGAGGCCCATCGTGATGTACATTAAGCTCTTGAGTGAGGCCCATGGTGTTGTATATTTGGCCCTTGTGTGAGGCTATGAGTCCACTGTATGTTAGGCTCTATGTGGGCTATTTCTTGGAGGTAATGTTGGTTGAATGTCCATATTGCCGAGGTTAATTTTCGATGCCGGTTATTGATATCAATTATGAGTATGTGACCGCATAACATAATGATACATGCCCATACACATCATTTGCATGTTTGTTATGAGATGTGGTTAACTATTGCATATGTCATTGGACAGGTTGTTATGAGATTCCCTTATAGGCAGAGGTTATCTCACATGAGCGCACAGTATGCGTAGGATTGATGCATGACTGGATTGTATGACTCATGCATCTTGCATTGTATGTTGTATTATTATACGCCCTTGCGACATCAGGGTCGTAGCCTCTACAGGCATATCGTGGATGACTAGATGAGACACCAAAAATGTTTGGTTCGAGCATTGGGCTGTCATAGATGGCCCTGGGTGAAAATCCTTAAAACCCTCTTGGTACCAGAGGACACCCCAACGTCAAGATCGAGTGGATATATATGAGCGCCCAAGTGCCAAATACCAGGAGGTCGCGTCTCCCACTGTATCATGGTCTGTTGGGAGGGGGTGTAGCCTTACCCATCCGAACGTAGGGGCATTGCTCGGCTGAGTCTGACCAGCTCGAGGAATGGGTCCACTATCGACTTGTCGAATAGGCATTGGCAGACTATTGGTCAAACGGATAGTGATGTTTCTTACACTCACTTGGACTGTGCGGCTGGGAGAGCAGCAGTGCCATTTAGAGTGTACTAAACCCCGGTGATGATCCCAGAGATGAACCGTACTGATATGTGGACTTATTGAGCAGGATTTGCATACTCATTCATTCATTCACTATCCACTTGGGCTGGTGGTGCGCAGCTATTTGTTATGTGAACCTTCACAACGGCCAAGATTTCGGTTGGGCCGCACAACTAACTTGAGATCAGGAGTTTACCACATAAAGTCTAACTATCCAAATTTAGGTATGTGACTGGTTTAGAAGAAGTCCCTTGTGATGGACCCCATAGCCCGCGATACTACGTACTATCATCTCGACTTCACACTCTAGCATAGTCATTCCATTCGCACTGCATATTGCATTACATTCACGGCATATGGCATTTTCGGTTACCTGTGTTTCTGCATTTATATGGTTTAGATACGACATCTGATATTTGACTCTTTATGACTCCTCATTTGTATAGTTGATCTGTATCGTGTATTTTGATATTGTTCATCATTTGTATAGTTGATCTGTACTTCGTATTCTGATATTGTTCCTCATTTGTATAGTTGATCTGTATTGCGTACTCTGATATTGTTTGACTCATGGACTTGTCAGTATTTTTGCTTACTCTGATAATGTACGATTCATGACCTTGCTCCTATTATGATATTACGTTGAGTACTTGGCACTTATCTTATGCACACACTTACACCACCTTCTAAGCTTTCTATAAGCTTATGTACGATAGATGCGTGCAGGTGATGTTAGGTTGCAACAGTGTTGAGCTTGGAGCATGCAGCGGTCTTCTGGAGCTTGATTTTCAATTGATGTATTTTCCTTACAGCATTGTACTCAAATGATTATATTAGTGGATATATGACGATGATGTTTCCTTTGTGAGTTGGGTAATCTTGTGGTTATGCTTATTATGAGTTAAATGTACCTTGAAAAAAAAATCCTCCTTTTAGGATCGTAGGATCGGAATCTACCATATGAACGCTAGGAGCCGAGAATGGGGTACTACGGAGGCTGTCAACATCGGATTTGGCAATCGGGATTCCTGTGTATCCGATTTTTTAGTTTGGGCCATGACATACATCAAGCCTCTTAAATGGCTTTACAACTCCTATATAAGGTAGAGAAGTCTCTCTCAGATCTCTCACCCACAACACTCATTAACTTTAAACCCAACCACCTCATTTAGCCACTACCATACTGCAACTTGCACTTGCCTCACACCAATTCATATAAGGTCGACATATCTGCGACACGATGCACACGTGTGAAGTGCAAAGTGTGTCACTAGCCCCTATATAACTACTGTAACATCCCGTCTAACCAGCACCGCGTCCTGGGGCGTCCACGTAGGACTTGCCGCAGGACCGTTCATTTAAAACTACTGGTGGTGGGGTACCACACCTAAATTAATCTAGGATTAGTCCTACAGAGTAGTCTAGACGGGTCATGTTAAGACCAAATGCGGGCCGCCAAGGAAAATGACTGTTTATACCTAGCAACAGCTCGTGCGGGCCATACTGTAACGCAGGAAGGTCAGAAAATTACAAAACTTTAGGGAACACTAGATCTCATTGGGCTTGTGGTCCATCGCGGACCACAGACTCATTAGATACCCAAAAACTAATTATTCAAGCCATTCCTACAGCACTGGTCAACTCTCACAAGGCCATATTGGAAATCTGGCGCTTGTCAAAGGAACAGGGATTTCTGACGTATTAGCAGTCGGATTCCTTCCAAATTTTCAGTGAAGGCCTAATGTGGTGTCCCTCACTCGTCCACAAAATTTGGGTCCCGATCGTGGCACGATGACCGCTGATCACAAATCAGACCCGTGCGACCAAACCCCATATCCGATCGTTTTCAAAATTTGTATGAGCCTTCATTGGGCCATGGACCACCTACCCTATAAATTTCATGGCCAGGGTACCACAAGAACCTCTTCAATCACATAGATAGACCCCACTGGGTCGTTTAGAAATCGAGACCGTCTGATTAAATCCCATAGTCGTTTATCCGTTAGATCTCAAACTTTGCAGGGACCCTTGTGAGGCCATGAGACACCTACCCACCCAATTTGGTGACCATAGGAGTGTTGGGGCCACCACAACAACTATAGAAGTCCTAAGAGGCTATTTTGAGAAATTATAGAAACATAAGGCTAAGGGGCCCAAGTCTAGGGAATAAACCCTAGCTCTCTCTCATAACTCCTCTATTCTTCCAACAACAAACCCTCTCTCCCTCATAACTTTCTTCAATTCCCAACAACCCATCTCTCTCCTTCACAACTTCCTCCAACCTTTCACAATCAAATCTCTTTTCCTCATACTTCCACCACCATCTGACAACAAGCTCTTCCTTCGTAGCTTCCACCTTTCTCCAACAACTAAGGAGAGTAAAGGGGAGAAAGAGAGGGTGGAGAAGTGCTTGTGTAGACCCTAAATCAAAGTGAGGCCCAAGAGGATCAAACCCACAACCTCCTACATCCTTCTCCAAGAAGAATCCCTCATCTGCGGCCGCTCTTTCGTCCCGTTGGGCAATTAGGTAAGATCCATCACCTAAATTCCTTGGAACCCTTATAGTGAAAGGAGATTTGTATGAGAATCTAACATGTGATGGTTGCTCCTAGGGTACCGGCCGTTTTGCCCCAAAATCCACATCTCTTGGACGTTTTCCGAATCTAAAACGAACCATAGGTGCAGACTATTAATCTTAGGTGGCCTAGCACCAATCATATCATGAGTTTAATGATTTTACTTATTTGGATGAAGCTTTTGTGAAATCTAGAGAGACCCTAGGATTTGGGTATTTATTTGGAGATGTATGGAATTGCATGTTTGATTAGTTTTCATTTCTTATGATTGTATTTATGCATCTCACATGTTTTATGTTATAGTAGATGATCATATGTTCATGTGTTATGTGATTTCTTCTTATGACGATGCCTATGACTTGTATGATGTTTTGTCTTTGCATATTTTGATTCCTAGGCGCGTAAGAAATGTTTCGTTTCCTCACCCACTCACACTGCTCACATGTACTCAAATTGCGATATTGTATCATGCTTGTTAGGAACATTGATAAGTATGATAGGATGAATGCAACATGATACTGTATGTTGGTTAATAACCTTGATGTTGGTACACTATGAATCATCGTTAAACCCGTGGATTGGTCAGGAAAATGAGGTTAGACGGTAGTCTCATTGGTTGGATTACCCTGAGACTAAACCCGTGAATTGGGCGGGTGCTTATGGGCGACAATAGTTCGACTACATGGGTCTACCGTACCCGATGTCATACTTTCCTGACTTGTGCGGTTTAGCCTACATACTGGTAAATCCTGATTTGTTAACCTTGCTTGCTCACACATGTATGGAACCCGGAACACCCTACCGCCGTTGCAGCCCACCGATAGCTGCGTGCAATCGATCCACTGCCTCGTGAGCCGAGCATGGTGGAATGGGACACTATGTCCGAGCTGTCGGCCTATGCTGGGGTGACGCGCCTCCCCGTAGTGACCGCGAGCGATTCCAGTTCTCAGCACTCCCCATGTGCATGAAGTCAGGGATGGAGAACCCGACGGGATCAAGCATCGCGGGAACTTGCCTCACACGTTGGGAGGTCTTGGCCTCGCAACTAGTTCAGGGTATTTGAATTGTGGGGTGTATTAGATTTCTAAATCTGCTGGATGAATGGACTTAACTAATAACTCGGATAACACGATTGCACTGCATCGCATTAGTTAGGGTGGCGACTCAGAAGTCGAGGTCGCAATGATGGAGTGCTGGTATAGGCGATCGTTAGATGGAGTCGCTCGAGGGAGAGTTGTGGCGAGGGCATGCATCATATCATCTCGCATCCATGCATTTAATCAAGAGTTTCTAGGAATTGATGGATGACCGTTTTTCATTAAATTCATATTATAATTGATGCCTGTTGTAACTTAAGACTAATAGCACCCACTGAGTTGATCACTCACTCCCACTCTTGGACGGTGTTTTAAAACACCAACCAGACTCTCTCGTAGATGCAGGAGATGCGGAGCAGGGGGAGCATGGTGATGCTACTCTCGACAAGGAGGAGGAGCTGTCATACTTCCAGCTGATGGAGGGTTCTCCGCCAGCTTGAGTGGCAGGTTAGATCACTGAGTGTGGACTCAGCCTTGTATTTTTGGATATATATATATATATTCTTTTGTGATTTTGATGGGTGGCGCCATGTGCGTTTCCCTTATTCTTTTGGACATGTACATATACGTATGTTAAATCTCTTCATTTCTGCAGACTCGTTGTTGTGTTCCATGAATCAGGAAATTCCACGTTGCGCTAATAAACCGAATTAAATGCTTAATAATGAAATCAGTTATAAGTGACTCTCAGGAACTCGGGAGTTGAGCGTATGCGCGACCCCCGATTTCCATGGCATTACAAGTTGGAATCAGAGCAATAGTTTGGAATCCCTTGGGCCATGGGTCATGAACTCATCAACGCATCCGCTGATTTGAGAATAGACACAACAAAGACTTAGAAATATAGGGGTCATCCCAGACCTTGAACCGGCAATCTTAGGCGAATGGTAAGGCTTACTAGGAATTAGGATGGGGTTATGAGAGAAGGCAACTATGCGTGAAATGAATTCGGGAGTCGTACAGGACCTCAACCCATTGATAGAAACGAGCCGAAAATAAAGAAGGTTCGACAATTGGAGCTTACGTCTATGTCCGAATGAGTTAGTTCTAGGCCAAAATTGATGTTTCCAATCCATTTGGGGATGGGAACTTAGGACGAACAAGAATTTACTGAAATTAGTGAGATGGTGGAAAAAGGAAGATTTTGGACCCTAACTAAGAGGAATCTCGCAAATAGACTAGGCTCATTGCGTAGATCAGCTTCTCCTACCCCAATTTCATATATGGTACTTTTCGGGGGGCCTTACAGGCACCCAGGAAATCATGAATCAAGGGAGCCATGTAGAGGACAGGCGTGCCCACGCCGAAAACGGCGTCTCCCTACACCGGTTGTCCAGGAAGGCGACGTAGCCTACGCCGGTCGGCTAGGGAGCCAGCGTGCCAATGCCGACAGCAGCGTAGCCTACGCCGGTGCCCAAAAATGGGGGTTTCTCCCACTTGGATTTGCAAGCTCATGTGGGGCCCACTTTTCATGCTATGTAGGGGTGTTTAGACCCCATTCCCTCTATTTCCACTACCTCCCATTCTCCCTAAACCCTTTTCTCATTCTTTCTTCTCCAACCCATCTCCTTTTCCCAAATCTCATTCCAAGGGCATTTAACTCCACCCATTTCTTTCCATTTTCACCAAACCCCATCTTCTTCTTCTTCTTCTTTTTTTTTTTTTTTTTAAAAAAAAAAAAAAAAAAAAACTCATCCCTCCTCCTACATACTCAACCCACATCCACATCTCATCTTCAAATACATCTTCCCCAATATCACTCCTCTCCCATTTCTAAGCCATTCCTTCAAAGAAACTCATCCTCTTCCTCCACACTTTCTATTTCCTCAAATCCACCTCACCCCATTTCCTCCAAAAACCCACTCCCTTCTCTTATTCATCCTCGAAACCCCAAATCCAAAACCCATTCACCCAATATCATTCCATATACTTATTCACCCTCAAATCCCTTCCAACCTTGCTTAAATCTCATTTCTCAACTCAGCCCCTATTATTTCAAGACCCTTTTCCAACATCCTTCTTCAAAACCATCTCAAAATGGCTTTTCTAGCCAACGTGGCCTCCATCTTCTCCATCTCGGTAATTCTCTCACTCATGGAAAAGAAGAGGCCGGCGACCACCGAGCCGAGAAAGGCAGAGCAAGCAGAAGGCAGATTTAAAGGGGAAAGCGATCGCAGAAGCTCGATCTAAGGGCCAGAGTGGTTCCAAAAGGGGGCTCACCGCCCGACCGTCCGTTGAAGATAAAGGAAACTTCCTCGTGCATCGTTTTGCCTTCGAAGCCACCGTGTGTGAGCATCTGTTTGAAGAGTATGCCATCCTCGGTCGCCTGATGGACAAGGATTGGGGCCTAATGTTTTACGGGAACTACCAGGCAGATGCGGGGCAAGTTAGGGCTTTCTACTTACGGATTGAGAACCCCGAATTCGAGCCATTGGGCTTTGATCTGGTGATGGGAGGCAAGAGATTCCTGATTGGGGTGAAGGTTATTGCCAACGTACTTGGAGTGCCTCAGGGCGCGGTACAAATTAATGAGAGTAACCTGGAATCGAGCGGGGTGCGCGATGAGCGAACCCATTTTTTATGTGGGTGCGTTGCCCGATGGAATCGAGGGGAGCAAGGGCAGGGCCTGAACTCAACCAACTTAACCTCCGGATACTGGATTCTTCATGGCATTTGCACCCATAATGTGTACCCGAGGGTAGGAAACCGCAGTGAGTGCTCCCGCTACATGGTGGAGTTTTTATATCAGGTGGGGCATGGTGCAGATGTGTGCCTTCCCAGTGTCTTCCTTCACCAGATTGTACGGGCCGTAAGGTCGAAGAGGAAGGAGGTATGCCTCCCGTTTGGCCGCTTGGTCTGTCAGTTGGCCCAGCGGTACGGTGTGGATAGATCAGACGAAAAACCTGTGCGGACGGAGGTTTTGAGGGATGATATGCTAAACAAGATGAAGATAGGCCCCAAACAGTGACAAGCCCGCATCGACCAATATGTGGATGCTGGCGAGGAAGAAGAGGAAAGTGATGGGGATGACAAGGGTGAGGCTGAAGATGAAGGTGAGGGTGAAGCTGAGGGAGCTGGCGGAGTTGGCAATGAATCCCTTACCACTTTAGGCATAGTTGGGCACTTGGAGGCACTTGACACTAGGATGGCTAAAATAGAGGAGAACCAAGCAAGGATCGATGCGAACCAAGCGAAGCATGAGAAGTGGAACAAGAAGATGTATCATGCCATAAAGGCCTTGATCTGCTGCAGCAAAGGGGAGGAGGCACCTCCACTTTCGCCCGACTCGGATGCATAGCAGCACCACCTCACTATAGATTAGTAGTTTTCTTAGTTGTCTAGGTCTAATTCTATGTACTGGAGGGTGCTTAGGACTTTTGCTTAATTATTTTACTTTTTCCTTTCGTTTTCTAGTAGTGTTTGTAATCCATGTTGTAGCATGTAACTGGCCATCTTCATGGCATTTTGAAATCAATGTTAATATATGGATCGGCTTTAAATCCTTTTTGTTTGAAGAGTGCCTTGTTTGTGTTGTGATTATGGTCACGAATTACAGGTTGTAGGTCTAACTTTCCTAGCATGTGACAATGCTCTAAGTGACTAATACTCTAAGTAATTTTTCCAGGAAATGCCTCCGCGACCAGAGGGTCGATATGTCTGTTTACCCCATGGCGGCCTAGTTGATGAGAGCCATATTCTAGATAATCATCAAGGCCCCCAAGAAGTGGCCCCAAATGCACTGCCACCACAAGCCGCGGCCCCAGCACCACCCCCGACACCGGCTATGGAACAAATGGGTCAAATGTTACATTTTATGCAACAACAATAACAAATGATAGCTGATACTATGCAACAGCAACAACAGATGATGGCCACCATGATGGGGGCCATGGTCCAAAATATGGGCACACCGCAACCGGAACCTCCTGTCATGGCCGAACAAGCGACCAACATAAGTAACATGTTTGAGTGGTTCTAGAGACATAGGCCACCCACTTTTGCTAGCACTCACCGCCCAGAGGAAGCAGAATACTGGCTCAACCGAGTCACCAAGCTGCTCCGGCCTCTCCACTGTTCCGAGGCGGAGAACGTTGAGCTCATCTCATATCTTTTTGAGAAGTAGGCGGATCTATGGTGGGAGAGTGTCCTCCGATCTATTCCTGTGAGCCATGTTTGGATGTGGGAGGCGTTCGAGACCCGCTTCAATGAGAAATATATCCCTTAGTCGTACCATCATAAGAGGAAAAATGAGTTCCTCCGCCTCTAACAAGGGGGAATGAGCGTGGCACAATATGAGAATCGATTTACAGAATTGTCACGCCATGCTTCCGAGATGATCGCCAATGAGGCGATTAAGATGAGGTGATTCACCGCAGGGTTGAGGAGCGACATCCGCTCTAAGATGTGTTGTGCGAACATTAGGACATATGTCGAGCTCGTAGAGATGTCGACACAGGCGGAGCAGGATGAGGAGCGTGTCTCACGGGCCCGTTCACAGTTAGGGCTACACAACAGGATGGAGGGGCCGTCCTCTTCTCTTACCAGTAAACGGCCGCCCCTGAACTCTCCGCCTAGGCCTGTGGTCGCACCAGCTCCCTCTACACAACCTACACAAACTTACAGCTATTGCAGGAAGCTTAGACACTCCAAGCCCTACTGTTTTACGAGGATGAGAGATCTTGGCTTCATGCCACCTCAGCGTAACTACAGGCCCCCACAGCAAGCATTATAGATTTCGCCCTTACGGACGATGGGGCCTAGCCAGCAGTTCCGTCGTCCCCTCCACCATAGGTTAGACCGCCACAATGGCCTATGCAGCGGATGAACTTCTCACAGCAGGCCCGAGTACATGCCTTGGCTGCAGAGGGCCAGGATGCTACCATTTCCACTCCGACAGCTTTCGAGGTGACGGCCCACATAGAAGGTACTCCTATCTATTTGTTGATAGACACGGGATCCACCACTTCTCTTATAACACATGCTACTGTCAAGCGCCTAGGACTGCATGCTACTCCTTTTGATGGGGTGAAGGTTATCACCGCCACCAGTACTGTATCAGAAGCGACAAAGATATGTCGTGATTGTCCCATTGATTTGGGATGCAAGGTGGCGCTGGTGGACTTGATAGTGACAAAGATTTTTCACTATGATGTCATCCTAGGCATGGACTGGTTGAGCATGATGAAAGAGGAGCTTGACTATGACTCTTTGACAGTGAAAATATTCGAGGATGATGGCACTTCCCTCACATTCCCACTCCAGGTTAGCTATGACTGTAGGATCTTGTGTTTTGCTTCATTGAAGGATGGTTATGATGGTCCTTCTCACACATGCACTCCCGTAGTCTGAGAGTTCGATGATGTGTTTAGAGCCATACCTGGACTACCTCCATGGCGTGAAATAGACTTCACTATCGATCTAACTCTGGGTGCTAAGTCCATCTCCTTGCCTACTTACCGCATGCCCCCATGTGAGATGGAGGAACTTCGGTCACAGATTGATAACTTGCTGAAGAAAGGCTTCATCTGACCTAGCGTCTCGCCTTGGGGAGCCTCAGTCCTATTTGTGAAGAAGAAGGACGGCTCGCTACGTCTATGTGTAGATTACAGAAGATTGAACCAAGTGACTGTTCAGAATAAATTTCGTTGCCCAGAATTGACGATTTATTCGACTAGCTGAGGGGTGCTAAATACTTCTTAAAGATCGATCTACAATCAGGGTACCATCAGTTGCGGGTCAGGGACGAGGATATATAGAAAACGGCCTTCAGAACCTGCTTCGGCCATTATGGGTTCTTATTCATGTCGTTCGGGCTCACCAATGCCCCAGCGGTATTCATGGATCTCATGAACCAAATCTTTAGGCCGTTCATATACAGATTCGTCGTCGTGTTCATCAATGACATACTGATTTATTCAAAGAGCCGTGAGGAGCATGACGAGCATCTAATGATGGTTCTTGGGACCCTTGATAAAAACCGGTTGTATGGGCAATTTAGGAAGTGCGCCTTCTGGAAGGAAGAGGTCAAATTTCTGGGACACGTTATGTCCAAGGAGGGTATATCTGTCAACCTCGCCAAGGTCGCGGCCGTGCAAGATTGGAAACAACCGAAGTCGGTTACGGAAGTGAGAAGTTTTCTCAGGCTAGCAGGTTATTATCGGAGATTCATTAAAGATTTCTCAAAAATAGCTTGACCCCTATCTCAGCTTACGCGGAAGGACCTTAAGTTTTCTTGGAATGAGAAGGCGGAGGCGGCCTTCCAAGAGTTGAAGGATAAACTGACGTCGACACCTGTACTCATGCTACCGGAGCAGGGAGTCAAGTATACTGTCTATACTGAAGCCTCTCATGTGGGTCTGGGTTGTGTGCTTATGCAGAAGGACAAGGCAATTGTTTATGCGTCTCGGCAACTAAGGAAGCATGAGGAGAACTATCCGATGCATGACCTCGAGCTTGCGGCGGTGATTTTCGGATTGAAGATATGGAGACATTACCTTTATGGTGAAGAGTTTGAGCTCTTTTCTGATCATAAGAGCCTCAAATATATCTTCACCCAAAAAGACCTGAACATGAGACAGTGCCGTTGGATGGAAACACTGAAGGACTTTAAGTTTGATGTCTCATACTACCCTGGCAAGGCTAATTTGGTGGCGGACGCTTTGAGTCGCAAGAAGACAATTGAATTCGCGGCACCACTAATGGTGAGAGAGTGGGATATGGTGGAATTCGTACGGGATTTCGACGCGAAGCTAACCGTAGAGGAACCATATGAGTTCATAGCCCACGTACAGGCCCAGCCTCTTGTTGATAGTAAAATTATTGAAGCCTAGGAGGGCGATGAGCTATTAAAGAAGATGAGGGGAAGAGCAAGGAATGACGGGAATTCTGAGTGGAGAGTCGGCACCGACGGGGGATTGCGGTATCGAGGCCGCCTTTGTGTCCCAAACCACCAAGGACTATGAAAAGAAGTCTTAAAGGCCGCTCACAACTCCAAGCTGGCAATGCACCCTGATAGCACCAAAATGTACCAGGATCTGAAGCGAAATTATTGGTGGGACAATATGAAGAGGGAGATAGTGGAGTATGTGTCCCGATGCCTCACCTGTCAATAAGTCAAGGCCGAATACCGACGACCACCGGGCCTTTTGCAACTAATGCCCATAGCCGAATGGAAGTGAGATTTTATATCCATGGATTTCATATCCGGCTTTCCCAAGACCAGGAAGGGGCATGACTCGATAGGGGTGGTTGTGGATAGGCTAACCAAATCAGCCCATTTTCTGCCAATCAGAACTTCTAGCTCCATCGATGATTTGGCCAAGCTATATATCAAGAAATTCGTACGGCTCCATGGCGTCCCGTTGGAGATATTGTCAGACCGGGATACTAGATTCACTTCGATCTTCTGGATCCGCATTCAAGAAGCCATGGGAGTGAAGTTGAAGTTTAGCACCGCCTTCTACCCGCAGACAGATGGGCAAACCGAACGGGTGAACCAGATATTGGAGGACATGTTGCGGGCTTGTGTTCTGAACTTTTAGGAAAGTTGGGATGACTGTCTCCCATATGTCGAGTTCGCCTACAACAATAGCTTTTAGGCTAGCATCGACATGGCGCCTTACGAGGCTCTATATGGGCATCCATACCGAGCCCCACATTGTTGGGAAGAAATTGGTGAGAAAAGCTTGCTAGGGCCGAATTTGGTGCGAATCACTACCGAGAAGATTGGAGTTATTCGGCGCCACCTCTTGACAACTCAAAGAAGACAGAAGAGTTATGCCGATACAAGGCAGCGAGACTTAGAATTTGTAGTAGAGGATCACGTATTTCTCAAGATTTCCCCAATGAATGGCGTTTTACGCTTCGGCAAGAAGGGAAAGCTCACGCCACGATTCATCGGCCCCTTCTAGATTTTAGACCGGGTAGGTGCGGTTGCCTATTGTCACGCCCCGAACCCAAAAATCGGATTCACAGGAATCCCGATCACCGAATCCGGCCCCGACAGCCTCCGTAGTACTCCATTTTCGGATCCCGGCACTCACATGCCAGATTCCGATCTTGGGATCCTACAAGGAGAATTTTTAGTATGAATTTTTTTTTGTAATGGAGCATAACCGCAAGTATACCCAATTCACAAAGGCAACATCATCATCACATATCCACTAATATAATCATTTGAATACAATATTGAAAGAGAAATACATATATCGAAATCAAGCTCCAGAAGACAGCTGCACGCTCCGAGCTCAACGCTGCTGCAACCTAACGCTACCTGCACGCATCTATCGTGCATAAGCTTATAGAAAGCTTAGAGGGTGGTGAAAGTGTGTGCACAAGATAAGTGCCAAGTATACCATAAAGCTGATAAATCATACAAAATCAGAATAAGCAGAAATACTGGCCAGATCATGACTCATACGATATAAGAGTGATGCGAAAATATATGGTGAGTCCATGAATACAATCAGCTGTACCAAAGATATGTGATGCAAGGCATGAATGCTATCGGCCATACCAAGGCCATGCAATGCAAAACTTATAAGACAATAACAGATGCTGAGGATGAAATGCAATATGCAAATCCAGGCGAGCCATAAATATCATCAATCTCATCCAGGCCATATAAGTGTAAAACATCATAACCCATAGTACTAAGTACTGTGAATACAATATAATATGCGATGCGAATGAAATGACTATGCTGAAATGTGAAGTCGGGATGATAGTACGAAGTATCGCAAGCTATGGGGTCTATCACAAGGGAATTCTATCCAAACCAGTCCCATACTTAAATTTGGATAATCAGACACAATATGATAAACTCCTGATCTCAGGTTAGTCGCGCGCCCAACCGAAATCCTGGCTATACGAAGGTACACGTAACAAATAGTTACGCACCACCAGCCCGAGTGGATAGTGAATGGATGAATGAATAAGTGCGCAACTCTTGCTCAGTAGCCTGTCAACCTATGGTAGCTCACCCAATGTGGTAGCTCACCCAGGCCTCAGCCCCGCCCACATCACACCCGCCCACATCAGCGTCTGCCCACGTGCGCCCGCCAACATGTGCAACAGTGATGGGATATCATACTATCATGTCAGTCCTCATTTCAAGTCCACGTATCAGTACGGTTACTCTCTAGGATCATCACCGGGGTCTATTACACTCCACACCGACTGCCTCCTTCCTGGCTGCACAGCCGTGCGAGTGGAAGAGACCTCATTATCTGCCTAGCCAATAGTCTACCAATACCTACCCGGCTCGTCGATAGCGGATCCATTTATGAGCTGGGCATACTCAGCCTAGCTTATAGCCCCTCACTCAAGCGGATAAGGCCACACCCCCTTCCAACCGACTACGACACAGTGGGAGACACGGCCTCATGGTATAGGTACCGGCGCTCATATTCCACTCGGTCTAGATGTTGGAGCAACTCCTGGTACTAAGGAGGTTTTGAGATTTTCACCCAAGGACATCCTAAGTGCCCACAGTGCTAGGACCAATTATTTTCAGTGTCCCATCTAGCCATCCACGATGTGCCTATGGAGGTCATAGCCCTGACGTCGCTAGGGCGTGCAGTGATCATGATATACAAATGCGAGATGCATGAATCACACCGTCAAATCATGCAGCAATCCATCACATACAGCGCGATGATGTGGGGCACTCCGTCTCATAACGAGTCTCGCAAATGGTCTGCCCAATGGCATATGCTATGATCAGTCACTACTCATATCAAGCATACAGATGATGCGTATGTTCATGAATCATGGAGTTATACTAGGCATGTTATAAAGTGATGAATTATCTTTACAATGCAGATGGGCTTGGACGATCTACACACAACTAGTATGGGCCTATCAATGGGCCCTAGGGAGAGTTATAATGCAGACATTTAACTAACATTATTCTTACAATGTAGACGTCAAACCAACATTGCTCCCAAGGCATAGCCCGCCATAAATGTCATTACATAACCCATGGTTGAATCATACTACAATGGGCCTCAACCCATGGGTTGCAAATACATCACACTGGGCCTCAACCCATGGGCCCTATACACATCACAGTGGGTCTCAACCCATGGGCCTTTATACATCACAATGGGTCTCAACCCATGGGCCCTAATGCATCACAATGGGCCTTAACCCATGGGCCCTAGAATACATCACAATGGGCCTTAACCCATGGGCCCTAGAATACATCACAATGGGCCTCAACCCATGACCCCAAATTCATTACAATGAGCCTCAACCCATGGGCCATCAACACACCAAAGGTGGGCCTCAACATCGGGCCTTAAACGTGGTAAGTGGGCCACATCACATGGGCCATATGCATATCAAATGGGCCACACCAATAGATAAGTAGTGGTAATGATTTCCACCAATAAAATTCCTAAGGCCTCCTGTTAAACGGGCCTAAAAACCCATCCAGAGTGTAAGATTACGGGGTTGCCACCATCCAATCAGCTCAAAACTTTATATGTAACCTTGGGACCACAAATTAGCCGTACACGTCAAATTTCAGCTCCTAGATCCTTCTGAAAATGGCTAAACTGGTAGATCAGCCCCTGAAATCATGATTTGGGGCCCGCCTGATATCTGGATAAGCTTCAAATTCAGTCTCAATGCTTTAAATGAGCTGACAATGTGGATGGATGGAACAAATTTCTCACGATCATCACCATGGACCTATATGTACATTCCATGCACATCATGTATATACATGCATGACATTTTCTCATTTACGTAAACACACTGTGCATTTAAAATTTTTTTAGTACGGCCTACTCCACATTTAAATCATCAATCCGTACCGTCCATTGTGTTCAAAAGAAAGATTTAACCCTTGCCAAAGTGGCATTCTGAAACCATGTGGGCTGTTGTAACATCCTAGCCGTTAAATACAAGATGGATGGCGAAGTAGACAAACCCATGGACTGCAGAGATTTCACTCCAAAAACAATCCTTTCCGGATGGTTTTTCGTCCTAAAATCAATGGATGGAGTGGATAAAACACATATATATCGTGGTAGGTTCCGCCTCATGATGGACAACATGAATGAAACACATACCATGGTGGGTTCCACCGTCCACAGCCGTGGACGATGTGAATAAAACACATACACTATTTTGGGCCTCACGATACAATTCATGATGGGACACCCTAAGTGAATAATCTAATCTGTTCACCTTCTTAACCACCTCGAATGAGGTCAAATAGACTCTAACTAGGACTGATTTGGATGACAAGGGACTTCAAAGAAGGCCCTAGAGTGTTTCAACAGATGGGTATTTATACCCTTAGTATGGTCCACTCGAGATTCATGTTTGCCTCAAAATTTGGCACATAGCCTAAAATATTACAGAGAAGATGGTGGACGGTGTGGATCAAACAAATTCGCCGTGATGGGGTCCACGTGTGGTGGTAGCCCAGTAACGCTTCCACCCTCACCGTCCCTGGACAAAAACATCCAGGGACGTACTCTTTTTTTTTTTTCTCTTTCTTCCTTTATTTTTATTTTATTTTATTCTACTATGTGGGGCCCACTAGTGGGTAATCCATTCCGTCTATTATATCGACCAGCTCTCTACAGAGCAAAAGAGCCTAATGATGGATAGGTCCACCACTTATACACACAACAGTAGGTATTATAAGGTTCCAACAGTGGGACTTTGTTTCCCTCGGTGTAGTCCACTAAAAACTAAGATTTGTCTCATTTTTCTACTTAGAGCCTAAAACTACATGAGGAAGGTGGTGGACGGCATGGATTAAACAATTACATCAATGTGGGGTCCATGGTTGGGACGCCCCCACCCACGTCCGCATGGTTGACGTGAGGGAGGTGCTCCCACTACCACCATCGGTTGTGGTGCGGTCCACCTGATGGTTGGATCTAGTAGAGTTTTTAGCTCCACGGCTAAAATATCCCAGAGAATGAACGTATGGTGTGGATTTAAGAAAAACATTGACATGGGTCCCATGAGTGAAAAATCACTTCAAACCTCCCATGCAAAAAGGTAAGAAATGACGTGGGTGGCCAACCCCTTAGCATTTGTTGTATGGTCCACCTGGGATTCGGATTAGCTTCATTTTTTGGCTCAACGCCTAAAATGAGCTGGGAAATTGGATGAATGGCGTGGATTTAATTTATACATCAAGGTGGGGCCTACACAAGTGGCCCTTCCCAAAAGCCTTGAACCAAGCCAAAATTTGTGTTTTCAATTGACGACCAGCGTCCAGGGACGTTGGACGGTTTGGGCATTCCAAGTATGGAAGGTGGGCCCCGCTCAGGTGGCCACCAAATGATGAATGGTGTAGAAACAATGCATATATAAAGTGGGCCCCACCTATAGATAACTTGGATAAAATACATACTTCATGGTGGGGTCCATCCAAGTGAGCCATACGGCCATATCATCACATACAGAATAAATAAATAAATAAATAAAATAGAGAGAGAGAGATTGAGAGGGACATGTGTGATGGAGGGACCCCGGTATTATGAGCCCTCCGTTGCATGGTCTACAATATACATTAAGTGGGTCCCATTTCATATGGGCCCACCGGTCAAAATCAATGGTGGAGATCCTTTCTTCACCGAAATGGACGGTCTAAATGACCATTTATGCAAAGAAATTAAACATCATGATGGGGTCCATGGAGAATGGCCCCATCATGGATTGATCTTGAAATCAAAGTGGGCCATTGGCCACATTTAGGGTCTAAAATGAGATCCATACCATTGATCGGTAGGCCTCACTTGGTCCATCATCAAAACAAGAAATCTACACCTATAGAAGCACCCACCATTCGATCTTCTCGGTTCGTTGGAAAGCCTATCTCCTTATGCTTCACTTTGATGGTGGATGATGAGATTTGGATGGCTAAGATGGAAGCTTTGGGATGGGAAAGTGGGCCACCAAAATCACATTTTTCTCTCTTGGGAAAACCTTAGACGTGTGGGCTCTCTTAGTTGCTTAGAATTTTAAGAAAATGAGGGAGAGAGAGAGAGAGAGTTGTAAGATTGATGGAGTGATGTGAAGTAAGTGATGGGTGAGGTGAGTGATGGGTTAGGTGAGAGGTTGGTTGACTTTGGGGTTTGCTTGACTTGTAGAGAAAGAAAGCATGGTTGCTTTGTACTTGACATGAGAGGTGATTGATGGGATTGATTTGACATATTGTAGAATTCTCTTGGGATTTATAACACGCGGTGTTTTTCCTCGAACTAAATGCGGGTCTGCATCTCTTCGTCTAGGTATCGGATCGGTGCGTGAGTTGCAGCGTTGGAACTGTGGCAACGGTACGATCGCAATGATACAAGTCTCGGATTAAGCCGACTCAAATGTATAGGATACGACTTATAGTCGTACGAAAAGTCGATTACAGGTCGTAGGTCGTCGGAATTCGACGGGAAGGATCGCGGGAAGCGACGAAACAGTACGGATTAGGATGCGGGTCTTACACCTATCGCTTGGCCCTACCTACGCCGCTTGCTGGAGTGCATAATATCTTCCATGTATCTATGTTGAAGAAGTACGTCCCCGATCCTTCGCATATCATCAAGTGGGAGAATGTGGAACTCAAAGAAAATGCCACATACATTCTCCGACCCACAAAAATACTGGATAGGAAGGAACAGGTCCTACGCAATAAGGTCATCCCATTGGTCAAGGTACTCTTGACCCATCACGATGAAGAAGAGGCCACGTGGGAGATTGAAACTGAAGTACGCAACCATTACCTAACCCTGCTACAGCAATACGAACAGGTACAAATTTTGAGAATAAAATTTATTTGTAAGGGGGGTAGATTGTAACATCCCGTCTAACCAGCACCGCATCCTAAGGCGTCCAGTAGGACTTGCCACAGGACCGTTCGTTTAAAACTACTGGTGGTGGGGTACCATACCTAAATTAATCTAGGATTAGTCATACAGAGTAGTCTAGACGGGTCATGTTAGGACCAAATGCGGGCCGGCAAGGCAAATGACTATTTATACTTAGCAACAGCCTGTGCGGGCCATACCGCGACGCAGGAAGGTCAGAAAATTACAAAACTTTAGGAAACGCTAGATCTCACTGGGCTTGTGGTCCATCGCGGACCACAGACTCATTGGACACCCGAAAACTAATTATCCAAACCGTTCCTACCACACTGGTCAACTCTCATAAGGCCATATTGAAAATCTAGCGCTTGTTAAGGGAATAGGGATTTCGGGCGTATTAGCAGTTGGATTCCTTCCAAAGTTTTGGTGAAGGCTTAATGTGGTGTCCCTCACTCATCCACAAAATCTGGGTCCCGATCGTGGCACGATGACCGTTGATCGCAAATCAGACCCGTGCGACCAAACCCCATGTCCGATCATTTTCAAAATTTGTATGAGCCTTCATCGGGCCATGGACCACCTACCCTATAAATTTCATGGCCAGGGGACCATCAGAACCTCTCCAATCACAGGGATAGACCTCGCTGGGTCGCTTAAAAATCGAGACCGTCTGATCGAATACCATAGTCGTTTATCCGTCAGATCTCAAACTTTGCAGGGACTCTTGTGAGGCCATGAGACACCTACCCACCCAATTTAGTGGCCATAGGAGTATTGGGGCCACCACAACAATAATAAAAGTCCTAAGAGGCTATTTTGAAAAATTATAGAAACATAAGGCCAAGGGGCCCAAGTCTAGGGAATAAACCCTAGCTCTCTCTCATAACTCCTCCATTCTTCCAACAACAAACCCTCTCTCCCTCATAACTTTCTTCAATTCCCAACAACCCATCTCTCTCCTTCACAACTTCCTCCAACCTTCCACAATCAAATCTCCTTTCCTCATACTTCCACCACCATCCGACAACGAGCTCTTCCTTCGTAGCTTCCACCTTTCTCCAACAACTAAGGAGAGTAAAGGGGAGAAAGAGAGGGTGGAGAAGTGCTTGTGTGGACCCTAAATCAAAGTGGGGCCCAAGAGGATCAAACCCACAACCTCCTACATCCTTCTCCAAGAAGAATCCCTCCTCTGCGGCCGCTCTTTCGTCCCGTTGGGCAATTAGGTAAGATCCATCACCTAAATTCCTTGGAACCCTTGTAGTGAAAGGATATTTGTATGAGAATCTAACATGTGATGGTTGCTCCTAGGGTATCAGTCGTTTTGCCCAAAAATTCACATCTCTTGGACGTTTTCCGAATCTACAACGAACTATAGGTGCGGACTATTAATCTTAGGTGGCCTAGCACCAATCATATCATGAGTTTAATGATTTTACTTGTTTGGATGAAGCTTTTGTGAAATCTAGAGAGACCCTAGGATTTGGGTGTTTGTTTGGAGATGTATGGAATTGCATGTTTGATTAGTTTTCATTTCTTATGATTGTATTTATGCCTCTCACATATTTGACGTTATAGTAGATGATCATATGTTCATGTGTTGTGTGATTTCTTCTTATGACGATGCCTATGACTTGTATGATGTTTTGTCTTTGCATATTTTGATTCCTAGGCACGTAGGAAACGTTTCATTTCCTCACCCACTCACACTGCTCACATGCACTCAAATTGCGATATTGTATCATGCTTGTTAGGAACATTGATAAGTATGATAGGATGAATGCAACATGATACTGTATGTTGGTTAATAACCTTGATGTTTGTATGCTATGAATCATGGTTAAACCCGTGGATTGGTCAGGAAAATGAGGTTAGACGGTAGTCTCATTGGTTGGACTACCCTGAGACTAAACTCGTGAATTGGGCGGGTGTGTATGGGCGGCAATAGTTCAACTACATGGGTCTACCGTACCCGATGTCATTCGTCTCGTACTCGCCTGACTTGTGCGGTTTAGCCTACATACTAGTAAATCCTTATTTGTTAACCTTGCTTGCTCACACATGTATGGAACCCGGAACACCCTACTACCATTGCAGCCCACCGATAACTGCCTGCAATCCATCCACTGCCTCGTGAGCCGGGCATGGTGGAACAGGACACTATGACAGAGCTGTCGGCCTACGGTGGGGTGACGCGCCTCCCCGTAGTGACCGTGATCGATTCCAGTTCTCAGCACTGGGGAACCCGACGGGATCATGGATCGCGGGGACTTGGCCTCACACGTTGGGGGGTCTTGGCCTCGCAACTAGTTCGGGGCATTTGATTTGTGGGGTGTATTAGATTTTCAAATCTGCTGGATGAATAGACTTAACTAATAACTCGGCTAATACGATCGCACTGCATCGCATTAGTTAGGGTGGCGACTCGGAAGTCGAGGTCGCAATGAGGGAGTGCTGGCATACGCGATCGTTAGATAGAGTCGCTCGAGAGAGCGTTGTGGCGAGGGCATGCATCATATCATCTCACATCCATGCATTTAATCAAGAGTTTCTAGGAATTGATGGATGACTGTTTTTCATTAAATTCATATTATAATTGATGCCTGTTGTAACTTAAGACTAATAGCACCCACTGAGTTGATCACTCACTCTCACTCTTGGACGGTGTTTTAAAACACCAACCAGACTCTCTCATAGATGTAGGAGATACAGAGCAGGGGGAGCATGAGGATGCTACTCTCGACGAGGAGGAGGAGCTGTCATACTTCCAGCTGATGGAGGGTTCTCCGCCAGCTTGAGTGGCAGGTTGGATCGCTGAGTGTGGACTCAGCCTTATATTTTTGGATATATATACATTCTTTTATGATTTTGATGGGTGGCGCTGTGTGCGTTTCCCTTATTCTTTTGGACATGTACATATACGTATGTTAAATCTCTTCATTTCTGCAGACTCGTTGTTGTGTTCCATGAATTCAGAAAATTCCACGTTGCGGTATTAAACCGGATTAAATGCTTAATAATGAAATCGGTTATAAGTGACTCTCAGAAACTCGAGAGTTGAGCGTATGCGCGACCCCCGATTTTCAGGGCGTTACAACTAGATTGCCTCACATGCCCCCGCCCTCAGACCGTGACCATGACCGTGCCCATGTCTGAGTGCGTGTGTGTGTATTCCAGTGAGAAGTCTTGGTACTCCTCTATCTCACCAAGTAAATATTAAGGTACTCAAAACCCTACTTATTAAGAGATTTATTATTATTATTATTATTCTCTTCTATCCAATATGGGATTATTCTCAAAAGTGAAAAACCAAGTTTTTTCACAAACACTATTATATATACTTTTTATTTAAAATATTTTTTAACCAAAAATCATTTTCCATAATAGATTCGACATGTTAGTGGCTCTCCCACCTCCAATCTATGTGTAGAAACCATAATGATTGCAGAATGGTATTAATTAGATAACTTCTAATAGACTTTGTGCAGCCCTTCCCTTCGTATCAACATAGACACACTTCGATTCATATCAACACTGACACATGCACTAATTAATTCATTAGATTATATAGAGATTTTTAGATGATTGTGTTATATATATTATGTGTGTGTGTGTGTGAAAATGATTATTTCAAAATAATGTATATAGATTGGCCATCAGGATGAGTTGTGGCCACTACTCATTAATTAAAAAGTTTTCTCACTTCTCTCTCATAGAGTAGACCATTATCTAGCATGCATAATATGAGTGATGCATAGTATGAGGTATGTAAATATAAGATTTTACCTTCACCCTAATTTATTCCTCATACTATAAATGATTTAATCAATGATTTAGACCATCGTTGTTTTTTCATTTCCACCTATGGTTGCCTATCTCTCTCAAAACATCACTTTCAATAGTAATCATTATCTTTTAATCAATGACTAAGGAAATTTACAGTAAAATTGATCATGCTAGAAATATTATAATAATTGATTAATGACATTTATCATATGGGTCTCACCCTTCATTGCTTATCCCTCTCAAAAAATCACTTTCACTGAATGATTCTAATCTTCTATTATATGCCCAAGGAAATTGGCCATCGTACAATAAATTACTGATCATTGACTAATAACATTCATTATGTGGATTGCACCCCTTATTTCTCACATTCAACTAAAAAAATCACTTTCATTGAATAATCATAATTTCTATGATAGATATCAAAGGAAATTGCCGAATATATTGATCATCTATAAATGTTCTAACTGTTAATTAATATAATTTATCATGTGGGTCCCGCCCTTCATTACCCATCTCTCTCAGAGGCTAGTGATCCTCACATCCAGCTAATGCCTAGGAAATTGAATAGTCCATATTACCCATTCCTCTCAGAAATAAAAATGCTTTGATCATGACTTAAAAATTCATCACGATTTCTTATTCCTTTTAAATAATAACTATGGTCTAGTGAGCCTTCCAAACTATGGCAAGGGAACTAGATGATCCACACTGACCATGCCGCACATGGTATCTTAGTTGATTTAGATCACCCATCATATGGGCCCCGTACCTTTAAATATCCTTTAAAAAAAAATATCTTTGGTTTATAATCCTTGGGCAAGATTTGGTAAGTACTTTATGATTATTAAAGGGAAATTTCATCATTCTTTTGGAAATGAAAAATGACCATTTTTTGTATTGCAACGACAGATAGGCATTTAAATTGCTAGGATTCTTTATGCTCATCATCCTCTGGATGTTGGAATTGAGAGGTTAGTGATCATTAAAAAACGTGTATTTGAATTCCCCAATCCAAACTACCCCTTAGGGTTTTGGATTTGAATGAATAGGAATTGGTCAACTATCAAGATCCAATGGTTTGTTTAGAGTAAGGATGTAATTTAACAAACCAAAATAAGTTGGGATGAATTTATCTCTTAAATTATTGAAGTATCTTTGATATTATCCGTATCTGTAGCTTGGTGACACTGATAATACTGATAACGATACTAATAACACTAGTAGTATAAAAAGTTATGGGTATTGGTGATATCGATGTATTCCTAAGTATCGCCATCAATATTGCCAATATTTTCAACTTCGTAAATTTCAAGTGTCATTTGTACTGCCAATGTTAATATCACCAACGTATCGCCATTATTTTTTACTATATAAATTCTAGGTGTTACTTGTATCACCAATGTATTTGTGATATTTTGATGATATCGCCAAAAATCTATACATTATAAAATTCTCATTTTATATTATTTTGGGTGCATGATTGTATAGAGTGTTCAATTTATCAATGATAATATCAATAATATCACGATATCATCATTATTGCAATATTCACAATTTAAAAACACAATCTTTCGTTTTCTTTCCAGTTGTCTAAGATTTGTTGTAAAATATCATATGTTGCTGATATTTTGAAATATCAATAAATGTTTAGATGGAAGGTTGGAGGTTGGATTGTTGGATGGATGATATAATTAGACTGATTTCTTACAATAAGACATGTTTTTTAAGCCTTCATTAAATGAAAGCATATTATGTATGCATTTTTTTTTGTTGTAATTTTTATTTCTAAATGTGCAAATATGTGTAATTTTAGCTTTTCCTAAAGTTTTACTGAAAATTCCACTACTTTCTTCATGTTTCTTTGTATTTTCAATTATCAGTGACATTGTTGATGATATGGATATTATTTCTATATTCCCAACCAACGAACTCGTAGGAACATTTCCTAGAGGAATGTTGATCAATTTTTTGTAAATGGTTATGAATTTTGGATATTTGTCCAAGACACAATTGTCATTTAAAAATAATAATAAAATAAATAAAGAAATTGAAAACAACCTAATTTTCAGACCATGCACCTTCACTTCATTTTGCCATTAGACCCGGCCTCTCAAGGACTGGATTTGAATTAATCTTGTTTTTTTTCTCTCTCTCTCTCTCTCTCTTTTTTTTTTTTAAATAAAATAAATAAATAAAATCTAACATGATAGGTTAAATAATAATTTCAATTTGGGTTAGAAGTCATAATAGTTGAGAAGATATTAAGGCTGTTTGTTGTCACTGTTTTTTGAAATCAATCCAAACAATTTCTTTGGGCACCTTCTGGTAATTCGATCATGTCTTGGCACTCGGAGATTGGATTGGGCTGATTTTGAGCCCGTTGAAAAGATAGATTAATGGGCTAACTAATGGTGTTTTGAGTTTCAAACTAAAAGCTGTTTCAGAGATATGAAGGCTGAAGGCTAGAAGTTGAAGTCCCCAAAACAGGGGTTGCTAATTCTAGGTTATTTTAATTCCTGCATAATTCAAAGTTAAGACAAGACCCATTTGAAATTAGTTAACATTAGTCCGAACCATACAAGGTAGGGTTTCTACAGTAACAAGGTACAACTCATATTCCACAATAATTATGAAAGGGAGCCAAAATCATTTGCATTCCAATTGATCATTGTCATCATCTCAACTATAACAAACAACTGAAAAACAAATTACTTTTTTTAAAAGAAACATTACATTACTCTATATATCCATTATTACAACCACCCACATAAAGATCCACATACTTATCTGTAAAAGATAGAGAAAGAGACCAGACTATTGTAGCACAGTCATCCATCCACGACTGCTACCTTGTTGCTGCTTTTCTTCCGTCTAAGCAAGGATCGAGTCAATTGGCTTGGCTTGGCTCTGGACAGTAACCTTATCAAGCTCCTCACCTTGCTTCTGCTCCTTGGCAAGCTTCTTGAGATTGGCAAGTTCTATATCTCGGCTCATCTTCTGCCGGTACATCTCCGCAAAAGTGATTGGCTCCTCCATCACTGGCTTCACTCCCTCCTGTATCGCGAGCGGGTACACGATTGCCTCTGGAGCTGGGTTCTGGAATGTGGCGATGGACAAACGACTGCAGTTCGAGTTCACAACTGCTTGGTGATCAGCGTTCTTGAACCTCCCATTGCTAAGAAACTGCCACGAGTAGAGTACGAGTCAGAGTGAGAGAGAAAGAGAGAAAAAGACAAACATGATCATGAGCTTGGACGCGGGAAAGCAAGATTTCCGTCACTTAGATTGTTTTATCATGAATTCAAATTTCCATCTTTCGGATGTAATATTTACAAGTTCTTTCAGAAATCAAAGTTAACTCGATCACATCAGTCAGTCTCGAGTTGAGTCAGAGTTCGAATGAGTCATTGGTGAATTGGTTAAGTGACTCTTGGTGTCAAGTTGCACTGGGTCGGACAAATGCAGGGAAGGAAGTGAAGTCGAGCACCATCTTCCTCAGGGGGATAACTTTTCCGAATCTACAGAACATCTCTGGACTCCTCACAAAGAGACCTCAAATCCACGAGGAAAAGAAAATAGAAATAATTTCTAAAATATTTGTAATTTGATTGATGATCTCAATAAACAAGTTTACACCCCTTTAAATAAGAATACTAAGCTATGGTAGAAGTTTTGGAGTCAAACTACAACTAAAATCCTTAGAAAGGGTGACTAGTATAGTAAACTTGCTATTTAAGATGGTGGTGATGTCTACTAGTGCGCATGGTTTTCAGCCAAAAATAGTTAGTGTCCTATTTGGCTTCACCATGATGTTCTCATAATTATTCTAAACACTTTTCATGTTGGGCGCAATTTCTAAAGCCCAATAGATGAAGAGTTATGCTCAAACCAAAACTTATTATAAATAGTAAAAACGAAAATAAAATGGGAATTCGACCGTCAATCTGATGGTATTTCGCAAATTCGACGTGCGCAACCCGGCATAGTAGGGTTGGGTGGCTAAAGTAGCTCGCCCCAACCCAAAATCATATATATTACATCAAATAACTCATTCCGAATTGCGAGATACGCCTGATTTAAGGTCGGACGGTCCAAATCACTTCTGCCGTCAACTGAGACTTTTCTGATCCATCTTGGCCATGAAACTGTCTGTGACCCGCTCTACATCGCGGACCCAATCAAAGTTGATCCGGACGAGTTGCAGTAGACTCATCTTAGTAAAGTAATTGCTTCCATAGAACTCTCCTCGCTTAAACTCACCCAAACAGCCAATTTGCAGGCTCACCTACTTTGCGTACGTAGGTCCCAGTCACACACAGAGAATGATCAGACCGTTGTTTGTTTTATTTTTTTGTCCGATGATGTAAAATACTTACATGGCCATGATCACCCAAGTTAACGACAAAGGCTCCTTCGATGGGCTGGACGGTGATCCAGGTCTTACCACCATCTTTGGTGGCTTGGAGGCCTCCAACCTGGTCCTGCAGCAGTAGCGTGATGGTGCCAGGGTCGGTGTGTCGTTTCAGGCCGAGGGTGAGGTCGGGCTGGGGACATTTCGGGTAGAAGTTCACCACAATCTTCTGGTCCATGTCGACACACGCCTTGGTCAGAGCTTCCTTTTCGAGCCCCATCGCCTCAGACAGCACCTCCAATAGCTTGCAGGCCAGCTCCATCAGGCGTTCGCTGTACTTCTTAGCCACCTCTATCCATCCCTCTGGCTTGTCGGGCCACCTCGAGTAGTCTCTGAGTCTGATCGGGTATGAGAAGAATGTTACGATCTCCCGCCAGTCTTGTACGGCCTCGCCCTGCAAGAGGAAGACAGATCATTGTCCGATCACAACACACGCCATTTTGGGACACTGATGTGTGCTTAAGATGTCACCAACGGAAGCGGATTGTGTAGTGAGTGACTCGCTACGCTTAGCGTGCTTAGTAAACTCTGTGAGCTCTAACATGATTCATGTATTTTATCCGCTCCGTCTATACATTTTATCAGGTAATTGTAGGGCTTGAGCCCAAAAATGAAGCATCTAAAATATTCAAATAGACCACAGCACAGGAAACATTTAATTCAACTTCTACCGTTGAAAATATCTTGGGGGCCCACATAAGTTTTGGATAAAGCTAATATTTGTGTTTTCCCTTCATTTACGAAGGGGTTGGATGACAAATAAACATCATTGTGGGACCTAGCAAGGTTTCAACGGTGAAAATCATTATCCCCAATGCTTCCCATTGTATGATCCACTTGATCTTTAGATATGATTCAATTTTGGGCCGTCCATCCATTTTCTCATATAATTCTAAAAATGAGCCACATACAGGAGATTACTCTTTCATTTAATGAAACCAAGCTTTCTATTTGGTGTGGTCCATTTGAGCACTGTATTTGCTTCATTTTTGACCTAATTCTTTAAAATGATATTAGAAAATGGATGGACGGCGTGGATAGACAGACACATCACGGTGGATCCACAGAGCTCTGGTCTGTCCGACCGGGGTTCGGACACAATCCGCTTGTTATCCTGGCTGGGCTTGGGCATTTACCCCAACACATACCCGAGCCCCACCCGTACCCGATTACATATAAATAAATAAATAAATGACAATTAATTTATATTTATATATTTCAGGTTTATATAAATAAATGCCTATTTTGAGAGCCAGATGTGGACTCGCCAAACCCTAGGTTTAAGTACGAGGTACATAACAATAATATACGCGTCAGCACATAAAAAGAAATCCCAGGTAGGCCCACCACATTCAAAATGAAGAGATATACTTTGATTCAACAAGCGGAAGCGGATTGCTTCGGTGGCCATCATCGATTGTGTCCATCCATTTTGTGAAATAATTTTCAGGCATGAGCCCATAAATAAAGCAGATACAGACAAAAGGAAACACATCATAGAGAGCAATGGGGTTGAATGCCAACCATCCAAAACATTTTGAGAAGTTCTGGATGTGTGGATGGCAAATAAACATAACGGTGTGCTCTAGAAAGGTTTCGGCACTCGGCGTCATAGCCACCGCTATTTACCTGGTTTTGGTTCACTTCAGCTTTGTATCTATATCATTTTTGGCCTCATGGGGATGGGGCAACTTAGGTGGATCCCTTGATCACCAAAGTGGGTGGAACCCTAACTGTAGCGGCATTGTGATGTATGTGACTACATCCAAGCCATACATCCATATTGAAAGCGAATTTTAAGACATGATCCAAAAAATATGCAAATTCAAATATCAAATGAACAATCGTATGGGAAATAATAGTAATTGATCATTAAAAACTTTTTGTCAAGCGAAAAAGCTATAAAAAAGCTCTGGTCTCTTCTTTTAGGGATAGTTTGATTTTTTAAAGCAAGTGTAAATACTAATTAGTACTGTTTCATTGATTCGAAAATCCATTATAATTTTTGCCTAGGAAACCAATTGAGTCAGTTTAAGTTTTGCACTCCATGGTGATGAATATGAGACATCCGTTCCGTCCATCCGTTTTTCCACAACATTCCGAGACATGAGGCGAAAAATGAGACAGCTCCAACATTCAAGTGGCCCACTCCAAAAGAAACAGTGGCCCCAAGAAGATTTTAATGGCAAGCGATTGATACCCTAATTCCTGTGGTTTGGTCCATTTGAGCTTTGAATATGCGTCATTTTCTGGTTCATTCCGTAAATTTAGCTGGCATAATAGATGAATAGTGTGGATAAGTGACACCCATCATGATGAGACCTACAGATATTTTACACATGTCTTGGTTTTTGCTTCTAAAACGTAAACAGCCAAACCAAGCAATGAAAAATCTGTCTTTAACACTCAAGAAGTAATTATTACCTTACCCACTTTCAGGGTATTTATCAGGGACTAAAAAATCAAACAAGCCCCCAGGTCTTGGAGACCTGGTCAATAGGTTGGATGGCAGAAAAAACAATAAAAAATAAAAATAAAATCATTGCAGTGGAATCTACAAAGTTTTTAATGGTGGGGATTCAATCATGACTGTTTCCTGCAGTGTGGTCCACTTAACATTTGCGTCAGCTTCATTTTTCAAATAATTCCCTAAAATGAGTTGTCAAAATGATTGGACGGTGTGGATTTAAGGCTTATACATTATAGTGAACCCTGTGGTGAGGGGTCCCACCCACCCGGGTGGATCCAGATGCAGCGAAGCCGCGGACGGGCTCATGAAATAATCTCTCCGAATGAATGGAGGGTGTGTATATAACACATACATTGAGGTGGACCCACATAATTTAGTGGCGTCAACACACCACGATGTCGGTGAGGTGTGGCACACTCCGCAGTCTGCTTCCACGTATGCGACCATCTCCGCATGTGGGGCCATGAATTGGTAGGTGGTGAGGCAGCTTCCTTAGCGTTGGCATGGATGGCAAAGATGATGCCTCGTGGCATTATCTAATTATGAAAGGAACAGCACACATCATTACTTTGAGAGAACTCTTTTCGTCAGCTTCTTAATAGGAGTGGATTCGGTCACTCCAGGCTAACACCTCCCTCAGGCACACCTCTCTCGGTCAGGCCGTGACCGTGTGCCCAACTTGATGCAATGTATGGTATATCCATACCGTACTTCCGTTTTTGGATTTTTGTGCCCATTTTTTAAAATAAGTGTGCCAAAAAGATAGACAGCCGGGATATGACACATACATCAAGGTGGGTCCATCGTCACTGCCTGACCGAGCTCGGTGACCGAATTCACTGCCCTTATTAATGATGGAAAATTAGGTGGTTTACACCCTTCACAGACATTATTAGCATCCGTGGCCGAATGTAAGCGATTGAAAAAAACAAAAAAGATTTTTCAAAGGTTATCCGTTTGAATGAGTCCGGATCCTCTGTAACGTGGTCAACCGAGATTTTAACAGGAAATCCCTGTTGACCAGCTAAATCCCGACTCCGTTTGAATTGGGATTCACCGACCAGTAGATGGTCAAGATGAAATACTATTGACTCCGTACAAGGAGGTAACGAAAATGAAGTAGCTGGCTGCAAATGTTAGGCCTTTGAACGAATCGCGACGTAGCTGTCCATCTCATGACCGCTTTAAATGACCCGCTCTAGGTTATTTGGTAGCCACGTTTTCATAAGGTACATCCGATGTTTGCGTGGTACTTAAAAATCACAGCCTTTCAGAACCTATGTGGGCCATACCACCTAAATTTTACGGGGTGGCCCACTTCAAGTCTTGAATCAGCCTGTTCTTAAGATCTAAGGCCAAAAAAAGGATGGTGTACCTGATGGACGGGCTGGATTTTATGCAAGTTAAGGAATGCAACCATTTCAAAGTATGGCACTGAAAGAACCTTCCTAGCTACAACCCTAAGTCCTGTGGGGCCCAACGTGATGCGTGTGTTATATCCCCTCCGTACATATGTTTTGCCAGCTCATTTTAGGACAAGATCCCAAACATGAGACAGTTCCATATCTCAAGTGGACCACACCACAAAAAATTAGTGAGGATTGAACACCCACCATGGAAAACTTCTTGGGGGCCACCAAGGTTTTAGATCATGACGATGGTTGTGATATTTCAGTTCAGACACGATCATCTGGTTCATTTTCATTAGCATCCCCTACGGGTTGCCTTCACAGAAAAAAAAATAAAAATACAAAACAAATAAATAAATTCTCACACGGATTTTAACCTTTTCACTGCAGCAATTTCTGCAAACTTCCAAAAATTAGTAGGCCCCACTGCAACCGGCCTATCAGACCGTCCAATTAAATCAGAAAGGGGGATGGAGAGAGAGAGAGAGAGAGAGAGAGAGAGAGACCTGAAGGTGGCTGGAGACAATGAAACCGCCCTTCTTCCCACCAGACATATCGAAACGGAGCTTCTCCTCAGCGGGGAGAGTGAAGAACTCCCGAGCGAGACGAGTCATTTCCGAAATGAGGTCCGAATCGACACCGTGGTCCACCACCTGGAAGATCCCCCAGTCCTCGCACGCTTCCACGATCTTCTTGCAAACTACCGACCGTCCATCAGGAGAGTCGATGCCCGCCAGAGATATGACGGGGATCTCGTTGCTGAATTGATTGTAAGCAACCTTAGGCCGTTCATCCTCGTCCCTGATAAAGCTAGATCGTAGTGTCGTCTCATTTGTAGCCGTCGGTAGGAAGGGCGTAGCTGGAGCCATCACTCGTTTCCTCTCTTTCTCTCTCTCTCTCTCAATTTTTCGTGATGTGATGCTTGCAGTGAGTGAGTGAGTGACGGAGAGGGTACGAAGGGGGGTTTATAACATGGGCCAGGTCACGGTGTGGCAGCTCCAACTACCTCTCGTGGCAACTACCACCTCCTGCCTTCAGTGTCACGTGCCCAAAGCCGTGAGTCATACCATTCATATGCCGAGCAGCGTACGTCTTTACTGAAACACATGAATTTTAGCCTACCTAACACCCATTACCCTGTATTATGAAATGAGCGATTTGAAAACTTATCAAAATTGTTAGTGTATTTTTATGGAACGGTTCCTCTGGGTTGGATCTTCTTCCACCTGTACGATCAACACTGTCAAGGGGACCCTGGCTAGAGCCAGGGAGCCTCTGATGCTTAAGTCAGTCGTTTTATCGATAGCAAAGAGTTTTTTCAGTTTTGTATCCCATACCTTTTTTTTGTAAAAAACTTAGATATTTATAAGTCTTGGAAAAACGAGAATTTTTCTCCTGATTCTCGGGAGATTTACTCATCTTTGCTGATTACTTTCGATCCCGAAAATTTTGGGATCGGATATCCATATTCCTGGATTTCCGGAGCAACATTTGCATTCCTTCCGCCTTCTCTTGTCTCGGCTCGGTCGTTACCGACTCTAGGAGAGCCGACCGACTCAAGAGGACAAGTGTTCTGCCTTCTCACATACGGGATAGTCTCGGCATTTGTCCGTCATCCTCCCTTTCTCCGTGACCAACAGAACCAACTCGTTAAGTCAGTTTTATTCTATCGGTTGGATGGCTTAGAACACGCTCGGCCCTTAGTAGGCTTATGCAGACGAGATTATCACTCCGACAGAGCGACTGTTATCGTCTTTCGCTTATGCCCCTTGGCCTATCCTTTATTCTCTCGGCTCTGACCGTTGTCTTGGACTTTTCGGGCAGCGTCAGTAGAGCCGACCTACTTATAATCTGAGTCTCCGGACTGAACGTATTTTTTCCCCAACAGTAAGCCTCTCTTACTCCTTGTGTCGTTCGCGGCATCAAGGGGTAACGAGTTTTTAGGTCGGTTCATGTTAGAGTCCGAAGTTATGATGAGGCGTTTAATGCTCCTTGAGTCGTCTCTAACATATGACGTTGCGTCCCCCGAGGCCGCATGTGCGGCCAGGCGTTAGGTCGTTCCGTCCGCGTATGAGATTTGGACGCGTGGCGAAGACGTTACCGCTGTCAGTCAGCGTGCGCCACGCGTCGAGCGGGGGAGTCGAGACGAGCGATGATTCTCTTTTTCATTAAAAGCCCTGCCACGTGGCACAGCTATAAAAAGGCCGGTCGGGAGGACTACGCAAATTTTATTTTCGCGTTCCTCCCTCCCGCTCGTATTCGCTTCCGAGTTTTCTTTCTCTTCTTCCTTCTTCCCTCCGCTGTCGTTTCTTGCTTCGTCAACTTCCTTTGAGTTCGTTGTCATTTTTTTCGATGAGTTATTTCCTCCCATTTCTTTAAACTTTAATGGCTGCGCGTGGCTCTCAGAGCCTGTAAGACCCGTATCCTATACCATATCGTTCGGTAGACTTTCGCGGTCTTCCCAATCGAATCCCAGCAACCTCGACCCTTAACCGGCATTTGCGCACGACCCTGATTCATATGCCGTCAACTCGAATCGGCTCGACCCGAGACTTGTATCAGTGCGATCGCGCCGTCGCCACGGTTCTGATGCCGCGTCTCGCACGCCGAGGCGATACCCAGGCTAGGAGATGTGGGCCCGCATTCAGTTCGAGGAAACGCCGCACGTTGCAAATACCGAGAGAATCTCAACAATATGTCAAATCAATCAAGTACATGTCACATTACCCAAAAAGCAACCCAAAGTCAACTCTCTCTTACAAACCCATCCCTTACATGTCAAGTACACATCACCCATCACTCACACCCATCTCTCTATCTCTCTGCATCTCATCATCTCTCTCCCTTTCCCATTTCCAAGCAAGCAACGTCCAAGGCATGAGAGCTCCATGTGAGAGCCTTGTGTGGCCCACTTCTTAACTCCCATCTCCACCATCCATGATCCATCTCGACCGTTGAATCTCAACCATTGGAGCTTTAAAAGGCGTTCATGGAAGAAGAAATCCAAGAAGATCAAAGGTGGTTGCTTCTTTCTCTCTCTCTTTCCCCCTCTCTTTCAATATTTTGGTGTGATGTTGTGGCCGTGTGGCCCACCCGGATGTACCCTACCTCAATGTGTGTCTTATCCAACCGTTTAAGCCATGTGGGCCCTACCCTTGGTGATGGAATACACGAATATTAGATTGAATTTTATATGAGCATCATCCGTCCAGCGTCCAGGGACGCTGGACATGTTCTTGGAATTAAGACCGTGAGGTTTGCTCGCTGCAATAAAATAAAGGAAAAGTACTTTATTTATGGTTTTTTGATGGACTACATGCATAGGCCCTACCTTAATGAATGTATTCAATCCACGCCATTCATCCCTTTCCTCATAATATTTTAGGCGTTGAGCCAAAAAAAGGGACTGATCCAATCTTCTGGAGGTCCATACTTCAGGAAACAGTGATTTTCACCATTGAAATCTTTCCTGATTTTTCTATGCACCAAAAGAATACCCAACATTAGACTCGTTGGATTTCTTACGAGATGTGGAATCCAATGGATGGAATGGATTCACTTGGAGCGGGCCCCACATGCGAAAAATCCCAAGAAAACCCGTTTTTCAAAAAAAAAAAAAAAATCCTCCTTGTAGGATCCTAGGATCGGAACTTGGCATATGAATGCTAGGAGCCGAGAATGGGGTACTACGGAGGCTGTCGACACCAGATTCGACGATCGGGATTCCTATGAATCCGATTTCTGGATTTGGGGCATGACAGAGCCCCCGGGTGGGGATTTCTGGTGACGAGGGTGTGTCCCAACATCTTTGGGACATTGCGGAACCGCCCTCCCTACTGACAGAGTTTTCAGTCGGTGCTTATGCCGTATTCCGGCTTGTAAGGGAGGCCGATGACTCATCGGCTGAGTGCCCCGCTCAGGCCGGTCCGTCCAGTGGTGGAGTGTCTCTGGTGACCCGTCCAGGGAGACCTAACCTCAGGATGGATCAGCAGGAGGAAGAAGAAGTAGAAGAAATTGTTATAGGCGAAGGGATGGCTGTTACAGACCCCGTGAACCAAACTGTGGAAGCCTCCGAATCCTCTTTGAAGGGGGAAGAAGGTGAAGACGAGCCGAGTGGTCTCGTCGCCTCAATTTTAACCGAATCCGACCTAAACCGGATAAGGGCTGGATATCATGTCCCTGACTCGGTCGTACTCCGTCTCCCTCATTCGGGAGATTTTCCCGACCATCCCCCTGTGGGGATGGTCGCGATTTTCCAAGTCGCGATGCAATGTGGCTTGCGCTTGCCACTTCAGCCCATTGCTCGTAATTTCTTATCCCGAGTCAAAATAACTCCCGGTCAAATTGTCCCGAACGCGTGGAGGAGTTTGTTCTGGTGTGCCGTGCTGTGGGCCGAGTTAGAACAGCCTCTGCTAACAGTCGATGAGTTTCTCTACCTCTACCAAGTCAGACCAAATCCAAACTTCTCTGGCCTCTACTTCCTGAGTGTGTGGAGAGGCAAAGGGGGGTCTTTGATAACTGACCCACCCACTTTTAACAAGTACTGGAAGGAGAGGTGGTTTTGGGCTTGCGGTCAGTGGGAGTCGGCCGATACATGGCCGTACGAGCCTCAAGTCTCTCGCACGTTCCGGAGAGCAGGTGATTCGGTGACCCATCCCGATAATCTCTCTCCTCTTCTTTTTTTTTAGTTGATCTGACCTCATAATGTCTTGCAGATATTTTAAAGAAGAGGGGAAAACTTGAGTCCGGGACTCTAACTCGGATAAGAGAGCTGAGGAAGCTGAGTGCAGAGGAACGGTCTTGGAAGTTGCTGCTGCAACCCGAGCGCCTCCATCTCGCGGGTCTAGACTCATTCGTCTCAGGTAACTCGTCCCGCTCTACTTCGTCCTCTCGGTTTCCTATCCAACTTTTCATTCTTCTTTGCAGACCTTCCCAAGGATCGTCCATTTCTCAGGTCGGCTCCTGCTTCTGATAGCATGGCCGGATCTCGTCCGTCCCTAAATCCAATCTCTAAAGTGAGGGCCCCTCCGATGTCTGCTCTTTTGTCAGGGCCTCAGCCTTCGAAGCAGCAGAAGACTGCTGCAAAAGCCAAGGAGCCAACTGCCTCGCCTTCTCCCATCTCTGTCGCCCCACAAGTGGTCATGCTTTCTGACCTCGATGAGAGGGTGGAGGAAGTGGAGTCGAGCCTTCCGATCTCTCAGTCGGTTCCCGAGCCAGGACCCGTGGTAGAAGAGGCCCCGAGGCCAAGAGAGGCACCTTGCCCGGAGTCCTCGAGAGGAGAGATGACTCAACAGGAGTCTCCCTTAGCCAAAGTCATCTCGGGGATGATTCCTTGGGCTCTCGCGCATGGGGGCGAGAAAGACTTCGCCACCTACTACAATGCCCCGACTGTGCAGACTCTCGGGCATACGGTGAGGTTGCTCTTTGAGGTAAAATCCTTTCTCTCTACTTTTCCGTTATTTTTGACTACGTCCTTGTTCACAACTAACAGTCTCCTGCTCGCAGCTGGCTCCTTGCATTGTTAAAGCCTGCTCGGAGCTAACTGCTGCTCAAAAACTTGCGGCCGAGACAGAGACTGCAAGGAGGATTGCGGCCGAGGCGGAGGGTCGCAGAGAGATTGCCGAGGGTCCCATCGGCATGATGATTGGTGATCTATCAATCGCTCGGAAGGCGGCAGAAGATGCCAGGATTGTTCTTGAAGGAGCTAAAGCTAACAACGCCTACTTGACCTCGCTTCTGAAGGAGGCTGAGGAAAAGCATCAATATCTTCTCTGAGTTCACAACGCCTGCGAGGGCACTCTCACCCGGGCTAAGGCTGAGGCCGCGGCCCTCATCCATGAAGCGCAGGAAGAAACCCGCCGAGCCAAGGAGGCAGAAGAGCGCGCTGTAGACTCCTTCCTTCAGTCACCAGAGCTTGCAGAAGAAAGGGACCGCCTTTACCAAGGCGGTTATAGGGCTTGCATTTTGGAGATGAAGGCTGCCTTCCCCGACCTTGATCTCTCTGCTTTCGATGCCGACAGTCCTGAGGTCGAGGCTACTGGGGACGACACCACTGACGGGGGAGCCCCCGCTGCTGCTGCTGGGGCCGGCCCTTCAAGGACTGCTTGAAGAACGGTCCTTGACCGAGGGAGATAACTCTCTCTGTCGGCAGTTACGTCGTCCATCTTTCATGTATCTTTAACCTAATCTGTAACCCGACGCTAAACACTTTAGGAAAAAATGGAATTTCTTTGTTTTTATTGAATTGACTTCAACTACATCTCTCTTCCATTATTCTTTAGCACTTTCTATTCTGTTTCACGGGTAATAGATCTTGAGATGTTCGGCATTCCAAAGGTGAGGCAACAACTGCCCATTTAGGTCTTCCAGGCAATAATTCCAGGGCGGATTGTGCTGGAGATGACATAGGGACCTTCCCAATTGGGTCCCAATGTGCCCGCTCCAACTTCCTTCGTGTTTGGGAATGTCTTTCGGAGGACCATATCACAGGCTCGGAATTGTCTGACCTTGACTCGTCTGTTGTAAAACCGAGACACTTGCCTCTGTCGAGCCATCATTCGTAATCGAGCTCCTTCTCTTCTCTCTTTTAACAGATCGAGCCCGACTGATAGGAGTTCATCATTTTCTTGTTCGCCGAATGTATTGACTCGGGCCAAGCTAATACCGATCTCGACCGGGGCCACAGCTTCCGAGCCAAAACAAAGGGAGAAGGGAGTTTCTCCCATGGCAGTCCGAGCTGTAGTTCGATAGGCCCATAATATATTCGGAAGTTCCTCAGCCCATGCTCCTTTTGCTTCATCGAGCTTCGTTCGGAGATGTTGCTTTATAATTTTGTTAACGGCTTCGACCTGTCCATTCATCTGAGGATGATGAGGCGAGGCGTACACGTTTCGGATCCTGAGATTGCTGCACATCTCGCGGAATTGCTTATTATCGAACTGCCTCCCATTGTCGGTAATGATAGTCCGAGGTATTCCGAACCGACAGACGATATTTTTCCAAACAAAGCTAGTGATCCTTTGCTCGGTAATCTTCGCTAATGGCTCAGCCTCGGCCCACTTCGGTCTGACCCTTCCCTAGAGGGAAGGGTCCAATGATATCGATCCCCCACTGTGCGAAGGGCCACGGTTCGGATATCGGAGTGAGTTCCTCGGGAGGTTGTCTCGGGACAACCGCAAATCGCTGACACTTGTCGCACTTTTGGACGAACCTCTTAGAATCATGTTGTATCGTCAGCCATTAATACCCTTACCGTAACACTTTGTTGGTGAGCGAACGTCTGCCTGAGTGATTCCCACATATTCCTTCGTGTATCTCTCGTAAGACATAGTCGGCTTCATGGGAGTCCACACATCTTAATAGGGGAGCGTAAAACCCTTTCTTATACAGTACACCATTCAAGATGGTATAATGTGACACTCGTACTTTTAGCCGCCATGCCTCGACGTAATCCTCTAATGGTTCTTCATCATTGAGATAACAAACGATTGGATCAAACCAAGTGAGTTCTGAATTGATAGGAAGTATGGCCGAGTCTGTAGCCGAGTCAATCGGCTCATTTATACTCGGTTTTTCTACAAACTCGATCGGAACCGACCGAGGTATGGTGTATTCGTCGGCCGAAGCGAGCTTAGCTAACAAGTCAGCTTTGGCATTGTCGGCCCTGGGTATCCGAATAACTTTGCATTCCTGGAACTTGCTGATTAATTCTTTGGCTTTTTCCATGTACGCCTTCAGTTGTTCTTTCCGAGTTTGATAAACGCCGGAAACTTGGTTAACGACCAACTACGAGTCACTGAAAATGTTGAGATGAGTGATGCCTAAGCTCGAGGTGAGTCTAAGGCTGAGTAATAAGGCCTCGTACTTTGCTGTATTGTTCGACGCTTGAAATCCAAGTCGCAAAGCATACTGCATACAAGTTTGATCGGTAGTTTCTAATACCACCCCGGCCCCGCTTGCTTTGGAGTTGGATGAACCGTCGACGAATAGCTTCCAGGGTGTCGGGTCAGGCAAGGGGTCGAGAGAGGAAGAAGCCACTGGTTCAATAACCTTCTCAGAATCATGTGCTGTGTTATAGTTGAAGGTCACTTCAACAAGGAAATCAGCAACAGCTTGTCCTTTTATGGTCACTCTCGGCCTGTACTGTATGTCGAATTCACTCAATTCGATAGCCCACTTCGTAAGTCGGCCGGAAGCTTCTGGCTTTTGAAGAATCTGACGCAGTGGTGAGTCGGTCACAACAATGATGGTGTGAGCTTGAAAATACGGCCGGAGTCGCCGCGAGGATACTACTAGAGTTAAGGCTACTTTCTCGAGCTGAGGATACCTCGTCTCTGCCGGTAGTAAAGCTTTGTTAACATAGTACACTGGTAGTTGCCTCCTTTCGTTCTCTCGTATTAAGGCCGAGCTGACTGTTGCATCGGATACAACCAGATATAATAATAAAGTTTCTCCTAGCTCGGGCTTAGACAACAGTGGTGGGGACCCGAGGTAAGTCTTTAGTTCTTGAAACACTTTCACATTCGTCCGTCCACTCCATCGTCTGTCGTCCCTTTAATTGCTTGAAGAACGAGAGACATTTGTCTGTGGCTCTGGACAGGAAGCGGTTAAGCGTGGCTACTCTCCCTGTTAACCTTTGGATGTCTTTAATTATTTTCAGAGACTCCATATCAAGTAAAGCTTTGATTTTCTCGGGATTCTCTTTGATTCCTCGCTGGCTAACGAGGAAACCGAGGAATTTTCCCAAGTTTACACCAAAAGCACACTTGCTAGGATTCAACTTCATTCTATACTTACGTAAAGTCAGAAACATTTCTTCCAGGTCAGCCACATGGTCGGCTTCTTGTACACTTTTGACGAGCAAATCGTCAATATATACTTCCATCATTCGGCCAATTTACCAAGCGAACATTTTGTTCACTAACCTTTGATACGTTGCCCGGCGTTCTTCAAACCAAATGGCATCACTCGGTAACAGTAAAGGCCTTTGTCAGTTACAAAGGTAGTTTTTGATTTATCATTTTTGTGCATTATAATTTGATTGTAGCATGAGTAGGCATCCATAAAACTAAGCAATTCATGGCCCGCAGTACTGTCTACCAGCTGATCAATGCGAGGAAGAGGGAAGCTGTCCTTAGGCAGGCTTTGTTCAAATCTGTATAATCTATACAGACTCGCCACTTCCCATTAGTTTTTTTTACAAGTACAACATTGGCTATCCACTCTGGATAGTATATCTCCTCGACGAATTTGGCTTTAAGGAGCTTACCGACTTCCTCTTCAATGACAGCGTACCTTTCCGAGCCGAAAGGGCGACGCTTCTGTCGGATGGGCTTGTATGTCAGGTCGATGTTGAGTCGGTGCGTAATGATCGAGGGATCGATCCCGGGCATGTCTTCGTGGCTCCAAGTAAATATATCGGCGTACCGCCGAAGCAAGGCGATCACTCGTTCCCTAAGAGGTGGACTCAGAGACGAGCCGATTTGTATTACTTTTGACGTGTCTGTCTCGGTTAACGGTTCCGAGACGAGTTCTTCCATCGGTTGCCCTCGTTCATGAGATTCGATTCGAGGGTCCAGCGATTCGATCATCGATACTTCCGCCGGTACCTTGACTGCAGTGGCATAGCATCTTCGAGAATCTTGTTGATCTCTTTTCACAATTCCTACTCCCGACTCAGTTAGGAATTTTATGGAAAGGTGGTAGGTGGATACCACGGCTTGAAGGAGGCTTAGGGATGGTCGACCGAGTATAACATTATACACCGATGGTTGGTCCACGACCAGGAAGTCAACCATTGTAGTTGTCTGATGAGGTGCAATCTCGGCGGTGAGTGGTAGTGAGGCGATTCCCTCGGAAAGTACCTTTCCACCCGAGAATCCGTGAACAGTACATCCGCCGATGACCTAGTGTCTACCAGTATTCGGAACACCTTTCTGTTGGCGATGGTGAGAGCAATGACAAGTGCATCATCATGGGGATGATGAATGCCTCGGGCGTCATCCTCAGTGAATGAGATGCAATATCATTCTCTCTTCTGCTCCTTGGAAGGTCGGGACAGCAGAAGAATCTCAGGCTCCAGGCGATCAATGCTTCTGGCGTGATTTTTCCTCGCGTTATTTGAATCTCCGCTGCCCTGATGCCCTCCATTGATCGTTCAGATTTCTTCTGTGGGACGATCTTCACTTGGTCTTGCTGGAACACCAGATCCTTCTGTATATTCTCTGAGTCGGCCTTCTTTAATTAGCCGTTCGATCTCATCCTTCAAATGGTAAGAGTCACTCGTATTGTGACCGTGATCACGATGATAGTGGCAGTATTTGTTCTTGTTCTGCCGATTCGGGTTCCCTTGGAGCTTTCCGGGCCAGTCGACGAAACCTTCGTTCTTAATTTCCATCAACACTTGTTCTTGAGATTTGTTCAGGGGGGTGTATATGGAAAATCTCCTGTCGGGTCGCTTTCCCGATCTACCGTCGTCTCGTGCCCTTTCATCTTTTCGCTTTTCCCTCCGGCTGAGTCAGCTTCTTTCTTGGCCGGCTCTTTAGCCGAGGGTTTCGCATTCTGGACCTTCTCTCGTAGGAGTCGGGTCTCTTCAGCGTCGGCGTATTTGTCCAACTGAACCATAAATTCGCCAAGGTCTCAAGCGGATTCTTATCTAATGACGCTAAAAAAGGTTTATCTCTCACCCCTTGCATGAGAGCGTTAAGAGCCGTCTCCTCAGAATGCTTTCGAACCTGGAGAGATTCGAAGTTGAAGTGCTTGATATAGTCTTTCAACAGATCTCCTTCCTTCTGAACTATGTTGTTCAGATGTGTGGGCGGCTTTAACTTCTTCTTTTCGCCAATAAAATTGTTGAGGAAGGCGTCACTGAGCTCGGCGAGCGACTTAATTGACCTCAGTTTTAATTGCTTAAACCAAAGTCGGGCCACATCAGTTAGGGTAAGAGAGATGGCCCGACACATAACAGCGTCCGAGGCATCATGCAACTCCATATAGGTTCTGAAGCATTCAAGATGCTCTGTCGGATCAGTTTTTCTGGAAAAGGGAGTAATCTGAGGTAGATGAAACCTTTCCGGCAACCGCGCCTGCATCACCTCGTCCACAAACGGAGAAGCCTTTTCCTCGAATTTGGTCGGGTTTGAGTTCCGACCGTGCTTCATGCCTGCCATCTCTTTTTTCATCTTTTTCCGGACCTCGTTTTTGAAATCTTGTATATCGGCTTTTCGGGGTTCCGTACTTTTCGTCGTTTCTTCTACAGGGAGACGACTTCGCCTCCTCTGATCTATTCTATGTCGCAGATTAGAGGGAGGCAGAACGACAGTTACAAAGTGAGCCGGCGCTGACTGACTCGGTCCTTGATGCTGACTCGGTCCCTGGGGTTGATTCGGCTGTCGAGGCGACTGTGGAACAGCAGGCTGCGCTATAAATGTTGGTGGGAGAACCTGTGCCGACTCGTGACGCTGCTGCATCTGATGATTACACAGTTGTTCCAGCATGTGTTTCATAACTGCCATCTCGGAACTCATCTCTTGGACTTCCCGATCCAAGTGCACGTTCTCTCGGTTAGGCTGGCTGGTAGTCGCAGGCGGTGCTGTTGGGGGAGCTCCCTGAGCTGTGCTAGCAGCGGCCTCCCCTGCTTCATCTGGATCCGTCCTCCTAGTTCTTGTCATTCGATGAATTGTAGAAAATGGCTTTTTGTCCGCTTCCCACAGACGGCGCCAAACTATTGGTGTATTTTTATGGAACGACTCCTCTGGGTCGGATCTTCTTCCACCTGCACGATCAACACTGTCAAGGGGACCCTAGCTAGAGCCGGGGAGCCTCCGATGCATAAGTCAGTCGTTTTATCGATAACAAAGGGTTTTTTCAGTTTTGTATCCCGTACCTTTTTTTGTAGAAAGCTTGGATATTTATAAGTCTTGGTAATCCTCATCATACGAGAATTCTTCTCCTGATTCTCGGGAGATTTACTCCTCTTTGCTGATTGCTTTCGATCCCAAGAATCTCAGGATCGGATATCCATATTCCTGGATTTTCGGAGCAGCATTTGCATTCCTTTCGCCTTCTCTTGTCTCGGCTCGGTCGTTACCGACTCTAGGAGAGCCGACCGACTTAAGAAGACAAGTGTTCTGCCTTCTCACGGATGGGATAGTCTCGGCGTTTGTCCGTCATCCTCCCTTACTCCGTGACCGATAGAACCAACTCGTTAAGTCAGTTTTATTCTATCGGTTGGGTGGCTTAGAACACGCTCGGCCCTTAGTAGGCTTATGCAGACGAGGTTATCACTCCGACAGAGCGACTGTTATCGTCTTTCGCTTATGCCCCTTGGCCTATCCTTTATTCTCTCGGCTCTAACCGTTGTCTCGGACTCTTCGGGCAGCGTCAGCAGAGCCGACCTACTTATAATCCGAGTCTCCGGACTGAACGTATTTTTTCCCCAACAAAACCCAAACCCCAACTGACCTCACCCATTTATTTCTAAATGGTTTGTGCTTGACAAGGTCACACTTGGGTTCAAAAATTACAATTTGAGGCTAAAGGAACACCACATCATTATAATTCTTTTATCGGTCACATATATATCATGAAAATTACACAACAATGGTCCAGCATAAGAATCATAGATGGGATATACATAATTACTCAATTTGAAAACATCTTCGGATCATACTCCATTTATGGTTCAATTCATTGCAAGTTGGGTCGAGCCAAGTGGGGATTGAGTTAACCTGGACTTTTTTAAAATATTTAAGTATTCTTTAAAATATTTAAGTATTCTTTATTAAAATAGATTTGATTTCGATATATTCTTTTTTATTTATTTTTTCCTTTCATGATAAAATTAGAAAATTGATTGTATTTGTTGAGGTTAAAATCTGGACCACCCTTCGCTCAATGTTGCGAACTCGAAACGGACCTTGATCCTATACGGAAAGGTGAGCAAAGGAAACCCTAGCTTAAACAGAAGACCCTCCGATGCCTAAGTCAGGTTAGGGAATCTGGATCTAAGTTACGTAATGTGGAGAGAGAGTGCGAGATTTTTCGTACCTGTTGTAATGGGTTCATCTAGTATTTATACCCATGAGATGATGAGATCATAGCCGTCAATCTTGGAACAATTTGCTCAATCAAGCGAATGTCGCGCGTGAGAAGATGTTGGCCACTATCTTAAGATCGTGCGCCAGTTCACTCTTCCATATACCTTAATGGGGCGTATCTACGGGTATGATCCTTGGCCATGTCCATTTTAGGGTTGGTTTAGGAACTTGGTCTCCTGAGCCATTGATTGAACCTTATGGTCGAAGTTTGTGGTCGGGATACGTCTTCAACCTTCGAGATGTGAATAGGGCTCGGTTTGGCCGATCCAAGGATGTAGTTCTTCGGATGAGGACTCTAAGTAAGAGCTCGGCTTGGTCGATCCAGAGTTTTAGTTCTTCAGATGAGAGTTCTAGGCAAGAGCTTGACTCGTTCAATTCAGGGCCGTAGTTCTGAAATCATAGTTAAGAAGTAAGGCCGGACTTGCCATGACACTCTCCTTCCGAAGGCTTACTAATCGATTTGGTTTGCTTCAGTCGGTCTTTATCGGGTCTGTTCACATTTCCCATAATAAAAGCTCCCTACTCTCTAGGTCCGAGCCCGGACTTAGAGAATAAATTCCTGGGGAAATGAAGCACTTCCTCAACTCATGATGATAGGTTGGGGTAATCGAAGCATAATCATGATGACGGGTCGGGGTAATGGAAGTGCAATTGTCGCTATGATTACGCTTCAAGATACGTGCGCGGTACGATGGCTGCAATCCTTTAACTTCTGACCTCTAGACGAGGGACGTGTGGTAGGCACTTATGAATTGTAATTAATGGAGCAGGCAGGACGATGCCCCGTGCTCATGGGGGAGGCGAGAGGTTGTCTACACCGCAACGACATTTAATGCTGAGGGTACTCATACCAGGGCACATGGGTTCAAACGTATAGCTCCCTTTCACGTGTCCCATTAGGCTCGGGTCCAAGCATTTTAGCTTTGAAGACAACTGTCTGCAATGATGGTGTTCGGATGGTGAAGGCTATATAAACCCATCCACACCTTCACTTGACCTCTCCTATAACCTTTGCTCTGTTGCTCTCTATTCTTTCTTCTCTTTTCAAATCGCCTTCAACCGAGAAAGGGTTTTTTCTGCCGAATAAAGGGATTCGTTCAGTCGGAGAAGGGGTCTTGCTTGGAAGAAGTCGTCGAAGTAAGGAGAATCTTTACCATAGTAAATCACCTAAAGCGTTATGAGTCCTCCACTGCTTTAGCCTTTTCTTCCATTATGTAAAGTAATTCTAACGAAGTCCAAGAGGTTTAAGGAGTGAGAGTGGACTCCGAGCCGGAGACTACTGACTTGGAGCTCGGAGACTCTGAAGGCCCCTTAAAGGCCATACCATTACATCCATCGGCCAAGAATACTGTAGGTCCGAAGGTTAAGAGTCGAGGCACGAAATTGAAGAGGGCACCTCGGGACTCGGCGGGAAGATCCAAGGATGGTCCTTCAGGGGGCAAGTCTAGAGTGGCAATTCATGGAGTCTCGGTTCTGCTCGAGTCTTAGATGACCCAGTTTCGGGTCAATTACCAGATTCCCAACTTGGTACATATCCGAGCTCCCTCACCTTAAGATCAAGCGGGTAATCTCGCTGATGGGAACGTTGCGATATTCTACTGTGCCCTCCAATGTGGGCTTCAATTCCCCATCCACCCGTTTGTGAATCTAGTACTAGCGCATCTGCAGCTGGCTTCGGGTCAGTTAGTTCCAAATACATGACGGATTTTGGTCTCTAGTTTCATCCTCTAACATCAGGTGAAGAACCAACACTTGATGTCAGACGAGTTCTTGTATTTATACATGGCCAAGTTTGATAGGTTCGACCTGGCCTGGTACTATTTTTCGATCAGGCCTCAATGTACCCCGGGTTTGATAACCAGACTTCCCACCTCTAACAAAGACTGAAAGGGAAAGTGGTTTTGGGCCTCGGGACAGTGGGAAGCTACCGCCATTGAGCTCGACAATTTGTTGTGTTTCTTAGAGCTGACCCATCTTATTACATTCTGACCTGTCTTCCGATTCTACCTACAGTCTAACTGAAAGGATAACCTGATCTCTCTTATACTAAGCCCATGTTGCTAGAGCTCGGGTGCTTGGTGAGGATTAGCGCATTTGGCATGACCTCATCAGCACGGATAACCTCGTGTCTTCAGGCTTCTGTCAATTTCTGCCTCATCCTTTTGCTTTGGGTAGGAAGGGTGGGTGTTATGATTGGTTGAGGATTCCTCTATAAGTTTTGCTTGGACTAACTCTCTTCCTTTTGGGGTAGGAATGGAGGCCGGTGGCTTAAAGAGGAGGTGGCCGGTTATAGCGCGCCCTCCGATGAGCGTGGTCCTCACCGTCAAGTCAAGGACGAAGGTAACGGTAAGGAAGAGAAAGACCCCTGCTGCAAAGCCTACCCCGGCCGAAGCCATGACTGTCCCAGCCCCAACCCCTATTGCCGAAGTGCTAGCCCCTGAGGCCCCCGTCAAAGCCGAGCCCATCACCATCTCGACTCCGACTCCTGACGGGCAGCCCTCCGGGGCTCCACCCCACATCCCTTCTTACCCTTCTGGGATAGGGGGAGACGTCGTCGGGGAGACTGCTAACACCGATTACCCTCGTCATGGGGAGGCTTTTGAGGCTCATGCTCGCTCTGTTGCTCGCCTCACTGCTGCTGAGATTGACTTCCTAGCTAGCAGAACTGATGCCCTAGTTGGGTATACCGCCTTGCTTAAGGTTGTAGATCAAGCCTCCGAGGCCAGCGGGGTTGGGCAAGCAGTTGACCCCACCCCTCCAGAAAAATTTCCCCCATGGCTACCACATGACTTTGCTGATTGGTGGGCAGGCAAGTACGTGCTGGAGTTAACCATCGTTAACAGTCTTTCTCGCAATTATACCTCATTTGTGAAAGATTACGCCACGGTCGGTTACCAGTCGCTGCCTATGCTCATCACGGTCAAGGAAAGGCTAAAGGAGATGGATCAACTCGAGGTAGAGAAGGCTAAGCTTAAAGTGAAGAAGGTCGAGCTTGAGAAGCTTTTAGAGGCTTCAGCTGCCGAGCAGGAGGACCTCAAGAGGGCAGTGGACGAGGGTTAGGCGAGAGAGCTGACGCTCCAAGGTGAAGTCATTCAACTCCAAGCTCGCTTGGATGTAGCCGATGTTGAAATTGTGCATCTACAGGGTGTCGTCGAGCATGTGGAGGCTTCCATTAAGGGTGCGGAAGTAGAAAATGCACAACTCTTGGATGACGTTAGGAGGGCAAAGCGTGAAGCTGTCGATGGGTTGACTGAGTATAGGGCTATTCTCGAGGCCTAGGCTACTGCGGAGCTGGAGAAGCAATGAAAGGAGTTCGAGGCTCTGACGGCTTCACAGGCTATTACAGCCGTGGTGGAGTATAAGGTGTCGTAGGAGAGAGCTAGAGAGTTGGATAAGCTGTACCATTATGGTTACAACACTGGTTTCGACGCTTGCCTCGCCGAGGTTCGAGAACTCTACCCCGACATCAACCTTGATGTTGTTGGCGTGGACGAGGCCAAGGATGTCGAACTAGCTTCGACTGAGGAACCTGAGAATGCCCAATTTTTTGCCTAGAAGACCCTGATGCTCAGCCCCCTAGCTCGATGGCTGGTCCCTCTTCTTGGAGGGAATGAGGTACTTATCTTTTTTTTTTTTTCTTTTTTTCTAGTAGGATATTTGTGGATGATAATTTTTGGGTGGATGATGATTTTTATCCATTTAATCCTCAGTCAAGGGAGTAATTTTATGCGTTGATTGCTGAATGATGATTTGTAGATGTTAAGCTCTTAAATGAACCAACCCCTTAAGAGGTTAACCCTTCTTCTCCGCGAATGGTAGGCGACCCTTAGTCGTTTTGTGGAATTTTGTTATAGGTTGAGCCCACCCCTTCTTTAAGGGATCGGTTCACCTAAGAATTTTACTCTAGACATGAGAGATGACCCTTAACGATTCTGTAGATTTTTGCAGGTTGACAAGCCGACCCCTTCTTTAAGGGATTAGTTCGTAGAGTTCACCTCTACTCATGAGAGATGACTATTTGTAGTAGGTAAGTTGAACAGGCAGGCTATGTATGCTTTTATTAGGAGCCTTAAAAGGCTAATAGATCTAATCTGTACATTTATTGAGGGCCTTCAATGGCCAATAGCTTTTCTTCATGGATAATAGATCTTCAAGTGCTCGGCATTCTAGGTGTGACGGATCGGACACCCTTCAAGATCTTCCAGGTGGTAGGAGTCCAGCCTTGTTGATCTGACCACGCGATAGGCCCTTCCTAGTTTGGTCCTGAAAAGGCCGAGCTATATGTCCTGGGGGGGAGGGGGGGGGGGGGGGGCTGAATAGGAGTATGACAAATTTAAAATGATAACAGTAGAATTTAAACAATTAAAGGAAAGATAACACTATAATTAATCCACAATATTGAAATGTAAAGCAACCTCAAATGTATGAATATTGAGAGATTGATATAAGTGCTGTTCTAAGGAAAACCTTACACCAAAAACCAAGGTTTATGGTAGGACAACTTGATTCCTAAAAAGGAATTTGTATCAAAAACTCAAACTTGATACAGATGAATAAATAAATAAATAAATAACAAAGAAATGAAATCAAAGTTATTACAACATTCCCAACAATGCTTGAAATGTAAAAGATTACAACATTCACATCCACAAATACATTCCATAATATTGAATGATAAAAGATATAGAAATTAAACCACACATCCAAACACAAAGAATTATAGTGGTTCGCCTGTGTGTACACCGACTATCAAATAACAGCCACACAGTTACTCCACTCCTAATATCCTCACATAGTGGATATTAGCGTTCACTATGAAAATAAGTTTTTTCAGGTTCACCTAAAACCCTCACAATTGTGTCTTTCAAGTGGGCTTACACAATTCAAAAATCCCACTCTTTAAGTTTTCTGGATCTCCTCAGATAACCAAAACAATGAGATTTTTCTAGCTCAATCTCAAAAGAAACAAAAAAAAAAGATTTACACAAATGTAAAATACCTGGATTTCTCTTTTTGTTGTAGCCCAAAAGAATCAAATCGGAGTAGAAGTTCGAATAGAAGTTCAATGTCTAATACTCACTTATGAAATGGTTCTAGGTTTTAAATTGATTTTAGAGTTTAAAGCACCTTGGGCTAGCTTGATTTGATTTTGATTCCAAGAAATGGAAATACCTCAATTCCTCTTTCCAATATAATTGGAATGCAAAAATTCAAATCAAATGCAAAGAAAGCTACAAAAAGAGAATACTAAATAAGCACAACTTAAATAAATTACTAACTTATCTCTCAAAGTGATGTCTTGATTTTACTTGAATTGGATATCAAACTCTGAAAATTGTGCTCTATTTATAAGTGTAGAAGTCGCACCTTCGACTGGTCCTGTGGACACTACGACTGGTCGTAGGGCTAATGAATTTTTGAAATTTTGAGCACGATCGGATAAAACCGTTCCACGACTGGTCATAGGTCATCCACGACTAGTCAAGGGACCTCCATAACTGGTCAAGTTCGAGTCATAGTTACAGGACTAGTTAAGGACAAGTCGAGCACTGTTCACACGACCGGTCGAGCAATCTCCAGGACTGGTCGTGGCTCAACAAAAAATTCTGAAAATTTACAACAATCTTAAGACTGGTTGAGGAATTTGTTGGATTGGTCGAGTCAGTATTAGGACTGGTCGAATAGAGTCCAGGACTAGTGTAAGAACAAACGAAAACACTTATAAAATAAGCAATTGAATTATGTATCCGAAATGACCTACCTAAAGTTTTTCATACCTTAAAAATGATGTATGAACATTGAACTTTCTTTTCTTTAGATGACAGACAATCTTTGAAGTTCATGAAGCTTGAGTTCTTGACACATGATGAAGCTTGAACTTGTGATCGTCTGAAGCTTGATTTCATAGTACTTGAGTTGTCGTTTGAAGCTTGATTTTGTAGTACTTGAGTTTTCGATCATCTTGAGTCTTGAGTACGATTAGTTCTCTTGATTTTTGATGTTGCTTTGAGACATTGAGCTTTAAAGCTTAAGATGAGAACAATGTACTTGATCTTACAATTCTTTGACATAGAACTTGTTCTTGTCTTGAAGCATTGTCCTTAAACTTGAGATACATTGCCTCGAACAATTCCATGTGCTACACAAGACATAAATAATGGTTTTAGCACTACAAAATTTGACAATCAAAGGAGCAAGAGACCATAGCACTTATAGGTCCGAGCGTCCTTACTCCTGATTCTGTATTGCTTTGGAAGATGTGGTGAAGGACCAAGTCACATGGCCAAAACCGCCTTGTCTTTACCCTGGAATTGTAGAATTGAGCAACTTGCTGGTGCCAAGCTGCGACTCGAAGTCTTACAATTTCTTTGGCCTCCTTGAGAAGATCAAGGTTTGTCGCAATCTGCTCGGCATTCTGGCCTTCCTGGTAGTCTCCAACCTGAGCTGTAGGGAGGCTGATCTCGACTGGGATGATCGCCTCCGATCTATAAGATAGTGAAAATGGGGTCTCCTCGGTAGATGACTAGGCTATAGTCCTGTTGGCCCATAGAATAAACAGGAGCTCCTCTACCCAATTATCTTTGGCTCTTTCTAACTTCATCTTGAGGGGGTGCTTGATGACCTTGTTCACGGCTTCCATCTACCCATTAGACTGTGGGTGACAAGGTGAGGAGTATACATTTGATATACCGGGCCCCTGACACATGCCTCAGAATCTGTCGTTGTCAAACTGCTTCCCATTGTCAGAGACAATGGTGTGCGGGATTCCGAACCGACTAATAATATTTTTTCAGACGAAGTTGGTCACCTTCTGCTCTGTAATCTTTGTCACAGGTTTGCCCTTGGCCCACTTAGTAAAGTAGTCAATTGTTATGATAACAAATTTGACTTGTTCCTTTCCCGGGGACAGAGGTCCAATGATGTCGATCCCCCACTGAGGGAATGGCCATGGCCCACTCATAGGGGTCATCTCTTCCGGAGGTTGTCTCAACGTGATAGCGAACCTCTGACATTTGTCACACCTTTAGACATAGCTCTTGGAGTCTTCCTGAATGGTTGGCTAGAAGTACCCTTGACGGAGTATCTTCAGAGCCAAAGTTTAGCCACTAGATTGATTTCCGTAAATTCCCTCGTGGATCTCTCGAATCACGTAATCTGCTTCGGTAGGTCGGAGACATCTGAGATAGGGCAATGAGTGCCCCTTCTTGTATAGAGTTCTATCTAGGACTATATATCGTGCAGCCTGAATATTCAAGCGTCGGGCCTCCAGCCTGTTTTGGGGGACTTCGCCAAATGTGAGATACTTGTAGATCGGGTCCATCCAACTCGAAGTAGTCTCTACTGGATTGATGATTTCTTGATCGGCTTGGTCGATACTTGGGCTATCTAAAAATTCCACAGGGGTAATCCTAGGAATCTTTCCCTTTGTGGCCAAGGCTAGCTTTATGAGGGCGTCGGCCCAAGAGTTCTCCATCCTCAAAATTTGATTGATGGTGCAGCTCCCAAAATTCTCTATTTACTTCTTAGCCTCGGCCAAATAAACCACCATTTTGGTCTCTTTGGCCTCGTACTCAGTGGAGATGTGGTTGACGACGAGCTAGGAATCACATCACACCTTGAGAAGCTGAACTCCCAAAATGGCTGCTAGTTTGAGTCAGCGAGCAAGGCCTCATACTTTACCTCATTGTTGGAGGCCTTGAAGCTGAACTTGATAGTGTACTTGATGGTGGTCGAGTCGGGCGCAACCAGGACAATCCCCACCCCGACGCACTTAGAATTGGACAACCCGTCCACATAAAGAGTCCATTTGTTGTCTCTATCTGACTTTGCGTCTTGGAGAAGTGGGAGCGCTGGTGGGGTCACGTGTAAGACCCGTATCATAATCCGTACTGTTCCGTCGCTTCCCGCGATCCTTCTCGTCAGATTCCGGCAATCCGCGACCTGTAGTTGACGTTGCGCACGACCGTAAGTCGTATCCTATTCATTTGAGCTGGCTTAATCCGAGACTTGTATCGTTGCGACCGCACCATCGCCGCGGTTCCAACACCGCAACTCACGCACCGATCCGATACCCAGACAATGAGATGCGGACTCACGTTCAGTTTGAGGAAAAACACTGCACGTTGTAAATTTCAAGAGAATCTCTACAAAGTGTCAAATCAATCCCATCAATCAATCACCCATCAATCACTTTATGTCAAGTACAAGCACCCATGCTTCCTTTCTCCACAAGTCAAGCAACCACCTAAGTCAACTAACCTCTCACTTCACCCATCACTCACTTCACCCATCACTCACCTCACCCATCACTCCATCACTCTTACAACTCTCTCTCTCCCTCTCATTTCTCAACACTCCAAACCCAAGCAACCAAGAGAGCCTCCCACGTCCAAGGCTCCCCATGAGAGAAGTGTGATTTTGGTGGCCCACTTTCCACTCCCAAATCTCCCATCCTAGCCATCTATTTCCCATCTCCACCATCAAAGTGAAGCTCTAGGAGACCAGCTATCCAACGGACTAAGAAAATCAAGTGGTGGGTGTTTCTTTAGACTATTTTTTTTTTTATGTTTTAAGATGGGCTAAGTGAGGCCAACCGATCAATGGTTTGGATCTCATTTGGGACCCTAAGATGTGGCCAATGGCTCATCTTGATCATCAAGATCATTCCATGATGGGGCCATTCTCCATGGACCCCATCATGATGTTTACTTTCCTTGTATTGAGGAGGTCATCCAGACCGTCCATTTCTAGTGGAGTGGGATCTCCACCGTTAATCTTTTGTTGATGGTCCATATGCAAGGGGACCTTTGATGTATGATTGGATGATTGAAACGGAGGGCCCATAGTGCCGAGGTCCCTCCATCACGCGTGTCCTACTCTTTCACTCTCTCTCTCTCTCCCTCTCTTCTTTATTTATTTTTCTTGTATGTTAATGTAGCTATGTGGCCCACTTGAATTAGCCCCACCATGAAATATGTATTTTATCCAAGCCGTCCATGGGTGGGGCCCATCTTAAATGTACATCCATTTAGGGTGGCCCACCTAATCAGGGCCCACCTTGAATGTATTTGCTATAGCCCAAAATAAAATAAAAAAAAAAAAGGAAAAAGAGTCCAGTGACGTCCAGACGTCACTGGAATGAAAAACCAAAAGAAAAAAAAAGGCTTGTTTCAAGCCATTGGGGTGGGCCATTTGTATAGGACCCACCTTGATGTATGTATACAATCCGAGCCGCCCATCCTTTTTCCCAACTCATTTTAGGCGTTGAACCGAAAAATGAGGATAATCTGACTCTCAGGTGAGCCATAGGATAGCAAACAGTGTGTTTGCCATTGAAATTCACCCTGACAATTTGATTCGCCAAAAAAAATATGCAATATCGGACTCGTTTGGCTTGTCTTGGGTCATAGAGGCCATTGAACGGGGTGGATCCATCATAGGCGGGCCCCACAGGTGAAAAACCGTGAAAAAACCGCTTTTCAAAAATAAAAAAATTTTAAACAGGTAAGCAGCAGAGGCTGCTGCCTCTGGATCATCAGGACGCCTGTGCGTCCTGCGCCCTTCAGCGGGCGGGCGGACGAGGCAGACCCACGGCCCCTGCCGTGGGCCCCACCTTGGTGTTTATTTGTCATCCAATCCGTCCATACGGTGGGCCCTCAATGCAATGGGCCACCGTTCAAAAATCAGGCCCATCCAATGAGTAGGTGGCCCACGTGAGATGAAACAGTGAGAATTGAATTCTACCATTGGAACTCTTTTTGGGTCCACAGAAGTTTTGGATTAATATGAAATTTGTTTTTCCTATTCATTCAGGTCTACGTGACCTTATCAACGTGTTGGATGGAAAATAAATGTTATGGTGGGCCCCACATGGGACCCACACTGATGTAGGTGTTTTTCCATCCACCGTCCAGGCGACGGTGGAGGTCCCTGTGCTGTTGTCACCGTCCAGTGGACGGTGGGACCCCCCCTTTTTTGATGTATGTGTTTTATCAAACCGTCCAGCCACCTGGCTTAGTGCTGGACGGTCCGTGGACCCCACTTTTGATGCATGTATTGCATCTAGGTCGTCCAACCTTTATGTGGACCCCCCCGCCCTCCCCCCCCCCCCCCACCATGATGCATGCGTTGCATCTCACTGTCTACTCAGTTCAAAAACTCATTTCTTGAGCTAAAAATGAGTCAGATCTATGATTCAAATGGGCCCACTTTGGTATGTATATAGGGCCCATGTTGATCCATTTATGGCCATTCATTTAGGCTCACCTTGGTACACATCTAAGGCCATGGGATTAAGCCCATTTGGCATGTGTAATGCCCATAGGATTAAGCCCATTTGGCATATGTAATGCCCATGGGATTCGGCCCATTTGACATATGTAATGCTCATGGGATCCGGCCCACTTATTCTATATAAGGCCCACGGGATTCAAGCCCATTTGATACATATTAAAGCCCATGGGATCAAGCCCATTTGATGTGCATGGGGCACAAATGGAGTGGCCTAGTTGATATATTTAAAGCTCATGTGTATGGGCCCATCTGACATATTTAAGGCCCAAGTTGTGAGGCCACTTTGATGTATTTCAAGGCCCATGGATCATGGACCATTGCAATGTACATAAGGCTCATTGGTGAGGCCCATTAATGCAACCTATTTGGTGAATGGGAGGCCCATGTAATACGACCCATTTGATATATCCAAGGCCTAGGGATCGAGGCCCAACGGATGCCCTTAGGGTCCATTGCAATGTACGTTTCTCATGGTTCATGAAATGATATATATGGCGGGTCGTGCCTAAGGAACAATGATGGTTTGACGTCCATATTGTATGTACAATGTTGGTTAAATGTCTGCATTGTAACTCCCCTTAGGGCTCATTGATAAGCCAATGCTCGTTGCTATTCATTGCCTTATAACATGCTTAGTATAATCTCATGACTCATGCCCATATGCATCATATGTGTGCTTGATATGAGTAATGACTGATCATAGCATACGCCATTAGGCAGACCATTTACGGGACTCGTTATGTGACTGAGTGCCCCACATGATCACGCGGTACGCGCTGGATTGCTGCATGTTTTGACAGCGTGATTCATGCACTCGCATACGTGTGACTTGATCACTGCATGCCCTAGCGACATCAGGGCCGTGGGTCCACAGGTACATCGTGGATGGCCGTATTGGATACTGAAAATACTTATTCTAGCACTGTGGGCACTTAGGATGTCCTTGGATGAAAGTCCCAGAACCTTTTTGGTACCAGGAGATGCTCCAAAGTCTAGACCGAGTGGATACACAAGCGCCCGAGTGTCGAATACCAGTAGGCCGCGTCTCCCATTGTGTCGTGGTCGGTTGGAAGGGGGTGTGGCCTTATCCACCTGAGTGAGAGGGATATAAGTTAGGCGGAGTTTGGCTAGCTCGCAAATGAGTCCGCTATCGACGAGCCGGGTAGGTATTGGCATACTACTGGTCAGGCGGATAGTGAGGTCTTATCCGCTTGCTTGACTGTGCAGTTAGGGAGGTGGTAGTCTCTGCGAAGTGTATTAGACCCCGGTGATATCCAGAGAGGAACTGTACTGATATACGTACTTGAGGAGTACCGACTTGCTTGGATTGCATTTCGCATATGACATTCGGCTACATAGGCCTTGCATTGTATCGGTGTGGCCGATGACATTCATATCTCATAGCATAGCTTTGACATGGTTGATTCTATGGACTTACCACATACTTCCGCATTGTTCTGATACTGTACACTTGGCGTTCGCCTTGCGCACACACTTACACCACCCTCTAAGCTTTTGTAAGCTTATGCACGACCGTTGCATGCAGGTAGCGTTGGACAGCAGCAGCGCTGAGGCAGGAGTGCATATCAGGACCTTTTTTTTAAAGCTTTTTGATCACCTTGTACTTCCCTTCTGCATTGTACTTAAAGATTTTGATATAGTGGATATGTGGTGATGTTGTTTTGTGACTTGGTTATGCTTGTGGTTATGCTCCATTACAAAAAAAAAATTCATTCTGAAAATCCTCCTTGTAGGATCCCAGGATCGGAATCTGGCATTTGATGGTCAGGAGCCGAGAATGGGGCACTACGGAGGTTGTCGGTACCGGATTCGGTAATCGGGATTCATGTGAATCCGATTTTCGAATTTGGGGCGTGACATCACGGGGAATACCTCGTGCTCTGTTCACACCCCAAGTGCAGGGTTGTGATGTAGTAATAAACTTGGTAAGACCGAGGTCAAATCCCAAGGGACTGAAACTCATACATTATCTGAAACTAACTAGAACTAGAACTAGAATGAGACGAAATCTAAATCAACTAGAATTTACGGAATAATTGTGAATTAATTAATCTAAAACTTAGAAGAAATCAGAGATAGGAAACTAGGGATTCAAAGGATCCACTTGTTGAGATCAGGGAGATCTTATGCCTGCTTCAAAGATCATGGAAATTAACTGAACTGTCATTGATCTAGTTTTCAAGAGATAAAAGGTATATGAATTAGAATGGATTCCATCACCAAACCATGCCCAGGAGACAAAGCAGATAACAGAATTAAACTAATTACCAACCAATCACATGTATGAAGGCTAGGAAGGGTACTGTCATCCGACCATGCCAAGGATACGATGGTGAACAATAGGGCTTCCTGACGTCATAAACATAAAGGAAAAGAACATGCTTCAAGCCATTGTAGACCCATTATAATTTCAGTCACAACAGACCATTAAAGACTAAAAACATGCCATTAATTAAACTAACATCAACATTCATTCAGTCTAAAAAGTACAAGCATAAAATTCTCCCATCACGCTACAAGCTTCACCTCTTAGCCGTAGCTAAGAGGTTCAGCCGCTCATGAGTGGGCTGGATCTCTCAAAAATCATAAAAGAAAATAAATAAATAAATAAAAGCTAAAAAGATACTCTCTCTCCCTCTTTGTCTCTCTCTCTCTCTCTCTCTCTCTCTCTCTCTCTTTCTCTCTCTCTCTCTTTCTCTGATCCACCTCCCAGCCGTACATACTAAAACTCCCAGCCGTGAATCCTCTTTTCCTTCTTTCTTCTTCTCTTTTTATAGGCAAAGGAAGTCGGTTGGAGAGCCTATATGCATGCTGGAGTCGGTGCGGATCTCTTCCGTACTAAAGGCGGTTTACTCGCAAGAAACAATTGAAGATGAATCTGACAAAATGTGCCTTTGGTGTTTCGTCAGGAAAATTTCTTAGTTTTTTCATTAGACACAAGAATTGAAATCGACCCAAGGAAGATTAGAGCTATCCAAGAAATGCTGCCATTGAAAACATTGAAAGAATCAAAGAGCTTGAAGGAAAGTTAGCATACATCCATTACTTTATCTCCAATCTGGCCAGAAAATGTCAGTCATTCGTGCATTTAATAAAGAAAGGAACAAAATTCATATGGGGTCAGTTGTGTCAGAATGCATTTGACTCTATGAAAGAGTTACTGAAGCAGCCCTCGGTATTAGCAACTCCTGCGAAAGGCAAACCTCTCATTCTATATATCTCTGCAGCTGAGAATTCTTTAAGAGCTTTGTTAACACATGTGAATGAGTAAAGAAAAGAAATTGTGCTCTATTATCTAAGTCAGACCTTAATAGGCATAGAATGCAATTATTCGCTCATTGAGAAAGTATGTTTGATGTTAATATTTACAGTACAAAAGTTAAGACATTATTGCCTTTCTCATGATTTAATCCTAATCTCATGAGTAGATCCCATAAAATTCTTGATGACAAGGTCGATGTTATTGGGAAGGTTGGCTAAATGGATGTTGTTACTTTCAGAATATACGATTACGTATGAGTCGGTAAAACTAGTGAAAGGACAAGTAGCAACAAACTTCTTAGCAGCTCACCGTGTAGCGGATAGTGAAATGATCAGTGATGACTTTCTAGATGAACAAGTAATGATGATTGAATCTCATAATTTGTGGCAAATGTATTTTGATGGTGTCTCCAAGTCTTCTGGAACGGGTGCTGGAGTGATATTTATCAGTCCCCAGGGCAATTTGCTGCCATATTCCTTGACATTAGGTATGACATATACCAATAATAAGGCTAAGTATAAAGCTCTCATTATAAGAATGGAAATAACATAGGAGATGCAAACAAAAGCATTACAAATATTCGGGGACTCTAAACTAATAATAAACTAGCTCAAGAACTCATGTCATATTGTCAACAAGTGCAACAATTGTTGGAGCAATTCCATAATGTTGAAATTAAGCATATACCGTGATACAAGAATGCAAGGGTAGACACTTTAGCTAGCTTGGTCGTAGCTTTATCCTGTCGTGATCGAAGCCCCCTTCAAATGACGATCGAAGAAAGAAGGTTCTTACCATCATCTGAAGTAATCAATGAAACTGCTAAAGCACTTCCCGTATCATGTTTAAATATCACTGTAGACGATTGGCGCCAGCCTTTTATAGATTGTCTCAAATCTGATATTCTGCCAGAAGATCGAGAAAGAAGTTACAGATTAAGTTGGAATTACAGATTAAATTTTCCTGACCCTAAACACAACCCCCAACCAGCATCTTGCTAGTCCCGAGCAAGGTATGCGAAAAATAAGTTGAGAATTAGAGGATGATTTCTATAAACTCGAGTGATTTTTGCAATTAATCCATATACGAAAATTCTAAGATTCGTGAATGTTGGACATTAATTTCTCTTGGACTCGAGCGCATGTTAAACTTCCTAGTCAAGTTCAAAATATTAATCCACTAATTAGAAAATTTCTAAACATTAAGATCCATGAGCGTATAGTGTAGTCTCGACTTAGTAACATTAAGAGATCCAATCGTCAATTTCATGATATCAATGGTAACCAACAAGAGCATTCATGATACCTAAAATTTTCCTTACAAATCATCTTTTCATTCTTTCAATTTTTTAATTTTGTCGTTAAAAGTAACACTAAGAAAGGGAATCAAATTTTCACCTATAGGGAGAAAACCTATGATGAAAGTTAAACTCCTAGACCTTTTTCACCTAATAATTTTTTAATGTTAACCTTGGGGAATCAAACCTTCACTTGTAGGGAGCAAACCTACAGTGAAGGCCATTCGCCTAACCCTGGGTATTTTCTTTTTCTTCAATTCTGCTTTCCTTTTCTTTTTGTATTGATCATAATAGGCAAATTTTCCAGGCTGGTTCCTTCTATGCTTAGTTATTACCAAGATAACTCTTCAATATCAACTACATCCTTAATGTGAAAGCGAGATGTGACATGTGAAACCATGACTCAATCAATGTTTACAACTTCTAATTCTGAATTAACAATTCACTTAATTGTGAAATCTAACAGATACGGAATCCAAGAGTCATACATTACCAACATCAAGAATCTTGAAGATCTAAATTAGGGATATCTATCAAAATCACTTGGAATTCACAGGAATTTTCAGAAAAATTTTAAAAATTTTCACAATTTTTGCTCAAGACTAGGAAAATACTGATTAGGAAACCTAATCTCCCATCCCCAACCTAAAATCGACATTGTCCTCAATGTAAAAGATATAAGTATGCAATGAACATGGAATAACGAATGAAAATGTGAAGTGATGGAAAGATAGTACATGGATAACGAATCGAGAGAGATTTTTTAAGAGATTGCTGGAAGAGAGTAGGTTAGTACGAGAGTAAAATCAATAAAAATAACAAAAATAAAATCCTACCTATACAACTTTCACAGGTACTCTTGATTGCATTTAGCGTATGCAATAAGCCTTTAAACCCCTAGGTTACCCCTAGTGGACGAGTTGTAGTCTCATGAGGGTTTGCAGTAATGTTACCCACAAACATTGAACTAACTAACTATGAAAATGAACTGGAATGAAAAGCTGGGTTACCTCCCATGAGCACTAAGTTTACCGTCTTCAGCCAAACAAATAAAGTAACTACCCTAGTCTTATGAAAGCGATAAACCTACCTATACCTCCATCAGACTAGGAGATCAGTCCTGGTAAACAAGAGCAATTAGAGGCATGGACATATCCTCTGAATCGAATTTCTCGACAAATAGTTTTAATCGATGTCCATTTACTTTAAACTCCTTACCATTGTTGGGATCTTTTATCTCAACGGCCCCATGAGGATGAGCAGTAACCACAATGTAAGGGCTAGTCCAACGAGATCGAAGCTTACCCAGAAAGAGATGTAGTTGAGAGTCATATAAAAGGACTTTCTAGCCAGGCGTGAATGATTTCCGTAGAACATGTTGGTCATAAAACACTTTCATCTTGTCCTTGTAAATTCTTGAGTTCTCATATGCATCATTCTGAATTTCTTCAAGTTCATTCAACTGAAGTTTGCGTAGCGAGCCAGCATTATCTAGATTGAAATTCAGATTTTTGATCGCCCAGTATGCTTTATATTCCAACTCCACTGGCAAGTGACAAGCCTTCCCATAGACAAGTCTAAAAGGAGATATTCCAATAGGGGTTTTAAAAGTAGTACGGTACGCCCATAAGGCATCGGTCAATCAGATTGACCAATCCTTACAGTTAGGTTTAACCGTTTTCTCTAGGATATATTTGATCTCCCTATTGAAAATCTCAGATTGTCCACTTGTCTGTGGATGTTATGGGTTGCTCACCTTATGAGAAATACCGTATTTCTTCATTAAGCTCTCAAATGGTCTATTACAAAAGTATGAGCCCCCATCACTAATGATGGCTTGAGGCATTCTGAACCGTGACAGGATGTTTTCTTTTAAAAATTTAATGACTGTACGATAGTCATTATTGCGGCACGGAATTGCTTCGACCCATTTAGTGATATAATCTACGACGAGCAAAATATACAAATTTCCAAAGGATTGGGGGAATGGTCCCATGAAATCAATGCCCCAACAATTAAATGCTTCTATAATAAGGATGAGATTCAAGGGCATCATATTTCGACTGGACAATGCTCTCAATTTTTGACAACGCTTACAAGCCTTGCAAAAATCATGAGTGTCCCTAAACATGGTGGGCCAATAAAAGCCACACTGTAAAATCTTGGCCGTGGTCTTTTTAGCAGAAAAGTGACCACCACAAGCCTGTAAGTGATAGAAGGAGATGACACTTTGATGCTCATCGTCTGGTACACATCTCCTTAAAATTTGGTCTGGGCAATATTAAAATAAATATGGATCATCCTAGGAAAAGTTACGCACCTTGGTAAAGAATTTCTTCTTATCTTGTGACGTCTAGTGTGTCGGTATGGAACCTGTAGCAAGATAATTAGCAATATCAGCGAACCAAGGTGAATGTGAGACTCTGAATAGTTGTTCATCGGGGAACATGTCATTAATATGGGTCGTCTCAAGGGAATCAGAGGTATTAAGGCAAGAGAGGTGATCGGCCACTACGTTCTCTACTCCCTTTTTATCTTTAATTTTCAAATCAAATTCCTGGAGTAAAAGGATCCATCGTATCAGGTGGGGCTTAGAATCATTCTTAGAAAGAAGATACTTACGTGCCGCATGATCTGTGTAGATAATGATTTTGGATCCGATCAGGTAAGATCTAAATTTATCCAAAGAAAACACTACGACTAAGAATTTTTTTTCCGTAGTCGAGTAATTCACTTGGGCAGGATTTAGAGTCCTACTAGCGTAATGAATGACGTAAGGCCGCTTATCTTTTCTCTGGCCTAGAACCACTCCAAGAGCATAATCAGAGGCATCGCACATAAGTTCAAAAGGAAGACTCCATTCTGGTGGCTGCATGATAGGTGCAGTGGTTAACATGCCCTTAAGCTTGGTGAAAGCTTCCTGGCATTGCTCAGTCCACTCGTATGGTGTATCCTTTTGAAGAAGATTACATAAAGGACGAGAGAGGAGACTAAAGTCCTTTATGAATCGCCTGTAAAATCATGCGTGTCCTAAGAAGGATCGCACGTCTCTGATGTCCTTGGGTGGAGGTAGGTTAGAGATGAGATCAATTTTTGCCTTATCTACCTCGATTCCTTTGGACGAGATGATATGCCCAAGGACAATTCCCTTTTGAACCATGAAATGACACTTCTCCCAATTAAGTACCAAATTCTTTTCTTCGCATCTTTTTAACACACATTTAAGCCTCTCTAAACATTCGCTGAAAGATGAACCGAAAATAGAGAAATCATCTATAAAGACCTCCAAATATTTCCCCACCTTGTCAGAAAAGATACTCATTATACATCGCTGAAAGGTGGCAAGGGCATTACATAACCTGAATGACATCCTTCTGTAAGCAAAGGTGTCATAGGAACATGTAAATGTGGTCTTTTCCTAGTCCTCAGGGGCGATTTCAATCTGATTATAACCTGAATATCCTTCAAGGAAATAATAATAGGAATGACTAGCTAGCCTTTTCAAGATTTGATCGATGAAGGGTAAAGGAAGTGGTCCTTCCTCGTGACGGTATTCAGCTTTCTGTAGTCAATGCACATTCTCCAACCAGTAGTAATTCTAGTCGGCATGAGTTCATTATTGGCATTGGCTACGATGGTGATCTCAAACTTCTTAGGAACCACCTGAGTTGGACTCACCCATTGACTATCAGATATAGGGTATATGATACCCACATCCAATAGCTTGAGAACCTCAGCTTTAACCACTTCCTTCATATTTAGATTTAGTATACGTTGTGATTGCTGAACAGCCTTTGTATTATCCTCAAGATATATGCGGTGAGTACAAATTGATGGGTCGATTCCCTTGAGGTCTGCTATTGTCCATCCAAGAGCTCCCTTATGCTCAATGAGAGTAGATATAAGTATACTCTCTTGTTCTTTCTCCAGGTGGGCAGAGATCACCACCGGGTATGTCTCATCTTGACCTAAATAGACATATTTTAAATCAGAGGGCAAAGGTTTTAGGTCAAGCTTCGGTGACTTGAGGTTAGACGGTAGAGGCACTACATAAGTTTGAGACAACTCTTCAAATTGTGGCCTCCACCAGTTAACTTCAAGTACCGGTGCAATATTAAGCATGGCACACGTTTCCCTAATTATATCATCATCAAGATCATGGAAGCGGGCCAGGCATGTCTCTAAAGGATTAGAGGATAAGGTGAGAGACTTTCTATCTTTCACAAAAGAATCAATCATGTTAATGTCGTGGAAATCGTCATCATCCTCTGAGTTGCTGCTGTTATTGAAAAAGATATTTGACTCCAATGTCAAATTTCTAAAAGACATAGTTATGACCCCATTCCTCCAATTGATAATTGCATTTGAAGTGGACAGGAATGGGCGACAAAGAATGACGGGAATCTGAGTGCTTATGTCATTGATGGGTTCAGTGTCCAAGATGATAAAATCTACAGGGTAATAAAATCTATCGACCTGGACTAACACATCCTCGATTATGCCTCTAGGTACACGAACAGAGCGATCAACAAGTTGTAGTATGGTCCGGGTGGGTTTTAATTCACCCAAACCTAACTATTGGTATACTGAGTAGGGAATCATATTGACGCTCGCTCCTAAGTCAAGAAGTGCGTGATCAATTCGATAGTTTCTGATTACACATGATATGGTTGGGCAATCAGGATCTTTAAATTTTTGCAGCACATCTCATTTTAAGATGACACTCACTTTCTCAGTTAACGAAATCTTCTTTTGAACACTTTGCCGTCATTTGGTCGTGCATAGGTCTTTTAGGAATTTAGCATATAAAGGTATCTGTTTTACGACATCAAGTAGAGGAGTGTAGACTTTCACTTATTTCAACACCTCTAGGATATCCTGAGAGTTAGAGAGACGTTTTGGTGCAACCAACCGTTGGAGGAATGGAGCAACTGGCTTCTCTAGAGGTTTCGGTTCAATTTTTTATAGGGCATCACTAGATTCATTATTGTTGTCCTCTTTTGGTTCTTGAGGCTTTTCAGGCCTAACTGGAAGGGTTTTATCAATAACCTTCCCACTCCTAAGAGTGGTAATGTATTTAGCGTGCCCCATTTGATTTGAAGAGCTGGGATCACCTATCTCATATTGCGATTTAGGATTGGGGAGTGGTTGTGTAGGAAGTATCCCTTTTTTCATAGCCGTCATACGTGAATCTAACTTTTGCATAAAATCTGAAATTCTTCGCATTGTCTGAGCCAGCTCTTGTATGGAATTTTACACCGATTCTTCTTGAGGTTTTTCCTGATTTGGATTTTGATTGAAAAAACCTTGAGAGGTAGCAGTTTGTCCATTCATCCAACTAAAATTGGGATGATTTTTTCAGCCAGGATTGTACGTATTAGAGGTTGATCTATTGAAAGGTCTTTGATAGTTATTTACGACATTGGATGTTCATTCAATACTTCTCGAAAGGCAAGTATTGAAGGACATTTTTCAGTTGTATGAATGTCGCAATCACAGATGCCACAAACACTTCTATCAACCTTATCCTTCTTTCCTTCCATGGCCTCAAATTTTCTTATGAGTGTAGACACTTTATACTTGAGATCATCCTCTTCTTTCAAGAGATATACTCCACCTTTCTCATTAGATTGAGTCGGCCTAGACGTGGTATTTGAACTTGGGTAATAGTCCTATGATTGTGTTTTTTCAGCAAGACTATCGAGGTAATCCCATATCTCGTCAACATTTTTATTAATGAATTCTCCATTACACATTGTCTCGACCATTTGACGCATGGAAGATGTCAATCCATTGTAGAAAAAATTCGTAATGCGCCACATTTCAAAGCCTTGTTGTGGGCAAGAACTGACCAAATCCTTGAACCTTTCCCAACATTGAAAGAATGTTTCATCTTCCTTTTGGGCAAAGTTCATGATTGCTTTTCTGAGGGTAATTGTTTTATGATGTGGGAAAATTTTCTTTATAAATTCCCTCTGCATATCATTCCATGTGCCAATGGATCTAGGACGCAGTGAGTGAAACCACGTCTTGGCCTTCTCTTTCAAGGAAAATGGAAAGAATTTTAGCCTAATAGTATCCTCAGATACATTAGGAAAGTATAAGGTAGTTATGATTTCATCGAACTCTTTTAAATGCAAGTATGGTTCTTCAGACTCAAGCCCATGGAACTTAGGAAGGAGTTGGATAACCCCTGGCTTGATGTCCATATGTCCTGTATTCTCAGAAAAAATCATGCATGAGGGCGTACTCACCCCCGCCGGTTGTAAATAATCTCGTAAAGTAGGAGGTGGGGGTGCTTGATGCACCTCATTCTCAGCTTGTACTTCCTCAACCCTGGGTTAGGGTAGTGCTTGAGGTTGATTTTCAACTATAACTTCAACTAACTTTGGAGAATTCAAGTGGTATCTAGTCGTGCGATGGACAGTCAACTCCTCAACTAATCCTCCTTCGGTTAAGAGACATCAAGTGTTATCACGGCCCACTTGAGCATAAAAAACTTGCAGCCCTCAAATTCTAAACCTAATCCTAAGAGAGAAAATAAAAATCTAGAAAAAGAAGAGAGGGTTAGAGAGAAGTTACTAAATTGGAATCCCTAAAATAAAAACCTGTAAAACAAAAACAAAATAAGTTAGTTTCTTAATAAGAGTAGAACAATTTCTAAGAAGAAAAATAGAAACTAAATAGAATAAAATAAAAGAAGGAATGATAAAATAAATTAGGAAAGTTACTAGAAAAAAACCTAATCTAGAAATAGAGGGTTAGAAAAACTAGAAAATCAGAAACTTATTACCAATTTAGAAAGTATCTATCAGAATTCTACAAAACAAGAAAAATATGTTAGTTTCTATAAATCAGGAAAACTTGAAGAAAAAATCTAAGGTTAGAAAAATCCTAATCGTAATCTAATTCTAAAATCAATTAATTTCAGAGAATCGTAGCAGTCAGTCCCCGACAACGGTGCCAAAAACTTGTTCACACCCCAAGTGCAGGGTTGTGATGTAGTAATAAACTCGGTAAGACCGAGGTCGAATCCCAAGGGACTGAAACTCATACGTTATCTGAAACTAACTAGAACTAGAACTAGAATGAGACAAAATCTAAATCAACTAGAATTTACAGAATAATTGTGGATTAATTATTCTAAAACTTAGAAGAAATCAGAGATAGGAAACTAGGGATTCAAAGGATCCACTTGTTGAGATCAGGGAGATCTTATGCCTGCTTCAAAGATCATGGAAATTAACTGAACTGTCATTGATCTAGTTTTCAAGAGATAAAAGGTATATGAATTAGAATGGATTCCATCACCAAACCATGCCCAGGAGACAAAGCAGATAACAAAATTAAACTAATTACCAACCAATCACATGTATGAAGGCTAGGAAGGGTACTGTCATCCGACCATGCCAAGGATATGATGGTGAACAATAGGACTTCCTGACATCATAAACATAAAGGAAAAGAACATGCTTCAAGCCATTGTAGACCCATTATAATTTCAGTCACAACAGACCATTAAAGACTAAAAACATGCCATTAATTAAACTAACATCAACATTCATTCAGTCTAAAAAGTACAAGCATAGAATTCTCCCATCACGCTACAAGCTTCACCTCTTAGCCCTAGCTAAGAGGTTCAGCCGCTCATGAGTGGGCTGGATCTCTCAAAAATCATAAAAGAAAATAAATAAATAAATAAAAGCTAAAAAGATACTCTCTCTCTCTCTCTCTCTCTCTCTCTCTCTCTCTCTCTCTCTCTCTCTTTCTCTGATCCACCTCCCAGCTGTGCATACCAAAACTCCCAGCCGTGAATCCTCTTTTCCTTCTTTCTTCTTTTCTTTTTATACGTAAAGGAAGTCGGTTGGAGAGCCTATACGCATGCTGGAGTCGGTGCGGATCTCTTCCGCACTAAAGGCGGTTTAGTTTGTCGTTTGTGCGAAAGTCAGGTCCTGCGCAGCAACAACGAGCTCTCCTTGCGTAGCAGAACTTGTTGTAACCAGAATTGAAGGTTAGCACAGGATCCGCTCCAATCAGATGTCCTAGGCTTGGTCAGCCTCATCTTGGGAAGGTTTTGAACGCCTGTGATCACCGGACCGATCAGGGCCATGGATGCAAAATGGCTCAGAATGTCCATTTCTCTCGGACACGAGAATAGAGGAAGAACGGACTGGTGTCCTTTGTTTTACTGGTGGAGCCCACGATTGGATTCTAAAGAGAAATCCAACCCGTCCATCAGTTTTCTCGTGGAAAACCGTTCGGAGACGAATGGTTTTGAACTCTCGATACTGTGGCCCACTGAATTCATGCTTCAGCCGTCTGACCTGCGTTTGAGACTTCCTGTTCATGCAATGTTCACGAAAATCAGGCCACATATCAAAGTGTGGTCCGTTTGACCCCCTCAATCCACTGAACGGCGTGGATCGTTGAAATAACCCGTGGTGATGGCCCACCAGGATTCGAACGCAAGTCCCTGTTTGCATAAGTTTGTTTCCAAATTCGGTCGGGTCAACGATCGCTGACCGATCTTCACGGTTCAGTGCATGGCGAGTACGGCACCCTCTATGCACATGCATCGCATGTGTGGGTCCCACGATGATGTGTATCCAAAATCCGATCCTTCCATCTTCTTTGTCACACAATTTAAACCATAAGGACCGAAGATGAAGCATATCCAGACAGCAGGTGGGCCTAGAATCATGATTCTGAGGGCTGATCTATCCGTTAGGCCACTTTCACCAGGATCCAACGATTGAAATTTGACATGTATGGTTAATTTAGGGTCCTCAGCCTATATATGAAGTTTCGTGTCAATCTGATATCGAAAACCATGTGATCTTGCATTCTACACCAATTTCTGGCCATTTGAAGGTGAACGGCTGAAATTTCTCTGATCTCCGGTGTGTAAATCCTCGATCTTGGTCCCATGGAGTCTCGTATAATGCCTTGGTGATGCCTGAGTGTTAAATCTATGCTTTTAATATCCTTTTTCAGTCTATGCTCATAAAATCACCTTGCAACATAAACACGATAAAAACAGGCCGTTAGAAAGCATTATGTTCATAAATCTAGATAATATCTAGGGTCTAATATGCAATATTTGACCCTCAACATGCTCACGTCTACTACTTTTGCATTCAGACAAGTGAATTCTGTTATGAAATCGGCCCTTGCTTGGCCCTTGATTGCAGTTCTCGGATGATATTGGATATCAAACTCCTCGAGTTTTATCATCCAGTTAGTTAATCGACCCAACACCTCTGGCTTCTGAAGGACTTTCCTGAGGGGAAAGTTGGTTAAGACAACAATAGAACGCGCATAGAAATATGGACGTAGCCTCCATGCTGAGAAGACTAGGCTGAATGCTAACTTTTCCATACTTGGGTACCTGGTCTCGGTGGGTACCATTGCTTTGCTCACATAGTAGATGGGATGTTACCTGCCCCCCACCTCTTGATAAGCGTAGAGCTGATGGCCGAGGCTGATACCGCCAAATATCGGAATAGGGGATCACCCTCTTCAGGCTTGGATAACAAAGGTGGCGAACTCTGATACTTTTTCAGCTGTCGGAATGCTTGTTCACACTTCGGGGTCCAGTCGGCCTTCTTATGATTCTTCAACTGTTGGAAGAAGGGGAGGCATTTATCAATGGCTCGTGATATGAATCGTCCGAGCGTTGCTGCTTGCCTGGTGAGGTATTGAATCTTTTTTGTCATCCGAGGTGAGCTCATGTTGAGCAGTGCCTTGATTTTATCTGGATTCTCTTTAATACCTCTCTCGCTGACCTAAAACCTGAGAAATTTATCAGAGTCGACTCCAAAGGCACACTTAGCAGGATTTAACTTCATATAGTATTCTTAGAGGATCAAGAAGGTCTCTTCAAGGTTCGCGACGTGGTCGGTCACTTTGATGCTCTTCACAAGCATATCATTAACGTAGATCTCCATGGTCTGACCAATCTACTTGATGAACAACTGGTTCACCAATCTCTAATATGTCACCCCAGCATTCTTCAAGACAAAATGCATGACCCAATAATAATAGAGACCTTTGTCCGTGATGAAAGTCGTCTTCTACCTATCTCGGGGTGCATAACAATCTGATTATATCAGGAGTATGCATCCAAGAAAGAGAGCTGCTCATGTCCAGCCATGTTGTCCACCAGCTAGTTGATCTGAGGCAAGGGGAAGCTGTCCATGGGGTAGGCCTTATTCAGGTCTGAGTAGTTTACACAGACGCTCCACTTCCCGTTTACTTTCTTCACGAGGACTACATTTGTGATCTAGTCTGGGTAGTGCACCTCTTCGATGAATCAGACACTGAGGAGCTTTGACACCTCATCTTCTATAGCTGAATACCTCTTAGGGTCGAACGCTCTCCTCTTCTGCTTTACCATCTGTGATCTGGTCCACGTTCAGCCTGTGGACTATAACATCGGGAGAGATGCCAGGCATGTCTTCGTGCGACCATGCAAAGCCGTCCTTGTGCTGTTGTAAGAAAGCCAGCATCTGAGACTGCTGCTCAGATTTCATTGATGATCCGAGCTAAACAGTTCTGCTCGGGTCAGCTTCTTCGAGAGGAACGATCACTTAGTCCTCTATGGAGGAGTCTTCTACAGGAGCTCTGGGGTCGAGAACATTCACAGTGAGGGCCTGTTTCACAATACCTTTTCTAAACACCATAGAATAAAACCTCTGGGCTTTGCGCTGGCCTCCTCGGAGGTACTCAACCCCTCTCTCTGCAGGGAACTTCATCATAAGATGATAAGTGGACACGATCGCCCTCACTGCATTATGGGAAGGTCGGCTTAGTATGACACTATGCACCGATGACACGTTCACGATGAGGAAGTCCACCAGAAGTGTAACCAGATGCTTCCCTTCCCCTGTTGTCACATGGAGGGAGATGGCTTCCTCGGAGATCACTTTATCTCTGGCAAAGCCATGTAAGGGGGTCTTCACAGGTTAGAGGCATGACCTGTCGATCCCCATTCTTTCGAATGCCTTGGAGTAGATTTGCCAGCCGAGCTGCTAGTGTTGACTAATACGCAGTAGACCTTGTGGTTAGCTATGATCATCGCCACCACTAGGACATTGTCGTGCGGATGCTAAATTCTGTGTGCGTCATCCTCTATGAAGGTTAGGCTGCAGGGGCTTACTCGGATTTCTTTCCTCGGCCTTTCAGCCAAGTGGACGTAATACCCAGGGTCTAAGCTCTAAGAATAGGCTTTGCGAGCCCAATTCGAGTCACCCCCTCCAGATGAATCGTTATAGATCGTGCAGATCTCTGTAGGTTCTTCTGTGGTCTTATTCGACTGGTCTTTCCTCTAGTCTTCCTTCCGAGCTGACTTCTCTTCCTTTGTGTATCAATGTAGATGGCCCTTGCGGATGAGGGTCTTGATTTCATCTTTGAGATCGACACAGTTGCTGGTATGGTGATAGTGATCCCAATGAAAGCAACAGTACTTGCGCTTATCTCTTTGATCTACGTTAGCCTTCATACAAACTGACCACTGCAGAAGTTTCTCGTCCTTAATATCTAACATGATATGCTCTGGAGATATGTTGAGGGGAGTGTATGAGTTGAACTTGCTCTCGGGTCTCCTACTTGGTCGGCAATCGCGAGAATACCTATCGTCTGGCCTCTTACCCAATGACAGCAATTATTCGTTCCTCAGCCTCTTCCCCTTGGAAGGGTGCTCAGTGGCCTGAACATTTTTGTGAGATTTGAAGAACTCCTCGGCATTGGTGTATTTCTGAGCATGACTGATGAGCTCGACCAAAGTAGTCAGTGGATTCTTCCCAATTGAGAAGATGAACTTTCCTTCCCTAAGTCCTCTAAACATGGCTGAGAGCGCTATCTTGTCATCATAGTCGTCCACCAGTAGCGCATCTTCATTGAAGCGGGCGATGAAGTCCTTAAGTGGCTCCTTGTTCCCCTGCTTAAGGGTGAATAGATGGGTTGTCGGCTTCTGACTCTTCTTACCAGAGATTAATTGAATTAAGAATGATCTACTAAGCTCTGCAAAGGAGCTGATCGACTTTGGTTTAAGTTGCCAATACCAACTCCGAGCAAACCCAGAGAGAGTTATCGAGAAAGTCCTACACATCATCGTGTCTGTGGCTAACTAGATCTGCATCCAAGAATGATAGGATTCCACACGTTCTGACGGGTCCCCGGACCCTGAGTACTAGATAACTGGAGGCATCCTGAACCTCTGTAGCATCACTTCGTTCATGATTTCTAAGGTGAAGGGAGGCTCAGTCTCTTCCATCATCGCCTGTACCGCAGTTGGGATGGACGCAGGCTGTTGATTCTGTTGTAACGTCTTGATCTGGTCGTGGAGTTCCTTAAGTTAAACTTCTCAAGAGTTCTGATTCTCCACCATTGCTTCTTGAGGAGCCTCTACCGCCTCAGGAATTTTGCCTCGTCTTCTTCTCTCCAGCTGATGGCGGAGGTCGGTTGGGGCTAGAGCCGAGGTTGCAGAGATGTAGGATGGTTTTGCGCCACAATCGAGATTCGGGACTCGGGTAAAGAGATTTTAGGATGCAACGTTCTATGTAGGATTGGGAGCTCGTGCCGACTGATCTTGGGACACCCTAACCTGAAAACTAACTTGTTGTGGTGGTTTCTTGGGTGTCGGGGTAACCTCCATCACGTTGAGAGGTGGTGGTTGCCGACTTTGTTGTGCCTTTATTCAATTAATTTCATTCTTCAACATCTGGACTTCATTCTGTAATACTTTATATTTCCCTCCTCGACCCCGTGTCTGTTAGGACGGCCCTGTGGGAGCCGATTCGGTATGCAACAGTGAAGACGATTAATGCTGTCTGGCTCGAGCTCCACTGTTATTACCTTCTTTCCTTTTGTCATTTCTGGTAAAGTTTTCCAGCTTTTTGTTTGAATTTTTCATAAATGACGCCAAAGAATGTTGAGGTCAAAATCTATACTACCCTCCACTCAATGCTGCGAACTCGAAACGGACCCTAATCCTGCATGGAAAGGTGAGCAAAGGAGACCTTGGCTTAAACAGGGGATCCGCTCATGCCTAAATAAGGTTAGGGAATCTGGGTCTAAGTTATGTAATGTAGAGAAAGAGTATGAGATTTTTCGTACCTGTTGTAATGGGTTCCTCTAGTATTTATACCCATGAGACGATGAGATCATGGCCATCAATCTCGGCACGATTTGCTCAATCAAGAGGATGTCGCGCGTGCGAAGATGTCGGCCACTCTCCTAGGATCGTGTGCCAATTCACTTTCCCATATGCCTTAATGGGGTGTATCTACGGGCGTGATCTTCGGTCATGTCCATATTGGGGTTGGTTTCGAAACTTGGTCTCCTGAGCAGTTGATTAGACCTTATGGTCAGAGTCTGTGGTTGAGATATGTCTTCAACCTTTAAGATGTGAATATGGCTTGGCTCTTCGGATTAGGACTCCAAGCAAGAGCTCGGCTCGGCTGATCCAGGGCCATAGTTCTGCGGATGAGAGTTCTAGGCAAGAGCTTGGCTCGGCCGATCCAAGACCATAGTTCTGGAATCATAGTTCTGAAGTAAGGCCGAACTTGCCATGACGCTCTCCTTCCGAAGCCGTACTGATCAATTCGGTTTGCTTGAGTTGGTTCTTATCGGGTTTGCTCACATTTCCCGTAACAGTATTATTCTCGTATAATTTCATTAATTGTAACTCTTAATTTAGACAAAAAGAATGATTTAAAAAAATATTAGGATGACATCAAATCTATCTTTAATCACTTAAAACCTAAATAATTCTTAATATAAAAGAAAAATAAATAAAAATGAATATATCGAAATTATATTCACCTTTTGCACTTTACTGTATGGTCCACTCTACCATTAAGAGCATCAAATGGATTGAATCCTGATCCTCTGATGATGAAAAATAAAATTCCCCATGTTGGATCATTTCCTAGAAACCTCAGTAAGATGAGATGCTGAGCAGATCTAATATTTCAGGTGTTCCTTATCAGTGCATGGGAGGATGCACTAGAGCCACTGCACTTGGAATTAATATCCACAAGACTGTCACATAAGGAATATAAATCATGAATTAAGCTGGATTTTTTGGGAAGCAGATTGCATGGTATGCCACAAACGACCTGGACCCATCTCAATCCCCATGGCAAGACTGTCACGTAACTGTCACATGATGAAAATAAATCATGATTTAATGGGAGCGGATTACATGAGACCCCGGATCCACCCACCGAGGTGAGCCAGACCCTGACTGTGGAGCTAACTGTGATGTATGTGCCTCAAATTCACACCGTCCAACCATTTTCAAGGCTCATTTTAAGGCATCATCCAAAAAACGAAGCATGCCCAAATCTTAAGTGGACCACACCATAGGAAAATGACGTGATTAAATCCCCACCATTTAAAACTTGGTGGAGTCCACCCGAATGTCTATTTGACATCCAACGTGTTGATAAGGTCACAAAGACTTATATGAAGTGGCCACATAAATATCATCTTGATCCAAAGTTTTTGTGACCTTGAGAAGTTTTTAATGATCAATTATTACTGTTTCGTGTAATATGGTAAATCTGAGATTTTGATCCGCTTCATTTTTTGTTCATGCATTAAAATGAGTTTTCAACAGGGATGGAAGGCATGTGGGCTCCACAGCCTCGCCCAATTTAAGGTGGATCTTATGGAAGCACATTGGGTGGACAGTCACACTCACCATTTAGAGCCATCTTATTCTCCTTTTGCAAGACCGTCACGTATTGAAAATAAATCATGATTTAAGGTAGATTTTTGGGAAGCGGATTGCATGCTTACACGTATCCAACTTCCGCGATGTGTTGTCGTTCCTAAGTTCCGTGGGTCCCACCATGATGTATCTGTTATAACCACCCTGCCCATCTAGTTTGTGAGCTCATTATAGAGCATAGGCCTAAAAATTATCCAAAGCTCAAGCCAACTATATATAAAGTAGTGGGGATTGAACACCTACCATTGAAAACTTAATAGGACCAACTAAAGTTTTAAATAAAGTTGATATTTATGTTTTCTCTTCATCTCGGTCTTAGTAATCTTATGAACACTCATATATGAAATAAACGTTACAATGGGCCCTGGTATGGTTTCAACTGTGGGTATCATCATCCCACTGCTTTCTATTGTGTGGTCCACGTGAGCTTTGGGTGGACAGTGTGGATATAACACATATATTATGGTAGGGTTCATAGGGCTTAGTGACCAGGGAGGTGGGTGATGTGGGACAACCACGCACTTCCATCGGCTCAGGATTTTTGAGGAAAAATGTTTTTCCTTGTCCTTTAACTGCGGAAGATTGAATGAACCGTGGATATTACTTTTAGGAAATTTGGAAAAAATAAAAACTATGTAATTAATATAAAATTTATAAAATTTACGTTCTAGTATATTTTTCAAAAACATTTTCTATAAGCTACCTCAATAATTTAAGTAATTATCATCCCATACATTTTAAAATTAGTTTCCATTAGATGTCTTGAGGATGTCATCCCGGCAAATTGGTTCATAGCTCTAGAAGGGTCCACCATGATGTTTATGTGAAATACACCCGACCATCAGGTGCTTCACCCCATGTTAAGCTTAGGAACCAAAACTTGGCCCCATTTAAGATTCATGGGAACCACATGACTGGAAATAATGTACAAGGCAACACTTACCTTTCAAACTATTTCCTTTTGTGTGGTTCACCTTAATCATGAATCACAAATGTGAATAATTTTTGGACCCCAAGCCTAAATTTTAGCGTTACTTGTAATAGTTGGAGTAGATTTCATATAATGACTATAGTGATATTTATAAAAATAAGGGTAGACATCGCTCTCCCATTTGTTTTCTTTGGTGTGACCTACTGGAATCACATGTCTACATTATTTCTCTGGGCCTAACCTATCATCACATATCTAATGATTAAGGTGGATCTCACATACACATCACGGTGAGCTCCATGAAAAAATTAAAGGTAAAATTCCATTTTTAAAAAAAATGTAAATCTGTATATATATATATATATATATATATATATATATATATATATATATATATATATATATATATATATATATATATATATATATATATTTTAATAGCTGGAGGGGGTTGCCTGCCCTTAATATTTGGTGGGGCCCATCGTGATATGTATGTAAAATCCACTCAAACCATTAGACTTGCAATCTAATGTTAGGCCTGGGCCAAAAAAATCAGGTTAACTTGTAATTTTGGTGGACCACACTAAAAGAAAACAGTTGGAAGAGACACCCAACCTTGATTTGTACAAGTCCTATGATGATTTTATGAAATCCACTCCATTTATTAGATGACATACAAAAATTTAATACTAGAGCCCAAAAATCAAGCCTATCAATGATTCAAGTGGGTCACACCAAGGGAAACAAGTTGAAGGGTAAGTATTGCCCTGAGCAGTGTTTCTTCCATTTGTTTGGTCAATCTGAATAATAGATGGGGTTGATTTTTTGTCCTAGGCCTAATCATAGGGAGAAGCATATAGTGGTTGGGTGGATTTCACATAAACATCATGGTGGGGCCTACCTAAGCACCAACCCATTTGGTCGTAGGCTAACAACATTAAGAAATGCACGGCGAGGTTGTGAGATGATATTACGTAGATTAATGAGGTAGCTTATTAAGAACCTTTTGAAACAAAAGGCACTGGAACATAAATTATATATAGTATTTTGGTAAAATTCTCTATTTTTCAATTTACATCTTATCTACCGATGTTAACAAGCTATTAACTAATTATCTCTACCATGTAAAACGAGAGTATTTAGATCTAACGATATGCAAGCTATTAGTTTTCCAAATGGCTAAAACTGCTTGACACTTGGTTTTCTTTTTATCATGTGTAGTATGCACAGGCGTGCTAGAATCGATACAATGACTCAATCCAAACTGATCAACTTTGACCCTAATCGTCAAAATAAGCATATATAACCAATATACATGTATATGACCAGATTCTGAGAAGATTAGTCGCTTACTTAATCATTTGCAGAAGTTTATAAAGATCACGCAATAACTAGAGGGTGGGATTCTTCCTTCAAAGATGGGTTACTTTGTGCCTTCCATAAGAAAAGACTTTTAGAATATTGGTGCAATCAAACAAAAGTAAAAACTCACAATCAGTCATTAAGAGCAACTGCAAGAATGCGTCTCTTAAAAGAATTGATTAATATTGGATAAAGAATAAATCCAGCATATGAGTGTAGAATTGGATCACAACTAAAAATTATGGCTAAGAATTACCACTACTTAATTATCGCTATTTCTAAGATAGGCTAGAATAAAGTAAATTAATAGATTTGTTTGGTTTGATTAGTGTGAGACATGTTCCTTTGTCACATTCCTCTACAATTTATAGATTTCTGTTGTAGCTTATTTTTGTAGATCATTCTTTCATTATTGTAATAGTTACAACAGTCCAAAAGCCTTTCTAGATTCTTATCTTCTCTAGATCATTCTTTTAATATGTTTCTCTTTATGATGGTTTAGCTTCTGTCGTCTGTGCTTTGCTTTAGTTAACCTCAGTCGCCTTTTATATCTTAAATAGCTCGACTTCTCTTCACATCTTTCCATATCGACTACTTGACTACGCTTCTTGTATATTGACCAATACTTTATCGACCATCCACTGACATGTAGAATAGGATTTAGACCAACTGTAAGTTGTAAAAAGTGCTCCAAATCTTTGAAGATTTTTTATCCACTTATTATTCCTCATGCAATGCCACATGTCACCCTCTTATTGGCTTTCTTAGAATAGCAAAAAATAGGGTACAATATTACCCCCACTTCGCTTTGCCTTTGGGAAAAAGGTGATAACAATGTTATTTCATTGCCTAATGTTATAAATGCAATTGGTGGTTAATCCACGTGATGTTTCCTAATTAATTCTACTTAATCGATGTTATATCAAGAGATATCCTTTGTCTCACTCTTCTAGACTGTCCATGTGACACGTCGCATAAAATTGTATCATATGAGGAGTCATGATAACCTTTTCATTAATGCGCACCTATTACGACTGATTCATAAGCAATGCTTAAGTCAGTGGTTCTCCCCTTTCACTCTTTTTCTATTGCATTAAACTCCTCTCAATTTTCTCTCCTTAAGTGACCATGACAACATCTTCTCATTCTTCTATTTCAATTTTTCACTTGGAATCCTTCATCAAAGACCTTGATGTCCTATCGTCTGGAGTGATTAATGATATCTTACTCAACACTCCAACTGAATTAGACACTGCAATGATGACACTTGGTCCTGCTTTTCATCTAGCAGTCACATACGAACAACTTCATGAAATTAAACCTAACTTCTTAAAGTGCCCTAATGAAGTTTTTCTTGTCTAATTGAACAGTCTTCCAAACTCCTCCAATGCATTCAAGTCTCCAAAAGCATGACCAAAATCGATGAATGGCTGGATTGAATGGTTTGTTCGCATTAAAGCACAACATGGAGATACATGGAAGCAAGTAGGAATTTATAAATACATTAAAATTTCTATACACGAATATCCAATCGATTCCTCCCTTCTTACAACATCATCAACTTTCTGTAGTTAGTCGACCAATACATTCCATTATGCATGTGGCTCCTGTTAAGGCATAAAAATGATGATAATTCAAGTACTGAGAAGAAAATCAAGAGGAAAGAAAATTGATGAAACACTTGTGTTACGCATGACCATGTCAAGGATGTTGGTTGCGTAGGTTGTGTAAACAGATGATGGTTGTGCGGATTTGCGCAACATCATTTCGAACATGAAGGCTTGAAAGGATAAAATGCTATGCAAGGTGAGCCCCACGACACAAAGATCGAGGGTTCGCACGTGCGAGGGCCTATAAATCCCCACTCCCTCTCTCATTTTACATATAAGAAGAGATCAGAGCTCCAAAGAAGAAGAAGACCTCCGAAGGTACTTTGGAGAAGAAGAAGAAGAAATGGATTTTATCCATTGCACTGGACCACGCAACAACATGTTATTGCATGGGGATTGATACAAAAGAGCATATATGCCATTGAAATTCTTGAATTCCTTCAAGTGTACAAGTGTTTTCTACAGTCCAGGCTTCTATTCTACATGAATTGAACGAGAGAATGAAGTGTTCAGATCCAAAACAACACTTCTATTATTAGGATGAATACATTACAAATTGAAATGCTGTCGGAATTGATATCTAAATTTATTTAATATTTGTATTTTATATACTTTATTTGAGAATCAAGGGATGAAGGGCTGTAAATGAATTCTGAATAAATGAAATACATTTTGATGACTGTTCTTTCTATCTTTTCTTTGTTATTATCAAGTAAGATAATTCCCAAAATCAAATGCATTCATTTCTTGTCGAAACAAAATGATGACTCTGCTAGGAATTGAATATTCATTATCTTATTTGATATTAACTTAGAAATTATTTAGAGAATTGCATCATCATTTGGTGTAACACCCTGGTTACCGAAACCCAAGTACACTACTCGTGTTCCAAAAACCCGAGCGTTAACCTTTGAAAGCACCCAAATTCCACATACATTTTTTTTTCCTTTATTAGAGTAAAAAAACTAGCAGAATAAAACAATTTAAGTATAAGAGGGAGTCCAAATATATATAAACAAGATTTTAAGTGTTTACTTAAAAATTTATACAAACCAATGTGTCATAACTAAGGATTGAATAACCAAATAGTAAAAGTAGACTAGAAATTAGAGTCGCAAAGCCATCGATCTCTCCATGCAACACACCAAAGTCAACTCATACATCATCCACATATCCTGCACACTGAATATGGTTTGATAACATCAATGGCTATCCACTGAGGTATAACCCCCAAGATTTGTCATATCATTAAGATAATTAAGCATAGTTATCAGGAACAGCGTATAACAATTATTTCACCATGACTATCATAGAATTCAGACAAGGTTCATCAACTAAATTTCATAAAGATAATCTTATTTAAATGTATGAATGTATACACATGCTCACAGACCAGGGGATGCACATCGAGCTGGTAAAAAGTCACCCAAGGAGAACAAGCCAACTAGAAAAGTACTCAAAGGTACGCTTAAGGAGAACTAACCACCCGAAAAAGTACTCAAAGGGCCTAAGGAGAACTAGCTACCCAGAAAAGACCATGCAACGAGATCACCGAAGGAGAACTAGCCACCTGAAAAAGTACTCAAAGGTACACCCAAGGAGAACTAGCCACCAGGAAAAGACCATGCAACGAGGTCCCCTAAGGAGAACTAGCCACTTAGAAAAGTACTCAAAGGTACTCCTAAGTAGAACTATCCGTCCGTAAAAGACCATGCAACGAGGACGCCCCATAGCAGTACGAGTGCACAAAATAAAAGTTTCCCAAAGAGAACTAGCCACCCAGAAAAGTACTTAAAGGCACGACCAAGGAGAACTAGTCACCTGTAAAAGACTATGCAAATAGGACACCTAAGGTGGACTAGTCTCTCAGAAAAGTACTCAAAGGTATGCCCAAGGAGAACTAGGCACCTGTAAAAGTCCACATGTCATGAAAATGCATGATTAGTACAAACATTATTATTCCAATTTCAAACAATCATTTTAAGAAAGCTCAAAGGTCACTATGGGGAGTTTATCATCTAGCATAGGCTGACAGTTCAGGCATAGTGTCTCATTCCACCATCCATGGCTCATGAGACTAACAAATGGAATGTTTAAAGGTAACCTACTCAACTAGTGGCCAGTACTAATTAAACAAGTGGAACTTATCATTAGATGTGTCACTCGATCTTCTTCCCTCTTCTTTCTATCTCCTTTCTTCTTCTTTCTTCATGCTTCCTTCTTTATTCTCTTATTCTCTTTTCATTTCTTTTTCTTCCTTTTATTTCTCTTCTGTTGGAACGTCCAACAACATTTTTGATGTAAACCAGACCCGGATCGAGTTGTCTTGACTCAGTGCGGCACAGAGGCACGAGCACAGTCACTCTCCCTCTCATCTTCTTCTTCCTTCTTTCTCACTTATGCCTAGCCTTCCCTCTTTCGTCTCTCTTGTGGTTAGAAAGACCACGAAAATGTTGGACTTGGCCCGATCTTGCAACGACTTGGATCAAGTTAGTGCAACTCAACGTGACCACAGACAAACGATGCCCTCTCTCTCTCTCTCTCTCTCTCTCTCTCTCTCTCTCTCTCTCTCTCTCTCTCTCTCTATTTTCTCTTATTCTCGCTAGCTTCTAGGGTTGCTTTTGGGTATTTCCCAAATTGGAAAGGGAGCTCTTATAGCCTCGGTAATTTCTTCCAGAGGCTTCGAACATGACTAATCTGGGATTAGTTATTAGGTTCGTGAGTTAATCTACTTGCAGTCTCAAGATTTTGTTAAAAAAGCATTGCCTGTATATGAAAATCAATGACATGATCTGATCCACCCTGATCATCATGTTTTTAGGTAAGTGGTCCACCAGATGGCCTACTTTGATTAGAGATCATGACCTATTTACGGATGGTGTTATTCTTTGGCTGATTGGAGTAGATAATGTCCATGATCATGGCGGAATTTGATTGAGTGGTTTATCTTTTGATTTGAAGCTTATGTACAAACTAGATCGATCCCACGAGGCTTGTGGGACCCACTTTTTGGATGTACAGCCATAGAAACTTGGTGGGATTTTGAGTTATGAGTCGCGACAGCTCTTGTTAAGCGATGGAAGCCCTAGGGTGGAGGGCTAAGATAACTCCACATGGATAGCTGAGATGAATGGAGAGAATTGCATGTGGATTACCAGACTGTCATAAATAGTTACCATTTTCAGAGGTCACAGCATGCAGCCAATTTGTTCCTGGGATTACAAGCATGCTCGTATACTTCAAGGTGCACCACAAACATGTTTTTGGTCAAATCATAGTCCTGGACAAGATGGACGGTTCAGATCATTGTAATGATCAATGATGGTGGGCCACAAGCATCCCAATGGATGTTGTATGTTTGAATTGCACTCGTGTTTGTGTGCTTGTGGTCAAGCCATCACGCAATATCTGGATAAGGCTTTGGTTAGATCCATTAGTGTAATATGATGGATGACTTAGATTCCTCAAACGTGATCGGATAGTGGGCCACAGTTGACGCAAACAGATGCCTTCTGTTTAAACTGTAACCGGGTGAGAAATGATACAAAGAGAGAGAGAGAGAGAAATTCTTTCTTTTTAAAGGGTATCAGGTCAACATACTTTTGACCAAGTCGTTGGTAAGGTGCACAACGGGTGCATGTGCACATCGGTACACACTCAACTAAGGTGGGGCCCACAGTAATGCTTGGATGAAATCCAATCCAACCATGAGGTTCTTTTGGTCCAATTGGGTCATTTGAGTAAATATGGGGTAGTTCCAAAACTTGGGTGGGCCACGCTAAGTGAATCTTTACCTTTCATCGCTAATTCTCGCCAATCTAGCAGCCAAATCATTTCCTAATTGCTCGTCAATGATCATAAGAAACCCCAAGGGGGAGTGACTAGTTGATTTATTATATGTTACTACGTCGGATGGTTTAAAAGAGTAGATTGTCAATTGGGGCATCGTAGGCCTGATGAACGATGGATCTCACAATTCAGACTTTGAAATCTAGTATGGACGGTTAGATTTAGACTAGAGCATGTGAGCGTTCAAATGGACTAGGTTTTCATAGTAACACTCGACTATCGAAGAGTACAGGGTGTTACATTTAGCGTCACATTGACGCCAAAATGGTAACTCTTAACGGGAACATTCTCCCCTTCATCTCTAAGATAAAGTATTCCTTTATCTAAACACTAATTGGTATTATTTTTTGTTATCTGTCCATAACTTCAATACAACACTAACACTCAAATTACAATCAATGGCAACTGTTACAAACGATATGATTTTCTACTTCACACTAACTGGATTTGTGGTGGAATACACTCGAAGTCAAATTTTGAGCCAAAAGAATTAGCTCACATCAGTAAAAAATGATAAGCCTTAAGCCACCGCTGGAGTCATAACCGTTTCACCACTGGAAAAAAAAAATAGTAACGAATGGATTGTTGTATCCCATCAAAGATCAAGAACCTGATCTACCGCAATTGCTAGAATAGCTCCACCGCGAGAGATCAGAGGACCAGTGACAAGAAATGAGGCCAGAAGAAACCCTGCACTTGCTCCACCAATGTTTTATCCAGGAAAGTGCCCTTGTTCCCTAACATCCTCATAAGACTTCTCGGCACTACTGCTGCAAATGTCCAATGGATGAGGAAGGAAAAGGGCAAGTCACTTGTAAAAAATACATCAGTTTCCACTTCTTCGAAAATAAAGTCTCTGCAAGCCACATCATAATCAACTGAATCATGCGGAAGTATAAAAGAGCCCAATAAGACACCTCTCTCATTAAACCCTATCACATCAATGCACTCTTGTTCCACCCTGACAAGAGTGCATTGATGGCACAGGCTCAAAGGACTCTAATGGAAGAATACCAGAGTCTATGAGAAGCATTGGCTACCCTTGCTCACAATGTGGCCCAAGTCGTGGCTCCTCCCATAATGGCCGCGATGAATGGCCACAAATAGCAGCTCGAGGGCTCACAACCACCAAGAGCAGGATCGCTTGGATCGGCTCTGACAGTGAAAGCAATAGCATAAGAGGAAGTATGACAGTTGGTCACAGAGGTTGTCAGAACCAAGAGAGAACGTGAACATATTAGAAGATTCTGTTATAAAATATAATATCTAAGGGAAGTGGAAGAAGTGTCATTCCCAGCCTACTTCAAGCATCCAGACTTCCAAAAATTCAATGGAGATGGATCCCCAGAAGAACATCTCATGCACTTTATCACAACAATGGGTTACTTCTCTACTGTTTCACAATACTTCCTGCGATTGTTTGGCTCTTCTTTGACAGGTAAACCATTTTGGTGGTATTCTAATCGAGCACTAGAATCAATACGAACATGTGAGCAAATGCAAGATGTGTTTATGTCAAATTTCTTTTCATCAGATTGTCAGTATTATAGAATTAGTTTTTATAAGGCAGAGAGAAAATGAGTCTGTGGAGAAATTCATTGATAGATGGAAGACATTAGGGGCTTCATGCAGGTAGTTACCTGAAGAGAAGGAACAAGTAAAGATGTGTTTAAACTCTATATAGATAGGAATCACGTTTGGACTTATAAGTGCCGACATAAGAACGTTTTGCGATTTGGCCACAAAAGCCCATGCGCTGGAATTAATGACAAGAAAAATGTCAGCATTCCAGAATGAGACAGGTAGAAGGGGGCACAACAAGCTGATGGAAAATGTTGTTGATCGAGAGAAGAAGGACATTCCTTGTGATAGAAGGAGAATAGAAAAGAGAGAAGAATCAATCCGTTATAGAGGGAGAGTTGGCAATAAAAGGCCCAGACCCTTCAATCTCATGAAGGGTTTCCATTTAAAAAGGGGGATGTCATCCCCATGATGAAATAATTATTGGGCACCAAAATAATAGAATTTCCCGCGTCTAAGCATCCTGAAGAGGCAGGGAAAATAAAAGAAATGAACTTTTACCATTATCATCGTCTGTTGGGGCATCCCACGGAAAATTGTTTCACACTAAAATGCATAATACAAAAGATGATAAACAAAGGCAAAATTATAATAAGGAAAGAGAAAGAAAGAAATAAAAAAGCAACATTAAACATATTTTCTACTCAAGAAATTTCTTTCAAAAAGACAGAAGGCGGAAAGAAAGAAAATTGCAATGTATGTACTATCAGATCTCCGAACGACGTGCGTAAAGCAACAATGGTTACACAAAGGTTATGTAAAAGAATAACAAACCCTCTCCAAAAATAAAAATCTAAAATGATACAGGAAGAAACATTCAGGACACATCATAATGATAACAGAAAAGAAGAAAAGAATAAGGTTGAAAAAGTAACTTATGATTTAGTGAGCCATCTGAAGGGTATACTGGCTCGATTAAGTGTATATAATATGCCACGACTATCAAAAGACTTTCAAAATACTTTAATTCGAGCCCTATCTAATAATGAAATCAGAAAAGCACTGCTTGTATAGATGGAAAGCACAAAGCCAAAAACACAGAATAGTTGTATGCCCATCATTTCTTTCTCCGACGATGATCTGACTTGCGACAGAGAGCATAATGGACTGTTGATGGTTATGGGATGTATTCATAATAAATAGGTCAAGCAGATAATGTTGGATAACGAATCTCTAGTAAATTTGTTGCCATTAACAGTGTTGAATGAACTCTGATATCGTCGCTCCCATTTACGCCCTAGTGGAATGATGATACAAGGCTTTAATCAAGACAAACAACGTGCACTAGGAAAAATCACACTGATGCTAGAAATAGCAAAGTTAAGGACAAATGTTGTTTGTCACGTTATTAATGTAGTAACAACATATAACCTCTTCTTGGGTAGGTTGTGGATGCATTAGTATGGCATTATACCATCCATCCTACACCAATGCTTCAAATACTGTAAAAATGGGATTCAGTACAAGATAATGGCCAACCCAAGACCATAAATAGAAGAAGAGTGCTTCGCCGTTGCAAGCTATTATGATGGATTCACAGTAGAAGATAAAGAGAAAAATGATAAGAATAAGACTACAAAAAGTAGCTAGACGAAAATGATAGACAATAAAGTTGTAAGAATATAATTATCTGGGAAAGTGAACACGAAAAAGAAGTTTTATTTTGTGCCAAAACACTTGAGACAACTGGGATAGCCTCCACTAACATTATTATCACCCGAGCAGTTGAAAAAACTATACAATGCTGTTGCCGTAGGTCGAAAGAAACAAACCATTTCCATCTATGCCGAAAATGTTTCATGTTAGATATAACTTGAAGAATCCCGAGCCTATCAAGTTTTACACACCATCAGAAGCAAAAATAGAAGAAAAGGGTGATAATAAAATTAGCTGTGAAAGGTAAATATTTGAGGATCTGAAAAGATATAGTCCCATCAATAGAAAGATTATGAAGAACATGGGTTTCGATTATGAAGAACCGATTGGACTGAAAAATGGAAAAGATATTCAGATTTTGATCAGAGTAAATGAATAAAAGAGAATAAAATTCACAGATTGGGGGCAACACCTTCTCGATCGCAAGTAAATATGATTATGGCTAGTTCAGCAGTTAGCGAAGAAAAAAAATTCTAAAATAATCAAATATCCTAAAACATCTCCGAAGAAGATAGATGACGCGGGGCAACTGACAATTAATAGTTTACGAGAAATAAATTTGGGTTGAAAGAAGAGCTGCGAAATACATTCATGAAGGCTAGTCTTTCTTAACAAGAAGCCAATCAGTACATCAAACTCTTAAGAAAAAATAAAGATGTGTTCACCTGGACATACGCAGAAATGCTAGGTCTGAAACCATCAGTAGCAATGCATCGACTAAATATCTCCGAGGATAAGAGACTAATCAAGCAAGCTTAGAGGCGATTCCATCCAGATTTAATACATTTTAATAGAAGAAGAGGTGAATAAACTGATCAAGGTTGGTTTCATCAGAGAGGTTAAATATCCTAACTGGATATCAAATATTGTCCCAATCAAAAAGAAAAGTAGACAAATCAGGGTATGTGTTGATTTTATCGACTTGATTGAGACTTGTTCAAAAGATGATTTTCTGGTACCAATAACAGAGTTGTTGATCGACAGTATGACAAAGTATGTTGTTATGTCCTTCATGGATGGGTATGCCGAATATAATCAAATATGGATGGCTCCAGAAGATGAAGAGGCTACATCTTTCAGAACCTCTTTTAGAATCTATTGTTACAAAGTTATGCCATTTGGTGTTAAGAATACCGGTGCGACGTATTAGAGAGTGATGTAGAGTATATTTCAAGATATGATGCACAAGCACGTGGAGTGCTATGTTAATAACCTGGTAGTCAGATCAAATAATCATGAAGAACAATATGGACATCTAATCTCAGTCTTTCTTTGGCTTAGAAAGAAACAACTGAAGATGAATCTGACAAAATGTGCCTTTGGTGTTTCGTCAGGAAAATTTCTTAGTTTTTTCATTAGACACAGGAATTGAAATCGACCCAAGGAAGATTAGAGCTATCCAAGAAATGCTGCCATTGAAAACATTGAAAGAATCGAAGAGCTTGAAGGAAAGTTAGCATACATCAATTACTTTATCTCCAATCTGGCCAGAAAATGTCAGTCATTCGTGCATTTAATAAAGAAAGGAACAAAATTCATATGGAGTCAGTTGTGTCAGAATGCATTTGACTCTATGAAAGAGTTACTGAAGCAGCCCTCGGTATTAGCAGCTCCTGCGAAAGGCAAACCTCTCATTCTATATATCTCTGCAGCTGAGAATTCTTTAAGAGCTTTGTTAACACATGTGAATGAGTAAAGAAAAGAAATTGTGCTCTATTATCTAAGTCAGACCTTAATAGGCATAGAATGCAATTATTCGCTCATTGAGAAAGTATGTTTGATGTTAATATTTACAGTACAAAAGTTAAGACATTATTGCCTTTCTCATGATTTAATCCTGATCTCATGAGTAGATCCCATAAAATTCTTGATGACAAGGTCGATGTTATTGGGAAGGTTGGCTAAATGGATGTTGTTACTTTCAGAATATACGATTACGTATGAGTCGGCAAAACTAGTGAAAGGACAAGTAGCAACAAACTTCTTAGCAGCTCACCGTGTAGCGGACAGTGAAACGATCAGTGATGACTTTCTAGATGAACAAGTAATGATGATTGAATCTCATAATTTGTGGCAAATGTATTTTGATGGTGTCTCCAAGTCTTCTGGAACAGGTGCTGGAGTGATATTTATCAGTCCCCAGGGCAATTTGCTGCCATATTCCTTGACATTAGGTATGACATATACCAATAATAAGGCTAAGTATAAAGCTCTCATTATAAGAATGGAAATAACATAGGAGATGCAAACAAAAGCATTACAAATATTCGGGGACTCGAAACTAATAATAAACTAGCTTAAGAACTCATGTCATATTGTCAACAAGTGCAACAATTGTTGGAGCAATTCCATAATGTTGAAATTAAGCATATACCGCTATACAAGAATGCAAGGGTAGACACTTTAGCTAGCTTGGTCGTAGCTTTATCCTGTCGTGATCGAAGCCCCCTTCAAATGACGATCGAAGAAAGAAGGTTCTTACCATCATCTGAAGTAATCAATGAAACTGCTGAAGCACTTCCCGTATCATGTTTAAATATCACTGTAGACGATTGGCGCCAGCCTTTCATAGATTGTCTCAAATATGATATTCTGCCAGAAGATCGAGACAGAAGTTACAGATTAAGTTGAGATTAAAGAAATTCATCATATGCGGTGAAGTGCTATATAAAAGATCTTATAATAAAATGCTATTACGGTGCTTGAATACAGAAGAAGCAAATCAAATATTACAAGAAGCTCATTCAGAAGAATGCAGAGCCCATCTGGCTGGTAGGAATTTATTCCATTGGGTGCATCAAATGGGATATTACTAGCCCACAATGTTCAAGGATGTGATCAATTATACGAAACAATGTCATGAATGCCAAATTCATGGTGATGTCATACACATACCTCCTGAAGACCTTCATTAATCAATGACTTCTTGGCCCTTTGCCGCCCCGGGAATTGATGTCATCGGTCCTATAAATCCGCATTCATCCAAAGGATGACAATATATCCTAGCAATAACAGACTATTTCTCTAAATGGATTGAAGCAATCGCCCTATGAAATCTCAAAGAAAGAGATGTTGTGAATTTCATCCGACATGCGATAATATATCATCGTAGCATCCCAAAAAAGATCATCACTGACAATGGTACTCCTTTTAAGAGTAGGGGTATGGAGAAATTATGTCAAAAATTGGCATCCATCATTCATTCTCAACGCCTTACTATCCACCAGAAAATGAGCTAGCAAAGGCCTTTAATAAGACGATTGTAAAAATATTGAAGAAAATTATCACGGGAAATAAGCGAGATTGGGACGAAAAACTACAAAAGGCTCTATGGGCTTACAGAACAACTCATCGTACTACGACAAAAGCTATGCCATATTCACTAGTCTATAATGTTGAAGTTGTCATTTCCATCGAAATGCAAGTCGCGTCACTCAGGGTAACAATGTTGAGGAGAAGCCTTCAATCTTCAAGTTTTCATATTGCTCGACCGGTCATGGGGGAGCCACGACCGGTCATGGGAGGTGCTCGACCGATTGTAGGTTCGAGCCCTGGCACGACTCGAAGTCCAGCGAGTTGTGCTGTTTTTTTTCGGGGTTTAGGACTGGTCATAGGAAAGCTAGGACTGGTCGTAGGGGTCTACGACCAGTTGTAGGATAGCTAGGACCAGTCGTAGGTTACGCAGTTTGTTCCGCGATTTTGTATGAAACTGCGGATTTGAGTCCTTTCGCAACCGGGATGCGAAAGGGAAGTTGCCTAAACTATAAATAGGTGTTCCTAGGGCTTTTCTAGGTATGAGAAAAGCTTTTTAAAGGGGTTCTAGGATTTTTAAAGGGTGTAGAAAGGGTGAGATTTGAGGTTGTTCGAATCGGGTAAGTCCTTTCTCTTTGTAATTGATGCTTTCATAGTGGAGATCTATCGCTTTGTGCCGTGGTTTTTTTCCGCAAGGGTTTTTCACGTTAAATCTGTGTGTTCTCTTGTGTGCTTGGTGCCATTGGATTACCATCCTAGATCTAGATATGTGTGATTTCGCAGGTCAAAATCTCCAACAACTGGTATCAGAGCGATCGTTGGGGCACAGATCTGAATCTGAGGGATTAGTAATAATGGCGAGTGCCAGGTATGAGTTTGAGAAGTACTCAGGAAAAAATAATTTTGAGTTATGAAAGGTTAAGATGATTAGCCTATTAACCAAGCAAGGCGAGGATGGTGCTCTTGAGGAGCGAAAGTCTACCATGAAAGGTGATGAATGGAATACTCTTGATAAGAAGGCATTAGCATCGATCCGTTTATGTCTCACGGATGAGGTTCTCTACAATGTCATGAGGGAGAAAAATGCGGCTAAGTTATGGGCGAAGTTAGAGGATGTCTATGCGAAGAAATTCTTAAAAAATTGCCTACACTTGAAGCGGCAGTGGTATAACTTTAAGATGACAGAGGGTGGAGATCTGGAGGCTCACATCAGCAACTTTAATAAATTGGTTTACAAATTGCTGGATATGGAGGAAGTGATGAAAGATGAAGAACAAGCATGTATGTTGTTGAATTCTCTCTCAGCGTCCTATCAGGCATTCAAGGACACTATGTGCAGCATGAATAAAACCTTGAGTGTCGACATAGTTATCTCAGCCCTTCAAAGGAAGGCTATGAGATAGCTAAACAGTGACATGGGGACATCTTCTGATGCACTGTTTATAGTGGGCAGAAATTCTGGACAAGGTACAGGTTCTTTTGGCTCTAGATCCAAATTCAGGGGTAAGGGCAAAGGAAAGGTAAAGTGCTGAAATTATGGAAAAGAAGGACATGTGAAGAGGGATTGTGAAAATCCTAAATCGAAAAGGGAAGATTCTAAGGCTTCATGCAAGGAGGCTAATGTTGCCACGTCAGATGGATTGAGTGAATGTGATGGTGATATTTTATCTGTGTTTTCGCTCAGACGGTCATACGATGATCGTAAGGACGAGTGGATGCTAGACACAGGGGCATCTTTTCACATGACTCTTCATCGGTGTTGGTTCACCAGCTATAGGGAGTGCAATGGTGGACAGGTTTTTATGGGCAATGATATTGCCTGTAATGTTGTGGCTGTTGGTTCTGTGCGCATCAGGATGTTTGATGGGGTGGAGCGTACCTTGAAAGATGTGAGGCATGTTCTTGATTTGAAGCAGAATCTAATTTCTCTTGGTGTTCTTGAGGTAAAAGGATGCAAGTACACAGGTATTGATGGTGGTCTTAAAGTATCCAAGGGGGCACGTGTAATCATGAAAGCGCAACGACTCAGTAACTTAAACAAGTTGATCGGGAGCACTTCAAAAGGTGGAGTTACGGTGGATGTAGCGGATTCCACCTCTGCACATGTGTGGCATGTTGGACATGGCCACATGAGCGGGCAGAGAAGGAAGGCTGAGATGCGCGGATAGGGATACAGACCAGGTGGAGCAGCCACCTGTGTGAAGAATCACACGGCATGATCGCATGACATCGATGAGGTACATGGACGACTCCAATATTACAGGATATTCATCTTCTATTCAGATGGCTCTAGGTGAACCTGTTGCTGAAAAGTGAAAGGTGACTGTGGGTGATGTGATGGATTCGTTGTACCAGACCGACATCTGGGAGCGGGTGGAGCTTCTAGTGGACCGAAGAGCAGTTGGATGCAGGTGGATCTTCAGGAGGATACAACATAGATACAGGGGGAGGTTGGTACGAAGAGTTATGCTCAGAGAGAAGGGATTGACTTCTCAGAGATATTCACATCGACGGTATAGCAGGTATCTATTAGATCCTTGATTGGCGCTGATTGGCCAATGTGATCTTGAGCTATGATGAGATGCATAAATAAGAGAAGAGGTCAAGGAGCTACACGGTTGAAGAATGAAGACTTGGTGGAGATTGTTGAGGAGAAGCCTTCAATCTTCAAGTTTTCATGTTGCTCGACCGGTCGTGGGAGGTGCTCGACCGGTCGTGGGAGGTGCTCGACCGGTCGTAGGTTCGAGCCCTAGCACGACTCGAAGTCCAGCGAGTTGTGCTATTTTTTTTCGGGGTCTAGGACTGGTCATAGGAAAGCTAGGACTGGTCGTAGGGGTCTACGACCAGTCGTAGGATAGCTATGACCAGTCGTAGGTTACGCAGTTTGTTCCGCGATTTTATGCGAAACTGCGGATTTGATTCCTTTCGCAACTGGGATGCGAAAGGGAAGTTGCCTAAACTATAAATAGGTGTTCCTAGGGCTTTTCTAAGTATGAGAAAAGCTTTCTAAAGGGGTTCTATGGTTTCTAAAAGGTGTAGCAAGGGTGAGATTCGAGGTTGTTCGAATCGGGTAAGTCCTTTCTCTTTGTAATTGATGCTTTCATAGTGGAGATCTGTCGCTTTGTGCCGTGGTTTTTTCCCGTAAGGGTTTTCCATGTTAAATCTGTGTGTTCTCTTGTGTGCTTGGTGCCATTAGATTACCATCCTAGGTCTAGATCTGTGTGATTCCGCAGGTCAAAATCCCCAACAAACAATACATCAATTAATCACAGACGATGAAAATGTAAAAATAAGGCTGACCGAGTTGGATTTTCTTGATGAGAAACGGTTAGCGGCTTAACAATGATTAGAACTATATCAGGCTAGGATTTTCACTACATTCAATAAGAAATTCAAACATCGTTCATTCAAGAAATGTGATATGGTGTTAATGTTAAAAAGACCTATAGTGGTCACTTGAATAAGAGGGGGCGAGTTCGATCTCAAATGGGATGGTCCGTCCGTAATAACTGAAGTATACTCAAATGAAGCCTATCGAGTTGTAAATCAGAATAGACAAGGCGTTAATATACTTGTCAATGCTCATTTCATCAAAATATATCATCCTTGAAGATGCTGAGATTTTGATTACAAATATTATCAGAATAATCTATACCAATCAAAAAGGGGTAAGATAAGTAGAATGATGGAAAATCCTTAGAAGGAAATACCATGTAGAATGATGAAAAATCATCAAAAGGCAATGCTATGTATTCTTCTCCATATGAATAAAAAGGTAAATTCTCAAATTCAATCGCCGATTATTGCAAACACCGATTATTATCACCAATAATTATTACATTCGTTGAATATCGCCATTAAATTGATATTATCGTTAATTGCTGATTATTATCACTAAATCGATCATCAAGTTGATACATTACATTAAAAGCAAATACTATCAGAATATTATTAGTGATGGTGATTTATCATTTACGGCAGTGGAGTGCACATATACAGCCAGCCATGCGTAAGCCCTATCATACCAGCGATTTATCAGATGTTATGCAGGCAACAGTGAAAAGCCAGTGGCCCTAAAAAGTCCACGAAGGCAATCACATGCTTAGACCCATGCCGATAGCGGAGTGCACCTATACGTCTAACTACATGTGAGACCAATGTCGTCTGTACAGCTTTTGACAATGCTACGAGGGATGGTGAGAGAAAATGGCCTCCCATGAATTAGTTAGACCTTATAAATGAAGAAAAAAAGAGCTGTAATGTGCACTCTTTAACTTTTCCATAGATAGGCCAACCATATATAAGACCCCCCAGATTCCTGGTTTGATTTTAGAAGAAACTTAAGGGGATAGGTCCTCTAAACAGCTATTCCCCCATCAATGGATTGACAATCTTAGATTTGGTACCCTTTAATGTAGCCTTATGAGCCCCGTGAACTCTAGAAAGTTACTGCAACCAACCTTGCGTGTAAAACCTACCGAGTTCACTGTCCCGATAGCTTCACTGGGCCCCTCTGATGGATCGCGGTTTGTGAACTCCCCAGCTGCGGTGGTTCAATGAACTCATAAGAGTTACAAAGACCATTTGCGTAAGACCCCCAACTCCAACTACTTAAGAGTCTAAAAAACTATGGTTGCTCTAACTACTTAAGAGCTTAAACTGTGTATGAGGCTTTTAGAGTTAACTAAAATTGAAAATTAGTTCCGTCGATCAAAACAAAATATCATATAGATAACACCACTAACAACAACATGTGTTACTACCTCATTATGTTACGAATTTCATAATGTGACTATGAGTCTTGAATTAATGAATCGAAAATCCGCAAATGCATATGTTCATCTATTTTTTTAAGGCATGTTCAAATATGCAATATAATATGCCAGCTAATTGGTTAATATAATAAAATGAATCATGAAAATCCCAAACACTGATTAAACAATATGTAGAAATGCGCTGCTGTAAACTACAGTAAAAACATATTAAGAAACATAAAATGTCATATTTCCTCTTGAAAGTTCGAAATAAATATGTACTCTTACTATATCCATTTGAATTAGATTCAAATTACATCCATAGTAGATTTGTTGAAAATTCTTGCTACTTTCTACTCGAAGTAAGGAATAATGAATGATTTGTTTTCTTTGAAAGTTAATCCTTCAAGATCAACTATGAGTCTTCAGTTATAATTTGTTTATCCTTTCGAAGAGAGCAATGACGTCTTTCTATTTCTTGCTTTCCTAACGTTAGAGGAAGGTTATCTTGTAAAATCCGTGAAGGCGGAGGAGGATAAAATTGTGAAGAATTATCATTCTATTTTGGACGATCCAATGACTCAGATGCATCTTTCAAATTCCTTAAAGAAGCACCAAATTTTATCCATCCTTCAAGGGTATCAGTAGTCTTCACTTCACAAATAGTATCTTCCAAAGAAATATTTTTGCAACGTTGGCGTGGAAAGGGAGAGTGATCTGTCTTTTCATCGTAACCTATGCATTGGACTGTCTAATAATTTTTTATGTGTGGTGGAAGAATCCATATAGCACAATCTAATGGATAATAATTGTGCACTAAATAATATTGATCATCCTACCAACACATCCAACAATAAGAAGTATAAACTGGATAGTTATAACCAGGAATATTGAAGCGTGATCCAGTACATACGTTCAAAAGCTTCCTCCATATTAATGCCTAGTTATATGGTTCAATACCATAACTCCTCGTTAACCTTGTAACAATGTCATAAGTCTCTGGTACTGTCTCATTAAAACCAAATTGATGAGCAAATCTACTTGGATAATATGGTTCCCACCAAAATTTGTTACCTTCTCTCAATGAAAGAGTATTGGACCTGATGGAAACAAGGAATGAATGTTCACCGAAAGAGATAGAATCATTATTAATAACTTCAATATCTTATGGAAAACTAGTGAGCAGAAATTGAAAAAAGTCGATAGAATCACTACTCTCTATTTTCCCAACCATTTGATTTTTCGATCATCTTTCTTAGTCGATAATGTTGAAGTGGGAGCCAATGAGGATTTGAATAATCTCTTTTTGAATCAGCAAAGGTCTAAGGAAAATACACTCCTAACCAGCCTATGAAGAAATGCCAAGGAGCACAAACTAAAGGAGGCTTGGAGGATGAACCTTCAAAACCAAAAATGACATCTCCAAAAGCACGATATAATGAGCAAAGGACTGGAGGAGCTAGTGAATACTTATGACCTTCTGTCATCGTGCCCCCAACCACAAAGAGAGATGGCCTGATAATATCTGCTTGTGTCGAACTAGGAAATATCACCATGCTTAGCCAATAAGCTAAGAAAGCAGCCAGTTCACAAGAGGAACAATATTCAGCGGTACTCTTGATATTCTCTCAAACAATTTTGAGGTCTGGATGATTCTGACTTATGAAGCTATCAAGATAATGATACAATTATCAAGCAGGTGATATAAACACGCGCACACACACATAAGATGAAGATTCTGAAAGGGAAAAGAAAAGGAAGAAAATATACTATAATTTTTGGGAGAAATGAGCCAACCAGTTAAGAGAATTGATTTCATCAGGCCGTGGGAAATTAACCATTTCTCTGAAGTGTTCAAGGGAAGCATTTGAAATCTTAGATCTATTGTTTCCTACAAAGGTGAGAGAAAATTCTTCATTCGAAGGAACATATTCATCGAAAACATTGCACATGTTAGGAAGACCTACTATACAAAGAAGATCCCACAAGGTGATACTGACCTCACCTAAAAAAAAGTGGAACGAATTGGTAATTGGAGACCAATGATTGAGAAAACCTTTAAAGATAGTTGCATCCCTACATAAATGTTCTGACATAGCTATAATTGAATAAAAAAGATCAATCTATTTCAGGATGACAACATGTTTTTGAGAAATGGCTTGAGCCTAGGCACTATAGAAATCTTGAGGAGATAAAAGACCCATCGCCAAGAATCCTTGTGTATTCCAGGGTGATCTTTCAGTGAAGAAACGTTGTTAGGCAGTTTCAAAGAAATGAGTAGGAAAGAGTTGCTGAGGGTCATAACATGGGCGCAAGAATCACATTTTATAAATCATGTCGGCTCTCTGACGGGATCCATTCTCTTCCAGATAACCTACTAAAAGTTGTAGTTCCATCATAATCCAGTTATTTGTGTAGACAAGATTGTTACGGATCATTTGATCAAGTGGTTCACTACGTGGAATCACCAATGACGTTGCAAATTGATAGGGATGAAAATTGTCTTGTTCTCAGAAGGATTATGGAATTCAAAGACTTCTTCATGAATCTCTAAACAATCCTAAGTATTTTGGAAAATTTGCTTATCTTCTGAAAGGGATGAATTGTTCTTCTTTCTTGAAGATGAAGCCTTCAATTGCTTCATGAATTTATCTGTGAATCGAAGATTATTGGACAAATTTTCATTCTTATCTTTAGTCACTACAAGAAAGAAATATGAAAGGATTTAGGCAGAATTTGGCGACAGAAGGTGTGAAGGACAAGGATAAAATTTTAAGGGTTAAAAGATATTCGGGATTTAGAAAAATTTGTAAAAATGGACAGACTACGCGCAAGAAAGTTTTGTTGCTTAAGGATAGAGTGCAGAAAAAATATGTTGCATGGGAAAGAGTGCAGAGGAAAATGGTTGTGCAGTGGTCACACGTAAAGCAAGAGCATTGCGCGGGTAAGATATGTTTCATAAAACTCAGACATAATATTGTAAAATGAAGAAAGAAAGGTTAAGTTTGGTATTTATAGAGGACTAGATGTGACAGGCATTGCATGGGACCCTATTAACATTGCGCGGGCATGCACAATTATACATGTAAAAAGTGGATAAATTGATCCTATTTCTTTGTTCTAGAAGAAGAAGAACAAACAAAGGATTAAGGGGGCATCTGTTAGGGCATAAAAATGATGATAATCAAAGTACTGAGAAGAAAATCAAGAGGAAAGAAAATTGATGAAACACTTGTGTTGTGTGTGACTGTGCAGAGGATGTTCGTTGTGTGGGTTCTGTTCACAACCCCAAGTGTAGGGTCGCGATGTAGTAATAATCTCGGTGAGACCGAGGTTGAATTCACAACGATTAAACTTGTATGTTTCTGAAGGTAACTAGAAAGAGAACAAGAAGAAGATATAAATATAAATCTAAAATATTTGAGAAAGTGATTTTGAATAAGGTGATTGAAACTTAGAATTTTAAAGGTTTGAACTAAGTTACCAAGGAACCACTTGTAGCTCATGGGATGCTACCTTAATTGATTCAAGTGATTCGATTAGAATCAGAGTCCTATCTTATCCAATTGGAAAGAGAGATGATCAAATCTTTGAACTTCTCATTGATCTAACCTCAATAGAAGAGGATTATAGAGATTGGAAGGGGTTCTATCACCCAACCATGCCCTGGAGACGATGGTGAATAGTAGGATTTACCAATCTATCAATCTCTAATAAGAAAAAAAGATACTTAAAGCTATCGCATGCCTATTGTAATTTGAGTTATAACAAACCATTAGAAACTGAAAATATTCCTTAAAATCAACTATAAATCAATGAAGTTCAATATTAAGTTGAATAAAAAAATAAATATCCCAATCATGCTACAAGTTTCACCGCTTAGCCCTAGCTAAGAGATTTACCCAACCATAGACATGATTGAACTATGAACTCTTAAATAAAACATTAAAAACAACTAAAGAACAAGAAAGACTATTGGCGATAGCTCTCCACCCTTTTTCTCCACTCCTTAAACCCTAGAAGATGCTTTAGAATATCATAGGAACTCCAATTTATAGTTGGGGAATTCCAACTTTTGAACCGAGTTGGAAACGTTCGGAAACTGCCTCAAATTTATGCAATCCGCACAAAATTTACGTAACCTTCGACTAGTCGAGGGAACTCTTCGACTGGTCAAAGGTCATCTTCAACTGGTTTAGTGAAATCATCGACTTGTCGAAGTTCATGAGAATTTGAAAGATAATGTTGCTGGAGTTCAAGCTGAAGTTTTTAGGCTAGTCGAGCTTCACACGTATTCCTTTTCTACACTTCAAATCTTCGATTCTCTTCATTCCTCGCTTAATTTCCATGGATCTTTAATATGTGAATTCTTTAATCTTGGTCTTGTAAGATCCATCCCTTGCCTTGGTGATTCTTGAGCATCATATCCATGCTTTGAACATTTTTTTCAATGTAAGCTCTCAAATTCACCTTGCAACACAAATATGTATAAAATATACCATCAAACATTATCATGTTCATAAAACTAAGATATAAATAGGGGAGAATATGCAATATTTGACACTCAACACACTCCCTAACCAGCATTTTTCTAGTCCCGAGCAAAACGTGCGTGAAGTAAACCTCAATTCCCAATGTTTAAACCTTTTTTCAGAAAATAATCTTTTGTACAATTAAGTATGAATGAGGGGAATTAAGATGAAAAAGTGGGACTTTGAAAACCTAGAGCTGAATCATATAAGCAGTCAATCAAATTAGTTCTTTTTCAATTTTTTTAGAGCATAAGTTTCTATATTATGTTTTTCAATGTGCTCAGTGAAAATTAAATTACTTCCCATGAAAATTCTATTACTTCATAATGTTAGCCATGTTCATCATATCAAGAGTAGTTAAAAACTCAGGTGCTGATTCTGAACTTATCCCCATCTTATTCTTTTTCCAATTTCTAATTTTATATCAACATTCATTTTTATTTTTTTATTCATTCTTTTTAAAATTTTTCATTCTTTTTCAAACTTTTTCCAGTCCTTTCCTCATACATGACCTTTTTGTTGATCTCACTATTTTTTAATCGGTTCTTTTCATCTTTTAAGGTTGATAAAATTCTCCAGACTAAGTTCTCAACATTCATCAATGATTCCCATACTAACCATTAGAAATTTCAGTGTAATCATAGAAAGAAATTTGGACGTGTCTTGTGAATTAGATTAACATAATATTCAAACTTCCTCTTAATCGATTGAGTGCAAGAACTGTAAGTGATAAACTACTTAGTTGATCAAACTCAAACAATTCAAAGTTCAATCTCAATCTTATCATGCTTAAAACATTCTTAAGTGCATAAACTATCGTCTTCCAAATAGGTTTTGAATTTGAAAAATTAAAAATTACCAAAGTTTTTGCTTAAAGATTAAGAAAATATTAATTTGTTTAACTAATCCACACCCCCAACCTAAAATCTATATTGTTCTCAATGTAAAAGAAATAAGCATGTAATGCATATGAGGCAATGAAAAGAAATGGAGTAGTGATGGAAAGATAGTACCTGGAGAAGAAAATTTGAGGCTTTGCCAAGGATCTCAACATGAAGATGGGTCAGCACAAAAGCTAGATAAACTGAAAGCAAACTATTCTAATCCTAAATCCTATGGAAGTATATAAAAAAAATCTAACTACACCTCCATCAGACTAGGAAATCAATCCTGGTATACAGGATCAAGCAGAGGTATGGACATATCCTCTGAATCAAATTTCTCAACAAATGATTTTAAACAATGTCCATTCACTTTAAAAGCATTGCCATTATTTGGATTCTTTATCTCAACGACCCCATGTGGATAGACATTAGTAATTGTGAAAGGGCTGGTCTAACGAGATCGGAGTTTACCTGAAAAAGATGTAACTGAGAATTGTACAAAAGGACTTTTTGACTAGTTAAGAATGATTTCTAAAGGATGTTCCTGTCATGGAACACTTTCATCTTGTCCTTATAAATTCTTGAGTTCTCATATGCTTCATTTCGAATTTTTTTGAGTTCATTTAACTAAAGTTTGTGCAATAAGCTGAAGTTGTCTAGGTTAAAATTTAAGTTTTTGATAACTCAATAGGCTCTATGTTCTAATTCCACAGGTAAGTGACAAGTTTTCTTATAGATAAGTCTAAAGGGAGACATTCTAATGGGGGTCTTAAAAGCTATATGATAGGCCCAGAAAGTATCGGTTAAGCAGATTGACCAATCCTTACGGTCACGGTTAACCATTTTCTCCAAAATATGTTAGATTTCCATGTTGGAAATCTTAGCTTGTCACTTGTTTGCGGCTGGTATGGAGTGCTCACCTTGTGAGAGATACCATATTTCTTTATTAAGTTTGCAAATGGCCTATTATAAAAATATGAACCTTCATTACTAATAATGGCCTGAGGCATTTCGAATTGGGAAAGGATGTTTTCTTTTAAGAATCTAATGACCATTCGATGGTCATTATTCCGGCACAGGATCACTTCAAGTCATTTAGTGACATAGTCTACTATTAGTAAAATGTATAAATTTCCAAAGGATTGGGGGAATGACCCCATGAAATCAATGCCCTAGTAGTCAAATGCTTCAAAGATCAGTATGGGATTCAGAGGGACAACACTCTCGATTTTTGACAATGCTCACAAACTTTGCAGAACTCATACATATCCTTGAACATAGTGGGCTAATAGAAGCTGCCTTGTAAAATTTTGGCCATGGTCTTTTTAGCAAAAAAGTGACCACAACAGGCCTGAAAGTGACAGAAGGAGATGACACTTTATTGTTCATTGTCTGGCACACATATCCTTAGAATTTGGTCTGTGCAATATTTGAATAAATATGGTCAACCCAGAAAAACTTACAAACCTCAGCGAAGAATTTTTTTTCTTATCTTGCGTAATCCAATGTGTTGGCATGAAACGTGTGGTAGGATAATTAGAAATATCAGTAAACCAAGCTAAGTTGAAAAGTTTAAACAATTGTTCATCAAGGAACATGTTATTTATAGGTGTCACTTAAGGGAATCAAGGAGATCAAGTCTTCAAAGATGGTCAGCCATTACATTCTCTACTCCCTTTTTATCTCGTATTTCTAAATCAAATTCCTGAAGTAAGAGGATCCATCTTATCAAGCGGAGCTTAGCATCATTCTTAGAAAGAAGGTACTTGAGTGTCGCATGATTAGTGCAGATGATGATCTTAGATCCAATTAAGTAGGACCTAAATTTGTCCAAAGCGAATACTATGGCTATGAGTTCCTTTTCTGTATTAGAGTAATTCACTTGCATAAGATTTAAATTTTGACTTGCATAATGAATAACATAGGGCTTCTTTTCTTTTCTCTAGCCTAACACAACCCCAATAGCATAGTCAGACGTATCACATATAATTTTAAAAAGAATGCTCCAGTCAGGTGGCTACATGATAGGTGTGGTAGTCAACATGCCTTTGAGCTTAGAAAAAGCTTCTTGATATTGCTCAATCCACTTGTATGGTACATCCTTTTGAAGTAGATTGCATAAAGGATGAGAGAGGTGACTAAAGTCCTTTATGAATAGTTTGTAAAATCTGGCATGTCCTACGAAGCATCACATGTCTTGTATGCTCTTGGGTGGAGGTAAGTTAGAGAAAATATCAATTTTAGCCTTATCTACCTCAATACCCTTGGACAAGATGATATGTCTAAGAACAATTGTTCACAACCCCAAGTGTAGGGTCATGTTGTAGTAATAATTTCTATATGACCGAGGTCGAATCTACAGGGACTAATCTCGTTTGTATTACACAAGTAACCAAAATCAAAATTAGAAGAAGATCTAAATCTAAATTGGAAATAAAAGAAGGTAATTGTGAAGTATTTAATTATAAAGTTAAGAATTCAAAGGTGGGAACTAGGGTTTCCAGGGATCCACTTGTAACTATTAAGATGTTTCCTTATTTGATTTAAGGAACACAATTGGAATTGGAGTCCTATCCTATACAATTGGAAAGTATATCAATAAAATCAGATTTAAACTTCCATTAACCTAATTCTCAATGGATGAGAGTTGTGAGGATTGAAAGTGATACCATCATCTAACCATGCCTAGGACACAATTGCAAACAATAAGAGATACCAATTCCACAACTAAACATAGGAAAATTGTGAAGGCTAGAAGAGATTTCATCACCTAGCCATGCCCAAGGGACGATGGTGAACAAAAGGATTCACTATCTACACAATCTCAAACCATGAAAAGAAGATACTCAAAATTATTACAGATCTATTATAATTTAAGTCACAACAAACTATTAAAAACTAAAAGTATTTCTTAAATATCAAATTAGAATCAAAGAAATTCAATAAGAACAAGAATCAAACAAGAAAAATATTCTAATCATGTTATAATCTTCACTCCTTGACCCTAGCTAAGGGATTTAGCCAACCATTGACATGATGAGATTCAAAACCCTAGAAGAAAGAATTAAAAACTAAGAAGAAAGGAATAAAGAACTCTTGGATGATAGCTTCACCCCTTTACTCTGCTCCTCCTAACCTTAGATATCCTCCAAAAATACTTAAGAAACCCATATTTATAGTCTAGTTTCTGTAAAATCACAAAACTACCTCAAATTTACGCACTCCACGTAACTCTGCGTAACGCCTTCGATGTCATCGAAGAGGTTTGATTCTGGAAGTCGTGCCTTTTATCCTTTCACACTGCATAAGTCTCTGTGTCATCGAACTTTTGATCTCATCAAAAAGTCCTTCGATCCATAGAAAAAATGTCTAAAATAGTTCAACGAGTTGCTTCAATTTCTTCAATAAATTCGATGTCATCAAACAGTCTTCAATGTTATCGAGCATTTTCTTTAAGTCCTGAAAAATGTCTTCGATTCATCGAGAATTACATCCAATATGTCCAGCAACCAACTTGATTTTCCTATGAAAATTCGATGTCATCGAGCTGTATTTGATGTCATCGAACACTGATCGATGACACAGATTGTGAAGTGAATTTAAGCACTTCGATCTTCCGACTTCCTTCCGACTTAGATCTTGGGGTCTTAAAATCTTCAATCTTGGTCTCCAAAGATCCGTTCTTTGCTTTAGCAATTCTTGAACCTTAAATCCATGCGTTTAGTGTTCTTTTCGATCCAAGCTCTTAAACTCACCTTGCAATACAAACATGTACAAAATATACCATTAAGCATTATCATGTTCATAAAACCACGATATAAATGGGAAAAAATATGCAATATTTGAGTCTCAATAACAATTCCCTTACAAAACATGAAATGACACTTCTCCTAATTTAGTACCAAATTCTTTTTCTCACATAGCTTTAGCACATTTTTTAGATTTTGTAAATATTCGCTGAAGGATGGACCAAAGATAGAGAAATTATCCATGAAGACCTCTAAATATTGCCCCACCATGTCAGAGAAAATACTCAACATATAATGGTGAAAAGTGGAAGGGGCATTACACAATCCAAATGACATACTTTGGTAAGCAAAGGTGGTAAAGGGGTATGTGAATGCGGCCTTTTCTTGATCTTCAAGAGCTATCTCTATCTAATTATAACCCGAATATCCATCAAGGAAGCAATAATAAGAGTGACCAGCTAGCCTTTCTAAGATTTCATCAATGAAGGGTAAAGGAAAGTGGTCTTTCCTCTTGACAGTATTCAATTTCATGTAGTCAATGCACATTCTTCAACCAGTAGTAACTCTAGTTGGCACGAGTTCATTATTGTCATTGGATACTATGGTGATTCAAGATTTCTTAGGAACCATCTGAGTTGGACTCACCCATTGACTGTCGGATATTGGGTATATAATACCCATATCTAACAATTTAAGTATCTCTCCTTTAACCACTTCTTTCATATTTGGATTAAGTAAACATTGTGGTTGTTAGGAGGCTTTCATATTATCCTCAAGATGAATGCGGTAAGTACAAATCAAAGGATCGATTCCCTTGAGATCTGCAGTTGACCATCCAAGGGTACCTTTATATTCAATAAGAGTAGCAATAAGCATACTCTCATGTTCTTGCTCAAGGTGGGAAGAAATCACCATCGATTATGTCTCATCTTGACCTAAGTAGACATATTTAAGATTAGCTGGCAAAGGTTTTAGTTCAAGCTTCGGTGCTTTGAGGCTAGACGGTAGAGGCATTACGTCGGTTTGGGGTAATTTCTCAAATTGTGGCCTCCACTGGTTAACTTCAAATACCAGTGCAGTACCAATCATGGCATCCATCTCCCTAATCATGTCATTATCTAAATTGGAGGAGTGTGCCAAGCACATATTTAGAGGGTTAGAGGATAAGGTCATTAGGGCTCTATCTTCCGCAAAAGAGTCTATCATATTAATGTCATGGGCCTTGTCATCATCTCTACTTATCCACTCATGTTAAAAAATATATTGAGCTCCAACGTCATATTTCCAAAATATAAATTCATGACCCCATTTCTACAATTAATAATAGCATTAGATGTAGCAAGGAATGGGCGGCCAAGTATGAAAGGGATTTGAGTGCTCATATCTACAATGGATTGAGTATCTAGGATGATAAAATCTACTGGATAGTAGAATTTATTAACTTGGACCAATACATCCTCAATCATCCCCCTTGGTACAAGAACTAAGTGATCAACAAGTTAAAATGTAGTCTGGGTAGCTTTTAATTCACCTAGACCTAGTTGTTCATAGATCAAGTAGTGGATTAGATTTATGCTCACCCCCACGTCAAGGAGTGCATTCTCAATCTGGTGATTCCCAATTATATAAGTGATAGTTGGGCTACCAGGGTCCTTATATTTTTGTGGCACATCTTGCTTGAGGATGGCACTCACTTTTTCTATTAAGAAAATTTTCTTTTTAATACTCTGCCGCCTCTTAGTAGTGCATACATAGGTCTTTCAAAATTTTGGCATATGAAGGAATTTTTTTTATAGCGTCGTGCAGAGGGATGTTAACTTTCATTTGTTTCAACACCTCTAGAATGTCCTGAGAGTTAGCTGAGGTTTTGATGTAATCAACCGCTGGAAAATGAAGCAATTGGCTTGCTCAAAGGTGTCTGTTCTAATCCATGTGGAGTAGTGCTAAGTCTGTCATCTGTATCTTCTTTTGGGTCCTTAGACTTTTCAGCCCTTGCCGGAATAAATTTGTCAATTGTTTTTCCACTCTTAAGAGTGCTAATAGACTTAACTTGCTCCATCTGATTTGAAGAGCTTGAGTCACTAATTTCACATTGCGATTTTGGATTGGGGAGAGGTTGGGTTAGAAGCATGCATTTCTCCCTACTTGTTATGTATGCCTCAATCCTTTAAATGGATTTGTTGATGTCTTTGAAAGCTTGTAATGTTTTTTGATTAAAAAGCTTTTGATTTTGAATGTATTTTAAAACTAGATCCTCCTGAGGTTTCCCTTGATTTAAGAATTGGTTAGGGAATCCTTGAGGAGTAATAGTTTGTCCATTCCTTCAACTGAAGTTTGGATGATTTTTCCAACTTGAATTGTATGTGTTTGAAGTGAGTCCTTTGAAAGGCTTTTGGTAATTGTTCACGACATTTGATTGCTCATTTAGTATTTCTTAAAAAGAAGGTATCGTTAGACAATTTTCAGTTGTGTTAACATTACAAGCACAAATATCATAGACAACTTCCTTAGCCATAACCTTCTAAAGTTTCATGGCCTTAATTTTCCTTGTGAGATTGGCTAGTTTAGCATTTATATCATCTTCCTCTTTTAAAAGATATATTCCACCCTTCTCCTTTGATTGAGTAGGTTTAGAAGTGGTGCTAGGTCTTGGGGAGATGTCCCATGATTGTGCAGTTTCAGTGAGTTTGTCAAAGTAATCTCACACATCATCCACATCTTTGTTCATAAATTCCCCATTGCACATCGTCTTAATGAATTAGCGCATGGAAGATGTCAGTCCTTCATGGAAAAAACTTGTTATATGCCATATTTCAAAACCGTGTTGTGGGCATGAACTGACAAGATCCTTGAACTGCTCCCAACATTGAAAGAATGTTTCATCTTCCTTTTGGGTGAAGTTCATGATCAACTTTTTGATGGTGTTCATTTTATGGTGTGGGAAGAATTTCTTTATGAACTCCCTCGTCATGTCATTCCATCTGCCAATAGATCATGGACGTAGTGAGTGCAACCATGTCTTAGCCTTTTCTTTTAGGGAGAAGGGATAAAGTTTTAGCCTGATCGTGTCCTCGGACACATTACAAAAGTATAAGGTGGTTATGATCTCATTAAATTCTTTCATGTGTAGATATGGACTTTCATATTCAAGTCCATGGAACTTTGGAAGGAGTTAGATCACTCCTGGCTTGATATCCTTATTTCCTAGATTTTTTGAAAAAATCATACATGAAGGTGTGCTTACCCCCGCCGGTTGTAAATAGTCTTGTAAAGTACGAGGCAGGGGTGCATGACGCACTTCATTCTCATCCTGGGCTTCCTCAACTGAAGGTTGATCTTGATTTACAGGTTGATTAGAAGCCATTACTTCTATTGACTTAGAGGATCTCAAGTGGTGTTTAGTCTTATGATGGATAGACAACCCTTTAACTAATCTTCATTCACTCAAGAGACGTAAAGTGTTATCACGGACCCACTTGGGCATGAAACACTCTCAACCTTTAAGTAATTAAACCTAAACCTAATAACTAAAGCTATGGAAACTAAAACAAATAAGAGATCTAAAAAAGATAAGAGAGTGAATTAGAAAGAGGTTATTGGATTAGAGATTGCTATGTTGGAATCCTACAAAATAGAAAATTAAGGTAGATTCTAAAAACAAGTTTAGAAAAATCCTAAACTAGAAACAAATAAAAAGTTAATCCTAATTCTAATACTAATTAAATTCAGAAAAATACAGCCACAATCCTCAACAATGGTGCCAAAAACTTTTTCACAACCCTAAGTGTAGGGTCGCAGTGTAGTAATAATCTTGGTAAGACTGAGATCAAATCCACAAGGACTAAGGTGATTAAAAAGAGAACTAAAAGAATATGTAAATCTAAATCTGAAATATTTAAGAAAGTGATTTTGAATAAGGTGATTGAAACTTATAAATTTAAAGGTGGGAACTACGGTGCTAAGGATCCACTTGTAGCTCATGGGATGCTACCTTACTTGATTTAAGTGATCCAATTGGAATCAAAGTCCTATCTTATCCAATTGGAAAGAGAGATGATCAAATCTCTAAAATTCTAATTGATTTAGCCTCAATGGAAGAGGATTGTGGAGATTTGAAGGGATTCCATCACTCAACCATTCCTTGGAGATGATGGTGAACAATAGGATTTACCAATCTATCAATCTCTAATAAGAAATGAATATACTTAAAGTTACCGCAGGCCTATTGTAATTTGAGTTACAACAAACCATTGAAAAATAAAAAAACATCCTTAAAATCAACTGGAAATCAGTGAAGTTCAACATAAACTTGAATTAAAGAAAAATAAACATCCCAATCATGCTACAAGCTTCACCTCTTAGCCCTACCTAAGATATTTAGCCAACCATAGACATAATTGAACTAAGAACTCTTAAATAAAATATGAAACACAACTAAGGAAGAAGAAGAAAGACACTTGGCAAAAACTCTCCACCCTTTTGCTCCACTCCTTAAATTCTAGAAGATTCTTTGGAGCATCCTAGGAACTCCTATTTATAGTTGGGGAACTCTAACTTTTGCACAGATTTGGAAAAGTCTGGAAAATGCCTCAAATTTATGCGGTCTGACCAAAATCTAGGTAACCTTTGACTATTTGAGGGAAATCTTTGACTGGTCGAAGTTCATCTTTGATTGGTCGAGTGGAATCTTTGATTGGTCAAAGGTTACAAAAATTTGAAAGATAATGTTGCTGGAGTTCGAGCCGAAGTTTCTTGAGCTAGTTGAAACAGAACTTGGGCTAGTCGAATTTCACATGTATTCCTTTTCTTCACTTCAAATCTTCGATTCTTTTCATTCCTCACTTGATTTCCTTAGATCTTTGGCATGTGAATTCTTCAATATTGGTCTTATAAGATCCATCCCTTGCCTTGGTGATTCTTGAATATCATATCCATGCTTTTAACATTCTCTTCAATCCAAGCTCTTCACCTTGTAACACAAATACTTATAAAATATACCATTAAGCATCATCATGTTCATAGAACTAAGATATAAATAGGGGAGAATATGTAATACTTAACACTCAATAGGTTGCCACAACACAGATGATGGTTACGAGGGTTGTGCAACATCATTTCAAACATGAAGGCTTGGAAGGATGAAATGTTGTGTAAAGTAGGGCACACAGCACAAAGATCGAGAGTTTACACGTGTGAGGGTCTATAAATACCTCACTCCCTCTCTCATATTACACACAACAAGAGATCAGAGCTCACAAGAAGAAGACCTCCGAAGGTACTTTGGAAAAGAAGAAGAAGAAGAAGAAGAAGAAGAAGAAATGGATTTTATCCATTACGCCGAATACAAAACAACATATATGCTATCGAAATTCTTAAATTCCTTCAAGTGTACAAGTGTTTTCTATAGTCCAGGCTTTCATTCTAGATGAATTGAAGGAGAGAATAAAGTGTTCAAATCTGAAACAACACTTCTATTATTGGGATGAATACATCGTAAACCGAAACGTTGCCAGAATTGATATCCAAATTTATTTAATATTTGTATTTTATATACTTTATTTTAGAATCAAGGGATGAGAGGATGTAAATGAATTCAGAATAAATGAAATACATTTTGATGACTGTTCTTTCTATCTTTTCTTTGTTATTATCAAGTAAGATAATCTCCAAAATCAAATGCATTCGTTTCTTGTTGAAACATCCCCATGGGTCCATTAATAATGAATGTATGTGTATTCACTCACCTCCTACCCTTCGTGGAACCTGTCTACCTGGGCTTTGCTTTGAACAATTCACATCCCTTCCATCTCCTAGATAAGACCAACAAGGCATATTCTCCCTTCATGGCTCTCCAACTTAAATCTGAGGATGAGGTTGATGAACAAGAACACACGGTGCTTTTACTAATGCGGATATGTTAATTTTTGTTATGTGTGAGTGCTCTGCAAATCACTAAGGAATATATTCATTTGAAAAAGTCACTCGCTCAATGACGTCAACTTGCCCATGCCCATTTCGTGCTCGACTACCTTTACCATACTATGAAGCAACCACAAAGGGATTCTACCATATTGGTGGGCCTATTTGGATTGTCCAGATGTGGTTTTATGAATATTTTGGAACAAATTTTGTTAAATCCTCTCCAACATTGATAAAATTCACTTCATTTGGCCAACGCAACATCCTATGCTTCAAGATTAACTATTCTTTTGCCGAATGTAAGAACTTCTTTCTTTCATTCACTTTCAGTAAGTCCAATCATACTTTTTGCCCCTTCATGGATAAGGAGTTCAGTTCAACATGGAAAAGCTATCTAATCTGCAATAGCATACCATATGGCAGCACTATAAACACAGTTGTTAATTCTAAGGCTAACATTAAGCAATACTACCCAATCTTCTTATGCGCCTATTTAGTTTGGCTCATGGTATCCCTTTTTCCTTTCATTCACCAGAATAATAACCTCTGACTCATCGGCCAGTTGTAGACTTGATCACCATCTTCCAGAATCTCCAAAAAGGGTTTGAGATCATTAGTTCTTCTTTCGCACTCCCTCTTTAGCAATCATCCGCAATAGCTAAAGTCATTCCACTCCTAGTGGAAGAATTACTATGGGACTCTAATAAGCAGGTCTCATGAATTATTAATCGTCTGACTTTCTTTTTCATCAAAGGTAGAAAAATCTGTGGTCAAGAAGAATAATACAAATAAAGAAAGCACTAAGAAGTTGACTGCTCCTTAGTCGGTTGTGCCTTTTGTTTAAAGAAACACATGATTAAGGAAGGCAACCTCGACCGCATCGATAGTCCTGTCTACAACCCCAAAAAAGAACTCGACTCTTCTTTTTCTTTAATAAAAAGGGTCAAGCTAGTTCAGCCTGAATCAAAATTTAAGAAGACCATAACGGTGGATTTAGACAAAAAACAGTTCTCACTATTACTTAAATCCTGACACTTATAATTCATTCAACCATTTTGAAGATTTCTAAACTTAGAACTCTTATAAAGCCTCGCCTTGCTCTGCCTACAACATCTAGCCAAACTGCTTCAAGTATTTCCTCCTCGGCCAAAGCTATTGCAGACTTTCAAAAGTATTGCAAAACTAAATTCTAGTGGGTATCCCACCTATAAAGTATTATTATGAGATAGAAGAGGCATATAAGTAACAAAGATGCTTACTTTAATAGGGCCTTTTATAAATGGCGGTATGAAAAGAAAAGATTAAATTATCTTAATCTTCCTTTTGATCGATATCTCAAGCTATATCGTCAAAATACTCCTTATTTTCCTTGCTCAAATCGAACCAAGCTCTAGCATTGGTCACCTATTATACAAAAATTACACCAGTAGATGAGCAATTTATTACCGTCGTTGTTCAATTAGATTAAGATGGATCTTATTCCAACACTACGCCCTTTCCTGTAAGACCTGTATCCTAGTCCATAATATTCCGTCGACTGCCGCGATTCTTTCCGTCAAATTCCTGTAATCCGCGACCTGTAATCGAAGTTTGTGCACGATCGTAAGTCGTATCTTATACATTTAAGTTGGCTTAATTTGAGACTTGTATCATTATGACCGCACCGTCGCCGCGGTTTTAACGCCGCGACTCGCATACCAATCCGATACCCTGACTAAGAGATGTGGGTCGGCGTTTATTTCGAAGAAAATGTCGCCGTTGCAATCCCAAGAGAATCTCTACAACATGTCCCATCAGTACATCAATCAATCAATCAACCCATCAATCCATCAATCACTTCATGTCAAGTACACATCACCTTTCACCCCATCCCCAAGCAACCACTAAAGTCAACTCTCTCCCTCTCTCTTTCCTACACACCCATACATGTCAAGTACATGTCCATCACCCCATCACTCCATCACTCCTTACATCCCATCTCTCTCTCTCTCTCTCTCTCTCTCTCTCTCTCTCTCTCTCTCTCTCTCTCTCTCTCTTAACACATCCCAAGCAAGAGAAGGAACTCACGTCCATGGCTTTCCCAAGTGAGAGAAAAATGTGATTTTTGGTGACCCACTTTTCCATCCCAAAACCTCCATCCTAGCCATCCAAATCTCATCATCCACCATCAAAGTTAAGCATAAGGAGATTGAATTTCCAACGGACCGAGACAATCAAGTGGTGGGTGCTTCCATAGCTTAGTTTTTCATATTTTTAAGATGGGCCAAGTGAGGCCTACCGATCAATGGTATGGATCTCACTTTGGACCCTAAGATGTGGCCGATGGCCCATCTTGATCATCAATATCATTCCATGATGGGGCCATTCTCCATGGACCCCATCATGATGTTTACTTTCCTTGCATTAAAGAGGTCATATAGACCGTTCATATTGGATGGAGAGGGATCTCCACTGTTGATCTTTTATTTGGAGGGCCCATATGTAATGGGACCCATTGATGTATGATTGGATGCTTGAAACGGAGGGCCCATAGTGTCGGGGTCCCTCTATCACGCGTGTCCCACTCATTTCTCTCTCTCCCTCTCTTTTATATTTTTTTTTTTTGTGATGATGATGAGTTTGTGTGGTCCACTTGAATGGACCCCACCATGGAGTGAGTATTTTATCCAAGCCGTCCATGAGTGGGGCCCATCTTCTATGTATTGTACTTACACCATCCATCTTGTGGTGGCCAACCAAAATAGGGCCCACCTTGAATATGTTGAAAAACTCAAAAACGTCCAGCGTCTAGACGTTGCTGGACGTGGAAGGAAAACACAAATATTGGTTTGGTTCTACAAGCCATTGGGGTGAACCACTTGTGTAGGCCCCACCCTGATGAATGTTTCTAATCCAAACCATCCACCTCACTCCCTGACTCATTTTAGGCGTTGAACCACAAAATGAGGTTTATCGGAGTATCTAGTGGCCCATAGTGTTGAAAACAGTATCATTACCATTGAAATCTATCCGGATTTTTTTTTTACACACTGAAAAAGGCCCGATATTGGTCTCTATAGAATTGTTATGGGCCGAGGAATCCAATGGCTGGAGTGGATGTGCCTAATGTGGACCCCACATGAGAAAAACCCCAGAAAATGGGTTTTTAAAATAAAAAAAATATCAAAGCAGCAGAGGCTGCTACCTCTGGACATTAGGATGCGCAGGCGTCCTACGCTCAACAGCGGGTAGACACAGGGGACCCACAGCTCTAGCCATGGGCCCCACCTTGATGTTTATGTTCCATCTAAACCGTTCATAAGGTGGGCCACCCTGTAAAGTAGACCCACCCAAAAAATTGGCTTGATCCAGATCTCAGGTGGCCCACACCATAAGAAACAGTGGTGATTGAGCTCTACCATTGAAACCCTTTTTGGGCCTACAAAATTTTTGGAATCAATATGAAATTTATTTTTACTCTTCATCCAGGTCTGTGGACCTTATCAACGGGTTGGATGTCATATATACATTATGGTGGGTCCCACGTCGGACCCACAATGATATATGTGTTTTATACAACCGTCCATACGGACGGTGGAGGCCACAACAATGTATGTATTTCCATGCCGTCCAACCATTCCCTTTGGCTGTTGGACGACTGGTGGGACCCACCATGATGCACGTGCTGCATCCTATTCCCCCAACCATTTTAATAGATCATTTTAGTGCATGAGCTAATGTATGGGGTAGATTTAAAGTTCAGTGGACCCCACCCTTGATGCATGTGTTGCATCCATACCATCCAACCTTTATGTGGACCCCCCACCATGATGCTTGTGTTGCACCCCAACCGCCAATCCATTTCGCAAGCTCATTTTATGGCTTGAACTAAAAATGAGTCAGATCTATGGTTTAAATGGACCCACCTTGGTATGTGTATAGGGCCCATGTTGATTTATTTATGGCCATTCATTGGGGCTCACCTTGGTGTACATATAAGGCCCATGGGATTAGGCCCATTTGACATACATAAGGCCCATGGGATTAGGCCCATTTGACATACATAAGGCCCATGGGATTAGGCCCATTTAACATATATGAGTCCCATGGGATTAGGCTCATTTGACATATATAAGTCCCATGGGGCTAGGCTTATTTGGTATATATTAGGCCCAATTTGATGTATTCAAAGGCCCATGGGTTATGGCCTACTGCAATGCACATAAGGCCTATTGGTGAGGCCCATTAATGTGGCCCATTTGATGAATGAAAGGCACATGCGATACAACTCATTTGATGTATTTAAGGCCCAATGGGAGTTACCTAAGGTCCATTGCAATGTGTGATTCCTTCTTGGTTTGGGTAATGATATTTACGGCGGGCCGAGCCTAGGGAACAAATGATGGTTTGACGTCCACACTGTAAGTACAATGTAGGTTAAATGTCCACATTGTAACTCCCCTTAGGGCCCATTGATAGGCCCATACTCGTTAATATTCATCACTTTATAACATGCTTAGTATAATCCCATGACTCATGCCCATACACATCATATGTATGCTTGAAATGAATAGTGACTGATCATAGCATATGCCATTGGGCAAACCATTTATGGGACTTGTTATGAGACAAAGTGCCCCACATGATGACGCAGTATGCGCTGAATTGCTTCATGATTTGACGGTGTGATTCATGCATCTTGCATATGTGTTACTTGATCACTGCACGCCCTAGCGACATCAGGGCCGTGGCTCTACAGGTACATCGTGGATGATCGTATTGGATACTAAAAATACTTTGTTCTAGCACTGTGGGTACTTATGATGTCCTTGGGTGAAAGTTTCAGAACTTTTTTAGTACCAAGAGTTGCTCCAACGTTTAGACCGAGTGCATACACGAGAGCCCGAGTACCGAAAACCAGTAGGCCACGTCTCCCACTGTGTCGTGGTCGGTTGGGAGGGGGTGTGGCTTTATCCACCTGAGTGAGGGGGCTATAAGCTAGGCTGAGTTTGACTAGCTCCCAAATGAGTCCGCTATCGACGACTCGGGTAGGTATTAGCAGACTACTGATCAGGCGGATAGTGAGGTCTATTCCTCTTGCTTGACTGTGTAGCTAGGGAGGTGGCAGTCACTGTGAAGTTTATTAGACCCTAGTGATATCTAGAGAAGAACTGGACTGATATGTATACTTGATGAGTACCGACTTGCTTAGATTACATTTCGCATATGACATTCGGCTATGTAGGCTTTGCATTGCATTGGTGTGGCCGATGACATTCATATCTCGCATCGCATGACCTTGGGATGGTTGATAGCATTCATGCCTTGTATTACATAGCCTTGTTATGGTTGATTGTATTCATGTACTTACCACATACTTTCGTATTACTCTGATATTGTACACTTGGCGTTTGCCTTGCGTACACACTTGCACCACCCTCTAAGCTTTTGTAAGCTTATGCATGACCGTTGCATACAGGTGGTGTTAGACAGCAGCAGTGTTAAGACAGGAGTGCGCATCTGACTATTTTGAAGTTTTTGATCACCTTGTATTTTCCTTTCCTATTGTACTTAAAGTTTTTGATATAGTGGATATGTGGTGATATTGTTTTGTGACTTGGTTATGCTTGTGGTTATGCTCCATTATAAAAAAAAAAAAATTCATTCTGAAAATCCTCCTTATAGGGTCCCAGTATCGAAATCTGGCATATGATTACCAGGAATCGAGAATAGGGTACTACGGAGGCTGTCGGCACCGAATTCGGTGATCGGGATTCCTATGAATCCGATTTCTGGGTTTGGGGCGTGACAAAAGTTGGTATCAGAGCATAACTTAGGAATACCTAAGGATCACATCACATATCTACTATAAATAGGTTCTGAGTTCGAATGACTTAGCGATCTTCCAACATAGACCCTTAACATTTATGCCTTCGAGAATTTTCAAGGCTAATAGGCCATTGTTCCTTCCTGTAGGACATTATGGCTAGAAAGCGACCCGAGTGAATCCCGCTCCACCACCTGTGACTCTCGTTCCACCACCCGCGGCTCCCACTTTACCACCTGCTACTCCTGCTCCACCACCAGATATTTCTGCCTTCCATCCTGAGGAAATCACTCCTTTACCTGAGACTGGTGCAGACCTGACCGTACCTGTGAGTGCTACTCAGCTGCAGCAGATGTTACAGGCGATGAATGCTATTCTTCAGGGGAAGAGCAGCCGTCCCACTGTTACACCAGCCGAGGCCGAGCAGGACCGTGCAAGCGCTCTTCTCAAGGACTTCCGACAGCACGATCCTCCATGTTTTCGAGGTGAGTCAGACCCTACTGCTGTACAGATATGGTGCTCTGAGGTGGAGAAGATATTCAACACCATGAGATGTACTACCCAGCAGCGAGTCCCATTAGCTGTATTCCTCCTCCAGGGAGAGGCTCAGTATTGGTGGGCATCTGTGGCCCGATCGGTAGCAGCTGATTTCGAGTGGACTTGGGAGGACTTTGTAGACCGGTTTGACCGGAAGTTCTTTCCACAGCATGTGCGACAGTAGCGCGCACTAGAGTTTGAGACTCTGGTCCAGGGAGACAAGATAGTGTCCTAGTATGAGGCTCGGTTCGTCACACTATCGATATTTGTGACATATCTTGTTGATGATGAGGGGCGAAAGGCCCGCCATTTTGAGAACGGCTTACGTCCTACCCTCCGGAGTCGTGTGATCGGACACATGCTTTCGACATTTGAGCAGATAGTGGAGAGAGCCCTGATATATGAGATAGATTGGGCTGGTGTGTAGAGAGCCCGTGATCAGAGGGGAGATTAGAATAGGAAGGCACCCTCTAGTAGTTTCCACAAGCAGCATCGTTCACAGTAGGGGCGCCCAACCCGCCTAGCATTCTGAGCACCAGCAGTACCCCCATCAACATCTTCAGGACCATTTACAGGTACTTATTTTGGGTGCGGCCAGTGTCCCCATTCGCAGCAACAGCATGTGAGGGCGCCGCATCCACCTCCGCGACAGCCACTACAGCAGCAGCAACCGCAACACCAGCCTCCTGTACCTCCCCCACAGTGACCATAACAGCAGCAGAGACCTCAGAGGGGACCTGCACCTCCCCAGCAGGCTCAAGGAAGATTTTAGGCCGCCCAGCTGGACCCTCAGTTATCAGGAGGGGTCATCGAGGGTACTCTCCCTATTTCTGCATGCATTGCATGTGTATTATTTGATTCTGGTGCATCGTATTCATTTGTCGCAGATGATTTCTGTCAATCGACCGGTTTGCAGTTCGAGTCTACCCATGAGGGTTTGGTAGTCTCGACGCCCTTAAGGAAGATCGCAGTGTTGGGCCGATGTTGCGCATCTTGCCCTGTTTTGATTGGGGGTATCTTTTTGTCGACTGATCTTTTCACTTTGCCGATGTCCGAGTTTGATATTATCCTAGGCATGGATTGGCTCGCCGAGTACTACGCTATATTAGACTGCTCTACGAGGACAGTCACGTTCTGCATACCTGGCGTGCCAGAGTTTCAGCTTGTTGTCGAAACTAGAGGAGGGCAGCTTTCTTTCCTGTTATCATGTGTCATTGATGAGTCAGCTGCTTTAAGTATCGACCAGCTGCCTGTCATTTGTGGTTTTCCCGATGTGTTCCAGGAGATTTCAGGGTTACCACTTCGTCGGCACACTGAGTTTAAGATTGATCTTGTGCTTGGTACCGCCCCTATCTCGAAGGCCCCATATCGTATGACACCATTGGAGTTACGGAAACTGCAGAAGCAGTTGGACGAGTTACGCGAGCTAGGCTTTATTCATATGAGCAGTTCACCGTGGGGAGCGTCAATACTCTTCGTGAAGAAGAAGGATGGCTCGTTGAGGCTTTACGTAGATTACCGCAAGCTTAACAAGGTCACGATCAAGAACAAGTACCTGCTTCCGAGGATCGATGATTTATTTGATCAGCTGCAGGAGGCGCAATTCTTTTCGAAGATAGGCTTGCTGTCCGGTTATCATCAGGTTCGGGTTCGAGATGAGGATATCCCGAAGACGGCCTTAAGGATGTGTTATGGTCATTTTGAGTTCCAGGTCATGTCTTTCGGACCGACCAATGTACCTGCAGTATTCATGCACTTGATGAATGAGGTCTTCCGTCCATATCTCGATCAGTTTGTTGTGGTGTTCATCGATGATATTCTGATATATTCAAGGACCCGTGAGGAGCATGAGCGGCATCTGGAGATTACATTACAGACCCTTCGTGCACACCAGCTTTACGTGAAGCTAAAGAAGTGTGAGTTCTGGCAAGAGGAGGTGAAATTCCTCGGCCATGTAGTGACGAGGCAGGGTGTCGCAGTGGACCCCTCAAAGATTGATGCCGTGCGTCAGTGGGACCAGCCCACAAACGCATCCGAGATCCACAGTTTTCTTAGTTTGGTGGGCTATTACCGACGTTTCATTGAGAGATTCTCTCGCATCGCAGCCTCGTTGACCAGGTTGACCCGGAAGGGTGCTGAGTTTATTTGGAGCGACGCTTGTGAGCAGACATTTATGGAGTTGAAGGACCGTCTCACATCCTCTCCTGTCTACCCCACGCATGATCTGGAGCTAACAGCGATTGTCTTTGCACTGAAAGTGTGGAGGCACTATCTTTATGGCGTGAGATTTGAGCTTTTCTCCGACCATAAGAGCTTGAAATATTTATTCTCTCAGTCCGAGCTGAACATGAGGCAGAGGTGTTGGATGGAACTCCTGAAGGACTATGATTTTGATCTCTAGTACTGTCCGTGTAAGGTAAATGTGGTGGCGGATGCCCTCAGCTGTCAGCCAAGAGGCCTGATGGCACATATGATGATTCGGGAGTGGAGGATGCTCGAGGATATAGTAGAGTATGACTTTGAGTTTGGTCTGCAGTCATCTATCGTTCAGCTATCGAGCTTGTCGATTCAGCCCTCTCTGTCACAAGGGTGATCGAGGCTCAGCAGACAGATGAGTCATTACAGGATTACCGAGCAGACGCAACATCTAAGAGTCAGACGGATTGGCAGATTGGTTCTAATGGTGGACTTCGCTTCAGAGGCCGATTATGTGTCCCAGATATTCTTGAGTTACGCCGAGATCTTATGACCGAGGAACATCGATCTTGTTTCTCTATCCACCCTGGCTCGACGAAGATGTATCACGATATGAGGCGTCAGTATTTTTGAGTAGGGATGAAGCGCTAGATAGCCAGTTTTGTGGCCGAGTGTGACACTTGCCAGTGTGTCAAGGCTGATCATCAGATACCCCCTGGTCTATTGCAGCCGTTGAGCGTCCCGATGTGGAAGTGGGAGCACATATCTACCAATTTTGTCATGGGTTTACCGAGGACTCAGTGCAGTCATGACGCCATCTGGGTTGTTGTGGACCGTCTGATGAAGTCGGCACATTTTCTTGCGATTCGTGATACTTGGCATATAGATGGCTCGCCAAGATGTTTGTTGATGAGATAGTGAGATTGCACGGTGTTCCCATCTCGATTGTTTCAGACCGAGATCCGAGGTTCACGTCTCAGTTTTGGAGGAGTTTTCAGAGAGCGATGGGCAATGATTTGCAGCTCAGCACCGCGTATCATCCGTATACTGATGGACAGACCGAAAGGGTCAACTAGATTCTTGAGAATATGCTTCAAGCTTACGCGATTGATTTCTCGAGTAGTTGGGATGAACACCTGCGATTGACTGAGTTCGCGTACAATAACAGCTATCAGGTGACCATTGACATGACTCCTTTTGAGGCATTATATGGCAGACCGTGTAGATCTTTAAATTATTGGACCGAGGTTGGAGAGAGACATCTCCTAGATCTCGAGCTTGTGCTGCAGACATCAGAGCTATCGACATCATCAGGTAGAGGATGCGCACAGCTCAGAGCCGGCAGAAGAGTTTTGCTAATCATCAACGTCATCCCTTGGAGTTTGTCGTTGGGGTCTACGTATATCTCAAAGTCTCACCCATGAAGGGTGTGGTTCATGAGGACGCTTTTTATATTGAGCAGCCAGTTCGTATCCTCCATCGGAAGGAGAAGGTCCTCAGGACCAAGGTTATTCCCTTAGTGAAGGTGTAGTGGAGCCATTATAGTGTGGATAAGGTGTCTTGGGAGCGCGAGGTGAAGATTCGTGAGCGTTATCCCCATCTTTTCGATGTTTGATTGTATGATGTATTATGACTCGATTATATATGATGTTATGTTTTCTATTCCCTTATGAGTTATGTCGTAGCTGCGATGGTAGTATAAATTTCGAGCATAAAATTTTTATTAGGCGGGGAGAGCTGTAAGACCCGTATCCTAATCCGTACTATTCCGTCGACTGTCGCGATTCTTCCCGTCAAATTTCGGTAATCCTCGACCTATAATCGACATTTGCGTTCGACCGTAAATCGTATCTTATACATTTGAGTTGGCTTAATCTGAGACTTGTATCATTGTGACCGCACCGTCGCCGCGGTTCCAACGCCACGACTCGCATACCAATCCGATACCCTGACTAAGAGATGTGGGTCGGCGTTTATTTTAAAGAAAATGCCGTGCGTTGCAATCTCAAGAGAATCTCTACAACATGTCCCATCAGTCCATCAATTAATCAATCAACCCATCAATCCATCAGTCACTTCATGTCAAGTACACATCACCTTTCATCCCATCCCCAAGCAACCACTAAAGTCAACTCTCTCCCTCTCTCTTTCTTACACACCCATACATGTCAAGTACATGTCCATCGCCCCATCACTCACTTCCCATCACTCCATCACTCCTTACATCCCATCTCTCTCTCTCTCTCTCTCTCTCTCTCTCTCTCATTTCTCAACACATCCCAAGCAAGAGAAGGAACTCACGTCCATGGCTTTCCCAAGTGAGAGAAAAATGTGATTTTTAGTGGCCCACTTTTCCATCCCAAAACCTTCATCCTAGCCATCCAAATCTCATCAACCACCATCAAAGTGAAGCATAAGGAGATTGGCTTTTCGACGGACCGAGAAAATCAAGTGCTGGGTGCTTCCATAGCTTAGTTTTTCATATTTTTAAGATGGGCCAAGTGAGGCCTAACGATCAATGGTATGGATCTCACTTTGGACCCTAAGATGTGGCCGATGGCCCATCTTGATCATTAATATCATTCCATGATGGGGTCATTCTCCATGAACCCCATCATGATGTTTACTTTCCTTGCATTAAAGAGGTCATATAGACAGTTCATATTGGATGGAGAGGGATCTCCACCATTGATCTTTTATTTGGAGGGCCCATATGTAATGGGACCCATTGATGTATGATTGGATGCTTGAAACAGAGGGCACATAGTGTTGGCGTTTCTCCATCACGCGTGTCCCACTCTTTTCTCTCTATCCCTCTCTTTTATATTTTTTTTATGTGATGATGATGAGTTTGTGTGGTCCACTTAAATGGACCCCACCATGGAGTGAGTATTTTATCCAAGCCGTCCATGAGTGGGGCCCATCTTCTATGTATTGTACTTACACCATTCATCTTGTGGTGGCCCACCTAAATAGGGCCCACGTTGAATATATTGAAAAACTTAAAAACGTCCAGCGTCTGGACGTTGCTGGACGTGGAAGGAAAATAAAAATATTGGTTTGGTTCTAAAAGTCATTGGGGTGAACCACTTGTGTAGGCCCCACCCTGATGAATGTTTCTAATCCAAACCATCCACCTCACTCCCTGACTCATTTTAGGTGTTGAGCCGAAAAATGAGGTTTATCGGAGTATCTAGTGGCCCATAGTGCTGAAAACAGTATCATTACCATTGAAATCTATCCAGATTTTTTTTACACGCTGAAAAGGGCCCGATATTGGTCTCCATAGAATTTTTATGGGCTGAGGAATCCAATGGCTGGAGTGGATGCGCCTAATGCGGACCCCACATGAGAAAACTCCCAGAAAATGGGTTTTTAAAAAAAAAATAAAAAATATCAAAGCAGCAGAGGCTGCTGCCTCTGGACGTCAGGACGCGCAGGCGTCCTGCACAGGGGACCCACGGCTCCAGCCGTGGGCCCCACCTTGATGTTTATGTTCCATCTAAACCGTTCATAAGGTGGGCCACCCTCTGAAGTAGACCCACCCCAAAAAACGGCTTGATCCAGATCTCAGGTGGCCCACACCATAAGAAATAGCGGTGATTGAGCTCTACCATTGAAACCCTTTTTGGGCCCACAAAGGTTTTGGAATCAATATGAAATTTGTTTTTACTCTTCATCCAGGTTTGTGGACCTTATCAACGGGTTAGATGTCATATAAACATTATGGTGGGTCCCACGTGGGACCCACAATGATATATGTGTTTTATACCATCGTCCGTATGGACGGTGGAGGCCATAGCAATGTATGTATTTCCATGCCGTCCAGCCATTCCCTTTGGTTGCTGGATGACTGGTGGGACCCACCATGATGCACGTGCTGCATCCTATTCCCCCAACCATTTTGATAGATCAGTTTAGTGCATGAGCTAAAGTATGGGGTAGATTTAAAGTTCAGTGGACCCCACCCATGATGCATGTGTTGTATCCATACCGTCCAACCTTTATGTGGACCCCCCACCATGATGCTTGTGTTGCACCCCAACCGTCAATCCATTTTGCAAGCTCATTTTATGGCTTGAACTAAAAATAAGTCAGATCTATGGTTCAAATGGGCCCACCTTGGTATGTGTATAGGGCCCATGTTGATTTATTTATAGCCATTCATTGGGGCCCACCTTGGTGTACATATAAGGCCCACGGGATCAGGCCCATTTGATATACATAAGGCCCATGGGATTAGGCCCATTTGACATACATAAGGCCCATGGGATTAGGCCCATTTGACATATATGAGGCCCATGGGATTAGGCTCATTTGACATATATAAGGCCCATGGGACTAGGCTTATTTGGTATATTTTAGGCCCATTTTGATGTATTCAAAGGGTCATGGGTTATGGCCCATGTCAATGTACATAAGGCCTGTTGGTGAGGCCCATTAATGTAGCCCATTTGATGAATGAAAGGCCCATGTGGTACTACTCATTTGATGTATTTAAGGCCCAATGGGAGTTAACTAAGGTCCATTGCAATGTGTGATTCCTCCTTGGTTTGGGCAATGATATTTACGCCGGGCCGAGCCTAAGGAACAATGATGGTTTGACGTCCACATTGTAAGTACAATGTAGGTTAAATGTCTACATTGTAACTCCCCTTAGGGCCCATTGATAGGTCCATACTCATTAATATTCATCACTTTATAACATGCTTGGTATAATCCCATGACTCATGCCTATTCACATCATATGTATGCTTGAAATGAGTAGTGACTAATCATAGCATACGCCATTGGGTAGACCATTTATGAGACTCGTTATGAGACAGAGTGCCCCACATGATCGCGTAATACGCGCTGGATTGCTGCATGATTTGAGGGTGTGATTCATGCATCTCGCATATATGTGACATGATCATTGTATGCCCTAGCGACATCAGGGCCGTGGATCCACAGGTACATCGTGGATGGCCATATTGGATACCAAAAATACTTTGTTCTAGCACTGTGGGCACTTATGATGTCCTTGAGTGAAAGACATAGAACATTTTTGGTACCAGGAGTTGCTTCAACGTCTAAACCGAGTGGATACATGAGCGCTCGAGTGCCGAATACCAGTAGGGCACGTCTCCCACTGTGTTGTGGTCAGTTGGGAGGGGGTGTGGCCTTATCCCCTGAGTGAGGGGGCTATAAGCTAGGCTGAGTTTGACCAGCTCCCAAATGAGTCTGCTATCGACGAGCCGGGTAAGTATTGACAGACTACTGGTCAGGCGGATAGTGAGGTATATTCCACTTGCTTGACTGTGCAACTAGGGAGGTGCCAGTCACTGCGAAGTGTATTAGACCCCAATGATATCCAGAGAGGAACTGTACTGATATGTGTACTTGATGAGTACCGACTTGCTTGGATTGCATTTCGCATATGACATTCGGCTATGTAGGCCTTACATTGCATCGGTGTGGCCGATGACATTCATATCTCGCATCACATGGCCTTGGGATGGTCGATAACATTCATGCCTTGCATTACATAGCCTTGGTATGGTTGATTGTATTCATGGACTTACCACATACTTCCGCATTACACTGATATTGTACACTTGGCGTTTGCCTTGCGCACACACTTACACCACCCTTTAAGCTTTTGTAAGCTTAAGTATGACCGTTGCATGCAGGTAGCGTTGGACAGTAGCAGCGTTGAGATAGGAGTGCACATCTGGCTATTTTTGAGTTTTTGATCACCTTATATTTCCCTTTCCTATTGTACTTAAAGTTTTTGATATAGTGGATATGTAGTGATGTTGTTTTGTGACTTGGTTATGCTTGTGGTTATGCTCCATTAAAAAAAAATCATTCTGAAAATCCTCCTTGTAGGGTCCTAGGATCGAAATCTGGCATATGATTACTAGGAGCTGAGAATGGGGCACTACGGAGGCTGTCGACACCAGATTCGGCGATCGGGATTCTTATGAATCCGATTTCTGGGTTTGGAGCGTGACATTTCCTTTTTGTAATGATTATGAAGTTTACTTTATTCACTTTTTTTCTTTGTCACAGTAACTAGGGAACTCTTTTTCGCTGACAAGTCAATTGCCACATCAACTCATCAGGGCAAGGTATCTATTTTGGACATTCTGATCGACGTTACTTAGTCCCCAACTGAAACACTTGAAGTTTCTGATTCAAAAAGGACCATGAGCAATATTTGTCAATCAACGTGTCAAACTCAAGAAGAAATAATAATCTATCAGCCTGTGGAGTCCTTCAATCTTCTTTTAGAAGAAATAAATGCATCACTCGCACTTGATTAGGATCAAGAAGTTATGAAGTTGGTCACGCCAACCATCTTTCTCCCATTCAGTTTTCTTCTTTAGAACCAACCGATCATGTAATCGCTCCAGTCAATGAACACGTGATAGTTATTCTAGATAAAGAAGAAATACTTGAACAAAATATATCTTGAATAGCTGAAACTACTGCTGGTTAAGGTCCATAAATCTCAACAATCAATGTCTCCACTCTTCTAGTACCATTTGCTAATGATTCTTTTGCCTTGTCTTCTTCTTTAGAGGAACTGCTTCCTGTATCAGACATTATCTTCCTTTGATCAAGCCTTCCACGCAACATCCTAGTAGTCAAGTCTCTTACACCTTCATAAAAAATTCAAAAACTATAGGAAAATTTACAAATGCTCATTCATTCTAGTGTCACTGACATCGTTGCATCAGGTTCGAGAGACTTAACTTCTCATTCATTGATACCAAACTCTTGTTAAATCAGATGAATCCTTTTCGGCCAAGCATTATGCACTTTATGAATTTCTAGGTTTGATTTACAAACACCAAGATACAGTTTCTACGGTTGACAGACTTCAAGCTAAGCATTTGGCCATCTCCCTCAAGATAAGTATAATCACAGCTACTAGGGAGCAACTTGTTGTATCATACAACAACTCAAAAGAGTTAGATGCATCCTTGATTGATTTAAAGGCTCAATTCTCAGTCATGGAAAATAAACCGAGATTGTTGAAGAAAGAATAAAAATCTTTGACCAAGCGCATAAAGGGTTAGAAGGCTGAAATCAATCAACTGGGTGCATTTATGTAAGAATATAATCCATTATTTAGTAAGATTGTACACTCAGAAGCTAAAACCAAAGCTGCTCTCCATCGATAGGAATTCAAGCGGTCGAAGCTTCAAGAAGCAATTGCATCTTTCTCATCTTTCAATTTCTGATTGCTTGTCCATTGTCGGTTTTGTAATTTCTTTTATCTTTAATACAATTGACTAGAAAACTTGCACCTCATTTGTATTGTTTTGTCTCTAAAACTTAAGCTTTCTTCTTCTTATGTGTATAACTGCACTAATAACAAGTTATTTATGAGAATTCATGCACCTGTTCATTTCCTCTCCCTAGGAAACATTTCATATAATTAATGAGGTACTTCAACCAACACGAGTTACACGGCGCCTTGTCTTTGGTTGTGATTGTTCATCTTGAATGCCAATTTAAAGGAATCTCTGGTCCTTATTCCTACACACACCCAATTTTTTTTTCTTCTCATCTTCAAGCATTCTTTCTTCTAATGGTTGTTGCACCTATGCTTATTGTCAATTGGGCTCAAAGGTTTCCAAGAGAAATCATCACCATGGATATCAAAACTTTTACTCATTCCATCCTTCAATATGACATATATCTATTTGTCCTCAACCTTGGTGTTACTACCATGGATAATGCTCCCTTGATTGAACTTTTGGATGCCTTGACAAAACATAAGAGTATCGATGACCCATACTTTATTGTCGAGAAATATCTGGAAGATCTTGATGCTCATACGAATGACCGCATTGCCATTCATAGGGAGATAAACATATTTTTCGATAAGTACAATTGGGCTTGGTAAAACCTTATCCACTGAACTTAATAACACCACTTTAACAAAGTGATGTAGAGAACTTTATAAGTTTAACACATAGAAATTAATGATGATCTCCAGGAGACCAAACAAATTTATCCTGGAAGATATCTGGATTACTATCAGTCCCTCTTAAACTTCACCAATTCTTAAGTCGACCTCTACCAAACTTGGTTGCGTGAGAGTAATGAATAGAAGAGAGAAACGGAGTACAAAGCCAATGTCATCGGTCACTGCATTGACCAAATCTTGCTCTTTCTCGAACAAGTTTTGAAAAGCGGAGAATCCTAAAAGGCTCAAAAGCAAACAACTAAACTCATTAGAGAACGTGTTGTCAAAGAATTTAATGAGATGAAGACTGTTTATGCCTAATTCATACTCTGATCAAGCCTTTACTTTCCTTTCTCTCTCTCTCTCTCTCTCTCTCTCTCTCTCTCTCTCTCTCTCTCTCTCTCTCTCTCTCTCTCTCTCTTTTATTATATATAAAAAATATAAATGTAATTGGCCATTTGACCATGTTTTGCTAGCCTTGATCATTAATTTAATATTTATATATCTACTTACCCCTATTTTTCGATCGATTTCGATCTTTACTTGCCATTTATGATTTTTTTAATCACTTTTTTTTTCCTAATCTTTCCATATTTCCCATAAGTTCAGTACACTTTTAGAAATTGACCATTAATTGATTTTTTACCATGTTTCCATCCATGTCACGAAGAACATAAGATCATACATGAAGAGTTCGCAGAAATGAATCCTGGAAGGCTCAAAGGCTGACAGTTGAAACTATCAAGGAGCACCCCTTTAAGGAGTTTGAAGAAACGAAGGCAATTTATGCTTAAACTGCACTTTGGTTGGGCTTACCCTTTTTCATGCTCAGTTAACCCTTCTGTGTGTGTGTGTGTGTGTGTGTGTGTGTGTGTGTGTATGTGTGTGTGTGTGTGTGTGTATAATCCACTCAGGCCCTTTTTCATCTTCCCTTATTGACCTATTAATAAAACTTTATATTTCCTTACGTTTGTCTCAGATTCTTGACTGATTTTGGTCTATCACTTATGATCTATGATTAATCTAGCCATCATTTTACCTAATCTTGCCATATCTCTCATAAACTTGTGTGATAAGCCTTCAAAAATTGACCATTTATAGGTTTTTTTTTTTTAAAAAAAAATTTATTTTTTATTATTTTTATTTTTTTACAATTTTCACCACATATTACGAAGGACATAAGAACCTCTTCAGAGAACTTTTTATTTTAGTAAATGATCAGTCCCAAGCGGGTGACCATTTATGAAAAGCACATCCTTGGTTTCAAGAGGTAATATTACCTTCAAAACCATATAATCCTCGCCAAAAGCCTTCTTTTTCACCTTCCTATTATAAGCTCTGGACACCCTAGCTTTGTTGGATACAATAGAGTGTAAAGCTTTTAGCCGTATTTCATCTAAGTTCTTGAGTTCAACTAACATAGCCTTTATGAACTCGACTGATGTGTAACACCCTGTACTTTTCAGTACTCGAGTGTTACCATGAAGACCCAACTTAATATAAATACAAACCTACCTTATTGAACTATTCGCATATGTTCCCAACAAAATTTGATTGCTAGGAGTAGTCTACATCCATAAATCAAACCATCCATCCTTTGATTTTAAGATGGACCATCACACCATCAAAGTAATATATTTTTAAGGTTTTAATCATTAGATAGAAAAATCTAACCATCAATTGTCAATATCGAACCTTGGATCATCGAATTCATCGGCCATCAGGCAACAGAACCTAAAATTTATAATCCACATTGATAATAACTTAAACATATAAGTAAACCACTTGATTTTAAATCACTTGTAAAATCTAATGTAGATTAGATTATAAATCCTAAGTATTGTTGGTAATCAAACTTTGAAGCAATCCCATCATTAGATTGTATAACGTCACGCAATGTTGAAAATTTTCCCTTAATCAAGTAATTTGGATACAAAGTTATAAAGAAAACCATTACGTTTCATTTACATTAGGCAGGAAACTCTAGGAGTCACTAATGATCAGGTTTAGAATTGCTCTGACTCTCAGATTAACAATTACTAACAAATCGATTTGTGATGACTTGGTGTGGCCCACTTGAGCTTTGGATATGCTTAATCTCTGGCCAGGGGTCCTAAATGGACATGTAAAATCTGGTGATCAGTGTGGATCTCATTTCAACATGACAGTGGACCCCACCATAGTGTGTGTGTGTCTATAAGGTGTGCGTGCACTGGCCGTGCACTGGAACGTTAGCACGATCAAATGAGCGTTAACCCGAGGATTTCCTAAAAAGGAAAATCCTCTCCTTCCTTTACATTTTCTCACCCACGGGCATTTAAAATGGAGACCATCCGTTCCTGTTGATTGTGGCTCACCATCAAAGACTGTCTATTAGATTTGAGCCATCCATTGTGATCAGAGAGAGAATCCAACCAAACTAAGGCAATTCCACACTTAGCTGCATGTGTACGAGTGCGCAATGCAAGCATATAGCTTATGACCGGAATTCGAACGAACAATGCTCGTTTATGATCAGTTATGGCCCATCAACTAGTTACTTTTGGAAGATCCGAGCTGTTCATCTTGTAGAGTGGACAATTCCAACCAAACTTTAACCTTTCCCACACATTGAAACACGTGTAATCATGAATTCTGGAAAAAAATAGGGTAGTGTGCGGCATTGGAAATTATTCTCTCTACCACGCTGGCAATCTGCATTAGCAGGGGATTCTTCAATCATAACCCTTCATTTTCAATACAATCTTAGTCGTGCATCTCTCCCTAGTTTTAAGGTTCCCACAGCTAGCAAAAGGAGGAGAGAATCTTTCCATTTTGAGGCATGGCTTGATCTTAGCCATTTGAGGGCTTTTATAAACTCTTCAAGCGAACCATGAGCACCATATTTAGGGCATCCAGCGGCTCCTTTCATGAGGATTGAAGATCTCATGAGAATTCTTGTTAGTGCACGAGTTATTGTCCACAAAGTAAAATCTCGCAAATGATCGATATTTCATGGGCATCTTTCCAAAATGTGGGTCCCACTGTGTTTAGTGATCCAATCCAAGCCATCCATATGCCTCAGATCACAAGATCATTCGTCCATTGAAATTCTGCCATGATTAATCAAATCTTCTTTCCGACCTGAGCCATGCTAACAAAATCTAAGGGTATCACCTTAATCTCGTCTCAAACCAATTGTTAAGAAAGTTAATATCCTAGCCAATCCAATGATTAGTTGTGTTTGAAAACTCAATATGAGTTTAGGAGAACCTATAAAAGCCATCTTTTAGGGCAACTCTACCTATAATAGAAAGTTGGAGGAGAGAGAGAGAGAGCTCCACACCAAATCGAGTCGAGTTGGGGTATCTAGTCAGGTCCAAACATTGTCTAGTCATAAGAGAGAGAGAGAGAGGATGACATGGGAAGAGAGAGAGAAACGAGAGGGAGAGTGAGTTCAAGTCAGGAGTTGTTTTTGTGCCACACGGGTCAACTGGGTCATGCCAAGTCAGTTCAATGAGCTTGGTTCCAGCCAAAGGTATTGTTAGGCATAGCTGGAAGAGACAAGAAGTAAGGGAAGGTAGGATGAAGGAGGAAGAAGTAGAAGAAAAAAAGAAGAAGGGGGAGGTGCATTCGAGTTCTATTCAAATTGCTACCTAGTCTGCTAGTAGGTCACAATTTCGAGTCGAGCTAAGTTAGAGCGTAGTCGGGTTGTGTCTGTCCAAGTTGTTGGTCGAGCTGGGGCATATTTCTCAAGCCTAAGATCTTTCTGGATCATAGAAGAGATGAAGGGAAGGAGAGTCCAGTCTCACCTTGTCGACGGGTTGACTCGGATGATTTCGAATCGATCATCTTTCCCCACCAAATGCAGTAACTAGTGAGGTCTGGTAGGGTCATCTCTGCTTTAGCAGATTGGGTTTGTAGGCTCAACTTTAAAGAAGGAGGTGACCAGCTATAATTCAATCAATATCCAAACCGTGTTGATCGAATTTCATCATTTAATTGTCGAGTTAAGTCAGTTGGGGTGTTGAGTTATGTTGAGAACTCCATGTATGGTTGCAGTTAGTTTGGTTTGAGAGGATCGTTGTGTGCCAAATTGAATCGTCAACTGAGTCAAGGAAGTTGGAATTCCCAACCACCATTTGAGATTCTCTTCATTTGAGTTTAGATTGAGTTGAGTCGAATCAACTCAAGCTATTGGAGGAAACTTGAGTTCTTCCCCAAATTTTTACACTAGGTGTGCATTCAAATCAAGGACCCCAACTTCCAAGGTGAGGCTTTCCCCTTTAAGCTTTCAACTCAAGTTCATTAATCTTGTTATAGATAATGTTTTAATTTCTTGTATTTAGAATCTCTTGAAGTTAATTTATCTACTTATCTCACTACATTAATATGCTAATCTCTTCTGCAATTGTCTCTTAAATTGAATAATTGACATACCTCTTTAATTCTAGTAAGCATGAACAATTTGATTGCTACATGTTATCTGAAGTTGAAAATTGGTCAATCGATTAGATGTTTACTACTTGTGATTACTTAATGATATTTTGGAGGTCTTTAAACTAGTAGACATTTGTGTAATGGGTTAAATGAAATTTTATTATGGACTTACCATCTTGTGGATCTTTTGTGCCTATATGACTTTTGGGGATAACCCATTTTTATTGCATCCTTTAATGGACTATTTGCTCTTTTGTGCCTTTTGATGGAATATTTGCCCTTTTGCGGCTTCATGGACTATTTTTCCTTTCGTCGCTTTGATGGAATATTTACTATTTTGCCGGTTTGATGGAATATTTGTCCTTTTTTTGGTTTCGATGGATATTTTGTATAAAATTGTTGATTTTTGGGTCATTACATAGATTTCTTTTTGATTTTTGAGTGATGCTAGAATTCACGTGTTGATTTTCTATTAATCTTGAAGAGTTCACTTGTATTTTGATTTTCATGTAAAGTTGAAGTTTACTTGTTGATTTTCTAGTCACTGTGTAACACCCCAAAAATAGGAGGTCGGGTAGAAACCCAACTCCCGAGTTTCAAAACGTCACTTATGCAACATAGATAATGATAAATGCATGTTGTCTTTAGAATGACATTAAACAAGATTGAGACTAAGCCAAAACAGCATATCATACTCCAGAGACAGTTAAATTAGCAAGCGGAAGACTGATAAATACATAAAATATATAATTGATTGTAAGTCTCCAGAGTGTGAACATGTTACCAGGTTAATTAAATACATGTATACTCCAAAAATGGAAAGAAAAGAATATACATGAGTGCTCCAAAAATATAAAATGACAAGCGTCAAGGCGTCTAATCAACCTCCCTGTAATCCCGTCGATCGGAATACGGAGGAGAAGTCCTCCTCATCATCATACAAGTCCAGCTCCGCTCCACGAGCAGTGCCAACATCTGAAACTAAAATATGGAATGGTGGGTGTGCGGAAACACCGTCCCGTAACGTGGGAGTGAGTGATCAACTCAGTAAAATAATAGAGCAAAGATTAACATGTTATCAAATCAATCACGCGATAATAGTAAAACAAACAATCAAACATTCCTAGATACTGTTTTTAATGCATGCATGAAATGACATGATGGATGCCCTCACTGACATTCTCCCTCATGCGGCACCATCTTCGTCCGCGGCATGCTTTCTTCCCGCAGTGCTCCACATCTTCCAGGCATATGCAATGCGATATGGATAATGATTACCAAGTTGTTATTAATCCTTTTCATATAGCAGGATTGGGAAACTAGGGTACCTTCCTTATATCAATCCCAACACAGATCCTATCTAGGGTCGTCACTCCTAGTAATCTCATACGATGTTATATTTATAGGTCGCTGCGAGGGCTGCCAGGGCTGTTGCACGCACTCGTTGCTCCTCTCCCCCATTACCTTATCAATACATGCCTATTTATATCCTTAAGACTGCATCAGGACTCGTCGCCCCCATGCGGTGTCAGGATAAACTCAAGGTCACTACAAAGGGCTCGTCACCAATCAGTGTAAGCTGACAGCAAGAATATAGTGTCCCATACCACCATAATCTGCTCAGAGTAGGGTACTCACTGGTCACTACGGGGAGGTTTGTGGCCCCAGCGTAAGCCGACAGCTCGACCACGGTGTCCCATACCACCATGCCCGGCTCATGAGTCTTTATGGATCAAGGTACCATGGTTAACAGGGTTTTCAATGGTAAGTTCAGTACCTTAGATTCAAGCAGTTATGACAAATATAAGGTGAACATACAATGGTCAGTCGGGTTACCTGGTGAGTCCGACTGGCACGATCGCACGTTGAATCGACTGACATGAAGTGCACAAGCACTTCGTGTGGCCTGACCACTGCCGACGACTCTAGTACGACTCGGGTTCATCATACACATCCTTCGTGGCAAATAGAATCCAACCACGAATTCTAAACTGTTACCGACTACCTGGACTAGAGTATAGCCCCAAGCACATGTAATGTGAAACAGTAATCAGATGAGAGAGGCAGAATTGAAATACAAGAAATTCCAGCATGTTATCAGCATGTTGTAACGTACATCATAAGCAGTTAACCAAACACGAGTATTTCACACATAAGGTAACCAATTCAAATACAAAAAGTATGGAGGAAATCATGTGTATCATTAAATTGGTTGAGAATCCATTCTCAACGCTAATCTACAACACCACTTACTCAATACTTACTAATACAGACATTTATACAAACACTTAGTCCACACAATTCCAACGTACTTGACGTATGTTGATTTCAACATATGACACATCCTGATATCAAGGAGTTGTCTAGTACACACTATCATGTTCTTACATTCAAAACATATGGCAGGCATAAATCATATTGATTTAGGCATTTTAACAAACACTTAGTCTACACACATTAGTCTACATAGCATATGTCGGCCAATATGTGTATTAGGGCGAATCTCTTCGCCAAACAGATCATACATCCATAACTTGTATAAATACACGGCAAAGACCCATGGCAATCATGTCAGAAAAATACGTACGTATACAGTATTTCCTACAAATACCTAAAATACCCTAAATCTCATATTTCCCGTACGCAGTCGAAATGGAAAACGGAAAGCATGTTCTACATGTCAAACAGCATTCTCTTCGATAATCTACTATTAAACGACATTGAAAGCTTTGAAATCAGTCAATCAAAGCGTCTAAAATTCTCACCTTTTGCCTTAGACGTGTATCGTTTCGAATAGAACGTCTACGCTTCGTCAACGGTGTAAAGGTGACCTAATGCACAAGATACATAAGCTACTTCGCTATTTGAATCGAAAGAATCCTAAAAACAGCAAGTAGGTAGGGTTTTTCTTACCTAGGAGTGCGTTAAAATCACCGAAAAAGTCATTAGAGTGCGGTGCTTTGGCACGTGCAAAAGATGCAGTAAGTGGCGGGAATTCTCTCCCACTGCTCTCTCACAATCTCTCACTTTGTCTCTCTTTCAATCTAGGGTTTCTAGCAAATTTGGATGGGAGAGGTATGTGAGGGTTTAAGGCCCTTATATAGCCTAAATTCTAACCTAAATAGACTTGTGAACAAAGTATACTTAAGTTATAACCAAATTGGGACTGTTCCGATCCAAAAGAACATTTCGGGAGGTCCCTAGGCCGAACGCGGTCGGACTTAAGCTCATGGTCGCTGGATGTAGTCCACACCCAATTTTTAGTTCGGTAGAGTTCGCAGATCACACGTGGCGGTCTAGTTTCAGTTCAGCGGTCATCGTGCCTTAATCAGGTCTACAAGTCTCGTGATATGAAAGAGAAATTTTTTCTGATTCGAGAGTGAAATTTGGCTGAATTCTGACGGTCAGAACGCTTAATAATAACGCGCAAAGTCACGTGCCAGATTTAAATTAAAATATCCAAATCTTTCCCCTTTCTCACTCTCTTTACTCCAAGCTCAATGAAATAGCCTCAGAGCGTCGGTTGGCCTTAATTTTTGAAACGATTGTCAAGTCCAACAAGGCAGTCACAATGGTCTAAGATTGTAGATATCGGACTTTCGACGCGCGGTCTAAATCCAATACGAAGTTTCAGAAGGTTCCTGAGAGAAAACGAGTTTAGAGTTTGATCCTAGGTTTCAGGGTATTATAGCGTCATTGATTCTATAAGTTTTGGGTCTTGCAGAACGTATTTAAAGTGTTTAGGAACAATTTCACAGCTACTCCTAGCGTAGCGCTAGCTAACTTACGCTTAATTTCTAAAGAATTTGGTTCTAAATGATTCTTTAGCTCTGGAATTGATTCCTAAGAGTGATGTGGTTGACCTATTGCCTAAAGACGTCTAATCCCAGGTTGGCAAAAATCTGGAGTGTTACAATCTACCCCCCTTAAAATAAAATTTCGTCCCCGAAATTTTCCTAAGGGTAATAAAGAAAGACTAATCACTCTATACGTGGTAGGGTGTATACGATCTATATGAATCTGATTCCTTTTGGTCTACCTCCCTTAAAACTTACTTCTTTATGCATCACTTACACATCCCAAAGGTTTACTACAATTCATTCCTTTACCTATTTGACGTCTTGACGACAATTCCCATCTACTTAGAGTAAGATATATATTTTCAGTGGTTGATCAGTACAGAGAGACAGTTGTAGTGGGCTTGATCCCGATACATCGAGTGTCTGCCTAGCCAGGGTAGACAACATTGTATCCCTTCTTAATCCTGGTGGATCCTGGTCTTCTGCTCGGCTAAGCAGTGAGTCCCTTGGTAGTCATCCAGGATTGAGAATTGGGTCAAGCTGCGAATGTTTCGCATTTGTTCATTTCATTAACTCCATAGTCCGATCACTCTAAAAGCTTAGGGAATGTCAATCACTAAAAGGTTCAAAGTCCTATTTATAAGGTTGTTCTTTGGGTCTTGATCTAAGGGAGTCCTCGTTTGAAGCTATGTCCGAGGTAGGGGTTAAGGGCCTCTATCCTTTCTTCTAACCTGGACCAGTTTCTTTCGATCCTGGGCCAGTGGGGAAGGGCTAACCACACTTCCGCTGCGCTACTCTGATCCAACGGTTGCGTTAGCTAATCCTAACTAGATTGGGCTCAACACGTTCTACCTCCCTTAAAACTTGGTTCTACTTAAGGTTCATGATTCTATGTCGTGATCTCTATATCGGAACGAGGTGCAATTTAGGACCTTTTCTTGACATAAAATGGAAAACAACCTCTCACTACATTAGTCTTCCTTTGATAATGATGCGTTCTATGACATTGGTACCTATGATTTATAGAAAGGAGCTAAAAAGATAGGTGTTGTGGTTAATTCCAAGAACTGATGTGAATTTGTGGCAAGAGGTCTAATCTCTATTTGGTTGTATATCCTCAACATTTCCCAAAGGCAAAACAACAACTTTTGGTTGTAGGTGGTTGGGCCAACACGGAAGAAAGGTTGTGTAGTGGGTCTGAGCCGGATACATAGACTTCCTGTCTAGCTAGGACAGAAAATTTATTGTATCAATTCTTAATCCGAGTCGATGCCGATCTTCTGCTTGATCAGAGCATTGGATTTATTGGTAACCACTAGGATTAAGAAGTCGATTCAAACTGCGAATACATCGCTTATATGCAGTTCCTTTACTCCGCGTTCCCGAATGCAATAAGCCCTTGGAGAAGGAAATTCTAAAGGGTTTGTTGGTTTATTCTAAGTTCAACTTGAGGGATTTGATAAGTTTTCCCTGAGAGTGAATGGGTCTAAGTTAAAACAACTTTCCTAAGGGTTATAACAGAAGTTTATAAGTATTAAGGGGATCTATCGAAGAATGAGGTTCTATTCTAATAAAATTTAACCTACTATTCCTTAGCATGTACAGGCTTTACACTGCCTAATACAACTAGTAGCCTAATCTGTAACTCACTAGCCATAATCCAAAATCTATACTTATAAGTTAGATGGTTTCATACCATTTCTACTACAGGGATTGTTCTATGGCTTAGAGTCAGGATTGTCTAAATGGAATTGGATTTCCTATATCGTCAGATCTTTCAAATGTAGGAGCACTAACTCTAGGTCCAAAATGCCAAGGGCCTATATGGCCAGTAGCATTAAGTTGTATGAAATGAAACTGTTTTTCTAATCCTACGTCGGGATTGGGAGTGGCATGCTTGGTAGGAGGGTGGGGTGGGATAAAAACTAATTTTTGTAGGCTTAATCCCGGGATTTACAACATGGCAGTGGAAACCATAGGATATACCCAATCTAGGGACAATACCTTACAGCGAACGAAACTGCATGCACTTCATTTAACAAAATATGTCACAATATATGGAATAAAGTTCCACATGAATTATGACAGGAACGCATTCGGCTATATTAAGCCTAAACCACTAAACACAAACACGCTTTCTACTAATGACTTCACTAGACCCAACAACAACAAAACACAGAAATCTCTAAAATGGTAAAAAAAACAATCTACAGGACAATGGCATAGATGCCTAATTCTACCAAAGGACTTCTACCACGGTCCCGACTTACCTTCTTAAATACTGTCCAGTTTAGCATGTCTGTTGCCCATTAGAGCTCTATCGGCCATGTATTTTCGCTACTCCTCAAGCGAAGAAGATGGAGAAATGGGATTTGAGGTTTGCACGATTTGAGACCAAAAAGAGTGTAAAGGCTCAAATAAAAGGGACATGAGAGGGAAGGTGGTGGAAAAGGAGAAAAAGGCTAAAATAGCCTCAACAATAGCCATGAAAAATGAGGAAAATGGGAAGAAATGGCTGCCCTAATGGATTGAAATGAATCTAGGCCCTATAAAGGGGTAAATCAGGCCCTCAAAGGCTGAATTTTCAAAGGAAAAAAACAAAATAGATAGGAATGGAGGCTCACACGATTTTCAGCCTCCAATGGAGGATGAGAGAGCTCCAACGGATGAAAATAGAGAGAGAGAGAGAGAGAGAGAGAGAGAGAGAGAGAGAGAGAGAGAGGAGTGTGTATTGCTGTAAATGGTGGAGTGGCATGGGTTGAGACAGAAATGGATGGTGGGAGTGATTGGAATTGGGGTTTAAGAGAGAAATCAGCAAAAATGTGAGAAAGGGAGAGCTTGGGGGGCATTTTTGTTAAGGAAGTACTATTTTGGAGGGATTTTAACGAACACCCCACCTACCAGGGGGCTACCCTAGCCCCCAAACACCTCCAGCCCGAAGTCCGGACCCAACCGAGGAATTTGACCGGCGATGTATCGTGGAATCGGCGATGCCATCGCCGACCAAACTCACATCTGGCGATGGCCGCCCTATGGGGCTGGTTCCCCTTGCCCTAGGGACACCAAATGTAGTTGCTCCCACCTTAGTTCATTGTATTTGGGCTTGGATAGGCCCAAAACTCCATTTGGGGCGTTTTGGGGCCAGTTTGTAAACTAGAATGAGTTTATGCATCATGTAGCATATGATTTTGGGTAGGAGAGGCTAATCCATCAAACTAACCCATTTATTTCAAGATATTCCCTGATTTGAATGACCAAAAGTCCAATTTTTACCTATATTTACTATTTATAGTAAACTTTTGTCTAAGTATGATTCAGTATCATTCAAACATTAGGATTTATGTCTAGTGTGAAAGGACTTAGAAAAAGTTGAAGCATGGGGTGGTGGAAGGAGGGATTCTGAAGGATTTGGATGAAAATGGGTTTTAGGCCTTGGAATTGAGTGTAAAGGTGTTGTGGTTGCCCCACAACCTAAGGACATCCGTTTCTAGGTTTGAAATTCATCAGAGAATGACTCAAACCCATCGACTGACGGCCTAGAGGTGACTTAGGTCACTTCACGCGACCGAAGATATGTTACGACCTAAATTACCGTATAGTCTCACCTGTCGGTGAAACTTGGGATCCTAATGTAGTCTTTAAGTTTCCATCACCCCCTTCCTAAGTCAGAGTGCGTCAGTGTGTGTCGTGTTACCATAACCCAGGTCTGGTTTAATCTGAATCATGCTCTGATACCATCTGTAACACCCCAAAAATTGGGGGTCGGGTAGAAACCTAACTCCCGAGTTCCAGAACGTCACTTATGCAATATAGATAATGATAAATGCATGTTGTCTATAGAATGGCATTAAACAAGATCGAGACTAAGCCAAAACAGCATATCATACTCCAGAGACAGTTAATTATCATACTCCAGAGACAGTTAATTAGCAAGCGGAAGACTGATAAATATATAAAATATATAATTGATTGTAAGTCTCCAGAGTGTGAACATGTTACCAGGTTAATTAAATACATGTATACTCCAAAAATGGAAAGAAAAGAATATACATGAGTGCTCCAAAAATATAAAATGACAAGTGTCAAGGCGTCTAATCAACCTCCCTGTAATCCCGTCGATCGGAACACGGAGGAGAAGTCCTCATCATCATACAAGTCCAGCTCTGCTCCACGAGTAGTGCCAGTATCTGAAACTAAAATAGGGACTGCTGGGTGTCCAAAAACACCGTCCCGTAACGTGGGAGTGAGTGATCAACTCAGTGGAATAATAGAACAAAGATTATCATGCATTCCTAGATACTGTTGTTAATGCATGCATGAAATGACATGATGGATGCCCTCACCGACATTCTCCCTCATGCAGCACCATCTGCGTCCGCGACATGCTTTCTTCCCGCAGTACTCCACATCTTCCAGGCACATGCAATGCGATATGGATAATGATTACCAAGTTGTTATTAATCCTTTTCATATAGCAGGATTGGGAAACTAGGGTACCTTCCTTATATCAATCCCAACACAGATCCTGTCTAGGGTCGTCACTCCTAGTAATCTCATACGATGTTATATTTATAGGTCACTACAAGGGCTGTCAGGGCTGTTGCACTCACTCGTTGCTCCTCTCTCCCATCACCTTATCAATACAGGCCTATTTATATCCTTAAGACTGCATTAGGATTCGTCGCCCCCATGCGGTGTCATGATAAACTCAAGGTCACTACAAAGGGCTCGTCACCAATCAGTGTAGGCCGACAGCAAGAATATAGTGTCCCATACCACCATAATATGCTCAGAGTAGGGTACTCACTAGTCACTACGGGGAGATTTTTGGCCCCAGCATAGGCCCACAGCTTGACCACGGTGTCCCATACCACCATGCCCGACTCATGAGTCTTTATGGATCAAGGTACCATGGTTAACAGGGTTTTCAATGGTAAGTTCAGTACCCTAGGTTCAAGCAGTTATGACAAATACAAGGTGAACATACAATGGTAAGTCGGGTTACTTGGTGAGTCCGACTAGCACAATCGCATGTTGAATCGACTGACATGAAGTGCACAAGCACTTCGTGTGGCCTGACCACTGCCGACGACTCTAGTACGACTCGGGTTCGTCATACACATCCTTCGTGGCGAATAGAATCCAACCACGAATTTTAAACTGTTACCGACTGCCTGGACTAGAGTATAGCCCCAAGCACATGTAATGTGAAACAGTAATCAGATGAGAGAGGCAGAATTGAAATACAAGAAATTCCAGCATGTTATCAGCATGTTGTAACGTACATCATAAGCAGTTAACCAAACACGAGTATTTCACACATAAGGTAACCAATTCAAATACGAAAAGTATGGAGGAAATCATGTGCATCATTAAATTGGTTGAGAATCCATTCTCAACGCTAATCTACAACACCACTTACTCAATACTTACTAATACAGACATTTATACAAACACTTAGTCCACACAATTCCAACGTACTTGACGTATGTTGATTTCAACATATAATATGACACATCCTTATATCAAGGAGTTGTCTAGTACACACAATCATGTTCTTACATTCAAAACATATGGCAGGCATAAATCATATTGATTTAGGCATTTCAACAAACACTTAGTCTACACACATTAGTCTACATAGCATATGTCGGCCAATATGTGCATTAGGGCGAATCTCTTCGCCAAACAGATCATACATCCATAACTAGTGTAAATATACGGCAAAGACCCATGGCAATCATGTCGGCAAAATACGTACGTATACAGTATTTCCTACAAATACCTAAAATACCCTAAATCTCATATTTCCCGTACGCAGTCGAAATGGAAAACGGAAAGCATGTTCTACATGTCAAACAGCATTCTCTTCGATAATCTACTATTAAACAACATTGAAAGCTTTGAAATCAGTCAATCAAAGCGTCTAAAATCCTCACCTTTTGCCTTAGACGTGTATCGTTTCGAATAGAACGTCTACGCTTCGTCAACGGCTTAAAGGCGACCTAATGCACAAGATACATAAGCTACTTCGCTATTTGAATCGAAAGAATCCCAAAAACAGTAAGTAGGTAGGGTTTTCCTTACCTAGGAGTGCGTTGAAATCACCGAAAAAGTCATTGGAGTGTGGTGCTTTGGCACGTGCAAAAGATACAGCAAGTGGTGGAAATTCTCTCCCACTGCTCTCTCACAATCTCTCACTTTCTCTCTCTTTCAATCTAGGGTTTCTAGCAAATTCGGATGGGAGAGGTATGTGAGGGTTTAAGGCCCTTATATAGCCTAAATTCTAACCTAAATAGACTTGTGAACAAAGTATACTTAAGTTATAACCAAATCGGGACTGTTCCGATCCAAAAGAACATTTCAGGAGGTCCCCTGGCCGAATGCGGTCAGACTTAAGCTCATGGTTGCTGGATGTAGTCCACACCCAATTTTCAGTCCGGTAGAGTTCGCAGATCACACGTGGTGGTCTAGTTTCAGTTCAACGGTCATCGTGCCTTAATCAGGTTTACAAGTCTCGTGATATGAAAGAGAAATTTTTTCTGATCCGAGGGTGAAATTTGGCTGAATTCTGACGGTCAGAACGCTTAATAATAACGCGCAAAGTCACGTGCCAGATTTGAATTAAAATATCCAAATCTTTTCCCTTTCTCACTCTCTTTACTCCAGGCTCAATGAAATAGCCTCAGAGCGTCGGTTGGCCTTGATTTTTGAAATGATTGTCAAGTCCAACAAGGCGGTCGCAATGGTCTAAGATTGTATATATCGGACTTTCGACGCGCGGTCTAAATCCAATACAAAGTTTTAGAAGGTTCCCGAGAGCAAACGGGTTTAGAGTTTGATCCTAGGTTTCAGGGTATTATAGTGTCATTGATTTTACAAGTTTTGGGTCTTGTAGAACGTATTTAAAGTATTCAGGGACAATTTCATAACTACTCTAGCATAGCGCTAGCTAACTTACGCTTAATTTCTAAAGAATTTGGTTCTAAATGATTTCTTTAGCTCTGAAATTAATTCCTAAGAGTGATGTGGTTGACCCATTGCCTAAAGACGTCTAATCCTAGGTTGCAAAAATCCAGGGTGTTACACACTATGAGGAGTTCCATATGCTTTTTGGGTGAAGTTGAAGTTCATTTATTAATATTCTAGTCATCGTGCGGAGTTTCATATGATTTTTGGGTGAAGCACAAGTTCACTTGTCGATTTTCTAGTCGTCTTGTAGAGTTTACATACAATGTGATTTCCTGGTGAAGTAGAGGTCACATGTTGATTATCTAATTATTTTGATATGTTCACTCACATTTTGGTTTTTATCACATTTTCTTAATGGTGGAATTATGTTGGTCAGCTATATTTTACATATATGATCATGAATTAGAATTTCATTGTTGAACATATCTCTTCTATGTCTTACAAACTATACTTGATTATCAATGTTGAGTATATAATCTTAAAGGGTATTCCTTATTACGATAGCCATTAACACTATCAAAACATATCAGTTGATGTAAGGGTAGAGCGAGTTGACGTCGTTCAACTAGTTACTAGAAAGGATCAGGTAGTTGAGAAGCTAGACAAGGTTCTAGTATAGCATATTGAGCTTCATCATTAATTAATAGATTTTCGTTTTAGATTTGCACACCTTTGGTACTTAGATTGTATAAGAACGGTATGGGCACTACATTTAGATTTTTGTTATGAATGGAAAACTTTCACTCAATGAATGGTTTACTCCATTAGTAATTACTACTAACTCTAGATGTTGACAAGATGATCTAAATTTTAAGGTTAACACTTGGGATTTCAAAAAATGAGTAGTATACTCAGTTTTTGAAAACTAGGGTGTTACATGATGCGAGATTAATTTGATATGTAACCCTTAAAGATAAGATAATTACCTCAAAAGTCATGCTCTTATGTAAGCATGAAAGGAGTGCTTGTTCGAGGAGAATTCTAATACGCCCAAAGGGCTTCAAACAATTTGATATTCTATGTAACACCCCGAACTTTTCAATACTCAAGTTTTGAAAGTTCTCAAATGTTATCATAAAATTTAACTTATTATGTACATGTGTACTATACCAATTGTTGAGACTCAAATATTGCATAATTTTCCTCATTTATCTCTTAGTTTTATGAACATAAATCATCTTAATATTCTATTTTACTTATGTATGTGTTGCAAGGTGAATTTAAGTACTTGGATTAAACAAGGGTGCTAAAAAGAATGGATTTGATGCTCAAGATTTACCAAGAAAAAGGATGAATCTTAGGACACCAAGATTGAAGCATTCACATGCCAAAGATCCAAGAAAATCAAGTGGCAAATGAAGAGAATCGAAGATTTGAAGTGAAGAATCCTGAAATCGTCTTGAAAAAATGTATTTTGAAGCTGTGAAGTTTATTTTGAAAAACTGCACCGTAGGAAGTTTGTTTTAAACGAATTATGCAGTGAGAAATCTATTTTGGAAAAATACGTATATTTGAGGCATTTTTTAGGGTTTTCAACTTTGTACGAAAATTGGAGTTCTCTACTTATAAATAGGGCTTCCTAAGGCATTCTTAAACATCATTCAAGGCATTCCAAAGCAAAGTTTAGGATTTTTAAATAGTTTTTAGTTTTATTAAAGCTTTATAAGTTATTCTTTTTATTTTAGATCTTTTCTATTCACATTTTTTTCTTTCTTGTTGCTTTTTATTTCTGTAATTTAATTATGTTTTTCTAAGTTCCTTCTAGCCCAAGCTAGAAGAGAAGTACATGGGTTTAATATTTCTTTAAGATTATGATGATTGATTGTTTTAATGATGAGAAGAATGATATATGCATGTTATCTATTATTTACGTTTTATTTTTTTATCCTCCTGTGAGATTCATATGTTTCCATCATATGAGATTCACATTGATGGATAGGCTTAGCCTAAATCAATCAAATTTCCTAGATATGAGAGGTTCTCAACCTGTTATATTTCTTTGATATTCATTATCCTATAGATATTGAATACTAAAAATCACCGGTGCTTGAGAATATATGTCAATGTTGCAAATTTGTTACTTTCTAATTTTTCATATCATTTATTAAAATATTTAAACTATTTTACTTTCTAATTAGGCTGACCATAGTGCTTAGATCCTAGTTGTGTTATCCAAGTCATCATGATTTTGGAACATTAACCTATTTGTGGAACTTTGAAGCTTGAGTGTTATTTTATTCAGTTGAATTACATCCATTCAAAAAATTTCAAAATCAAATCATCAGTTTAGTTTTTATTACTTAGTTTACTTTGCATTTGATTTTTTTCCTTCTCACAATTCATCTCCTTGTGGGATCGACCTCGTATTCACGGGATACTACTTACGAACCTCTGCACTTGGAGACAATCAATCAAGTTTTTGGTGCTGTTGCCGGGAAGAGACTAAGATAAATCAGATCTGTGCAAGATAGCTAAGGTAAGTTTTTTCTAAGGTAAGTTCTCTTCTAAACCCTTCAAATTTTTTAAAGATTTTTTTCTTCTTTTTCTTTGAAAATAAATTCAGCTGGGTCTTTCAAGTACTACCTGTGACATAAGGTTGCCCTGCTTGGGATTTTATCACCCAAGTGCTATGGTTATCCTACAGTTGTTGTTTGAAAACAAAGATCATCCGCTGAATCTATTTTCCAGATTAGCATAGTTTAATTTCTGCATTAGTTTTACTTTTGTTGATTTATTTATTTATTTTTATTTTTTTGTGGACTGAACCCTCATGGTCGGCCCTGCCACCTGGGTTGTTAATTTATTATTGCTTTGTGGACTGAACCCTCATGGTCAGCCCTGCCACCTAGGTTTTTGATTTATTTTACTTTGTGGACTGAACTCTCATGATCAGCTCTACCGCCTGGGTTGTTGATTTTTTTTGTTTTGTGGATTGAATCCTCATGGTCGGCCCTGCCGCCTGGGTTGTTGGTTAAGTTTTTATTTTTATTTTAAGTATCGTACTTGTTATTTGAATTAATGGTATTTGTTGTGTAGTGTGAATGGTTTATGTCCCGTTGGAGTAGGGATCAAAACAATCGACTCTCCTCCGAAGGCGGACTAGTTCCAGGCTTTGATCATTCACTTAGAAGAGACACTCAACATCACTTGGATTCCATGGCAGACCTAGTTGATAATCCAAATACAAGCCTGCTAGATTTAACTATAAATCAAAACAAAGAAAATCAAACTAATCCTCTTCTTGAGGATGAAAATGAAGTTTATATGAATGTGTTAAACCAACCATGGACTTTACGTGAACATTTACACCCTGAGAGATCAACTTTACCATCTTGCATAGTGTTCCCTGCTCACAAAGGGAACATTGATTTTAAACTATGTGTGATTCAATTAATTCCTAAATTTCATGGCTTGGAATATGAAAGCACCTACTTGCACCTTAAGGACTTTGAGGAAGTAATTGCAACGTTACAAGTAAATAATGGTAATAAGGATGTACTTAAGCTTAGGTTATTCTCATTTTCTCTAAAGGATCGAGCCAAAGCATGGCTCAACTCTCTAAGACCTAATACCACCACTTCACGGCAAGCCTTAAGTAGAGAGTTTTTGAAAAAGTTCTTTCCCGAGCACAAAACAAATACACTAAAATAAGAAATCATGTCATTCTCCCAAAAAGGGAATGACCTATTTTTTCAAGCTTGGGAGCACTTCAAAGACCTTCTAATTACTTGTCCACATCATGGTTATAAACCATGGCATGTGATTGATGCCTTCTGAAAGGGGCTCACCATGGATACCGTCAGTTCATAGAGATGACGTGTGGTGGAACCTTTCTTAACAAAGATCATAATGAGGCCTGAAATTTTTTAGATATGTTAGCAGAGAATACGTAGACATGGGATGTCTCTGCTAAATCAGACTAGACTAGACCCATTCCTAGAGAGAAAGTGGGGATGTATGTCCTAAGAGCGGAAGACGACCTTAATGCAAAATTCATTGCATTAGCTAGAAAGGTCGAAGCCTTGGAAATTAGGAAGGTTGATATGGTTAAAGAAAACACTTAGATAATTTTTATAGCATTTGTGGTGGTACAGACCATGACACAAAGGATTGTCCAATAATCTCAGTTGTACAAAATATCACACATGAGCATGATCAAGTAAATGCTATAAATAACTACCAAAGGTCAGTTATGCAACTAATGAGAAACACGTATAATCCAAATTGTTGTAACCATCCTAAGCTTAGTTGGAGGAATGGACTACAAATTAATGCACTCAATGCACCTCAAATTCCTCCACAAAATAACTTCTTTGGGGCACCTAACAATGCACCGTATGTGCCCCCGCCAAAGAAATCATCTATGGATGATGCATTGACTGCATTCATGAACTCTCAAGCTCAAATAAATCAGTCTCTAATCCAATCAAATCAGGAATTAAAGACAGTTGTGGCTAGGATTGAGACTCAACTAAATGCTAGGAAAAAAGGCACCCTTCCTTCTCAACCTATGTCAAACCCTAGAAACACACATTTCATTGGAGACTCAAATCCAAATGAGCTATAACATGAACAAGCTAAGGCCATCATTACCTTGAGAAGTGAAAAGAGGTCGAAAACAAGATAATGCAACCGGTAGAAATACCAGAGGATGAGCCCTGTCTCAAAAAAAATGATGAAACGATTATGGTTCAAGAACCATAACAGCAAAAGGATAAAGAGACTAAGTCATATGAGCCTCCAGTTCCATTCTCATCTGGGCTTCAAAATCTAACTGTCCCCATGAAATATCAAGAGGTGTTGGATGTGCTCCAAAAATTTACTGTCAATATTCCTTTGCTTGATGTCATTAGACAAATTCCATCACATGCTAAATATCTCAAGGACTTGTGCACTATGAAGAGGAAATTAAATGTGCACAAAAGGTCTTCCTAACTGAGAAAGTGAGCGCTATCATTCAATAAAGGGTTGTATCCAAATACAAAGACCCGAGAAGTCCCACTATTCCTTGTATTATTGGGAATTTCTAAATTAAGCATGCTTTGCTAGATTCAGGTGCAAGTGTCAACTTAGTACCTTATTCATTTTACAAACAAATGGGGTTAGGTGAGCTTAAACCAACCACGAGTACACTCCAACTCGCTGACCACTCCATTAAGGTACCAAGGGGAATTTTAAAGGATGTACTAGTCTAAGTGGAGAAATTCTACTTCCCCATGGATTTTATTGTACTAGACACTGAGCCATGTATAAATTCTAGCGCTCAAGTTCCCATCATTTTAGGCCGCCCATTCCTAGCAACTTCAAATGCAATCATAAATTACAGGAATGGAATGATGAACTTATCTTTTAGTAACATGACTCTAGAGCTAAATATTTTCAATATATGTAAGCAGCCCATTGATAATAATGAAATCCATGAGCTGAATTTTATTGACTGCTTGATAGAAGAAGAGGAATTGGAACCTATTCTAACTGAGGAATTAATTCAAGTCATTGGGGGACTTGAAAAATTCTGATTTAGAAAAAGTGCTTATTAAAATTTTTGATGATAATGAGAGCGCTACCACCCAAGACATTGGTATGTACCAGTGGAGACCGCGCCCTCAAATCTTATCTATCGAGGACTCGTGACCTCTACCATCACCAACGAATGTTCCAAAGCTTGATTTAAAATCACTACCAAATAAGCTTAAGTATGTTTACTTAGGTGAAAATAAAACTTATCCTGTGGTGATTTCTTCATTTTTTAGACAAGGATCAAGAGATTAAATTGTTGAATGTTCTAAGGGATCACAAAGAATCTTTGGGCTAGACCATTTCTAACATCAAGGGTATAAGCCCTTCTATATGTACTCATCGGATCCACCTCGATGAGAACGCCAAACCAATTAGACAACCTCAAAGGCGTCTCATTCTAAACATGATGGAAGTTGTAAAAAATGAGATGATCAAATTATTGGATGTAGGAATCATCTACCTAATATCCGATAGTGTTTGGATGAGTCTAACTTAAGTAGTTTCAAAGAAATCTTAAATACCTATTGTGCAAATTTTTAATAATGAACTCATACCAACACGTATCACCACAGGTTGACATGTTTGCATTGACTATAGAAAATTGAACCAGGTCACAAAGAAGGACCATTTTCCTCTACCATTCATTGATCAAGTTTTAGAGAGGGTAACAGGTCATTCCTTTTATAGTTTTCTTGATAGATATTTCGAATATAAGCAAATAGAGATAGCCCTAGAAGACCAAGAGAAAATCACATTTACTTATCCATTTGACATGTTTGATTTCAAACGGATGCCATTTGGATTGTGTAATACTCCAACAACTTTTCAATGGTGTATGTTGAGTATTTTTTCAAATATGGTTGGGAAGTTTCTTGAGATTTTCATGGACGACTTCTCTGTATTTAGGAATAGTTTTGAGGAATGCCTTAACAATTTATCTCTTATCTTGTCTAGGTGTGAAGAGAAACACCTTGTCTTAAATTGGGATAAATGTCATTTCATGGTTCAAAAGGAAATTATTTTGGGCCATGTTATCTCCAAAAATGAAATCGAGGTATATCGCTCAAAACTCCACATTATACTTAATCTACCTGTCCCCCGAACTATTAGAGATATTAGATCACTTCTAGGGCATACTGATTTTTATAGAAGATTCATCAAGGACTTTAGTGTCATTACTAGACCCTTGACTAATTTTCTTTAAAACGATGTTCCATTTATGTAGATAGATGAGTGTGCAAGTGTTTTTAATAAAATTAAATCATCCCTTACCACTGCACCTATCATGCGTCCACCAGATTGGACACTTCCTTTTAAACTAATGTGTGATGCAAGTGATATGCTATAGTGGCTGTTTTAAGATCTAATCATTGATTTTAAGATAAGATCATCATATACTCAAATATTCTCACTTGTCCATATTAACCAACTACTCAGTCAAATTTTCACTGCTAGATAGAGACATCTAACCATCCACTTTGATTTTGGATGACCTGATCGTAGTAAACTAGTTATTGATCTCTATATCCCCTAGTACACACATCAACTTTGAGATTCTGATCCGTTTATCTTGTTCACCACCTATGTGACTAAGCTTAACCCACCATTGAAACTACAGTCTGATAAACATGCATATGTGAACAAGTCACTTGAATCTAATAATATACATGTTTTACCTCTTGATCACTCCAAAAACTCACCTATGATCATCGTTTACAAAGCTGACCGTACACCCACTCACATACATGATCAGAGTACTGACCATCAAGTTTTTCTATTTTTAACATGTCATCTGATCATCCATTATGTTGGTTGATATATGTATGTTCCCTTATTTAATTTGGTGAATAATTTTTTATTCATAATGATTTTGACATAAGTTATTTTGTAAGAATTTCTTAGAAACATGCATATAACCATGAGAACCATTAGATTTTTCAAAACTCTCATATCAACAATAATTATGAAAATGTCATTAACCTAGACACCTGAATTCTAAATCATATCATTCTCACAATCCATTTGATGTGAAATTTTATACTATGCCTATGTATCATAAATTAACCATACATGCCAAATTTTAGCCTTTAGATCATTGTAAAAGTAACTCAATTGACAAATCAGCCCCTTAACCGTTGATTGTAGTGTCCATTGAATGAAGAAACTTCATGGGTAGTTATAGTAGGATATTTCCCTTCATATGAACGACTTGGATTGCTCATCATATAGACCAAGTGTAAAATATGAAAACTCCACTTTAGTATGATTTTTCTTAGGCGTGAAATTATCCTTTCGAGGCTTATCAACTTCTTGTACATCTAGATCTTCAGATTTACACACTTTCTGCCATCAATCGCAACTCAAATTTGGATCAAACTTTGGTCTCATATCACTACGAGGTTATACAAAATTTAGACCCCAATCCTACACTATTGAATATTGAAACTAGTTCTTTCCTTTTAGTACAAAAGGCAAAATTTTAGATTTAAGCTTTTTTCACCATCGATCAGCTACCAAATTTCGTCCAACCATTTGCCTATCCTAACTATACATCTCCCCTGAAATTGAACCCCAATCATTAAGTTTGGATCGTTAATTGAGATCAAGTTCGTTTTGGTACCTGTTAAGAGAATTTTCAATATACGTCAATCTAAATTTCAGATCACCAAGAAAATCATATACCCTAACCCTATTCGACGACCCTGATATAATAGATGAATTAGATTTAAAGAAAGATCATCAAAAAAGGAAAAATTAGAGAAATCTAATCCAAATGAGATGTGAAACACGCCCCTCTCACACGCTTACTCCCTTTTAAAAATGGGGCATGCGTTTCCCTCTCCACTCACACACACAAGGAAGAGAGAGAAAAAGAAAGAAAAAGAAAGGGAAAAGGAAAGAGAAAGAGAAAGAAAAGAAAGCGAAAGAGAGAGAGAAAGAAAAGAAAAGGAAAGAAAGAGAAAGAGAAAAGGAAAGAAAGAAAAAGAGAAGGAGAAAGAGAAGACGAAGCCTAGACGCCCTCTTCCTTCTCCATATGTATGATGTCTCCCTCTTGCTCGAGTAATGTCGTGATTCATGTAGAAGTTTTTTATGTAGAAGCCTTCCTACATGGATATCTACCTAGGGTTTAAATTTAAGGCTAAGGTGAGAAATTCCTTTAAACTTACATTAACTCGATTGGTTTGACTTATTTTATTTCCTAACATGCTTTGAATCTTTCCTTCAAGTATTTTTATCGTCTTCAATGTTTAGCCTTTGTGAATGAGGGTTGAAATGTGATATTAGTAATACATGACCTTTTTGAATTGATATGAGGGTTACTTTCCTTTAAATTTTGAACCGAATTATTTACACCTATCTCACATGCTGTAAATCTCAAAATCTATTGCCAAATATTGATGCATAATTCAAAACATTATGTCACCACCTTGCACGTAAGTATTATTGTGGAGATCCCACTTCTAGCGACCGAGAAGATATCGTGGACATAATGCAGTTCGAGTAGTGGCCCCTGGGCCGATAAGCAATTCCAAGAATTTTGGATAGTGGTGCGTAAATTGATGTAAGTAATTTGTAATGTGTGTTACATCCCTTCTATTGTGTCACGTAATTTATCTAAGTCATGCATTGTATCATCTTGGGATAACAACATAAGTTCACGTTAACATGGGACACGCCGACGAATCTTTGTAAAATGAGATGCGGGATGAGTCAGATAACTCGAAATCATTTTTAAAATTATGGTGATCCCTAAGTGTGATGAATTGCATATACTTTTTTAGTCATGCATCGCACGTAGATTGCTTAAGCATATTGATACCTCTCGTAATTGTGGAGTACAGGACGTATTGAACCCTTACATTGCTTTTATGAATCACTTGAATTATTGTTAATCTTAAAGGATAACCATCATAATGAGTTGGGCATTGATCCTCTCCCGCCATAAAGATGATGTAGGTGATGAACAGATTGAAGACCTAGAGGGTCATCTCCCTATGGAAGATTATACTGAATGAATAAGAAGATAGTTTTATATTTCCATTACAAACTCAATAATGTAATACGCTCCCATTGAGAGGGCATTTGATAATTTGTTGAACTCTTTACTTTGATGAAGTAATAAATACAGTCGATTTTATTCTCGTGAATGGTTACCTTCATAAATATAACTAGGTGTGATCTAAATGAAAAAAAAAGTAGTGTGTGATTCTGAAGTATTCAATTCATTCAATTATTAACACTCGGTTTTCTTACGCATGAGTATAAATTTTGACTGTGAAAATTCAGGATGTTACATTCTATTCCTTAGGATTTTCATCGATCATCTTTCATAATATATTCTTAAGGGCTATGTTACGTGCCTCGGCCTAGTCGTTAGCTTGATCGTAGTAAGTTGTGGAATACAATAGTTTAATTTTATACTGATCAGCCATTGCTTTAACCTCCTTGGACGAGAAAATCACGCCTTGGTCCATAATAATTGATTCTGGAATCCCAAATCAGTGGATTATGTGAGTTTCAATGAATCGATAATCTCTTAATGACCGGTCCCCATGATAGGCTTTGCTTCTACCCATTTAGTGACATAATCAGTAGCCACAATGATGAAACTATGATTCTTTGATGAATGAGGATAAAGTTTACCTATTAAATCAATGACTTATCCTCAAAATGGACAAGGTTTAACAATAGAATGAAACTCGGTCTCTGGTACATGTTATATTGGTTCATGTTTTTAACATGTTTCACATCCTCTGTCATATTATATACAGTCGATTGTCATTCTTGACCAAAAATATCCATAACATCAAAGTGTAAGTCTTATTTTCCTCCCGACCTGATGTACTCCATTAATTTCCTCGTGTACTTCCTCCATAACCAACATAGATTCTTTCTTGCCCAAACATCACAATATAACACTATCAACTCCTTTTAGGTATAATTTATTCCTAATTAGGACATAATTTATAGTCATTCTTTTAATATCTTAGCAAGTTCTAGTATGAGGAAACTGAAGATAGTTTATGATTGGCAGCCTCCAATCGTTGTCGTTCACCTTAACTTGACAAATTTCTTCAATTGATTCCCATTGGAAAATCAAAGCAAGGACTTTTTCTGAACATCTATTGTTATGTTACCTTAACACTAAACAATCTAAAGTCCTGCTACCAATTGTGTTATCTCATCGGCATCAATGTTATTTTCTTGTATTATATGTTTTAACTCAACTTTATTGAATTTGTTTAGCAATTGAGTTGCTAGAACATAATACATTTGCAAAACAGTACTAGTGCACTTAAATGATCCAACCAATTGGTTTATTACTAATTGTGAATCACCCATTACCAATATATTCTTGGCTCCTAATTCTGCTAACATTTTCAAATTGATTATCAAAGCCGCGTATTTAGCTTGATTATTAGTGCATTTGAACTTGAGTTGGAATGCAAATTCCTATCTCCTTCTAGCTAGATCAATCAGCATTATCCCTATTCCCGATCTTTTATCGGTCCTTGAACCATGAAATAATAATTTCCATGGTGATTGGTATATTATATACATGTCCAATACTTCCAGATGAAGTTGATTTTTAATGTTTGAAGGGTGATCAACCAAGAAATTTTCCATGGTCTACCCTTTTACCACCCTTTGTAGCACATAGGTTAGATCGAATTTTGATAATACTAGCACCCATTTTCCAATTTAGCCATTCAGAATTGGTTGATTCAACATATACTTAATTGAATCGATTGTCGAAATTACATTGATTGACTCAACCAATAAATAACGACATAATTTTGTGGCTGCAAAGTACAATGATAAACATAATTTTTCTATAACAGAATATTTCCTCTCGATATCCAACAATGTTTTGCTAAGATAGTAAACTGTACGTTCTTTTTTATCGTCATCATCTTGTTCTAACAAAGCACCTACTGATTCTGCAAATGCCATAACATACAACTTAAGAGGTCGACCTTTGACTAATGGCATCAACATAAGTGGCTTTGCTAAATAGTCATTGATTTTGTCAAAAGCCAATTGATGTTCTGCTTCCTATCTGAACTAGTCTCCTTGTTTCAGCTTTAGCAATATAGAAAATATGTTAGTTATTCCTGCTTAATTAAAAATGAATTGATGTATGAAATTGACTTTGCCAAGAAACCTTTGTAGATGAGTCTTCTTTCTTAGTGGTTAGGCTTCTATTATTCTCAAGTCCTATGCTGATTAATTTCGATCCCTCGTTGATGTATCATAAATCCTAAAAAGTTTCTGGCTGATACACCAAATCCACATTTAAGTGGTTCATTTTCATCTTATGAATCTCCATTCTTTTGAACGATCTTCGTAAGTGAACAAAATTCTCAGTTGGATTGGCCGATTTAATCACTACATTATTAATATAAATTTTCATAAAACGGCCAATCATCTCATAGAAAATAACAACAATAACTCTTTGATAAGTAGCCCATATATTTTTTAATCCAAACAACATTACAACCCAATAAAAAATCTCAAATCTCCATGACACCTAAAGGTTATCTTTGGGATATCCTCAATTGCAATGCTTATTTGATTATAGTCCGAATGGCCATCCATAAAAGGAACTGTTTAATGTCTTGTAGCTTGGTCAATTAGTTGATTGGCCATGGACATGAGATACTCATCTTTTGGCATGACTCAATTTAAATTCCTAAAATCAATATAGTTATCTTATGGGTAACTTTAATCATCATCCACCTAAGCGACTGTTTATGCGGTTGATAGCCGTCTTTTATAGATAACATGTGTTTGACCAGATTTCGGTCTAGTCCAAGCAACTCATGATAGTCCCATGCAAAAAAGTTGGCGAACTCCCTAAGTAATCTAGTGAGTTTGACCTAGATTTGTGAATCCATCAGTCCTCTAATAAAAGTAAGTTTGGGATGTTGCTTTGTTTCTAAATTTACTTCAATTAAAGGATCTTAGACCTGAGCTTGAACATTATTTAGCTTTTCTGGAGCCTATTTTAGATCCTTCAAATTAACGCCACCCTCAGCTACTTGATCGACCAGTACTACTATTTTGGCGATATCAACAAAACATCCATTTTCATATCATTGTAGACTATCCTCGAGCTGCTTTATTCTAGTCCGGAAGTCAGCCTTGACTGATGGTTAAGTCATTATGGCATCTCTTCTATAATGTAACTTATAACTGCCCGGAATGGGATTATAGCCTTCATTAACTCATCGTCCAGTCGTATCATGATAGCAATATCTTGTATGATGTTATCTGGCTTGATTCTAGTATCTATCCTAGTTGGTCTGCCATTTTTATCTCGTCCTATAAAACTTATCGGTGTAATTTCATTCCCATAAAAATAAGATCCGACCACATTGGACATGATTAAGAATGGTTTATTATAGGTCAAAACCAACTCTACTTTATCTTGATTCTAGAATATCATGAATTGATTTAGTGATGAAGGGATTACGAGAAAGAATGGATCCAATCTTTTCCATGAAAAGCATTGTAATTTGAGGAGGTATCCAGTATAAAGAAAGTGACCAGCACCTTCTTGGTTCCCACCATTAATTATATAAGGAAAACACCATGTGTTTCTGTCACCCCTCCAATAAAATTACTAACTATAACCTCAATCAATATCAGATCATCTTGAGTCTTCCCTAATTTGTCCATCATCTTAGTCAGAAGGATATTTACAACTACACCATTTTCAACTACGGCCCTAATGACTGGACATCCTTCTAAATGCATAAAAACGTATAGCAGTTTTAGATGTTGAGTCATGGTATGAGTGGGTTTTTAATCACTATATTTCCAAATGGCGAACCTGGTTCGACCGTACTGGTTGATACATTTTTGATGTCCTCTTTAAAGTCAGAGTACCAATGTTGTATGATTATGAGAGAATTGAGCTCCTCCACATCTCCTTCCATCTTATTTGATTGAGACATTTTATCATGAAAACTCAATGATAGGGTAAGTGACATATTGTAATCCAATGCGATTAGTGGAAATGACATAAACTGTATTACCGAATTCAGACTTTGCCCCCCAAGTGTCTCCGAATTCGGTCGCTTGTCAGTCTCTTTTGTTGTTTCTGACCCAATATCCTTATTCAATTTGGATAAGGTTTTTCCTAATGACTATGCTTTTATAAGAAGTTCCTCGATTAAAAGATCATCCGAAAAGCATTCATCGCTAAGATATTCGGTTGATCCTTTAATGTTCATGCCCTCCTTTTTAAGATTTTGGCCATTTTTGGCTGACTCAAATCCCACATGAAGTTTGGCCATATTTACCACTATTTGTTCTTCTTCTGGTTTTGAAATTGTCAGTCTTGACTGCATTCATATGACCTTCATTTTAGGTTCACCCCTTATAATGGCTAATTGTTTTCATTTAGCTAACTGTTTCTCTTGCCAATGTTGTCTTTGAATATGTGTCATCCCTTTTGATACAACTAAAAACTTTGGATGACTTAGCCTTTTCCAAACTCCTTGAGTAGGTCGAGTTTTAACCATCCTTTGTCCAGGAGACGACTCAGGATGATTGTTAGTATACCTAACCCTCAATTGGTAAAAAGAGTCACCCTCTTCAATATTTTGAATGATCGATGGTTCTGTTCGGTAGTTCGGTGGATAAAATTATATGTATAGCCGAATTGGCCTTGCACATTGTTCACGTAAGTATGGCCCTCGGGAGGTTGAAGTTATTGTCTTTGAGCATGCTTTAATATTGTCAATTGTTTGTATAGACGTCCCAGTTCTTTTATTAATAGTCCATTTCTTGGCCTAGTTCTTTTGAGATTCAAGATCAATTTTTTTCATGGTCAAACTAACACTTGAGGATTAACTGTGGCCATCTCTTTTTTGAAAAACTTTAACAATCCTTAATCGATGTTGTCTTGGATAACATTTTTGAAAATGACACATTTGTTAGTGGAATGAGACCGAGTTCCACTTCATTTACAATAATTGATTTTCTTTAACTCTTCGACTGTAGGTAACTTGAGATTGATAGGAAGTTTGATAAATTTTACAATCAAAGGAACTCTTCTTCCTTTGAACTTTCTGAGTGGATAATGTAGTCACCTCTGTTTTAACTAATATCGAATAGACAAATGGTTGTTTAGCCACTACCTTGGCCATTACTACATCATAGTTAGGATCATAATAGTATGTTCTCGCTGATGAATTGTAACTCTACGAAATTTCCACGGCCCGAGTGCATACTCGTGCCTAAAAATTTCTGATGTTAATAATGTACAAATTAGATGCTTTAAAAATCATAACATATTTTTTTTCAATTAGATCACATCCAGTTACATTCATAAGGTAACCATTCATGAAAATAAAATCGATTATATTTAACAAAGTAAAAGAATTCAACAAATTATCAAATACTCTCTCAATGAGAGCTTTATTACATTATCAAGTTTTTTGTAGAAACATAAGACTAAATCATAAAATTATCTTCTTATTCTTTTAGTATAATCTTCTATAAGGAGATTGTCACGCTCTAAACTCAAAAATCGAGCTTACAATATTTTCGATCGCCCAATCCGGTACCGACAGCCTCTGTAGTACCCCATTCTTGACTCCCATCGCTTATACGTCAAATTCCGATCCTAGGATCCTAGATGGAGGATTTTTCAATGTACATTTATCCTGTAAGAAGCATAACCACAAGTATACCCAAATCACAAAGACAACATCATCATCACATATCCACTAATATAAACATTTGAATACAATGATGAAAGGGAAATACATATGTCAAAACCAAAGCTTGAGAAGTCCGTCGCATGCTCCAAGCTCAACATTGTTGCAACCTAACGCCACCTGCACGCATCTATCGTGCATAAAATTATAGAAAGCTTAGAGGGTGGTGAAAGTGTATGCACAAGGTAAGTACCAAGTATGTAATACAATGTCATAAATCATAAAATGTATGAAATAGGCCGAAATATTGATAAGATCGTGAATCATACGATATCAGAGTAAGAAGAAATATACTAGTAAGTCCATGAGTGCCATCAACCGTACCAAGGCTATGTGATACAAGACATAAATACTAACATCCATATCAAGGCTATGTGATGCAAAAATATAATAAGCCAATATTAAATGTTAAGGATGCAATTTAGATCAGTTATGCAATGTGGCGACATAATGAACCAAATATCAGATGTCGAGAATACAATGCAATATGCAAATCTTGACAAGTCTAAGAATACCATCAGTCGTATCCAAACCATATAAATGCAGAAATATGGCAACCCAAAATGTTAAATGTCGCAGATACAATTTAATATATAGTGTGAATTAAATGACCAAGCTGGATGTAGTCGAGATGATAGTATGTAGTATCACAGGCTATGGAGTCCATCATAAGAGACTTCTTTCCAAACCAGGCTCATAACTAAATTTGGATAGCCAGACTCAATGTGGAAGACTCCTGATCTCAGGTTAGTCGCGCACCCAACCGAAATCTTGGTCATGCGAAGGTACATAACAATTAGTTGCGCACCACTAGCTCGAGTGGATAGTAAATGAATGAATGAATGAGTATGCAACTCCTAGTCCATAAGCCCACATATTAGTACGGTTCCTCTCTGAGAAATCACCGAAGTCTAGTACACTCTAAACCAGATTGTTGTCCCATCGGGTGTAACAAGGTGAGTGTAAGAGACCTCACTATCCACCTGCTAATATCAGGCTCAGCTGGTCGATAGTGGGCCCATTCCTCAGGCTGGTCAAACTCAGCCTAGTTTTGTGTAACGCCCAAAAATTGGAGGTCAAGCAAAGCTCTACTCCTAAGATCCGGAGCATCACTTATGCAATATGGATGACGATATTTAGAATTCGCCCATATTAATGGGTTAAGCATGAGTGAGATTATATTAACACAGTATATCATACTCTGGATATAATTAAATTAAGTAAGTGAAAGAATGAAACCTATATATTTAAATATGTGGGTATTTTACCAACTTCAGAGTATGAGTATGTAACCAGGCTGAATATATACAAGTATTATTTCAAAATATACAAAAAGGGAAAATGTAAAGTGTTCAACTAAGCCATATTTTCCTGTAATTCCATTGAATCAGCATGAGGTCTACATAGATCCGCCTGAGAGCTGAACGGAGGAGAATTCTTCCTCCTCGCCTACGAAGTCCAACTCTGCTGCATAAACTTTCCCATCACCTGCATCTACAACAGAGTCTGGTTGGTATTTTAAAACAGTCTTAGGGTGGGAATGAGTGGCCAACTCAGTGGTACTATAAGGCAAAGGTTAACATATTATCAATTTAATCAATTAGTAATGATAAAGCAATACAACAAGCATTTCCTAACTACTCTTGTTAATGCAAGAATGGAGTGCAGAAATGATGCATGCCCTCGCACAACACTCTCTCAAGCGACTACATCAACCATTCGCGCATGACAAACTCCCTAAAGTGCACTTCCTCGCTAAAGTACATGCAATGCGGTGCATGATCGTGTTATCTGAGTACTTAATTAATCTTATTCATACAACATATTTAGAAAGCTAAGGTACCTCCCTTTATATCATTTATCCAACCAAAATATCCATCTAGGGTCGTTAATCCTAGTTAATCACATATGATAGGCAAGTTGTAGGGCATCACTCCTAATGGAAAGCAATGGATAGGTAAGTTCAAGAGTTTATACTCAAGATTACTGCGCGGAGGCTCGTCACCTCAGTGCAGGCCAATAAATAGAATACAGTGTCCCATACCATTGTATTTGACTCACGAGTTTGGGTTGCTTACTGGTCACTACGGGGAAGCTCGTCACCCCATCGTAGGCTAACAGCTCGACGATGGTGTCCCATACCACCATGCCCGGCTCATGAGTTATAGTGGATCGTGGTATCATGGTTAAAATGGAGTTTTACACTAGCGGGGGTATCTTAGATTCAAGTAGTGGCATCCATACATGGTGAACATACAATAGGTCGATCGGTTTATTAGGAAAATTCGATTGGTACGGGCACATGCCAATGTAATCAATATGGAGTACATAAATACCGCGTGTGTCCTAACCACTACCAACAATCCTCGTGTGACCAAGATTCGTCGAATTTTCCCGATGTGACACGACTATTTCGGCCACCTGAACAGGGATTGTTACCGATTTCTTGGACTATGTTGTAGCCCCAATCTTACTCAAATGTAGTGAATAAGTATATGTAATAATCATTTCAGCATTTGACAAATAATCCAAGTAAATACTTCATTTGAGTATTTTATCAAACACCTTGAATATGTTAACAAACACTTGCATTTTATTCATAAATTACGTAGAAGCAAGTATGATTACATGAAATAAATTATACCTACATACAAGGTAATGAAAAATACTATTTTAATACTTGTAATAAGTATAAATCATCAACATTTTCTCATTCAGACAATTTATTAAACACTTAGGCTACACATAAGTAAATACATAGACTAGGCTAGTTACAACAAGTATTTTAGCAATTCCATCTACAAGGATGTCATTATGTAAATAATAATCATGAATCCTAACTTAGTAATCATAACAAGTACAAATCATGTTTATATGTTCATTCAAACATTTCAACAAACACATAGGATGCATAGTTATACAACATAGTTCATACATGTGTAACACATCGAAATCGATGTGTCTAAGACGATATGGTAGCAATCAAGTCAGACATAAATTATTAGCTGACATTGAAAGCATTGAAAACCATAATCTAAACATTTATAGTCCACACCTTTCATTGGAATACTCGATTCGAACGTAGTTCGAATCCTACATTCTTGAAAATGGAACGTCGAGCACCTAAATAATGAAATAGATTAGGTATTTCATCTATTACTCTATTTGGATCTCTAAATTAAGATTAGGGTTAGGATTTCTTACCCAAATCATAACTGAAGGCAATTATGTAGTAAGGTGGGGAGGTGAATCCGTGGCGTGGAGTTATGAGAAAGAATTCAAGCAACGATCTCCCTGTTTCTCCCTTCTCACCTTACTCTGTTCTCTTCTTTTCTCTCTTCTCTCTCCTAGGGTTAGAGAATTTCGTATAAAAAGAAGGATGGTTTAAGGGCTATATATAGGCCTAAAACTGATGCAAATGGCCCCAGGGCCATGGTATACTTGGTTTCTATCCAAAGGGTGACTGTTTCGGGCAAACAGGGCTCATCTGGATGTCTGTTACTCACTTGCGGCATAGGGTAAGTTCCCTGATGATGGATTTATATTGGGATGTGATTTCAATGCGATTGGTTGGGCCGATCGACCGTGAAGGACAGATCAACAGTCGTAGTCACTCGATTAGGGCCACAAGTATATAGATATGTGTAGAGAAATTTTCTTGATCTATGGGTGAAGTTCGGTCAGAAACTGACTGTCTGAAATCTTCAATTTAGCCCATAAGCGAACGGCCCAATTCACTTAAATTTCGTTACATTTTTTAAAGATATTCGTGTTTCTCACACACTTCGCTTAGGGCTGAAGTTGTGCATTTCTGGACACTATTTAGGCTCGATTCTCACAATGGTTATCCAGTCCAATAAGGTGGTTATAACCCTATAGTTTTGCGGTCATCGGACTTTTAACGTGCAGTCCAGGTCCGATACGGAGATTCAATGTGCTCATGAGAGCAACAGGCTTTTGGGATTTCTCTTAGGTTTTTAAGTAGTGTTGAGTTAGTGATTTTGATTGTTTTGGGTCTTGCCATTTGTGTAAATGGTGGTTCGAGCTAAATTCATCAATTATTTAGTTTAGTACTTAATTAATTTTTTCTTAAAATCTTCGACAAGATGCGGTCCTAGGATTGTTCAGGAAATTGGGGCATTTCTAGAATAAATTAGGTATCAAGATTTCTTGTGCACAATTATTAGGGTTTGGATTAACTAAGCTTATAGTGTGACCTATTCGTAACCAGTAGAAATGAAGATTCAATTATAATCACTCTAAATCATTGGTTCTTAGGCTAAAAGGATATTAACTTAGTTTGGTTTGTTAATTGAGATCCGACCCTTAGTTGTCACAACCTTTGGTATGTCATTATTTAGTTACGGTCATCTCAATTAGTCAGTAATAGGTCGGCTAGAATTGGACCCTACATGAATAAATCCCCAGACTACGCTCGATGTTTAAGTGATCGAGTGAATTCATTAGTCTTCTACGGTCGATCAATCCTATTTGTATAGTTCTTTACCAGTACCAACCACGTATAAGCTCATCTCGAGTGTTGAGAGTTCGTAAGTGACGATGAGGCTAGTTATAAAAAGAAAATTTAAGGATTTTTTAGAAATTTTAAAATAGTGAAAATTCGGGGTATTACAATCTACCCGCCTTAAAAACAATTTCATCCTCGAAATTGTCTAAGGGTAATAAGTAAAGGTTTTTATTATTTTATTTTCTTAGTTTTATTAGTTTTATGTTTATATACGTGTTAGGGTGTATAATAACTATACTAGCGTAGATCATAATGGTCTACCCCCTTAAAAGTTTTCACCTTTGAGGTTTGAAAACAAATGTCCAAATCATCATTATCATGTTAAGTGTTTTATGATAAAGTTTACTTAAGGGTGATATATTTTACTCTTTATGATTGGGCTAATACGGAAAGAATATTGTGGTAGGCTCAAATCCGATACGTCGATTGCCGACCTGACTAGGGCAGACAACTTGTTGTATCCCTTCCTAATCCTGATGGATCCTACTCTTCAACTCGATCAAAGTAGTGAGTCCTTTGATAATCACCCAGGATTGAGAATTGCGTTAAGCCACAAATGCCTCATAGGGATATGGTTCTGTAATTCTAAAATCTGACATCCTAAGTATTTAAGGAGTATTATAATTCATTAAGAGATTCAAGCCTCATGTTTATAAGGTTGTCCTTCGGGTCTTGTTCAACAAGAGTTCTTGTTTAACCTATGTTTAACTTGGTGGATAATAAGTTCTTCCATGGTGCTCATAGTCAAAAGACTATACTAGAAGGATTTTTAATATCCTAAAATTATATTTGTATGTTACCATTTTGATCATATGACTAGTGGGTTATGGGCAGACTACACTTCGGTTTCATTAACTTCGAGGGGGAAGGAAGAGTCCGGAGTTCTAAAATATTTCAAAAGTTTGGAATGTTAGCAACATAAGGCCGCGGGAAAGGAAAGAAGAGAGACATCTTCTCGGTGCGGTATGGACCTTAAATTCATAAGAGAATAAGAAACTTATAATATTTTACTGTAGTCCATCTCTAACATGAGCTTATGGAGTATTAAACTATAACACTCAATCCTACTCAAGGGTCCTAATTTAATTGAACAAAAACAACTTAAACAAAAATATGTGTGTGTGTGTGTGTGTGTGTGTATGTATGTTTAATTAAATTTAACTATAGGATGATTCCTAGTATGATTATAAATAATTCCTAAATAGACATCAAATACTAAACTTTAATATGAAAAGGTATGACTAGTCTATTGAAAACTCCAAGTTGTAGAAATTTTTTGTTTCAACCCTTTTATTATTTATAACATATTTATCACCTTTAGTTACCATATTATTTTTATAAATTTTTTTTATAGTAATTCATTTTTAAGTTTACTTTAAGTTCCATAAAAATTATAAAAGTTCGGGATGCACTTGTTGTCCAAGACCAACGATTTTCTATATGATTGCATAATGTCTTTATTCCTTATAATATTTTCGGTTAGTGAAATATTTTTAAAATTTTTATGGTGGTTTATCATCAAGTTTAAAGTCATCTCACAAAATTTCAGTTCATTTGGAGTTGTAGAAAATTTATTAAAATTCTACAAGTTGAACAATTGTCAAAATATTCTAGATTTAACTATATTAAAATTTTTATTTTATTTTTTTATTTATTTTTATATAAAACAAGACTTATTAAGCTTCAATCTAACTTTTGAATCACCTAAATCGGAGTTATATTGAGGGAGATATGACTTTTTAAAGTTTATTAAAAAATGCAGAAATCTGCAGAATTCCGGCGGTGCGCCGCTGCCTGTGTGGTGCCACCGTGCGCCCGCTGTGAAGGCGGGTGGTGCTGCTGTGCCCGCTTTATGGTGGTTCTACCACTCAATTTTTGAAACAGGCGTATCTTTCAATTCAGAATGAGTTACGCGACGTGCCATATATGAATTTGGGATAGTAGAAGCTGATGTATCTAAATAACATATTTATTTTATAAAATTCCATAAATTTAATGGTCAAAAGTCTATTTTATTTATATTCTTACTATTTATGGTAAATTTTAGTTTAAATATAGTTCTTCATCCTTTGAGCTTTAGGATTTTTGTCTGAATCGAAGAATAAAGTGGTGGAAGTGATATTTTTGAAGAAAATGGGTTGAAAAGGGATGGAAATAGGTGAAGATGAGGGTGTTTCATCGCGTGTTCTAGATCCATTTTTGATCCAGAAATCCATCAATTGATGACCCAGATCTCCAAGGTTATACGAGCGCTTCTTTACTTAGTCGAGACTATTTCGAACAAGAAACAAATGCATCTGATTTGAGGAGATTACTTTATTCAAACATAACATAGAGAATACATAAAACAATCATTGTATTATTCATTCTGAGTTCATATACATCCCTTCACTATCTCTTGATTCTAAGACAGATTATTTAATACAAATGAATTGTAATTATAGAAGCTTATATGTTGAATCTTAAATCCGGCAACCTTCCAGCGTCCATTTGGGTCATCTCCTAGTACTTAGGAAGAATGTCGATTTGATCGACTAATTTCTCTTTGGAACTTGTCCAAAGGAGAGAACTTGAAGTGGTGGAGCTTTAGACTTGAATGCCTGCAATGTTCTCAACAGCACTACGGTTTCCATAGAAACCTAGTTCTGTAATCCGCGCAACTGTCTCGCTCGTTACGCAGTCAGCTCAACTGGCTAAAAAGATTGTGCGATCCTCGCAACTCTATACAAAGGTTGCACGATCCACGCAACTGATCCTTGGTTCTACTCCTCACCTTCAAACTTCTCCCAAAATTCTCTATCCGTCCAAATGAGAGAGGAAGTGGGGTATTTATAGACTCCCCACACATGCCAACCCTCGATCTTCGCGCCTTTAGAGCGTCTTCTCCTCCCGATTGCGCTGTTGGTGGAACAGAAAATCTCATTGTGTGACTTGCGCAAGGATTACCTCTGCTTCTATTTTCATTGAACTGTTTGCGCCACCTGCGCAACTTCCATAGCTTGTTGCGCAACTACCTATTTTTACACGACCCACGCAACCACTATATAAATTTTATCCTTTCTTTCGTTCTCATTTCTTGTTTCATTTCTAATCTCCATTCTCCCTTGATAATGATGATTTTTATGTTACAACAAATGCCCCCTTGATCAGTTCTTTATTTCTTTGAATCAATGAATCAGGATTAATCTTCATACATATCTTCATCATCTAAGTTCGTTACGCGACTCGCGCAACATATACCCATGTATCGCTCATGACCTTACCTCTATAAATGGTCAGACTCACCCATTTCTCTCAATTCTCACTTTCTTCAGTGGAGCTCTGGCGAAATTTTTCCCCTCATGCAACTAGCATTTGTTGTGTGAACCGCGCAACAACTCCTTCGTCGCGCAAGGCTTTAAGCAATTACACTTCCGCATAACTTTCAACCTGTTGCGCGATCCATGCAATGATCTTCTCATCGCGTAAGGTTTCAGTCTGTTGTGTGATCCATGCAACTACCACTTTAATAATTTTCAGACTTGACTAAATTTCTTCATCTTTGCCATGGCTCGAACCAAAAGAACTTTCATTGCCGCTGATCCTCCTTCTGCACAACCCTCGCACCAAGAGATGCCAAACACTGAAGCTTATCAAGAGAAAATTCCTCAAATGACAAAATCACCATCCTCTCTAGCTCAACCTCCTCGTAAATGATTCAAAACGACTGCTAGTACTCCCCACTTTTGACTTTACACCACACATCAAGGCATTATCATCCCCCATCCACAGGGCTATCGCCATGGGCAATCTGAAAATGCCTCCAAGGCATGGTCGTGACTATGATTGGGATGAATGGCTGAAAACATCAGCACATTATCAGACAATCAGTCAGAAGTCGCCTGCCAGAGAAGATACTCCTCCTCCCTCTAGACCAAAGAAGCATCGTCGAAACAAGGCCCAGGAATTCCAAGAGAAGATTAAAGAACATAATAGAAAGAAACTCCAAAACTCTTGGGAGTCAATCCGCATTGTTCAGGGTATAATTCATTTTGACAATCCCTACAAGCAGGGCATTATCACTATTCTGATCAGTATTCATCGCCATCACTCCATGCTGGTCTGCGAACCCAGGGATCACATGACCGCAGAAAGACTGGCCTACATAGAGTCTTGGTTATTTAAGGAACCAAGGCTATTAGAGGGCATCCTGCAGTCACCAAGACCAAGGCAAAAAATAGGCGACATTCATTCCATGATTTTCCCAGTCTCCTCCTATGATGTCCACAGTTTATATCCAACTTGTTTCTATGAGACACTTAGGCAACGTTTCAGCCATTGTCGCCTCATCTGGAGTCCAAAAGAGTTCAAAACAAGAGGTCTTCTAACTTCTCACAATTATTATTCCGAATGGGCCACTACAGTTTTGGAGAAACATGCTAAGACATTGTTGAAGATTGACATTTTCCATGCTATCGAAGCGACGCCACATTACTTTTGCAAAGAACATTCCATTCTGAAAGCATTCCTCAACTATTGGTGTCCCTCCACCAATTCTTTCCATTTTCCTGAAGGTGAAATGAGTATCACCCTATGGGACATTCATAAGATTACTGGTTTGCCAATAACCGGACAATTCTTTGATGAATTCATCCCTACCAATGAGAAATTTTCTTTCATCTCCTCCTGATCACACCCCCTTCATCTCGGAGTCCATCATTGAACTTTTCCAGGAAATATTAAAATTCCCGAACATCCATAAAATTCATCCTATGCAATGGCTGGCTCACTTCAGCAAAGTTTTTAAGTAATTTTCCTTTCTTCTCTCTTTACTGCAACTATATATGCATGTAATCTTAATTTCATTCACTTATCTTTTCTTCTCTCTCTTTTTTTTTTAGATTCAACGATGATCGTTCCCGATAACTTGAACGTCTTCGGAGAAATATAAAGGTCGTGCTGAATATTCTGTTTATGGGGAACTTGCAGCATTCATTGCGTATTGGTTGAGCATAGTGGTCTTTCCGAGTTCCAAATCAGCATACGCTATCAGTCCTTCATTATTTGTAGTAGTGGGTGTTATGGCTGAGGAACTTAAATTTTCTCTTGCCCCTCCTGTTCTCTGCTAGATCTATAAAGGCTTTGGAGAGATTGTCAGTCATGTAAAAAGCCCTTCAATTGGTTTCGCTTCAACCTACATGTCATGGCATTACTTTCTTGGTTGGCTCGGTGTATACTTTTCCTGGACTTTTGAAGTACCAAAAAAGGCTTACGTCCACCCTTCCCAGATTCCTCTCTGCTTTTTCCAAAAGAGATCCATGGCGAAGAGATCTTATGACTGGGTAAAAGATGTCATTTCCTCTGATGCCAAGATAAACTACTTCCAATTCGGTTGCCTCATTACATCGTAGATACAGAAAAAGAAGATACAGAATCTCTCTACTCAGCGGAAAGGGGGTTTTTTATATCGAGTAGATCATGCAGTCTCCCTCTGAGAGAAGGAACCGAGTTCTGGTGAGAACCTTATTACCCTAGCCATTTTGCTCATCAATTCGGCTTCGATCAGGCAGTGCCAGAAGACTGTGGGGTAGTCACTCGGAGAATGTGGAGTTACGGTACTGGTCCATTCAATTGGGCAATGATTTGGAAGCAATTATTGGGTAGGGCTAATTCTTCCTTCATCATTCTAGGTTACGATCATACTCCAAGAGCATCGTATAACCATATGAGATGGTGGGTACACCAGTCATACCTGGTTAGAAAAAGCTTACTAGTGTTTAGACCCATGTGGCTCCCACCTCCCAGGCTTAAGGGTCGTATTATTGAAGCGGGAGTAAGTTTCATTGCAAAAACTAGCCATGCCCCCTCTGCTGGTCATCATCGTATTATGATCTCTATTGACGAACCCATTCGTGAGATCAAACCTGATAATACTCTTGAAGGATGAACAACATATGGTGATAATCGAGAATTTGAAAAAATTCCTCTTCATCGTCCTTAAAGAGAAGAAGCTGTAGAAGAGGCTTTCCCTCCATTAGAGAATATTGTCAATCCCCCAGATCAGCCTTCTTCTTCTACTCATCATCAGCAATAGCCAGTCCCTTCTCCTATATCTAGAACTACACTCCCTCATCAACAAACAACTTCCTCTCCAATGACAAGATCCCGAACACGCGCTCAAGCTTCCCCACAAGGAGAGACTACTGCTCCTCCGGTGGTGGTTATTGTAAATACTCAACTGAAGAGTCCCCAATCTCTCCCCTTAAAGGAAAGCAAGTTGTCATCAAAGAATCGAGCACAGAGGATACTGTTGGTGAAGATTCAGCTTCTTCGCCTGAACATACTACTTCTGATGAAAGTGAAATAGAAGGCGAAAATTGAGAGGATGATTATGAGGAAGGAGAAGTGAATATTAGTGATGAAGGTGATATAATTACAACAGGCGCTCCTGCTGAGGAGGAACATATCCTTTTAACTTCTGAAGCCATTCCTGCAAAAACATCTCCCGTGGCAAGGGAGGAAGAAGAACCCTAAACTATGGGGAATACAGATATTCACCATGTAAGGAAAATTTTACTATTGTTGTTTACTCTTCTTCTTCTTTTCTTTTCCATCTTACACATTTTATTTCAGGTGTTCATGTTGTGAATATGCGGATAGATAGTGCTTCTCCTCTGGATTTTTCCCCTGTTTCACCAGTAGCCTCACCAAGATTCTTAATACCTCCATAAGCAGTGGCACACGAGATTATTTTTCCATCAAGGCCAGCTGAGTTGCCAACTCCCACTGCGGTTGCTCCAAGTACCGAATATGAAATGACCTTTCCAGTGGAGCCATCTGTTTTACCTACCTCCACTACTATCGCTTCAAGTACTAAGGATAGGGCTCCATCTTTTGCAGAAATGGTAGAACCTAACTGTCACGCCCCAAACCCGAAAATCGGATTCACATGAATCCTGATTACCGAATCCGGTGCCGACAGCCTCTGTAGTGCCCCATTCTCGGCTCCTGATAATCAAATGTCAGATTTCGATCCTAGGATCCTACAAGGAGGATTTTCAGAATGATTTTTTTTTTTTGTAATGGAGCATAACCACAAGCATAACCAAGTTGCAAAACAACATCACCACATATCCACTATATCAAAATCTTTTAAGTACAATGCAGAAAGGGAAATACAAGATGATCAAAAACCTTCAAAATGGTCTGATACGCGCTCCTGCCTCAGCGCTGTTGCTATCCAACGCTACCTGCATGCAACGGTCGTGCATAAGCTTACAAAAGCTTAGAGGGTGGTGTAAGTGTGTGCGTAAGGAAAACGCCGAGTGTACAATATCAGGTAATGAGAAAGTATGCTGTAAGTCCATAAACACAATCAACCATACCAAGGCTATGTAATGTAAGGCATGAATGCTATCGGCCATACCAAGGCCATGCAATGCGAGACATGAATGTTATCGGCTACACCGATGTAATGCGAGGCCTACATAGTCGAATGTCATATGCGAAATGCAATCCAAGAAAGTTGGTACTCATACAGTAATATATCAGTACAGTTCCTCTCTGGATATCACTAGGGTCTAACATACTTCGCAGTGACTGCCACCTCCCTAGTTGCATAGTCAAGCAAGCAGAATAGACCTCACTATTCGCCTGACCAGTAGTCTGCCAATACCTACCCATCTCGTCGATAGCGGACTCATTTGTGAGCTAGTCAAACTCATCCTAGCATATAGCCCCCTCACTCAGGCGGATAAGGCCACACCCCCTTCCAACCGACCACGACACAGTGGGAGACATGGCCTACTGGTATTCGGTACTCGGGAGCTCGTGTATCCACTAGGTCTAGACGTTGGAGCATCTCCTGGTACCAAAAAGGTTCTGGGACTTTCACCCAAGGACATCCTAAGTGCCCACAGTGCTAGAACTAAGCATTTCTGGTATCCGATACAGCCATCCACGATGTGCCTGTGGAGCCACGGCCCTAATGTCGCTAGGGGGTGCAGTGATCAAGTCACACACATGCGAGATGCATGAATCACACGTCAAATCATGCAGGAATCTAGCGCGTATTGCGCGATCATGTGGGGTACTCTGTCTCATAACGAGTCCCGTAAATGGTCTGCCCAATCGCGTATGCTTTGATCAGTCACTACTCATATCAAGCATACATATGATGCGTATGGTCATGAGTCATGGGATTATACTAAGCATGTTATAAAGTAATGGACTACTCTTAAGATGCAGATGAACCTAGACGGCCTATAAACAACTAGTATGGGCTTACCAATGGGCCCTAAGGAGAGTTACAATGCAAACATTTAACCAACATTGTACTTATAATGTGGACGTCGAACCATCATTGCTCCTAAGGCACGGCCCGCCATAAGTAACATTACATAAACTATGGGAAATCACACATTGCAATGGACTCTAAGGACATCCCGTTGGGCCTCGACCTATGGGCCTTAGATACATCAAATGGGCCGTATCACATGGGCCTTACATTCATCAAATGGGCCACATTAATGGGCCTCAGTAACGAGCCTTATGTACATTGCAATGGTCCATGACCCATGGGCCTTCGAATACAACAAAATGGGCCTAATATATATATATATATATATATATATATATATATATATATATATATCAAATAAGCCTAGTCCCACGGGCCTTATATATGTCAAATGAGCCTAATCCCATGGGCCTTATATATGTCAAATGGGCCTAATCCCATGGGTCTTATGTATATCAAATGGGCCTGATCCCATAGGCCTTATATGTACACCAAGGTGGGCCCAATGAATGGCCATAAATAAATCAACATGGGCCTTATACACATACCAAGGTGGGCCCATTTGAACCATAGATCTGACTCTTTTTTTTTTAGCTCAAGCCATAAAATGAGCTTGCAAAATGGATTGACGATTGGGGTGCAACACAAGCATCATGGTAGGGGGAGGGGTCCACATAAAGGTTGGACGGTATGGATACAACACATGCATCAAGGGTGGGGTCCACTGAACTTTAATTCTACCCCATACTTTAGCTCATGCATTAAAATGATCTATCAAAATAGTTGGGGGGATAGGATGAAGCACGTGCATCATGGTGGACCCCACCACTCGTCCAACAACCAAAGGAACTGGCTGGACTTGCTGTGGCCTCCACCATCCGTACGGACGGTGGTGATAAAACACATATAACATTGTGGGCTCCACGTGGGGGGCCCACCATAATGTTTACATGCTATCCAACCCGTTGATAAGGTCACACAGACCTAGATGAAGAGAAAATATAAATTTCAGCTTGATTCAAAACTTCTGTGGACCCACAGAGGTTTTCAATGTTAGACGTTCAATCTCACTGTTTCCTACAGTGTGGGCCACCTGATATCTGGATCAACTTGATTTTTGGAGGGGTCCCACCTCAGGAGGTGGTCCACCTCATGGATGGAGTGGATACAAAATATACATCATGGTGGGGCCCACACACAGGGCCGTGGGTCCCTGCCCACCGTCCGCTCGTCCGTTGACGCGGCCTGCACGGCTGACAACAGCAGCAGTAATTGCTGTTTTAATATTTTTTTTGTTTTTTTTTTTTAAAAACTGAGTTTTCTCCTGATTTTTCAGGTGTGGGGCCCACATTAGGTACATCCACTCGAGCCGTTGGATTCTACGGCCCATAACCCATCCATCAAGACCAATATCGGCCATTTTTCAGCGTGTAAAAAGAATCTGAAAAGGTTTCAATGGTAATGGTAATGTTTTTAAAACCATGGCCCACTAGATACTCGGATCATCCTCATTTTTCGGCTCAACGCCTAAAATGAGTTGGGGAAGAGGATGGACGGCTTGGATTAGAAACATACACCAAGGTGGGGCTTATACAAGTGGACCACCAAAATTATTTATTTTCACTTCTCTGACGTCCAGCATCCCAGACGCTGGACGGTTTTGGATATAACACATATTAAGGTGGGCCCCACGTGAACGTGGCCCACCCATAAAATTTGATATTTGTGCTTTCCCATCCCCATAAGGTGGGGCCCATATAGCTTAGATGGCCATAGGGTCCACTTGAAGGACGGTTTAGATTCCACATGCACATCATGTGGGCCATAAAATAATGAAAGGAAGGGGAGAGAGAGAGAGAAAGAAAAGAACACACGTGCACGGAGGGCTCCGCCACTATGAGCCCTCCCATCCATATCTAAAATTATACATCAAACGGGTCCCTTTACACATGGGTCCACCGAAATCGAAAATCAATGGTGGAGATCCTTTCTTCACCAATATGGACGGTCTAGATGACCTTTCTAATGCAAAGAAATAAACATCATGATGGGGTCCATGGAGAATGGCCCCATTATGGAACGATCATGATGATCCTAATGGGCCATCGGCCACATCTTAGAGTCCCAAGTGAGATCCAAACCATTGATCAGTTGGCCTCACTTGGCCCATCTTAAAAACATGAAAAATTACTCTTATCAAGCACCCACCTATTGATCTTCTCGGTCCGTTGGATACCCGTTCTCCTTATGCTTCACTTTGATAGTGGAGATGAGAAATGGATGGTCAGGATGGAGGTTTTGGGATGGGAAGTGGCCCACCAAAATGCACTCTCTCACATGGAAGAGAGCTTGGACGTGAGAGGGCTCTTGCTTGCTTGGAATTGTTGAGAAATGAGAGAGAGAGAGATGGGATGTAAGGAGGAGTGATGGGAGATGGGTGATGGATGTGAGTGATGGGTGAGGTGATGTATTAGTTGACTTTGGGTTTGCTTGACTTGTGGAGAAAGGAAGCATGGGTACTTTGTACTTGACATAAAGTGATTGATGGGTGATTGATTGATGGGATTGATTTGACACTTTGTAGAGATTCTCTTGAGAATATAAACGCGCGGCATTTTCTCGAAATAAATGCCGACCCACATCTCTAAGTCAAGGTATCGGATCGGTACATGAGTCGAGTCGTTGGAATCGCGGCGACGGTGTGGTCGCAATGATACAAGTCTTGGATTAAGCCGACTCAAATGTATAGGATATGACTTACGGTCGTGGGCAACGTTAACTACAGTTCGCGGATTGCCGAAATTTGACGAGAAGGATCGAGGGAAGCGACGAAACTGTACGGATTAGGATACGGGTCTTACACTAACCCTTCCCTTGTTAAGGAGATGCAACTACTTGCTATTCCAACACCAGTGGAAGGTATATCCTTTTCCACGCCTAAACCTTTCTACATTAACTACACATACGATCTCATTATAACTTTATATTTTTTACTTTTTAATAGGGAGTGTACCTCCAAGTAGTGCAACAAGTTCTGGTTCCATTGGGACTTCGTCAAACGTGTTATCCTTTAAGAAGGTTTCTGCATATAAATTGGCATTGATCAGGAACTCTGTATTGGCTATTGATGAGATATTTAAGGATCCTGATTAATGGTCCGATTTGACCGTTGCTTTAGAAGTCCTAGATAGTGCTTCTCGAATGGCTACAGTTGATGTTTCTTCTGTGCGTAATACTCTTCTGAGATTTCATAATTCAATAACTGCCTTGTCATCAGTTGAAACTATGACTGTCCCGCCTGAAATTTTAGAATATAAGAAGCAGCTTGCCTATTCTAAGGAGAAAGTTTCCCAGATTACTCCCATTCTCTTGCCATGATCAAGAGCAATTATCTTTGCAAGAGCAATTAAAGACTTTTACTAATGACCAGACAACAATCTAGGATCGTATTGCCCTTCTAAAGCAAGAAATCATACAGTTGGAGCAGCAAAGTTCAGAGATAGGTTTGAACATTGACAGAGTGCAAGAGAAGATAGAGTGCAGCCTTTATTCTGTGGACTCTGAAAAGTCTGAATTGGCAAAGAATAAAGAACTAATTGCCTCTCTGTAAGAGAAGTTAGGATTTTCCAGATCCTGCAAGAATGATTTCGAATGCCAGACTAGAACATGCAGCTGCTCAAATCGATTTTCAAGAAAGTTTGCAACAATATTTAGCAGTGTTAGGCATTACAGGAGAACTGTAAGGTGTATACTTTTACCATCTTTTCTTTTGGTTTGCTATTGTAAATATTTTCAGGATTTCAAGTTATGCAAGTACCTCATGATATTTTGATGTTCTTCTTTTATTCTCATAATTTGTTAGTAAGGAATTTCCTAAATGATCCTTGTCCTAGTTGGCAATACTAAGTTTTAATTTAGTCAGTCACACACAGTTTAAGCTCTTGAGTAGTGGAGCAACACACAGTTTAAGCTCTTAAGTAGTAGAGCAACACACAGCTTAAGCTCTTGAGTAGTGGAGCAAGCAGTTTCTTAAACTCATACAGGAGTCGAGTCTTATGTGATGGTCTTTGTAACTCTTAAGAGTTCACTAGACTTCTCAGTGCCTACGGAGTTCATAGACCGTGATCCATCCGAGGGGCCCAGTGAAGCTACCGGGGCCATGAACTAGGTTGAATTTACGCACAGGGTTGGCCACAGTAACTCTCTAGAGTTCACGGAGCTCACAAGGCTACCTTTTAGGTACCAAATCCAGGGCTGCCTATCCGTCGATGAGTAGGTTTAAGCCCTTCTTCATGAGTTAGTACTAAAATCAAGTCATAGATCTAGGGGGTCTTACGCATAGTTGACCTATCTATGGACATGGTCTAAAGAGCTTACACTGCAACCCGCTTTTTCTTCGCCTGTATGGTCGGGCCCATTCACGGGAGGGCATTTTCCTCTATTCCCTGTGACGCTGCTGGAAAGCTATACAGGGGGTTACGCGTGACTAGCCGTCAAAGACGTTTTGGCCTTTTAGGCTTTTGGTCGCTGGCTTCATCCGCAGCCTGCATGGGTATACGTACGATGGCCTTCACGGGCATTTTAGGACCACTGGCTTCTCACCACTGCCCGAATGACGACCTTGATAGGTCTTATGCGTAGTTCGCTATATAAGCTTGGCCTGGCCACCTTTGAATGATAAGAGTAGGTGGTCATCGATGGTACATATCTGCATGAGATTAATAGTACATCACCACTCCTGATGATATCTTCAATTATAGTCGTACGGGCTGTTTATAATATATCAGCTTGGTGACAATATTAATTTCAACAGAATTTTGTAGAGTTTGCTTGATGATCACTTTCCTTTTACGACACTTGTTGGCGCATAGTTGAAATATTTGGTGACACGTAGTTTTGATATGCTTGCAAATTTCTTCTATATTCATTCGCTTGATCATACATAGCCATTGCTTTGCTCATTCTTGTCCCCTTTTGATACAAGGGTATTATCCTGGTAATATGCTGGATCAAAATCAGTAATGTCTTCAGGGACAGTATCTTTTAATGAAGCAAGCATTGATTAGTATACTGATTCCTCGCCCATATTAATCCACAACTCTGTATGCTCCATTAGAATACATCTCCTTTATTATGTACGTCCCGTCCCACTTAGGATCGAATTTGCCTCCTGTTTGGCGGGTGGCCATTATAGGTCTCTTTAACATCTACACCAGATCCCCCGCCCCCTTTTTTTGAAAAGTAATGTTTAACCTATTTATCAAAGGCCACCGGCATCTCTACGTGATACAATCGCTTGGCTTTACTTTTGTATTTTCATCAAACAAGCCACTTGTATTTTAATTGGGAATCCCCTTCCAACTACTATGCAACTGTAACCATATTCACTGACGACTCTGCCCACAATCCTTGATATTTTTTTCCATTTTTCTTGACTGACCCAATAGGAATCTGAATCCCTCTTTCCTGATTTAAGACGGTGGGTTCTTCATAATCAAAACCCATATTTTTCATGATTCTTTTACTTGCTGGACTATAATTCTCAAGATCTCGTGATGTCAGTCGTCCGTGATATACATTACTCTTAATCATTTCTTCTGTCTTTATCTCTTTTGAAGCATGAAATTCTATCGAGTTAGGATGTTTTGCATTCGCCTTAACATGGAACCATCCTGGAGCGACCAAAAATGGCCTCTGCCTTTCAACGCACGACAACGGCACCGTATAATTAGACTACAAGATTTACAACTAGTCTGGTGACAATAACGTTAGCGACGATTGCCCTGGTTGTCACAAATACTTCGATACAAAATAAAATTTTTGCTTTAATTCCACAGTCCTTGATGATTCTACCTTTTCTGTTTCTCCTTCAATCACATTTTTGTGAATTTCTCTTAGGACTTTATTTGCATCATTCTCTCCCTCTTCTTCAGAAAATCCTTTATAGTAACTAGCATCTGCAAAGAAAGACTTCACCTCTGTGTAAGGTTTCGTATTAGCCTTTACCTTATATTGCACCCCTCCACAATATTTAAAGCATTAATGCAGAGTAGAGGGTATAATATGGTACTGATGTATTCATGGCCTTCCTAAGAGGAGATTGTATGTTGTCACAACACTTATAACATGGCATATGACATTTATAATTAGCTCGCCTATTTTCAGCATTACTTCAATTTTGTCAAGTGCGTGTTGCCCGTCTTGATTAAAGCCCTATATCATCATTCCACTGGGGCTTAGATCAGAACGATGATAGCCCAATTTACTCAACATTGAAAGTGGTAAGAGATTCACTATCGATCCTTTGTCTATCATAATTTGCTTGAATTTCTTCCCACAGATATCGCCCTCTATCATTAGCGGTCTGTTATGTTCTACTTCACAAATCAAGTCGTCATCAGAAAAGGAGACAACTGGCAAGCAGTTTTCTTTCTCATGGTTCTTTTTGCATTCCATTTCTGCCAATAACATCTCTTTAACATCATGATTGGACAATGCTCTGACCAGGCTCTGCCGAAATTCTTCTGACAACTTAAGCGCATCATAAACACTTAGTCGGGCTGGTATACCTTTCAAATGACTTACTATATCATAAGTTACTTTCTCTATCTCATCATTTCCTTCTTCATCACTAACGTTTTGCTTTTTAGTAATTTCTCTCCGCATAATCGTTGCTTTCTACTTCACGGGGCTTGTTATCTTCTTTCCTGACCGCAACGTGATTACTGCTACTTTCTTTATCGCTTCATTGTGTTTTTCATTTTCCATATCTTGAGCATCTCCTCGAAATGTAAGCATATTTATCGCCGCTATCGTACCCCTCTCCTTTTCATTTCCCATAACTATTTCACCCCTGTCTATCATTGTATTATACACTTTAATGTGTAACAATTCTCCGTCGAATGTCCCACCAAACGGTGATAGCGGCAAAAATCCCTCTTTAGTTTTTATCACTTCTTCAGGGCGCTTAGGTTCTGGTAATTCGATCGTGCCAGCCTTTAACAACTGTTTCATCATAAGAACAACATCTTCTTTATCAAACTCGAATCCTTCATGAGAATTAAGCATCCTAGACCTCTTTCCATTGTATCTATTTCTTGATTGACTCCATTCTTCCTTTCGCTCCTGTCTCTTCTCCCTTAAATCCCTTATATCTTTGCTTCTTCTGTCACGATCAATAGTATTCACAGCCATTCTACTAGGCATTCTCCTTGCTGTTTCATGGTGAAATGCTGACATCTTACGGGTCATCAATTCCAAAGCATGAGCTTTAGTAGCCAAGTCATGAAATGTTCTGATGTCAGTGCTAGTAAGTCTAAATGTTATTCCTATTTCCATAGAGTTGAGACACATTTTAACTTGCTCCTTTTCTTCCGGTAACTGTCTACATGAGGCTCCCAATGTCTTCCATCTATTGATAAACTTTTCTTCTGGTTCTCCTTCTCTCTGCTGTACGGAAGCCAGTTTTATAATACTAACCTCACGCTCTGAAGAGAAGAAGTTCGACATGAACACATCTTGCATTTGTTCCCAAGTACATATCGACCCTGGAGCTAAGTTAAAATACCATCTGAACACCTTCTATGTAAGCGATGACCCAAACAATCGCAAATAATATTGTGGCACTGTGGAGAAATTCTCCATACTAGTGATGAAGTGCATCAAATGTTCTTCTAGCGATCCTTCTCCATTAAACTTCTGAAAATCTAGGTATTTGAAATTAGCTGGAAATGGGACATCTTCTACTTCTCTGGGATATGATGTTCGATATCTGAAGCGACTAGTATTTTCGCGTTCTCTCTCTAGTCTGACTGCCTCTTCAACAACTTTTCTCACTTCATCTTATGTTATGGTTCTCGCCATGGGGATAGACCCCAGCGATCCTACCCCCTATGGTTGTAAACCCTTAGGCTGATTATCATATTCATTCATTGTATTCATCATTGGAGGAACAGCTATCTGAGCTACATTATGTTCCAGAGTTGCTAAAGCCTCATGAAGATTTTTACACTCTTTCATTAGTGCTCTTTGTGTTTCTACCATTACATTCATGTGATCCTCTGTATTTGGCACACCTTCTTGATTTGTCCCAGCCATGTGTACTGCAGCTTCTCCACTTTTGGACGAAGCTGTAGTTGGGGTGGGGCACGAGTATGTTGATGTAATAGGGCTTATGAAGAGAGGAAAAGACGGGGTTTCACTTGGCCTCTCTATACTTTCAGTACTATTAATCAATCGAGGCGACACAGACTTGAATAAACTTGCCTGAGGTGATACAGACGTAAATGAGCTTACCATTAATGTTATACCCTTCTGCTCTTTCATCCATCTGACTCCTAGGGTAACTAGAGCTGGAAAGTCATGTGACGCCAGTTGGGGCATTATTCGCTTAGGATATATCTCAGGAGGAGTGAGTTCGAGATGTTTCCTAGCTGTGTTGTGCGTTATAAGCCCTTTAACTCTCGGTGAAGGCCAATTTACTAAAAAGTTTCTTTCGTTCCGCACTCTTGTCGTGCGAGATGTTATGACAGTCTAACCCTTATTGCCTTCCGAAGGTTGGGGTGAAGCGGATATAACCCCAGCAGTCACTTGAGTCATGTCATTTCTGCCTGTAGGAATTTGAGTCACAGATTCAGAAGGTCGGTCCAGTGCATACTCTATCATAAATCCTACTAAGGTGAAATGAAAGTTCAGTGTTCTTTGAGGGATTACCATTATTTATAACTTGTGGTTGAATTTAGAAACCTTCAATTACAAAATGTAATTATAGTTAGTATTTGAAAAGTAAACAATTTATCTTAGAGATGAAGGGGAGGAGGTTCCCACTGAGAGTCACCATTTTGGCCTCAGAAGACGCCAAACTACAATGAAAATTCTATCATACTCTCGATGTCGTTATCAAAATAAAATAAAGTCCCCAACAGAGTCATCATTTTGTTTCGAATAAGAAATAAATGCATTTGATTTGGGGAGATTACTTTATTCAAACATAACAAAGAGAATACATAGAACAATCATTGCATTATTCATTCTGAGTTCATATACATCCCTTCACTATCCCTTGATTCTAAAACAGATTATTTAATACAAATGAATTGTAATTATAGAAACTTTTTTGTTAAATCTTAAATCCGGCAGCCTTCCGACGTCCATTTGGGTCATCTTTTAGTACTTAGGAGGAATGTCAATTTGATCGACTAATTTCTCTTTTGAACTTGTCCAAAGAAGAGAACTTGAAGTGGTGGAGCTTTAGACTTGAATGCCTGCAATGTTCTCAACAGCACTACAGTTCCCACAGAGACCTAGTTTTACGATCCGTGAAACTTCTCGCTCGTTACGTGGTCAGCACAACTGGGCGAAAAGATTGCATGATCCTCGCAACTCTATATAGAGGTTGCACGGTTCACGCAACCGATCCTTAGTTCTGCTCCTCACCTTCAATCTTCTCCCAAAATTCTCTATCCGTCCAAATGAGAGAGGAAGCGGGGTATTTATAAACTCCCCACACGTGCCAACCCTGGATCTTCATGCCTTTAGAGCGTCTTCTCCTCCCGATTGCACTGTTGACGGAATGGAAAATCTGGTTGCACGACCTGTGCAAGGATTACCTCTGCTTCTGTTTCCATTGAACTATTTGCGACACCCTAGCAACTTCCATAGCTTGTTAAGAGATCCGCGCAACTACCTGTTGTTAACGACCCGCGTAACCACTATATAAATTTTATCCTTTCTTTCTTTCTCATTTCTTGTTTGATTTCTAATCTCTATTCTCCCTTGATGATGATGATTTTTATGCTTCAACAGGGACTAAATTTGGTGATGATCTATACCCAGTTTGAACTACAAAGTTCAACGTTTAGGCTGTCTTGGCTTTATTAGCTATTTGCGTCAAGTCCCACTGTACTATGATCGAGTTGACCTCAAGTCAACTTGAATTCATTATCTTTGGTCAGAGGTGACTTAGGTCATTGCACATGATCTAAGTCCCCCAGTTATAAACCCTCGACTAAATTACAGTGTTTGGTCTCACCTGTCGGCAAAACTTTGGGACCCTATGTGGTCTCTAAATTCCATCGCCCCCTTCCTAAGCCAAAGTGCGTCAGAGTGCGTCGTGTTACCTATAACCCAGGTCTAGTTTAATCCAAATCAAGCTCTGATACGATCTTATAATGCCCCAAAAATTGGGAGTCTAGCAAAGCTCTACTCTCGAGATCCGGTGCATCACTTATGCAATATGGATGATAATGTTCAAAATTCACCCATATTAATGGGTTAAGCATGAGTGAGATTATACTAAAATAACATAGTATACTCTAGATATAATTAAATTAAGCAAGCGGAAGACTGAAACCTATATATTTAAATATGTGGGTATTTTACCAACTCCAGAGTATGAGTATGTAACCAGGCTGAAGATATACAAGTATTGTTTCAAAATATACAAAAAGTGGAAATGTAAAGTGTTCAACTAAGCCAGATATCCTTGTAATTCCGTCGAATCAACATGAAGTCTACATAGACCCGCCTAAGAGCTGAACGGAGGAGAATTCTTCCTCCTCGCCTACGAAGTCCAACTCCGCTGCATAGACTTCCCCATCACCTACATCTACAACAAAGTCTGCTTGGTGTTTTAAACCACCGTCCCAGGGTGGGAATGAGTGGCCAACTCGGTGGTACTATAAGGCAAAGGTTAACATATTATCAATTCAATCAAATAGTAATGATAAAAAAATACAACAAGAATTTCCTAACTATTCTTGTTAATGCAAGAATGGAGTACAAAAATGATGTATGCCCTCGCATGACACTCCCTCAATTGACTATATCAACCATTCACTCATGGAAAACTCCCTAAAGTGCACATCCTCACCAAAGCACATGTAATGCGGTGCATGATCGTGTTAACCGAGTACTTAATTAGGCTTATTCATACAGTAGATTCGGGAAGCTAAGGTACCTCCTTTTATATCATTTACCCAACTAAAAGATCCATCTAAGATAATCAATCCTAGTTAATCACATACGATATGTAAGTTGTAGGGCATCACTCCTAATGAAAAGCAATGGGTAGGTAAATTCGAGAGTTTATACTCGAGGGTACTACAGGGAGACTCGTCACCTCAGTGCAGTCCAACAGCTCGAATACAGTGTCCCATACTACCATATTTGGCTCACGAGTTTGGGTTGCTCACTGGTCACTACGGGGAGGCTTGTCACCCCAGTGTAGGTCGACAGCTCGACCACGGTGTCCCATACCATCATGCCCGGCTCATGAGTCTTAGCGGATCATGGTACCATGGTTAAAATGGGCTTTTACAATAACAGGGGTATCTTAGATTCAAGTAGTGACGTCCATACATGGTGAACATAGAATAGGTGGATCGGTTTGTTAGGGAAGTTCGATTGGTATGGGCACATGCCAATGTAATCAACATGGAGTGCATAAACACCCCGTATGGCCTAACCACCGCCGACAATCCTCGTGCGACTTGGATTCATCGAATTTTTCTGATGTGACGCCTACAACACAAGGTAAGTCAGCTACTTTGCTACTTGAACTAATAAAATCCCTAAAACAGGTTAGGGTTTGGGCTTTCTTACTTAAGAACGAACCGAAATCGCTAAGGTAACGATTGTAAAGTGATGGTTAAACACGTAGATCGACAGGGAAGAATAGCAGGAAGATTCTCCCACTTCTCTCACACTTTTTCTCTCTTTTCTCTCTTCTCTCTCCTAGGGTTTCTCTCAAATTCGTATGGGTTGAATGAGAGAGGGTTTAAGGCCCTTTTATAAGCCCAAGACTCACTAAATTAGACTCAGGGCCATGGTATACCTAGGTTATGTCCAAACACGGACTATTCCGTCTCAACGGAGCACTTCTGGAGGTCCTGCTACCGTGTGCAATCGGACTTAAGCTCATAGATGCTGGATCTTGATCAAATTAAGTTTTCAGTTCGATCGGATTCCCAGATCAATCGTGGGGGATTAGTTTCAGTTCAACGGTCACTGAAACTCGATCAGGGATTTCAAATACACGGACATGTATGGGAAATGTGCCCTGATCTAAGGGAGTATTTGGGTCAAATTCTGATGGTCTGATTGCTTATAAATGGCATGTAAGCCAAACGTTCCAGATTACTTAAATTAGATTTAATTTCTAAAGAAAATTACATTTTCTCACCCTCTTCGCTTCGGACTCAATGAAACAGTCTCAGAGCGTCGTTTGGACGTGATTTTCGCAGTGCTTGTTATTCCAACAACACGGTCAATATCTTCTAAGTTTATCGTAATTGGACTTTCGACGTGCAGTACAGGTCCGATACGAAGTTTCAAAGTGCTCCCGAGAGCAACTAGGTTTAAAGTTGGATTCTAGATTTTAGGGTATTATAGTGTTAACGATTCCACAAGTTTTGGGTCTTGTAGAATGTATTTAAAACGAACAGTGCTAATTTCATAGCTAGTTTAACTTAGCGCTAGTTGACTTACGTTTAATTTCTAAGGGAATTAGTCCTAAGTGATTTCTGATCGAGGTGGTACTCATGTCTTTGTACGAAAATTTTCGAGTCGTTACAATCTACCCCCTTAAAATAATAAATTTCATCCTTGAAATTTGTACCTTTTCCTACTCCTCGAGAAGCTGTGGGCAGTTCTTCTTGATCTCAGCTTCTGTCTCCCAGGTAGCCTCTTCTTCGGTATGATGCGTCCATAATACCTTCACAAGGGGATGACCTTACTATGCAATACTTGTTCCTTCCTGTCTAATATACACGTCGGTCACAGTATATATGTAACATCCTCACCTAACTGCACCTGCTCCCATCTAATGATATGGGAAGGATCAGGAACGTATTGCTTCAATATAGAAATATGAAATACGTTGTGTACGCTCGCGAGAGGTGTAGGCAAAGCTAGGCGATATGCTACTGCACCCACACGATCGAGTATCTAAAATGGGCCAATGAATTACAGTGAGAGCTTTCCCTTCTTTCCGAATTGAAGAACTCCCTTCATAGGAGAAACTCAAAAAAATACGTGATCTTCAACCGCAAACTCTAGTGGTCACCGCCTCATATCAGCATAACTCTTCTGCCTGCTCTGTGCTGTAAGAAGTCGATGCCTGATGATGTTAATCTTCTCTAAGGTTGCCTGTACTAACTCAGGACCAATAAAATTCTGCTCGCCAACTTCAGCCCAGCAATGGGGCGCTCGACAAGGACGCCCATACGAGGCCTCATAAGGTGTCATACCGATACTCGCCTAAAAACTGTTATTGTAAGCGAACTCCACATATGGAAGAGAATCATCTCAACTGTCTTTGAAATCCAACACGTAAACCCGCAGCGTGTCCTCCAAAATCTAGTTCACCCGCTCTGTCTGCCCGTCAGTCTGTAGGTGGAATGCAGTACTGAACTTCAACTTTACACCCATCGCTTCCTGGATGAGAGTCTAGAAAATAGAAGTAAACCACATGTCTCTGTCTGACACAATCTCCAAAGGAACTCCATGCAGACAGACTATCTTTTTGATATACAGCCTAGCCAACTCGTCCACAGAGTTTGTGACTCTGATCGGCAGGAAGTGAACCGACTTCGTCAAGCGGTCGACGATCACCCAGATAGAATCATGTCCCTTCCTCGTCTTCTACAGTCCCGAAATGAAATCCATAGAAATAAAGTCCCACTTCCACTCAGCTATAGGCATGGGCTGAAGGAGACCAGGAGGTCAGCGATGCTCTGCCTTCACCTGTTGGCAAGTGAGACAACGGGACACAAAGCCTGCGATGTGGGTTTTCATGTCATCCCACCAATACGTCCTCTTTATATCACGATATATCTTCGTACTGTCCGGATGCATCGCAAGCCTAGAACTGTGCGCAGCCTCGAGAATCTCTCGTCTCAAGTCGCGGACATCTAGGACGCATAGGCGGCCACAATAACGTAAGCCCCCATCCATTCCAACTCACCACTCGGCATCTGCATCGTCACTGGCCTACTCTCGAAGCTCAGTCAGACGCTCATTGTCCCTCTGTGCTGCAATGACGTTGTCATCGATAAGAGGTCACACCTGAACATGTACGATAACCTTGAATGGCTCCTCCACAGTGAGTTTCTGCTCAAAGTCTCGTAAAAACTCAACCATGTCCCACTCGGCAACCATCTGCGAGCCGCAAACTCTAACGCCTTCTTATGGCTCAACGCGTTAGCCACAAGGTTCACCTTGCCCGGATGGTAGGAAACCTCGAACTTAAAGTCCTTTAAGATCTCCATCCATCGTCGCTGCCTCATATTCATGTCTCGCTGCGTGAATATGTACTTGAGGCTCTTGTGGTCGCAAAAAAGCTCGAACTCCTCTCCGTAGAGGTAATGTCTCCAGAGCTTCAATGCGAAAATGACTGCTGTCAACTCTAGGTCGTGTGTAGGGTAATTCTCCCCATGCTTCCTCAACTATCTCGAAGCATATGAAATCACCCTGTCCTTCTGCATAAGGACACAACCTAAACCAACGCTAGACGCTTCGGTGTATATCGTATACTTAACCCCTTGCTCTGACAATACTAGCACAGGGGTGGACGTCAGCCTGTCCTTTAACTCCTGAAAAGCTGCCTCCGCCTTCTCATTCCAGGCGAACTTCAGATCCTTCCACGTCAACTGAGTCAAGGGTCTGGCTATCTTCGAGAAGTCCTGGATGAATCGCCGATAGTACCCTGCCAGACCAAGGAAACTCCTCACCTCAGTAACCGAACTGGGCTGCTCCTAGTCTTGTACTCCAGCTACCTTAGCAAGGTCAACTGATATCCCGTCCTTAGACACTACATGTCCCAAGAACTTGACTTCTTCCTTCCACAAGTCGCACTTCTTGTACTATGCAAACAACTGTTGCTGTCTCAGAGTATCCACGACCAATTGCAAGTGCTCCTCATGCTCCTCTCGACTCCTGGAGTATATCAAAATGTTGTCTATAAATACAATGACGAATCGATAGAGAAACAGCCAAAATACCCGGTTCATCAGGTCCATGAACATAGCTGGTGTGTTCGTAAGACCGAACAACATCACGAGGAACTCATAGTGCCCAAAACAAGTCCTGAAAGCCGTCTTCTGCACATCCTCATCCCTGACGCGTAGCTGGTGATACCCTAACTGTATATCAATCTTTGAGAAGTACTGCGCTCCTCTCAGTTGATCAAACAGATCATCTATCCTGGACAAAGGGTACTTGTTCTTCACCGTCACTTGGTTCAGTCTGCCATAATCAATACACAACTGCAGTGACCCATCTTTCTTCGTCACGAACAAGACAAGTGCTCCCCAAGGAGATACACTCAGTCATACGAAGCCAGCCTCTAACAAATCATCAATCTGTTTCCTCAACTCCTTCATCTCACACGGGGCCATGCGATACGTTGGCAGTGAGATGGGCATCGAACTGGGTACTAGGTCGATAGTAAAATTGATCTCGCATTGAGGAGGCAACCCAGGTATCTTTCTGAACACATCTTCATAATCATGGACTACTGGCGTTCTTTCAAGTGTCGAGACGTCAACATTCCTTAATATGGAAGCGTAACAAAGCACTCGAGAGGGGTGACTGACCTGCACCGAAAATGTAAAAGACGTGCCCTCCGGCTCGTAAACTATCACTACACAGGTCTCGCAGTTAGTCTCAGCCCTCCCTGCAGTAAGCCAATCCATGCCAAGGATGACGTCGAAATGATAGAGAGCAGAGATGATGATAAGGTCAATGGCCATCGTCCTGATCCTTAGATCTATCAAACAACCCTCACACATCGTAGTAGCATCAGTAAAAGTCTCGTGCGCTGAAATAACTCGCACTCCAACCATCCGGATAGTCCGTAGCCTAAGGCGCTTGACTACTGAACAAGATATCACTGAGACAGTGGATCCCATATCCACCAACAGAAAAATAGGAGTACCTCCAATGTGAGCTGTGACCTCAAAGGCCAAGGGCGGTGCGGTCTCTATCCCAGATGCCTAAGCTGTCAGTGCATGCACCCGAGCCTACTGTGGACGATTCAGCTGTGGTACCATAGTCCATTGAGGCGGCCGGAAGCGAGGTGCTGATGGTGTGAAGGATGGATGTGCAGGTGTTATCTGTAGAGGTGGAGCCGATAATGCCTGAGGGCGAGGACGATCAATCCTCTGCGGTGGTGAAAATCTGTCATCTCTCATATACATGAAGCAGCTCTCTGCGACATGACCTGGCCTCCCACAATAAGCACAGGTCACGTCAGGACTCCTCATCGAAACTACTGACACTGCAACCCTGGGAGGTGAGTCTATATGAGGCCTCTTGCCAAGGAATGACTTGTTTTGGGTATCTGGTCGTAGCCTAACAACCATAAGGCCACGAGAGCGTGTCAGTCGATCTACATCCTGCTCAGCCCGCATAGACATATGTATCAGCTCGACATAAGATGGTATGCTGACACAGCACATCTTCGACCGAATGTCAGGTCGCAAGCCCTCAGAAAAACGTCGTATCTGCATCTGCTCATCAACAAGTATTGTAGGGACGTATCTGCCCAACTCGATAAATCGATGCTCGTACTCGGTAACTGTCATGCCTCCCTACCTGAGGCGCAAGAACTCATTCTCCCTCTCGTGTCAGTAGGTCTGGGGATAGTATTTGTCATGGAAACGAAACTCAAAAGCTGCCCAAGTCCATACGTAGCCAACAGTGACTGTTCGTAGGACACTATCCCACCACATACTGGCCTCTTTCTCAAACATAAAGGTGGTCAACACAACCTACTTTGACTCGGTACAATGTAGCATCCGTAGCATCTTGGAGATGCGATCTAGCCAATATTCAGCCTCCTCGGGTTTATGAGAACCCGTAAATGTAGGAGGCCTCAAGCGCTGGAATCGCTCGAGAAGGCCACTAGTACCCAAAGTCCCTGTAGGGTATGCAGCAGGTGCAGGCGGAGGCACATCCTCAGCCTGAGCAGAAGGCTCTGCAGTCTCAGTAGGTCATACAGATGGTGAAGGTGGAGTAGCACTCCCACCCTGAGATAAAGCCCCTGCAATAATGGTCAAGAGCTGTTGGTGCTGCTGCTGCATCAACATCATCATCTGCTCAAACCTATCAGTAGGTGGAGTTGGCTGAGGCATGTACTGCGTCGAAGAAGATGCAAGGTACTGCTCACGAACCGGTGGGGTATACGGTGATAGTCCAGCTGTAGGACCAGTGGGTGGCTGAGACGCAGGTATAGTCTCAAGATCTGGGCCCAAACCAGGGTCCGTACGATCATCTCCGTGGGAAGGAGCCTGGTCCATCCTATCAGTGAGTGCGAGGTGTGCTGTGCTCCGTGTATATTTCCATAGCATGCCCTATACAACATAGGGTGCAATGCATGTAAGTTGAAGCATAATAACACAATGCACAATTACTTAAGCAATCCACACACTTCATAGCAAAAGAGGTTGTATGCATTTCATTTACCAAAATTGTCACAATACATGGAATATAGAGTTACATGAATCATGACAGAAAATGCATGTGAGCTAATACAATCAAGCCTCAAACACTTAAAACATGTTACCACCACTGCACTACTAGGCCTATCAACATGAAAACACAAACACATCCAAAAGCAGTAACTAAACGAGCTGCAAGACGCCGGCATGGATGACTAAACGTCCGAGTCCTGTGATGGAGGAGGGGCACCCTTGTCCTGTATGCAGCACAGGATAGCCTTCAAGGTGCGAGTCACCTTGTCAAACTTTCACTTCATGATGGCCTTGGTCTCTTCGAGCTCTTGCTTTACCTCAGCCCGGAGTTCCTTGACTTCTTGTCGCAAGGAAACCTGACCCTCCTCAAGTCAGGTTATATGCGCATCCCTAGCAGCCTGATCAGTACCCTGCTCTGGTGCCATAGGAGGGGAGCTCTCCTTCATGTCCTGGGCCTCCGGTTCCTCTTCTTCTTCTTCTTGTTCCTCCTCTTCTATCTCAGCTCCCTCTTCTTCCTCACTCTCTTCTTCCTCGCTCTCTGTCTCATCATCACTCCCCTCAAGAAGAGCTTGGCGTCATCGTGGCCCGATATTCATGTGATTGAGGATAGTTTCGTCGATGCGATGAACCGGTTCTGATAATTCTGCCCCAAGACTATAACCAAACTCACGTGCAATCTTGCATATGATTCGGCCAAAGGGGAGCGAATCAGTCTGCCTATTGGAGCGTGCAGTATTAACTATCTGTCACAACATGAATGTAAGCACACACAGGTTTGCTCTCTGCCCTACTTGATACAGGAAGTTTACCATGAAGCGCGTACACTCGCTGCGATTGCTCCACCTAGGGTAGACGTTGAATGTGAAAATGTGATGGAGTAAACGGAAGTCGTCAGACATTTTGGTTGCTAGGAGACTTTTGTTCGGCTGCCACTGAACCAGTCGGCCACAAAGGGCACGTGTGCGGTGATCCCTTTCACGGGTACTCCTCACATTCTGCTTGCTTGCATTTACCTTGCCAAGAGACACATTCAAAAGCTGAGATATCAATCTGACATCAACTGTGGCCAACCGATCCACTCCACATGGGATCTAGAACTGCAAGGGCTCTAGCGTAGGCTCGTGAATGTTGGCATAGAAAGCTCGGACCATGCTTGCATTGGTGCGATACCTACCATCGAATAGTGGACCCCAATGGGCCCCTTCCAAAAGCTTGAACAACAGATATTGGCCAAAGAGTCGCCCATCCACCTGAGCTTCAAAAAGGACCCTACGGCCCTCATAAACTCCCTGAGACAGCTCCACCAACTGAGCCCTTCCAGTAGGAGTTCGGGGATCAAGATCCTGCTTCGTCTGAAGCTCTCGATTGACGCGTGGACTAGCGGTGGTGCCTCTCGGTCTCCTTGCACAAGTGGGGTGGCTAGGCCCAGTTTCATCCACGGTACCGTTTCTCTTTCCCATAAGAGAAAGGACGGTGGAAAGTGAGAAAATGGCCGAAATGAACTTGAAGAAGGCCATGAAAAGCGCAAAAAAGGGGGGATAGGGCTGGAGTTTCTGGTTCTCCACGAATGTGAGCCTCAACAGGGGTCGTGCAGGCCCAAAAGACAGGGATTGAAGAAGGGAAAATGAAAAAATGGGATGAGCTGAGTGCTTACACGATTTTGAGCCTCAAATGGAGGATGTGAGAGCTCAAATGAGAGAGAACGGAGAATGTAGAAAGCAAGGGAGATGGGTTTCGAATAGGCAGGGACAGTGGTGCACGAAAATAAGAGAGGAAGTGATTGGAGGGGTGGTTTTTGCCAAAAATTAGAAGTTTGGGAGAGAAAAGAGAGCTTGGGGGCTCACTTTATGAAGGAAGGGGGTCTTTGGAAGGGTTTTAACCGACGAACCCTGTACACAGGGGCCACACTAGGCCCCAAACACCGTTGGCCCAAAGGCCCGACCCAACCTGGACTGTTGACTGGCGAGGTCCTCGCCACTCTCTGGAGCAATTGGTGAGGCCTCACCATTTGGGCAAAGACCTCCTGCCCTCTAAGCTCCAAAAAAGTCTGGGTCCCACCCTGAAACCCTCTGGATTAGCGTGGGTAGGCCCACGACCCCGTTATGAGTCGTTTCGGGTCATTTCGAGCAATTTCTGATTCATACTTGCATTTACCGATTGTTGATGGCTGGAATGGGATACTTTATGATCTAAACCTGTCGTGTGACGGCCTAGAAGTGATTTGGGGTGACTCATGCGCTCACGGATGAGTATGGACCCAATCTCAGTGACCGTTTTCGATGAACTTCGACATTTGGCGAAACTGAAAATCCTATGAATGTTTCAACATTTTTCTCGCACCCACCTAAGTCAAAAAATATGTTAACATACGTTGTTTGACCATAACCCAGGTCCGATTTAATCAAAATCATGCTCTGATACCAACATGTAACACCCTGAAAATCGGAGGTCAAGTAGCAACTCAACACCCGAGTTTCAGAACATCACTTATGCAACATAAATGCTTATGATTGAATGTTGTCTACATTAGTGCATTAGTCTTGAGTGGGATTATACCAAAGCAGTAATTCATACTCCAGATTGAGTTATAAAACGCAAGCGGAAGACTAAAAGATGTATAGAAATGTATATAAGTCAAAAATCATGATCGGTCTCCAGAGTATGAATACATCACTGAGCTTTCATATACATGTCATGATGCAAAAATAAAAATGTCAAAAAGAAATAGTTTCACTAGCATGGTAAGCCCTGTAGCCTCGTCACTCCGAATGTCCTAAGCAAAACCATCAGAGAACTACATGTAAGAGAACTCATCCTGATCATCATAGTAGTTAGGCTTAGCCTCCTGTGCCTCGCCAATACTTGCATCTAAGACAGGATCTGGTGAGTGTCTAGAACATCGTCCCGTAACGTGGGAGCGAGTAGCTAACTCAGTGGAACAATAAAGCATAGGTTAACATGTTATCAATTCAATCAAGCAGTAATGATAAATCATTACAATCAAACACTCCTAAATACTGTAATTAATGCAAGGATGAGATGCAATCATGATGCGTGCCCTCACCGACATACTCCCTCTTGCGACACCATCTTACGTTGCGGCATGCTTTCATCCCTCAAGTGCTCCACATCTTCCAGGCACATGTAATGCGATATGGGCATGATTACCAAGTTATTATTAGTCCTTTTCATACAATATGATTGGGAAACTAAGGTACCTCCCTTATATCATTCCCAAACAAGGATCCTGTCTAAGGTCATGTAAGGCCCACCCCCACAGAACATGATATTGTCCGCTTTGCCAGGTGGGTTCACGGATTTAAAACGCGTCATGTCTGTTAAGGGAGGAACCCAACATATAACCACCATAACTCTAAACAACTCTTTCGATGTGGGATAAGGTTTTGCCTTCACTGTGCGCACAGTAGCTTGCCAGCACAGTAGCCTGCCAGCCTTACTTGGGGCCCACCCATATGTGCGCCCGCCCATGTGTGCCCGCCCACATGTGGCCATAGTGACGGGGCGTCACAATATCCCCCACCGAGGGCAGAGCTGTCCTCGGCTCTGATACCATTTGTAAGGCCCACCCCCACAGCAGATGATATTGTTTTCTTTGTCTGGTGGGCTCACGGATTTAAAACGCGTCATGTCTATTAAGGGAGAAACTCCACATATAACCACCACAACTCTAGACAACTCTTTCGATGTGGGACAAGTTACGCTACAGTCAACTGCAACAGTAGCTCACCCAGCACAATAGCCTGCCAACCACACAGTAGCCTGTCAGCCTTCCTTGGGGCCCACCCACATGTGCGCCCGCCCACATGTGCCCGCTCACATGAAGCAGTGACCGGGGTGTCACAGGTCATCACTCCTAGTTAATCTTATATGATGATGCGATTCTAGGTCGCTGTAAAGGGCTATCAGGGCTGTTACGCGCACTCGTTGCACCGCTCCCCCATCACCTTATCATTACAAGCCTAGTTTATATTCTATTTACTACAGGAAGGCTCATCGCCTCTCCGCAGATTTATAGTATGCTCAATGTCACTACAAAGGGCAGTTAGGGCTGTTACACGCACTCATTGCACTGCTCCCCCATCCCCTTATCAATGTAGGCCGACAGCTCGAATACAGTGTCTCATACCACCATATTCGGCTCACGAGTCTGGGTTGCTCACTGGTCACTAAGGGGAGGCTCGTGGCCCCAGCGTAGGACGACAGCTCGACCACGATGTCCCATACCACCATAACTAGCTCATGAGTCTTAGCGGATCAAGGTACCAAGGTTAATGGGATTCACTGGTGAGTCAGGTACCTTAGGTTCAAACAGAGGCATTCATACATGGTGAACATACATTAGACAAATCGGGTTACTTGACGAGCTCGACTAGCACGAGTGCACATCGTATCGATCGACATGAAGTACATGAGCACTTCGTGTGGCCTAACCACTGCCGACGACCAACGTACGACTTCGGTTCACTGATCACATCATACGTGGCCATTGAATCTCAACCACGATTTTAATACCGTTACCGACTGCCTGGACTAAATCTTAGTCCCAACGTCAATGAAAAGTCATATGAGATAAGTAAAGCAGGAATAATCATGTAATTTAATTTTTTACAATCAAGGAGCATATTATTAAAATACATCTCAAACAAGATTTCACACACATTCACTTCATGAAATAAACAGGCATTACAATGTAGCGTACATGTAGAAAATCATATACATGGCTGAGGTAAATCCTCCTACAAGGCATACATCACATATAAGATTTCACACACATTCAGCTTACATAATGTATGAGGATTACACATGCGTTAAGCCAACTCCTTTCACTAGGTAGTTGCCCGCATACCACGTGCATACACCCACGATGGGTAATCATGGTGTGCATGAATCCAAGCTCCATGTTCATTCAAACATTTCTACAAACACTTGGGCTACACACTTAGTCACATATAACATATATTTGTCGTGGCGTGATTTTGGGAAAGTCCTTTTGCTAAGGAGTTGTTGCACATGTATTAGGCATATATTCATGATGAATAAACATGTTACGCACAAATTCAAATTCCAAACATTTTTAAACATTCCAACATATGCATAGAATACCTTATATTCTACATAGTTTATGTAAACCCGTATAACGAAACAGACGACGCGTTTTGCATGTGTAATAGCACGCTTATCAGTTATAAATCATTAACCGACATTAAAAGTCTTGAAAACCATAACCTATACATCTAAAGTCTGCACCTTACGCTATAGAAGCGTAATGAATTTGATAGAAACTCTACACTTTCGTCAACGTCGATATGACGGCCTACAACACAATGTAAGTTAGCTACTTTGCTACTTGAACCAATAGAATCCCTAAAACAGGTTAGGGTTTGGGCTTTCTTACCTAAGAATGAACCGGAATCGCCGGGATAATGACTGTAAAGTGATGGTTAAACACGTAGATCGACAGAGAAGAATAGCAGAAAGATTCTCCCACTTCTCTCACACTTTTTCTCTCTTTTCTCTCTTTTCTCTCCTAGGGTTTCTCTCAAATTCGTATGGGCTGAATGAGAGAGGGTTTAAGTCCCTTTTATAAGCCCAAGACTCACTAAATTATACTCAGGGCCATGGTATACCTAGGTTATGTCCAAACACGGACTATTCCGTCTCAACGGAGCACTTCTGGAGGTCCTGCTACCGTGTGCGGTCGGACTTAAGCTCATAGATGCTGGATCTTGATCAAGTTAAGTTTTTAGTTCGATCAGATTCCTATATCGACCCGGGCGGATCAGTTTCAGTTCAACGGTCACTGAAACTCGATCGGGGATTTCAAATACACGGACATATATGGGAAATGTTCCCTGATCTGAGGGTGTATTTGGGTCAGATTTCGATGGTCTAATTGCTTATAAATGGCGTGCAAGCAAAACGTTCCGGATTACTTAAATTACATTTAATTTCTAAAGAAAATTATGTTTTCTCACCCTCTTCTCTTTGGACTCAAGGAAACAGTCTCAAAGCGTCGTTTGGACATGATTTTTGCGGTGCTTGTCAAGTCCAGCAATGCGGTCAATATCTTCTAAGTTTATCGTAATCGGACTTTCGACGTGCGGTCCAGGTCCGATACAAAGTTTCAAAGTACTCCCGAGAGCAATTGGGTTTAGAGTTGGATTCTAGATTTCAGGGTATTATAGCGTTAACGATTCCACCAGTTTTGGGTCTTGTAGAACGTATTTAAAGCGGACAGTGCTAATTTCATAGCTAGTTTAACTTAGTGCTAGTTGACTTACGTTTAATTTCTAAGGGAATTAGTCCTAAGTGATTTCTAATCGAGGTGGTACTTGGGTCTTTGTACAAAATTTTTTGAGTCGTTACACTTAGGCTACACATAAGTAAATACATAGACTAGGCTACTTACAACAAGTATTTTAGCAATTCCATCTATAAGAATGTCATCATGCAAATAACAATCATGAATACTAGCTTAGTAATCATAACGAGCACAAATCATATTTACATGTTCATTCAAACATTTCAACAAACACATAGGATGCATAGTTGTACAACATAGTTCATACATGCGTAATACATCGAAATCGACGTGTCTAAGACAATATGGTAGTAATCAAGTCAGACATAAATCACTAGCTAACATTGAAAGTATTGAAAACCATAACCTAAATGTTTATAGTCAGCACCTTCATCGGAATACTCAATTCAAACGAGATTCGAATCCTACGTTCCCGAAAATGGAACGTCGAGCACATAAGCAATGAATAGGTTAACTATTTTGTCAATTACTCTATTTGGATCTCTAAATCAAGATTAAGATTAGGATTTCTTACCCAAATTGTAACCGAAGGAGATTGTGTAGTGAGGTGGGGAGGTGAATCTGTGGCGTGGAGTCGTGGGAAAGAATCCTAGCAATGATCTCCCTATTTCTCCCTTCTCTCCTTACTCTTTTCTCTTCTTTTCTCTCTTCTCGATCCTAAGGTTAGAAAAATTCATATAAAATGGAACAGGGGTGGTTTAAGGGCTCTATATATAGGCCCAAAACTGATGCAAATGGCCCCAGGGCCATGATATATTTGGTTTCTATCCAAAGGGCGACTGTTTCGAGCAAACAGGGCTCATCTGGAGGTCTGTTACTCACTTGCAGCGTAGAGTAAGTTCCCTGACGATGGATCTATGTCGGGATGTGGTTTCAACACGATTTATTGGGTCGATCGACCATGAAGGACCTGTTTCAGATCAATGGTCGTAGTCACTTGATCAAGGCTACAAGTATACAGATATGTGCAGGAAAATTTCCTTCATCTATGGGTGAAGTTCAGTGAGAAACTGACAGTCTAAAATCTTCAATTTCGCCCGTAAGCTAACGACCCAATTTACTTAAGTTTCATTACTTTTTGTAAAGATATTCGTGTTTCTCACACACTTCGCTCAAGGCTCAAGTTGTATGTTTCTAAACAGTATTTGGGCTCAATTCTTGCGATGGTTGTCAATCCTAATATGGTGGTCATAACCCTATAGTTTCGCGATCATCGAACTTTTGACGTATGATCCAGGTCCGATACGGAGATTCAATGTGCTCCTAAGAGCAACTGGCTTTTGAGATTTCTCTTAAGTTTTTAAGTAGTGCCGAGTTAGTAATTTTGATGGTTTTGGGTCTTTCCATTTGTATAAATGGGGGTTCGAACTAAATCCACCGATTATTTAGTTTAGTACTTAATTAATTTTTGCCTAAAATCTTCGACAGGATGCGGTTCTAGGGTTGTTCAGAAAATTGGGGCATTTCTGGAATGAATTAGGTATCAATATTTCTTATGTATAATTATTAGGGTTTGGATTAGCTAAGCTCATAGTGTGACCTATTCGCAACCAGTGAAAATAAAGATTCGATTATAATCACTCTATACCATCGATTCTTTGGCTAAAAGGATATTAACTTAGATTAGTTTATTAATTGAGTTTCGACCCTTAGTTGTCACAACCTTTGGCATGTCTTTATTTAGTTACGATCATCTCAATTAGTCAGTGATATGTTGGTTAGAATTGGACCCTATATGAACAAATCCCGAGACTACGCTCAATGTTTAAGTAATCGGGTGGATTCGTTGGTCTTCTACAGTCGATCAATCTTATTTGTACGGTTCTTTGTTGGTATCTGCTGTGTATAAGCCCATATCGAGTGTCGAGAGTCAGTAAGTGATGATGGAGTTAGTTATAAAAAGAAAATTTAAAGATTTTTTAGAAATTTTAAAATAGTAAAAATTCAGGGTGTTACATTTTTCTCCCTCCTCTTGGGCAAGTAAGGTCACACCTCATTCCAACCGACCACAATACATTGGAAAACACGGCCTAACGGTATACGACCCTCATGCGCTCAGGTATCCACTCGGTCTAGACATTGGAGCAACCTCTAGAACCAAGAGGGTTTAAGGAATTTCACCCAGGGATATCTATTGGATCTCATGTGGAACAGATTTTCGGTGTCCCATCTGGCCATCCATAATATGCCAGTGGAGGCTAAGGCCCTAATGTTACTAGGGCGTACGGTGCTCATATCACAAAATGTGAGATGCATGAGTCATACCATCCAGTCATGCATCAAACCTACGTGTAATACGCACTCATATGGATAACTCCTCCTATTAGGGTGTCTCATAATAATCTATCCAATGGCATGTGCTATGATTAATCATTCCTCATATTAGGCATAAATATGATGCACATGGGCATGAGTTGTGATGCTATACTAAGTATGCTATATGATGATGGTGTGATGCACATGGGCATAGGTTATGGAGCTATACTAAGCATGTTATATGATGATGGTGTACTTTCCTCATATCAAGGATAGGCTTAGACAACCTACTCATAATAAGAATATGCCTCATAATGGGCCTAAGGGAAGGTCACAATGTGGACATCTAACTATCATTACCCATTAATGTGGACATTTAACCAACATCGCTCTCAAGCAGTGGCCCACATAAATATCATTACATACATTATAGTGAAATCACACATTACATCGGTCCACACATTCATCGCATTGGGCCTCACTCAAGGGCCACATATATACCACATCGGGTCTTACCATATGGGCCACAAATACATCACAATGGGCCTTATCAAATGGGCTAAAAATACATCACAACAAGCCACATACCTGAGCCTAATACACATCACGATGGGCGGCATGACATGGGTCTAATACACATCACGATGGGCCGCATGACATGGGTCTAATACACACCACGATGGGCCGCATGACATGGGTCTAATACACATCACGATGGGTTATATGACATGGACCTAATACACATCACAACAGGCCGCATGACATGGGTCTAATACACATCATGATGGGTCGTATGACATGGGCCTAATACACATCACAATGGGCCGCATGACATGGGCCTAATACATATCACTATGGACCTCAGCACATGGGCCATAAATACATCACATCAAGCCTCAAATAGACATCACAGGTGGGCCTTACACATAAAGTAAGTGGGCCCTGAAAACTGATGGACAGCAAGGATAAAACATACATCATAGTGGTCCCCGGTCCCTAGATGGCGTGGATGAAATCACACATCAAGGTGGATCACATGTCCCACGGACGGTGTGGATAAAACATACATTGTGTGGGGTCCACGTCCCATGGACGGTCAGGATATAAGGCACATACATCACCTGTGTCCCACGTGGATAGTAGGGATGAAACACGTACATCATAGCAGGCCCACCATCCCATGTTGGACGGTGCGACAGATATATCACCCAGGTGGGCCCCAAGGTGTAAGTATTATGATGCTATGCGGTCACATAGTCATATTTGACATCAAAAATCGGCCTCAATAATTGACCTTGATAATTGGAATCGGCCTCGACAATCGAAATCAGCCTCGACAGTCAGAATCGACCTCGGCAATTAGAATCGGCCTCAATAATCAGAATCTGCCTCAACAATCAAAATCGGCCTCGATAATCAGAATTGGACTCGACAGTCAGAATTGACCTCGGTAATCGAAATTGGCCTCGACAATCAGAATCAATCTCGATAATCGGCCTAACAAAGGGCCTAAGGGAAGGTCACAATGAGGACATCCAACCATCATTGCCCATCAATGTGGACATCTAACCAACATTGCTCCTAAGGAATGGCCCACATAGAGCCAAACATATATTGGGCCCCATGGCCTCGTACAAAGGCCTAATATACATTGCAATGGGCCTTACAACAATGGTCCTATCCAAATGGACCGAAAATACATCATAATGGTCCTCAACACATGGCCCAGAAATACATCACAATGGGCTGCTTGTACCGGTCTAATATCTATCACCATGGGCCTCATGTACATCTAGTTGTGCATCATCATATGGGCTTCAAATACAAAACAGGTGAGCCCCATCGCATGGGCCAAAAATATAAATAGGTGGGCCTCGCACATGGGCTAAAAATACAAATAGGTAGGCTCTGCACAAGGGCCTCAAATACATAATAGGTGAGCCCCATCACATGGGCCTAAAATATATCACATGGGCCAGAAATACATCACAACGGGCCACGACATATGGGCCACATATACATCACATCGGGCCCCATCATATGGACCTTATGTACATCACGCCGGGTCACACCAAATGGTCCTGAAATACATCTTAGTGGGCCCTACCAAATGGGCTGAAAATACATCCAAGTGGGCCACGTCAATGGGCCAAAAATACATCACAATGGGCCACGTCAATGGACCACACCAATGGGCTTCATATACATCAAGTCGGCCACATCAATGGACCACACCATTGGGACTCATAAATGTCAACTGGGTCATACAAATGGATGGATGATGTGTATAAAACACATACACCACGATCGGCCCACACACACATGCATTGAGGTGGGCGCCGCCTGTTCAAAATGGATGGACGGCGTGGATGCAAGCCACATACATCACAGTCGGCTCCAAATGGATGGTGTGAATATAGACACATACATCTCGGTGCATCCCAAACCTCCGATAGGATGTCCATGCAGATGGACGGTGGGAATATAACACATATATCACGAGGGGCCCCACAAATGGATGACGTGGATGTTCAACACATCATCTAGGTGTGTGGAGGGTGTAGATATGAAAAATACATTATTGTGGTTCCCACCTGCCATCTGAAAATGGTTGGACGATGTGAGATAGAACAGATACATCATGGTGGTATCCCATCGTCTAGACGATGGATGGTTAGGATAAAACACTTACGTCACACGTGGGACACCACATACATCATAGTGGAGTACACAGCACCGTCCAACCTTGTCCAGCTAGACGGTGTAGGTAAAGCACATTCATCAAGTCAGGTGGATTTCCACTGTCCAGAGACTCTGGACGGTGTGAATAAAATACATACAATTGGTGGGTCCCACCATCCCTCCAACGAACAGGTGGATACATAACACATAAATCAATGTGGGCCCCATCTCTACATGTGCATAACGTGTGAAGTGGGTCCCACACCCTAAAAAATAAATGTACACTGTAGATATAATACATAACTCATGTAAGGCCCATAGACCCTGCTGACGTCAATACAGTCAACTATATCTGCTAGCCCAGCAGATGAACGGTTTAGATATAAAACATCAAAGGTGGGTCCACATGGTGTGGCCCACCAAAGTTTTAGATCAAGCAGATATTTGTGTTTTTACTTCATCCAGTGTTCAGGCAGGACGGATGACTTGAATATGAACATATGCATAAGGTGGGTCTCACATACTCCAAGGTGGGCTCCACCATGATGTATGGCATGGATGCACGCATCAGGTGGGCCAACAAACAGTAGAGAGAGAGAGAGAGATCAGAGTAATGAAGGGACCCCGCCACTATGGGTCCCTCTTTGATACAACACATACATCAAGATGGGTCCCACATATGTGGTCCCTCAAATCACAAATCAAATAATAAAATCACCCGTCATTAGATCTTGGACTCTTCCTTCTACTGATGCTATCTAGAGCTCTAAGGGGTACATTTTCAATGGTTGAGGTGATATTAGGATGGTGGAGATGAGAGGTAGGAGGGTGGGCCACATTAGGATCTTCTCTTCTTGGAAGCCATGAACATCCACTCTCCCTTGGTTGCTTAGGAGATAGAGTTTGAAAATGAGAGAGAGAGAGAGAGAGAGAGAGAGAGGATGGCATGTAAGAGAGAGGGATGGGTGAATGAGTGATGGGTGATGGGGAGAGTTGACTTTAGGGTACTTATGTAAGAGAGAGGTAAGGGTTGCTTTTTTTTTTAACACACGCCCCACACACTCACTCTAGTACAATTTCACCACCTATGGGTACTCGAACCCTTAACCGAGAGTTGAACTCTAGAGAGTCTACCACCCGAGGTAAGGGTTGCTTGTACTTGAGGATAGGATGTGGTACTTAACATTTAATGTGATGTGATGTGATTGATTTGACATGTTCCCTTGGGTTTAGAAAATATGCAGTGTTTTTCTCGAACTGAACGCGAGCCTATATCTCCTGGCCTGGGTATTGCATCGGCGCGCGAGACGCTGCGACGACGCGGTCACTAAGGCACAAGTCTCATGTCGAGCCGACTCTGAAATACAAGATATGACTCAAGGTCACGCGTAAACACTGATAACAGAACTCGGGTCACCGAAATTCGACCAGTAGGACCGCAAAATCCTACAGAACGGTACAGGCTAAGATACAGGCCTCACAGAGATGGTCCTATAGGTCTTCAATTTGTGCATTACCTACATCATCTATACGGTTGGAGAGGGTCAACACCCTACTCATAGTGATGGTTATCATTTAAGATTAACAGTAATTCAAGAAATTCATAAAAATAATGCCAAGGTTCTGATACATCTCGTACTCCACCACTACGAGAGATATCAACATGTGCAACCAATATATATAAATGCATGCCTAGTAAAGTGTGTATGGCTTATCATACATAGAAATCATTATCACAATATGAAAAGTAATTCAAAATATCTGACTCGCCCTGCATTCTCACACTACGGATCGAGATTCGTCAGCATATCCAACGTTAACGTGGATTTATGCGAACATCTCAAAGTGATACAACAATGTGATTGGGGGATTTATTTAACACGATGTGTTCATGGAGCAACTGTTTACGACATCCAATTTTGAGAAGTAATGTAACATGTATGGTAATTTACTAACATCAATTGTGCACCATACCAACCAACCCATGGAATTACATGTCAACCAAAAGGGCCGCTATCCATAATGCATTACGTCCATAATAAATATTTGAATCACTAGCTGTGATACCTCTAACACATCACTTGCATTAATAGATAAATAACTTAAATTATGGGAGTTTTGGAATTCCAATACACATGCCCAAGCTATAAGGGTAGATAACACGACGCTAACAAAATAAGGAGGAGAATAACATTGGCTAACTCAACAAAGAGGAGAGTAGCAAAGGCTAACTCAATAACAAGAAGAGTAACAAGGGCTAACTCAACAAAGTGGAGAGTAGCAATGGCTAACTCAAAAAAATTGATAAAGGCAAGGCCAAGTTTTGTATCCATCACCCCACATAAAATAATAAAAATCACTCATAATTAACATCATACCATAATTCGCAAATGATAAATAATTGTTGGTGATAAATTAAAAGATAATATGGAGAGAATCAGAATAACATGAAAGCATGTAAAAGGCAAGATAAATCATATTAACGTAAATTAATGTAAGCTTTAAGGAATCCCTCACCTTTGGTTGCTTGATCGCTGACTACCAAAATTATATGTTCAGATGCAGACGTTCATCCTAAATCATATGGTTTGAATAATTAAAGCTAAAGTAGGGTTTAGTATATGATGAACCTTGCTCGGTCTCTCGATCCCAACCCGACAACCTAATGTTGGCTGATCGTATCCGTGACCAACCAACTCTTGTCTTCTTCTTCTTCTCCTTCTTTTTCTTAGAAGGTTGGGTGGAAAATCTGGATGCACCAGACTAATTAGTCAGGCCTAACCAAACTGAGTTAACTCGGTTGAACGTCCCACCTTCTCTCTTTCTCTGTCTCGTTTCTTATCCTTCTTTCTCTCTTTCTTACTAGTGCGTCCTCCAGCTTTGGACGTGGAGTATTTATATACGTTTGGAGTCTCTAAAACCTTCTTCTGTAAGGTTAAGAGGGGTGTGCAGGTAGGCAAACATTCCTTGTAAAACGTTAAGGTAACTTGTTTTCATGGGCGATCCAATTTGGTTTAACTTGCTTTGTGTGGAGTCTTTTCTCCACCCCTTTTGGGAGGTTGAGATGACCTAGGAGGGCCAACAGATTCATGGTCATGATTATCCTTTGAGCGTTAGGATGATCACCAATATCCAACGATCGATTGGGACACAAGATCATGTTTTCATTGAAGATTGGTTTACTACAATCTTGGGTTCGGAGTGGTTCTTCTGGACGTATTGGGATCGTCCTTTAGAGCCCCCAGGTCCACCAAATCAGCGATCCAGTGATCCGGAAGTAGAGTCTGTGAGACATTCTTTCTACACGATGCAATTATCTCCTATGAGGGATTGGTAGACACTAAGAGAATCGGAAATCCCTCCTCTTCTGTCACACCCCAAACTCGAAAACCGAGCTCATAAAATTCTCGATCATCGAATCTGACGCCGATAGCCTCCGTAGAACCCCATTCTCGGCTCCCAACGCCCATTTGGCAGGTTCTGATCCTGGGATACTATGAGGAGGATTTTCAATGTCAGTTTGATTCGTAATAAGCATAACCAAATGCATAACCCACAAACAACCAAAAACTTCATTACATTTCTACTATGATAAAAAACTTTACAAGTACAATGAACATAAAGGGAAATACAATGATGATAAACCAAAAGCTCTGAAAAAATCTGTCACGTGCTCAAGCCTCAGCGCTGCTGCGATGCAACATCACCTGCACGCAATGGTCATGCATAAGTTTATAAAAAGTTTAGAGGGTGGTGAAAGTGTGTGTGCAAGGTGGTAATATGATCATGCAATATCAGAGTAATGCGAAATATGCAGATGGATCCATGAATGTCATTAGCCGTACCAAGGTTATGCGATGCAAGACATGAATGATATCGGCCATACCAAGGCCATGCGAGGTGAAATGTAACTCAATCATACTAATCCTCATCTAAGTCCACATATCAATACAGCTCAAATCTGGGATATCAACGGAGTCTAGTACACTCTAAACTAGTTCGCCGTCCCATCACGAGCAATAAGGTAAGAGGAACAGACCTCACTATCCATCTGCCAATATCGGGCTTGACTCGTCGATAGAGGACCCATTCCTCAAGCTGGTCAAACTCAGCTTAGCTTTGTATCCCACTCTCGGGTGGGTAAGGCCGCACCCCCTTCCAACTGACCATGACATATTAGAAAGCACGACCGTCTGGTAGTCGGCACTCGGCGCTCCTATACCCACTCGGTCTAAACTTTGGAGCAACCTCTTGGTACCATAAGGATTTAGGGACTTTCACCCAAGGATATCTATAGCACCCCATGTAGAATAAAATTTTCAGCATCCAATCCTACCTACCATGATACGCATGTGGAGGCTACGGCCCTGATGTCACTAGGGCATACGGTAATCATGACACACCATGTGAATGCATGAATCACACTATCCAGTCATGCAGAAATCTTGCGCGTATCGTGCGCTCATATAGGGTAACATCGTATACCCGGGAGCCCTTAAACAATCAGCTCGAAGTCATATGCTATGATCAGTCACTTCTCACATCAAGCATACATATGATGCGTATGATCATGAGTTATGGAACTATACTACACATGTTATAAAGTAATGCACTATCCTTACAACGCAGATGGCCTAGACGACCTGCATACAACAAGTACGGGCCTATCAATGGGCCCTAGGGAGAGTTGTAATGTGAACATTTAACCAACATTATACTTGCAATGTGGACGTCAAACTAACATTTCTCCCAAGGCATAGAACGTCGTGAACATCATCACATAAACTACGTTGGGATCACACATTGCAATGGAACTTAGGTACATCCCACTGGGCCTTAAATATATCAAATGGGTCATATCATATGGGCCTTATATTCATCAAGTGGGCCACATCAATGGACCGCACCCATGGGCCTTATGTACATTGCAATGGGTCATAACCCATTGGGTTTTGAATACATCAAATGGGCCTAAGCACATGGGTCTTATGTGTATCAAATGAGTCAAACCAATTGGGCCCCATATGTACATTAAATGGGCCTCAACCCATAAGCCCTAATACATCTCAATGGGCCTTAACCCAAGGGCCCCTAATACATCGAATGGGGGCCTCATACATATACCAATGTGGGGTCTCAATGGACGGCCTCAAGTAACTCGAAATAGGCCCCATACATACACCAAAGTGGGGTCCACTTGAACTATAGATCTGACTCATTCCTTAGCTCATGTCGTAAAATGAGCTATCAAAGTGGATAGACGGTTTAGATATGGCACATACCTTGTGCATGCGGCCCACATGTCCTGGGAGGCCTGAGCACATCAACACATCAGCTATTATGCTGCTATGTGCCTGCACCAGCCAATCCACTTACAAGTGGATCTCATATGGGGCCCACCACAATGTTTATTTGCTGTACTACCTGTTTACAAGGTCACACGGTCAGGGTAAGGGACCCACCGTAATATTTATTTACCATTCAACCTATTATAAGGTCATGTGGTCATGAGGGTGGGCATGGGGCCCACTGTAATGTTTACTTCCCATCCAAACCGTTCATGGGGTCACATGGACCTGAGTGAAAGGAAAAATACAAATTTCATCTTGATTCAAAACTTCTATGGCCCATAACAAGGGTTTTAAGGGCAGTCACTCAATCCCACTGTTTCCAAGGATGTGGGCCATTTGAAGATTGGCCTGATCTTTGAGGGGGGCCCACCTCAGGAAGGGGTCCACCCAATGAACGGGTTAGATGATGAATATACATCATGGTGGGCCCACGGCTGAAGCCGTGGGTTGCTGTCGTCCGCCCTCCCGCCAGCGTCTCTGACAACAGCAGCAGCAATGTTGCTGTATGTTTTTATAAATATATTTTTTTTTATTTTCTTGAGAAATTTCACATGTGGGGCCCACTCCTTTAAAACCTACTCTGTCCAATGGATTCTAGGGCTTAAAACACACTGAACAAGTCCAATGTTTGGCATTTTTAGCATATAGATACGCCAAGGTGGGTCCTAATAGCTTTGAATGGTAAGAAACACAATTTTTTTATGGTATGGCCCACCTGATTAACAGATCAGCCTCATTTTTCGGCTCAACACCTAAAATGAGTTGGAAAAAGGGATGAACGGCATGGATTGAACACATATATCAAGGTGGGGCCTGCATGAGCCGACCCACCAAAAACCTTTCTCTTTTTTTTTTGCTACTGACGTGAGTACGCCCACGTCATTACACATACTCCGTGTTAGCCACCTCCAGGGATCGATACAAATACCTTCAGTGTTGAACGAGGTATCTTTCACTCGGTCTGCCACTGAGTTCTGTACTGGGTGGGTCCCAGCATTGAAACGGGGTATCTTTCTCTCAGCTTACCACATGAATTGTGGAGCAGGGCCCACGTCAGATCACACTCCACTGGCAGCCACACCCACTATTAGCCACACCAATGTGGGCACCCTGTGGACGGTTGGGATGACCTACAAACATCATGGTGTGTCCCACATGGGTGGGGCCCGCCAGAAGATGGCATGGATGGAATACACACATCATAAATGGGCCATGATCATAGAAAGAGAGAGAGAGAGAGAGAGAGAGAGAGAGAGAAGAGAGATCGGCAAGGATGGAGGTGATGGAGGGGCCCCACCACTATGGGCCCCTCTTTGATACAAAATGTACATCAAGGTGGGTCCCACTACATGTGGCCCTTTAATAAAATTATAAAAAAAATAATGTGGAATCGAGATCACCCACCATCTTCTGCTTCTTGGTTCGTTGAAAAGGTAGCCGCCTAAGCTTCAACTTCAACGGGAGAGATGGGGTTTGGATGGTTGAGATGGAAGATGAGAGGGTGGCAAGTGGGCCACATACAAAGTTTTCTCATGGAGGTTTTCGGGAGGGCTTTGGATGTGTGATGCTCTCTCTCTTGCTTAGGAGAGTATTTTGAAAAAAAATGAAGGAGAGAGAGAGTTGTAAAGGAAGAGAAAGAGTGATGGGTGATGGAGTGATGGATGTGGTGAGTGATAGGTGTAAGAGTTTTTTTACTTTTGTGGCCATTTGTGTAAGAAAGGCATGGGTGTGTAAGAGACTTTTTGACTTCTGTGGTTGCTTGGGGATGGGTGTGAGGTGATGTGTACTTGACATATTGAGATTGATGGATTAATGGATTGATGTGATAAGTCGTAGACATTCTCTTGGGTTTCGCAACGCTTGGCGTTTTTCTCGTACCGAACATTGGCCCACATCTTCTGGTCAGGGTATCGCCTCGGCGTACGATTTGCGGCATCAGAATCGTAGCGACAACGATGTCGCTATGGTAAAGGTCTTGGGTCGAGTCAACTCGGATTAACGACGTGTGACTCAAGGTCGCGCCAAGTATCGGTTAAGGGTCAAAGGTTGCCAAAATTCGATCGGAAAGACCACGGAAGTCTATGGAAGGGTATGGTCTAGGATACGGGGCTTACAGCTCTTCCCTCCTAATAAAAATTTTATCCTCAAAATTTATATAATCATCGCAACTAGGCATAACTCATGAGGAAGAAGAGACATAACATCATCATATAGAATCAGAGACAGCATACAAAATACAATGCACAATCAATCATCAAAGAGATGGGGATAGCGCTCTCGAATCTCGGCCTCGCGCTCCCAAGAAGCCTCCTCTATAGAATAGTGACCCCATTGAACCTTCACCAAAGGAATGACCTTGGTCCGGAGGACCTTCTCCTTCCGATCAAGGATACGGACTGGCTGCTCGATGTAAGAAGCGTCCTCACGAACCTCCAGCAGCTACCAATCAATAACGAGAACTATGTTTGACCCACACTTCCTCAACATAGAGACATGAAAAATGTTGTGGATGTCAGACAACTGAGATGACAAGGTAAGCCGATAGGCCACAGGGCCAGCGCGTCCAGTGATTTCAAAAGGTCCTATGAATCTCGGGACAAGCTTGCCCTTCGCTCAAAATCGAACTACGCCCTTCATGGGCGAGACCTTGAGATACACATGGTCCCCTACATCAAACTCCAATGGACGACATCGACGATCAACAAAACTATTCTATCAGCTCTGAGCTGTGCGCATCCTCTGCCTGATGATATCAATAGTCTCTGACGTCTCCTACACAAGCTCGGGACCTATGAGACGACGCTCTCCAATCTCGGTCCAACAACTCGGTGATCTGCATGGTCTGCCATATAGTACCTCAAAAGGAGCCATGTCGATGGTCGCCTGATAGCTACTATTGTACATGAACTCAACTAATTACAGATGCTTATCCCAGCTACCCCCAAAATCAATCGCACAAGCCCGAAGCATATCCTCAAGGATCTGGTTGACCCTCTCGGTCTGGCCATCAGTCTGCGGATGGTACGCAGTGTTAAGCTGCAAATCAGTCTCCATCGCTCGCTGGAAGATCCCCCAAAACTGAGATGTGAACCTCGAGTCTTGGTCAGAAACGATAGAGACTAGAACGCCATGTAGTCTCACAACCTCCTCAATAAATAACCTCGCAAGCCGATCCATAGACCAAGTCGCACGCATCGCAAGAAAATGTGCTGACTTCGTTAGACGATCCACAACAACCCAAATGGCGTCATGACTGCGCTGAGTCCTCGACAAACTCATAATGAAATCTGTCGACACGTGCTCCTAATTCCACATTGGGACACTTAACGGCTACAATATACCAGGGGGTCTCTGATGATCTGCCTTGACACGCTGGCATATGTCACACTCGGCCACAAAACTGGCTAACTGGCGCTTCATCCCAGCCTAAAAATACAGTCCCCTCATGTCACGGTACATCTTCGTCGAGCCAGGGTGGATAGAAAATCACGATCGATGTGCCTCGGTCATAAGATCACTGCGCAGCTCAAGAGTATCCTGGACACATAATCGACCTCTGAAGTGAAGTCCACCATCTGTACCAATCTGCCAATCTGTCTGACTCTCAGACGTAGCCTCAGCCATATAACTCTACAACAACTCGTCATCCTGTTGAGTCTCGATTACCCTTGCAATAAGAGAGGGTTGAATCGACAGACTCGATAATTGCACGATAGAAGACTGTAGGACGAACTCAAAATCATACTCTGCGATATCATCAAGCATCCTCCACTCTCGGATCATCATATGTGCCACCAGGCCTCGTGGCTGAGGGCTGAAGGCATCCGCCACCACATCCACCTTGCCCGGGTGGTACTGTAGATCAAAATCATAGTCGTTCAGGAGCTCCATCCAGTGCCTCTGCCTCATATTCAACTCAGACTGCGAGAAGAGGTACTTCAAGCTCTTGTGATCGAAGAAGAGCTCGAACTTGATCCCATAAAGATAGTGCCTCCACACCTTCAGTGCGAAGACAACAGCAGCCAGCTCCAAATCATGTGTGGGATAGTTCAGCTCATGGACCTTGATCTGACCAGACACCAAGGCCACTGGTCTCCCATATTGCATCAAGACAACACCCAAACCAATATGCGAGGCATCAGTAAATACAATAAATCCGTCACTCCCAGAGAGAAGAGTGAGGATAGGAGCAGACATCAGATGGTCCTTCAACTCTATAAATGCTCGCTCGCAGGCGTCACTCCAAATAAACTCTGTGCCCTTCCGAGTCAACCTGGTCAGCGGGGCTACAATACGAGAGAAACCCTCAATGAAATGCCGGTAATAACCCACCAAACCAAGGAAACTATGGATTTCAGACACGGTCGTGGGCTGGCCCCACTGACGCACTACTTCAACCTTCAAGGGGTCCACTGTGATGCCCTCCCTCGTCACCACGTGACCGAGAAAATTCACCTCCTGCCAGAACTCGCACTTCTCCAGCTTCGCATACAGCTGGTGTGCGCGAAGGGTCTGCAAAGTAATCTCCAAATACTGCTCGTGCTCCTCACGGGTCCTCGAATAGATCAGAATGTCGTTAATGAAGACTACAACAAACTGATCGAGATAAGGGCGGAAGACCTCGTTCATCAGCTGCATGAAGACCGCAGGTGTATTGGTCAATCCGAAGGACATGACATGGAACTCAAAATGACCGTAACGCATCCTGAATACTGTCTTCGGAATGTCCTCATCTCAGACCCGAATCTTATGATATTCGGAACGTAGGTCGATCTTCGAAAAGAACTGTGCACCTTGCAGCTGAGCAAACAAATCATCAATCCTCAGGAGCGGGTACCTGTTCTTGATCGTGACTTTGTTGAGCTCGCGGTAATCTACGCAGAGCCTCAATGAGCCATCTTTCTTCTTCACAAAGAGTACCGGCGCTCCCCACGGCGAACTGCTTGGACGGATAAAGCCTAACTCCCCCAACTCGTGCAACTGCTTTTGCAGTTCCAGTAACTCCAATGGTGTCATGCGATATGGGGCCTTTGAAATAGGCACGGTACTGGACACAAGATCAATCTGAAACTCGAAGAGTCGACGAGGCGGTAATCCTGAAATCTCCTGGAACACATCGAAAAAATCGTAAACCACGGGCAAATGGTCTATACAAGCGGCAACAGGCTCCTCAACGGCGCAGGACATCAAACAAGACAATGGCTCTCCTCTGGGCTCTGAAATGAACTGAAACTGCATCACACTGGGTATACAGAACGTGACTGTCCTCGGCAATATGGCATAGTACTCGGCAAGCCAATCCATGCCCAGGATAACGTCAAAATCTGACATCGGCAGTACTTATAATTCGGCGGGCATGAAAGTCTCTCCTACTAACACGAGGTAAGACGGACAAAAGTGACCTAATACTTTAGTCTTCCCCAAGGGCTTCGATACGGTCAACCCATCTCGAGCAGACTCTGTCGGCAATCCAGTGAAACAACAGAATCCCTCTGACATAAACGAGTGCGAAGCACCGGAATCAAATAAAACTCAAGCGATGTATGCAGAGATTAGAAGTATACCCTCAACAACTCCTCCAGATGACTGCAAATCCTGCTAAGCTGCGTAGAACCTAACCTGAGGTGGCTGGGGAGGTGTTTGTCCCCTCTGAGCGTGCTGCTACTGTTGGGGTCGCTGAGGCAGTCAAAACTGTTGCCTTTGCTACTGCGGCCTCAGAGGTTGATGCTGATGCTACTGCTGAGGTGGCCTCGGTGGTGGGGGCTGCTATCGCTGCTGATGTGGGGGTCTCTGCTACTGTGGTGGAGACTGCTATGGACCTCTCTTCTGCTGTTGGGGGCTGGGACACTCCCACATAGGTGTCCCGTCACACCGCACCTAAAACAGGTACCGGTGAACTGCCTCAGAGGTGGTGCTGGAGGTGTTGCCAGTGCTCGACAGGCTGGGTGACTTGTGTGCCTCTGTTGCGGTGGTTAAAACTACTGAGAGTCACTGGAAGGAAACTGCCTCTTCCTATCTCTCCTCTGACAGCGATCAGTCTGAGAACCGCTCCACTCAGCCTCAAAAATCTGGGCCTTCCGTACTACCCCCTCAAAAGTCGGGAGCTCATGCCCAATAGCACGGCCTCGAATATGGTAACGCAAGTCATCCTCAAAGTGGCGGGCTCTCCGCTCCTCATCATATACAAGGTATTGTGCAAACCTAGACAGTGCTACAAAATGAGCTGCATACTGAGCCACTGTTATATCACCCTGCACTAGGGCCTCAAACTCCAACACTAACTGTCGTCGGATGTGATCAGGAAAGTACTGTCGGTCAAACTGATCCATGAAATCCTCCCAAGTCTACACAAAATCGGTGCCTGCTACTCTAGAGACTGATGTCCACCAGTGCTCAGTCTCACCATGGAGAAGAAATACGGGTAAACGAACTCACTGCTCGGTCGTACATTCCATCATCTCGAATATCTTGTCCACATCGGTGGGCCATCTCTCAGCTATTGTCGGGTCTGGTTCACCCTAAAAATGAGGGGGATGGAGTCATCGAAACTCACGAAGGAGGGTGCTCACGCGCTCCTGCTCTTCCTGGGCCGGTGAAATAACGGGGTGCCTGCCTTGTCCCTGAAGTGCAGCCGTCACAGCCGGTAACATCTGCTGTAACTGGGAGGCACTCACAGATACGGTCGGGTCCGCACCGGTCTCTGGTGGAGGAGCATCATCCTCAGGATGAGCGGTAAGAACCTTTGGTGGTGGAACGGGCATCGTAGGAGGTAGGACGAGAGCCGCAAGTGGTGGAGTGGGAGTCTCAGGTGGTGGTGTGGGAGTCGATTGGGTCACTCTCCCAAGCACCATGTCCTACAAGAAAGAGAGAAGGTGCCTATCAACTTCAAAACTCTTGAAGGCACGCACGTTAAGGATTTGTAACGAAAGATCGCTAAGCTATCAAAACTTTGAGACTTAGTCATTCATAACAGACATGTAATATTATTCTTAGTTATTCCCAAGTAATGCTCTGATACCAACTTCTGTCACGCTCCAAACTCAGAAATCGGGCTCATAAAATTACCAATCGTCCAATCTGGCACCGACAGCCTCCATAGAACCCCATTCTCGGCTCCCAACGCCCATTCGCCAGGTTTCGATCCTGGGATACTACAAGGAGGATTTTCAATGTCAATTTGATTCGTAATAAGCAGAACCAAAGGCATAACCCACAAATAATCAAAAACTTCATTATATTTCTACTATGATCAAAAACTTTATAAGTATAATGAGCATAAAGGAAAATACAATGATGATAGACCAAAAGCTCTAAAATAATCTATCATGTGCTCAAGCCTCAGCCTGGTGCGATCCAACGTCACCTACACACAACAGTCATGCATAATCTAATAGAAAGCTTAGAAGGTGGTGAAAGTGTGTGCGCAAGGTAGTAATATGATTGTACAATATCAGAGTAATGCAGAATATGCAAATGGATCCATGAATACCATTAATCGTACCAAGGCTATGCGATGCAAGACATGAATGATATCGGCCATACCAAGGCCATGCGAGGTGAAATGCAACTCAAGCATACAAATCCTCATCTAAGTCCACATATCAATACAGCTCAAATCTGGGATATCACCAGGGTCTAGTACACTCTAAACCAGATCGTCACTCCATCACGTGCAATAAGGTAAGTAGAAGAGACCTCATTATCCGTCTGGCAATATCGAGTTCGACTCGTCGATAGTGGACCCATTCCTCAAGCTGGTCAAACTCATCCTAGCTTTGCCCCCTACTCTCGGGCGGGTAAGGCCGCACCCCCTTCCAACCGACCATGACACAGTGGAAAGCACGACCGTTTGGTAGTTGGCACTCGGCGCTCCTGTACCCACTCGGTCTATACGTTGGAGCAACCTCTTAGTACCATAAGGGTTTAGGGACTTTAACCCAGGGATATCTATAGCACCCCATATAGAATAAGATTTTTGGCATCCAATCCTGCCTACCACGATACGCATGTGGAGGCTACGGCCCTAATATCACTAGGGCGTACGGTAATCATGACACACCATGTGAATGCATGAATCACACTATCCAATCATGCAGAAATCCTGCGCGTATTGTGAGCTCATGTAGGGCAACACCGCCTACCCGAGAACCCTTAAACAATCAGCCCGAATGCATATGCTATGATCAGTCACTTCTCACATCAAGCATACATATGATGCGTATGATCATGAGTTATGGAACTATACTACAGATGTTATAAAGTAATGCACTATCCTTACAACGCAGATGGCCTAAACGACCTGCATACAACAAGTACGGGCCTATCAATGGGCCCTAGGGCGAGTTGTAATGTGAACATTTAACCATTATTATACTTGTAATGTGGACGTCAAACCAACATTGCTCTCAAGGCATAGCCCGTCGTGAACATCATCACATAAACTACGTTGGGATCACACATTGCAATGGACCTTAGGTACATCCCACTGGACCTTAAACATATCAAATGGGCCATATCATACGGGCCTTATATTCATCAAGTGGGTAACACCAATGGGCTGCACCAATGGGCCTTATGTACATTACAATGGGTCATAACCCGTTGGCTTTTGAATACATCAAATGGGCCTAAGCACTTGGGTCTTATGTGTATTAAATGAGCCACACCAATTGGGCCCCATATTTACATCAAATGGGCCTCAACCCATAGGCCCTAATGCATCTCAATGGGCCTTAACTCAAGGGCCCCTAATACATCGAATGGGCCTAAATCCATGGGCCTTACCAATGATAAGGTGGGCCTCATACATATACCAACGTGGGGTCTCAATGAACGGCCTCAAATAACTCGAAATGGGTCCCATACATATACTAAAGTGGGGTCCACTTGAACTATAGATCTGACTCATTCCTTAACTCATGTCATAAAATGAGCTATCAAAGTGGATAGACGGTTTAAATATGGCACATACCTTGTGTATGTGGCCCACATGGCCTGGGAGGCCTCAGCACGTCAGCACAGCAGATATTATGCTTCTGTGTGCCTCCACCAGCCAATCCACTTACAAGTGGGTTGTACATGGGGCCCAGCACAATGTTTATTTGCCGTCCAACCTGTTTACAAGGTCACACGGTAAGGGTAGGGGACCCACCGTAATATTTATTTACCATTCAACCTGTTATAAGGTCACGTGGTCATGGGGGTGGGCCTGGGGCCCACTGTAATGTTTACTTCCCATCCAAATTGTTCATGAGGTCACGTGGACCTGAGTGAAAGGAAAAATACAAATTTCATCTTAATCCAAAACTTCTATGGCCCATAACAGGGGTTTCAAGGGCAGTCACTCAATCCCACTGTTTCCTAGGATGTGGGCCATTTGAGACTCAGATTAGCCTAATTTTTGAGGGGGGCCCACCTCAGGAAGGGGTCCACCCAATGAACGGGTTGGATGACGAATATACATCATGGTGCGCCCACTGCTGGAGCCGTGGGTTGCTGTCGTCCGCCCGCCTACCAGCGCCTCTGACAGCAACAGCAGCAATGTTGCTGCATGTTTTTATAAATATTTTTTTTCATTTTCTTGAGAAATTTCACATGTGGGGCCCACTCCTTGAAAATATACTTCGTCCAATAGATTTTAGGGCTCAAAACAAACTGAACAAGTCCAATGTTCAACATTTTTAGCATATAGATACAGCAAGGTGGGTCCTAATAGCTTTGAATGGTAAGAAACACAGTTTTCTATGGTATGGCCCACCTGATTAACAGATCAGCCTCATTTTTCGGCTCAACGCCTAAAATGAGTTGGAAAAAGGGATAAACGGCATGGATTGAACACTTATATCAAGGTGGGGCCTGCATGAACTGGCCCACCAAAAACCTTTCACTTTTTTTTTTTGCTACTGACGTGAGTACGTCCACGTCAGTACACATACTCTGTGTTAGCCACCTCCAGGGATCGATACAAAGACCTCTAGTGTTGAACGAGGTATCTTTCACTCGGTCTGCCACTGAGTTCTGGACTGGGTGGGTCCCAGCATTGAAACGGGGTATCTTTCTCTCAGCCTACCACATGAATTGTGGAGCTGGGGCCCACGTCATATCACACTCCACTGGCAGCCACATCCACTGTTAGCCACACCAATGTGGGCACCTTGTGGACGGTTGGGATGACCTACAAACATCATGGTGTGTCCCACATGGGTTGGGCCCGCCGGAAGATGGCATGGATGGAATACAACATCATAAATGGGCCATGATCATGGAGAGAGAGAGAGAGAGAGAGAGAGATCGGCAAGGATGGAGGTGATGGAGGGGCCCCGCTACTATGGGCCCCTCTTTGATACAAAATGTACATCAAGGTGGGTCCCACTACATGTGGCCCTTTATAAAATTAAAAATAATAATAATGTGGAATCGAGATCACCCACCGTCTTCTGCTTCTTGGTTCATCGGAAAGGTAGCCGCCTAAGCTTTGACTTCAACGGGAGAGATGGGCTTTAGATGGTTGAGATGGAAGATGAGAGGGTGGGAAGTGGGCCACATACAAAGTTTTCTCATGGAGGTTTTTGGGAGGGCTTTGGACGTGTGGTGCTCTCTCTCTTGCTTAGGAGAGAGAGTTGTAAAGGGAGAGAGAGAGTGATGGGTGATGGAGTGATGCATGTGGTGAGTGATGGGTGTAAGAGCTTTTTGACTTTTGTAGCCATTTGTGTAAGAAAGGCAAGGGTGTGTAAGAGACTTTTTGACTTTTGTGGTTGCTTGGGGATGGGTGTGAGGTGATGTGTACTTGACATGTACTTGACATGTTGAGATTGATGGATTGATGTGATAAGTCGTAGACATTCTCTTGGGTTTCACAATGCGCGGCATTTTTCTCGCACTGAACGTTGGCCCACATCTCCTGGTCAGGGTATCGCCTCGGCGCGTGAGTCAAGGCATAGGAATCATCGTGACGACGCGGTCGTTATGGTAAAGTCTTGGGTCGAGTCGACTCGGGTTAACGACGTGTGACTCAAGGTCATGCACAAGTATCGGTTAAGGGTCGAAGGTTGCCGAAATTCGATCTGGAAGACCGCGGAAGTCTATAGAAGGGTATGGTCTAGGATACGGGGCTTATATCTTCATTTTAGATGGCTTAGATCAGAGCCAGGTACTCATCTATATGTTTCTTATGCAGGAGAGTCAGAACTATGTCAGTTTCTTCATAAGCGTTGTTTGCAGAAGGAGTGTGGAAGGGATGCAGAAGGAGCTTAGTTCCAGTTCTTGTTGGAATCATTGGGGCTCACTCTGCTTGTTCCTGGGGAGATTCGTTTCGCTCATTTATATAGTAGAGGGGTTTTGTATTATGGCTCATAAAATATAGTTGATCCAAATTCTGATGGTCCCTTCGGCTAATCTTAGTGTTGTTCTTGTTCAGTTGTTCGCTGTCTTTGAATGGCGGTGAGGATTGTCCCTAATGGGCGGCCCTGATTGTCGGAGTGTGGGTTGTTCTTAATGGGTAGTCTTGATCACACGCCACTCACAGTGGCAGGTCTGAGCGAACTTCGTTTTGAATATGCTTGTTGGCAGGAAATAAGGAAGGAAGAGAGGAGGGTGGTCAGTTTTGGATGGCCGAAGAGATGGATAGTTTAGATCTTTTAGTCGTAAACGGACACCGTCCGTTCGAATTATCACTGGTGGAAAACCGAAAGAAGAGAGGAATCTCTCTCTTTTGCAGATTTTCTCAGTTAAAGCATGTTTGACCAAGCCATGCAGTCTAGTGCACTTCGGGTGCGCATGTCCTTTGCATACGCACCATGTGCATGGGGTCCACAGTGATGTCCATGAGAAATCTACTCTAACCATCCAGTTCCTTGGGTCCAAATGGAGCCTCTACCAGAGGATGAGGTAGATTCAAGGCTTAGGTAGGCCATACTCGATCAATTTGAATTATCTCATCATTTATAGTCAATCTGATGGTCGGATTGGCCCCATAAATGATTTTGAGGGGTTCCTAGGGGTCCCTAGCAATTTCTAGAGGAGATTTAGCAATTGTTACCATTGGATTACTTTGATTAAGGGATCGATTCTTAAATTAAGCGTTGTGGTTTGTTGAACGGTAGATTTGACTGATTGGGTCTGATTTTTCTGACCATGGTTTTCCATGTCCATATGGGGTGATTTCGATGGTCATGCCAGTGGTCAAACGTTTTATATTTCCATTTAAGAATCTAAATTTCATTCATTTGATGATTATCCTAGGAATCCATTCAGACCATGGTTTGCCATGTCCACATGGGGTGATTTCTATGGTCATGCCAGTGGTCAAACATTTTATATTTTCATTGAAGAATCTAAATTTCATTCATTCGATGATTATGCTGGCAATCCAGCAGATAGGTTGTCTCTAAAGCTACTTCAGATGTCTTATGGGATTTTCTCAAAAAGTGAGAGCATAGATGTATGGATGATCCATGAAAATATGAGGATTATGATCTAAGGATCAAAGTAATTGTTGATTGGTCCTAAAGTCCTAGATCGCATCTAAGGTTGATTTATTGGGAATGTTGTGGGTAATCTTAGAAGTTAATGGTTGGTGGCTTGATCTACGTGTGAAGATTACTTCTAAAGGTTGGACTCAGATTAGAGTGAGGTGAACAATTCGAGAATCTAGGTGTTTGTAATACCCGCGTACTAGAAAGTATAGGGTGTTACACAAATTCCTTTGTAGTGTCGTCTCCTAAAGTAAAGCCTCATACTGAAATCCTTTTTAGTCAAATCATAAAGATTCATAAATTTTGTTCCAATAAACTTCTTTCAGAGTTTGAACTCCAGACCATATTTGGTTAATTGAATGAATTCTGCCTCGATCGTGACTACCTTACATCAACTTTTTACTCTTTCAAACCAAGAGATAGTTTTTTACCGATTCACCTAGCAATTACCGAAAATGTGCAAGATTGGGCATGAAATTTTCCTGTCCTTATAAAAGAACTGGGCATGAAAATTTTCTTCCATTTCCTACTAGGTTTGTATGAAATTCAGTAACAGATTAGAATATCAAGTAAAGGATACCCCAATTAGTGAATGGTCGAATAATTGTAATTTATAATAACCATTATTAGCCAATTCCCCAAACAGTATAGTAAAGTAACCTATGTGTTATATGGTCGATTGACCAGTATCATATGTAAATAGTGTAAAATCAAGTCGATTATTCATCGACAATGAATATTATCGGTCAACCTAATCAGGATAAGGCTTGTAATACATTGGAGTAGCAGTTCAGATGAGAAACTAGCCTCCTACTTCCTAGACTAATTGTATAATTTGATTATGATCCCAATGTTGTTTCCTGGCCATCAGAGGTGGCTCCGGACCAACCGGGTATTGTTCCTCTGTTGTGTAGATGCCTTGCACTCTATAGGGTACAGTCGACCATGGAATTCCATGGTCAACCGTGACCAATTGTGATGTTCCTAGTCGATCGACTATGGTCTGACCATCGAGTTTCAGGATTTTGCAAGAAATAAGGTATTTAAGTTTGATTTTTTTTCATTAGGGCTTAATTCCATATATGAGTGTTTTCTCTTAAGGGGTTAGGGTTTGTTAAGTGAGAGAGTTTTCTACACTTGTAAAGGAGTTGGAAATGATTTCTCAAGGGATCTAGGAATTTCCTAGAGGTGCGTGTCGCAAGGGGAGATTAGGTACATCTGTAATCAAAGAAGGTGAGTATGTAGAACTCTATGGTTTTGATTATAGTGGATTTCTGTCGCTCCGTGCCGTGGTTTTTTCCCTTAAGGTTTTTTTTATACATAAAATATCATTGTGTTTGTGATTGTTTGCTTTTAGTTTGGTTATTCTGCATTATTATATTGTTCTATCTTCATTTATCATGCTTGCACAAAGTGCACGGATTGGCGGTGGTGTTAGATCCAAATTTCTAACACCTAAGGTTTGATCTGAGTTTGTTGTTGACTTGGGTTTACATCATTGTGGTATGATATATAGCTAGTTCACTCTCAACAAAGTGGTATTAGAGCATCAAGTTGGACATTTAGGTTTAAGAGAAGATGTCAGTATCAAATTTTGATATATAGAATTTTGATGAGAAGAACAATTTCAATTTATGGCAGTGGAAGGTTAAGGACATTCTAGTTTCACAAGGGTTGACTAAGGCATTATTGGAAACAAAATAGGAGAAGACGTCGGATGATGATTGGAGCGATCTTAGGGAGAAAGCTATAAGCACCATCCATTTGTCTATTAGATGAGGTTATGTACAACATCCCGAATGAGGAATCTCCCCTGAATATGTGGAAGAACATAGAAGACCTGTACATATTAAAGTCAGTTACAAATAAGTTGTTTGTGAATAAACAACTATTCGCGCTAAAATTAAAGGAATGATCAAATCTACAAGAGTACATGAACTTATTTTTAAAGCTATGTAGTGAGTTAGTAAGACTCGGAGAGACAATTAAGGAAGAAGACAAAGTGATGCTACTTCTGGCATCAATTCCCTTGTCATATAACTATTTCATCATTACTCTACTATATGGGAAGAATATAGTGAAGCTTAAAAAAATTGCCGCAACACTCACTTCCAATAAGATGAGGAAGAAGTCGAGTGATGAGGACTCTTAAGTGTAATGGCTAGTCGTGAAAGGGGGTCAAGGACTTGGGTGATCTCAGTCTGACAAGAAGAAAAAGTCCATATCAAAGTCAAAGGGAAAGGACAGATGCTTCTATTGTGGCATTAAGGGGCACTACAAGAGAGACTGCTAGAAACAGACAAATGACATGGAAAGTAAAAGCAAAGGAAAATGGAACACAGGTGAATCAGCAAGTTCAATAGAAGAAAACTTATAAAGAGACCTCCTCTTAATCTCTCCAGGCACAAGTCATTTATCAGACACTTGGATTCTAAACTTGGGATGTTCATATCACATATGTCAAGATAGGACTTGGTTCGATTCCTACAAGTCGTATGATGGTGGAAGTGTTCTGATGGGAATAATGCAGCATCATCAAAATAGGGACATTCAAGGTAAGTATATTTGATGTAGTCATTCAGATTCTTAGTGATATCAGGCATGTCTCATATTTGAAGAAAAACTTAATATCATTAGAAGTTTTAGATACGAAAGGTTGCACATTTACCGCATACAATAGTGTATTAAAGGTCACTAGAGGTGCAATGGTGTTGATGAAGGGATATAAGTTGGAAAGTTGTACAAGTTGGTTAGTAGTGCAATTGAGGGTGAGATTGCTACCACCTCATATGTAGAATCTGGCATGGTTAATAGAAATTTGTGGCATATGCAGTTAGGGCATATGAGTGAGACGGGCATGATGGAATTCCACAAATGAAAACTATTGAAGGGAATTAAGAAATGTAAGGTGGATTTCTATGAGCATTGCATTCTAATCAAACAATGAAAAGAAAGGTTCAAGACTGCTAAATACACTAGCAATGGGGTGCTCAATTATATTCATTTTAATGTTTAGGGGTTAGTGACAGTTAAAATAGCGATGAAGACCGCTTTAATTGAAGTAAGAATATGCCAATATGTCCTAGAGGGGGGTGAATAGGACTTTTTAAGATTTTTATGATTTGTTAAAAATCCTATTACACTAATCTTAATAATAGGCACTTATCAGGATTACTCAAAAGTAACTCTACTACCTTCCAAGCCCGGTAGAGGATCGAATCACAAACTATTTAAGAAGTGAACAATATGTAAACTAGTTTATGATGGATATAAATGTGTATGTGTGTGAGGTGTGATATCAGACATTCAAATATGAAAATATTAAAGTAAATCATACAAACAAAAGAATAGAAATCGCAAACACAGTCATTTTTATAGTGGTTCAAGTACTTGTCTACTCCACTCCTAGTAACCACACTCAACCCTTGAGTGTACCGGATTTCACTAAGGAAGTTTCACAACGGTTTACTGATTGCTTGCCTCCAAGTGCAGAGGTTCATAAGTAGTATCCCGTGAATACGGGATCGATCCCACAAGGAGATGAATTGTGAGAAGAAAAAAATCAAATGCAAAACAAACTAAGTAATAAAAACTAAACCAATGATTTGATTTTGAGATTTTTGAATGGATGTAATTCAATGAATTAAAATAACACCCAAGCTTCAAAGTTCCACACATAGGTTAATGTTTCAAAATCATGATGACTTGGATAACACGACTAGGATCTGAGCACTATGGTCAGCCTAGTCGGAAAATAAGACAGTTTAAATATTAAAAAGTGTTATAAAATATTAGAAAATAATGGATCTGCATCATTGACATATATTCTCAAGCGCCAGTGATTCTAAGTATTCAAGATCTATAGGATAATGAATATCAAAGAAATACAACAGGTTGAGAACCTCTCCTATCTAGGAAATCTGATTGATCTAGGCTAAGCCTATCCATCAATGTGAATCTCATACGATGGAAACATATGGATCTCACAAGAGGATAAAAAAAATAAAACCTAAATAATAGACAACATGCATATACCATTCTTTTCATCATTAAAATAATCAATCATCATAATCTTAAAGAACTATTAAAACCATGTGCTTCCCTTCTAGCTTGGACTAGAAGGAACTTAGAAAAGCATAATTAAATTGCAGAAATAAAAAGCAACAAAAAAAAATATAAAATAGAAAAGATCTAAAATAAAAAGAACAACTTAAAAGCTTTAATAAAACTAAAAACTCTTTAAAAACCCTAAACTTTACCTTGGGATGCCTTGAATGATCTTTTGGAATGCCCCAGGAAGCCCTATTTATAAGTAGGGAACTCCAATTTTTGTACAAAGTTGTAAATCCTAGAAACTGCATCAAATATACATATTTTTTCAAAATAGACTTCTCGCTACTTAATCCGTTTAAATAGACTTTCTGCTGCGCAGTTTTTCAGAGTAAACTTCACAGCTTCAAAATACACTTTTTCAGGACGATTTCAGGATTCTTCACTTCAAATCGTCGATTCTCTTCATTCGTCACTTGATTTTCTTGGATATTTGGCATGTGAATGCTTCAATCTTGGTCTCCTAAGATTCAACCCTTTACTTGGTAAATCTTGAGCATTAAATCTATGCTTTTTAGCACCCTTTCAATCCAAGCACTTAAATTTACCTTGCAACACATGCATGAGTAAAATAGAATATTAAGATGATTTATATTAATAAAATTAAGAGATAAATAGAAAAAATTATACAATATTTGAGTCTCAACACACACCCCAACCAGCATTTTGTTAGTCCCGAGCAAAATAAGCGAAGAAAAATAAAAATAAGAATAAAAATTAATTATAGAAATAAAATTAAAATGAAAATAAAATTCTAACTACACCACTTTCGCAAGTAATATCGATTGCATTTAGTATATGCAACAAGCCTTTAAACCCCTAGGTTTTTCCTAGTAGACGAGTTATAGTCTCGTGAGGGTTTCTAGAAATGTTATCCATAAACATTGACAACATGAAAAATAGTTCAACACTTAGAAATTTATACAATTATGTCTCCATTCATCATATGAATTCCAAAACAAACCAATACTTATCCTAAGTCTAAAGTTAGTTGGAATCCCAATTTTCTAATCCATTATATCCTTGAGTTTAGAGATATAATCAAAATTTAGAATAGTTATGATCCAATATCCTTAGGTGCTCCGTGACACTAATCTAACTTTGAGAAATATACATGTTCTCTATCCTAACTCCTTTCAATCATTCTAAGAATATGAAATCTCTAGTTATCTCATTTTTTTCATGTCATTTCTTCTTTTATCATCATATCCTCATTTTTATAGACCACCCTTAGATAAAGATTCCCATGGATTTGCTTCATAATCTAAGGTATCGTACTTGTAATGGTAACAATAATGGATACTTAGGTATCCTTACTCCAGATTACTGACATAATTGTTATGGTCATTACATTCATGCTCTATAATAATAATATATATATAAAAAAAATTCACTATTTTTTTCCTTCAATATTCTCTCTTTTAAGCATATATCAATGATACTAGTTCATTCAACCTTGTATGAATCAAAAATTGTTATTCTAATTCACATATCATATTCCTCACTTAGTTAGCTAGGGTGTATTGTGAATTCAGTACATCAAATTACAACTTACTTTAAAGTAGTGATTAGATAATTGAACTCAAGTCTATAAATTTTTCGCTGTCAGATTTCTGACTACTATCAACCTAGAATGAATATTAACTTTGCCTTTGGAATTCGCATAATATCATGTTTACATTTTTGTATATAAAAATATTAGTTTGAAAATGTTGAAAAAAAATTTCATAAACCTAAAGAAAATAAAAACTGAAACCTAAAAATAATAATAAAATAAATTGATACCCAAAAAAATAATAAAATAAAATAAATAATAATAAAATAAAATAAAAAATAAAAAATAAAAATCACATGGATGACTATCCACACCCCCCAACCTAAAATCAACATTGTCCCCAATGTAATGATAATGTAATGCAGAGAACAATAAAAATAAAAGAAAGGGTAGATAGTATCTACCATGACAAACTCACCTACTATGTGACACTAAAAAGAATTGAATATGATACAGATCTACAATTGCTCTGTCAGACTAGGAGTATCATTCTGAATATTCTGGCTCATGAAGAGGGACGAACTCCTCTCCCAAATGAAAGTTTTCCACATAAGGCTTCAATCTCTGACCATTAACCTTGTAAACATTGCCATTACGTGGATTCTCAATTTCAACAGCCCCATGAGTATAAACATTCTTCACAATGAAGGGGCCTGTCCATCTTGATCTTAACTTTCTCGAAAAGAACTGGAGACGAAAATTGTACAATAGGACCTTTTGTTGAGGTTCAAAATTTTTCCTCAAGATATTTTTGTCATGAAAAGCTTTGGTCCTCTCTTTGTAGATTTTAGAATTTTCATAAGTCTCTCCTCAGCTCCTTTAATTCATTTAATTCTAATTTTCTTTGTCCACTTGCTTGGTCCATATCAAAATTTAATTTCTTTATTTTCCAGTAGGCTCTATGTTCCAATTCCACAGGTAAATGGCAAGCCTTCCCATACACCAATCTGTATGGAGACATTCCAATTGGGGTTTTATAAGCAGTCCTATAAGCCCATAAAGCGTCGGATAGTCTGAGGGACCAATCCTTCCTATCTGGCATTCTAGTTTTCTCTAAAATGTGTTTGATTTTTCAATTAGAAATCTCAGCTTGTCCACTCGTTTGTGGGTGGTATGGGGTGCTCACTTTATGCTTAATGTCATATTTCTTCATCAAAGCCTCAAATGTTCTATTGCAAAAGTGAGACCCACCATCACTAATGATGGCCTTTGGAGTTCCAAATCTAGAAAAAATATTTTTCTTTAAGAATCGTATGACCACTTTGTTTTCATTGGTCGTACTTGGAACTGCCTCAATCCACTTTGAAACATAGTCCATACCAACTAATATATAAAGAAATCCAAAAGAAGATGGAAATGGGCCCATAAAATCAATACCCCAACAATCAAAAATCTCTAATGGTAAAATTAGGGATAAAGGAATCATGTTCCGCCGAGACACTCTTCCTAACCTTTGACATCTATCACAAGCAACATAGAAAGCATGGGTGTCTTTAAACATGGTGGGCCAGTAAAAACCATACTGTAGGATTTTTGCAGTGGTTTTCTTAGCAGAAAAATAGCCACCACATGCTTCCATGTGACAAAAGGAAATAACACTTTGAACTTCATCCTTTGGGACACAACGTCTAAAAATTTGATCAGTCCCATATTTATATAAATACGGGTCATCTCAGAAGAAGTTCCTAACCTCAGTTTCAAAACGCTTCCTATCTTACGTCTACCAATGATATGGCATTTTTCCCATTGCAAGATATTTCACTATATCCGCATACTAAGGCAATTTGGAGATCGAAAATAATTATTCATCAGGAAAAGTGTCTTGGATATGCATCTCCTCAGTGGAATCATCTAACACCAATCTGGAAAGGTGATCGGCGACTATGTTTTCTACTCCCTTCTTATCTTTTATATCTAAGTTAAATTCTTGGAGTAGGAAGATTCATCTCAAAAGTCTCGGCTTTGCATCCTTCTTAGATAACAAATATTTCAAAGCTGAGTGGTCCGTGAAAATGACCACTTTAGATCCCAGCAAGTAGGACTGTAACGCCCGTGAAAAATCCGTACTTGGGCTCGAGTACCAACTCGACCCGAAATTGTGTAGAATTTATTCCTTTAGAAAATATGACTAAGTTAGCTAGTGCAACGTTAGAATAGCTGAGAAATGGTCCCTGATGACTTTAAATACGTTCTACAAGGCCCAAAGTGAGTGGAACCAATGATGTTATAATGCTCTAAAGCCTCGGATCAAACTCTAAACTGGTTTATTCTCGGGACCTCCTTGAAACTTTGTATTGGATCTAGACTGTGCGTCGAAAGTCCAATACCTACCATCTTAGACCGTTATGACCACTTAGCTGGGCTTGGCAATCGTTTCAAAAATCAAGTCCAACTGACATTCAGAGGCTATTTCATTGAGCCTGGAGTGAAGAGAGTGAGAATAGGATTAGAATTGAAATTTGAAATTCAAATCTGGCACACGATTTGACGCATCAGTATTAAGCGTTCTGACCGTCAGAATTTAGCCAAATTACACCCTTGGATCAGGAAAAATTTCTATTACATATCACGAGACTTATAGGCCTGATGTTGGTGTGGTGACCGTTAAACTGAAACTGGACCGCCACGTGCAATCTAGGAACCCTACCGGTCTGAAAACTGGATGTGTGCTAGATCCAGTATGCATGAGCTTAAGTCCGACCGCATTTGGCCAGGGGACCTTCAAAAATACTCTTTTGGACCGAAACAGCCCCGATTTGGTTAGGCACCAAGTAAACATTGTTCTCAAGCCTATTTTGGGCATGTTTTAGCTTATAAAAGGGGTTGAAACCCTCACTTCTCTCACACATCCGAATTTTCTAGAAACCCTAGCTTGTGTGAGAGAAAAGGTGAGAGATTGTGAGAGAGAGTGGGAGAGTTCTTCCTGCTACTTGTACTACGGGTTGCACGTGCTTAAGCAACGCACCTCTATCGCTTTCCCGGTGATTACACCACGATTCTAGGTAAGCAAATACCCTAAATAGTTGCTGATTTGAGGTTCCTTTGTTTCCATAGCGATGTAGCTTATGGATCTTGTGTATTAGGCTCCCTATTCGCCGTAGACGAAGCGTATACGCTCCGTTTCAATTCACGAGTCTACAAGACATAAGGTGAGGATTTTAGACGCTTTGATTGACGGTTTCCAACGCTTTCAATGTCGTTTAATAGTAGATTATTGACGGCATCACCGTTTGACATGTATAACATGCTCTCCGTTTCCTGTTTTGTAAATTAACGAAGAATATGAGATTTAGGGCATTTTAGTCATTTGTAGGAAGTACAGTTTACATTCATATTTTGTTGATGTGATTGACATAGTTTTTTGTCGCATTAGGAAGTTAGGAATACGTGCATAATTAGTCTGGCGAAGAGATTCGCCTAATTGAGCACTTCGGGTCGACATACTATATGTAGACTTAAGTGTGTAGTGTATGTGTTTGTATAAATGCCTATATTAGTATGTATTGGATTAAATGATGTTATGAATTAGTTCGAGATGGATTTCTCAATTTATATGCTGACATAAATGATTTCCTACATGTTGACTAAGTTCATGATTCCATACTATGCATGACATGTATGTGCTTGAAGATTTGCCTAAGTTGAATGTTATAACATGTGTTAACATACTCGCATGATTGTATTTCAATTCCTATACTCTTACATAAACTGCTGATGTGATTCCATAATTATTTGGGACTATGCTTAGTCCAGGCAGTCGGTAACTGAGCGAATTCATGGCTGGCTGGTCTTAGCCACGAACGACGCGTCGATGAACGCGAGTCGTGTTTGGAGTTGGCGGCAGTGGTTAGGCCATGCGAAGTGTTTTACGCACTTCATGTCGTTCGACTTGAGATGCGATCGCGCTAGTCGAGCCCGTCTAGTAACCCGACTGGCCGATGTACGTTCACCTTGTATGAGTCATAACTGCTTGAACCTAGGGTACTGAACTTACCATTGTAAATCCTGTTAACCATGGTACCTTGATCCACGAAGACTCATGAGCCGGGCATGGTGGTATGGGACACCGTGGTCGAGCTGTCGGCCTACACTGGGGCCATAAACCTCCCAGTAGTGACCAGTGAGCACGTAGACTCGTGAGCAGATTATGGTGGTATGGGACACTATATTCTAGCTGTCAGCCTATACTGATCAGGCGACGAGTCCTTTGTAGTGACCGCGAGCGTATTCTGAGTCCACGGGAGGCGAAGACCCTTCCGTTGTAGTAGAGTACGGTAGGCCTGTATTGATAAGGTGATGGGGAAGCGGTGCAACAAGTGCGAGCAACAGCCCTGGCAGCCCTTGCAGTGACCTACGAAATATACATCGTATGAGATTACTAGGAGTGATGACCCTAGACAGGATCTGTGTTAGGATTGATACAAGGAAAGTACCTTAGTTTCCCAATCCTGCTGTTTGAATGGACTAATAACAATTCAGAAATCATATCACCATAACATTGCATATGCCTGGAAGATGTGGAGCACTCTAGGGAGTGTGGCATGCCGCGGTCGTAAGATGTTGCCGTGAGGGAGATCGTCGGTGAGGGCATACTTCACGTCATATCATCTTGCATTAACAACAGTATTAGGATTGTCTGATTTACTGCTTTACTATTATCGCATGATTGAATTGTGAACATGCTAATCTTTGCTCTATGATTCCACTGAGTTGATCACTCACTCCCACGTTATGGGATGGTGTTTGCAACACCCACCAGACCCTGTTGTAGATGTAGGTGAGGCTGAGATCCAGGAGGCAGAGCCAGACTTCGACGAGGATCAGGATGAGTTCTCGTACATGCAGTATCACGATGGCTTTACGTAGGCGACCTGGATCGATGGGACTTCAGTGGGACCATTTTGGACATTTACTTTTGTTCATGTATATGTATATGAGAGTCAGAGATGTATTCATACTTTAGAGACAGATGAGATTTACTTTGTTTTTCCACACAGTGATATATATATTGTTTAGTCTTCCGCTTGCTTTTATCACTGGATCTGAAGTACGAATTGCAGTTTTGGTATACTTTTACTCATGTGAATGCTTTAAATCAGACAACATTGAATCATAATCATTTTTGTTGCATAAGTGACGGTCTGGAACTCGGGAGTTGAGTTTATACACGACCCCCGATTTTCAGGGTGTTACAAGTTGGTATCAGAGCGTGAATAAAAGTATACTGGGCCTGGGTTATGGTCTCGCGACGTACGTTGTCGCTTCCTTTGACTTAGGTGGGTGCGAGAAGGGTCTAGAAACACTTCTAGGATCGCAGATTCACCGACAAGCGGAGTCTATTTGAATCGATCGCACGATCGAGTCTGTAACGCATCTCGGGTCGCGCAAAGCAACCCGAATAGCTCTTAAGCCGTAGGAAGTCAGGTTGACACGTCCTATGAACGATTTTAAACCCGTAAAAGTAAATTCTTGGGCCGTGGGATGACCACGACTCCTGTATTCAATCGCCAGGGCTTAAAAACCCCGTTTCACCAAAAATCTTCAAAATTCTTCCTCTCACCACTCCAATATTCATTTATTTCTTATCTATTTCATGTTAGGCATCAAACCTAATGTGAAAATAACATAAAATAATACTTTCACAAAATTTTACAGTGAATAGTAAAATTTCATGAAAAATGGCCATAAGGCCATTTTATCTTCACTTTCTTTAGCAAGTAAGGGTCTAGATGGATGTACTGGATCCTTCTACCCCAAAATCATATGCTGCATCATGAGGTTTGGTATTCGGGATTATGGAATGGTCCTGAAAAGCCCCGAACACATGTTTGGGCTTACATAGGTCAAAATACTATGAACCAGGGGTCAAACCATACATATCTGGGGTCCTTGGACCATGGGGGACCAGACTCATGTGGTCCGGCCGACCGAACATGAGACCACCTTTCACCGTTGGATGTGAGCTTTGAGATCTGAGGGTGTTTTAGGTTTTTTACACCCCACATGTGTGGTTCGTGGGTAGAAAACCCCTAAAACATGCCTCTCCTTCACAAACAGCCCTCCCCATAGCCCTATTTTCATTTTCCAGCAACCATCTCCAAAATTCAGAATTCCAAATCATCCCTAGATCCCTCCTTGGCCAAAAACGACCACCATCCATCATTCCTTTGGAGTTGGCAGCCCTTTCTCTTGAAGATTTCATCATTTGGAGCTCCAAAAACTCCCAAATTGAGCTGAAATCGTGAGGTGCTCCATTCCACTTTTCCATTTCCATTTCTCCTTGAAAATACATCCTTGGGAAGCTTGAAGAATCCCTCTACGACGTCTAGATCTCCTTTTTTCAGATTGGATAGTCACTTCTCCGCATTTTCTCCTTTTTTCATGGCTTTCGTAGAAGCCATTTTAGGCCTTTTATCACTCTCATCCATCATATCTTTGATGGGTAAGAGGAAAATCACAACAGACGAGGCTGGGCCGAGTCACCCTGCTCAATCGAGAAGACCGCGGGGTGGTGCCGCAAGTTCAAGCGCTGCCGCAGGTCCAGCTGCAGCCCTAGAGTGCCGTACAAAGCGGGATTTGGATCCCCATGCTCACCTTGGGCGAGTAATTCTATCAGAGATGCCTCATGGCCAATACACTGATCGCAAAGTGTTATTTGATGCAGACGTGGAAGGGCGACTGTTCGGTGAATTTTTGTTGTTCGAGCGCATTGAAGCTGCGCATTGGGGTCCGATCTTTGAAGCTCACGCTCGTGCTAATGTGAGCACCGTTCGTGCCTTCTACGCTAGTATCCAGAATTCTACCTTAGAGCCATTGCAGTTTAAAATCCCTTTTGGTAGAGATCGGATGGCTACGATTGATGTGCGACTGATTACGTGACTTCTGAACGTGCCTCTTGGTGATGTTCATCCTAGTGAGAAGAATCTGAGGAGTAGGCGTGAACGAGATCGCCGCACCAGGTTTCTGTGTGGAAAGTTAGTTCCATGGCAGTCTTATAATAGCCTAAAGGCGACGTATATATCTGATGATTTGCGCCTACTGCACCATATCTGTACATATAATGTGTATCTCAGGTCGACGAATCGCATTGAATGTACACGCCTTATGGTTGATTTCCTGTATCTAGTGGCCCAGGGAGAGAACGTATGTATGGCCACTTTCATCTTACGACAGATAATCCTCATAGCCAAGTCAAGAAGAACATCCGAATCGCTTCCTTTTGGTCGACTGATTTGCAAGATTGCGCTTGAGTTTGCTTATAGACTTGGGCCGAAATTGCCAGTTTCGATTCATACCATTGATGAGTCGACTATGGTCAAGATGAAGATTGGGTCGCAGTACCTTGAAAATCATCTTGAGGAGGACAGCGAGGATGACTTTGATGATGAGGAAGATCAAAGCGAAGAAGAACCTGGAGCAGAGGTTCAGGAAGAAGCTCAGGAAGAGGCAGAAGAGGAGGCTCAGGATACAGATGAGAGCCCCCCTCCTTCTGCGCAGGCTACTAGCGACGATCGCATTGCTCGGATCGAGGAGAGTCAGGTCGCCTTGCGAAGGAAAGTTCAAGAACTTCGCGCTGAAGTCGAGGATGCCAAGGCCGTTACAAAGAAGAAATTCGGCAAGGTGACTCGCACCTTGAAGGCGATCCTGTGTTGCTTGCAGGATAAGGGTGCTCCTCCTCCGTCACCCGACTCAGACTAGCGATGCGACTTTGATGTTGTTATTAGTAGTTAGTCATTTCCTGCTTTATGTGTGTAAGCCTGTTAGGGCTAGTGCTTTGTTTATGTTACTGTTGCAATTTTAACTGTCTTAGTTCCCATGTATTTCTAGTCATGATGCTTGTAAGGATATATCCCTTGTAATGTGACAATTTTGATTAAATGAAATGCATGGAATGCCTTTGACTCCATATGTGAATGATTGCGGTGTATTTGTGCTAATGAGACTGACAAGGTTACGCCCTATTTTGAATATAGGGAATGCTGCCTAAGGCTACGCGGAGCACGGTTCGGCTGGCATTGAGTGAGCATATGGATCAGACTCCTTCACAGTCTGACACTCATGCGGACCCTGCTTTGGGCCCGATTCCTGAGACAGTTCGTGCGTCTCAACCTGTCGCTGGTCCTACAGTTGGACCACCACCATTTACGCTGTCAGTCAGAGAGCCTCATCGTGCATCTACTTCCACACAGCATCCGCCATAGCCTGCTCCACCTCCTGACAGATTTGAGCAGATGTTGGCTATGATGCAGCAGCAGCAGCAGCTTCTGACTACCATCGTGGGGACATTAGCACAGGGTGGGGGTGTGGCTCCACCTGCACCACCTGCGCATCCAGCTGAGGATGCTTATACATATGCCCAGGATGAGGGCATGGCTCATCCTGCGCTGCCTGCTTACCCTGCGGCGAATGCCGAAGATACACGGGGCCTATTATGCGGAGATTTTGCGCTTACGGCCTCCCACTTTCACGGGTTCTCACAAACCCGAGGAGGCTGAGTACTGGCTCGACCGTGTGTCGAAGATTTTGCGGATGTTACATTACACAGAGGCCGAGCAGGTGGAGATGGCTACATTCCTATTTGAGCGAGAGGTCAGCCTGTGGTGGGATAGCGTACTGCGGACCGTTGCCGCCGACTTTGTATGGACATGGGCAGCGTTTGAGTTCCACTTCCATGAGAAGTATTATCCCCAGACTTACAGGCACGACAGGGAGAATGAGTTTCTCCGCCTCAGACAGGCAGCCATGACAATTACAGAGTATGAGCATCAGTTCACGGAGTTGGACAGATACGTCCCGAAGATTTTGGCTGATGAGCAGATGCGCATACGGCGCTTTTTGGAGGGTTTGCGACCTGATATTCGGTCAAAGATGTGCTGTTTGAGCATTCCCTCTTATGCGGAATTGATTCACATGTCTATGCGGGCAGAGCAGGATGTGGATCGACTTGCGCGATCTCGCGGCCCTGTTGCTTCTAGGCCGCGACCAGACATGCAGGACAGGCCCTTCGCGGGTAAGAGGCCTCGCGTTGACCCTCCTACTAGGACTACAGCGCCTGTACCACCATTTTGGTGCCCTGATTTGACATGTACATACTGTGGGAGGACAGGCCACTTGGCGTAGAGCTGCTTTTCTCGGATGCGGGACAGTGGGTTCTTGTCGCCGCAGAAGATTGACCGTGCTCGTTCACAGGCGATATCAGCACCGCCTATACGGTTAGCTCCTGCGCACCCTTCTTTCAGACCTCCAGTATCGCAGATCAGACAGCCTCCACGGCCCTTGACACAGCGGCCGAACCGGCCACAGCAGGCTCGGGTTCATGCATTGACAGCTGAGGCAGCTGCGACACCGACTTTTCAGCATTCGGCCTTCGAGGTCATAACCCATATTGGAGGTACTCCTATTCTTGTGATGGTGGACACTGGTTCCATGATTTCTTTGATATCGCGTGCTGTAGTCAGGCGTCTTGGGTTACAGACCATTACCATGGATAGGGTACGAGTCCTTGCAGCCTACGGAGATTATTCAGATGTCACCCAGATGTGTGAGGGGTGTTTGGTTGATTTGGGAGGCTGGACGATGGCTATTGATCTTGTCGTCGACCCCTCTCTTGTTTATCTCGACGTCATTCTTGGCATGGATTGGTTGACTGCAGCGAGGGCCGAGATTGACTGCGAGACTCGTATAGTGACTGTGTACGAGCCTGAGGGTGCATCCTTCACATTTCCAGTGCGGGTAAATCTTCCTTTCCGCATACTTAGTTACGCCACTTTATTGCGCGACGCTGGTGCCCAGGTACTCGAGTATGTGCCAGTCGTGTCCGAGTTCAGGGATCTTTTCAGGAAGATCCCTGGTTTGCCGCCCCGACGTGAGATCGATTTCACTATCGATCTGGTTCCTGGTTCTATGCCCGTCTCACTGCCGACGTATCGCATGGCACCGTGTGAGATGGAAGAGTTGAGGAAGCAGATTGATGGTCTGCTAGAGCTTGGCCTTATACGGCCTAGTGTGTCTCCTTGGGGAGCACCGGTCCTATTCGTGAGGAAGAAGAACGGTTCGATGCGATTGTGTATTGATTATCGCAGGTTGAACCAGGTCACGGTGAAGAATAAGTACTCTTTACCCAGGATCGATGACTTGTTTGATCAGTTGAGAGGAGCAGAGTACTTCTCAAAGATTGATCTTCAGTCGGGATATCATCAGTTGCGCGTCAGGGATGAGGACGTGCAGAAGACAGCATTCAGGACCAGTTTTGGCCACTACGAGTTCCTCGTGATGTCGTTCGGTCTCACGAACGCACCAGCCGTGTTCATGGATCTGATGAACCGGGTATTTCGGCCTTTCCTCTATCGATTCGTCGTTGTATTCATTGACGATATTTTGATGTACTCTAGGAGTCGAGAGGAGCATGAGGAGCACTTACGTTTGGTCCTGGATACGCTCAGACGGCATCAGTTGCTCGCACAGTACAAGAAGTGCGACTTCTGGAAGCAGGAGGTGAAGTTTCTGGGACACGTGGTGTCCAAGGATGGCATGAAGTTGACCTGTCTAAGGTAGCTGCGGTGCAGGACTAGGAACAGCCTGGTTCTGTCACTGAGGTGAGGAGTTTCTTGGGTCTCGCTGGCTACTATCGACGCTTCATTCAGGACTTCTCGAAGATCGCGAGACCCTTATTTCAGTTGACATGGAAGGACGTGAAGTTCACCTGGAATGATAAGGCGGAGTCAGCTTTTCAAGAGCTGAAGGACAGACTTACGTCCGCCCCTGTGCTAGTATTGCCAGAGCAAGGGGTTAAATACACTATATACACTGACGCGTCTAGCGTTGGTCTGGGTTGTGTCCTTATACAGAGGGACAGGGTAATTTCGTATGCCTCGAGACAATTAAGGAATCACGAAGAGAATTACCCTACACAAGACCTAGAGTTGGCAGTCGTTATATTCGCACTGAGACTCTGGAGACATTACCTCTGCGGAGAGGAGTTCGAGCTCTTTTGCAACCACAAGAGCCTCAAGTACATATTCACGCAGCGAGACTTGAATATGAGGCAGCGGCGATGGATGGAGACGTTGAAGGACTTCAAGTTTGAAGTCTCTTACCATCCTGGGAAGGCGAACCTTGTGGCAGATGCGTTGAGCCGCAAGAAGGCGATAGAGTTTGCGGCTCCACTGATGGTTGCTGAGTGGGATATGATTGAGTTTTTGCGAGACTTTGAGCAGAAACTCACCGTAGAGGAGCCGTTTGAGTTCATCGCACATGTACAGGTGCGATCCCAGATCGATGACCGAGTCATCGAGGCACAGAGGGACGATGCGCATCTTACTGAGCTTCGAGAGCAGTGGTGACACGTGTGACCTAGTTTAATTTTCTATAATCAATGGTCCTTCTTTGTGACTTGGTTTAATTTTCTATAATCAATGCAAACACACCAACCTGTGGTGACACGTGTTGGTATGAGTTCATTATTAAAATTCTGCACAATAGTTATTCCGAATTTCTTTGGGACTACTTGAGTTGGACTTACCCAAACACTATCGGATATTGGGTAGATGATTTCCACATCTAACAATTTGATCACCTCATTTTTTACAACTTCCATCATGTTTGGAATGAGACGCCTTTGAGGTTGTTAATTGGTTTAGCGTCCTCATCGAGGTGGATCCGATGAGTGCATATGGAAGGGCTTGTACCCTTGATGTCAGAAATGGTCCACCCAAAGGCTCATTTGTGGTCCCTTAGAACTTTCAACAATTTAATCTCTTGATCATTGTCTAAAAATGAAGAGATCACCACAGGATAAGTTTTATTTTCACCTAAGTATACATACTTAAGCTCATTTGGTAGTGGTTTTAAATCAAGCTTTGAAAATTTGGTTGGTGATGGTAAAGGTCCCGAGTCTTCGATAGATAGGATTTGAGGGCGTGGTCTCCATTAGTACATACCAATGTCCTGGGTGGTAGTGCTCTCATTATCATCACAAATTTCAGCAAGCACTTTTCCTAACTCAAAATTTTTTAAGTCCCCAATGACTTGAATCAATTTCTCAGTCAGACTAGGTTCCAATTCCTCTTCTTCTATCAAGCAGTCCATGAAATACAGCTCATGGATTTCATTATTATCAATGGGCTACTTACATAGATTGAAAATATTTACTCTAAAGTCATGTTACCAAAAGACAAGTTCATCATTCCATTCCTACAATTTATGATTGCATTTGAAGTTGCTAGGAATGGGCGGCCTAAAATGATAGGAACTTAAGTGTTAGCAGTTACACATGGTTCAGTGTCTAGTACAATAAAATCCACGGGGAAGTAGAATTTCTCTACTTAGACTAGTACGTCCTCTAAAATTTCCCTTGGTACCTTAATGGAGCGGTCAGCGAGTTGGAGTGTAATCGTGGTTGGTTTAAGCTCTCTTAACCCCATTTGTTTCTAAACTGAATAAGGTACTAAATTGACACTTGCACCCAAATCTAGTAAAGCATGTTCAATTTAAAAATTCCCAATAATACAAGGAATAATGGGACTTCACGGGTCTTTGTATTTGGGTACAACCCTTTGTTGAATGATACCGCTCACTTTCTCGATAAGGAAGGCCTTTTTGTGCACATTTAATTTCCTCTTTACAGTGCACAAGTCCTTGAGATATTTAGCATATGATGGAATTTGTCTAATGGCATCAAGTAGAGAAATATTGACAGTAACCTTTTGAAGCACATCCAACACCTCTTGATATTTCATAGGGACAGTCGGATTCCGAAGTCTAAATGGGAATGGAACTGGAGGCTCATATGACTTAGTCTCTTTATCCTTTTGCTATTGTGGCTCTTGAACCACAGTCGGTTCATCATTTTCTTGAGACAGTGGCTCATCCTCCAGTATTTCTACCGGTTGCATTAACTTGTTATCAACATCTTTTTCACTTCTCAAGGTAATGATGGCCTTAGCTTGTTCATGATGTAGCTCATTTGGATTTGATTCTCTAATGAAATGTGTATTTCTAGGGTTTGGCACAGGTTGAGAAGGAAGGGTGCCTTTTTCCCTAACATTTAGTTGAGTCTCAATCCTAGCCACAGCTGTCTTTAATTCCTGATTTGATTGGATTAGAGACTGATTCATTTGAGTTTGAGAGTTTATGAATGCGGTCAATGCATCCTCCACAGATGATCGCTTTGGTGGGGGCACATATGGTGCATTGTTAGGTGCCCCAAAAAAGTTATTTTGTGGAGGCATTTGAGGTGCATTGGGCGCATTAATTTGTGGTCCATTCCTCCAACTAAGATTAGGATGGTTATGCCAATTTGGATTATACGTGTTTCCCATTGGTTGCATAATTGACCTTTAGTAGTTATTTATAACATTTGCTTGATCATGCTCATGCATGATATTTTGTACAACTGAGATTATTGGACAATCCTTTGTGTCATGGTCTGTACCACCACAAATGCTACAAAAATTACTTAAGGAAGTATTTACTTTAACCATATCAACCTTCCTAATTTCCAAGGCTTCGACCTTTCTAGCCAATGCAGCGAATTTTACATTAAGGTCGTCTTCCTCTCTTAGGACATACATCCCCACTTTCTCTCTAGGACTGGGTCTAGTTTGGTCTGATTTAGCAGAGACATCCCATGTCTGTGTATTCTCTACTAACATATCTAAAAAGTCCCAGGCCTCATTATGATCTTTGTCAAGAAAGGTTCCACCACACATCATCTCTATGAACTGACGGGTATTCATGGTAAGCCCCTTTCAGAAAGCATCAATCACGTGCCATGATTCATAACCATGATGAGGATAAGTAATTAGAAGGTCTTTGAAGTGCTCCCAAGCTTGGAAAAACAATTCATTCCCCTTTTGGGAGAATGACATGATTTCTTATTTTAATACATTTGTTTTGTGCTCGGCAAAGAACTTTATCAAAAACTCTCTACTTAAAGCTTGCCATGAAGTGATGGTAATAAGTCTTAGAGAGTAAAGCCATGCTTTGGCTCGATCCTTTAGAGAAAATGAGAATAACCTAAGCTTAAGTACATCCCTATTGCCATTATTTACTTGTAACGTTGCAATTACTTTCTCAAAGTCCTTGAGGTGCAAGTAGGGGCTTTAAGAATCCAAGCCATGAAATTTAGGAATTAATTGAATCACACCTGGTTTAAAATCGATGTTCCCTGTGTGAGCAGGGAACACTATGCAAGATGATAAAGTTGATCTCTCAGGGTGTAAATGTTCACGTAAAGTCCGTTATTGGTTTAACACATTCCTATGAACCTCATTTTCATCCTCAAGAGGAGAATTATGTTGATTTATAATTGGATCTGGCAGATTTGGATTTGGATTATCAACTGGGTCTGCTAAGAAATCCAAGTGATGTTGAGTGCCTCTTCTAAGTAAATGATCAAGGCCTGGAACTAGTCCGCCTTCGGAGGAGAGTCGATTATTTTGATCCCTACTCCAACGGGACATAAACCATCCACACCACACAATAAATACCACTAAATTAAATAGCAAGTATGATACTTAAAATAAAAATAAAAACTTAACCAACAACCCAGGCGGCAGGGCCGACCATGAGGGTTCAGTCCACAAAGCAAAAATAAATCAACAAACTAGGCGGCAGGGCCGACCATGAGGGTTCAGTCCATAAAAATAAAAAAATAAAAATAATAAATCAATTAAATGAAAACTACTGTAGAAATTAAACTATGTTAATATGAAAAATAGATTCAGCGGATGATCTGTGTGATCAAACAGCAACTGTAGGACAACCGTAGCACTTGGGTGATGAAATCTCAAGTAGGGCAACCTTATGTCACAGTTAGTGCTTGAAAGACCCAACTGAATTTATTTTCAAAGAAAAAGAAAAAGAAAAAAAAAATCTATAGAAAATTTGGAGGGTTTAGAAGAGAACTTACCTTAGAAAAAACTTACCTTAGGTATCTTGCACAGATCTGATCTATCTCAGTCTCTCCCGGCAACGGCCCCAAAAACTAGATTGCTTGCCTCCAAGTGCAGAAGTTCATAAGTAGTATCCCGTGAATACGGGGTCGATCCCACAGGGAGAAGAATTGTGAGAAGAAAAAAATCAAATGCAAAACAAACTAAGTAATAAAAACTAAACCAATGATTTGATTTTGGAATTTTTGAATGGATGTAATTCAATGAATTAAAATAACACCCAAGCTTCAAAGTTCCACACATAGGTTAATGTTTTAAAATCATGATGACTTAGATAACACGACTAGGATCTGAGCACTATGGTCAGCCTAGTCGAAAAATAAGACAGTTTAAATATTAAAAAGTGCTATAAAATTTTAGAAAATAATGGATCTGCATCATTGACATATATTCTCAAGCGTCAGTGGTTCTAAGTATTCAAGATCTATAGGATAATGAATATCAAAGAAATATAACAGGTTAAGAACCTCTCCTATCTAGGAAATCTGATTGATCTATGCTAAGCCTATCCATCAATGTGAATCTCATACGATGGAAACATATGGATCTCACAAGAGGATAAAAAAACAAAACCTAAATAATAGACAACATGCATACACCATTCTTTTCATCATTAAAACAATTAATTATCATAATCTTAAAGAACTATTAAACCTATGTGCTTCCCTTCTAGCTTGGGCTAGAAGGAACTTAAAAAAGCATAATTAAATTGCAGAAATAAAAAGCAACAAGAAAAAAAATATAAAATAGAAAAGAACTAAAATAAAAAGAACAACTTAAAAGCTTTAATAAAACTAAAAACTCTTTAAAAATCCTAAACTTTGCCTTGGGATGCCTTGAATGATCTTTTAAAATGCCCTAGGAAGCTCTATTTATAAGTAGGGAACTTCAATTTTCGTACAAAGTTGTAAACCCTAGAAACCGCATCAAATATACGTATTTCTCTAAAATATACTTCTCGCTACTTAATTCGTTTAAAACAGACTTTCTGCTGCGCAGTTTTCCAGAATAAACTTCACAGCTTCAAAATACACTTTTTCAGGACGATTTCAGGATTCTTCACTTCAAATCGTCGATTCTCTTCATTCGTCACTTGATTTTTCTGGATATTTGGCATGTGAATGCTTCAATCTTGGTCTCCTCAGATTCAACCCTTTCCTTGGTAAATCTTGAGCATCAAATCCATGCTTTTTAGCACCCTTTCAATCCAAGCACTTAAATTTACCTTGTAACACATGCATGAGTAAAATAGAATATTAAGATGATTTATATTCATAAAATCAAGAGATAAATAGAAAAAATTATACAATATTTGAGTCTCAACATTCACCTTAAACCTAAGTTTTTAAATCAGGTTCACCTTTAACCTTTACAACCTACACCTAGGCTGACTGTTTATGCTCCCTGAGCAAGGGTCAACACATAGCACCAAATTTTAAGCACATTGGCCAAGGATCCACATAAGGAACCTCACTGCTTATGCTCTCACGAGCAAGGGTCAACACAACTCACCCGCCTTTAGTCACACTGGCCAAGGATCTTCCAAAAGACCCTAACTGTTTATGCTCTCCACAGAGCAAGGGTCAACATAACGCACCCACCACGTACACTCCCGTCGTAGGCCTCCTTGAGGACTTAAAAGGGTGAGAAACACCTTAGACCTAATCCTACAAAGGAATGATCAAAAGGTCTTCTAAACTCTAGATACTTACAAATAAGTGAATAAGTCTCATTCAGCACGTTAACAAAGATCTCCTCCTCGTTGATGAAGAGTCTTCTACTTCCTCGATCTGCAACTTAAATGATGTACCAATACATGACGACGGGTTAGGTCAAGATTATGATGAAATTCTACTCTCAAATATTTTTCTATAAAAGAGATAGAGTGATTTCAATCATTTATGCATTCAAGGTATCCCAGCTTAATGATTTGTCATTACGGTAGTAGCTGGAGGATTCTTGAATGCGAAAGTTCATTCCCCAATCCTCTCTATTGAATATCAATGATGAGGGTGGATTGGAGGATGAAGTCCCTTGAGAGAAAGGGCTTTGGGTATATGATCTAAGGTAAAACATTCAAAAGCACTCTCTTCTTTCTCTACCAGCAATAATAAATAAGTTCTCTTTTTATAGGCAAAAGGTTCCAACGAATATAAAACGGTCACATTTATGACAGAGTTCGATATCATCGAGCGTATACTCTCGATTGTATCAATGGTCTGCTTGATGACACAAACTCAAATGTCATATGCTTTTGAAACTTATTGCCAACTGGTCAATGAATCAAAACACATGGCGATGTCATCGGATTTCGAACTCCGATTGTAAGGTTCGATTCCTCGACATTTAAAAATGAGAGAGACTTGCTATGAAATATTTCAGGTTTATAAGAATGATCAAGGGACCTTCGATATCATTGGAATTTGAATGTTGATGATATTAATAACTGTGTCAAGGTATCGGTAAATCCAAAAGATTTTTGTTTAAGCTTGCTGGACAGTTTCTGTCTCAGTTCGATGCTATCGAGACTGTACTGATATCATCGATATTTGAATATCGATTTTATCGAATGACCCTCGACATAGATAAACTACCCTGAAATATTTTGCTAAAAAACTTCGTGCCCATGACCGATATCATCGAGAGCCTTCCGATGTCATCAAGATTTGAACTTCAATGGTATCGACGGAGGTTTCAATATATCGAAGCATAGATGATTTTCTTAAGTAAAAACTGGGGTGCTAGAGATCTACCTGTCGATATTATGGAGTCATCTTCAATGAACTCGAGATTCAAATATCAATGGTATCGATAGGTATATCAATACATTGATAATTCCATCCAGAGATATGTGTGGTTGTTGGACACCTTTTTATCCTCATTCTAATGGAATCGATTTGTTCATTGAGGACATCGATAGTGTAGGTCGATCATATCGATACGTGTATCAATAAAATCGACAAAGCAAGAAAACTTAGAGATTTTTTAATTTTTGAAAAAGTTTTCTTTCTTAAAAACCTTATGATGTTCTAACTTATTTTAAGGGTTTTAGTACCTAGTATTTTGGGACATGGGATGTGAAGCTTAGATTTACCTATAGTGAGCTTGCACACATCTGGTTGAGGCAGACGCTTTTGAATTGATCTTTCAATGAGGCTCTGCAATCTTAACTGACTCAACACTCACGCTAATTGACAAACCAAGGCACTTTCAACAGTACCATCTAAGGGAGGGGCATAATACTTCGTGACATTTATAGATTACTACTCAAGGAAGGTTTTGGTTTACTTCATAAAGCCCAAGTCTAAATTGTTTACCATGTTTAAGCAATGGAAGGCAAAAGTAGAGAAGCAAACCGAGAGACAGGTCAAGTATCTCAGATCAGACAATGGTATAAAGTACAGAGATGCAGAATTCATAGAATTCTTTAAGGATCAAGGCATCATAAGGCATTTCTCAACTCCAAGGACCCCATAACATAACAGGGTGGCAAAGAGGATGAATATAACTTTGTTGGAGAGGGTGAGAAGCATGCAATTGCATGTATCCTAAAAGCTTCTAAGGGGAAGTAGTGAATATGGCATGCTACACAATAAATCGATCAACATCTACAACGCTAGACTCTAAGGTTGCAAAGGAAGGTTAAACAGGCAAGGACGTTGATTACTCATGACTAAGAATATGTTCATGTGCAGAGTGGACAGTGGTTGAAATTAGATTCAAAGTCTACGAAGTGCATCTTTATCAGGTATAAGAAAGGTATCAAGGGCTACAAATGTTGGCATCCAATTACTCAAAAGGTGGCTATTAGCAGGGATGTCATTTTCAATAAGGTGTTAATGCTGAAAACCAATAAGAAAGTTGCAGCAGAGAAGTCAAAAAATTATGGTGAGACTGAGAGATTGTCAGTGTAGGTAGAGCCAATTGAGTAGGTTAATGAATGTAAAAATTAGCAAGAACAAAATGTTGAGTAAAATAATCAACAGGATACTCAAAAAAGTTTAGCCAGGAATAGGGAAAAAAGAACCATTAGAGCATTGGTTCAATACTTGTTCGAGGACATGGTCTCTTTTGCATTGTTCATAAGGAGTGGAATCCCTTCGCCTTTCAGGAAGAAAAATCTAGAAAGGATGATGACGAATGGTTGTCTGTCATGGCAGAAGAGATGGAATTAGACATGAGAGTTGGTGGAACTTCCTAAAGATTAGTGCGCTATAGGATGCAAATGGGTTTACAAGAAGAAAGAAGCATTAACAGAAAATGAGGGTGAAAAGTACATGGAAAGGGTCGTAGCAAAGGGGTACTCGTAGAGGGAAAGAGTGGATTACAATGATGTTTTCTCTCTGGTCATGAAACATGCCTCAATCAAGGTGCTACTAGCAATGATAGCGGAATCCAATTTGGAATTGGAGCAACTTGATGTGAAGACGACATTCCTTCATGGGAACTTAGAGGAAGTCATTTACATAAGGCAACTTGAAGGTTTCAAGAAGCTTAGTAAGGAAGGCCACGTGCGTAGGCTGAAGAAGTCGTTATATGGGCTTAAGTAGTCTCTGAGGCAATGATACAAGAAGTTCGATTCCTATTGACATGCCCCAAACTCAAAAATCGGGCTCACAAAATTCTTAATCACCAAATCCGGTGCCGATGGCCTCCGTAGTACCCCATTCTCGACTTCCAGCACCCATATATCATATTCCAATCTTGGGGTCATGTAAGGAGAATTTTCCAACGTACATTTAACTCATAATAAGCATAACTACAAGTTTACCCAAATCACAAAGGTAACATTATCATCACATATCCACTAATATGAACAGTTGAATACAGTGCTAAAAGGAAAATATACACATATCAAAAATGATATGCTCTAAAAATTCGCTGCATGCTCTAAGCTCAACGCTACTACAACCAACACTACCTGCACACATCTATTATGCATAAGCTCATAGAAAGCTTAGACAGTGGAGAAAGTGTGTGCGCAAGGTAAGTGCGAAACACATAGATATCAGAGTAAGTAGAAGTACCGACAAGTCCATGAATACCATCGGCCTTATCCAGGCTATGTGAATCAAAAACATAATAAGCCCATATCATATACTAAGAATGCAATACAATATATAAATCCTGACAAGTCCACAAATGTCGTCAACCTCATCTAGGCCATATAAATATATAAACGTAGCATAGCAACCTAAATGCCATATGTTGCAGATGTAATGCAATATGCGGTGTGAATAAAATGACCAAACTGGAGTATGAAGTCGGGATGATAGTACGTAGTATCGTAGGTTATGGGGTCCATCACAAGGGACTTCTATCCAAACTAGTCTGATACCTAAATTTGGATAGTCAGACTCAATGTGGTAAACTCCTGATCTCAGATTGGTCACGCACCCCAACCGAAATCCTGGCCACTGTGAAGGTACACATAATAATTAGTTACGTACCACCAACCCAAGTGGATAGTGAATAGATGAATGAATGAGCAAAATATTGAGTATGCAACTCCTGCTCAATAAGTCCACATATCAATACTGTACATCTCTGGAATCATCATCGAGGTCTATTACACTCTATGTCAGCTTTTGCCCCTATCCGAGCACATAACTGGGTAAGTGGAAGAGACTTCACTATTTATCTGCCAATATCAGGCTCGGCTCGTCAATAGGGACCCATTCATTAAGCTGGTCAAACTCAACCTAAATATTGCCCCCTCACTTAGGCAGATAAGGTCACGCCCCCTCTCAACCAACCATGACACAGTGAAAAACGCGGCCTACTGGTATACGACCCTCATGCGCTCATATATATCCACCGGTCTAAACGTTGGGGCGTCTCCTAGCTACGGAGGTTTAAGAATTTTTATCCAGGAACATCTATGACGCCCATATGTTAGAACCAAACATTTCTTGTGCTCATCTAGCCATCCACGATATGCCTGTAATGGCTACGGCCCTAATGTCGCTAGAGCATACAGTAATCACAACACACAATGCAAAATGCATGAGTCATACAATCCAATCATACATCAATCCTATGCATACCTTGCGCACATGTGGGATGACTCAGCCTATCAGGGAGTCTCATAAACAACCTACCCTATGGCATATACAATGATCAACCACATCTCATATCAAGCATGCAGATGATGCTTATGGGCATGTGTCAAGATGCTATACTATCACGTACTCATAATCGATATCGATAATCAACCTAACAAAGGGCCTAAGGGAAGGTCACAATTTGGACATTTAACCATCATTTTCCATCAATGTGAACATTTAACCAACATTGCTCCCAAGAAGTGGCTCACATAGAGCGTAACATGTAGTGGGCCCATGGCCTCACACAAGGGCCTAATATACATCACTTGGGCCTCATACAAGGGCTACATATAAATCACAACGGGCCTCATCACATGGGCCAAATATACATCACAATGGGCTGCATCACACGGGCCACATATACATCGAGTGGGTCGCATCTCACAGGTCTAATATACATCACAATGGGCAGCTCACATGGGCCTAATATACATCAAGTCGGGCCTCATCATATGGGCTAGAAATATATCACAATGGGCCACGTCCCATGGGCCTCGAATACATCACAATGGGCTGCACAACCTGGGCCTTGAATGCATGGGCCATAACCCATGGGCCTTAAATACATCCATAACCCATGAGCCTTAACACAACACAATAGGCCACAACCCATGGGCCTTAAATACATCACATCAAGCCTTACCATATGGGCCATAAATACATAACAATGGGCCTCACCAAATGGGCCATAAATACACAATAGGTGGGCACTGCACATGGACCTCAAATACATCACATGGGCCACAACCCATCGGCCTAATGCACATAATAATGGGCCTCACTAAATGGGCTAAAAAAACTCACAACAGGCCCTATTACATGGGCCTTATGCATCGCAATGGGCCGCGTCTCGTGGGCCTAATACATATCACAATAGGCCGCACCACCTGGGCCTTACACATCAAGTGGGCCGCATCGCATGGGCTGCACTAATGGGTCTCATATACATCAAGTGGACCGCATCAATGGGCCATAAATATGCAACAGGTAGGCCCTGCACATAGGCCTCAAATACATCAAATGGGCCGCAACACATGAGCTTCATATAATCAAGTGGGCCATATCACATATGCCTCAACAATGGGCCTCGTGTGCATCAACTGGGCCCATTACATCACAAGGTGGGCCTAATCCTAATGGGGCAGCCCATTACCTAGGAAAATGGATGACAGCCTACAATCATACATCACAACGGGCCGCACAAATGAATGAACAATGTGTATAAAACACATACACCACGATCAGCCCACACATACATGCATCGAGGTGGGTCCCACCCGTCCAGAACGGACGGACAATAAGGTCATAAAACACATACTTCGAGGTGGTCCCCACCATCCAGACCACTGGATGGTGTGAATATAAAATACATCAAAGTGTTCCCACATACATCAGGGCCCACCGTCCCATATGGATAGTGTGGATGCTGCACACGTGCAGCGACTGGGGTCCACGTCCCAACCTTGGATAGCAGACAGAGTGGATATAAAAAACTTACATCAAGGTTGTTCCCACCACCACATGTGCCACAAGTGTGGGGTGGGCCGTCATATCTGCCAAGTGGATGAGCAGTAGGGATACAATACATAAATCATGGTGGCTTCATCCACCACCGTCCAAATAGATGGACAACTGGGATAAAACACATACATCAAGGTGGTCCCACACCTCCTGTCCAGATGGATGATGTGGGATGAAAACAAACATCATGGTGTCCCTCACAGCATCGTCCAGATGGACAGTACAAATCACCTACATCATGGTGGTCTGCACAGCACTGTCAGATGGATGGTGCAGACAACACATTCATCAAAGATGGGCTTGCATAGCACCATCCAGATGGACGGTGCGGATAACAAACACAGCACGTGGGTCTGCACAGCACCATCCAGATGGATGGTGCAGATGGCACATACATTATAGAGGGGCCCCACGTGACAGGTGGGTCCACACGTGTGAGACCCACCAGCTTGGAAGAAGATGATATTTGTTTTCTCCCTTCATTCAGGGTCTATCCAGGAAAGACGTCCTGGATACAACACGTACATGTCTCACTGTGCAGATAGATGGACGATGTGGATTTTTCACATACACCAAAGTGGGCTCGACCGTGATGGATGGCATAAATATAACACACGCATCAATTGGGCCACATTACATCAAAGAGAGAGAGAGAGACGTGAGAAGGGGAGGGACCCTCCCACTAAGGGCCCTCCCTATACAATGCGTACATCAAGATGAGTCCCACCATATGTGGGCCCTTAAATCATAATAAAAACAACAGCGGAAGTCATGAAATCACCCACCATTCTTGCTTCTACTGGGCTCCATGGAGTGCCTAACACCTTGGCTACCACTTTGATATAGGATAATGGAGATTGGAGGGTTGGGATTGGGTGATAGGGAGGTGGGACACACCTAGCTTCTTTCTCTCCTTAGAAATCCATGGACGGTTACTCTCTTTCTTGGGAGAATGGTTTGAGAAAGAGAGAGAGAGAAAGAGAGAGAGAGAGAGAGAGAGAGAGAGAGAGAGAGAGATGATGTAAGGGATGGGTGATGGATGGAGTGATGGGTGTAGTTTGAGAAGGGATGGGTAGAGAGAGAGAGAGAGTTGACTTTAGGGGTTGCTTGTACTTGGGGATGAGATATATACTTGACATAATTGATGTGATTGATGGGACATATTCTCTTGGGTTTGTAAAATGTGTGCCTTTTTCCTCGAACTAAATGCGGACCCACATCTCCTGGCCTGGGTATTGCATCGGCGTACAAGACGTAGCGTCGAAACCATGTCGATGGTGCGGTCGCAAGGGTGCAAGTCTCAGGTTGAGTCAACTAAGATTGATAGGGTACGACTCAGGGATGTGCGCAAATGCTATCTATGCGTCGTGGGTCGCTGAAATTCAACCGCGAAGACTGCGAAAGCCTACAAAATGGTATAGTCTAGGATACGAGCCTCACAGTTAAGATGTGTATAACTTGTATGAGTATGATTATTGCATATTCTATAAGGTACTTGAGAATGGTCATACATTCTATTGATACTTTATGCATATGATATGTTGATTGCTACAAAGGATAAGATGGAGATATACTTATTTAAGTCTCTATTAAGCAAGAAGTTTGACATGAAAGATCTAGGTGCTACAAAAAAGATCCTATGCATGGAGATAAGAAGAGACAGAGAGTCTGAGAAACTATGGCCTTTTCAAAAGTATTATATGTAGAAGTTACTGGAAAGGTTCCACATGAAAAGTGTTAAGATAATTAGCAAACCTCTAGCAGATCACTTTAAGTTGTCAACCAGGTCATGTCCAAGTACAGAAGAAGATATTTTAGAAATGTTTCAAGTGTCGTACACTAGTATGCTAGGGAGTCAGATATATGTAATACTTTACACGTGATCGGACATCTTGCAGGAAGTTGGCAAATCTAAGGAAGGAGCATTAGAATATTATAAAGTGGATTCTCAAGTATTTAAGGGGCAAGGTCAATACTAGAATTAGGTTTGGTGGACATAGAGTTTCATGTGGAATTATAGGCTACATGGATTCAAATTATGCATGTGATTTAGACAACCAGAGGTCCACTACAGGATATGTTTTTATATCAGCAGGCAGACTAGTATGTTAGAGATATATGTTGTAGTCTACAACAGCGTTTTCTACAACTAAAATGAAATATAAGGTTATGATAGAGGGATCAGAGATATGATGGTTGAAAGGTCTGATAGGTGAACTTAAGTTAAAGTAGGATGCGATTCAGTTGCATTATGATGGTGACGAATCAGGTGTATCATGTGCGAACCCAGCACATCGATGTGAATTCCGCGACATATGGGAGTTAATTTCTTTAGGAGATATTCTATTTCAAAAGATTCATACGGACAAGAATGTCGTGTATATGTTGATAAAGTAATTGACCATAGAAAAGTTCAAGAACTGCTTAGGCTTGATCAATCTCACTAGCCATTAATGAGATTGGGCACCCTTGCATAAGGGTACGGATATATCTGCATTCTGGGTGGAGGGATGCAGGAAGTGGTGTATACTTAAGGTGGAGGTTCCATGGGAGGTCTTCAGGGTGACTTACCAGAATGCAAGTCAAAGTGGAGATTATTGTGCAGATGCCTTGCACTCTGCAGAGCACGATCAACCATAAGAATCTATGGTCGACCATGGGATTCTATAGTTGACCATGACTTGCTGTGATGTTCATGGTTGACCATCAGTCGACTAAGGTGCGACCATCGGGTTTTGTGATTTTGTGTGAAACAAGGTATTTAATTATTTTATTTATTAGGGCTTAATTTCACATATGAGTGTTCTCTTAAAGAGCAATAATTTGTCAAGGGAGAGAGTTTTCAACACTTGTAAAGGGCTTGGGAAGGATTTCTCAAGGGATATAGGGGTTTCCTAGAGGTGCGCATCATAAGGGGAGATTGAGTACATCTGTAATCAAATTAGATGAGTTTGTACAACTCTAAGGCTTTGATTATGGTATATCTTTATCCCTTTATGCCATGTTTTTTTCCCGTAAGGATTTATCCATGTAAAATATTATTGTGTTTGTGATTGTTTGCTTTTGGTTTGGTTATCCTACATTATTATATTATTCTATCTTCGTTTATCGTGCTTCCATAAAGTGCAAGGATTAACTGTGGTGTTAGATTTAAATTTCTAATACCTATTGATTCGGGTTTTTTCTTAGCATGGGTTTACATCATTGTGATGTGATATAGACTAGGTTCACTCTCAACATCTTCATTATAAGTTAATTTCTAGGCAAAGGCTGTCACCCAAGTATTCCTTGATTCCTGACTTCAGAGGTAAATTTTTTATTCTTATGTTCAAGCTACCTAAAATCCACATGTGATGGTGAATTTCACACGTCCTATACTGGAACAGGGGTAAGATGTGTATTTCGTCAGGGAAGGGGTGCCTATGGCACTGGGTCTACCAGAAGTATTGGTGTCAGATTCCCAACTAAACTATCGTCAATCTATTTCTAAGGTGCAACAAGTGCCCTTCTCTGCAAACATAGACATCAACCTGTTTATGCTCTCGATGTAGCTAACCATCCACTTATTAAAGGTTTCAATCTGAGCTCAATATTGTTCAGCATGAAAACGCGACAATTCCACAATGTGTTGAATTCCCCTTTGCACACTGACTATCTCGTCTGACATAATTTCAAGTGGTTCAACCCAAGATGTCGACACTCTATCTAGGTTTAGTGGAACAGGTACCGAATTGGGTGGTAGATTCACTTGCTCAAGTGCCTGCTAAACATACAACTCTTCCTCTTTTGCAAGATGAGATTCATTAGCTGCAGCAACATTAATAGCTACAAAAGCATTCCGACCACGTCTTCAACTCATGATTTTGCAGAATTACTACACTGGTAAATATACTTGGAAGCAGAGTTCCATCAGGCATTCCAAAAATTGTTGACCTTCAGCTTGTCTTCGGTCACATGTGGTAAGTGTAGACATGGAAGAATCAATATAGCAGCTCAATTCAAACCGAACAACTTGACCCAAGGCATCGAAATAAGCAGATACATCAAACTTAATAGTATATGATCGAGACCTGTGGAGATTGAAAACCTACTCAACCACTTGTAGAATATTTGTAATGATCAAACGTAGTCGGGGGGGGGGGGGGGGGATGTTCCTTGCCTTTCACAAGAAAGGACTTTTAGTATACCAGTGCAATTAAACAAAAAGAAATACTTACAGTCAATCATTAAGAACAGCTGCAAGAATGAATGAATTATATGTATTGGATAAGGATCAAATCGGGCATATGAACATAGACTTACATTACAACTATGGATTATTGCTACTAGATTATCATTACTCCTAAGATAAACTGAGCTAAGGTAAATTGATAGATTTAATTTGGTTGGTGTGAGACTGTGTGTCCTTACTTCGCTAATCTTCATGCTATTCATAGATTTCCATTGTAGTTATTCTTCAAACGTTTTTCTTTTTTACTGCACAGTTATGACAATTGAGGCGTCACTAAATATATCCTTCTTTTGGACTATTCCTCTTTTCTAGACTGCATTTTGATTCTAAGTGCCTCTCAGTCACACATCTTACTTGTGTCTTTTCGGCGGCATTATTTTATCAGTCATTTGATGATGTCTATTTTAAATTGGTGCAGCTCCGATTCCATGAAAACACTCCAAATATATTCTTTAAAAAAAAAAAAAAAATTATACATCTCCTGTCTATCCTATAATGCCATATGTTATTTTTTTTATTTGCTTTTGAACCTCAATCTGCCAGGATTGACCCTGAATTTCCAGCACATGTAACATATCCCGACCACAATTTCTTGCCAAAAAAATAAATGATTTAGCATCATATGCGTATTTCGATGACCCTCTTCTCGGCCGTTTGATTTCGAGGAGCATTTTCATCAACCCATATCTCATGCAATTTCATAGTTACAGCCGCCTTATAAAGGTCATACTCAAAATTTTGAACATAAGCTGGTCAAATCTTGCTATTCATATTATCGTACGGCACACGTATCCAAGCTTTCCATGAAGTGGATCCCACTGCTCTAATATTCTTCGGATTACATATAGTCACTACTAATTGGTTCTCTGTGGGCTCCATCACGTATGCGTGTTATCCATGCCATCCATCCGTTCATTTTAGGGCAAGATACCAAAAATAAGGTAGATCCAAATCTCAGGTTGCCCACGCCATAGAAAACCAACAGCTATGAACACCCATTATTGAAATTTTCCTATGACTCACTGTAATGTTTATTCGCCACTATACTTTTTATTTGCCATCAAACCTGTTAATTAGGTCACCAAGACCTTGATGAAGGGAAAAACACAAATATTAGCGTGATCCAAAACTTTTATGGCCCTCGATAAGTTTTTAATGGTAAGAATTTAATCATCGATATTTCCTGTGGTGTGGTCCACCTAAGATTTAGATATACTTCATTTTTCAACTCATGCCCTAAAATGAGCTGAAAAATGAATGGATGACATGGATGAAATACATACATCATTGTGGGGCTCACAGAGCACCGACCAGTGGCGGCTCCGCATGGCAGTATCAGCGTGCAATCGACGTCCATTTCTCGTGATTAAAAAAAAAAGAAAAAAACCGCCTTCTTAGTCCTCGAGTGGCCTCACTTTACAAATAAATGGACAACTAAAAAATAAAAAGAGCCGTCTTCGGGTGTGCTGGGTTGCACCCATAGTTTAGACGACCCGTCCAAATCATATCTGACTCGCCCGAGTTGGGTCCATACCATGAGTCATATCCAATCCCTCGATCAGTTTTTCCAGCTCATATTTGGAAATGGAAAAAAAATGAGGCAGATCCAAATCTCAAGTGGGCCAGGCCACACGAGACAGTGGGGATTGAACACCCACCGTTGAAATTTGGATGCTGATACGCTTGTTTTCTGTTCATACCGTCTAATTCTACGGTTAATCATGAAATATCGTGATATATTTTGCATGGAACGTAGCTCAGGTGGGCCACACTACGTAAATTTAGCAGTTTTATTTATGATTTTTCATTGTTCCTAATGTTGTAACACACCTGAGGTTTAGGCCAACCTAATTCTTTAGTTGTACGGTGAACATGATGGGCTGAACATCGTGGACGTGGTGGATCTCACGTATAAATCATGTGGGCCCCACAACAACTGGTACCACTACCATGCGAGCGCAGCTCTTTGTACCGGTTGCGCAAATTACTTGTACCCGGAGGAGGATTAGCTACTGAACTTGACCGTAGCGAGTCTGCGACTGGTTGGGCCCACCATGACGTATGTATTGTATCCACACCATCCACTCACTTGGAGATATCATTTTAGGTCATGATCCAAAGAATGAGGTAGATCTAAAATACATGTGGACCCCACCACAAAAAAGTGAGGATACTGATCCCTACTGTCAATACCTTCCTAGGACCCACCGAGATGCTTATTTGAGATCCAACATCTTTATAAGTTAACAAAGACATAGAATAAGGGAAAATATAAATATTAGCTTAATCTAAAACCTTCATGGGCTATAGAATTTTTTAATGGTAGGCATTCAATCCGCCCCCTTATTTGGCTCATGACATAAAGTGATGTCTCCAATTGGATAGATAGTGGGATACAGCTCGTACAACATGGTAGGGCTCACATATCGTGGTGACATCATTTCAGTAGCAGGACTTGATACTGTCGAGTTCAGTTGCTAACAGGTTGACTAGCGTAACTGGCTATTGAGGTGACCTCACCAGGTTCATGCACCGTCCATCCATACTGGGAGATTAGTTTATGGCGTGAACCAAATAATGAGTTAAATCAAAGCTTAAGTGAACCCACCGTAAAAAACGGTGGAGAGAGTGACGCGCAGCATTAAAACCTCCTAACAGCCACTAAAGTTTTCGATAAGCTGATGTCCATGTTTTTCCTTCATTTTTTTTTATGAGTTAACTCGTAAGAATTTTGAATTTCAAATAACCGTCGTCGTAGACATTAGGAAGGTTTCAATGGTGGGCGTCACTCTCCTCCATATTTTCTGTGGTGTGTTTGCTCCAGCTTCGGATCTGCCTAATACTTTGACTCAAGTTATAAAATGGTCTACATAAATCAATGAACAGTGTGTATACAACAAATATACTAGGGTGGCTTACATATCTTGGTGACGTCACTTCAGCAGGGAGTCTCCCTACTCAACCTATAATAGATAATGGAGAAATTTAGGAATGTGGACCCCACCTTTTATCCAACTGTTTTTATGTAAGAATACTAACTTTGTTTTGCAACTTAGACCTGCACGTGCGGATTATAAATTTCAGGATGAAAATACCCCTCCATTTCACTGCTACTTTTCTTCTCCCTTTCAACTGTTTCCTTTTCCTTTCTCTTTTCACTGCTACTTCACTGTTGTTGCTTTCACCCCTTTTCTTTACTCGGTTAGAAAGACAAAAAAATCATTTTTGTGAGCCCCCCTTATCAACATTTGTCTTCTTCTGAAAATGATCAGTCCAGCGAAGAAAGCACGCAACACAAGTAGATTTTAAACTCAGTTGGGCCCACATTGAATGTATAGGTATAGGAAACGGATTGGCTACTCCTCCAGTGCTCTGTTGGCCCCACCATGATCTACATGACTGGTGATCGGTGCTCTGTGGGCCCCACCATGGTGTATGTGGCTGGTGGTTGGTGCTCTTTGGCCCCACCATGGTGTACGTGACTGGTGGTCGTTGCTCTGTGGGTCCCACCATGGTGTATGTGGCTGGTGGTCGGTGCTCTGTGGGCCCCACCATGGTGTATTTGTTTCAACCATTTCATTCATTCATTTTGTCCGCACAATTTCCATCTAATTTAAGGGGTTGAGCCCCAAATTAGATGGAAATTTGGCTAGTGGCATGCTAGAGGAAAACAATGGTGATTGGATATCCATCATTTAAATCCTCCTGAGCTCCACTGTACAGTTTGCCTGAAATCCAATCTTTTTTAGGGGTGAAAAAGACCCAAATGAAGGCTAATAACAAAGATCATCCTAACCCAATACTTGTATGGCCCCAAAAAAGTTTTGAATGGTCGATGTTCATTAAACATTATTTCCTGTAATGTGGTCCAATTGAGATCAGGATATACTTCAATTTTGTATAATATGATAAAATGATCTATAAAAATAGATGAACGACATGGATGAAACACATACATCATGATGGGGCCCACAGAGCACCGAACACCAGCCATTGGCTGGTGATAGGGGGAGTAGCCAATCCGTTTCCAGTAGTATATTGTCACACCCCAAACTCGAAAACCGGGCTCACAAAATTCTCGATCGCCGAATCCGGCGCCGACAACCTCCGTAAAACCCCATTCTCGGCTCCTAGCTCCCATTCGTCAAATTCCGATCCTGGGATGCTACGAGGAGGATTTTCAACTTCAGTTTTATTCGTAATAAGCACAACTAATGGCATAACCCACAAACAATAACCAAGAACTCCATAACATTTCCACTATGATCAAAAACTTTACAAGTACAATGAGCATAAAGGGAAATACAATGGTAAAGAACAAAAACTCCAAAACGATCTACAACGTGCTCCTGCCTCAGCGCTGCTGCGAACCAACGTCACCTGCACGCAACGGTCGTGCATAAGCTTATAGAAAGCTTAGAGGGTGGTGAAAGTGTGTGCGCAAGGTAGTAATATGATCATGCAATATCAGAGTAATACGGAATATGCAGATGAATCCATAATATCATGAGCCGTACCAAGGCTTATACGATGCAAGACATGAATGGTATCGGCCATCCCAAGGCCATGCGATGTGCAATGCAACTAAAGCATACAGATCCTCATCTATGTCCACACATCAATACAGCTCAAATATGGGATATCACCGGGGTCTAGTACACTCTAAATCAGATTGCCGCCACATCGCAGGCAATAAGGTAAGTGGAAGAGACCTCACTATCCGTCTGCCAATATCGGGCGCGACTCGTCGATAGCGGACCCATTCCTCGAGCTGGTCAGACTCAACCTAGCATTGCCCCCTATACTCGGGCGGGTAAGGCCGCACCCCCTTCCAACCGACCACGACACAGTGGAGAGCACAGCCAACTGGTATTCGGCACTCAGCGCTCATCTACCCACTCAGTCTAGACGTTGGAGCAACCTCTTGGTACCATAAGGGTTTAGGGACTTTCACCCAGGGATATCAATAGCACCCCATGTAGAACAAGATTTTCAGTATCCAATCCTGTCAACCACGATGCGTCTGTAGAGGCTACGGCCCTGATGTCGCTAGGGCGTACAATAACCATGTCACACAAATGCGAAATGCATGATTCACACTATCCAGTCATGCAACAAATCCTGCGCATATCGTGCGCTCATGTAGGGCAACACCGCCTAACCAGGAGCCCATAAACAACCTGCCCGAAGGCATATGTTATGATCAGTCAATCCTCATATCAAGCATACATATGATGCGTATGATCATGAGTCATGGAACTATACTAAACATGTAAATGAGTGATGAACCATTCTTACAACGCAGATGGGCCTAGATGGCCTATACATAATAAGTACGGCTTTACAATGGGCCCTAAGGAGAGTCGTAATGTGGACATCCAACCAACATTACACTCACAATGTGGACGTCAAACCAACATTGTTCCCCAGGCACGATCTTCTTAAACATCGCTACATAATCGGTATTGGGATTACACATTGCAATGGACCTTAGGTTCATCCCATTGGACTTTACATATATATATCAAATGGGCCATACCCTATGGGCCTTTTATTCATCAGATGGGCCACATAAATGGGCCACACCAATGGGTCTTATGTGCATTGCAATGGGTCAAAACCCGTGGGCAGTACAACATCAAGGTGGGCGCCACCGTCCACTGGACGGTGGACTTAAAACATATACATCATTGAGGGTCCCATGTGGGGCCCACTGTAATGTTTAGATGACATCCAACCCATTCATAAGGTCACTTAGACCTGAATGGAGTGAAAACCCAAATTTCAGATTGATCTGAAACTTCTGTGGGCCCAGAAGGAGCTTTCAATGGTAGATGTTCAATTCACTGTTTCCTGTGGTAAGGGCCACGTGAGTTTCGGAATCAGCTGAAACTTGGAGGGGGCCCACCTGAGGATGGGACCCACCTCATGGAGGGTTTAGATGGCATATAGGAATCAAGGTGGGGCCTACACAAGGGGACCACCCCAAAAGCTTCTCTTTTCTTTTCTTTTCTTTTTTTTTTTTTTTTTGGTACAGGGACGTCCAGCGTCCCAGACGCTGGACAGTGTGGTCCTCTTAAAATATATTGTGGTGGGCCCTGATGAAGTGGGCCACCACTGATATTTGACGTGGGTACAACATATAAGGTGGGCCCCACTTGAATAAAAATTTGAACAAAATAAATCTCAAGGTGGGGTCCATTCAAGTGGGCCACACAACCCTATCACATAAAATAAAATAAAACAAAATAAAAAGAAATAAAAGAGAGAGAGAGAGAGACATGGAGAGTGGGACACGCTTGTGATGGAGGGACCCCAACATTATGGGCCCTCCCTTAAAAGCAAATCATACAATCAAAAAGGTCCCTCAACACATGGGACAACCAAGATCGAGAATCAACGGTGGATATCCTCTCTCCACCAAAATGGACGGTCTAAATGACCTTTTGCAATGAAATAAACATCATGATGGGGTCCATGGAGAATGGCCCCACCATGGAATGATCATGATGATCCAAGTGGGCCATCGGCCTTATCTTAGGGTCCCAAGCGAGATCCACACCATTGATTGGTGGGTCTCACTTGGCCCATCATAAAAACAAAGATAAACTACCCTATAGAGGCACCCACCGTCCGATCTTCTTTCTCATAGGGGTTCCTTGGCACCTTAGCTTCAACTTCAATGGATGAGATGAGGAATAGAGGGTTGAGATGGGAGATGATGGGGTAGGAAGGTGGCCACTTGGAGCTTAGGAGAGTTTGGAGAATTCCATACGTGGGATTTTCTTTTGCTTAGAGTTTTTACAAATGAAAAAGAGAGGAGTTATAAAGGGAGAGAGAGAGTGATGGATGGATGTGGTGAGTGATGGTTGTGTAAGAAATCTTTGACTTTTGTGGCCTTTTGTGTAAGAGAGGTATGGGAGGTGAAGACTTTTGTGGCCTTTTGTGTAAGAGAGGTATGGGAGGTGAAGACTTTTGTAGTTGCTCGGGAAAAGGGGTGAAAGTGATGTGTACTTGACATGTACTTAACAAGTGATGGATTGATGGATAATTAATTGATGGCATTGATGTGATTGATGTGACACATCGTAGAGATTTCCTTGAGTTTCGTAACGTGCGGTGTTTCCTCGCACCGAACGTTGGCCTACAACTCTCGACCAGGGTATTGCCTTGGCGCGCGAGTCGCGGCATCAGAACCGCAACGGCGGCGCAGTCGCTATGGTATTGGGCTCGGGTTGAGTTGACTCGGGTTGTCGGTATATGAATCAGGGTCGCGCGTCGATATCGGTTAAGGGTCGAAGGTTGCCGGAATTCGACCGGTAAGACCGCGGAAGTCTATGGAACGGTACGGTCTAAGATACGAGTCTTACAGCTCTCCCCTCCTTATAAAAATTTCATCCTCAAAATTTACACAAGTATCGTAACTAAGCATTACTCATGAAGAAGAAGCGACATAACATCATCATATAGAATTGAAGATAGCATACAAAATACCTCACATGATCAACCATCAAAGAGATGAGGATAACGCTCTCGAATCTCAGCCTCATGCTCCCACGAAGCCTCCTCTACAGAATGGTGACCCCACTGCACCTTCACCAACGGAATGACCTTGGTTCTGAGGACCTACTCCTTCCGATCAAGGATATGGACTGGCTGCTCAATGTAAGAAACGTCCTCTCGAACCTCCAGCGGTTGCCAATCAATAAAGGGAACTATGTCTGACCCACACTTCCTCAACATGGAGATGTGGAAAACGTCGTGGACGCCAGACAACTGTGATGGCAAGGCAAGCCGATAGGCCACGACGCCAACGCGCCCAGTGATCTCAAAAGGTCCTATAAATCTCGGGGCAAGCTTGCCCTTTGCTCCAAATCGAACTACGCCCTTCATAAGCGAGACCTTGAGATACACATGGTCCCCTACATCAAACTCAAAGGGACAACACCGACGATCAGTAAAACTCTTCTGTCGGCTCTGAGGTGTGCGCATCCTCTGCCTGATGATGTCAATAGCCTCTGACGTCTCCTGCACAAGCTCGGGACCCAAGAGACGACGCTCTCCAACCTCGGTCTAACAACTCGGTGATCTGCATGGTCTGCCATATAGTGCCTCAAAAGGAGCCATGCCGATGGTCGCCTGATAGCTGTTATTGTATGCGAACTCTGCCAATCGCAGATGCTCATCCCAGCTACCCCCAAAGTCAATCGTGCAGGCCCGAAGCATATCCTCAAGTATCTGATTGACCCTCTCGGACTGGCCATCGGTCTGCGGATGGTACGCGGTGCTGAGCTACAAATCAGTCCCCATCGCACGCTGGAAGCTCCTCCAAAACTGAGACGTGAACCTCGAGTCTTGGTCAGAAAAGATCGAGACTGGAATGCCATGCAGTCTCACAATCTTCTCGATGAATAATCTCGCAAGCCGGTCCATAAACCAAGTCGCACGCATCGCAAGGAAATGTGTCGACTTCTTCAGACGATCCACAACAACCCAAATGGCGTCATGCCGGCGCTGAGTCCTTGACAAACCCATAATGAAAACAGTCGACACGTGGCTCCCACTTCCACATCGAGACGCTCAACGGCTGCAATAGACCAGGAGGTCTCTGATGATCAGCCTTGACACGCTGGCACGTGTCACACTCGGCCATAAAATTGGCAATCTGGCGCTTCATCCCCACCCAAAAATACTGTCGCCTCATGTCACGGTACATCTTCGTCAAGCCCGGGGGGATAGAAAATCGCGATCGATGTGCCTCGGTCATAAGATCTCTGCGTAACTCTAGAATATCCGGGACACATAATCGGCCTCTGAAACGAAGTCCACCGTCTGTACCAATCTGCCAATCTGCCTGACCCCCAGATGCCGCCTCAGCCATATAACTCCGCAACAACTCATCAGCCTGCTGAGCCTCGATCACCCTAACGACAAGAGAGGGTTGAATCGACAAGCTCGATAACTGTACAATGGAAGACTGCAGGCCGAACTCAAAATCATACGCTGCGATATCCTCAAGCATCCGCCACTCCTGAATCATCATATGCGCCACTAGGCCTCGTGGCTGACGGCTGAGGGCATCTGCCACCACGTTCACCTTGCCCGGGTGGTACTGGAGATCAAAGTCATAGTCTTTCAGGAGCTCCATCTAGCGCCTCTGTCTCATATTCAACTCAGACTGCGAGAAGAGGTACTTCAAGCTCTTATGATCAGAGAAGAGCTCGAACCTAACCCCATAAAGATAGTGCCTCCACACCTTCAGTACGAAGACAACTGCAGCCAGCTCTAAGTCATGCGTAGGATAGATCAGCTCATGGACCTTGAGCTGACGAGACGCAAAGGCCACTAGTCTCCCGTGCTACATAAGGACTGCACCCAAACCAATATGCGAGGCATCAGTGAATACAATAAATCCGTCACTCCCAGAGGGAAGAGTGAAGACAGGAACGGACGTCAGACGGTCCTTTAACTCCATAAATGCTCACTCGCAGGCGTCACTCCAAATAAACTCTGCGCCTTTCCGAGTCAACCTGGTCAATGGAGCTGCAATACGAGAAAAACCCTCGATGTAACGTCGGTAATAGCCCGCCAAACTAAGGAACTATGGATCTCAGTCGCAGTCGTGGGCTGTCCCCATAGACGCACTGCCTCGACCTTCGAGGGGTCCACTGCGACACCCTCCCTCGTCACCACGTGACCGAGGAACTTCACCTCCTCCTGCCAGAACTCGTATTCTCCAGCTTCGCATACAGCTGGTGTGCGTGGAGGGTTTACAAAGTAATTTCTAAATGCTACTCGTGCTCCTCACGGGTCCTCGAATAGATTAGAATGTCATCGATGAAGACTACAATAAATCGATCCAAATATGGGCGGAAGACCTCGTTCATCAGCTGCATGAAGACCGCGGGTGCATTGGTCAGTCCAAAGGACATGACCTGAAACTCAAAATGACCGTAACGCGTCCTGAATGCCGTCTTCAGAATGTCCTCATCTCGGACCCGAATCTGATGATAACCGGAACGTAGGTCAATCTTCGAAAAGAACTGTGCACCCTGCAGCTGGTCAAAAAAATCATCAATCCTAGGGAGCGGGTACTTGTTCTTGATCGTGACTTTGTTGAGCTCGCGGTAGTCAATGTAGAGCCTCAACGAGCCATCCTTCTTCTTCACGAAGAGTACCGATGCTCCCCATGGCGAACTGCTCGGACGGATAAAACCCAACTCTCACAACTCGTCCAACTGCTTCTGCAGTTCCCGTAACTCCAACGGTGCCATACGATACGGGGCCTTCGAAATAGGCGCGGTACCGGGCACGAGATCAATCTGGAACTCGATGAGTCGACGAGGCGGTAATCCCGTAATCTCCTAGAACACATCGAGAAAATCGCATACTATGGGTAAATGATCGATACAAGCGGCAACCGGCTCCTCTATGGCGCAGGACATCAAGCAAGACAACCACTCTCCTCTGGCCTCTACAACGAATTGAAACTGTGGCACGCCAGGTATACAGAACGTGACGGTCCTCATGGCACAGTCCAATATGGCATAATACTCGGCAAGCCAATCCATGCCCAGGATGACGTCGAACTCGGACATCGGCAAAATAAATAAATCGGCAGGCAGAAAGGTATCTCCAACCAGAACGGGGTAAGACGAGCAAAACCGTCCCAACACTGCAGTCCTCCCTAAGGGAGTCGACACTGATAGGCTCTCACAAGCAGACTCCAATGGTAAGCCAGCCAATCGACAAAAGCTCTCGGCCACAAAAGAGTGCGATGCACCTGAATCAAATAGTACATGTGCAATGCATGCAGAAACTGGAAGTATACCCTCAACAACTCCTCCAGATGACTACGGATCCTGCTGAGCTGCATAGAATCTTGCCTGAGCTGGCTGGGGAGGTGTCTGTCCCCTCGAAACGTGCTGCTGCTGCTGCTGCTAGGGTCGCTGAGGTGGTCGAAACTGCTGCCTCTACTGTTGTGGCATCTGAGGCTGGTGATGATGCTGATGCTGCTGCTGAGGTAGCCTCGGTGGTGGAGGCTGCTGTCGCTGCTGCTATGGGGGTCTCTGCTGCTGCTGTGGAGCCCTCTGCTACTGTGGACCTCTCTGCTGCTGCTGGGGGCTGGGGCACTCCCATGAACGGTGTCCCGTCGCACCGCACCTGAAGCAAGTGCCGGTGAACTGCCTCTGAGGTGGTGGTGGAGGTGCTAATGGTGCTCGAAAGGCTGGGCGACCTGTGCGCCTCTGCTGCTGTGGTCGACACTGATGGGAATCACTGGAAGAAGCATGCCTCTTCTGGTCTCTCCTCTGACCGCGATCAGATTGAGAACCGGCCCACTCAGTCTTATAAATCTGAGCTCTCCGCACCACTGCCTAGAAAGTAGGGAGCTCATGTCCAATAACACGTCCTCGAAGGCCGTAACATAAGCCGTGCTCAAAACGGCGGGCCTTCCACCCCTCGTCATCAACCATATACGGTGTAAATCTCGATAGTGCCAAAAAATGGGCCTCATAATATACCACAGTCATGTCTCCCTACACCAGAGTCTCGAACTCTAAGGCTCGCTGACGACAGATATGCTCGGGGAAGTACTGCTCCTCGAATCGGTCAACAAAGTCCTCCCATGTCCAGACATAATCAGGTCCGGCAACACGGGTAACAGAGGTCCACCAATGCTCGGCCTCACCCTGGAAGAGAAATACTACTAACCAGACGCGCTGCTCGGTCGTGCATGACATGGTATCGAAAATCTTCTCCACATCGGAGCGCCATCTCTCTGCTGCAGTCGGATCTGCCTCACCCTAGAAACGTGGGGGATCAAGCCGTCTGTACTCACGAAGTAAGGCGCTCGCGCGCTCCTGCTCTTCCTGAGCTAGTGAAACAACTGGGCGCCTGCCCTGCCCCTCGAGTGCGGCTGTCACAGCCTGTAACATCTGCTGTAACTGAGAGGCACTCACAGTCACAGTCGGCTCCGCATCGGCCTCAGGTGGAGGAATGTCATCCTCAGGGAAGGGAGCAGGGATCTCTGAGGGTGGAACGGAAGACGCAGGTGGTAAAGCTGGAGCCTCAGGTGGTGGAGCGGGATCCTCAGGTAGTGGTGCGGGAGTCGATCGGGTAACCCTCCCATGCGCCATGTCCTACAGGAAAGAGCGAAGGCGCCTATCAACTTCAAAACTCTCGAAGGTACGCACGTTAACAGTCTGTAACGGAAGGTTGCTAAGCTATCCGAAATTTGAAACTTAGCCATTCTATACTCATAGCAGACATGTAATGTTGTTCTCAGTTAATCCCAAGTTATGCTCTGATACCAACTTCTGTCACACCCCAAACTCAGAAATCGAGTTCACAAAATTCTTGATCGCCGAATCCGGCGCCGACAGACTCCGTAGAACCCCATTCTCGGATCCTAGCTCCCATTCTCCAGGTTCCGATCCTGGGATGCTACGAGGAGGATTTTCAACATTAGTTTGATTTGTAATAAGCATAACTAATGGCATAACCCACAAATAACAACCAAAAACTCCATAACATTTTCACTATGATCAAAAACTTTACAAGTATAATGAGCATAAAGGGAAATATAATGGTAAAGAATAAAAACTCCAAAATAATCTGCAACGTGCTCCTGCCTCAGCACTGCTGCGAACCAACGTCACCTGCACGCAACGGTCGTGCATAAGCTTATAGAAAGCTTAGAGGGTGGTGAAAGTGTGTGCGCAAGGTAGTAATATGATCATGAAATATCAGAGTAATACGGAATATGCAGATGAATCCATAATATCATGAGCCGTACCAAGGCTTATGTGATGTAAGACATGAATGGTATCGGCCATCCCAAGGCCATGCGATGTGCAATGCAACTAAAGCATATAGATCCTCATCTATGTCCACACATCAATACAGCTCAAATATGGGATATCACCGGGGTCTAGTACACTCTAAACCAGATTGCCGCCACATCGCAGGCAATAAGGTAAGTGGAAGAGACCTCACTATCCGTCTGCCAATATCGGGCGCGACTCATCGATAGCGGATCCATTCCTCGAGCTGGTCAGACTCAGCCTAGCATTGCCCCCTACACTCGGGCAGGTAAGGCCACACCCCCTTCCAACCGACCACGACACAGTGGAGAACACAGCCAACTGGTATTCGGCACTCAGCGCTCATCTACCCACTCGGTCTAGACGTTGGAGCAACCTCTTGGTACCATAAGGGTTTAGGGACTTTCACCCAGGGATATCAATAGCACCCCATGTAGAACAAGATTTTTGGTATCCAATCCTACCAACCACGATGCGTCTGTGGAGGCTACGGCCCTGATGTCGCTAGGGCATACAATAACCATGTCACACAAATGCGAAATGCATGATTCACACTATCCAGTCATGCAACAAATCCTGCGCATATCGTGCACTCATGTAGGACAACATCGCCTAACCAGGAGCCCATAAACAACCTGCCTGAAGGCATATGTTATAATCAGTCAATCCTCATATCAAGCATACATATGATGCGTATGATCATGAGTCATGGAACTATACTAAACATGTAAATGAGTGATGAACTATTCTTACAATGCAGATGGGCCTGGACGGCCTACACATAATAAGTACGGCTTAGCAATGGACCCTAAGGAGAGTCGTAATGTGGACATCCAACCAACATTACACTCACAATGTGGACGTCAAACCAACATTGTTCCCCAGGCACGATCTTCTTAAACATCGCTACATAATCGGTATTGGGATTACACATTGCAATGGACCTTAGGTTCATCCCATTGGACTTTACATATATATATCAAATGGGCCATACCCTATGGGCCTTTTATTCATCAGATGGGCCACATAAATGGGCCACACCAATGGGTCTTATGTGCATTGCAATGGGTCAAAACCCGTGGGCCTTGGATTGCATCAAATGAGCTTAGTCTCATGAGTCTAATATGTGACCAATGGGCCACACTAATTGGGCCCTACATGTAGATCAAGTGGGCCTCAACCCATAGACCTAACATGAGTCAAATGGGCCTAAACTCCTAGGCCTTAATCAAATAAAATGGGCCTAACTCATGGGTCTCAAATAAATCCAATGGGCCTAATCCCATGGGCCCTTTTTATAATCAAATGGGTTTAATCCCATGGGCCTTATATGAATCAAATGGGCCTAACCCATAGGCCTTTCATAAATCAAATGGGCCTAACCCACACACCTTTTGTAATTCAAATGGGCCTAGCCCATAGGCCTGTTATAAAACAAATGGGCCTAACCCATAAATGAGTGGCACACCCAATCAGCCACTCATGCCTTAAAATGATTTCACCAAGCGGATGGACGGTCTGGATGCATCACATGCATCATGGCGGGTCCCACGGGGGGATGACACATGCATCACGGAGGGCTCCACCGTCCGCTGGACGGTGGAGGCAGTACAACATCAAGGTGGGCGCCACCGTCCACTAGACGGTGGACTTAAAACATATACATCATTGTGGGTTCCATGTGGGGCTCACTGTAATGTTTAGATGACATCCAACCCGTTCATAAGGTCACTTAGACCTGAATGGAGTGAAAACCCAAATTTTAGATTGATCTGAAACTTCTGTGGGCCCAGAAGGAGCTTTCAATGGTAGATGTTCAATTCACTGTTTCCTGTGGTAAGGGCCACGTGAGTTTCGGAATCAGCTGAAACTTGGAGGGGGCCCACCTGAGGATGGGACCCACCTCATGGACGGTTTAGATGGCATATAGGAATCAAGGTGGGGCCTACACAAGGGGACCACCCCAAAAGCTTCTCTTTTCTTTTCTTTTCTTTTGTTTTTTTTTTTGGTACAGGGACGTCCAGCGTCCCAGACGCTGGACGGTGTGGTCCTCTTAAAATACATTGTGGTGGGCCCTGATGAAGTGGGCCACCACTGATATTTGACGTGGGTACAACATATAAGGTGGGCCCTACTTGAATAAAAATTTGAACAAAATAAATCTCAAGGTGGGGTCCATTCAAGTGGGCCACACAACCTTATCACATAAAATAAAATAAAATAAAATAAAAAGAAATAAAAGAGAGAGAGAGATATGGAGAGTGGGACACGCTTGTGATGGAGGGACCCCGACATTATGGGCCCTCCCTTAAAAGCAAATCATACAATCAAAATGGTCCCTCAACACATGGGACCACCAAGATCGAGAATCAACGGTGGAGATCCTCTCTCCACCAAAATGGACGGTCTAAATGACCTTTTGCAATGAAATAAACATCATGATGGGGTCCATGGAGAATGGCCCCACCATGAAATGATCATGATGATCTAAGTGGGCCATCGGCCTTATCTTAGGGTCCCAAGCGAGATCCACACCATTGATCGATGGGTCTCACTTGGCCCATCATAAAAACAAAGATAAACTACCCTATAGAGGCACCCACCATCCGATCTTCTTGCTCCTAGGGGTTCCTTGGCACCTTAGCTTCAACTTCAATGGATGAGATGAGGAATAGAGGGTTGAGATGGGAGATGATGGGGTAGGAAGGTGGGCCACTTGGAGCTTAGAAGGGTTTAGAGAATTCCATATGTGGGATTTTCTTTTGCTTGGAGTTTTTGCAAATGAGAAAGAGAGGAGTTGTAAAGGGAGAGAGAGAGTGATGGATGGATGTAGTGAGTGATGGTTGTGTAAGAAATCTTTGACTTTTGTGGCCTTTTGTGTAAGAGAGGTATGGGAGGTGAAGACTTTTATGGCCATTTTTGTAAAAAAGGTATGGGAGGTGAAGACTTTTGTGGCGTTTTGTGTAAGAGAGGTATGGGAGGTGAAGACTTATGTGGTTGCTTGGGAAAAGGGGTGAAAGTGATGTGTACTTGACACGTACTTAACAAGTGATGGATTGATGGATGATTGATTGATGGGATTGATGTGATTGATGTGACACATCGTAGAGATTCCTTTGGATTTCGCAACGTGCGGCGTTTCCTCACACCGAACGTTGGCCTACAACTCTCGACCAGGGTATCGCCTTGGCGCGCGAGTCACGGCATCAGAACCGCAACGACAGTGCGGTCGCTATAGTATTGGTCTCGGGTTGAGTCGACTCAGGTTGTCGGTATATGAATCAGGGTCGCGCGTCGATATCGGTTAAGGGTCGAAGGTTACCAAAATTCTACCAGTAAGACCGCGGAAGTCTATGAAATGGTACGGTTTAAGATACGAGTCTTACATATATCCACGTCATTCATCCATTTTTTCATCTAATTAAAGGGGTTGAGCCCCAAATTGAAGCATATCAAAATATCAAGTGAAACATACCACGAGAAACAGTGGGCATAATGATTTTCTAGTTTGCCCCGCTGATTTCGTGTTTTTCCCGCTCAATTTTATATTTTTCCTGCTTATTTTATAGTTTGTCCCGCTGATTTCATGTTTCTCCCGCTCAATTTCATGCTTTCCCCGCTCATTTTCATGTTTACCCCGCTCAATTTCATGCTTGGCCCACTCAATTCCTAGCTTGCCCCACTCAATTTCATGTTTGCCCTGCTTAATTTCATGCCTGCCCAGTTCATTTTCTAATTTTCCCCGCTCAATTTCATGCTTGCCTCGCTCATTTCCTAGTTTACCCCACTCAATTTCATGCTTGCCCCGTTCATTTCCTAATTTTTCCTGCTCAATTTCATCCTTGCCTCGCTCATTTACTAGTTCACCCCGTTCAATTTCATGTTTGCCTTGCTCAATTTCATGCCTGCCCCGCTCAATTTCTAGTTTGCCCCACATAATTTCATGTTTCCCCCGCTCAATTTCATATTTGTCCCGCTGATTTTCTAATTTACCCCCACTCAATTTCAAGTTTTCCCCCACTCGAAACCTAAACCTAAAACCTAAATGTAATCTTAAATCCCTAAACCTAAACCTTAACCTATTCTCAATTCCCTAAACCTTAACCTATAACCTAACTTAAATCTAAACCTATAACCTACACTTATAACTTAAAACCTAAATGTATTCTCAAATCCCTAAACCTAAACCTACACATAATCCTAATATCAACTCCTTAACCTAAACCTAAACTTGAAAACCCAAACCTAAACCCTGTCCTGAACCCAATTTCCTAAACCTAAACCTTAACCTATTCTCAGTTCCCTAAACCTTAACCTATAACCTAACGTAAACCTAAACCTATAACCAACACTTATAACCTAAACCTAAACCTATAACCTAAACCAAAAACCTAAATGTATTCTCGAATCCTTAAACCTAAACCTACATCTAATCTTAATCTCAACTCCTTAACCTAAACCTAAACATGAAAATTCAAACCTAAACCCGGTCCCGAACCCAATTTCCTAAACCTAAACCTTAACCTATTCTCAGTTCCCTAAACCTTAACCTATAACCTAAAATAAACCTAAACCTATAACTGACACTTATAACCTAAACCTAAACCTATAACCTAAATGTATTCTCAAATCCCTAAACCTAAACCTACACCTAATCCTAATCTCAACTCCTTAACCTAAACCTAAACTTGAAAGCCCAAACCTAAACCCGGTCTCGAACCCGATTTCCTAAACCTAAACCTTAACCTATTCTTAGTTCCATAAACCTTAACCCATAACCTAACTTAAGCCTAAACCTATAACCGATACTTATAACATAAACCTAAACCCATAACCTAAATGTATTCTCAAATCCCTAAACCCAAACCTACACCTAATCCTAATCTCAACTCCTTAACCTAAACCCAAACTTGAAAACCCAAACCTAAACTTGGTCCCGAACCTGATTTCCTAAACCTAAACCTTCACCTATTCTCAGTTCCCTAAACCTTAACCTATAACCTAACTTAAACCTAAATTGCTAACCGACACTTATAACCTAAACCTAAACCTATAACCTAAATGTATTCTCAAATCCCTAAACCTAAACCTACACCTAATCCTAATATCAACTCCTTAACCTAAACCTAAACTTGAAAACCCAAACCTAAACCCGGTCCCGAACCAGATTTCTTAAACCTAAACCTTAACCTATTCTCAGTTCCCTAAACCTTAACCTATAACCTAACTTAAACCTAAACATATAAACGACACTTATAACTTAAACCTAAACCTAAAACATAAATGTATTCTCAAATCCCTAAACCTAAACCTGCACCTAATCCTAATTTCAACTCCTTAACCTAAACCTAAACTTGAAAACCCAAACCTAAACGTGGTCTCAAACCTGATTTCCTAAACCTAAAGCTTAACCTATTCTTAGTTCCCTAAACCTTAACCCATAACCTAACTTAAACCTAAACCTATAACCGACACTTATAACCTAAACCTAAAACTATAACCTAAATGTATTCTCAAATCCCTAAACCTAAACCTACACCTAATCTTAATCTCAACTCCTTAACTTGAACCTAAACTTGAAAACCCAAACCTAAACCTGGTCCCGAACCCGATTTCCTAAACCTAAACCTTAACCTATTCTCAGCTCCCTAAACCTTAACCTATAACCTAACTTAAACCTAAACCGCTAACCAACACTTATAACCTAAACCTAAACCTATAACCTAAATGTATTCTCAAATCCCTAAACCTAAACCTGCACCTAATCCTAATTTCAACTCCTTAACCTAAACCTAAACTTGAAAACTCAAACCTAAACGTGGTCTCAAACCTGATTTCCTAAACCTAAAGCTTAACCTATTCTTAGTTCCCTAAACCTTAACCCATAACCTAACTTAAACCTAAACCTATAACCGACACTTATAACCTAAACCTAAAACTATAACCTAAATGTATTCTCAAATCCCTAAACCCAAACCTACACCTAATCCTAATCTCAACTCCTTAACCTAAACCCAAACTTGAAAACCCAAACCTAAACTTGGTCCCGAACCTGATTTCCTAAACCTAAAGCTTAACCTATTCTTAGTTCCCTAAACCTTAACCCATAACCTAACTTAAACCTAAACCTATAACCGACACTTATAACCTAAACCTAAAACTATAACCTAAATGTATTCTCAAATCCCTAAACCTAAACCTACACCTAATCTTAATCTCAACTCCTTAACTTGAACCTAAACTTGAAAACCCAAACCTAAACCTGGTCCCGAACCCGATTTCCTAAACCTAAACCTTAACCTATTCTCAGTTCCCTAAACCTTAACCTATAACCTAACGTAAACCTAAACCGCTAACCAACACTTATAACCTAAACCTAAACGTATAATCTAAATGTATTCTCAAATCCCTAAACCTAAACCTGCACCTAATCCTAATTTCAACTCCTTAACCTAAACCTAAACTTAAAAACCCAAACCTAAACGTGGTCTCAAACCTGATTTCCTAAACCTAAAGCTTAACCTATTCTTAGTTCCCTAAACCTTAACCCATAACCTAATTTAAACCTAAACCTATAACCGACACTTATAACCTAAACCTAAAACTATAACCTAAATGTATTCTCAAATCCCTAAACCTAAACCTACACCTAATCCTAATCTCAACTCCTTAACTTGAACCTAAACTTGAAAACCCAAACCTAAACCTGGTCCCGAACCCGATTTCCTAAACCTAAACATTAACCTATTCTCAGTTCCCTAAACCTTAACCTATAACCTAACTTAAATCTAAACCGCTAACCAACACTTATAACCTAAACCTAAACCTATAACCTAAATGTATTCTCAAATCCCTAAACCTAAACCTGCACCTAATCCTAATTTCAACTCCTTAACCTAAACCTAAACTTGAAAACCCAAACCTAAACGTGGTCTCAAACCTGATTTCCTAAACCTAAAGCTTAACCTATTCTTAGTTCCCTAAACCTTAACCCATAACCTAACTTAAACCTAAACCTATAACCGACACTTATAACCTAAACCTAAAACTATAACCTAAATGTATTCTCAAATCCCTAAACCTAAACCTACACCTAATCCTAATCTCAACTCCTTAACTTGAACCTAAACTTGAAAACCCAAACCTAAACCTGGTCCCGAACCCGATTTCCTAAACCTAAACCTTAACCTATTCTCAGTTCCCTAAACCTTAACCTATAACCTAACTTAAACCTAAACCGCTAACCAACACTTATAACCTAAACCTAAACCTATAACCTAAACGTATTCTCAAATCCCTAAACCTAAACCTGCACCTAATCCTAATTTCAACTCCTTAACCTAAACCTAAACTTGAAAACCCAAACCTAAACGTGGTCTCAAACCTGATTTCCTAAACCTAAAGCTTAACCTATTCTTAGTTCCCTAAACCTTAACCCATAACCTAACTTAAACCTAAACCTATAACCGACACTTATAACCTAAACCTAAAACTATAACCTAAATGTATTCTCAAATCCCTAAACCTAAACCTACACCTAATCCTAATCTCAACTCCTTAACTTGAACCTAAACTTGAAAACCCAAACCTAAACCTGGTCCCGAACCCGATTTCCTAAACCTAAACCTTAACCTATTCTCAGTTCCCTAAACCTTAACCTATAACCTAACTTAAACCTAAACCGCTAACCAACACTTATAACCTAAACCTAAACCTATAACCTAAATGTATTCTCAAATCCCTAAACCTAAACCTACACCTAATCCTAATCTCAACTCCTTAACCTAAACCTAAACTTGAAAACCCAAACCTAAAACCGGTCCCAAACCAGATTTCCTAAACCTAAACCTTAACCTATAACCTAACTTAAACCTAAACCTATAACCTACACTTATAACCTAAACCTATAACCTACACTTAGATGGGCCCACATTGAATGTATGTAGTATATCCACACCGTCCATCTAATTTTAGCGGTTTAACCCCAAATTGAAGCATATTAAAATATCAAGTGAATCATAGCACCGGAAACAGTGGGCATAATGATTTTTTAATTTACCCCATTGAGTTCATGTTTCCCTTGCTCAATTTCATGTTTGCCCTGCTAATTTTATAGTTTGCCCCACTGATTTCATGTTTCCCCTGCTCAATTTCATGTTTGCCCCGCTGATTTTTCAGTTATCCCACTTAATTTAATGTTTTCCTCACTCAATTTCATGCTTGCCCCGTTCATTTCCGTGTTTGCCCCGCTCAATTTCATGTTTTCCCTGCTCAATTTCTTGTTTGTCCCACTGAATTTCATGTTTGCTCCGCTTAATTTCATGCTTGCCCTGCTGAATTTCATGTTTACCTCGCTCAATTTTCAGTTTGCCCCGCTCAATTTCATGCTTGCCTTGCTCAATTTTCAGTTTGCACCGCTCAATTTCATGCTTGCCCCACTCAATTTCTAGTTTTCCCCGCTGAATTTTATATTTGCCCCGCTCAATTCATGCTTGCCCTGCTCAATTTCAGGTTTCCCCCGCTCAATTTCTAGTTTGCCCCACTTAATTTCGTACTTGCCCTGCTCAATTTCCAGTTTGCCCTGCTCAATTTCATGCTTACCTTGCTCAATTTCTAGTTTGCCCCGCTCAATTCTTATGAAAATCCTTTCAAAGAAAAAAGATTTCTAAATAATACACTTGAGAAAAGAACAATTAGGCATTTTTTTTAGCTAAGACATACGAGGAAACTTAATATTTTACTAATATAGTGAGGAACTCATGTACTTGTTAATGAAATAACATGTTCATGTCCACTAATTAAATGACATGAAAAAATCAAGTGCCAAAATCAATGATATTGAGAAAGACTTGTGCATATTTAGAATTTCCAACAACATTCTCCAAAGACTTGTGCATGAAGCCTTCCTCCCTTGAGACTTTTCAATTCTTCTCTCATTAGCACTGACAAGTGAGCTTTCAAATACGGTTTATCAAGAGGAATTCCATAGAGAATCATTCTCAACGCAAGAAAATCATCCATGTCTCCGTGATTCAATACAACCACAATTGTAAGGACTAGTAATTAGTGGAATTTATCATAGAAGGTGTCAAAAATATTTTTTTTAAAAATAAATTGCCCAAAGAATATTTTTTAGGTTATTCAGCTAGAACAAGTGGATGAACAAGTGCATTTCATCTCGCTTTCAACAACACATCTAATAAGTCTTAAGTAGAAAACATACCTCTCAATGCAATGTGCTTATTGAAACGAATATTTCAAACATCATTCAAAGCATTCCTCAAAAGATCCATAAAATATTCTTTTGGGACACCTCCATAGTTTAGTAGTGAAATAAAAGTCTTATTTAGGTACATTTTCCTTAACTGGTTGCTAAAAAAGGAAGACAAGTAATTTGGATAAACTCTTCACATCACCTTTGCGGATAACAAATAACCGTTACATACAAGCACTAAAAGTTTGCCTCGATAAATTTCATTAAAGCTTATTTAATGTTTTCCCAGCTTAATTTCACGGTAGATAAGGTCAATTTCATGTTTGCCCTGCTCAAGACCGTGACAACCTGATTGAACCTGACCCCGTCTCAAGTTGGGCCAGTAGATCCAAACCCAAGTTGTAGTGAGGGTAGGTTGGGTTAGGTTGAGGGTAACTTGAGCCCAACATGACCTCTAGAGGACCTAACATGACCTCAGGTGTCCCTTGGACTATCATGACAAAGAAATTCTACTAGTTAGTCTTCTTCTTCCTATTGTATTTAATTTAGTTCAATTTTATTTCTTGCATGATGTGGAATTTGGTTGGGGTACTTATAGGACGGAGATTGAATGGTCTCCTGGAAAGAGCCTGACACAGAAGGGTATGAAAAAGAAGCCAAAAAAGGGATCAAAGAATGCTAAGCCCATCATAAAAACTGAACAATGTGATAGTTTCTTCAACTTCTTCAATCCACCACAAGTCCCGGATGATGATGATGTTATTGATGAAGAGACAGCAAGTTCAATGTCACTGCACGGAAGAGCAATTTGACTATTATTCCTTAGTTGCTGATCATCTCTCGTGATTTCTTTTTAACAGGTTGAGCAGCTTAAGAATCAAATGGAGCAGGATTATGATGTTGGGTACATGTTCTTTCCCTTGCATTATTCATATGTTTCTTGACTACTTCATTCATTGCAAAAGCCTCTTCCTTTCTAACTAATGATGGTGAATGCCTTTTGAATGATCAAAATGTACTTTTAAAGCCACGGGCCTTTGATCATTTTGGAGGGTGCAGGGTCTTCTCATCATTTACTTCGTGAAAACTAATGTGGATGGGTGTTTATTTATATATTTATTTATTTTTGCATCAGGTGTGAAGAAGAAAGTTGATAAAGTAATAGTACTTGTGGGCAAAAGAGAGGAGAAAATGACCGTAGACCTATAGCTACGGATTATAACTGTAGCCATAGATTGTCAATAATATTGACCATAGTTTGAAGATATCGAAAATGAATGCCAAATTGTCCAGCAACAAAACTCAAAAAATGGAAGAATTTTTTATATTATCGACATATGTTCGATAGTATCGAGCATAAGTCATCGATAATATCAAGATATGATTGATAGTATCGATAACTAATATTGAGTAATGACCGTAGACCTATTGCTACGGATTATAACCGTAGCAATAGGTAACGTAGCCGATATGTCAATATTATCTACAACATGTTGATATATCGATAAGTCGATATATCGATAATATCTCGATATATTGACATTTTATGGAAATGCCGCAAATCTTGCTAGACAATTGTCATCCAGAATCGATATTATCAACATATTGTAAATATTATCGATGACTTACGTCGATGATATCGATGATATGTCGATAATATCTACGTTTGCATGTTTTGTAATTTTATTTTTAGTTGTGGTCTTTTTTTTTTTTGGGGGGGGGGAGGGGGGGGGGGGGGTTAGCTTGTTGTATACACCCATGTCAATACACACCCTCCATGTTAGCCATCCCCACTAGGAATCGATACGAAGATGAATAAATTCCATCTTTGTTGGGAGTATTTGAAATTTTATTAGGGTGAGACGTTGGAGTTATGTGTTCTTGAATTTAGTATGTGAATAATAGTACAGTACCTTGTTTGCTTTTAGTGCTTGTATTTTTTAACAATCAGCCAAGGAAAACGTACCTAAATAAGACTTTAATTTCACTACTAAACCATAAAGGTGTCCCAAAGGAACAATTTATGGATCTTCTGAGGAATGCTTTGAATGATGCTCGAAATGTTCATTCCAATAAGCACATTGCATTAAGAGGTATATTTTATACTTAAGACCTATTAGATGTGTTGTTGAAAGCGAGTTTAAATGCACATGCAACTGCCATAAGTTTCTACCATCATAAATTTCTTAAAATTTAATAACTTCCATAGAAATCTGATGTAGTTTTTCCATATTGCTTCAACATGTTGTCATCCAATTGTTCCAGGTGAATAACCTAAAAAGTGTACTTTGGAAAATATGTTCTTTAAAAACATATTTGTTCCATACTTTATTTCTACTAATGATATTCTTATTATTCTACTAATGCTACTCTGGTTGTCTTTATCGTTCAAACATAGTACAAGAGAATTTTAACATTTTCTCAACATATACCAGAAAAAGTATCCTGTGTAAACCAACATAAAAGCAGCGAACAATGCTTCTACACTACACATATGAAACAGCATGTTAACACTATACATATGGATAGAATTGTTAATGTTCTGTAGCAATTCTCTCACAAGAAGATCTAAGTACAACATGGAAGCTCAATTTTTCCATCTAATGCATGTGGTCCAATGTAAGATTCTGATATTAGTAGCAGCAGCAGCAGCAGTGAGTGATACTGCAACTTTTTTCTTTCTTTCTATTTAGATAACTTATACTATACATACAGTTGAAAAATCTACAGATGGAAAAAATGGGGACCATTTTTTTTCGAAGGGTAAGAAAAAATCCTAATAAAGACAAGTTTTTCTGAATTGTATTATATATGAATGGATGACATGAGGTGCTAAAAAATACCTTTTTGGTAAAGTTTGGCCAGTAAGTCCTGGACTCCAGAGTCTTCAAATATAACATTAACAGTTAGGTGTACAGCTTCTTGTCACCAAGATATACAACAATGGGGCCGGCAACCTTGAAGATGGAAAAGTCATTCCATAACTTCTTTGAATGTTTCAATGTGACTTTCAAACTCAACATTTTAATTGGAAAAATAGAAACCACATTGGTGTGCTAAAGAAACATATATTGTAAAATCTAGGGCTGTCAGCAGGCCAGGTTAGGCTATGTCAAGCAAATCAACACTATTTCCTGTGGTATGATTCACTTAATCTTTTGATATGCTTCAATTTGGATCTAAACCCCTAAAATTAGATGGAAGAATGGATGGACGCCGTGGATATACTACATAAATTCAATGTAGGCTCATCTGAGTTTACTTAGTACAATGGAAGCGTACTGACTAACTCAGTACGCAATCCGATTACACTTGCTACGCCCCACAATGATGTTTTATTTGTAATACGTCATGTTCATCAGATTATGTATACACCAAAACCCCATATGTGGGAGGAGACCTAAATATCGAGGGAGGGAACCTAGACATTGAACGAGGCAAACATGAAATTGAATGGGGCAAACATGAAATTCAGCGGGGGAAACATTAAATTCGGCGGGGAAAACATGAAATTGATCAGGGCAAACTTGATTTTCAATGGGGAAAACATGAAATTCAGCAGGGCAAAATTCAATAGGGAAAACATGAAATTCAACATGAAAAATTACAAATTGAGCGGGGCAAACATGAAATTCAGCGGGAAAAATTGAAAAATGAGCGAGGAAAACATGAAATTCAATGGGGGAAACATGAAATTCAACGAGGTAAACTAAAAAATCAATGGGACAACCTAGAAAATCAGCGGGGCAAACATGAAATTGAGTGGGCAAACTATAAATTGAGTGGGGAAAACATGAAATTGAGCGAGGAAAACATGAAATTAGTGGCGCAAACTCAAAAATCAGCGAGGCAAACTAGAAAATCATTATGCCCACTGTTTCCAGTGGTATGATCCAGTTGATATTTTAATATGCTTCAATTTGGGGCTTAACCTCTTATATTAGATGGAAAAACCGATGGACGGAGTAGATATACTCATTGGCCCCGCTCAATTTCATGTTTTCCCTGCTCAATTTTCAGTTTACCCTGCTACATTTCATGTTTGCCCCGCTTATTTCATGTTTGCCCCGCTCAATTTCTAGTTTGTCCCGCTCAATTTCTCATTGGCCCCACTCAATTGCATGTTTGCCCCGCTCAATTTCATGTTTGCCCCGCTCAATTTCCACTTTACCCCGCTCAATTTCTAATTTACCTTGCTCAATTTTCATGTTCGCCCCGCTTAAAGCAGATCAAAGTTACATGGGCCGCACAATTTTGTATTTATTATATCCATAACGTTCATCCATATTTCGAGATCATTTGGGAGCATTATATAAAAAAAGAATCATATCTAAAGATCAACTAGACCACACTACAAAGAGAAGGAAAATTGATTTTCATTGTTAAAAATTTAGTAGGGCCCACCATAATAGAAATTGATCGGGGTAAACTAGAAATTGAGCGGGAAAAACTGAAAATTGAGCAGAGCAAACATGAAATTGAGCGGGGCAAACTAAAAATTGAGCGAAGTAAACATGAAATTGAGCAGGGCAAATTAGAAATTGAGCGGGGCAAATGGAAAAATTGAGCAGGGCAAACTAGAAATTGAGCGGGGCAAACTGAAAATTGGGCAGGGCAAACATGAAATTGAGCAAGGCAAACATGAAATTGAGCGAGGCAAACTAAAAATTGAGCGGGGCAAACTTGAAATTGAGCGGGGCAAACTGAAAATTGAGCGGGGCAAATTAGAAATTAAGTGAGGCAAACTAGAAATTGAGCGGGGCAAACTAGAAATTGAGCGGGGCAAACATGAAATTGAGCGAGGCAAACTGAAAATTGAGCGGAACAAACATAAAATTGATCACGAAGTAAATGAAATGAATGAAATTAACCGCAAAGTGAATGAAATGGATTTTCGACCATCGAGCTGATGAAATCTTAAAAATAACCAGGTTGATTGGCTAAAGTAGCTTCTCCTACCCCAAAATCATATAGGGTACGTCAAGTAACTAATTTTGGTTTAGAAGATTTTCTTATTAAATGAATAAAGAAAGAAATGAAAAAAAGAGAGAAAAACAAAATTTATATGCTTATATATACATATTTATATAAATATATACTAGAGAATATTGTAGGTAGAATAAAGTTCTCCGTGTAAAAAAATAAAATAAAAATAAAAATAAATTTTGCATAGATTGGCTACGGCTATGGCTACGGTTTTAATCCGTAGCTATAGGTCCTTCGATATATCGAAAGGTTTTCGATATTATTGAAAAATTCTAGAACTGTCCAGCGAGTTTGCCCAAAAAAATACAACTTTTGATACACTATGGCTACGGATTATAACCGTAGCAATACTGCGTGGCCGCAGCCCCGCTGTAGTCTGTGATTTTTTTTTATGTTGTGTTGCTTATGTGGGTCCCATCATAAGGTCTGTGTTATATCCAAATCATCTATCTATTTGGCGTGCTCATATTAAGTTTTGAGATGAAAAATAAGATAGATTTAACTATCAAGTGGACCACACTCTAAAAGGCAGTGGGGAATTGAACGTCTACCATTTAAACCCTTTTAGGGGTTACAGAAGTTTTGGATCATTATGAAAGTTGTTTTTCCTCTTCATCCAAGTCTTTGTGACCCTATGAATGAACTTAAATGGGGAGGATTTCTCACAAACATCACAATGGGCCCCCTAAAGGTTTCTAATGGTTGACGCTCATTCAACACTATTTCTTGTAATGTGGTATACTTGAGATTTGGATATACCTCATTTTTGGTCTCATACCATAAAATGATCTGGAAAAGTATATGGATGGCATGGATGAAAAGAATACATCATAGTGGGGCCCACAGACCACTGACCATCTGCCATTGGCTGGTGGCAGGCGGAGTACCCAGTCCGTTTCCATGAAAGGAGGGGTATTTTCATCCTGAAATTCGGTCTCAGCACGTACAGGTCTAAGTTGCAAAACAAAGTTTGTCTTCTTTCATAAAAATAGCTGGATAAAAGGTGGGGTCCACTGTCCTAAATTTCTCTAGATAATCTACGTCATTCCCCTGCTTCAGAAGCGGATTGTCTGGTGTACAACGTACCAGCTATATAGCTGCTATAGGTACGTGTCGTGCAAAGACGAGCACGAACGCTCCTCGAGCTCGGAGTTGTAGGAACGGTTGAAAGGAGGTCAAAGTTACATGAGACTTAAAGTGATGTATTTATCATATCTACACCGTTCATCTATTTTTAGAGATTATTTTAGAGCATTATCCAAAAAATTATCCATATCCAAAGATTATTTGGACCACACCACAAATAGCAACGAAAATAATAATTTCCACCGTTGAAATTTCATGGGGCCCACCGTAACTTTTATTTTCCATCCAATCTGTTCATAAGGTCACAAAGACCTGAATGAAGAAGAAAAACAAATTCATATTGATTTAAGACTTCTATGAGCCCAAAAAGGGTTTCAATGGTAGACATTCAATCACTCACTACTTTTTGTAATGTGGTCCACTTGATAGTTAGATCTATCTTATTTTTCGTCTCAAGACATGGTACCAGCTCATCAAATGAATGGACAGTTTGGATATAACACATACCTTGTGATCAAACCCACGTAATTTACTGACTCTAGTACAGCAACTGGCATGAGATACACCAGTCAATCCGCTTCGCCAGCTTCCCTAAATACAGCAGCTGGTGACCAGCCAATCCGCCTCCCCTCCTTCCCCAAATATAGCAGCTGGTGACCAGCCAATTCGCTTCCCCTGGTAGGAAGCAAGGGAAGCAGATGGCTTACACAGCACCGTCAGATGGATGGTGCAGACAACACATCAAAGATGGGCCTACATAGCACCATCCAGATGGACGATGCAGATAACACACACATCATGTGGGTCTGCACAGCACCGTCCAGATGGATGGTGCAGATGGCACATACATCACTGAGGGACCGCACGTGGCAGGTGGGTCCACACATGTGGGACCCACCAGCTTGGAAGAAGATGATATTTGTTTTCTCCCTTCATTCAGTGTGTATCAAAGAAGGACGTCCTGGATACAACACATACATGGGGTGGGTCTCACCGTGTAGATAGATGGACGATGTGGATTTCTCACATACACCAAAGTGGGCTCCACCGTGATGGATGGCATGAATATAACACACGCATCAGTTGGGCCACATGACATTAGAGAGAGAGAGAGAGAGAGAGAGAAGGGGAGGGACCCTGCCACTATGGGCCCTCCCTATACAATGCGTACATCAAGATGAGTCCCACCATATGTGGGCCCTTAAATCATAATAAAAACAACAGTAGAAGTCATGAAATCACCCACCGTTCTTGCTTCTACTGGGCTTTATGGAGTGCCTAACACCTTGGCTACCACTTTGATGGAAGATAATGGAGATTGGAGGGTTGGGATTGGGTGGTAGGGAGGTGGGCCACACCTAACTTCTTCCTCTCCTTAGAAAGCCATGGACGGTTGCTCTCTTTCTTGGGAGAATGGTTTGAGAAAGAGAGAGAGAGAGAGAGAGAGAGAGAGAGAGAGAGAGAGAGATGATGATGATGTAAGGGATGGGTGATGGATGGAGTGATGGGTGAGTGATGGGTGTACTTTGAGAAGGGATGGGTAGAGAGAGAGAGAGTTGACTTTAGGGGTTGCTTGAACTTGGGGATGGGATATGTATTTGACATGATTGATGTGATTGATGGGACATGTTTTCTTGGGTTTACAAAATGCGTGGCATTTTTCTCAAACTGAATGCGGACCCACATCTCCTAGCCTAGGTATCACATTGGCGTACAAGACGTGGTGTCGAAACCATGGCGACGGCGCGGTCACAAGGGTGCAAGTCTCGGGTTGAGCCGACTCAGATTGATAAGGTACGACTCAGGGATGTGCAAATGCTATTTATGCGTCGTGGGTCGCTGGAATTCAACCGGAAAGACCGCGAAAGCCTACGAAATGGTACAGTCTAGGATACGGGCCTCACAGTTGAGATGTATATAACTTGTACAAGTATGATTATTGCGTATTCTATAGGGTACTTGAGGATGGTCTTACATTCTATTGATACTTTATGCATATGATATGTTGATTGCTACAAAGGACAAGACAGAGATATACTTAAGTTTTTATAAAGCAAGAAATTTAACAAGAAAGATCTAGGCGCTACAAAGAAGATCCTATGCATGGAGATAAGAAGAGAGAGAGTCTGAGAAACTATGGCCTTTTCAAAAGTATTATATATAGAAGTTCCTAGAGAGGTTCCACATGAAAAGTACTAAGATAATTAGCAAACCTCTAGCAGATCACTTTAAGTTGTCAGCCATGTCATGTCCAAGTACAGAAGAAGATATTTTAGAAATGTTGCAAGTGTCGTACACTAGTATGCTAGGGAGTCAGATATATGTAATACTTTGCACATGATCGGACATCTTACAAGAAGTTGGCGAATCCAAGGAAGGTGCATTAGAATATTATAAAGTGGATTCTCAGGTATCTGAGGGGCAAGGTCAATACTAGAATTAGGTTTGGTGGACATAGAGTTTCATGTAGAGTTATAGGCTACATGGATTCAGATTATGCATGTGATTTAGACAACCGGAGGTCTACTACAGGATATGTTTTTATATAAGCAGGCAGACCAGTATGGTAAAGATATATGTTGTAGTCTACGATAGCGTTTTCTACAACTAAAATGAAATATAAGGTTATGACAGAGGTATCAGAGATATTATGGTTGAAAGGTCGATAGGTGAACTCAGGTTGAAGTAGGATGCGATTCGGTTGCATTATGATGGTGACGAATCAGGTGTATCATGTGTGAACCCAACACATCGATGTGAATTCCGCGAGATATGGGAGTTAATTGCTTTAAGAGATATTCTATTTCAAAAGATTCATACGAACGAGAATGTTGTGTATATGTTGATAAAGTTATTGACCATAGAGAAGTTCAAGCACTGCTCAGGCTTGATCAATCTCATTAGCCATTAATGAGAATGGGCACCCTTGCATAAGGGTGCGGATGTAGCTGCATTCCGAGTGGAGGGATGCAGGGAGTGGTGTATGCTTAAGGTGGAGGTTCCATGGGAGGTCTTCAAGGTGACTTACCAGAATGCGAGTCAAAGTGGAGATTGTTGTGCGGATGCCTTGCACTCTGCAGGGCATGATCGACCATAAGAATCCATGGTTGACCGTAGGATTCTATAGTTGACCATGACTTGTTGCGATGTTCACAGTTGACCATCGATCGACCACGGTGTGACCGTTGGATTTTGTGATTTTGTGTGAAACAAGGTATTTAAGTATTTTTATTTTTTTTAATTAGGGCTTAATTTCACATATGAGTGTTCTCTTAAGGAGCTATGATTTGTTAAGGGAGAGAGTTTTCAACACTTGTAAAGGGCTTGGGAAGGATTTCTCAAGGGATACAGGGGTTTCCTAGAGGTGTGCATTATAAGGGGAGATTGAGTACATCTGTAATCAAAGAAGATGAGTCCGTACAACTCTAAGGTTTTGATTATGTTATATCTTTATCCCTTTATGCCATGTTTTTTCTCGTAAGGATTTATCCACATAAACTATTATTGTGTTTGTGATTGTTTGCTTTTGGTTTGGTTGTCCTACATTATTATATTATTCTATCTTCGTTTATCGTGCTTCCATAAAGTGCACGGATTGACTGTGGTGTTAGATTTGAATTTCTAATACCTATTGATTCAGGTTTTTTCTTAGCTTGGGTTTACATCATTGTAATGTGATATAGACTGGGTTCACTCTCAACATCTTCATTATAAGGTTAATTTTTAAGCAAAGGCTGTCACCCAAGCTTTCCTTGATTCCTGACTTCTGGGGTAAATTTCCTATTCTTATGTTCAAGCTACCTAAAATCCACATGTGATGGTGAATTTCACACGTCCTATACTAGAACAGGGGTAAGATGTGTATTTCGTCAGGGAAGGGGTGCCTATGCACTAGGTGTACCAGAAGTATTGGTGTCAGATTCCCAACTAAACTATCGTCAATCTATTTCTAAGGCACAACAAGTGCCTTTCTCTGCAAACATAGACATCAGCCTGTTTATGCTCTCGATGTAGCTAACCATCCACCTATTAAAGGTTTCAATCTGAGCTCATTATTGTTCAGCATGAATACGCGACAATTCCGCAATGTGTTGAATTACCCTTTGCACATTGACTATCTCGTCTGACATAATTTCAAGTGGTTCAACCCAAGATGTCGACACTCTATCTAGGTTTTGTGGAACAGGCACTGAATTGGGTGGTAGATTCACTTGCTCGAGTGCCTGCTAAACATACAACTTTTCCTCTTTTGCAAGATGAGATTCATTAGCTGCATCAACATTAATAGCTGCAAAAGCATTACAACCAGCTCTTCGACTCATGATTTTGCAGAATTACTACATTGGTAAATATACTTGTAAGCATAGTTCCATCAGGCATGCCAAAAATTGTTGACCCTCAGCTTGTCTTTGCTCACATGCGGTAAGTGAAGACATGCCAGAATCGATATAGCAGCTTGATTCAAGCCAAACAACTTGACCCCAGGCATCGAAATAGGCAGATACATCAAACTTAACAATATATAATCGAGACTTGTGGAGATTGAGCACCTACTCAACCACTTGTAGAATATTTATAATAATCAAATGTAGTCGGGGGGGGGGTTATCCATCCAAATATAGGATATTCTTTGCCTTTCGCAAGAAAGGACTTTTTGTATACCAGTGCAATTAAATAAAAAGAAATACTTACAGTCAGTCATTGAGAACATCTACAAGAATGAAAGAATTATTTGTATTGGATAAGGATCAAATTAGGCATATGAATATGGACTTAGATTACAACTATGGATTATTGCTATTAGATTATAACTACTCCTAAGATAGACTGAGCTACAGTAAATTGATAGATTTAATTTGGTTGGTGTGAGATTGTGTTTCCTTACTCCGATAATCTTCATGCTATTTATAGATTTTCTATGTAATTATTCTTCAAATGTTTCTCTTTTTTATTGCACAGTTATGACAATTGAGGCGTCTCTATATAGATCCTTCCTTCTTTTGGACTATTCCTCTTTTCTAGACTGCATTGTGATTCCAAGAGCCTCTCGGACACGCATCTTACTTATGTCTTTTCGGCGGCATTGTTTTATCAGTGATTTGATGATGTCTAGTTTAAATTGGTGCAGCTCCGATTCCATGAAAGCGCTCCAAATGTATTCTTTTTTTTTTTATTATTATTTGCTTTTGAACCTCAATCTGCCAGGATTGACCCTGAATTTCCAGCACATGTCACGGAGCCTGATCACAATTTCCAGCCCAAAAAATAAATGATTCAGCATCATATGCGTATTTTGATGACCCTCTTCTCGGCCGTTTGATTTCGAGGAGCATTTTCATCAACCCGTATCTCATGCAATTTCTTAGTTACAGCCGCCTTATAAAGGTCATAGTCAAATTTTGAACATAAGCTGGTCAAATTTTGCTATTCATACTATCGTACGGCACACGTATCTAAGCTTTCCATGAAGTGGATCCCACTGCTCTAATATTCTTCGGATTACATATAGTCGCTACTAATCAGTGCTCTGTGGGCCCCATCATGATGTATGTGTGTTATCCATGCCATCCATCCATTTTCTTTCCCCTCATTTTAGGAAATGATCCCAAAAATAAGGTAGGTCCAAATCTCAGGTCGCCCACGCCATAGAAAACCAGTAGTGATGCACACCCATTATTAAAATTTTCCTATGACCCATTGTAATGTTTATTCGCCACTATACTTTTTATTTGTCATCAAACCTGTTAATTAGGTCACAAAGACCTGGATGAAGGGAAAAACACAAATATCAGCGTGATCCAAAACTTTTGTGGCCCTTGATGAGTTTTTAATGGTAGGAATTCAATCATCAATATTTCCTGTGGTGTGGTCCACCTGAGATTTAGATATACTTCATTTTTCAACTCATGCCCTAAAATGAGCTGAAAAATGAATGGATGACATGGATGAAATACATACATCATTGTGGGGCCCACAGAGCACCGACTAGTGACGACTCCGCATGGCAGTGTCAGCGTGCAATCGGCGTCCATTTCTCGTGATTTAAAAAAAAAAAAAAACAAACCCGCCTTCTTACTCCTCAAGTGGCCCCACTGTACAAATAAATGGACAACTAAAAAATAAAAAGAGCCGTCTTCGGGTGTGCTTGGTTGCACCCATTTTTAAAACGACCCGTCCAAATCATATCTGACTCGCCCGAGTTGGCTCAATTTCAATTACCAGCAGTCGGGTCCATACCATGAGTCATATAGACTCCCTCAATCAGTTTTTCCAGCTCATATTTGGAAATGGAAAAAAAAAAATGAAGCAGATCCAGATCTCAAGTGGGCCAGGGCATACGAGACAGTGGGGATTGAACACCCACCGTTGAAATTTGGATGCTGATACGCTTGTTTTCCGTTCATGCCGTCTAATTCTACGGTTAGTCATGAAATATTGCGATATATTTTGCATCGAACATAGCTCAGGTGGGCCACACTAGGTAAATTTAGCGGTTTTATGTATGATTTTTCATTGTTCCTAATGTTGTAACACACCTGAGGTTTAGGCCAACCTAATTCTTTAGTTGTACGGTGAACATGATGGGATGAACATCATGGATGTGGCGGATCTCACGTATAAATCATGTGGGCCCCACAATAACTGGTACAACTACCACGCGAGCGCAGCTCTTTGTACCGGTTGACGCGATACGCGGACGATGTTTGGCTACTGAACTCGACCGTAGCGAGTCTACGACTGGAGTGACGTCGCCCGTTCTCTGGGACCACCACTTATGTATTGTATTCACACCATCCACTCACTGGGACCCACCAAGATGCTTATTTGAGATCCAACATGTTTATAAGTTAACAAAGGCATAGAATAAAGGAAAATATAAATATTAGCTTAATCGAAAACCTTCACGGGAGTAAAGAATTTTTTAATGGTAGGCATTCAATCCCCAATGTTTTGTGGTAGGTCCACTTGAGCATTGTACCTGCCTCCTTATTTGGCTCATGACGTAGAATGATGTCTCCAAATGTATAGACAGTGGGATACAACACGTTGGTAGGGCTCAGATAACGTGGTGACGTCATTTCAGTAGCCCAACTTGATACTGTCAAGTTCAGTTGTTAACAGGTTGACTAGCGTGACTGGCTATTGAAGTGACCTCACCATATTCATACACCGTCCATGTATAATGAGAGATTAATTTATGGCATGATCTAAAGAATAAGTCAAATCAAAAGTTCAAGTGAATCCACTGTAAAAAAACTGTGGAGAGAGTGACCCGCACCATTAAAGCCTCCTAACAGCCACTAAAGTTTTCGATTAAGCTGATGTCCATGTTTTCACTTCATCTTTTTTTGTGTTGACTCATAAGAATTTTGAATTTCAAATAAATATAGTAGTGGACCTTAGGAAGGTTTCAACGGTGGGCGTCACTCTCTTCCATATTTTCTGTGGTGTGTTCGCTCCAGCTTCGGATCTACCTATTTCTTTGACTCATGTTATAAAATGATCTACTCAAATCAATAAACTGCGTGTATACAACGAATACACTAGGGTGGCGGATTGGCTGGTGTACAACATACAGCTATATGGCTGCTGTTGGTAAGTGTCGTGCGAAGACGAGCACGGACGCTCCTCGAGCTGAAATTCTGTCATGCCTCCTGTTTCGTTCCTCTCCCACCAACTCGCCTCGTACGCACTTGACATTTTCCTCCACGTTCACCGACTGTCTCTAACAACCTCATGCACGAGTCTCATCTACTTTCTTTGGTGCAGATGTAATGTGATATGGTGCATCGGCTGCATCTTTGCATAGTATAGCCACGTTTACAGATAGACGGTTCAAAAGAAGAATACCATATCTTCCTATATCTGATTAAAATAGGCACTAACAACAATTTCTGGAATCTTTCAATCTGGAATAGATTTTGTACATGCCCTTCATAGGTGGGGCCAATAGATCAATGGTTCGGATTATCAAATTAAGGTCTCTACTTGTCAGAGTTGAAAATGCGTTATAGTACGCAGATGCTCTTTCAAACTAACCAACCAGTCTACATCTGGGTTAGAGAGAGAGAGAAAGAGAGAGAGAGATTATTGTGATAGTTTGCTACCATTTAGAACATGGGGCAACTCTCTCACCGCACACGAATCTTGCTTGTGAGAAGATCCAGACCGTCAAAGTTTTGGCCTTGTTCATGTTAAAGAGATTATGATGATCATCTGAGCTCACTCTGGAATCAGGACGAGTCACCCATTTACTTTTAGCAATTCATCGAATAGCCACCATTTCAATGGTAGATTGCTTGTTCAGTCTAATTTTTACGGTGTGCCATCCTAACTGTTCTCGGAATTTGGATGGCCTAGATAATCATACATACGTGAGTGCCACGTGTGAGGAAAATGAGTCACCACCATTTTCATAGTGATTGTGAACTATCACAGAAAATCTTCCCATATTGATCCAAATTGCCTGTGACCCAAAAGGGTTTCAATGGCATGCGTTCAATCCCCCACGGATTTTACAATGTGGTCCTTTTGATTTTTGGATCTGTCTAATTTTTCTCCTCATGCCTTATAACGAGCTCACCAAGTGGACGGATGGTTTGGATATAACTCATACATCATGATAGGACCCATAGAACTTGGTGACGTCAACACACCAGCCACATCGGCGGTGTGTGGTACACCAGCCAATCCGCTTCCCCCTTTCATGCACCGCACATTCACGGACCAGATTTTGAAAATCTTACAATATTTTCTTGCAAAATCCACAAAATGATATTACCACGATAATATTGTGAGATTTTCGAAATATTAATAGTTCTTAATTATTTTAGATTTTATTGCAAAACTATCACACGTGGCATTAATATTACATATTTAAATATTTAAAACTTTAAAACTTTGCTAACATCCCCACCCATTGGAACCTTTTAATTAAACATAACAAGGAGCAATTTATTATCGATATGTACCATTTATTCATTCATATATAGTAAGGAGCAAACCATTCTATAAGGACCACACTACCTAGAAGATCTTCACCCTTTGAATGGGACCAGTTGCTACAACGGTCCATTGTTTACCAACCATATGTCACATGGGTAGAATCATCCAATGAAATTATTACATTGGAATCATAAGAAATACGAAGTGGGACAAAACGGAGGGCCATGTGCTGAACGATTTCCCGACAACCAAGATTCTATGCAATAGTTTTTCATACACTAAAAAGAGGTAGCGACTCATCCTCCTTTAGGTAGCACTAAGAACATAAATCTATATCATGCAAATTGCGGGTCCCATTATCAATGGCGCATATATCCACCTATCAATTGATCCTAACCATCTAATTAACGGTTCCCAGTTTGATAGTTAAAAGTAAAATTGTCACACCCCAAGATTTAGCATCTAAGTATGAAAACTCCAATCCTAAATTCTTAAATGTAAAATTAATAAAATTGCACGTGAGTAAATTCTCACATGCTCGGGAAGTATAATTAGCATTCACTCATGGTCAATAATCAAAGTAACTTTAAAATCAACAGTATAAAAAGCTAAACAAAAATAATTAAACTCCGAAACATATGATTAATATTTAAATGAACAACTACAAAAATAGTGTCGACCCAGATGAGACTACAAAGCTGCAATATACATTCAACAAGATCAAACCACAAAGTTGTTGAGGGTCAAATATTGCATATCAGACCCCATTTATTACCTGAATTTATGAGTATGATATTGTTTAATGACCCGTTTTAATCGTATTTGTGTTGCAAGTTGACTTTACGAGCATAAACTGAAAAAGGGAGCTTAAAGCATGGATTTAACGCTCTGATGACACGAAAGGCAAGGGATGGACTCCAAGGAACCAAGATCGACAGAATTATACGGCAGGAATCTAAGAAAATTAAGAAATTAAAATTCAAGTGGCCCGAAATTGGTCCAGAATGCAAGATCATAGGGTTTCTGCCTTCTGATTGAGTCAAAAATTCATACATATGATGGGAGCCATAAATGAACCGTACACGTCAAATTTCAGCTATTGAAGATCTCTAGAAGTCGGCCAACGGACTGATCAGCCCCTTAATTCATTAAGTGGGGCCCACCTGATATCTGGAACTGCATCAAAATTTTTATCAACGGTCAAAATAATATGAGAAATAGTATGGACGGTGTAGATTTCTGGTAAACATTATGGTGGGCCCTGTGTATTAGGTGTGTGCATATTACACACATGCACGTACGACGTGCACTAGAACTGACGCAGGCGGGTCAGCAGCGCTGACCCGCACCTTCCAAAAACAGTGAATGCTGTTTCTGTCAGCAACGTGTAACGGACGCTGTCCGTTTTTACGGTTGATTGTGGGCGCCACCCTTCGTATGTATGTATGATCTGCGCCGTCCACCGTGTAGACAGCCACGAGCACTATAAAATCATGTTTACACTTTTTATCCACGCAAGCACATGTGTGAGACACAGGGGCCACAAAAGGGCTGCCATGTAGCATTCAAATCTGGTCTTTTAGTGATTTCTTCTCTTGGATACGCCAATGGACATTCAAAACCACTCATTCTTGACTAAAATTTCATCCTGAATCCAATGGACGGGGTGGATTTTTCAGAAAATGCTTCTGTGGGGCCCACCGATCATAACAGCGAAATAGTACGAAAGGTTTCGCACATCCGCGAAAACTGACTTTTTCAGGCAGTTGTGGCCCACCATCTTTGATCATATGACAGATCTGAACCGTCTATCATGTAGAGGACCCAAGAAAATCCTAAGGGATGGTATTTCTTTGAAATTTGATCGAGGAAAGTGGCATTTTTTGATGCACCGAACTTGGCTGCGAAAAAGCTTTCATTGGGCATGCATAGCTTTCCAAATCCGATTCAAATTCGATTTTCATCACTCCAGCAGCTATATAAGGAAGTTTTGGACGTGGGGAGCATTCATTCAATAGAGGGCTCGAGCTTGGACGTGAGAGAGGAGGAGAGAGAGATTTTTTTTTCTTTTTCTTTCTTTTCTTTTTCTTTTTCTTTTAGTTTATTTTGGATTTTGGCCACATCATGTCAGGTTAAAACCCCTTAGCTAGGGCTAAGGGGTGAAGCTTGTAATGAAATGAGAGATTTTATTTTATGTTTTTAATTTAATTTTAATTCATGAATTGACGTTGATTTTAGTTGATTATTAATGGCATGTTTTGTTTAGTCTTTAATGGTTGTTGTGACTGAAATTACAATGGGTCTGCAAATGCTTGGAGCATGTCCTTTTTCTCCTTTATGTTTATGACGTCAGGAAGCCCTGTTGTTCACCATAGTCTCATGGGCATAGCAAACAATAGAATTAAACTAATTACCAACCCATCACATGTATAAAGGTTAGGAAGGGTACCGACATCATAAAATTCATATACCTTTCATCTCTTTGAAAACTAGATCAATGACAGTTCAGTAATTTTCATGATTTTTGAAGCAGGCATAAGATCTCTCTGATCTCTACAAGTGGATCATCTGAATCCCTAGTTTCCTTTCCTCTGATTTCTATAAATTTTAGATTAATATTTTCACCATTATTCCTCAAATTACATTCAGTTTAGATTTCATCTTACCTTAGTTCTAGTTCTAGTTAGTTTTAGATAACGTACAAGTTTCAGTCCCTTGGGATTCGACCTCGGTCTTACCGAGTTATTACTATATCACAACCCTGCACTTGGGGAGTGAACAAGTTTTTGGCGCCGTTGCCGGGGACTGATGGCTACGATTTTCTGAAATTAATTAGTTTTGGGATTGGTTTAAGATTAGGTTTTAATTTTTTCTGATTTTTAGAAACTAGCCTATTTGTTTTGTAGGATTTTAAGATAGAAACTTTTAATTCAGTAAGCTTTCTAATTTCTACTTTTGAGTTTAAGATGTTCCTGATTTATTTTCTACTTTCTTTTTTAGGAATTTCTTCCTTTTATCTAGAAATTAGTTTACTTCTAATTAGGAATTTTCTATTCTTAGACTTTCTATTTCTAGAAACTAACTTGTTTTGGTTGTTTCACAGGATCTTAACATAGTACTCCAATATAGTAACTTCTCTCTAACTTCTCCTCTCTCTTACTTTTCACTTTACTATACGACCTTCTCTTCTATTTTTCATAGGATTAAATTCAGATTAAGGGTTTCATCATGTATATGCACGAGTGGCAACGTCAGTCTGCTGAGAAGAACAACTTATTTTGGGATGATGATGATATAAATCAACCTATGTCTCAAAACTTTTCTTAAACTATCATCGAGAACCGATCAAAATATAAAAATCCACCGGTTAAGAAGTCCTTACGTGATTATATGCAGGAGAACAATTACACCCCATGGATTAACAAAACAGTACGTGAGTGTTGGGGTTATCATAACTATGGTTGTGAGAATTATTATCACCTATCCAATAAAACAATGCATGATTGTATCATGAGTGATAATAAGTATTACCAATCAGCAAATTCTCTCACCTATGATCCGTATGACTACAATCAGTGGAAACATCAAAATTGAAAAAATGAACCAACAACATGTTATAATGATTATTCTCTTGGATCCCCTACCTTTGAGATCTAACCAAAAATGATCCAAGAGGATTCATATCAGAGTGACATGGCCTGTCTTGAGAAAATTCGAAACGCAGTGGAAACACTCATGTCGCACCTTGAAAAGATAGAGGAGGCCTGCTCATCCCAACCACAACCCAATCCAGAAATACAATGCGAGGAAAGTAATCTGCACTCACTTTTGAAAGAATCTGAAATTTAGAATGAGGAGTTGGATTCCGTTAATGAGCATATAGTTCAATTTTCTGAGGAGTCGATCTCGATGACTGTTCAAAAGAATGGTGAAGATACATGGGTATCTTTTAAATACATTGATGATGACACACCTTCCTTACATGACACACAAGATTTCAATGATGAGGAAGATGTTAGTTTATGCGAATCTCAACCTATGCTAGGTGTAGAATGTGAGGAAAGTGATTCCATCCCAAATGTGCACTGCACTGGACTAGAACATGATTGCAATCCTGAATGTGCAGCCACAGTCCCCCTAGAATCCCTCTCAAGTTTGGTCCAGATTAATGATCAAGATGTACATGAAGTGGTCGGTCATAATGAGCCACTCCCATCACTTGACATGTCTAATTTAAAGATGGAGGATGAGCCCCTCATGACCAACTCTTCTAACTCTTGTGAAACATGTTTGGACCACTCTCCTATATTGAATGATGATATGATTTGGGAGAAGAAGGAGTTGTCCATTACGACTCTGGAATTTGAAATTACTCAGTTGAGGCCACCATCTGAGCTGCACACATTTGACAATTCAACGCCTTGATTGAGTAATTTCAATGAACAGAGTGATGACATCAATGCTTCACCTATTGATCTTCAATCTGTCTGTGCAGGACTGGAGCAAGAGAGCGTACCTCCATCCACTTTCAAGGATGATGGATTCTTTGCGCAGATCATCACAAGCCATAAAAACGAGTCACGCTCATCTGAATTTCCCAACTCGTGGGATTGCTTGGCACACTTTGCGGTTTCAAACGATCCCATGTTAAAAGACAAAGTGGATACCTTGCGAGACAACATCTCGGTAGTCATCACTGACCGAATGAACCCTTATTCTAAAACCCTCTCTTCCCCTGATCCTAAATGTCTACTAGTAGAAGAAGAGGAGCTGAATCTAGAACCGAAGTTTGGAGCTTCGGAATATGTTGAGACTACATTACTTTTTAAGAAGTTTTCTAAACTTTATTTACTAGTAGTTTTTGATTCACCATGCAATACTAACGTTGAAACTTCTTCTTTCTTAGGTGAATCGTATAAATTATGGATACCTCAAGCAATTCAATGGAAGATTTTTTATGAGGTACATAAGTCTCTCTGGAAAGTCATGCTCCAGGGCGCCCAAGCCTATTGCAAAAAAGGTTTTTGGATGATCTTGTTGAGGAGCTTACTAAGAGACTTATCAAGATATTGGCCGAAAGGGGAACCTTGCGGCATGATCGATTTAATGTTTGTGGGTAACATTGCTGCAAACCCTCACGAGACTACAACTTGTCCATTAGGGGTAACCTAGGGGTTTAAAGGCTTGTTGTATACGCTAAATGCAATCGAGAGCACTTGCGAAAGTGGTATAGGTAGGCTTTTATTTTTATTATTTTTGTTTTACTTTCTCTCTCGTACTAACCTGCTCTCTTCCAGTGATCTTTTGAAAAATCTCTCTCGATTCGTTATCCAAGTACTATCCTCCCATAACTTCTCATTTACTTTCGTTGTCCCATGTGCATTGCATGTTTATATCTTTTACATTAAGGACAATGTAGATTTTAGGTTGGGGGTGGGAGATTAGGTAACTCAATCAGTATTTTCTTGATCTTGAGCAAAAATTGTGAAAATTTTTAAAAATTTTTCTGAAAATTCTTGTGAATTCGAAGTGATTTTGACATCTATCTTTGATTTAGAATTGCGAGATACGTGATGTTGGTAATTTATGACTCTTGGATTAGCTGCTTGAAAAATTCCACGGTTGAGTTCGAATTATCAATCCATGATTAGAGGTTTTAAACATTGATTGAATCATGATTTCAAGACATGTCTCGCCTACACATTTAGATTTCAGTTCAATATCGAAGGATTAACTTGGTAATCACTGAGCATGAAAGGAACCAGCTTGAAATATCTTGCCATCATGGTATAAAAATTAAAAAGGTTGGGTAATTAATCTTCACCATAGGTTTGCTCCCTATAGGTGTGGAGTTAACTCCCCATGAATGATGTGTGAAAAAGGTCTAGGAGTACGGTCTTCACCATAGGTTTGCTCCCTATAGGTAAGGATTTGATTCCTCTTCTTGGCATGACTATTAATGGAAAAATAAAAAGTTGAAAAGATCAAAAGATGGAATTTATGAGCCAAGTTTGGTTATCAAGAATTCTCCTATTGATTACTTATGATTTCATGCAATAACAAATTGAATCTTAATGTTGATAAGTCGAGATTACATTATATGCCCATGGAACTCAACGTTTAGAACTGATCTAATTGATGGATTAATACCTTAAACTTGATTATGAAGTTTAATGGGTGCCTGAGTCCAGGAGAAAATAATTCCCAACATTCATGAATCTTAGATTCTCATGTCTGAATTGTTTTTCAAGAAATCACTCGAGTTCATAGAAATTATCTTGTAATTCTCAACTTATTTTTCGCATATTTTGCTCGGGACTAGCAAGATGCTGGTTGGGGATTGTGTTGAGGGTCAAATATTGCATATCAGACCCCATTTATTATCTGAATTTATGATCATGATATTGTTTAATGACCCGTTTTAATCGTGTTTGTGTTGCAAGGTGAATTTACGAGCATAAACTGAAAAAGAGAGCTTAAAGCATGGATTTAACGCTCTGATGACACGAAAGGCAAGGGATGGACTCCAGGGAACCAAGATCGACAGAATTATATGCCAGGAATCTAAGAAAATTAAGAAATTAAAGCTCAAGTGGCCCGAAATTGGTCCAGAATGCAAGATCATAGGGTTCCTGCCTTCTGATTGAGTCAAAAATTCATACATATGATGGGAGCCATAAATGAACCGTACATGTCAAATTTCAGCTATTGAAGATCTGTAGAAGTGGGCCAACGGACTGATTAGCCCCTTAATTCATTAAGTGGGGCCCACCTGATATCTGGAACTGCATCAAAATTTTTATTAACGGTTAAAATAATATAAGAAATAGTATGGACGGTGTAGATTTCTGGTAAACATTACGGTGGGCCCTGTGTATTAGGTGTGTGTACATTGCACACATGCACGTACGACGTGCACCAGAACTGACGCTGCTGACCCGCACCTTCCAAAAACAGCGAATGCTGTTTCTGTCAGCAACGTGTAACGGACGCTATCTGTTTTTACGGTTGATTGTGGGCCCCACCCTTCGTATGTATGTATGATCTGCGCCGTCCACCGTGTAGACAGCCACGAGCACTACAAAATCATGTTTACACTTTTTATCCACGCAAGCACATGTGTGAGATACAGGGGTCACAAAAGGGCTGCCCTGTAGCGTTCAAATATGGTCTTTTAGCGATTTCTTCTCTGGGACACGCCAATGGACATTCAAAACCACTCATTCTTGACTAAAATTTCATCCTGAATCCAATGGACGGGGTGGATTTTTCAGAAAATGCTTCTGTGGGGCTCACCGATCACAACAGCGAAATGGTGCGAAAGGTTTCGCACATCCGCGAAAACTGACTTTTTCAGGCAGTTGTGGCCCACCATCTTTGATCATATGACAGATCTGAACCGTCTATCATGTAGAGGACCCAAGAAAATCCTAAGGAATGATATTTCTTTGGAATTTGAGCAAGGAAAGTGGCGATTTTTGAGGCACCGAACTTGGCTGCGAAAAAGCTTTCATTGGGCATGCATAGCTTTCCAAATCCGATTCAAATCCGATTTTCACCACTCCAGCAGCTATATAAGGAGGTTTTGGATGTGGGGAGCATTCATTCAACAGAGGGCTCGAGCTTGGACATGGGAGAGGAGGAGAGAGATTTTTTTTTCTTTTTCTTTCTTTTCTTCTTCTTTTTCTTTTAGTTTATTTTGGATTTTGGCCACATCATGTCAGGTTAAAACCCCTTAGCTAGGGCTAAGGGGTGAAGCTTGTAGTGAGATGGGAGATTTTATTTTATATTTTTAATTTAATTTTAATTCATGAATTGACGTTGATTTTAGTTGATTATTAATGGCATGTTTTATTTAGTCTTTAATGGTCTGTTGTGACTGAAATTACAATGGGTCTGCAAATGCTTGGAGCATGTCCTTTTTATCCTTTATGTTTATGACGTCAGGAAGCCCTGTTGTTCACCATAGTCTCATGGGCATGGTCGGATGTCGGTACCCTTCCTAACCTTCATACATGTGATGGGTTGGTAATTAGTTTAATTCTATTGTTTGCCATAGTATCTTAGGCATGGTTTGGTGATGGAATTCATTCTAATTCATATACCTTTCATCTCTTTGAAAACTAGATCAATGGCAGTTCAGTAATTTTCATGATTTTTGAAGCAGACATAAGATCTCTCTGATCTCTACAAGTGGATCCTCTGAATCCCTAGTTTCCTTTCCTCTGATTTCTATAAATTTTAGATTAATATTTTCACCATTATTCATCAAATTACATTCAGTTTAGATTTCATCTTACCTTAGTTCTAGTTCTAGTTAGTTTTAGATAACGTACAAGTTTCAATCCCTTGGGATTCGACCTCGGTCTTACCGAGTTATTACTACATCACAACCCTGCACTTGGGGAGTGAACAAAAGTCCACCTAACTGGGTACTCCAATATATACATGTCTAAAATAAATAAAATGTAAAATTTTTTGTTTCGCACAATATTACTTCTAAAACATCATGGCAATGGTGTAAACCGGCTTAAGCCTGCCCAACTGAAATCTCTATGATACTTGTATCAACAATATCATCTGATTGATGTTATAAAACACCATCTCAGGTGAGAATGAGTAGCTAACTTAGTGGTTCCATTTTTTTTTAATGTACACATATTATCAACATAATCAGGCATAGGTAATGACTACACTACAAAACAAATAATTTATAAGTTAGTTCTCTAAATGCATAGATGACATGATATGCATATGTATGAATCGGGAACAATAATAATTATAAACTTTCTACATCAACACTGGTACTAGTGAAGATATCAATCATATGCACAATGGTTGGCCCGTAGCACAACCCACCAATGTTTGTCATGATATGTATGTATAATTAGTTAAGTAATTATTATTTCATATTCAAATAGGAGGTTGGCGAAGCTAGGATACTTTCATTCTATCAAAGGATGCTAAGGGCTTATTTGATTTTTTGACTCAATTGTAATTACCTTGTAAATGAATAATGATTATTTACTTAGGTAATTACTGCATCTTTCCCGAACCAGACTTGATTGCTTACTTTTTTAACACTTAAATTGAGAAAATAAATAAATAAATGTGGGCCCACAGTGATGTATGTAGCCTATCCATACCATCCATTCGTTATGCCAGCTGAATTTAGGGCATGAGCCAAAAAATGAGGCAGATCCAAAGCTCAAGTGGACCACACCACAAGAAACAATGGGAATCGAACACCTATCGTTGAAAACTTCTTAGGGTGCCTAAAAGTTATGGATCAATATAATATTTTTGTTTCCTCTTATCCATGTCCGTGTGACCTTATGAACGGGTTAGATGATGAATAAACTTTAATGTGGCCTTAGTGAAAGAAACATGTTTCAATAGTTGACGAATTAAGGTGTAACACCCCGAAAATCGGAGGTTGGGTAGAACCCAACTTCCGAGTTCCAGAACATCACTTATGCAACATAGATAATGATAAATGCATGTTGTCTGTAGAATGGCATTAAACAAGATTGAGACTAAGTCAAAACAACATATCATACTCAAGAGACAGTTAAATTAGCAAGCGGAAGAATGTGATAGATATATAAAATATATAAATGATTGTAAGTCTTCAAAGTGTGAACATGTTACCAGGTTAACTAAATACATGTATACTCCAAAATAGAAAGAAAAGAATATACATGGGTACTCCAAAAATATAAAATGACAAGTGTCATGGCATCTAATCAACCTCCTTGTAATCCCGTCGATCAAAACACGGAGGAGAAGTCCTCCTCAACATCATACAAGTCCAGCTCCGCTCCACAAGAAGCCCCCTCATCTGAAACTAAAATAGGGACTGGTGGGTGTCCGGAACACCATCCCGTAACGTGAGAGTGAGTAGCTAACTCAGTGGAATCATAGAACAAAGATTAACATGTTATCAAATCCATCACGCGATAATGATAAAGCAAACAAAACAAACATTCCTAAATACTTTGATTAATGCATGGATGAAATGACATGATGGATGCCCTCACCGACATACTCTCTCATGCGGCACCATCTGCGTCCGCGGCATGCTTGCGTTCCTCAGTGCTCCACATCTTCCAGGCACATGCAGTGCGATATGGATAATGATTACCGAGTTGTTATTAATCTATTTCATACAGTAGGATTGAAAAACTAGGGTACCTCCCTTATATCATTCTCAAACAAGGATCCTGTCTAGGGTCATCACTCCTAGTAATCTCATACGATGATATATTTCTACGTCGCTGCAAGGGCTGCCAGAGCTGCTGCACGCACTCGTTGTTCCGCTTCCCCATCACCTTATCAATACAGGCCTAGTTTGTATTCTTGTTGCTACAGAAGGGTCATCACTTCACGTCGACTCAGAGTAGGCTCGAGGTCACTACAAAGGGCTATCAGGGTTGTTGCACGCACTCGTTGCTCCGCTCCCCCATCACCTTATCAGTGTAGGCTGACAACTTGAATATAGTGTCCCATACCACCATAATCGGCTCACGAGTCTGGGTTACTCACTGGTCACTACGGGGAGGTTTATGGCCCCAGCATAGGCCGACAGCTCGACCACGGTGTCCCATACCACCATGCCCGGCTCATGAGTCTGAGTGGATCAAGGTACCACGGTTATCAAGATTTTCACTGGTAAGTTCAGTACCCTAGGTTCAAGCAGTTATGACCAATATAAGGTGAACATACAATGGTCAGTCGGGTTACTTGACGAGTTCGACTAGTACGAGCGCCCGTTGAGTTGTACAACATGAAGTGCATAAGCACTTCGTGTGGCCTAACCACTGTCGACAAGCAACGCACGACTCGGGTTCGTCAACACGTCCTTCGTGGTGAATAGAATCCAACCACGAATTCAAATCTGTTACCGACTGCCTGGACTAAAGTATAGCCCCAAGCACATTTAAGCTGAATCAGTAATCATATGAGATAGACAGAATTGAAATAACAAGTAATTCAAGCATGATAGCAACATGTTATAAGATACAACATAAACAATTTAACCATACACAAGCATTTCATATATATAAAGTAATTAATTCAAATATAACAAATGTGGAGGAAATTTTATACATCATCAAAATAGTTGAGAATCCTATCTCAACGCTAATCTACAACCTCATTTACTCAATACTTACTTATACAAATACTTAGTCTACACACATTAGCCTACATAGCATATGTTAGCCAAAATGTGTATCAGGGCGAATCTCTTCGCTAAACAGATCATACACACATAACTAACGTAGGTACATGACAAATACTCATGGCAATCATATCAGCAAAATACGTACGTATACAGTATTTCCTACAAATACCTAAAATACCCTAATCTCATATTCTTAGTACGTATTCGAAATAAAAAACAGACAGCATATTCTACATGTCAAACAGCATCCTTGTCAACAATCTACCATTAAACGACATTGAAAGCTTTGAAAAATGACAACCTAAGCGTCTAAAATCCGCACCTTAAACCAGAAATTGCGAAACGGAGTTGATTCAGACGATAAGTCTTCATCAACGGCTCAACAACAACCTATACCACGAAATAGGTTAGCTACATCATCACTTATGCTATTTGGAACTCTAGAACAGGTTAAGGTTATGATTTCTTACCTAAGAGCGGAGCTGGAAGCACCGGAATGGCGATGCAGAAGAGGCGTTGAAGCACAAGGAGTAGCAGGGAAGAAAAACCCCATCTTCTCCCCCACTCTCTCCCTCTTTCTCTCTCTGTTTTCTCTCTTCTCTCTCATAGGGCTTAGGAAATTCGTATGGAATGAGAGAGTAAGGGTTTAAGCCCTTTTTATAAGTCCAAAAGCGATGAAAATAGACTTGGGGCCAAAGTATACTTATGTTATGTCCAAATACGCATTGTTCCGTCTCAACGGAGCATTTCTGGAGGTTCTCTTATCAAATGTGGTCGGACTCAAGCTCCCTGACATTGGATCTAGGTCAGGCAGAGTTTTCAGTCTGATCAAAAATTCAGATCGACCGTGGCGTACCAGTTCCAGTTCAATGGCTACCGGTACTCGATCAGAGCTATAAGTACTATGACATGTAAGGGCCACCTATCCTGATCCGATGGTAAATTTTGATCGAATTCTGACGGTCAAAATGCTTAGAAAAAGGTGCGCAAGCGACACGTGTCAGATTTCATAAATTATATTTAATTTCTAACATTTCTCACACTCTTCACTCTGGGCTCAAGGAAATCGTCGTAGGACATCATTTGGTCTTGATTTTTGAGGTGATTGTCAAGTCCAACTAGGCGGTTAGGATTGTATAGGTTCGGAATAATCGGACTTCCGATGTGCTGTCCAAATCCGATATAAAGTTTCCGAATGCTCCCGTGAGCAACCGGGTTTAGAGTTTGATCATAGGTTTTAGGGTATTGTAGCGTCACCTATTTTATATGTTTTGGCTCTAGCAGATCGTATTGAAAGTGATTGGTGAGAATTTCATAGGTCATCTAGTGCAGTTCTAGTTAATTCTCGTTAGATTTCTAAAGGAAATAGCATTTATTGATTTTTGTTTGAGATGAGATTTGAAGGGTGGAATGAGGGTGCTTGAAAACGGAAGAAGGAAGAGTTTGGAGGGGTGGTTTTTGCCAAAAATCAGACGTTTGGGAGAGAAGGGAGAGATTGGAGGGTCACTTTATGAAGGAAGTAGGTGATTGGGATATTTTTAAGGGACGGCCCATGTACCAGGGGGTTACCCTAACCCCCAAAGACCATCGGCCCGAAGGCCCGACCGAACCCACCCCGTTTACCGGTGAGGCCTCGCCGACCACTGGGCCATCTGGCGAGGTCTCGCCATCTGGGCGAGGTTCTCCTGTCCCCTGGGTCCCAAAAAGGTGTGGGGCCCACCCTGCGTCCTCCTAGATTAGCGTGGGTAGGCCCCTAACTCTAATTGAGGAGTTTTCGGGGCCAATTTGTAAACCGGAATGAGTTTATGCGATGTGTAGCATATGATTTTGGGGTAGGAGACGCTAATCTATCCAACTAACCCATTTATTTTGTTAGATTTCAAAAGGTTAAGGGTCAAAACCCATTTTATCTATTTATTTACTATATATGGTAAGTTTTAGTTTCGGTATTGTTCTTCCTCATTTAAACTGTAGGATTTATGTCTAATACGAAAGTACTTGAAGAATGAGATGGTGAAATGTGAGATTTTTGAAGGAAATGGGTTGAAAAGCAATGTTTAGACTTTGGGATTGAGCTCTAAGAGTGATATGGTTGACCCATTGCCTAAGGACGTCTAATTCTAGGTTGACAAAAATTTGGAGTGTTACATAAGACCATTATTTCCTTTCATGTGGGCAATTTGAGTGTTGACCCTACCTCATTTTTTGGTTCATGCTCTAAAATGTTCTGATAAAACAGATGGATGGCACGGATATATCATATACAATATGGTGTGGCTTACAAATTTAAGTCAACACTTTTGGACTTATTTTTAAGGTCAAATTACCCACCCACTTCTAACCGGGTGAAAAAGTAATAATTACTTATTTACCATGGATTTAAATATATCATGGAAAATCAAACAGGCCCTAAAAGGATCACGTGCCTCGTGGCAGCACATAGCAGCCCCTTACCAGTGTTTCTTGATCTTGTTTTGTGTTTGTCACCCTAAAAGTCCAACTTATATAATTAAACAACAGTTAGGGTTCATTACCAAAGGATGATCACAAATAATATAAGGGTCATCACCCAAACATAAATGTGATGAAGGCACGCCATCAATATAGTAGGCTCCTAACCAATTTTTTTATCAATATATTAGGCACGTCACCCCAGCACAAGCCAACAACTTAGACATGGTATTCCTTACCACCATATCTGGCTCATGAGTCTTGTCAGATCGTAACGCATTAATAGTTATGAATCGACTTAGAATGATGTTAAAAGTGGTTTCGCAAATTATATCAAATGTTATACAATCACCAAACATAAGATTGATCGAGCCATGCATTAGACTAATCTGATCGACAGCGGTGAACCCTAAGAAAAATCGACATTGGGCCAAAGCATTCAATGTAGTTCCAACTATTGTCAGTCATCCGTGATCAACCTCGGTCAACTGTAAAGTCTGGGATATCCGACTAAACCGGGCTATCCATCTACCTACTCAATTTGCAAGACTCGATCCACCACAACAATAATTGATATTTTCAATACATAATCATAATCACATAACAACTTAATACCACAATAGGGTATATCAATTAAACACACGTGCTTATCAACAGATCCAACATATATAAGTACAATCTAACATGTAACAATAATAATAATAATAATCAATACCCCATCAGGATATATCAATGGAGCACATATATGAATCACTACAATCCAATGTATATCAACACAATCTAATATATATCAGCAACATAAATTAATACTACCAATGGGGTACATCTATGGAACACTTATCAATTTGCATAAAAAAGTTTTAATAGTAGAAAATTCACATTGATCAAGCATTTCATTAAATGTGTTGGCTACTAACATCAAGTAACATCAAAGATACTTACAAAGCAATTCAAGCACAAATAACATATGAAATTCTAACAATAATAATAATAAATTTATTATATAACACTATTAAGAGTTGATAAAAAGAAATCTAGAAGAATTATCCACACTTTAGACGGTTTCACTCGACTTAATCATGCTTAGGGTTACGATTTTTAGAGAAAACCTAATTCCTTCGATCGTGAGTAGGGGTGGATTTATTGGAAGATTTGGTAGCTCCAAGGGTTTTCGTCGAGAGGAATCTAGCAAAAGATATACGAAGAACCCATTCTCTCTCTCACCCTCCTCTTCCTCTTTCTCTCTTCCTCTCTTTATCACTTTCTCTTATTTTCTAGGTTAAATTCATATAGGGAGTGAAATAAATGGGTATTTATAGTACCGAATTTGGTATAAATGGCTCTAATGCCTACGTACTTATTATTATAACCTTATAGGGGTTGTTTCTATCTTTTATTGTCTATTAGAAATGCACGGGTTTATCTACGACCTAGGATAGTTGGCCTTAGTGATGATCTACATATGAATGAGATTGACATGTCATTTGGATGTGCCAATTGACACGTATGATTAAAAGTCAATTCGACAGTCATCGATCATCGATCAAGGGTATGGATATACGAATATATACGGATATGTTATTAATTTTGGTTGGTGCCTTAAATTTGGTCACAATCTAATGGTCCAAAAGGTATAACTTTGGGGAAGATTAAACGGAGATAATTCAATTAAGTTCCTGACAATTTTCAAAGACATCTGCACATCTCATGAGTTCACTTTTTTAGCTCAATTTAAATGATTCAATATATAATCTCAAATCAATGTCCCACGATGGACGTCAAACCCGCTACAACGAACATCTTCCTATAGTTTCAAGTTTAGCAGCCTACTAACGAGCGGCCTAGAACTAGTTTGGTTAATCAGTATATTTTTATAATGAATTGGGTGGTAAGATTTCTTGTGCATGAAATGATGGTTTCAATTAGCTAAGTTCACAATGTATCTTTTTATCAATTTGCAGAAATTATGATTCATCTCTAATCACCCTAATCAAGAGTCCTAATTCAACTTAACTATAAATTATTTGCAATAGTAAAATATTTTTTTAAAAAAAATAATTTAGTCACACATGATGATTTCTAGTATGATTTGAAGAAATTCCTAAGAAGACACCAAATACTAAAACTCTAAGATAAAAATGACACATCCGGTCCATCGGCGACTTTTAGTTGTAGAAATTTTCAGTTTCAACAAGTCTATTTCTTGTAATGTTTTTTGTACTTTTAATTACTGAATTATTTTTGTAAAAAAATTTTAATTCATCATCAAGTTTACTTTTTCTTCACCATATTTCGTTCCATTTTGAGTTCTAAAATTAACAGTTGTCTAAAACCAATGATTTTTGTTTCTAAAATATCTTAAAATCAACCTTGTTTGAGTTTAGTTTTTATTTTCTATTTATTTTTCTAAGAAACTAAACTTAGCATGCTTCAATCTAGTTTTTAAATCACTCCAATCAGAGTTTTATATGTATATATATGTATGTATTTTTGAAGTTACATACTTAAGCTGTCAATTAGGTTCATAGTTGTACACTGATGTACAGGGCTTCCAAATGCCACCATGAATCTGACGGTGCCACCATGAACTGCTATCAATATTTTCACGATGGCACCATGAATCTCACATTGGTACCGTGGGTCATTGTCCAGAATTCTCAAAACTCATCCTCTTTTCATGGTGGCACCATGGGTTGCTATCCATATTCCCCAAATTCATAATTTTCTCTCAGTCGGATAGTTTCAGTGGATCTAAAATCACTCCTTTTAGTCCCAAACACATGTAAATAAATGCATGGACATGCATTCAAATCGAGAAATCAAAGTTAACACTTAGGGACATGTAATTCCCAAGTTGGCAAAAATTTGGAGCGTTACAATTTACCCTCTTTAAAAAATAATAAAATAATAAAATAAAATAACTTATTGAGTTTGGTTCGAGTTGATAGCAGGTCAAGCTTGTGGGTCGAACCAAGTCGACGTAAGTGAGGCATTTTTTATTTCCTTTCACAAATCAGATTCATCTTTAATTATTTTTATTATTAATATCATTATTAGTTATTTGATGTTAGTGGTTAGTGTCATTTTATTACTATTGATTAAGATTATAATTGACATTAAATTTTATATTAGATTTTTGTATTAACTAGTGTTATTATTATTATTACCATTCATTATAACTTCTATTATTTATTTTCATTAGTTGCACAACTTAGATTTCAGAATTCCTAAAACGACGCCCAACTCTAAATCTAGATTAGAGATCAAAGCTAGAGGTTAAGATCTTAACCGTAGATGGTGAGTGGAACTTTAATCTAACCATACAATTTACAATTCATTGTAAGATCCAAGTCTAAGGGAACACACACCTCTTAGCGACAATAGTAGGCTATTCGATTTGCAAGGTGATGACTTTTTTTCCTTGGGCTTTCGACTCTCATGTTAGCTTAAGTGATAGTTTCTATTTTAATTTCTACTGATAATTTATATCCCTATTTCATGATCACTTATGCTAATTATTGGAATTGATCCTTAAATTATATTCTTAACATTTATCTTATATACACACCTATATGTTGCACTTGAATATCTTCTTATACTCGTGGATTGTTTGTAGAACTTGAATTTCTGCATCTATTAGTAGAAAGCTTTACTTATATATATACATCTAGACTTGGGATGTAACTTGATTGAATGTAATTATAATGGACCCTCAACCTACTAGTCATTTTGCTTAATGGATTAAATGAATTTTTTTATGGACTAAACATCTTGCTGATCATTGTGCCTAAGTGGCTTTTGGGGATAACCCTTTTTATCACACTTCTTGATGGATTATTTGTCCTTTGTGGCTTTAATTTGATATTTGCCTTATGTGACTTCAATTTGATATTTGCCCCATATGGCTTCAATTGAATATTTTCCCTAAGCGGTTTAATAAATTATTTTCGTATAACCCTGTGATGGTAAGTTTCACTTGTTAAATTATAATTGGTCACTAGTTGAATATGTTACCATTAAACGTTCTAATGTTGGAGTCTCATGAGTCGAGGATGGTGGTATAGGACACTATGCCCGATCTATCAGCTTATGCTAGATGACAAGTGCCCCCCCCCCCCTAGTAACCTTTGAGCTTTTTTAAATTTATTGTTTGCAATTGAAATAATAACGGTTGGGTTAATCATACATTCATAGCACATGGGCATTATCGGGTGCCTAATGGACTATTTGAAAGATCAGTTTATAGTTCAAATGAATATTTTTATATTTTGAATGAGTCAACTATTTGAAAGACTCATTCTCATGTGTGAATGGGCCGACTATTTGAAAGGTCCATTCATTTGGCATGTGGGCATTATCGGGTGCCTAGCTGACTATTTGAAAAACCAATGTACTATTTGAACTACCCCTTTTGCAATTTGAATGCGTTGAGTGTTGGAAAGACCCATTCTTTTACATTAATGAACTGACTGTTTGAAAGGTCCATTCATTTGTCTAACTGAATAAACATTTCTAGTTAATGTGCATTCATGCATTTATGCATTTAAATAAGATTACATTTGGATTAGTTTGTATAATTTTTTATTTAAACTATACTTTAACTAATGTGGTGGTGTGTAATCTTGAGGGGATTCATACTAAGCTGGCCACTAATCCTTTGAATATATAACCGTACAAGTAGTGCAAGTGGTTTAAATGATACTCATGTTCAGGTTGATGAGGAGCATGGTACAAATACTAAGGATGTATGGTTATATCTACCCAATATAAGTTGTGTGATCTTGCAGCTCAAGTTTAATTTCATTTTATTCATTTTCATATGTTAAATTAGTGCCCTCATGTATTTGTTAGCATTTAGACATTGGTTTGTATAATCCATATGGGCAGCTGCTCGTATATTCTAAATGTGTATGCAAATTTCTTTCCTACTTGATTTTTTTCCTCTTCCGCTGAACTGCTCACTGTAAAAAAAGAAAAGAAAAGAAAAATATACATGAAATTTGGTTATCTTTAAAGGTTAACACTCGAGTTTTTGAAAAATGATTCGTATACTCGGGTCTCGAGAACCAGGGCATTACAAACGGTTAGGCTCGATTAATCAAGCCTGGCCTTTAATCAATTGAGCTTGGCCGAAAATGGTCCAATGAACTCGTTGGACTGTTTTGACCATATTCGATCAATTGAGCTCGATAACTCGAGAGGAATCAAAGATTCCTCGATCAATCAAGTTCGTGTCTCAAGCGACCAAACTAATTCATATTTAAGCTAGTTGCTTGCTTGATATTTTTTTATATGTTTGGTCGATCGATCGAGCTTTGCTCGACTACACCACTAAGATAGCTGGTTTGGGCAGTTTAGATTTTAAGCAGCTTAAGACTTCTTATAGACTATATTATCATGTTTTAATAAGGCTCTTATGTAAGGCATGTATCCTAGTCCGTGCCGTTTCGTAGGCTTCCGCAGTCCTCCCGGTCTAATTCCGGCAACCCTCGACCTGTATCCGACGTTTACGCATAATCCTAAGCCGAGGCCTGCATACCGAAGTCGGCTCGACCTAAAACTTGTACCTTAGCGACCACGCCGTCGCTGTGGTTCCAACGCCGCGACTCGCGCACCGATCCGATACCCAGGCTAGAAGACGTGGGCCCGCGTTCATTTCAAGGAAAACACTGCATGTTACGAATTTCGAGAGAATCTCTACAACATGTCTCATCAATCAATCAATCAATTAATACACCCCATACCTCAAGTACAAGTTCCATCCCTCCTTTTTCCACAAGTCAACTCTCTCTCTCCCCTACCCATCCCTCTTTTACAAAATTTCAAACATACCCATGCTTCCCCATCTCCTTACCTTACAACCACCACTCCACCCATCCCTTCATCCATTATTTTTATCTCTCCCTCTTATTCTCTAACAATTTCTCAAAATTCCATTAGAGCTCCAACATCCAAGTTCTTTCTCAAATAGTAAGTGTGGCCCACCTTCTTATCTCTCATATCAACCTTCCAATACCCATCAACCTCCATCAAAAGTGAAGGCAATGAGCTAAGGAGGCTAAGGGATTAAAGAGGAGTGCAATAGGTGAGTGATCTACTGTCGATTTGCATTTGAGGGCCCACTTATACGTGGGATCTGTTATGATGCATGTGTTGAAATCATGAGGGGCCCATAGTGACGAGGTCCTTCCATCGTCGTCTCTCTCTCTATCCATTTTGATTAAGTGGGCCCCACTAATTTGTGTTTTATTCGCATTGTCCATCATGGACGGTGGGATTGACACATTCAGATCCATGCCTCGTTTCAACACTTGAGGTCTTGGCATCGATCCTAGTGAGGGTGGCTAACATGGAGTGTGTGCACTGACGTGAGTGCATACTAACAAGCTAACTTCAAAAAAAAAAAAAAAAAAAAAAAACAGAGCTTGATATTCTGGTGGGTCTCACACGTGTGGACCCACCTCATGTGTACTTGAATCCAACCGTCCATCAGTTTGACGTCCAGCGGCATGCTGGACCGTCAACTAGACCTGTGGGCCCCATCACATGATGTATGTGTTGCATCAAAACCGTCCAAAAATGTGGGGCCCACCATCAGCCGTCCGTCCAGACGCTGACAGTGTTGACACCTCCACTCTCCCACACACACGCACGTATATGTATTTTAATATATATATTATATAATATAATATATCATATATTATATGGTGGGCCACTCCTACGTGGGACCCACCTTTAAAAAAATGGCATCTGCACCGTCTTAGGTGAATCTGGACGATGAGTACGGGCAGCGCCGCCAGCCGCTGATATATATATATATATATATATATATATATATATATATATATATATATATATATATATATATAATATTATATGATATAATATATAATATATTATAATAATGCAATGTGTGGACCACCCTCCCACGTGGCAGCCACCTTCAATATAGAAAATCTGCACCGTCCAGATGGATCTGGACGGTGGGCAGCCACCTGCTCTTTTTGCATATATAATGTATATGCATATATATAATATATTATATTATATTTAAACTGTAAACTATATATATATATATATATATATATATATATATATATATATATATATATATATATATATATATACAAAAAGGTACTATGCGCTCGACCTCACGATAAGCAAACGTGAGGTTGAGCTGTGTGGGGCCCACCATAATGCACGTCAACCATCAACACCGTGCATTTGATGGATCCCCTTTAAATTACGGGATATAATCAGCCATATATGGAACTCATGTGGGCCATACCATCTAAAATCATATGAAACACTGTTAAAAAATATAAAAGAACTTTGTGGGGTCCACCTGAGTTTTGAATGCTTCTGAAACTTGGTCTGAACCCTAATACAAGTGGGACACACATAATGGATGGGATGGATTTTCAAACTACATCTTTTGTGAGCCCCAAAAATGATTACGAATGTTTTAATAGTGCACGGCTCCTCTCTACTTTTGTATGTGGTGTGGCCCACAGAAGTCACGGATTTACTTGAATTTTGAGATCTAGGCCCACGATGGAATGATTCATCTGACTGATGGGGTAGATGTTCGAAAAGCATCACAGTGGGGCCCACACAGCTTGACTGCATGGGACGGACCCGTGAGGTTGAGCGCATAGTACCTTTTCCCATATATATATATATATATATATATATATATATATATATATATATATATATATATATATATATAATACATGTGCGTGTCTCACAGCGGCTATTAAGCTGCTGTTGACGTCACCAGTTCTGTGGACCCCACCGTATATGTACCTTTTCCCCGCCGTCCAGTAATCTGGACGGGTGTGACCCCACTCTGCTGTGTGTTACATCCAACCGTTCGTCCCTTTTTCGTGATGGGCCACGTATGTGGAACCCATTGATGTATGTGAACCATCCATCCATCTGACCAGTTTCATGTCCCTACTTTGACGGATGTGATCCATCCAAACCGTCCACCTATTTGGGCCAATCTCACGGTTTGAGACTAAAAATAAGGCAGATCTAATATCAAGTGGACCACCCTACCAAAGACAATGGTGTTGAACGCCCACCCTTGGAACCCCTTTTAGGTTACTGAAGTTTTGATTCAATATATTATTTGTTTTCCTTCCAGTTCAGGTCCCTGTGACCTTATAAACAGTATGGATGGAAAAATAAATATTATGGTGGGCCCACTAGAAATCTAACTATGGAAATCATTACCACCATTATCATTTGTGGCATGGTTCAGATGATCCTTTGGATATGATTTATTTTTTTTATGCTCTATAATGATCTCTAACACTGGATGAATGGTGCGTTCAACTCGACCTATTTTACTCGGCTATTTAACTCGATTGATTTGACTCGGCCCATTCGAATCGGCCCATTTGACTCGATTATTTAACTCGGCCTATTTGACTTGGCCTATTCGACTCGGCCATTTGATTCGGCCTCTTTGATGTGGCCCATTTGATTCAGTCCATTTAATCAGCCCAATTGATACGGCCCATTTGTATTGGTCCATTTGATTCGGCTCATTTAATCGGCCCAATTGATTCGGCCCATTTGTATCGGCCCATCCGATTCAACCCATTTGATCGACTCAATTGATTCGACCCATTTGTACCGGCCCATTTGTACCGACCCATTTGACTTGGCCCATTTAATCGGCTCAATTGATTTCGCCCGATGTGATATATATATTGGCTCATGAGTAAGGCCCAATGTGATGCGTATATGCCCCAAAAGTGAGGCCCATATTGATGTGATTTAGGCTCTTGTATGAGGCCGTGGGCTCATTATACGGTTAGCCCTATGAATGTCATTCCTTGGAAGCGATGTTGGTTAAAGGTCCACATTTATGAGCAATGATGGTTGGACGTTCACATTGTGACTTTCCCTTAGGCTTAGTTAGGCCCATTCTCGTCATTCTCTAGTGGGTTACCCCAAATGATTGGGCCCCATTGACATTGCTTGATCCATCATCGGCCGTCCATTAATGCACCCTGCCTTGTGTCGAGTCCGATTCCGATTACTGATTACTGATTTTGATTATCGGGGTCGAGGCCAATTCGACTGCCGATTATAGATTTCAATTATCAAAGTCGAGGTCGATTCTGGTTGTCGATTACCGATTTTGATTATCGGGGTCGAGGCCGATTCTGATTGCCGATTACCAATTTTGATTATCGAGGCGGACTCCGATTGTCGAGGCCAGATATCAAGGCCAATTGTCGAGGCCCATTGTGATGTATATGCAGCCCGTATTTTAGGCCCATTCTGATGAGCATTTGGCCTCGGCTTGATGCATTTGAGGCTTATGTAAGGTATGTGAGGCGTATGTGATGAGGCCCATTGTGATGCATTTGAGGGCCAAGTGATGGAGCCCATTATGATGTATGTTAGGCTCATGTGAGAGGCTCATTGTGATATATATTAAGCCCGTGAGTGAGGCCCATGGTATTATATATTTGGCCCTTGTGTGAGGCCATAGGTCCACTGTATGTTAGGCTCTATATGGGTTATTCCTTGGGGGCAATGTTAGTTAAATTTTCACATTGTTGAGGTCGAATATCGATGACGGTTATCGATATCGATTATGAGTATGTGACAGCATAGCATCATGATACATGCCTATACACATCATCTGTATGTTTGTTATGAGATATGATTGACCATTACATATGTCATAGTGTCGGTTGTCATGAGACTCCCTGATAGGCGCAGATTGCCTCACATGAGCGCACGGTATGCACAGGATTGATGCATGACTGGATTGTATGACTTATGCATCTTTCATTGTCTGTTGTGATTATGGCACGCCCTAACAATATCAGGATCGTAACCTCCACAAGCATATCGTGGATGGACAGATGGGACACCGAAAATCTATTACTAACATCGAGTTGCCATAAATGGCCCTGGATGAAAATCTCTAAACCATCTTGGTACCAGAGGACGCTCCAACGTTGAGACCGAGTGGATACATGAGTGCCCGAGTACATAATACCAGGAGGCCGCATTTCTCACTGTGTCATGGTCGGTTGGGAGGGGGTGTGGCCTTACCCTCCTGAGGGTAGGGGGCATAGCTAGGCTAAGTTTGACCAGCTCGTGAATGGGTCCGCTATCGACATGCTGGATAGGTATTGACAGACTATTGGCCAAGCGGATAGTGAGGTTTCTTACGCTCACTTGGACTATGCCACTGGGAGAGGGGCAATGCCACTTCGAGTGTACTAAACCCCGGTGATGATCCCAGAGATGAACTGTACTGATATGTGGACTTATTGAGCAGGAGTTGCATACTCATTCATTCATTTATTCACTATCCACTCGGGCTGGTGGTGCGCAACTATTTGTTACGTATACCTTTGCAATGGCCAGGATTTCGGTTGGGGTGCGCGACTAACCTGAAATCAGGAGTTGACCACATTAAATCTGACTATCCAAATTTAGGTATGAGACTGGTTTGGATAGAAGTTCCTTGTGATGGACCCCATGGCCTGCGATACTACGTACTATCATCCTGACTTCACACTTCAGCATGGTCATTCCACTCGCACCGCATATTGCATGACATCCGCAGCATATGGCATTTTGGGTTACTGTGTTTCTGCATTTATATGGTCTAGATACGGTTGACGTATTTGTGAACACATAAGGAATTGTACATTACGTTGCATTTTCGACATTTGATATTTAGCTCTTTATGACTTCTCATTTGCATAGCTAATCTGTATTGCGTACTCTGATATTGTATGACTTATGGACTTGTCAGTATTTCCACTTAATCTATTATCGTATGATTTATGATCTTGTCAGTATTTCTGCTTATTCCAATATTGTACAATTTATGGATTACTAGTATTTCCTGTATTGTAGGCTTATGGTATTGTATTGAATACTTGTCACTTACTTTATGCACACACTTACACCACCCTCTAAGCTTTCTATAAGCTTATGCACGATAGATGCGTGCAGGAAATGTTAAGTTGCAGCAGCGTAGAGCTTAGAGCATATACCTAACTTATAGGGCTTTGATTTTAATATATGTATTTCACTTTCAGCATTGCACGCAAGTGTTTATATTAGTGGATATATAATAATGATGTTACCTTTGTGATTTGGGTATACTGGTGGTTATACTCATTACGAGATAAATGTACATTGAAAAATCCTCTTTAGGATTTCAGGATTAAAACCTGGCAAATGGAGAATGGGGTACTACGGAGACTGTCGGCACCAGATTCAGTGATCGGAATTCCTGTGAATCCGATCTCCGGGTTTAGGGCGTGACATCTTATGACTAAGGGATGATCATATAAGGTTAACTTATTAAGGTTAGGATCATCTAAAGGTTTATGATTGTTTTGGGTCAAAGGAGTAGGGTCACCAAGGCACCTCATTTACCTATTCTTCATTTGCTTGATGCTCTGGTCTTCACGTATCTTCAGTCTTTAGCTTCCAAGGGCTCAATTGACTCTTAACACATACACACATGTGATTGACAAAGAATATGCACAAATCAATGCATTAATAGTGTGAGGCTCATGTGAAATGTGTCAGTGCATAAGCAATGAGATTCATCTGGCACTGACAAGTAATTGTCGGATTAGTTTAAGTTGTCGAGACAGTGGAGCATCCACGGCAATGGCTCCAAGATGATGGAGCTACCGCTGCATTCACCAAAAACCCCATGGGGTGTCTACATCAATGGTCGGGCCAACACGGAAGGAAGGTTGTAGTAGGTCTAAGCTGGATACACCATCCTTCTGCCTGGCCATGGTAGAAAATTCGTCGTATTATTTCCTAATCCTGGTTAAACTCTATCTTCTACTCTGTCAAGTATTAAGTCCATTGATAACTACTAGGATTTAGAATTTGATTCAAATCTCGAATACTTTGTTTGTCTATAGTTCCACCACTTTATATTCCTAATTGTAATAAGTCATTGAGGAAACAATTCCAAGGAACATGCTGATTAGACTTAAATTCAATCTGAGGGATATGCCTAAGTTTCCATCGAGGTTAAATGGTTTCTAAGTCCAAATGGCTATCCTAAGAATTCTTAAAGAGGCCTGAAATTCATGTCTCTTCGTCAATAGATTTCCTACATTGCCAGATTTTCCCAAATCCATGAGTACCCCTTTCAAGCCCAAAACTCTAATCCAAAATTCCTAAACCCCTTTCTCGCTTAAAACTATAATCCAAAATGCCCTAATATCCTATCATTGTGGTTTGTATAATCCTCATTCCCAAGGTCCTAATTACCTCAATACTTAACTCTGATACCATCTTTTCATGACCTGAAATTTGGCCCCCGAGTACGGAGGCTCCAATCCTAAGTTCCCTAATGTGAACCTAATAGAAATGCACATGAGCAAGTTCTCACGTGCCCACACAATCTATTTATCATTCACCCATGGTTGATAATCAGAGTAGCTTTAAATCAGCGGTATAAAAACTTAAGCAGAAATTACTAAACCCTGAAATATATGATTATTATTTAAATGAACAACTCCAAAAGTAGTTTCCACCTAGATGGGGACTACAAAAATTATAATGTACATTCAATAAGATCAAACAACGGAGTCCAAGTAGCTGGAGATTCCAATATATACATGTCCAAAATAAATAAAATGTAAAGTTTTTTGTTTTCTCTCACCACTCTTAAAACATTAGGGCGATGGTGCAAGCCGGTCTAAGCTTGCCCAACTAAGACCTCTATGGTACCTGCATTAACAATATTATCTGATTGGGTTTTTAAATATTATCCCAGGTGGGAGTGAGTAATTGACTCAACGGTTCTATTTTCCTAAGTTACACATGTTATCAACACAATCATGCATAGGTAAAGACAACATTACAAAACAAATAATTTCTAAGTTGGTTATCTAAATGCATGGATAACATGATATGCACATGTATGTCCTGGATACAACAATAATTGTAAACTTTTCACATCAACACTATCACCAGCGAAGACATTAATCATATGTACAATGGTTGGCCAAAAGCACAACCCACTAATGTTTATTATAACATGCATGGTTATCCAAGTAATTATTATTCTCTATATTCAAACAAGCAGTTAGCGAAGTTAGTATACCACCATTCTATCAAAAGATGTTAAACAGATCACGTGTCTCATAGGGAATTGTAGCGGCCCCTCATTAGTGTCCCATGATCTGGTTATGGATTTGTCACCTTAAAAGTCCAACTTATACAATTAAACAACAATAAAGGCTCATCGCCCAAGGAAGATCACAAATAATGTAATGGTCGTCACCTAAATACAAAAATGGTGAAGACACGACATCGAATTCCTCAACAATGTGGTAGGCTCATGGCCTTCACTAGTGTTCAATGGTCACTACGAGGAGGCTCATCACCCAATTTTATACCAATATAGCAAACTCATCACCCAATTTGTTTACCAATATACCATATAGGTCACCTCAGCATAGGCTGACAGCTCAGACATGGTGTCTTATACCACTATGCCCAACTCATGAGTCCTATTAGAATGTAACACATTAACAATTATGAATGGACCTCAGGCCATGTATTAGACTAATCTAATTGACAATGGAGGACCTTGGGCAAAACTGGCGTAGGGCCAAAGCATCCCGTGTAGTTCTAACTACTTTCGGTCTTCCGTGTTCAACCTCAATCGACTGTATAAGTTTGGGATAGCCAACCAAATCGGGCTATCCATCTACTTACTTGATTTATAAGACTTTATCCACCACATCTACAATTCAGATTTTCAATACTCAATCATAATCACAAAGCAATTTAATACCACAACTGGGTATATCAATTAAATACATGTGTAAATCAACACGATCCAATGTATATCAATACAATCCAATATATAATAATAAGACCAATTAATACCTCAGTAGGGTATATCAATGGAGCACATATACGAATCACTACAATATAATATATATCGAATCAATCCAACATATATCAATAACACAAACTAATAATACAACAGAGTATATCAATGGAAAACTTATCAATTGGCATAAAAGAGTTCTAATAATAGAAAAATCACATTGATTAAAAATTTCATCAAACATGTTAGATACCAACATCAAGTAACATTAAGGATGCAATAACAAAGTAATTCAAACATAAATAACACATGAAATTTTAACAACCAAAAACCATTATCAAACACTATCACGAGTTGTTTAAATTTAAAAAATAAATTAAAAAAAAAAATAGAAGAATGGTCCACATCTTAGAGGGTCTCACACTACCTAATTGCACTTAGGGTTGGGGTTCTTGAGGAAAAATTGATTCCTCCGATCGCGAGTAGAGGTGGATTCATCGGAGGATTCAGTAGCTCCAAGGGTTTTCATCGAGAGGAATTTGGCAAAATCAATACCAAGAACCCTCTCTCTCTCTCTTTCTCTCATTTGCTAGGGAAAACTCGTATGAGGAGATAAGGAGTCAAATAAATGAGTATTTATAATACCAAATATGGTTTAAATGGCCATAATGCCTAAGTACTTATTATTATAATATATGGGAGATGGTTTCTAGCTTTAGGGGTTAACTAGGGGATGCACAGGTTGGTCTACATTGTAGGATAGTTGGTCCCAGTGATTATCTATGTATGGATTCGATCGGCCTTCCATTTGGATGCACCGATGGACAGGTCTAATTAGAAGTCAGTTCATGGTTGCCTTAAATTTAGTCAACAATCTAATGGTCTCAAAGCTAAAACTTTGGCAAAGATTGGATGAAGAAAATTCACTTATGTTCCTAATAATTTCTAAAGACATTTGCATATCTCATGCGCTCACCTTGTGAGTCCAAGTTAAACGATTCAGTGCACAATCCCGACTCAATGTCCAACAATGGACGCCAAGCCCACAAAGACGAATATCTTCCTATAGTTTTGAGACCAACAGCCCACTAACGAGTAGCCTAGAGCTAGTTTGGTTAATCAACGAATTTTTTGAATGAATTGGGTCACGAGATTTCTTGTGCAAAAAAAACTAGGATTTAGTTTACCTAAGTTTACAGCGTAGCCTTTTCAGAATTAACAAAAATAATGATTCAGATCTAATTACCATAATCAAGACTCTTAATTTGACTAAATTGTAAATTATCCAGAATAATAAAATAGAAAAAAAATAGAAAAAAAAATTATTTAATCGCACATGATGATTTCTGGCATAATTAAAAGCATTTCCTAAGAAGAAATGTAATACTAAAAATCTAAGATGAAAAAGATATGTCAAGTCCATTTACGACTTTCAATTGCAAAAAATTTCAGTTTCAACAAGTCTATTTCTCGTCATGTTTTTGGTACTTTTAATTAGTGAATTATTTTATTTTTAATTTTTCTAATAATTCATCATCAAGTCTACTTTTTCCCTACTATGTTTTATTTTATTTTGATTTTTAAAAATATTTTAAAAACTCTGGAAATATGAGATATTTGAAACCAATGGTTTTCTGCATAGTTTCCAAAACATCCTAAAATCAACCTCATTTGAATTAGGTTTTTATTTTATATTTATTTTTCTATAAAACTAGATCATCAAGCTTCCATCTAGCTTGTGAATCACCTCAATCGGAGTTGTATATATATATATATATATATATATATATATATATATATATATATATATATATATATATATATATATATATAAAAGATACGTATTTTTGAACTCAGGATACTTAAGCTGTCAATTTGTACATTATTGTATTGGACTTCACTGTGGCATCATGAATCTAATGGTGGCACTGTGAACAGTTTTTCAAATTTTCACGGTGGCATCTTGAATCTCACGGTGGCGCCATGGGCTATTTACCATGTTCCCAATATTCACATCTTATACTCGGTCGAGCGATTTGTTGGACCCAAAATCACTCATTTTGGTCCTAAACACATGTGAATTAATGCATGGACATGCACACAAATTGAGGAATCAAAGATAATGCTCAGGACATCCAATTCCTAAGTTGGTAAAAATCCATGATGGTACAAAAATAGGATTACACTATAAATTTGAAGGGGAAAGTTACATGGTTGACATTATCTTCTCACTATAATTTTTTTACTTAGTGTGTAGAATGATTTGGACTGTCCAAATTATTATACACCTATGCTTTGTGTGAGCATTTGAAGGGTTACCTCAATTTTTTAAAAATGGTGCAAAACTAACATTGGAGTGTTGGACAATTCATTTCAGCCACATGCTCTGTTAGAAAAATTACTACAATTTTTAACATAGAAAGTGGGTTTAAAGTTCCACATCGGTGAGAGTAGATAATCAGAAACCAACTGTGGACTGGTGATTTGCAAAACTTAAATATTTTCTTGTGGATCATCTATGTTGAAGGCTTAGGAAAATTCAGAGCCGTCACTTCTCATTGGTCCACGTCAAAGCCGATTGACTCCAGCTACCAAGATATGCCAGATTTCTGTCCCAAATACTCCGTATGCTGCACAATATGATATTAGTATGTGGAACATTTTTGGGCCACATTAGATCCACACCAATGTATGTCACTTGGGATGCTAGATCATGATGCTGATGAATATCCTTAGTTATGCCAAGTCATTGATGTTGATGTATATTTCTTGTGATGCTGGGACACTATTTGGTTGTTCACTTGTATTTTGGGTTATCTTTGATTGATGTTCATATTAAGTTTGCTAGATGATGTCGATATATGTCACTTCGAATGCCAGGTCATGACGGAGATATATGTCCTTAGCGATGCAGGGTCATGGCGTCGATGTATGTTCCTTATAATGCCGGGTAATTTTGTGAGTTTTTCAGTTGATGTTGATGTATGTGATTGGAATGTCGGGTCATCATGCTAAAAATTTTATACATTCATACATTTTCTTTGAATTATCTATGATGAGTTATATTGATGCTTCTTTATTGTCTTGTGAACTATTATTGACTAATCTATTTTGTATGAAATCTTGGAGGGAACTTCTTACTTTGATAGCCACTAAGGCTATCTAAATGTATAGCTGATGCAAGTGTAGACTGTTGTGATATCTTACTTGAGGACTTTCCTCTGGAGGCTGAGGTGCCAGGACTTTCTTACAATTTTCTGACTGAGTTCTAGGAGCTCAATCTTCAGTTTGCTAGTTTCTTTCTTTTGGTAGTTTGATTTTTAAAAATATTTTGTTATTTTGAGTTTGTATATGTCACGCCCCAAACCTGAAAAATCGGATTCACAGGAATTTCGATCACCGAATCTAGTGCCGACAGCCTCCATAGTACCCCATTCTCGGCTCCTAGCATTCATATGCCAAATTCTGATCTTGGGATCCTATGAGGAGAATTTTTTTTTGTACATTTAACTAGTAATAAGCATAATCATAAGATTACCCAATTCACAAAGGCAACATCATCTTCACATATCCACTAATATAGTCATTTGAGTACAACACTGAAAGGAAAATACATAAATAGAAAATCAAGCTCCAGAAGACCACTGCACGCCCCAAGCTCAACACTGCTGCAACCTAACATCACCTGTACGCATCTATCGTGCATAAGCTTGTAGAAAGCTTAGAGGGTGGTGTAAGTGTGTGCACAAGGTAAGTGTCAAGTATTCAATACAATGCCATAATCATACAATACCGGAAAACTGGTAATTCATAAACTATACAATGTCTGAATAAGCAAAAACACTGATAAGATCATGAATTATCAGAGTAAGCAGAAATACTGACAAGAGCATGAATTATCATAGTGAACAGAAATATTGACCAGATCATAAATCATAGTCCATAAGTCAATCAATATCAGAATATGCAATATAAAACAGTTATACAATAAGGGGTCATAACGAGCCAAATATCAGATGCCGAGGATGTAATGTAATATACAAATCCTGCTAAGTCTGTCTAGGCCATATAAGTGCAGAAACATAACAACCCAAAATGCCATATGCATGTAGATGTAATGCAATATGCGATGCGAATGAAATGACCATGCTGGAGTGTGAAGTCGAGATAATAGTACGTAGTATTGTAGGCTACGGGGTCTACCACAAGGAACTTCTATCCAAATCAGTCCCATACCTAAATTTGGATAGTCAGACTCAATGTGATAAACTCCTGATCTCAGGTTAGTCGACCGCCCAACCGAGATCCTTGCCATAACGAAGGTACATAATAATTAGTTGCGCACCACCAGCCCGAGTGGATAGTGAATGAATGAATGAATGAGCATGCAACTCCTACTCAATAAGTCCATATATCAGTACGGTTCCTCTCTGGGATCATCACCGGGGTTTAGTACACTCCAAATGGCATTGCCGCTCTCCCTAGTCGCACAGTCCAAGTGAGCGTAAGAAACCTCACTATCCGCCTGGCCAATAGTCTGTCAATACCTATTCGGCACGTCGATAGCGGACCCATTCACGAGCTGGTCAAACTTAGCCTAGCAATGCCCCCTGCGCTCGGCTGAGTAAGGCCACACCCCCTCCTAACCGACCACGGCACAGTGGCAGACGCAGCCCCCTGGTATTCGGCACTCGGACGTTCATGTATCTACTCGGTCTCGACGTTGGGGCGTCCTCTGGTACCAAGAGGGTTTTAGGAATTTTTACTCAGGGCCATCTATGACAGCCCGATGCTCGAACCAAACATTTTCGGTAACAGCATGGATAAAAGATATACTTCATAGTGGGGCCTACCTGGTGGTAGTGGAGTAGCCAATCTATTTCCCTTGGAAGCGGATTGTATACAAGTTGTAACTTAGTACGCTTAGCGTACTAAGTAAACTCTGTGGAGTTCACCATGATTTATGTATTTAATCCACTTCGTCCATCCATTTTATCAGATAATTTTATGGCATGAACCCAAAATTTAAGCATATCCAGAGATAAAATGGACCACACTACAGGAAACAATGTGAATTGAACTTCTACCGTTGCAAAATTCTTGGGGGCCACAGAAGTTTTGGATCAAAATTTTATTGTGTTTTCCCTTCATCCATGTCTGTATGATCTTATGAACAAGTTCAATGACAAATAAACATCACCATCGGGCCTAGAAAGGTTTCAATGGTGGAAATCATTATTCCACTTTTTCCTTTGGTATGATCCACGTGAGCTTTGTCTATGCTTTGATTTTGGGCTCAACCCCTTAAATGAGCTGGAAAAATGGATGGACGGCCTGGATAAACCACATACATTCATAGTGGGCCCAACTGAGTTTACTCAGTACGCAATCTGATTTCGTTTCCTAGTGTGGTACACCACCTAATCCGGATGCGGTTTGGCTAGTTATGATGGCTAGTGGCCTGTGCTATGTGGACCCTATGATATATGTATTTTATCCACTCCGTCCATCAGTTTTCCCAGCTCATTTAAGGGGTTGAGACCAAAATTGAACCATGTCAAAGCTGAAGTAGACCATACCATAAGAAATGGTGGGAATAATGATTTTCACCGTTGAAACCTTGCTGGCCCCACAATGATTTTTAATTATCATCCAACCTGTTCATAAGATTAAAAAAACATGGATGAAAGGGAAAACACAAATATAATATTGATCCAAAACGTCTGCATCCCTCAAGAGTTTTTCAATGGAAGATTTTTAATTCACACTATTTCTTATGGTGTGGTCCATTTAGGCTTTAGATATGCTTTATTTTTGGGCTCATTCCCTTAATTTATCTGGTAAGATGGAAGAAAGGAGTGGATAAAATATATATATATATATATATATATATATATATATATATATATATATATATATATATATATATATATATATATATATATATCATGTGGACCTCACAGAGTTTACTCAGTACGCGTGTACTGAGTTACTACACAGTTACGCAATCAGCTTCCACTCATTTCCTGAATTTCTTGCCATAACCTTCCGCATGAAGATCCTTACCTAGAACGTATGTGGGGTCCACCATGATGTTTGTGAGAAATCCACCCCATCCATCCATTTTTTGAGATCATGTCAGGACATGGGGCAAAAAATGAGCTAGATCCAATACTTAAGTGTGCCTAAAACGTGAGGACTAGATGTCCACAATTTAAATATTCGTGGGGCCACATAAGTTTTGAATCAAGATAATGTTTGTGTTTTTAGTTCATCTAAGTAGGAATGATGTTTATGAAAGGTGCGGATGGCATGTTAAACCCTAGGGAGGTTTGAACGGTAGGAATTTCCCTACCTACCTTTTCCTTTAATGTGGCCCATTTGAGTCTTGGATCCTTTTTATTTTTGGTAGCAAGTCTCAAAATTATCTCGCAAAATGGAAGGAAGGGGAAGATTTCTCCTAAACATCACGATGGGCCCCACCTAGGTTTCCAACACAGAAACTTCATGCGTTCGTGCGAAAGGTTTCACGGGAAATCCGCTTCAAGCTAAACCGCTCCCTTTTTATGGGGCAGAATTCGAAAGTAGGCGGATTGCATCCTACCCTGCCATATTCAGTTAGCAATGACATTATATGGCTGAGTTGAGATCATGATTTATGGGTCTTATCCACACTGTCCATATATTTTTTCGTATAATTTCAGGAAACAAGACCAAAAATGAGGCAGATCCAAGGCTCAAGGGGACCACACTGTAGGAAGCAGCAGTGATAACGATTCTCACCGTTGAAACTTTTATAGGGCTCACCGTCATGTTTATTTTCTATCCAACATATTCATAAAGTTACATGAACCAATAAGAAGATAAAACACAAATATCAGCTCCATCTAAAGCTTCAGTGGACCCCCAGGAAGTTTTCAACGGTAAGAATTTAATCCTGATTGTGTAGTCCACTTGAACCTTAATCCCAATTGTGTAGTCGACTTGAGCCTTGGATCTACATCATTTTTAGGCTAATACCCTAAAACGATACAAAAAAATGGATTGACGGTGTAGATATGACACATACATCACGGTGGCCACTCAAAACTCATGCACATTCCTAACCCGAGACTAGCACGGGTGCCCAAGTTTTTCGCTGCTCAAAAATGAAAACTCATGATGTTCCCTCTCAATTTCCTTTTTCCCTCTCCAGCTTTGGTTAAAACTGATTTGTGTATGATAGAGATATCAATTTCCTTTTTCCCTTTTTAGATCTGATCAAAACAAGTTTGAGAGAGAGAGAGGTAGACCCTTCACCACAAGATCCAAGACATCAAGAGGTAGATCCAACTTAACCAAACCATTTCTAGGTGAGTACCTTTTCCTTACCTCTTTTGAAATTTAGTTTTATCCTTTAAACATGATCATGATGATGTAAAGGGATCCACTGATGGATGGCCCACATGATGGATGAGGTCCTTGATGATCCAACCATCCATCCATAGGGTAAATCCACCTTGATGCTAGTATTGTATATTCACGGTGGGGCCCACATAGCTTGACCTCATGGGTAGTTCCCATGAGGTCGACCTTATAGTAAAATTTCCCACACAGCCAAGGATTGATCCTATGGGAGGTTTTATTAAACTCCCTGCATATTGGAGTGAGGACTGTTGCTGTATTCTATTTCAACCGTCTATTTGTCGGTTAGGTTGTCCAATTCTGGTTATTTTCGTGACATAGTCTTGTAACGCCCTGAATTTCGAGGGTCGAGCAAAACTCTACTCTCGAGATCCAGAGCATCACTTATGCATTGTGGATGATGATATTAAGCATGCATGAGATTATACTAAACAACTCATCATACTCCGGATATAATTAAGTTAAGCAAACAGAAATCTAAAACATATCTATTTAAGTATACAGGTGTTTCACAAAATTCCTCCAGAGTATGAGTATATATCCAGGTTCAATATATACATGTATTATTTTAAAATAAATAAAATGTGAAAATGTAGATGTGTCCAACTAAGCCCAGATATCCCAGTGGTCCCTGCGCATCGGCACGAGGTCTACATCAACCCGCCCGAGAGTTGGAAGTAGTAGAATTCCTCCTCCTCGTCCAAAAAGTCCTACTCCACAGTATAAATGTCATCTGCACCTGCATCCAAATTAGAGTCTGGTTGATGTTTTAAAACACTGTCCCAGAGTGGGAGTGAGTGATCAACTCAATGGTTCTATAAGGAAAAAGTTACGCATATTATCCAGTAAATCAAAGCAGTAATGATAAAGCAAACATAACAATCACTTCCTAACTACTCTTGTTAATGCAGGAATGGGGTGCAAGTAATGATGTATGCCCTTACACCAAAGCTCTCTCACACACAGCTCCGATAACCTGTTTGGCATATAACAATACTTCCTCAAAACAATGCAACTCCAATGTCTTTTAAGCACATCCTAACTAATGCAGTACAATGAATGGTCGTGTTAGCCAAGTAATTAATTAATCCCATTCATATACCTCTCTTTATATCATTGACCCGAATCGAAGGATCCATCTAGGTTCCTCACTCCAAGTTAAACACATACGATAGACAAGTTGAGGTTCGTCATTGAAAAGGCCACGCTAAAACTCCTAAAAGGCAGAGCTAAGAGTCCTAGAGGGGGGGGTGAATAGAACTATGCTAAATTAAAAAATTAATAGTGGAATTTAAATAAATAAATAGAGATGGCGCATAAACAATTCCACAATGCTGAAATGAATAACAACCACAAATGTACAAGTATTAAGAGGCTGATACAGAAGTTGTTCTAAGGACAACTTTACACCAAAAACTAATGGCTTACGGTAGGACAACTTGATTCCTAGAACGATCTGTGTATTAAAAACTCAAACTGATACAGAGGAATAAAGAAATAAATAGCAAAGAAAATAACTAAGCTATTACAACATTCACACACTTGCATAAAAGAAATTACAACATTCTCCATATATGCGTAAAAGAAAATTACAACATCCACAAAATGAAATAAAAAATCAATCACCATAAGATCAGAAGTTATAATGGTTCGTTTATGTGTACACCAACTGTTTAGAAAAATAGCCACACAACCACTCCACTCTTAATATCCTCATATAGTGGATATTAGCGTTCACTATGAAATAAATTTTTCAAGGTTCACCTAAAGCCCTCACAATTGTGTCTTTCGAGTGGGCTTACACATTTCTAAAACCCCACACTCTGAGTTTCTAGATCACCTTAGACAAACCAAAAGAAAGAGATTTTTCTAGCACAATCTTAATGAAACCAAAAGAATGAATTTACAAAACAATAAAATACTTATCTGGATATTCTCCTTTGATGCAGTCCGGAAGAACCAATTCAGAGTAGAAGTTCAATGTAGATGTTCAATATTCACACTCACTTATGAAATGGTTCTAGGTTCTAAATGATTTTTAAAATAAATCAAGTTGGGCTAGCTCGATTTGATTTTGATTCCAAGAAATGGGAATACTTCAATCCCTCTTTCAAATAAAATTGGAATGCAGAATACTAAATCAATTGCAAATAGTTAATTAAAGAGAATATGAAATAAGAACTAGATAGCTTAAGAATATCACTAACTTATCTCTCAGAGTGATGTATTGATTTTGCTTGAATTGAATATCAAACTCTGAATTTCATGCTCTATTTATAAGTGTAGAAATCGCATCTACAACTGGTCCTAAGGTCAGCTCGACTGGTCGAAGGACCATCAAACTTTTAAAAATTTGGACATGATAAGATAAGACCGTTCCATGACTGGTCGAAGGACCTACTCGACCGGTCAAGTGGCCTCCATGACCAATTGAGTCCTGTCCATGACTGGTCATGTAGAACTCAAATTAGTTGCTGAACTTTGAGTGGAGCCTGCAGGACTGTTCTAGCATTGTTCACACGACCGGTCGAGCAGTCTCCATGACTAGTCGAAGAAATAACAAAATTCTCAAAAATCAGTAACAAACTTAAGACTGGTCGAAAAATTCTTAAACTGGCCGAGCCAGTGCTAGGACTAGTCAAACATAGTCTAAGACTAGTCGAGAAATAGTCAATGCACTTATAAAGTGACCCAATTGAATTATGTATTCAAAATGACCTATCCTATGTTTAATCTAAGATCATTCATATCTTATACATGATGTATGAACATTGAATCTTCTTTTACTTCAGTTTATAGTTGTTCTTTGAAGTTCACGAAGCTTGAGATGATGAAGCTTGAACTTGAGACTTTTGAAGTTTGAATATGACAAACATTGAAGCTTGAGCTTCAAGTTCAAAGTAAAGAACTTTGTCTTGACTTAGACGAAGCTTTGAAAACTTAAACTATTGAAGCTTGAAAGATTGAATTCACACTTGATGTTGTACTTGAACATGAACATGTAATCTTGCATTTGAAGTTCTTAAAATAAAAAATTTTGATCTTGTGCATGAGATGCAATGTCTTGAATTTGTAGATAAGCTACACAAGACACAGATTCGAAGAGGTTTTGGCACTACAAAATTTGATAATAATACGAACTAGAAAACATAGCACTTACAATCTCCTCCTTTATCAAATTTATGACAAAACACACTTCATTAAAAATAAGCATAATATGCACAATAAAGAATCATGCATCAGTTATCAATATAAACCTGTTACAACCTAGTTAAAGAATCATGCACCAGTTATATAAACAAGTCAAAATAATTCGCATCTACTCCCCCAACAATACTGCCCCTTACAAAAATAATGGATGACTACCTATCCACAATCCACCACATGTCATATATCATAAGCATGATAAAATTCTCTCCCTTTTTGTCACAATATGACAAAGGAAGGAACCAATAAATGATAGTGGAAGTAGATAAATAAGGAAGAATAAGAAGAGTAACGAGGAATAAATGAACAAGATATTCAGGATAGTAAATCCATAAACAAACATTGTTCAAGCATGATCAAACATGTTCAACTCAGAAAACAAAAGAAATCTAAATATCTTAAAAGTTATTATAAACCAGATATTCAAAGACTAATCAGAACCCAAAGAAGGATTAGGTATGGTAAGATCAAGTTTACGAAGTCCTTTGTTAAGGCGCCTAAAATACTTGCGCATATATTTGAATTGCAAATTATGATACACATTCATGTTTTCTACCTTCTCCTCAAGTGAGTGCAATTGCGCATCAAAGTTAGACGGCTGATAATCAGGATCATCTGCTGAATCAGATTCAATCTCATCAAAAATATCGTCCATATAAATATCATCTAGAGGCAAATCACCTTCTTCTTCATTTACGGCATTAGCTCCACCAGCACCCACATTGACTTGACCAAGGGCTAACTTCATATTCATTTTGTTAATATTGGAGTTGTTAAATGGTAGGTAATGAATGGGAGCTTCTCCTACAGGCATAACCACTAAACTATGTGTAGCCAACACAGTCATAAGATACGTAAAGGGAATGTCATTATGTCCTAAATGGAGATGAAACTAAATGATATAATGACAAATCAAGGAAGGAAGACATACAAATGAACCAGAGAAGATGTAATGAAGAACACGGACCATAAACCTAGTGAGTTCAGTTTTGTTACCAGAACGAGGATAGACATTCGAAATGAATATCATATGAAGGACTTTGTATCTGGGTAACAAATACTTTGAGGCAAACGTATTTCCATCAATATTCCATTCTGCATTTATATTACATAAATCTCTAGTAAGCATTCGCTTTTCAGTATCAGATGGTTTTACCACTAGAGTGTTAATGGGAATACCTTCATCATTGATAGGTAAATCCATTAATCTAGAGATAAGGTGACGATCCACATCGACTGGACCTTCTCTAGTTACAATAGTAAATGTCAAATTTTTAGCAGAAAAATTAGTAATACATGCATACATAGCTTGCGCAATGGAGTGGTATGTCGGCCCACCCTAATGCAGTATATTATCCCATCCTACAGACTGAAGAAGAGGAAGGATATCAAACGGATCTAGATGATCAACATTCATAATTCGTTCAACTATAAAATTATGCAATCTAATATCCCGTACATAAGAGGGATCATCTTCGGGTGACCGAAGGTGGCGCACTATTATAGGAGTTGATCGAGAAGTAGAAGGACCACGAGATCCTTTCTTCTTGGCTGTACCACTCATTTGTACCAAAGTTAACAAAGAATAAAGAGATTACAAAAGAGGTAGAGAGAATTTTCACTAGATCAGATTTTTGAGAAGAAAACCCTAAAAAGAACTAGAAAATAAGAAAAAAACTACACCAATGATGAAAGGGAGTGCAAAGAACTTAATTCTATAAGGAAAATGAAAATAAAGCACTAACCTTAAAGAAATAGATAATGGGTTCGACTGGTCGACCTAGGAGCCGTTGGAGAAGACACCCAAAATAAGAAAAAAGTTAATTTTCCCTCAAATAAATCATCAAACCCCTGCTACACGGCTGGTCGAGTACATCGAGTATGTATTCGACCGATCGTGCATAGCCCAAAATACGTAATTTTCATAAAATATAAAATTTTAAACATTTAAAATAATAAAAATGTACATTATGATACAAAAATGCATGAATAATCAATTCAAATTACACATAACAAGATTAAATTTCAATTTAGCAAACCTGCTTTTGTCGAGCGGTTTTGTAAATATGTCAGTAAGTTGAGTCTCATTCATAATATATTCCAAAGAAAGTATTTTATCTTCCACTAATTCATAAATGTAGTGATATCTAATGTCAATGTGTTATGTTGGATTAGATTTTTAAATATATTAATTGCACTGGAATTATCACAATATAAAACCGTAGTATATTGTGCAATTCCGTAATCGCTTAGCATTCTTTTCATTCATACAAGTTGAGTACATGTATTACCTGATGTAATGTATTCAGCCTCATTATGATACAGAAATGCATGATAGTCAATTCAAATTGCACATACCAAGATCAAATTTTAATTTAGTAAACTTGCTTTTGTCGAGCGATTTTGTAAATATGTCAGTAAGTTGAGTCTCGTTCATAACATATTCCAAAGAAATTGTCTTGTCTTCCACTAATTCATGAATGTAGTAATATCTAATGTCAATGTATTTGGTTCATGAATACTGATTGGATTTTTAGATATATTAATTGAACTGGAATTATCACAATATAAAATCGTAGTATATTGAGCAATTTCGTAATCGCTTAGCATTCTTTTCATCCATATAAGCTGAGTACATGTTTTACCTGCTGCAATGTATTCAGCCTCAGCAGTTGAGAGCGATACAGAACTTTGTTTCTTTCTTTACCAAGAAACTAATCAGTTTCCTACATAGAAATAACCACCACTGGTTGATTTTGTATCATCAATGTCACCAACCCAATCAACATCTGTATAACCAGCTAATTACACACTAGTATCATGTGGATACCAGAGACCAAGATTTACTAAACCAGCGACATATCGCATAATCCGCTTAACAACAATAAAATGTGACTCTTTAGGGTCAGATTGATATGTAGCGCAAATTCCTACGCTAAATGCAATATTAGGTCTACTTGCAGCTAAATAAAGTAAACTTCCAATCATACTATGATATAATTTAGGATCCACATTCTTACCTGTAGAGTCTTTAGAGAGTTTTAAGGTAGTACTCATAGGAGTATCAAAATTTTTCTCATTCTCAAATATGAACTTTTTAACTAAGTTCAGAGCATATTTGGTTTGAGAGATAAAGAAATCATCAGGTTGTTGTTTTACTTATAACTCTAAGAAATAATTCAATTCCCCAACCATGCTCATTTTGAACTTAGACTTCATAAGATCTGCAAACTCAACAGTTATGTTAACACAGGTAGATTCATATATAATATCATCAACATAGATTTGCACTATTAAAATGTGATCATTATGTTTCTTTATAAATAATGTCTTATCAACACTTCCCATTAAAAAATTATGACTTAGTAGAAACTTAGTCAACTTTTCGTACCATACCCTGGGAGCTTATTTCAAACCGTAGAGTGCCTTTTTCTGGTGGTATACATGATCAGCATTCTTAGGGTCTTCAAAACCCGTTGGTTGTTCAACATACACTTCGTCATGCAAATCGTCATTTAAAAAAATACTCTTTACATCCATTTGGTATATTTTTAACTTTCTAAAGCATGCAATGGATATAAATAGTCTGATTGATTTAAGATGAGTTACTGAGGCAAAGGTCACATTATAATCAATGTCTTCAATTTGAGTGTACCCTTATACAACTAGCCTAGCCTTGTTTCTAATAATATTACCAAGTTCATCAAACTTATTTTTGAAAATCCATGTGTTTATCTTTCGGTCTTGGAACTAAGTACCAAATATTATTTCTAACAAATTGATTGAGCTCTTCTTGCATCGCAACAATCCAATTTTCATCAAAAAATGGCTTCTTTTACGTTAGCCGATTTTATCTGAGATGTTAAGCACACGTAATTACACATATCTTCTATTTGTTTATGAGTGCGCACACCAGTGAAAGGGTTTCCAAGAATCTAATTAGTTGGATGGTCTTTAACTATTCTCAGTTCAATGTTATGTTGATTTAATGAAGTATCTAGTTTATCAATTAGAAGAACTTCATCATTTTTTGAACTTAAGACAGGTGTAATCAAGTGATAATCTATAACCACATTTAGACTTTTCAATTACATTAGTCCTCTTATTAAGAACTCGATACGCTCGACTATTCAGAGCATACCCTAAAAATATCCCTTCATCACTTTTGTGTGTCAAACTTACCCAGATTTTCTCGGTCACATAAAATGTAGCACTTGCTACCAAAAACTTGAAAGTGTTTGACAGTAGGATTTTTATCAAACCATATTTCATAAGCCATTTTACCATTTGATTTTCTAGTATAAACACAGTTAATAATATAACAAGCAGTATTTACAGCTTCGGCTAAAACATTTTTAGGGAGCTTCATACTATTTAACATTACATTTATCATTTCTTGAAGAACTCTATTTTTCTTTCTACTATACCATTTTATTGAGATGTTTTGAGCACAGAGAATTCATGTAATATTCCCTGATCACTGCAACACTTCTCAAAACTATTATTCTCAAATTCTGATCCATGATCACTGCGGATCTTACAGACTTGAGAACCTTTTTCTGTTTGGATACGTTTAAGTACCCTTTTTACTTCATCGAGAGTTTCTGATTTGTCCCTTAAGAAGACTACCCAAGTATATCTGGTAGAGTCATCAACAATCACTAGTATGTACTTCTTGCCACCTCAACTCTCCATTCTGGTTGTTCCAATAAGATCCATGTAGAGAAGTTTGAGCGGTTTAGATGTGGTATTGGAGTTTACCTTTTTGCGAGTACTCCGGGTTTGTTTGCTAATCTAGCATTCGCCACATATCTTATCAATTTTCTGTATTTTGGGTAAGCCTCTTACCAACTCTTTTTTGATCAATCTATACAAGTTACGATAGTGTACATGTCCGAGGCATTTATGCCATAATTCGATCTCATCGGTATGAACCACGTACCACGATAGATTAGATGAGCTAGAATCACTTACAATATAGCAGTTTTTAGAAGTTCTGAGACCATTTAATCTTACAGAACCATTTTTATTAAGAATTTCACATCCTTGGTTAGTAAATTTTACACTATGATTACTATCGCATATTTGAGAGATGCTTAATAAGTTGTGTTTTAACCATTCTACATATAAAATATTCTCAAATAAATGGAGGTTAAAGAGTTGAACCATACCTTGGCCAACAATCCTGCAGTTGCTACCATCACCGAATGTGACTAAACCATCGGTCATTTCTTTAAGATTGGTGAACAGACCTTTATCGCCTATCATGTGTCTGGAGCAACCGCTGTCTAGGTGCCACTTTGACGGCTCGAAGCTTTGAAAGTTGTGTGGACAACCAAGAAACTAACCTTAGGAACCCATTTCATTACAGTCTTGGGTTTAGGAGTATAGTTGGTCTTCTTATGTTTGTAGTTGATATAAGACCAACCTATTGAGTTAGATTTTGAGAGCTCCTTAAGTAAATCAACAATTTTCTCTGCTAAAGGATTTTGATTCTGATTTTTATAGTTGATATGATTGTATTTAGGTTTTAAGGATTGAAAAGTCTTAGCATTTTTAGAATAGTTTTAATTCAGACTTTTTCCTTTTGAGTTTGAAGACTCCCCTTTCACAAATTTGGGTGGAGTATTCTTATATTTGGGAGGAATACTTTATTGTATCCTAATCGGATTGATCACCACATTTTCTAGATCCAGATAAGAGTTTTTCTAATTTTGGATCACCTTGGGCATACCTCCATGTGTCCTTTAAACTCGAAAGTGAAGAGACTTCAAGTTTTAGCTTTTCATTTTCAACTTTTAAGTTTTCAACTTAGGAGTTTTTGAAATCTAAGTCACACTTATTTTTTTCAAAACAATCTGAAATATGAGATTTTTTTAAAACCAGATTATCAAAATTTTCTTTAAGTTTTGAAAACTTTTCTTTCTGAAGTTTTAGTTTTAAAGCAATTTTACAACTTTCCTTGTATAGGGCATTATAAGCATCTTGAAGATCTTCTTCATTTTCATGATCACTATTCAGATTTTCTTCACTAGTTGAATCATCATTATCTGAAAAAGTGAACTTGGCTAGAGTTATAAGGGCTTTAATTTCATTACCCGATTCAGTTATAGAATCTTCTGACTCAGAAGAGGCTTCAGAGCAGGAAGATTCATCCCAAGTAGCCAACATACCTTTCTTTTTCAGTTTGTCCTTTTTAGGACACTTGTTTGCTAAATGCCCATATTCATGGCAGTTGTAACATTAACTGTCTTTTAAACATTTTCAGGTTTTAGATTTAGATCTTTTCTTTTCATTAGGTTTTTGTAAATCAACCGTCTTTTTACTTTTGAAAATCTTATAAAACTTTTTAGCTAAAAGGGTCATATCATTTTTAGAATTTTCTAAATCAGAATTACTATTTTCTAGAGCAATATATTTAGAAGATTTAAGGGCGATAGATTTACCTTTAAGAGCTTTAAAAGTTAACTCATAAGTCTATAATGAGCCAATTGATTCTTCTACCCTCATATTATCCGTATCACGAAGTTCCTAGATCGCAGTCACCTTTGAATTGAACCGTTCAGGGAGTGAGCATAGTATCTTTGCACAAACTTTACTTTCTCAGATTCTATCACCGAGACCCCACATAGAGTTCACAATGTCATTCAATCTTGATAGAAGTCTATGAAGGTTTCATTTTCTTCCATACGTATTTTCTCAAATTTAGTTGTGAGGATTTGGACTTTAGATTTCTTGATAATTGTTGTTCCCTCGTGTGTTGTTGAGGCATAAAAAAGTGATGAAAGAATTAAGCAAGAAGAGATAAAGAGATAGAAAGAACTTTTGAAAGGAAGAAAAAAGAGATAAGGGTGCGCAGGACCACGCAACCAATGTCCGTTGCACGGGTCTGCGCAATCAATATGCCTTGCGCGGGTCCACGCAACGGAAATATTAGTTGCGCGGGACTCCGAAATATACTGCAGAAATGGTCCTTTGCAGAGTGATCTAAAGTACTAAAAATTTGTCCCACATCGCTAAGATCAGGATTTTCACACGTACGAGGGTCTATAAATACCCCTTCCCCTTCTTTATTAAGGGTAATTGAAGATTTTCAAGAAGAGCAAAGCAGAATGGAAGATCGAAGGTAGGAGAGAAGTCTCTCATCAGTTGCGCAGGACCGCGTAACCGATATCAGTTGCGCGGGTCCGTGCAACCAGACTGCTCTGCAGTCTGTGAAGTTCAAGGGCCTCATGCTGCCGAAATACCTGTGCAATGCTTTTCTCCTTCCAGCCCTCTCCTATTGACAAGTGCAGAGGAAGAAGATTAGTCGATCGAATCGACGTTTCCCCTAAGTATTAGGGATGGTTGAAACAGACGCCATCATGCTACTGAAATTTCTGTTTCATTGAAGACTCGTCGATCTAATCGACATTCCTCCTAAGTCTTAGGAGATGATTGAAACAGGCGTCGAAAGGCTGTCGAAATAAACTTTTGATATTTAAAGCATATGTCATTTATTTTTAGATGATCTATCTTAGAATCAAGGGATGTAAAGAGGATGTAAATGAACCTAGTATCAATGAAATGTGATGAATGCACTTAATATTCTTTCTTTGTTATGTTTGAATAAGATAATTTTCTAAATCAAGCGCATTTGTTTCTTTGTCGAAACAAAATGGCGACTCTGCTGGAGAATTTATTGTAAGACCCGTATCTTAGTCCGTATCGTTCCGTAAACTTTCACGGTCTTACCGGTCGAATTCCGGCAACCTTCGACCCTTAACCGATATCGACACGTGATCCTGATTCATATACCGACAACCCGAGTCGATACCATAGCGACCGCGCCGTCGCCGCGGTTCCGATGCCTTGACTCGCGCGCCGAGGCGATACCCTGGTCAAGAGATGTGAGCCAACGTTCGGTGCGAGAAAAACGCCGCGCGTTGCGAAACTCAAGAGAATCTCTACGATGTATCACATCAATCACATCAATCCCATCAATCAATCAATCCATCAATCCATCACATGTCAAGTACACATCACTTTCACCCCTTTTCCTAAGCAACCACAAAAGTCTTCCTAACCCATACCTTTCTTACACAAATGCTACAAAAGTCTTCCATGCCCATGCCTTTTCTTACACAAAAGGCCTCAAAAGTCAAAAAGCTCTTACACAACCATCACTCACCACATCCATCCATCACTCTCTCTCTCCCTTTACAACTCCTCTCTTTCTTATTTGCAAAAATCTCCAAGCAAAAGAAAATCCCACGTATGGAATTCTCCAAACATTCCTAAGCTCCAAGTGGCCCACTTTCCTACCTCACCATCTCCTATCTCAACCCTCCATTCCTCATCTCATCCATTGAAGTTGAAGCTAAGGTGCCAAGGAACCCCTAAGAGCAAGAAGATCGGACGGTGGGTGCCTCTATAGGGTAGTTTCTTTCTTATTTTTATGATGGGCCAAGTGAGGCCCACCGATCAATGGTGTAGATCTCACTTGGGACCCTAAAATGTGGTCGATGGACCACTTGGATCATCATGATCATTCCATGATGGGGCCATTCTCCATGGACCCCATCATGATGTTTTTTTCTTTAGAAAGGTCATCTAGACCATCCATATTGGTGGGGAAAGGATCCCCACCATTGATTTTAAATTTTGGTGCTCCCATGTGTTAAAGGACCCATCCAATTGTATAATTTCTTCAAGGGAGGGCTCATAGTGGCGGAGCCCTCCATCACAAAGCGTGTCCTACTCTCCATGTCTCTCTCCCTTTTTTTTATTTCTTTTTATTTTGTTTTATTTCATTTTATGCAATAGGGTTGTGTGGCCCACTTGAATGAACCCCACCTTGAGATATTTATTTTGTTCAAGTTTTTATTCAAGTGGGGCCCACCTTATATGTTGTACCCACGTCACCCATCGGTGGTGGTCTATTTCATCAGGGCCCACCACAATGTATTGTTAAAATAACCAAACCGTCCAGCGTCTGGGACGTTGGACGTTCCAAAAAAAAAAAGGGAAAGAAGAAAAGAAGGAAGCCTTTGGGTGGTCCACTTGCTTAGGCTCCACCGTGATGTATATAATCAATCCACGCCATCCATCCCATTCTCCACCTAATTTTATGCGTTGGGTCAAGATTTGGAGCCGATCCAATCACCCGGTGGACCATAGCGTCGAAGATTGCATCATCACCATTCAAATATCATTTTCTCATTTTATTTTATTTCCTAAACGTATAAAAATTCAAACTTTAGACTCATTTGGTCGGCCTCGAGCTACTGAACGCAATGACCGGGGTGGATTTCTGTAAAGTGGACCCTACGTACAAAAAACCTCAGAAAAATGAAATTTCTCCGATTTTTGGATGAGGCAGAGCCTCTGCCTCCCTCACTATCAGCGGCAGCACGCTGCACGCAGCAGCAGCATGCAGCGCCAGGGCGGGCGTCCAGCAGGGGACCCATGGCTCCAGCCGTGGGCCTCACCATGATGTATATGTTAAGATCCACACCGTTCATGAGGTGGGTCCCCTCCTCAGGTGGGCCCCCTCCAAATTTCGGCTCGATCCAGAACTCAGGTGGTCCACACCACATGAAACCGTGTGAACTAAACTCTACCATTGAAATCCTTTTGGGGCCCACAGAAGTTTCAAATCAATCTGAAATTTGTATCTTCACTCCATCCAGGTCTAAGTGACCTTATGAACGGGTTGGATGGCATTCTAAACATTACAGTGGGCCCCACATGGGACCCACAATGATGTATATGTTTTAAGTCCACCGTCCAGTGGATGGTGGCGCCCACCTTGATGCAGTATTGTCTCCACCGTCCAGCGGACGGTGGAGCCCTCCGTGATGCATGTGTCATCCCCACATAGGACCCACCATGATGCATGTGATGCATCCAGACTGTCCATCCACTTGGTGAGATCATTTTAAGGCATGAGTTGCTGATCGGGTGGGCCACTCATGTATGAGATAGGCCCATTTGATTGATAACAAGCCTATGGGCTAGGCCCATTTGAATTATAAAAGGCCTAAGGGTTAGGCACATTTGATTTATGAAAGGCCTATGGGTTAGGCCCATTTGATTCATATAAGGCCTATGGACTTGGGCCCACTTGATATGTAAAGCCTATGGGCTTAGGCCCACTTGATATTTAAGGCCTATGGGTTTAGGCCCATTTGATATGTTTCAAGTCCATGGGACTAGGCCCATTTGATATATCCCAAGGCCCAGGGGATTGAACCCTTTTGATGTATTCCAAGGCCCATGAAATTGGACCCAATTGATGCATTTTTAAAGCCCATGGAAGTAGGCCCATTTAATTCGTATAAGGCCTATGGGTTAGGCCCATTTGATATATGTAAGGCCTAGGGGTTTGGGCCCACTTTGATATGCATGCAAGGCATAAGGGTTAAGGCCCATTTGGCGTACATATGGGGTTCAATTGGTGTGGCCCATTCATTACCTTTAAGACCCATGAGTTAAGTTCATTTGATGTAATCCAAGGCCCACGGGTTTTTGACCCATTGCAATGCACATAAGACCCATTGGTGTGACCCATTTATGTGGCCCCTCTGATGAATAAAAGGCCCATAAGATATGGCCCATTTGATATATATGTAAGGCCCAATGAGATGAACCTACGGTCCATTGCAATGTGTAATTCCAATACAGACTAAGTAGCGATGTTTACAAAGATCGTGCCTTGGGAGCAATGTTGGTTTGACGTCCATATTGCGAGTGTAATGTTGGTTGGATGTCCACATTACAACTCTCCTTAGGGCCCATTACTGGGCCGTACTTGTTGTGTATAGGCCGTCTAGGCCCATCTGCGTTGTAAGAATGGTTCATCACTCATTTACATGTTTAGTATAGTTTCATGACTCATGATCATACGCATCATATGTATGCTTGATGTGAGGATTGACTGATCATAGCATATGCCTTCGGGCAGGTTGTTTATGGGCTCCTAGTTAGGCGGTGTTGCGCTACATGAGCGCACGATATGCGCAGGATTTGTTGCATGACTGGATAGCTTGAATCATGCATTTCGCATTTGTGTGACATGGTTATTGTACGCCCTAGCGACATCAGGGCCGTAGCCTCCACAGACGCATCGTGGTTGGCAGGATTGGATACCAAAAATCTTGTTCTACATGGGGTACTATGGATATCCCTGGGTGAAAGTCCCTAAACCCTTATGGTACCAAGAGATTGCTCCAACGTCTAGACCGAGTGGGTAGATGAGCGTTGAGTGTCGATTACCAAACGGTTACGCTCTCCACTGTGTCGTGGTCGGTTGGAAAGGGGTGCGGCCTTACCCGCCCGAGTGTAGGGGGCAATGCTAGGCTGAGTCTGACCAGCTCGAGGAATGGGTCTGCTATCGACGAGTCGCACCCGATATTGGCAGACGGATAGTGAGGTCTTTTTCACTTACCTTATTGTGCGCGATGTGGTGGCAATCTGGTTTAGAGTGTACTAGACCCCAGTGATATCCCATATTTGAGCTGTATTGATGTGTGGACATAGATGAGGATCTGTATGCTTGAGTTACATTGCACATCGCATGGCCTTAGGATGGCCGATACCATTCATGTCTTGCATCGCATAGCCTTGGTATGGCTCATGATATTATGGATCCATCTGCCTATTCCGCATTACTCTGACATTGCATGTTCATATTACTACCTTGCGCACACACTTTTACCACCCTCTAAGCTTTCTATAAGCTTATGCACGACTGTTACGTGCAGGTGACTTTGGTTCGCAACAGCGCTGAGGCAGGAGCACGTTGCAGATCGTCTTGGAGTTTTTGTTCTTTACCATTGTATTTTCCTTTATGCTCATTGTACTTGTAAAGTTTTTGATCATAGTGGAAATGTAATGGAGTTCTTGGTTGTTGTTTGTGGGTTATGCCATTAGTTATGCTTATTACGAATCAAACTGACGTTGAAAATCCTCCTCGTACCATCCCAGGATCAGAACCTGGCTAATGGGAGCTAGGAGCCAAAAATGGGGTTCTACGGAGGCTGTCGACGCCGGATTCGGCGATCGGGAATTTTGTGAGCCCGGTTTCCGAGTTTGGGGCATGACGTTTATAATTTTTATTGTCTTATTTAAATATTAACAGTGAAGCTGTTATGAACTTTCATCATAGTTTGGTGTCCTACGGAGGCCAAAATGGTGACTCTCAGTGGGAAAAACCTCCCCTTCATCTCTAAGATCGATCACTTTAATCGTTCATCTACTAATTATAATTATGATTTATGTTGAAGGTTTTAAAATCCAACTACGACTTGTTACTTATGGCGACTCTCGTAAGAAAAGTGAACTTTTAATTCACCCCGACAGGGTTCGTGATAGAATACATACTAAGTCATGCAAGTAGAAGTGACATGACTCAAGTAACAGTTGGGGTCATTTCTGCTTCGCCCCAATCATCAAAAGATAATGCAGACTGGACCGTTGTAACCTCTCGTAAGGCAAGAACGCGAAATGTCAGAAATTTTAGGATGAATCAGCCTTCATTATGAATCAGAGGGCCTGTAACACGTAGCGCAGTTAAAAAAATCCCGAACTTCCTCCTCCGGTGATTTATCCTGCGCAAATAATTCCCCAACTGACAGCGCATGAATTCCCAGCTTTAAACCCTCCAATGGCTAAAAAGATAAGAGAGCAAAAGGGAAAAGCGTTGGTAATCAGATCGCCAATGCCATCCCAGATAGATTCACCAGTATCAGCATCATCTCAGTCAATTGATGCCACAGGGGGCACGAAAAAGTCCAATGAAACTCCGTCCTCTCCTTTTTCTACGAGTCCTATTACGTCAGCATACTCTTGCTCTCCTTCAATTACCGCTTCGTCAAAAAGTGGAGAAGCTGCAGTATTCATGGCTGGAACAAATCCAGATTATAGAGCAACTACAAAGGATCATTTCAATACAATGGTAGAAGCCCAGAATGCATTAATGGAAGAATGTAGAAACCTTAGATAAGCACTGGCAACCCTCCCACATAACGTAGCTTGAATGGCAATTCCCCAAAATGCAACGGAGGGGTAAGAAAATCAGCCTAATGTCCTCCCACCGCAGGGGGCAGGGTCACTGGGGTCCATCCCAACGGTAAGAACTGTGACACAAGATGAAGTGAGGCAAGTGGTCGAAGAGGCGGTTAGAGCAGAAAGAGAATGTGAAAATACCGGACGTTTTAGGTATCGAACGCCGTATCCAAAGGAAGTAGAAGACATCCCCTTTCCAGCCAATTTCAAGCATCCGAATTTTCAAAAGTTTAATGGAGAAGGATCCCCGGAGGAGCATTTGATGCATTTCATCACCAGTATGGAAAATTTTTCTACGATACCACAGTACTGTTTGTGATTGTTGGGTTTGTCACTAATGCACAAAGCATTTCGATGGTATTCTAGTTTGGCACCAGGATCGATACGCACCTGAGAACAAATGCAAGAGGTTTTCATGTTAAACTTTTTCTCTTCAGAACGTGATGTCAGTATTACGGAGCTGGCCTCTATACGGCAGAGAGAAGGAGAGCCGGTAGAAAAATTTATAGATAGATAGAAAATGTTGGGGGCTTCATATAGACAATTACCAAAAGAAAAAGAACAAGTTAAAATGTGTCTGAATTCTATGGAGACAGGGATTGCGTTGGGACTCACTAGCGTCGATATCAGAACTTTTCGTGATTTGGCCACTAAAGCCCACGCGTTGGAGCTGATGACTCACAAGATCCCAGCATTTCACCATGATACAACTAGGAGGGTGTCCAGCAGGACAGCCGTGAACGTTGTTGATCATGACAGAAGAGGTAAAGATGCAAGGGACTCGAGGGAAAGAAGACCAGACCGACGCGAAGAAGGGAGTCAGTCAAGAAACAGATACAATGGGAAGAGGCCTAGAATGCTGAATTCTCATGAGGGGTTCACATTTGATAAGGAAGATGTCGTCCCTATGATAGAACAATTATTGAAAGCTGGCATGATAATATTACCAGAGCCTAAACGCCCAGAAGACGTGACAAGAACCAAAGAAATGGATTTCTCTCATTATCATCGTCTAGTGGGAGATCCAACAGAGAACTGCTATACATTGAAATGTATAATACAGTGACTGATTGATAGGGGCGAGATAGTACTGGGGAAAGAAAAAGAAAGGGGCTCCATGGCGACCGTAAATGTGCTTACAGTTTGAAAGAAGGACCAAAATGCGAATGATGAAGAAAATGGTAAAACGGCAAAGAAGGTTGCAGTAATTACGTTACGGTCAGGTAAAAAGGTGGTAAGTCCTATAAAGTAAAAATCAGAAGTCACTAGGAAAGAAACGATTAAAAGACAGAGTAATGACGATAAGATAAAAGAGAAAAATGAGGTGACAAAAGTGACTTATGATGTGGTAAGTCATCTAAAAGGAATACCGGCCCGATTAAGTGTTTATGACGCACTTAAGCTATCAGAAGAATTTCGACAGAGTCTGATCCAGGCATTATTCGATCACGACATTAGAGAAACTTTACTAGCAGAGTTAGAGCATGAAGAACTTGATGAACAAGAAGACTGTCTCCTAGTCATTTCTTTTTCTGATGACGATCTGATCTGCGAGGAAGAACATAACAGGCCACTGATGATAGAGGGCCATATCCGCGGGAAGAGATTCAAACGGATTATGATAGATAACGGGTCTGCAGTGAATCTTTTGTCACTTTTGATGCTAAGTTAAATTACCGTCGCTCAAAACTACGCCCCAGCGGAATGATGATACAGGATTTTAATCAAGATGGGCAACGCGTACTTGGCAAGATCACGGTAACATTAGAAATAGGATAATTGACTACTGACGTTGTGTGTCATGTTATAAGTGCAGTAATGACATACAACCTTCTCCTAGGAAGGCCGTGGATACATCAGTACAATATCATACCCTCTACTCTGCATCAGTGTTTCAAGTACTGTAAAGATGGAGTACAGCATAAAGTAATGGCCGATGCAAAACCGTATATAGAAGCCAAGTCCTTCTTTGCAGATGCTAGGTTCTTTGTAGATGCTAGGTACTATAAAGAATTTGCTATCAAAAAGATGAATAAGGATGAAAGTAGCATCCTAAAGGATGATCAGGAAAATGCGATTATAGAAAGAACAAAAAAGCAAGGCCATCTAAAACCGTGGAAATAAACAAGATGTTTTATTTTGTGCCAAAACATTTAAGACAGCCGAGACAACCGCCGTTAACTTTGCTGTCATCTGAACAGTTGAAAATTTTACAGTCAAATTATATGATGTCGCTGCCGTATGCTAAACGAAATAAGTCATTTTCAGCCGCTCCATGAAGATTTCAAGTTAAGGCGAGTGAAAAATACCTTGAGCCAATAGAGTTCTATGTTTCGGAAGCAGTACAGATAAGAGGAGAGACTCAAAACAATATATACCATGGTTGTTTGACATCACAAGACCTCCAAAAGTATAGTCCGGCAAGTAAAAAGATCATGAAAAATATAGGTTTTGATTATGAAGAACCCATTGGCTTAAACCACGGGAAGGGAATTCAAATCCCCATTGGGATCAATCAAGATAAGCGCAGAAAATTTCAAGGGTTGGGGGCAAACTAGTTGATAAATACGATCACAGTCGTGCAGCCTTCTGCAGAAATATACTACCTCAATATCTCCAAGAAGAAAGAGTATATGTCTAATAGTAGTCACAATCATATCAAGGGGGCAAGTTCAAGGACAAATGAGATAAGATGTACTCAATAAAAGTAAAGTTCTTCAAAGGAGTAAATAGAAGCCTATGTTGGCCTATACTTACGTTGTCAATAAGGAATTGCTTCTGAAGGCGCTACTAATTTTGATACAGAACATTATCAGGATAATAATTCTGTATCAAAAGGGGGCAAGATGAATAGAATGAATAAGGAGGAAGTTCGCAAGCATATCAAGATCATATGACAAGCATATCAAGATCATATGGTAGCAAATAAAGAAAGATGAAGAAGATGAACACCATCAAGTGAGCTAAGCGAGCTCTATAAAATTTTGTCTGAAATTGATATCACCATCAAGCTGGTATATTGCAAACAATACAGACAAGGATACAGATATACAGATGGGTATAATTGAAGACATTGGCAGAAGTCATGGTGCGTCAATTTCAGGCGAAAATACCCATCATCGTCTTCCAAGACATTTTAAGACAGTATATTAAATCATCGCCAAATGAAAAGTCTTGATGATCACTATCAAGCGATAACGATCGCTATCAAGCATTGATGATCTTCGCCGATGCTAAAGATTTCCATCAAAATCACCAGGTATCAATGATTATAAAATAAAAAGAGAGCAACTATCGCTGTCGCCGGTCAATCACTCATCAAAGTTGCCATCATCACTAAGATGATACATTATTTTAAACATGATACAAAAGTCCTTATGATATTATCAGCAGCAGAAAAATGTCAATTATTGATCAACCATCTGCTGACAGTAAAATGAATCATATAGCCAACTATATATAAGGCGACAGTGATGGTTGCTTATCATAAAAAGGTAGTCTAGTCAAGTCCCAAAAAAAAAAGAAAAAAAAAAGAGGAAAAGACCAAATCTTAAAAGGGACCAGCTATGCATAAGACCTATGATTATAAAAAGGCAGCCCAGTCAAGCCAATGGCCCGCTGTGCATGAGACGTATGAAGATCGTCATTCGGACAGCGGCGAGAAGCCAGTGGCCCTAAAAAGCCCGTGAAGGCCATCGTACGCATACCCATGCGGGAAGCTGACGAAGTTAATGACCAAAAGCCAGAAGGCCAAAAGTTAACTAAAAGCCAAAGAACTAAAAGTCTTCAAATGGCCAAAATCCAAAAAGCCAAAACTCAACCAAAAGCCAAAGTGTCAAAAGTCCTCAAATGACCAGTTAGCGTAACCCCTATGTCGTCTATATAGCTTTCTGACAGCGTCATGGGGAATGGAGGAAAATGCCCTCCCGTGAATGGGCCCGACCTTGTAGGTGAAGAAAATGAGGGCTGCAGTGTGAGCTTTAGATAGGCCAACCATGCATAAGACCCCCCAGATTTATGGTTCGATTCCGGTACTAACTCATGAGGAAGGGCTTAAACCTACTCATCGATGGACTGAAAACCATGGATTTGGTATCCCAAAGGTAGCCTTACGAGCTCTGTGAACTCTAGAGAGTTACCGTGGCCAACCCTGTGCGTAAAACCAACTGAGTTCACGGCCCCGGTAGCTTCACTAGGCCCCTCTGATGGATCACGGTTTGTGAACTCACTTCACTACTCAAGAGCTTAAACTGTGTGTGCAACTGACTGGATTGAAACCTAGCACCGCCAATAAAATATAAATGAATGAAGTCATATAGGAAATCCCGTACTGACAAGCATAAAATGTGGGTGTTTTATGATTAGTTTTATAAAATGTCATAATAAACTATGTGCGATATTCAAGATGCAGCAAATTCATAATGAGGTTACTGCATAGATAATATGTCTGTAATAATGCATAATGTAAAAGTGCATGAAAAAGGTTACTGAAATTTACTATTGAAAGTCAAAAGAAAACATGCACTCAAAAAAAGAAAAAAGGAAAGAAAGGAGAAAAAGCATATATACAAAAAATAAGGAATTACATGCTTAAAGTTCCCCTGTAATGCCTACTATCTTCATATATTACTGCAAGTCTTCCTTTAATTGAATTTGTGCTGCATCATGCTTTGACTTCTCTTCAAGAATAATCTTTGCTTGATCAGGAACGCCAACTAATTTATCTTCCAAGGATGTGATCATTTCCTTGCTCCTAAGTAGTTCAGACTTTTTAGCATCAACAGACTGAATATTGACATTGAGTTTTTCTTTAATCTCCTGTATAGACAGTTCCCTCTCATGACCTTTCAGTTCCAGCTGTGAAATTTCATCTCTCAAAGCCGCAATACGATCTTGAATAAGTACCCTGTCATTAGTGAGGGTCTTCAGCTGTTCTTACAAAGTTAACTGCTCCTGGTCTAATTCAGATATGGTAGAAGCAATAAGTGAAGCTTTCTCCTTAGACAAAGTTAACTGCTTCCCGTATTCCAAAACTTCTGGAGCAATCGTGATATTTTTCGATGATGCCAAAGAAGTTATCGAATCATGAAATCTGAGGAGGGAGTTACGCAGAACAAAAATATTAATCTTCGTCATCTTTGCAGAGCTTTCTAGAATCTCGATGGTGATATCCAGGTCTAACCATTGTTCAGGATCTTTGAAGATATGAACTACCATTGACAAAGAGTTCTTCATTAAAAGCATTTTGTGATGCTGGAATCTTTGAGGGAAATGGTAGCTCAAAGATAGTGGCCACAGATTCGGAGTTGCCCACCCCGCTACAGGGAAGAATTCCTATAACATGAATAGGAGATAACGTTAGAGTAAGCAATGAAAGACGAACGTTTTGCGGCTCTTCAAATTGATATATATACCTGCCGCAGAGGTGTGACCAATAAGTGAGGGAACTTCTGGGGCTGCAGAAGTACTAGCTTCCAACACGTTAGTAAGAGAAGGCGCCCTCACTTCTATGCTCGAGTCTCTGGTAGTAGGAGTCGGCAGATCAGTAGCCTCGACAGGGAACACAATTTCACGGGCCACACTTTTCAGTGTCACTAGAGGAGCCAAAGGAACCCGTGATGAAGTCATTAGTGCAACTAGATGAAGATCTACAGAGGGGGTAGCGCTCATCTCAATATTGGCCACTAGACAAGTACGTGAATATTTAAGGAATTTAGATTTCCTTACTAGGTGAATATCCATATTCCCCATAGTCCAAGGGTTCTTCGTACTCTTGGGTTATTGCATGTGGCTTTCCAGGAACAGAAGTGGCAAGGAAAATTTCGGGAGCCGGGGGGGAATGTTCTTCCTCTACATTTTCGGCGGCCATATTTTCTTCTTCATCTATGTTAACTTCTCCTTCTTCGTCGTCGTCATCTTGAGATCCATCATTTCCATCATCATCGTCGTCATCATCATCTTCAGACCTCATGGGAATGGAATTTTCTGATGAAGAAAATGAACTTTCACTTGCCAAACCCTCTTCATCTACTTCTGCAACCACGACTTGTTTTCCTTTGTAAGAGACGGGCTGGTTACTTTCTCTTAGAGATCTCTTGCCAACCGGAACTGGGGGAGATACGGAGACCTGCCATGTCTCTTCCTGGGGAATAAGTGATGATGTTTACAGACGTGCTCGAGATCTAGTCATCGGCGATGATGAGCTAGAAGGAGGAGGTTACGAGGAAGGAGCAGGTTCGTTTCGAGCTGGATTCTCCTGAGCCGTGGCAATATCTTCAGAAATGGGGGAGGATGTCCCTTCAACATTTTCTGAAACTCGGCCACCAAGGTCATGGGGGACATGTTCAAATTCTGCCAGAACTCCATGAGCAAACCAACAATCTAGTGTATTAATTGGTTTTCTCTCACGAATCGGCTCTTCCGTCAATATCTTTTTGCAAATTTCACCATGGTGAGGAGCACGACTCTTCTCTGGAATGAAACCAATTCCATTCTTAATTTTTCTGCCTCTGAGCCGAGGTGGGTGGAGAAAGAGAAGGGAGACCACGGGTAAGCGTTTGTTGATCAGAAATGATTGATGGTCCCACCATCTCATCCAGCTGTAGGAAGTGTGGACTATCCGGTCGCAGCTAGGAATGATGAAAGAGGAGTTGACACGACCGCCCAACAGTTGCTTCCATATCATGGCCCAGTTTAAAGGACCTGTTCCATAGCAGCGCATTCTCTTAGTAATCAACCCACAGTCTTTTGGTACGGTTTGGTCATAGCCGAATTGGCGATCAAAGCGACTGGGGTAGTAGGGTTCTCTCCATAACTCTGTCCCTTCTCTGAGAGGCAGACTGCAGGAACAGATGGAAAAAAAGAAAGCCCTTTCTGCTACAGTCAGCGCCCCCTGGTCTACCATATTTGTGTCTTGAGTATAGTGATGGAGGCGAAACTGGAAGAAGTCTATTTGATCAAAGTCCTGTATCTTGTTGATTACCCATTCATATGACCTTTTGGCCATGACTCTTTATTGAAAAAACCAGAGAGGAAGATGGGAAGGGTTGACATATGCCTTCTCTGGTGCTTTAAAAGTCCAAGGGAAGTAAACTCCCAACCATCCCATAAAGTAATGCCAAGCAGTGTATGCAGAAGAAGATCCTAGGGTAGGGTTCTTGATATGTGTAGATATTTCCCCAAAGGTCCAATAGATAGAACATAGTACAGGAGGCGCAATAGAATATTTCTAACCTTCCGCCAGAGCTCCGGCAACGACGAAGGTAGTAGGGCGAATAACATCTGCTCACTTGGAGCTAGGAAGAGCAACTATGCTTAGCCAATAAGCTAGAAAAGCTACAAGTTCCCCAAAGGAACTATAAGATGCTCTTTCCTTCATATTATCATGAAGATTCGTCAGTTCCTTACATCAACTATCACGGAATCTGTAGGATGAAAAAAAGGGGTTAATACACAGGAATATGTGATGAAAAGAAAAATGCTAATTTCTGAGCCGGGAATACCTAAGCATTCTGGAAAAATGAGCCAGCCATTGCAGAGGAGAAAGTTTGTGAAAATTTGAAAATTTCTCCATTTCTCTGAAAAGTTCGATGGTGGTTTCAGAGATGGAAGGTCTACGGTCAGGAGAAGATACAAAATGCCAACTCTGCGTTCGTCGGGTTAAACTCGTCATAAAATATTCCTGTTAATGGAAGACCTGCTATGCGATGCAAGTCCTATAGCGTTATGCTCATTTCTCCAAATGGCAAATGATGAGAATTGGTAGTGGGTGACCAATATTCAAGGAAGCCTTTCAGCACGGAGGGCTCCTTGTAGAAGTACTTAGATGTGACTTCTATCGCATCATAAAGGCCCACTTTGGCGAGAGTACTTGCATGTTTCTTCAGGATGGCCTCTGTCCAATCAGAATAATAGCGACGAGAAGTCAGAAGGCCCCTTGTCCGAAAATCTTTCGATCCCCAAAGAGGGTCACAGTCCTTGTACCGCTGTCTGATGGTCTCATAGAAATATGTTGGAAAGAGATTATGCGGACTGTGAAAAGGGGTAAGGAAAATCATGGGGTGAACTTCTCTGATGATTTGTCGCAGTTTCTGCGCCTGCAGTTTCCCTTCGAGAATTCGAGGTTCCCACATCGCCCACGATTCAGTGTACATCAATTTCTCTCCGTCCACGTGATCTGTGGGCTCACATTCAAGGATGAATTGGTGGCAATGAACGTTGATGGAAATTACTATCATACCTTCTGAATGAGGGTTGTCGAATTTCATAACACCCTCAATTACTCGAACGGATTCCCAGGAGTTTTGGAGCTTTTTTTTGTTATGCTCCTTTATCTTCTATTTGAACTCCTTTTCCCTGTTTTAGTGAGTCTTCTTAGAGCGAGAAGCAGGCAGAGTATCTTCTCTAGCAGGGGGTCTGTTACTATCTGTGCAGATGTGGGCTTGTCTTCAGCCATTTTTTCCAATCATATTCACGACCATGTTTTGAAGGTAACTCTATGTTCCCCATGATTATAGCCCGATGAATGGGAGAGGGAAGTGATTCAATTCGGTCAGTGAAATCAAAGGTGGGGAGCACTGGTTCTTTAAAGTATGCGGGAGTTTGAGTGGTGGTTTTGGTGTGTTTGGCCGGTGGCTGATCAGCGGGAGGAGAAGGGCGATAAGAAGACGTATCGGGCAAGTCAGGATGAGAAGGTTGGTTAGTTGGAGGGTCTACGGGACGAAAAGTCCTCTTGATGCAGTCCATGAAGGAAAAAGGGTTAAAAGCCTAAGGAGATTGCAGGGAAAGTTTGAAAACTGGGAAAGGAACTAAGTCCAGGTTGCGCGAGTCCGCGCAATCAAAAGCAGTTGCGCGTAGTGTCACAAAACTTGGTAAACTTGTACAAATGGGAGATCCGTTGTGTGGGTCAGCGCAATCGATATCGGTTGCGCGGGAAAATCGCCAGAGAAGAAATTTTCACCATAGAATGAGAGAAATGCAGAATATGAAGGGGGCGCAGTATTTATAGGCTGCTGCGGTTGAGTATGAACACGGCTGGTTGCACGGGTCCGCACAAGTCAGATGAATAGGAAGAATTTTGATCCTTTTTCATTTCTTGAGGAAACAAAGAAAGGATCAAGGGGGCATTTGTTGAGGTATAAAAAAAGTGATGAAAGAATCAAGCAAGAAGAGATAAAGAGATAGAAAGAACTTTTGAAAGGAAGAAAAAAGAGATAACTTTGAGAAGGGTGCATAGGACCGCGTAACCAATGTACGTTGCACGGGTCTACGCAATCAATATGCCTTGCGCGGGTCCGCACAACGGAAAGATTAGTTGCGCGGGACCTCAAAATGTACTGCAGAAATGGTCCTTTGCAGAGTGATCTAAAGCACTGAAAATTTGTCCCACATCAATATGATCAGGATTTTCACACGTGTGAGGGTCTATAAATACCCCTTTCTCTCCTTCATTAAGGGTAATTGAAGATTTTCAAGAAGAACAAAGCGGAGCGAAAGATCGAAGGTAGGAGAGAAGTCTCTCGTCAGTTGCGTAGGACAGCGCAACCGATATCAGTTGCGTCGGTCCGCGCAACCAGACTGCTCTGCAGTCTATGAAGTTTAAGGGCCTTCATGCTGCTAAAATGCCTGTGCAATGCTTTTCTCCTTCCAGCCCTCTCCTATTGACAAGTGCAGAGGAAGAAGATTACTCGATCAAATCGATGTTTCTCCTAAGTATTAGGGATGGTTAAAACAGACGCCGTCATGCTGCTGAAATTTCTGTTTCATTGAAGACTCGTCGATCTAATCAACATTCCTCCTAAGTCCTAGGAGATGATTGAAACAGGCACCGAAAGGCTGTCGAAATAAACTTTTGATATTTAAAGCATATGTCATTTATTTCTAGATGATCTATCTTAGAATCAAGGAATGTAAAGAGGATGTAAATGAACCTAGTATCAATGAAATGTGATGAATGCTCTTAATACTCTTTCTTTGTTATGTTTGAATAAGACAATTTCCCAAATCAAGCGTATTTTTTCTTTGTCGAAACATGTGTCATTTTTAAAATATCCTAAGCTTGCTTTGTAGTATCATAGGATATAATTCTTTCAAATTCATCCATTGATAGTGCGTAAGTTATGGCATTTAAAGCCTTTGCATTGGCACTACTCTCACTTTTCTAAAGAGTGGTTCAAGAAAAATAAGGTGTGATTTTCATGTATTTGGATCCGTCGATACCAGTTACTTCAATGGTAGAAGGGGTCCAATTGGTCACTGTGGCTTGTCACACGCTCTCATCCATGTATTTTAAGAAAATCTTCATTCTAGCTTTCCAATAGGCATAATTGGAGCCATCAAATGGTGGAGGCCTAGTGACTGAAAGGCTATCAAAATTTGACATCTCAAATAGCTCAGATCGATTAGCTCAGGAAATAATCTAAAAATAATAATTAAAAGAGAGCTATTAGGCTTTGATACCATTTGAAAAGGCCGAGGTAAGAGTCCTAAAGGGGGGGTGAATAAGACTATGCCAAATTAAAAAATTAACAGCAAAATTTAAACAAATAAATAGAGATAGCACATAAAGAATTCCACAATACTAAAATGAATATCAACCTCAAATGTACAAGTATTGAGAGGTTGATACAGAAGTTGTTCTAAGGACACTTTACACCAAAAACCAATGGCTTATTGTAGGACAACCTGATTCCTAGAACGGTCTGTGTATCAAAAACTCAAACTGATATAGAGGAATAAAGAAATAAATAGTAAAGAAGATAACTAAGCGATTACAACAATTCCACACTTGCATAAAAGAAATTACAACATTCTCCACAAATGCATAAAGGGAAATTACAGCATCCATAAAATGAAATAAACAATTAATCACCATAAGACCATAAGTTATAGTGGTTCATTTGTGTATACACCAACTGTTTAGAAAAATAGCCACACAACTACTCCACTCCTAATATCCTCACACACTAGATATTATCATTCACTATGAAATAGGTTTTTCAAGGTTCACCTAAAACCCTCACAATTATGTCTTTCAAGTGGGCTTACACAATTCAAAACCTCCACACTCTGAGTTGTCTAAATCATATCAAACAAACTAAAAGAAAGAGATTTTTTTGGCACAATCTCAATGAAACCAAAAGAATGAATTTATAAAATAATAAAATACTTATCTAGATATTCTCATTTTGATACAGCCCGGAAGAGCCAATTCGGAGTAGAAGTTCAACGTAGATGTTCAATGCTTACACTCACTTATGAAATGGTTCTAGGTTCTAAATAATTTTTAAATTAAATTAAGTTAGGCTAGCTCAATTTGATTTTGATTCCAAGAAATGAGAATACTTCAATCCCTCTTTCAAATAAAATTGGAATGTAAAATACAAAATTAAATGCAAAATGCTAATTAAAGAGAATATGAAATAAGAACTAGATAGCTTAAGAATATCACTAACTTATCTCTCAGAGTGGTATATTGATTTTTCTTGAATTAGATATCAAAATCTAAATTTCGTGCTCTATTTATAAGTGTAGAAATCGCATCTACAATTGGTCCTAAGGTCAGCTCGACTAGTCGAAGGACAAACAAACTTTTGAAAATTTGGGCACGATAAGATAAGACCGTTCCACGACTGGCCGAAGGACCTGCTCGACCGGTCAAGTGGCCTCCATGACCGGTCAAGTCCTATCCATGACTAGTCATGTGAAACTCAAATTAGTTGCTGGACTTTGATTTAAGCCTGTAGGACTAATCGAGTACTGTTCTAACGACTGGTCGAGTAGGCTACAAGACTGGTCGAGGAAATAACAAGAATTATCAAAAATTAGTAACAAACTTGGGACTGGTCGAGAAATTCTTAGACTAGTCAAGCCAGTGCTAGGACTAGTCGAACATAATCTAAGACTAGTCGAGAAATAGTCAATGCACTTATAAAGTTACCCAATTAAATTATGTATTCAAAATGACCTATCCTATGTTCAATCTAAGGTCATTCATACCTTATACATGATATATGAACATTGAATCTTCTTTTTCCTCAGTTCATAGTTGTTCTTTGAAGTTCACGAAACTTGAGAAGATGAAGCTTGAACTTGAGACTCTTGAAGCTTGAATATGACTAACATTGAAGCTTGAGCTTGAGGTTTAAAGTAAAGAACTTTGTCTTGACTTGGACAAAGCTCTGAAAACTTGAACGATTGAAGCTTGAAAGATTGAATTCACACTTGGTGTTGTACTTGAACATGAATATGTAATCTTGCATTTGAAGTTCTTGCAGTAATGACCTTTGATCTTGTGCATTAGATGCAATGTCTTGAATTTGTAGATGAGCTACACAAGACATAGATTCTAAGAAGTTTTGGCACTAAAAAATTTGACAATAATGGGAGTTAGAAAACATAGCACTTACAATCTCCCCCTTTGTCAAATTTGTGACAAAACACACTTCATTAAAAATAAATATAATATGCATAATAAAGAATTATGCATCAATTATCAATATAAACCAGTTACAACATGGTTAAAGAATCATGCACCAGTTTATAAACAGGTCAAAACAATTCACATGTATTCCCCCAACAATACTCCCCCTTACTTACTCCCCCTTACAAAAATAATAGATGGCTACCTATCGACAATCCACAATCCACCACATGCCACATATCATAAGCACGATATAATTCTCACAAGCATGATAAAATTCTCCCCCTTTTTGTCACAATATGACAAAGGAAAGAACTAATAAATGATAGTGGAAGTAGATAAACAGGGAAGAAAAAGAAGAGTAACAAGAAATAAATAAACAAGATATTCAAGATAGTAAATCCATAAACAAGCATTTGTTCAAGCATGACCAACCATGTTCAACCCAAAAAACAAAAGAAATCCAAATATTTTAAAGTTATTACAAACCAGATATTCAAAGACTAATCAGAACCCCAAGAAGCAGCAAGTATGGTAGGATTAATTTTATGAAGTCCCTTGTTAAGGCGTCTAAGATACTTGCGCATATATTTAAATTACAAATCATGGGACACATTCATGATTTCTACCTTCTCCTCAAGTGAGCGCAACCGTGCATCAAAGTCAGATAGCTGATAATCAGGATCACCTGCTGAATCGGATTCGATCTCATCAAAAATATCATCCATATTGATGTCATCCAGAGGCAAATGACCTTCTTCTTCATTTGCAGCATCAGCTCCACCAACACCTACATTAACTTGACCAAGGGCCAACTTCAAATTCATTTTGTTAATATTGGAGTTGTTGAATGTTAGGTAATGAATGGGAGCTTCTCCTACAGGCATAGCCACTAAACTATGTGTTGCCAACACTGTCATAAGATACGCAAAGGAATGTCACTCTCCTGGATAGATACTGAACTGAATGATACAATGACAAATCAAAGAAGGAAGACATACAACTGAACCAGAGATGATGCAATGAAGAATACGGACCATAAACGTAGTGAGTTCGGTTTTGTTACCAGAACAAGGATAAACATTCGAAATGAATATCGTATGAAGGACTTTGTATCTGGGTAACAAATACTTTAAGGTAAGCACATGTTCAACGGTATTCCATTCCTCATCTATATTGCATAAATCTCTAGTAAGAATTCACTTCTCAGTATCAGATGATTTTTCCACTATAGTGCTAATGGGAATACCTTCATCATTGACAGGTAAATCCATTAATCCAGAGATAAGATGACGATCCACCTCGACTGGACCTTCTCTAGTTGCAATAGTAAATGTCAGATTTTCATCAGAAAAATCAATAATACATGCAAACATAGCTTACACAATGGAGCGGTATGCCGGCCCACCCCAATGGAGTATATTATCCCATCCTACAAACTGAAGAAGAGGAAAGAAATCAAACGGAGCTATATGATCAACATTCACAGTTCATTCAACTATAACATTACGCAATCTAATATCCCGTACATAAGAGGGATCATCTTCGGGTGACCGAAGGTGGGGCACTGTTATACAAGTTGATCAAGAAGTAGAAGTACCACGAAATCCTTTCTTCTTGGCTCTACCATCCATTTGTACCAAAAATAACGAAGAACAAAGAGATTACAAAAGAGGTAGAGAGGGATTTTAATAGATCAAATTTTTTAGAATAAAAACCCAAAAATAAATATGAAACAAGAAATAAACCACACCAATGATGAAAAGGGAGTGTAAAGAACTTGATTCTACAAGAAAATTGAAAATAAAGTACTAACCTTGAAGAAATAGATAATGGGTTTGACTGATCGACCTTGGAGCCATTGGAGAAGACACCTAAAATGAGAAAAATGTGAATTTTCTCCCAAATAAAGCATCAAACCCATGCTGCACGGCTGGTCGAGTACATGCTCGGCCGGTCGTGCCACGAATGGTCAAGTATGTACTCGACTGGTCGTGCACCACCCAAAATATGTAATTTTCATAAAATTTTAAATTTTAAACATTTAAAATAACAAAAATGTACATTATGATACAGAAATACATGAATAATCAATTCAAATTGCACATACCAAGTTCAAATTTCAATTTAGCAAACCTGCTTTTATCAAGCGATTTTGTAAATATGTCAACAAGTTGAGTCTCGGTCGGAATATATTTCAAAAAAATTATCTTGTTTTCCACTAATTCACGAATGTAGTGATATCTAATGTCAATGTGTTTAGGTCGTGAATGTTGGATTGGATTTTTAGATATATTAATTGTACTGGAATTATCACAATATAAAACCATAGTATATTGCGTAATTCCGTAATCGCTTAGCATTCATTTCATCCATATAAGCTGAGTACATGTATTACCTGCTGCAATGTATTCAACCTTAGCAGTTGAGAGTGATATGAAACTTTATTTCTTACTTTTCTAAGAAACTAAATAGTTCCCTACATAGAAAGAACCACTACTGGTTAATTTTCTATCATTAATGTTACCAGCCCAATCAGCATCTGTATAACCAGCTAATTGCACACTAGTATCATGTGGATACCAGAGGCCAAGATTTACTAAACTAGCAACATATCACATAATCCACTTAACAGTAATTAAATGTGACTCTTTAAGGTCAAATTGATATCTAGCACAAATTCCTACGCTAAATGCAATATCAGGTCTACTTGCAGTTAAATAAAGTAAACTTCCATCATACTGCGATATAGTTTAGGATCCACATTCTTACCTGTAGAGTTTTTTGAGTGTTTTAAGGTAATACTCATAGGAATATCAAAATTTTTTCCATTCTCAAATCTAAAATTTTTAACTAAGTTCAGAGCATATTTGGTTTAAGAGAAAGAAACCATCAGGTTACTGTTTTACTTGCAACTCTAGGAAATAATTCAATTCCCTAACCATGCTCATTTCGAATTTAGACCTCATAAAATCTGTAAACTCAACAGCCATTTTAGCATAGGTAGATCCATTTATAATCATCAACAGAGATTTGCACTATTAAAATGTGATCATTATGTTTCTTTACAAACAATGTCTTATTAACAGTTCCCATTAGAAAATTATGACTTAGTAGAAACTTAGTCAACTTTTCGTACCATGCACTGGGAGCTTGTTTCAAACTGTAGAGTGCCTTTTTTCAAGCGGTATACATGATCAGCATTCGTAGAGTCTTCAAAACCTGTTGGTTGTTCAACATACACTTTTTCATGCAAATCGTCATTTAAAAAAGCACTCTTTACATCCATTTGGTATATTTGAACTTTCTAAAGAACACAATGGATATAAATAGTCTAATTGATTCAAAATAAGCTACTAGGGCAAAGGTCTCATCATAATCGATGCCTTCAATTTAAGTGTACCCTTGTACAACTAGCCTAGCCTTGTTACTAATAATATTATCAAGTTCATCAAACTTATTTTTAAAAATTCATTTTATTTCGACAATGTATTTATCTTTCGGTCTTGGAACTAAGTACCAAACATCATTTCTGACAAATTGATTGAGCTCTTCTTGTATCGCAACAATCCAGTTTTCGTCAGAAAGGTCTTATTTTACGTTAGCCAGTTCTATCTGAGATGTAAAGCACACGTAATTACACATATCTTCTAGTTGTTTACGAGTGTGCACACCAGTGAGAGGGTTTCTAAGAATCTGATTAGTTTGATAGTCTTTAACTATTCTCAGTTCAGTATTATATTGATTTCATGAAGTATCTGGTTTATCAATTAGAAAAACTTCATCATTTTTTAAACTTAAGATAGGTGTAATCAAGTGATCATCTATAACCACATTAATAGACTCTTGAATTACACCAGTCCTCTTATTAAGAACCCGATACGCTCAACTATTCAGAGCATGCCTGGTCCTCAAGAATTACATCTATGTCATAGGGTACATTTCCTGACAATGGATCCATGTCAGGACATGATTTCGGTGCGATCAGATATGCTGATCGACCGTGGAGAGCATATGTCAGATCAACAGTCGTACTTTCTCAATCGGGGCCACAGTTATACGAATATGTACAGAGAAATTTCCTTTCCCCATGGGTCAGGTTTGGTCACAAACTAACAGTCCAAATTCTTAAATTTTGAATGGGAGTGAATGGCCTATTCACTTAAGTTTTAATTCATTTTCTATAAATATTCGCATTTCTCACGCACTCCACTCATGGTTCAAGTTGGGTGTTTCTGGACACTATCTGGGCTTGATTCCCATGACAGTTGTCAAGCCTAGCAGGACGGACATAGTCCTATAGTTTTGCGGCCATCGAACCCTCGACGTGCAGTCTAGGTCCGTTACCTAGTTTCAATGTACTCCCGAGAGCGACAGGCTCTTGGGATTTCTCCTAGGTCTTTAGGGCCTGTTTGGATACACGTTTTGGGATGTATTGTATCGTATTAGAAGTTATGATTTGACATTTACCGTGTTTGGATTGGAGTAAATAGGAGTTCAATCCCATGCGCGCGAATACAAATTCCAGCCAAATTTTTGAACTAACGGTAGAGTATTGTCGGTGGGTTCTGTTGTTGTCAATACTTTGTATTCATTGCGCTGTATTCGACAGCGGATGAAAGTTTGAAACTTGTACAATTACAAGATATTTGGTACCTATGCAGTGTAAGATCGGGACTGTTCATTTGGTACATTTCAACGTGAAAATCATCTGGGCTAGAAATTAGAAAGTTTCATGCATCAAACAGTCCACTCGACCCAATTAAGATTGTACAATACGCAGACATAATACGTCCTATCCAAACACTGATCTGTATAACGTATTGTATACTATGTCAAACAATACCTCCTATCCAAACATTGATTAGTATCTAATTGATTTGGATGTATTCTGAAAACCGTCCAATGTATACATGAACAATACCCAAATATAATACAATACAATACTATACGCGAATCCAAACAGGCCCTTAAGTGGCATTGAGTCAGTGGTACTCATGGTTTTAGGCCTTATCAAATATGAAAATAGTGGCCTAAGCTTATTTCATTGATTATTTAGTACTTAACTAAATCCCGTCTAATTTATACAACAGGATGCGGTCCTTAGGTAGTTCTGTCTGAGGTGGTACTCAGGTCTTTGTACGGATTTTTTCGGGACATTACAAGTCCATCCATGAAAGCGACAAGGCCTTTTAAAACTAAAAACCCTAAACTATATACTGTGCAAGCAGTTGAATGGACAAATCATATGATTCTTGTAATTTCTATTACTAGTAAAAGAACCTAAAATGGAGGAAAATTTACAGTGGACCCATGCTTGCCTATGTTGCTCGAAAATTGAAGCAATTAGGATGTTTGAAGAAAAACTGACTCTGATTGGCACCATCTACATACCATATATCAGTTACTATGCTTTCTTTCCTGTAATAGTTAATCTATTCCTGTCAATTATGATGACTAGTATTTTATAAGGTATACTCACTTGGATTGAAGTGAGTTAAGAATATAGTCTAGAGAGGTTTGAAAAATTAAACTACCATAGATTCTTGTTGAAGTAGTGACCTTAAGTAATACTTTTCTAGGTTGGTTGGGGAAGAGTGCTATTTTTCCTTAATTTTTTATTTTTATTTTTTTTTAGATTAGAAACCAGTATCAAATACTTTGTATGCTTTTGGAAAAATTTAAAACCATATAAACCATTGTATAAATCTACATTTTGTTCCATGGGAGTTCATTGTCAAGCAGTGCATCATAGGTGCAGTTATTATTTTCAAGATAGGATTGACATTGTGTTATTTACTTCATACCCTGATATTCCATGCATTCTCAGCTCTATGAATGTCACGCCCCAAACTCGAAAATCGGGCTCAAAAAATTCTCGATTGCCGAATCCGGTACTGACAGCCTCCGTAGTATCCCATTCTCGGCTCCTACCATCCATACGCTAGATTTCGATCCTGGGATCCTACAAGGAGGATTTTTTTAAGTACATTTAACTCGTAATAAGCATAACCACAAGATTACCCAATTCAAAAAGGCAACATTATCACCACATATCCTCTAATATAATCATTTGAGTACAGTGCTGAAAGGAAATACATAAATCGAAAGTCAAGCTCCAGAAGACCGCTGCACGCTTCAAGCTCAACAATGCTACAACCTAACATCACCTACACGCATCTATCATGCATAAGCTTATAGAAAGCTTAAAGGGTAGTGTAAGTGTGTGCACAAAGTAAGTGCCAAGTATTCAATACAATGTCGTCATCATATAATACCGAAATTACTAGTAATACATAAATCATACATTATCGAAATAAGCAGAAATACTGACAAGATCACGAATTATCAGAGTAAGCAGAAATACTGACAAGATCATAAATCATACGATAACATAGTAAGCGGAAGTATGAACAAGTCCATAAGTCAATCAATATCAGAATACGTAATATAGAACAGCTATGCAATAAGGAGTCATAAAGAGCCAAATATCAGATGCCGAGGATACAATGCAATATACAAATCCTACTAAGTCTATCTGGGCCATATAAGTGCAGAAACATAGCAACCCAAAATGCCACATGTCTGCCGATGTAATGCAATATGCGATGCGAATGAAATGACCATGCTAGAGTGTGAAGTCGGAATGATACTACGTAGTATCGTAGGCTACGGGGTCCACCACAAGGGACTTCTATCCAAACCAGTCCCATACCTAAATTTGGATAGTCAGACTCAATGTGGTAAACTTCTGATCTTAGGTTAGTCATGCACCCAACTAAAATCCTTGTCATAACGGAAGTATACAATAATTAGTTGCACACCACCAGCCCGAGTGGATAGTGAATGAATGAATGAATGAGCATGCAGCTCCTACTCAATAAGTCCACATATTAGTACGGTTCCTCTCTGGGAAATCACCGGGATCTATTACACTCCAAACCAGATTGTCACCCCATCGCACGCAACAAGGTGAGTGGAAGAGACCTCACTATCATCCTACCAATATCGGGTCCGGCACGTCGATAGCGGACCCATTCCTCGAGCTGGTCAGACTCAGCTTAGCATTACCCCCTCCTCTTGGGCAGGTAAGGCCGCACCCCCTTCCAACCAACTATGACACAGTGGGAGACACGGCCTAACGGTATATGGCAGCATTACCCCCTCCTCTCGGACAGGTAAGGCCACATCCCCTTCCAACCGACCATGACACAGTGGGAGACACGGCCTAACGGTATATGGCCCACATGCGCTCATACATGCGCTCATACATTCACTCAGTCTAGACGTTGGAGCAACTTCTAGAACCAAGAGGGTTTAGGGACTTTCACCCAGGGATATCTATGACACCCCATGTAGAATAGATTTTTGGTATCCCATCTGGCCATCCCTGAAATACCTATGGAGGCTACGACCCCAATGTCACTAGGGCATATAGTACAACACAATGTAATGCAAGATGCATGAGTCATGCAATCCAGTCATACATCTATCCTGCTATACCGTTTGCTCATGTGGGACAATCTCCGCCTATCAGGGAGTCTCATAATAACATGCCCAAGGGCATATGCAATGGTCAACCACATCTTATAACAAACATATAGATGATGCCTATGGGCATGCATCATGATGCTATGCTGTCACATACTCATAATCGGTATCAATAACCGGCATCAACAATCGGTCTGGACAATGTGAACATCTAACCAACATTGCCCCAAGGAATAGCCCTCATAGATCCTATCATATAGTGGACCCATGACCTCACACAAGGGCCAAATATACAATACCATGCGCCTCTCTCAAGAGCTTAATACACATCACGATGGGCCTTTCACATGGGCCTAACATACATCACAATGGTCTCTATCGCCTGGCCCTCAAATGCACCACAATGGGCCTCATCACATAGACCTCATATTCATCACATTAGGCCCTAAACATGGGTCGAATACACATTACAATTGATCTCAAATACAGGCCGCATATACATCACACAGGATAAATACACATCACAATGGGCCTCAACTACGGGTCACTTATATATCATATAGGTCTCGACAATAGGCCTTGACATTTGAAATCTACCTCGACAATCGAAATCGACACTCAAAATCGGCTTCGATACTCTGCCTCGACAATCAGAATCAGCCTCGATACTTGGCCTCGATAATCGAAATCGATTGATAAATCGAAACCGACAAATCAGTCACACCAATCAAAATCGGTAATCGGCCACGAAAATCGTGATCGATCAATAATTAGAATCGACAAAATCAGTCACGATAATTGGCCGAACAAGGCCTAAGGGAATGTCACAATGTGGACATTAAACCATCATTGTCCAACAATGTGGACATTTAACCATCATTGCTCTCAAGGAGCGGTCCTCATAGGGTCAAACATAAAGTGGGCCTAACTATCCAACATGTGGCCTCAAATAGTCATCACAGGTGGGCCTTACACATGTAGCACGTGGGCCTACACATCACGGTGGGTTGATACATTGGGCCACACCATTGGCCTAATATACACATCACGGTGGGTCGCATCATTAGGTCGCACCAATGGGCCTCTTATCCAATAAGTGGGCCGCATCAATGAGCTACACTAATGGGTCTTATACACATCAAGTTGGTCCTCGATAACTAGGCTGGAAACATATCACAATGGGCCACGACATACGGGCCTGGAATACGTCATAATGGGCCTCGACCATGGGCCGAAAATACATCTCAGTGGGCCTTACCAAATGGGCCATAAAGACATCCTAATAGGCCTCAACCATGGGCCTCTAACATATCATAATGGGCCTTGCATCAATGGGCCGCACTAATGGTTCTCATACACATCAAGTGGGTTACATCAATGGGTCGCACAAATGTACAATAGGTAAGCCCTGCACATGTAGCAGATGGGCCCCACCAAATGGTTAGTGTGGATATAGAATGCATACATCTAGTGGGTCACACATCCCACGGACGGTGTAAATAAAACATACATCGACGTTGGCCCTATATGACCTAGACGGTTAGGGTGGAACATATGAGGTGGGCTCTGCTCACGGGTTCCAAATACATTACAATGGGCCTTAACCCATGGGACACAAATACATCAAATGGGTCTCACAATTTGGGCTTTAAATACACCACAATGGGCCATACAGCAAGGCCTCAAGTACGATCTCAACGGCCACACAAGATGGACAGTTAATACATACATCACAATGGGCCACAACCCATGGGCCTTAATACACAACGGTTGGGCCCTGCATATGGGCCTAATATATATCATAGGTGGGCCCTACACGTGGGTCTCATATGCATTAAATGGGCCACGTATCTGAGCCTCGAACACATCAAATGGGCCACGCGTCATGGGCCCATTACATTTCACAATGGGCCTCACATCAATGGACCGCACTAATGGGCCCCATATATATCAAAGTGGGCCGCATCAATGGACGGCATAGATATACAATACATTCATCACGGCAGTCCGCACAAAAGGATGATTATGGATGTAAAACAGATGAGTGGCGTGGAATACATCGCCTAAATCAAGTGGGCCCCATGGAACTTACTGACATCAATACTTCAGCTATCAATCTGGTGTGAGGTACTCCAGTCAACCTGCATCTACCGTTCATGGATTGGACGGTGTGGATGCAATACATTAAATCAAGGTGGGCCCCACACGCTGTCATGGTGGGGCCATGTCCAATGAATGGACAGGGTGGAGAAATGCATACATCATTGTGGAATCCCACCATCTTTGCACTCGACAATGACGATACAACACTTAAATCATGGTGTGGTCCACGGATGACGTGGATAAAACACTTACATCAGGTGGGACCCATGCCTATGGACAGCGTGGATTAAAACCCATATATCATGGTGCGCACCACACCAGCAAATGGACAGCATAATAAAGGTGGGCTCCACACAACAAATGGAGACATGGTTGGAATATAACTCAGACCACATGATGGGGTCCACGTGGTCAGCCAAAGGCAGTACAGCAGCTATATTGCTGTTGTGGGTACACCATCCATCAGTTTCCACCAAAGGTGGGTCCCACATGGGCCCACCATAATATATTATATCTATATATACATAATATATATCAATATATAGTATCATACTATTATATTGCTCCAAAATGTCTGAAAAAGATTTCAATGGCAGACATTGAATCACACTGTTCCCTGTGATGTGGGCCACCTGAGTTCACTTACATGGCTAATTTAAGGGGGGGCCCACCGTTTGAAAGGGGGCCATCTAATGGACAGTGTTGATGTTCAACACACAACATGGTGGGGCCCACGGGTCCCAGCCCGCCCAACGTCCTCTGTTGTCAGCGCAGCAGCAGGCGCTGCTACCTATGCTATTTTTATTTTATTTTTTTAAAATTAGAAAATCTTGTGGTTTTTCTCATGTGGGGCCTGCATCTAAAAAATCCAACCCGTCCATTAGATTCTACGACCACTGATCGACCAAATGAGACCAATATACGACATGTTTTTGGTGAACAAAAAAATCAAGGTGGGTTTTAATGGTGAAACCGCTATTTCCTATGGTATGGCCCACCTGAGAATCGAATTGATCTCAAACTTCGGCTCAACGCCTAACATGATCTGAGGAAAAGGATGGACGGCTTGGAATGAACTTCATACATCAAGGTAGGGCCTATATGAGCGGCCACCCAAAAGTTGGAATCAAGCTAGCATTTTTGTTTGTCAGGTGGTCTGTACACCACACCGTTAGTTCACATTTCTCTCCTTAGCCACGTCCAGCGTCCCTGGACGCTGGCCGGTTCGAATGTAACATATGTCTAAGGTGAGTCCCATGGGCCCTACCTAGGTGGGCCACCAAATGGCAGGATGGTGTGGATAAGCAATACATCAATGTGGGGTCTATCCGGTAGGCCACACAATCATATCATCACCCACAAAATAAAAGAAAAAGAGAGAGAGAATGAGAGAAAGAAGCACCCACCTTCAAAACTACTCCTCCTTCTTCCGCACTAGGGCGATCTAGCTCCAAGGAGAAAGAATCAATAGTCGAGATTGGATTTTAGAGGTTGGATGATGGGGTATGAAGCTTTATGGTGGGTGGAAAATGGAGGAAAGCTTGGACGTTGGGAGTTTTTGGGATTGCTTGGAGAATGAGAGAGATGAGAGAGAGTGTGATGTAAGGGAAGTGATGGGAGAGAGGCATGGTGAGGTGATGAAAAGTTGACTTTTGGAGTTGTTGTGTAAGAGAGGCATGGGTTGTGATGGGGTGAGTGATGTGTTGAGTGATGGGTTGATTGATGTATTGTACTTGACATTGATGGGATTGATGGGACATGATTTGAAAGGTTGTCTTGGGTTTGTAAATGTACGGCGTTTCCTTGAACTAAACACGGGCCTACATCTCCTGGCCCAGGTATCGCCTCAGTGCGTGAGACGCGACGTCGGAACCGTGCCGACTGTGCGGTCGCTAGGGTACAAGTTTCTAGTCAAGCTGACTCTGTAATATAGGATATGGCTCAGGATTGCACGCAGCTATCATTTACTGATCACAGGTTGCCAAATTTTGACCAGGAGGACCGTGAAAGCCTAAGGAACGGTACGGTCCAGGATACGGGCCTTACAATGAAGCTGAGAGCTTCATCTCCATTGCTAGCCTTATTATCCAAACCTCTAGATGATAGAAAGGCTATTTGATTTAACTTGAAACGATTGCTTCATACAAATGATGATATTGCTCGCGTTAGCCTATTGTGCAATTTTCAAGAAGTCTTGCTGAGCTTCTATGTGCTCAAGATAGTAGTCTATTCTAATCATGCACATGGTCCCTACATGCTACCCTGACGTGCCACAAATATGAGAAGAGGAACATGAGTATGAGATCCAAGCCCAGCGTTTGGTCTCCACGACGCCCCACTATAGAATATGGATCATTAAACCTGAGTATTGAATGCATCCAATGCTAACCATTCAACTTTTACTTCAAATCTAGCAGTTATGACTGTCCAACTAGCCTAATTCTTTTCCTTCAAATCATATCCAAAGGGACCCCTGCATAGTGAGCTGCCTAGATCTCATACACATGGTGTCATTCCAAAATCTATCATGTGCAAGGTCTATGTCCAGGGGTGCACATACAAGAGTAACATTCATCATGAAGAAAAGGTATCAAGGTATCATAAAAGTAACAAGCAGTAACCCAAGCTACAAGATGGGATAGAATTTCAAATACTCATAGTTGGGTCTACCAATATCTTCCCTGAGAGTCAATTATAGTTCATTTACCTAGCTTATATAATACAACAGAAGTTTCAACATCCAAAATAGAACTTTATCGAGGATTTTTTGTCAGTCTCCAACTCTCCACAGACACAAAAACTTTGCAACTCACTTTTTTAGTATCATTAAGAGGGTAGGTCTTTCAACTATAAGTGGAACAGAAAGGAGATTTTGAAAGGCTTCCTTCTGGAAGAGCCAGATATCCCTCCCATTAGAGTCTGTTATGCATAACCAACTCTCACCAAGAAACAACTATCTAATCAAAAGAACTATAACGCCCCAAATTTTGAGGGTCGAGCAAATCTTTACTCCCGAGATCCAGCACATCACTTATGCAATATAGATAATGATGTTCAGATTTCACCCATATTAATGAGTTAAACATAAGTGGGATTATACTAAAACAACATATCATACTCCGGATATAATTAAAATAAGAAAGCGGAGTCTGAAACGTATATATTTAAACATATGGGTGTTTCACAAACCTCCAGAGTATGAGTATGCAACCAGACTCAATATATACATGTATTGTTTCAAAATATACAAAATGTGAAAATGTAAGGTTTCCAACTAAGCCGAATATCCCAGTGTTCCCTGCGTATCAGCACGAGGTCTACATCGACCCACCCAATAACAGAAAGTAGGAGAATTCCTCCTCCTCATCCATAAAGTCGTGCTCCATCGCATAAACTTTATCAGAACCTGCATCTAAATCGAAATCTAGTTAGTGTTTTAAAATACCGTCCCAAAGTGGGAATGAGTGGCCAACTCAGTGGCACTATAAGGAAAAAGTTAATATGTTATAAAGTCAATCAAGCAGTAATGATAAGGCAATCATAACAATCACTTCCTAACTACTCTTGTTAATGCAAGAATGGAGTACAAGTAATTATGTATGCCCTCGCATCAAATCTCCCTCATAAGCGACTCCGATAACCTATTTCGCATATGACATCATTCTCTCAAAACGGTGCAACTCCATTGCCTTTAAAGCACATCCTAGCTAATGCAATGAGATGCATGGTCGTGTTAGCCGAGTACTTAATTAAGCTTATTCATACAACAGGTTTGGGAAGCTAGGGTACCTCCCTTTATATCATTGACCTGAACCGAATGATCCATCTAGGTTTGTCACTCCTAGTTAAGCACATATGATAGGCAAGTTGTGGGGTCATCACTCCTAATGAAAAGTAGTCGATAGGTAAATTCAAGAATTTATACTCACGATCACTACGGAAGGCTCGTTAACTCAACGTATGCCGACAACTCAAACATAGTGTCTCATACCACCATGCCCTCCTCACGAGTCTTAGTTGCTCACTAGTCATTACGGGGAGACTCATCACCACAGCGTAGGCCGACAGCTCGAACATGGTGTCCCATACCACCATGTCCAGCTCATGAGTCTTAGCAGATCATGGTACCATGGTTAAAGTGGGCCTTTGCATTGGTGAGGGGTACCTTAGATTCAAGAAGTAGTGTTCATACATAGTAAACACATAATAGGCCAATCAGGTTGTTAGGCAAGCTCGATTGGTACGGGCACACGTTGACTTAATCAACATGGAGCGCATAAGCACTCCTCGTGGTTTAACCACTGTCAGCAATCGCCATGCAATCCGGATTCATCAAGTATACCCAATGTGGCGAGACTAATTCGGCCACCCGAACAGGGAGTGTTACTGATTACCTGGCTACGTTGTAGCCCCAATCTTACTCAGATGCAGTAAATAAATACATGTGATAATCATTTCAGCATTTAATAAACAATCTAAGTAAATTCCTCATTTAAGCATTTCGTCAAACACATTGATCATGTTACCAAACACTTATATTTTATCCATAAATTGCATAGAGGCAAATATGTTTACATGAAAGAAACTGTACATATGAATAAGGTAATTAAGAATCCTATCTTAATACTCATAATAAATACAAATCATCAATAATTTCTTGTTCAGATAGTGCATCAAACACTTGGACTACACTTCACCAAATATATAGACTAGGTTAGTTACAACATATATATTAACAATTCCTTATACAGAGAGATCAACATGCATATGACGATGAAGAATCCTATATCAGTAAATCATGGCAAGCACAAATCTTATTTAAATGTTCATTTAAACATTTTAACAAACACATGGGATGTATCTTTTTCTCAACACAGTTCATACATGTATATTATACCGAAATCGGCATATCTAAGACAATACAGCAGTAATCAAGTTAGATATAAATCATTAGCTGACATGAAAGCATTGATAACTACAACCTAAGCATTTATAGTCCACACCTTTCATCAGAATACTCGATTCGGACTCAGTTCAAATTCTACGTTTCTGAAAATCGAATGTCGAGCACGAAAATGAAGAAATAGGTTAGCTAATTTAACGAACAATTAATCTGGATCTCTACAACGACATTAGGGTTAGGTTTTCTTATCCAAAATCATAACTAATAGAGATTGGGTAGCACGACGGGGAGGCGATTTGGTGCATGGAATCGTGCGAGAGGATTACAGCAGCAATCTCCCAAAATCCTTCTTCTCTCTTTCCTCTTTCCTCTTCTTTTCTCTCCTCTCTCCCTTAGGGTTTGGTGAAATTCGTATATGAGAGAGGTGGGGTGAAATAAAGGCTATTTATAAGCCCAGAAGTGATGCAAATGGCCCCAGGGCCACTATATATATAGTTTATACCCTTTGGGTGACTGTTTTTGACAAACGGGGCTCATGGGGAGGCCCACTACCCACCTATGTCATAGGGTATGCTCTCAGACAATGGATCCATGTCAGGACATGATTTCAGTGTGATCAGATAAACCGATCGATCTTGAAGAGCCTGCGTCAGATCAATAATCATACTTACTCAATCGGGGCCACAAGTATACGAATATGTGCAGGGAAATTTTCTTTCCCCATGGATAAAGTTTGGTTAGAAACTAATGGTTTGAAATCCTCAATTTCGCATGAGAGTGAACGGCCCAATTGACTTAAGTTTCATTTCATTTTCTAAAGATATTCACATTTCTCACGCACTTCACTCAGTGCTCAAATTAGACATTTCTGGACACCATCTGGGCTTGATTCCTATGATGGTCATCAAGCCTAGCAAGACGAACATAGTCCTATAGTTTCGCAGTCATCGAACCCTCGACGTGCAGTCTAGGTCCGATACAGGATTTCAATGTGCTCCCGAGAGCAACATGCTCTCAGATTTCTCCTAGGTCTTTAAGTGATGTTGAGCCCGCGGTATTAATGATTTTAGGCCTTCTCATTTGTGAAAATGGTGGCTCGAGCTTAATCCACCGATTATTTAGTTTAGTACTTAACTAAATTCTGCCTAAATTATGACAGGATACGGTCCTTAAGTGGTTTCGCCTGAGGTGGTACTCGGGTCCTTGTATGAATTTTTCTGAGACGTTACAAGCACCAAGCAGAACACTTATAAACATGTATGTTCCCTTCTGCTATCCAAATTCAACTTCATCACTTTGCAGTAAGAAGCAAAAGAAGAAATCCCCCAATCACACCACCAAAAAAAAACACGCATAAACCTTTCCAGCCGGAAGACCAAACCTCTAGGTAATCACTTTTAAAATACCCTGTCAACAGAGCCAGAGAATTAAACATGCAACTCATACATCAATTCTCTAGGAAGAGAGATGACATCACCAAAAGTCTACAATCAATTGAAGAAAACTCAATGAGGAAAGATCCAATCTTTGGAGAAAATTGGGGTCCACGACATCTATTATTTTAGAGTGCTATTTCTCATTCTAATAATGTCAAACGCCGTCAAATATTTGTTTCCCTCTAAAATTCATTGATTGAAAAGTTAAATTATGAGTTATAATCAAACATATACTAACTCAAAGACTGTCTTGATTATATTAGTGATTGAACGCATGCAACCACCATAACAGTGCAAGCAGTATGTAATATTCTTCAAATGATTCTAGATTTAGTGACCCACGATTTTGTTAACAATTAAAGGCATGAATCATCCACTTTATAAGAATTGAGCAGGCTTCCAAAAATAAAAACTATACAAATCCAGTTACATAAGTTAACAGAATAGATAAAAAATCCACTAAATAAAAAAGGAATCCAAAACCTTCCAAACCTTTGTCACTCATTCCATGGATCAACAATAAAAATATAGGTTGTCCAGTTGTCCTGGAAATATGTTTCAAAAAGATTATATACATTTTCAGCAATTTGATCAACCACCTTAACATTGTTGAGATGGATGAATAAGGCTTATGTGCATGACCATTGGTATCACAACCAAGTAGATGCAGTTGGAAAACCTAACCTCTAGGTAGTCACTTTCAATTGGGTGAAATTGTTGTTTGGCCCAAATTCCTGATGAGAATTTGAATATTCAATGGTTTTGTTTAAATTTTTAAACTTCTAAGACATGCTTTGGTAATTTGTATGACAAAAACTTGATTATTCACTGAAATTTTTATTTGATCAAGTTGCCTTTTTTATTTATTTAATCTTTAGCATCTTTTTTATTAATTATGGCTTATTGTCATTTGTTTTTTATTAACCAAGCCACTAAAGGATTTCAATTTCAAATGTAACTGAAGTATTGACAGAACATTGTCGCTAGTTGCAGTACAAGATGTAACAAGAATATACATTAATTATGTATCTAAATTATTCTTTTTAAATGCACCACCTAGAAATAATTTGAGATGATGTTCAATAATACTTTGTTAAATATGAAATTTGTGACCTTTAGTAACTTGGTTAATTAAAAAGAACTACGTAATGGCTTGATCCCAATCTGACTTTTTGGGTACGTAGGTAGCCGTTCGTAATGTACTAGAATATCGATGCAACCACAAATCTTTTTTCTCCTTTTTGAATTGTAACAGACTGTATCGGTTGTATTTTTCTCTGTCATACAAGTTGTGGCTATGAAAGATATAATATCACCTCTTTATAAGAAGGGTCGCTGCAGCAGGTCCGCCCCAAGGAGCACCACAGCCCAAAGGAAAGGAGCCCGTAGGAGCACACACTCAACCTCTTACGTCTGAGAGCCGAGATCAGGGAAGCAGGCAAGCTAGACCCCAAAGAGGCGTATCAACTGCTACCAGTCCAAGTAGAAACCAAACCGCTATGCTCGGCCAAGGCCCGACAATTGCTGTCGTTGTGGCCAACTGGGCCACCTATCAAATACTTGTCAATGATGGTAGTGCTGATAACGCCTATGAAGATTCAAATGTTGAAGAACATGAGCACACCACTGAAGATGAGGCAAATGAGTCAGGTTGGGTTCAGCAAGATTGCAGTGAGTCACTCGTAGTAAGGCAACTATTATATGCGTCAAGAAAAGAAGTGCATTCACAGTGACATAACATCTTCTGAATTAGATGTACAATGAATCGAAAGGTTTGTGACATGATCATTGACAGTGGGAGCAGCGAGAACATTATCTCCAAGGTCATGGTGAAAAAATTGTAATTGAAAACAGAGCGTCATCCCTCCCCATATACAATCAATTAGATCAAGAAGGTCAGCGAAACAAAGGTAACTGAATGACACACCATATCTTTTTCAATTAGCAAACATTATAAGGATGAAGTAGTATATGATGTGGTTGACATGAAAGTATTTCATATACTACTCGATCGACCTTGTCAATTTGACTGTAACATTACTCATAAAGGGCGAGATAACATATATATCTTCATCAAGGACGGTCGGAAGACCATATTGGCCCCTATGGATCCAGAGGGACCACTTGAAACTTCTAAAGTGGATGGCCATTTTCTCTTAACCATACGGGACTTCGTGGAAGAATTCAAAAAAAAACATGACAGGTTTATGCATTAAGTGTAAAATGGGAAGAACTCGAGCCTACCATCATCCCTAAAAGACTAAGGCCCTTGTTACATGAATTTAAAGAAATTTGGCCTGATAACCTTCCCGATGGGTTACCTCCCATGAGGAATATCTAGCACCATATCAACTTTGTCCCTAGGTCCAGTTTACCCAATCGTCCTCACTATCAGATGACTCCTAATGAGTTGAGATTCTGCAAAGGCAAGTGGAGGAACTGATCTGTAAGGGTCTTATTCGAGAAAGCATGAGCCCATGTGCTATACCAGTTTTATTAACTCCAAAAAAAGATGAAAGTTAGTACATGTGTGTCGACAGCTGAGTCATTAACAAAATCACCATAAAATATAGGTTTCCTATACCACAGTTGGACGATATACTTGACACGCGGGAGGGCACAAAAATAATCTCTAAATTAGACCTAAGAGTGGCCACCATCAGATTTGAATATGGTCAAGTGATAAGTAGAAAACGGCCTTTAAGACCAAGGAAGGATTGTACGAATGGATGTTCATGCCCTTCGGTCTTTCAAATGCACCTAGCACATTTATGAGATTGATGAACCAAATTCTGAAACCTTTCATTGGGTGGTTCGTTGTGGTTTATTTCGATGATATTTTGAGATACAATTAAGATGAAACCACCCATATGGAACACCACAAAAACGTCCTTTAAGTGCTCACTGAAAATAAATTGTATCTTAATTTTAAAAAGTGTAGCTACATGACTGATAGCCTATTGTTTCTAGGTTTTGTCATAACGTCCACGGACATTCGGGTGGATGAGGAGAAGTTGAAGGCAATCAAAGAATGGTCAGTTCCTACAAATATTAACAAAGTGTGAAGTTTTCATAGACTGGCGACATTCTATCGTTGGTTCGTGAAAATTTCCAATACCATTGTGTCACCAATCACAGATTGCATGAAGAAAGGACAGTTTCAGTGGACTGATGAAGTTGACAAGAGCTTTATCGATATTAAGCGTAGGTTATCCATGACCCCGGTTCTTGTACTTCCCAATTTCGACAAACTGTTTGAAGTCGAATGTGATGCCTCATACGTTGGGATTTGGGGAGTTTTGTCCCAAGAAAGTACGTCGATAGCCTTTTACAGTGAGAAACTTAACGATGCATGCAAAAAGTTGTCTACATATGAGATCGAGTTGTACACAATGGTCCAGGCACTGTGACACTGGCGACATTATTTGATTCAAAGGAATTTTATACTTTAAACGGACCATCAAGCTCTCAAATTCATTAATAGTCAAGATAGCATTAATCGTGTGCATGCTAGATGGATCTCATTTTTGTAAGAATTCACGTTCGTGCTAAAACATAAGTCTAGACAACAGAATAAAGTAGCTGATACGCTGAGTCACCATGCAACTTTGTTAGTCACTATGAGCAATGAGGTTATCGAGTTCAAGTGCCTCAAAGACATATATGCCGACGACGATGACTTTAAGGACGCATGGGTTAGATGCCAAGAAGGTCACCCCAGCAACTTATATATGCAAGATGGGTTCCTTTTCAAGGGAAGTCGATTGTGCATTTTCAAAAGTTCGTTAAGGGAACAGATAATCCAAGATCTACATGGAGGTGGCCTTAATGGACACCTTGGGCAAGATAAGATGCAAGCTCTTGTGGAAGAACGGTATTACTAGCCGCAATTGGTACGTAATGTGGGAAAGGCAATCTAACGTTATTATATTTGTTAGACCTCCAAAGACCAATCTCATAATACGGGCCTCCACACTCCGTTACCCGTGCCTAACGGCCCTTAAGAGGATTTATCTATAGACTTCGTCCTTGGTCTCCTACGAACACAACACGGCATGGATTAGATGTTCATGGTGGTAAATCGTTTCTCAAGGATGGCACACTTTATTCCATGCAAGAAAACTCTTGATACAACACGTGGCGAATCTATGCTTCAAAGAAGTTGTGTGGCTACATGGGGTTCCCAAGACTATTACTTCTGATCATGACACGAAATTCATTAGTCACTTTTGGCAAACTTTGTGGACTCAATTTGAGACATGACTTCAGTTCAGCTGCACATACCACCCACAGACTGATGGGCATACCGAGGTTGTGAATCGTACATGAGAAACCTCCTTCAATATATTTCAGGAGAAAAACTGAAGCAATGAGATTTGACCTTGTCTTAAGCAGAATTTACATTCAACAACATGCTGAACCACTCAACAGGAAAACCCCCATTCCAGGTTATTTACGGATGAATACCTCGCCACACACTTAACTTGGTCCCTCTGCCCAAGCTCCCAGGCATGAGTATTGCAACAGAACATATGGCAGATAGGATCATGGGCATTCATATAGAGGTATAGACAAAGCTACATGCCTTGAACGAAAAGTACAAGGAGCAAGCGGACAAGCATCGACGATAAAAAGTGTTCAAGGTGGGCGATCAGGTAATAGTCCATCTGCGCAAAGAAAGATTTTGGACTAGAATATATAACAAGTTAAAAAATAAGAAGATTGGACTGGTATCAATCATCTGAAAGATCAATGACAATGCTTACATTGTTGATCTTCCAGATGACATGGCGATCTCATGGACTTTCAAAGTTGCGAACTTGACCGAGTATCATGAACCAGAGCAAGATGAGAACTCGAGGATGAGTTATTTTGAAGTGGAAGAGACTGATGTAGAGACGGCCGTGGACAGTGACATGGCTAAGATGGATTAGAAAAGGCCCGATCGACGACAAAAGTGATTCGGACCATTGGACCTTAAATCAAACGTATCTCGCAATCCAGTATGAGTTATCGGACGTAAAATATATGATTTTGGGGTAGAACAAGCTACTTTAGCCAACCAACCCTACTATACCGAGTTACACAAGCCAAATTTATGAAATACCACCAGATCGATGGTCGTTTCCCTATTTTAATTTCGTTTTTACTATAAATAGTAAGTTTTAGTTTGATTATAACTCTTCATCCGTTAGGCTATAGGAGTTGCGCCCAACGCGAAAAGAGCTTAGAAAAAATAGGAGAACAGCTTGGTGAAGCCAAATAGGACACTTACTATTTTTGGCCGAAAACCTTGCGCACTAGTAGACATCACGACCGTCTATAAATAGTAAGTTTACTATTTATAGTAAGTCGCGAATTCTAGGAGTTTTAATCGTAGTTTGATTCTAATTTCTCTCCCATTACTTGGTATCCCTATTTAAAGGGTTGTGAACTCATTTTTATTCATTCATCAATCAATTTTGAATTTATTAGAATTTATTTCTATTTTCTTACTTTCTTCCTCGTGGATTCGAGAAGTCTCTGTGAGGAGTCGAGAGAAGTTCCATGGATTCGGAATAGTTATCCTCTTGAGGAAGAGGGTGCTCGACCTCACGTCCTTCCCTACGTCATATGACTATCTAGACCATCCAAATTCCAAGAACAGTATAAAATGGCACACCAAAAAGGTTAGACTAATCAAGAAATTTAACATTGGAATTGGTGGCTATTGGATGGATGGCTAAAAGTAAATTGAATGACTTATCCTGATTTCAGGGTGAGCTGAGATGATTATCATCATCTCTTCAGCATGAAGAATGACAATTTTTTTACTGTCTGGATTTCCTTATAAGCAAGCTACGTGTACGATGAAAGAGTTACCATGGGGCCCACTTTGATGGAGAAAATTAGGTGAGACCTCAGACTCACCCAAGATATTGTGGCCCTTATAGTGGGGCCCACTTTGATGTATGTATTATGTATCCACGCCTTGATGTATGTTTTCTATATCCACGCCATCCATCCTTTTTTCCCATTTCATTTTAAGACATTATCCAAAAAAAATGAAGTAGATTCAATTATCAGATGGACCATATCACAAGAAACAATGATGATTGAATGCCTTACCATTAAAAAAATCTTAAGGTGTACCTTAATGTTTCCATAGTGCTTATTTTCCATCCAATCTGTTGATAAGGTCACATAAGCCTCGATGAAGGGTGGAAACAAATATAAGATAGATCAAAAAGTTTTGTGGCTTATTAATGATCAATCACCACTCTTTCTTATGGTATGGTCCACTTGATAATTGGATTTGCCCTAAAATGATCTGAAAAAATGACGGCGTGGATACAGAATACATACATTAAGGTTGGGCCTATCGCATTGGTACAGAATACATACATCAAGGTGGGCCCTATGGTAAAGGCTGCACCATCTTGGGTGAGTGGGGGTCTCACTGAACGCAATTATGTACTACCCCCACCTGTCCCAAGCTCAGAACAGGCTCGAGCTCTGAGGGGCCTAACTTGATGTATGGGTTATTAACACCATCCATCCATTTTGAAATATCAATGTAGGAGATAACACCAAAAATGAGGCAATTAAAAGGCTCAAGTGAACCACCCAATCGACATTAAACAGATACCGTTTAAAACTTTTTTGTGGCTATGAAAGTTTTGGATCAAATTGATATTTGTGTTTTGACTTGATTTTGTCTACGTGACCTTATAAACAGGTTAGATGGTAAATAAACATCACGATGGGCCCTATAAAGGTTTCAACAGTGGGAGTCATTATGATCATTGCTTCCTGCGATTTAGTATGTTGAAATCTAGTGCTTTTAATCTATGCAAATAGGAAATTTTCAATAGGATCAACACACTGGTTTATTCAATCAAGTAATTCTGAATTTTCTCCTATTGTTTGCTTAATACTTTTTGGGGATCTTCGATCCTATCGAAGGTAGGTTCTATCCTATCGACAGGCCATCAATACCACCTGATTCTATCAAAGGTCCTATCGACAGTTTAAGCAACTTCTGCGTAAGTGCACAGTTTTGTTTCTAATTCTGAATCCGAGTTATATATATGGGTGTGGTACAAGATTAGAGTAATACGAAGGATTGGAAGCTTGTTCTAGAGAGAGCTAGAGTTTAGAGAAAGGGATCTAGGGTTTTCTACTATAGGGTTTGCATGTAAGTTGATTTCATCTCTTGTAATTTTGTTTTCATAGTGGATTGAGTGTTGCTTTGTGTTGTGGTTCTTTTCCTCAAGTTTTCACGTAAATCATTGTACTCTCTATGCATGCTCAAATTTTCTTTCTATATGCTTGTTTGATTCATGTCTGGGTCATGTCTGAGTGACGCTTTAATGCCCAATACGTGGTATTAGAGAAATCAGGTTATCGGGTTGGGGTTTCAGATTAAATCTAAAGACATGGAATTGAAGGGGACGAATGTTAAGTTTGATATGGAGAAATATATAGGTAAAAATAATTTTGAATTGTGGAGGGTGAATATCAAAGCCCTTCTAATTGAGCAAGGGTTACAGCAGGTACTCCTTGGGGAAGCGAAGCATAGTGATACTATGGACGATGAAGAATGGGATGAACTAGATCAAAAGGCAATTACCACGATTCAATTGTGCTTGGCCAAGAGATCCTCTATAATGTCATTAGCGAGATCACAAGTACAAGATTGTGAGGAAAATTGGAGAGTCTCTACATAATGAGATCGCTCTCCAATAATCAGTTTTTGAAGAAATAGTTCTACAATCTAAAAATGGTGGAAGGGACAAATCTCAATGAATACATCAACAACTTCAATAAAGTATTTTGCAAATTGATAAGCGTGAAGGTGAAGATTGACGAGGAAGATTAAAGTTTAATCTTGTTGAATTCTCTTTCAGAGTCCTATGAGAACTCGTAGATACTCTGTGCCATGGTAGAGTGACCATTAACGTTGAAACAATTATTTTAACCATTAATTTGAAGTAATTGAGAAAAAAGAAAGGTGACGAAGGTTCCTATACGAATGTGTTGATTTCTACGGGAGGAACTTCTAAGCGGGACAAGGGAAATTTGCGATCGACATCCAAGTCTAAGAGTAAGGGAAAGATAAAGTGCTACAATTATGAGAAGACCGAACATATGAAAATGGATTGTCGGTCCTCTAAAACCTAAAAGGATGAGAATTCAAATAATTCTACAAGGGATGCCAATTCAGCGAAATCCCGTAAAGGTTAGATGGCTGCGATATATTATCGGTGTCCAAAATGGGCCACTTCTATCAGGAGTGGATTTTGAATACGGGGGCTTCATATCACATGACCCCTCACTAAGGCTATACATCGAGCCGAGTCGAGTCGAGTCGAGGTGGGTCAAGCTTGGCTTGGCTCATTTGCGCTCTCCTTGAGTTCGATCTCGAGCTAGAGCTCGGCCTCGAGCTTACCATTAGAGCTTGGATTGTTTGCCAAACCTTTCAAGTTGAGCTCAAGGAGAGTTAATGAATCGAGTCGAAGCGAGCTTACCTCAAGTCGAGTCGAGTCTACTCTCAACCCGACCCAGCCTAGCACCCAACCCATACCTGACTCAGCCCAGTAACCCAATCTAATTGACCCAATCCCTAAATCAAATATTTATTTAATAATATATATATTATTAGATAGAGCCATAGAGGGTACCTTGTTGTTGGTATTGAGAGAGAGAGAGGAGCTCGAGCGCGACGAGTTAGGTAAGGAAGGGAAAGGGTAAGAAAGGGACAAGCAGGTAGGGCATGGTTTTTAAGTTTTATTTTTTAAAATTTTTAAATATAATAAATATATATATATATATATATATATATATTTGAGTCGAGCCGAGCTCGAGCTTCGAGCTGAGAAGTGTTCAAGTCAAGTCAAGTTAAGCTCTACTATGTTTGAACTTGGATTGTTTTCAAAACGAGTTGGGTCATATGAAGCTTGGCTCACCTCGAGTCGAGTTAAGTTGAGCTAGATTGAGCCAAGCCGAGCGAGCTTTTTGAGCTAACTTGGCTCGTGTACAACCCTACCCCTCACCGAACACAGTTCACTATATACAACAAGTATGATGCTGACCTAATTCTTATGGGCAATGATCATGCCTATAAGAAAATTGGAATTGGATCCATTCACATCAAAATGTTTGATTGAGTGGAGCATACTCTAACCAATGTGAGGTATATTTCAAATTTAAAGAAAAATTGAATTTCTCTAAGTGCTTTAGATGCACTAGGATACAAGTTCACCTGCCATGATGGTGTCTTGAAAGTTTTAAAGAGGGCACTCACCGTTATGAAGGTACAAAGGAGTGGAAATCTCTATGAGTTGATTGCAAATACTAAAAAGAAAAGCTATCGATATCCTAGGGGGTGAATAGGACAAGGCCAAATAAATAAAATAAAAGCAGAATATATAAGGAATAGAAAAATCTCAATCGTCCAAATATTGAAACATTAATTGCAAATAATTCGTAGGACAACATTCACCTAAAATATTAGGCAGCATAACCTTATTTTACGAATGTCTTTAAAATCAATCTTTCAAACTAACAAGAGAAGATAAAATAAATATGGTATTCACCATAAAGAATAAAATAAATAACATTCACCACAAAAAAAGAAATAAGCATTCACCACAAGGCACAAGGGGTTATAGTAGTTCGGTGCTTAAAAAACTACGCCCAATGCACTCCCAAAATTACTAACTTCGTAATTTTGACTTTCACTATTTCAAGGTTTTCATGGTTCACCTTAACAAACTTATATAGTTCCTTGTGATTTTCACGGGCTTACCACAATAAAACTCCTTCTGTGATTTTCACAAGCTATTACAAACAAAAACTCGCTTTGTGATTTTCACAGGCTATCACAAACAAAACCCACTGAGATTTTCACAGGCGATCTCAGAAAAAGCTAAATGAAATAAAATAAACAGTGTATTTATCTTCAAATGTAGATTCGAAAATGCAGTTGAAGCTTATAGCAAAAGATATTCTTTCTTAAATGTAGATGAGGTAGTATTCATTCAATCAGAAAGAGTATAGAGTTTTAAAGTATTTAGGAAAGTGCAAAACCCTACTGCTACATATTCAACTCTCTTAATTCTCACTAGAATATAATTAAGATTAGCTTGAGAAAAGGAATTGAATAAGCATAAAATAAATTTATAAATACCGCACAATTAGCTTGACCAGGGCTTGAGCTTCTCTCTCACTTGCAGAAGGTTTAGAGTGATTTTTATTTTATTTTTTTATGATTTAGAATGAGTGAAGACCTCTATTTATATCCAAAGGATATGAAAATTTGGCTAGCCTAAAAATAGATTTGCCTGGCCAGATTGCACCGAATTTGTTCTAACGGCTATTGGATTGCATGGGATAAGTTTTATCCAAAATTCGGCGAGCCCAAGGTGAAATTCATTTGGTCAAATGTCTAATTCGGCTGGCCTAATTCTCACAAAAATTTCAAAATTGCATTGCTGGAATTTTATCCGAACTTCAAGTTTAGGCTATCCGAACCTAAAGTTAGGCTGACTAAATTTAAAACAAATTTTGATTTTTAACCTGAACCTGAAGTTATGCTAACCGAACCTCAGAGCAATCACACTATAAATAACCCAAAGTATACAATTTTTTAAAGCACCTAACCTAAGATCTTTATAGGGTTATATCACCTGTTGGTTAGCAAATACAAAGATCATCTAGTCTTGATAAACTTGAAATCAAGCGACGTCATCTTGAGATGATAAGCCGATCTTGATCTGACCAGTATTGTTGAATTTCTTTGTCTTACGAAATTTGACAACCTTATGTGTGTTAAACATATAAGCACTTACAAATACTGTATCCAATGGAGCTGCAACGTTTGTAGTGGAATCCACATCTGCACGTGTGTGGCATGCGTGCTTAAGTCACATGAGTGAGCACGGTGTGAAGGTACTAATAGATCATAGTTGAATTCCTTATTTTAAAATTTTTTATTTGGATATATGTGAGCATTGCATATATGATAAACACTGAAAATTGTCATTTAAAATTGAAAAACATAATACTAAGGGACCGTTGGACTATGTGCACTCTGATGGTTTCTAGAGAAGGGTAGCCATTCTTTGTAACACGCATTAACGACTTCTCTAGAAATGTGTGGCTTTATTTCATGAAGAACAAATCCAACGTGTTTGTCACTTTCAAGTCTTAGAAGGTTATGGTTGTAAAACAGTTAGAGCAGCAGTTGAAAGTACTGAAGATGAACAATGTTGGAGAATTTACTTCGATGGAATTCAATCTGTTTTGTAAGGATGGTGGTATTATGAAGCACAACACACTTAGGCACCTATTTGAGAAAAATGGTGTGACAGAACATATGAATCAAACTTTTTTAAAGAAAGCTCAAAGTATGTTGAGTAATATTACGTTGGGCAAGTACCTATAGGTTGAGGCCATTAACAAGGCTTACTATTTGGTGAATCGGTCTCCATCTACGCCTATTAATTGCAAGATTCCTGAAGAAATATACAGTGATGCATGTATTTAGTAATGATGATTAATCTCATGTACCATCTATTAAGAGAAATAGTCAAACCAAAGGATGAAAAAGTGTACTTTTGTTGGCTATAATGATTGCATGAAAGGATACAAGCTATATGACCAAGCCACACAGAAAATTACAATGAGTCGGGACGTTAAGTTTGATGAGAATTCCTTGTTCCATAAAGATGAACAAAAGGAAATGGATAAATCAATAGTGATTAATGTTGAAATTGACGTGAGTAAGACACTTAAAGAAGTCAAGCCGCAGGAAGAGGTATAGAAGCAAGTAGAGCAACCACCTGTTTGGAGAAATATACCACGAGATCGAGGTTACTATTGAGATACAGAGATGACTCAAATGTTGCATTTGACCTTATTATGGATGAGCAGGACCCATCTATTTTTTAGGAAGCTCTTGATAATGTAAATGCAAAAAAGTGGATGGGAACGATACAGTATGAGATAGATTCTTTATACAAGAATGAGACATAGGAGCTAATGGAGCTTCCTAACGGGCATAAAGTGAACAGATGCAATTGGATTTATCGGAAGAAATGGGATAGGTATAACGCCAGATTGGTGGCGAACAGTTGTGAACAGGAGGGTGTCAACTTCTACGAGATTTTTACACCCGTGGTCAAGCAGGTATCTATCAGATTTGTGTTAGCACTAGTTGTCAAATACAATCTTGAATTGAAACAGTTGAATATAAAGATTTCTTTCCTACATGGGAAATGGAAAGAGCATATTTGCATGAAGTAACTAGAAAGGATCAAGGAATAGAGGTCAGAGAATAAGATTTGTAGGTTGAAGAGGTCATTGTACGGCTGGAAACAGTCGCCTATGCAGTTGTACAAAAATTTTGATTCTTTCATCTTGAGCCAACGGCTTACTAGAAGTGAATTCAATCATTGTATTTCCTTCAGAGCACTGAGTGATGGAGAATTCATTATCCTAGTATTGTATGTTGATGATATGTTTATCACCAGTCAAAACATATTTAAAATCAACATATTGAAGGCTCAGTTATCTATAATATTCAAAATGAAAGATCTGGGGTTATAAAGAGGATTCTTGACATCCACTTATATAGGGACAAGGAAAGGAGTAGACTATGGTTGTCTGAGGAGTATCTTGAGAAGGCCCTACTCAAGTTTAGGATGGACAAGGTAAAATCGGTTAGCATTCCCCATGATGCTCACTTTCGAATTTCTTCATAACAATGTCCTGCGTCAAATAAAGAAAAGCAGTATATGTCTTGTGTACCTTACTTGAGTGCAGATGGTAGTTTGATATACGGCATGGTCTATACGAGACTGGATATTTCACATGCAATGAGTGTTGTGAGCATATACATGTTAAATCTGACAAGCAACATTGGGAGGCCATGAAATGGCTACTTTATCACATAAGAGGTACAATGGACTACGTCTTGACATTTAAAAAATCGGAGGATAAACTTATAAGTTATGTGGATTCTGATTATGCAAGGAATGTGGACAATAAAAGGTCGACTTTCAGTTACTCCTTTGTATTAGCAGGTGGAGCAATCAGTTGGATGTCGAAGCTTAAGTCTGTGGTTGATCTTTCCACAACTGAATCTGAGTATATGGCAATTATAGAGGTATTCAAAGAAGGTGTTTAGTTTATAGGAATGATAAATGAGTTAGGGCTTCATCAAAAAGTCAAGCCCATGCATTATGACAACAAGAGTACTATCAATTTGGCAAAGAATTCAATATACCATTCTCATACAAAATATATTGATGTACATCATCATTTTATCCGATAAGGGCTTGAGGAATGTGGTGTTACTCTTGAAAAGAACTACACCTGCGTGAATTCGGCCAAAATTCTTACGAAGGTGGTTCTTTCATAGAAGTTTAGTTTTTGCTTGACCTCTCCAGACTCGGCAAAGGTTTAATAAAAATAAAGTGTGCATGAGAAGCGATGATGAAGCTATGGTAGAGACAATTAGAAATGGAAGAAGCAGCTTGAAGCGATGGAGCATGAAGATTAAAACCACATTGGATATTGTTGAAATCGGGTACCTTTAATCTCTACAAACATGAAATTTTTGATAAGATCGACACCATGGTCGATTCAATTGAGTAATTTCAAATTTTACCCAATTGCACGTTGGACACTTTTTGGGGATTTCAATCTTATTGAAGGTCCTTTGACAATTTGTGTAACTTCTGCATAAGTCCATGGTTTTGATTTTAATTCTAGATTCGGTTATATATACAAATGTAATTTGGGATTATGGTAATACAAAGTATTAGAAGCTTTTTCTATAGAGAGCTAGGGTTTGGAGAAAGGTGTAACGTCCTAAATTTTTTTTCTATTTTAGCTTTCTAAAAATCCTTAAAAATTTTTGATATACTTAGCCAACGTCGTCACTACTGACCCTTAACGCTCAAGGTGAGTCTATACGCGGGTTGTACCAGTAAAGAACAGCATAAATTCGATTAATCAACCATAGGAAGCCAATAAATCCACCCGATCACTTAAATATCGAGTTTAATTATGTGATTTATTCATCTAGGGCCCAAATTTAGCTGGCCTATCACTGACTAATTAAGACAACCGTAACTAAATAAAGACATACTAAAAAATGAGATAAATAGGGGTCAGATCTTAATTAACAAATCAAACTGACCCATTATCATTTTAACTTAAGAACCAATGATTTAGGGTGATTATGTCCAAATCATTATTTTCGCTAACTACGAATAGGCCACACTATGAACTTAACTAATGTAAACCTTAATCATTGTGCACAAGAAATCTCGATATCCAATTCATTCTGAAAATACTCTGATTATCCAAACAAGCTCTAGACCACTCGTTAGTGGGCCATTAAACCCAATACTACGGAAATATGTTTATCTTAGTGGGCTTGACATCTATTACGAGAAATCGAGTCAAGATTGTGACTTGAATCGCTCAACTTGGACTTGTAAGGTCGGTGCATGAGTTGTGTGGATATTCTTAAAATTAACCAAGAACTTAAGTCACTTATCTGCGTTTGGTCTTTGCCCAAGTTGTGGCTTTCAGACCGTTAGATCATGACCAAATTTAGGACAACAATCTAAGTTAATATCTTGTACATATCCATATAGTCGTGGCCCCGATCGACCATCGGTAATCGTCGAACAAACTTCTGATCATACCCGTCGATCAACTTGTCCAAATGGCGGGCCGATTGTGTCTATGCATAGATCATCACTAGAATCAACTATCCAACGGTGGGTGTCGACTCCTACCCCCCGTAGTGGTCTCCAAAAGGTAGAAACACACTCTCCTAAGGCTAGTATAGTAAAAACCCAGCCCTTAGGGCCATTTTCACCAATTCTGACACTATATAAGGCCCTTGTTTTGGCACCCCCTCCTCCCATATGAATTTCATGCCTTAGAGTAAGAGAAAAATGGAGAAACGGATAAGAGAAAGAGGAGAAAGGAGAAGAGAGAAAGCTTGGGGTGTGAGTGTTGGTGCACATCCACCCTCTCATCCTCTCTCTAGTCACCTTGTCGTAATCGGAACCGTCGTCGAAGCTTTTTCAGCAACGATTGAAGGTAAGTGTTGAATCCCACTTGTAACATAGGGTTCAATAGTTGTTTATCCCTAATCTCATAAGTTTGTATGCTTGTTTAGGCCTTTTGACGATCTTACCCTAACACCCTAACCCTACAAGCACCCTGAGTCAGGTGAATCATCACAAGGTGTGGACCATTATGCCTAGGTTTCTATTCATCGACCCTTAAGGGTATCAATTAATGACGTCTTGTGTTGAATGGGTTGTAATAGTTAGCATGTTCATATTGCATGTTTGATTGTATTATGTGTCATTGGTTTTTTATGGATACCTACATGTTTGATAAAATGCCTATATGATTAAAAGTGTTATTCTAATGATGCTCACATTTTGATTAAATACACGATTAAATGTGTTGATTTGTTGATGTTCACATGTTTGATTAAATGCTCTATTGAATGTATTACTCTACTGAAGCTCACATGTTTGATAAAATGCCTAAGTGATTGTGTCGGTGAATCTATGTTATGACACCATGACGAATTGTTAAGTCCATGGTGTTATTTAGGATTACTTATGATGTGGGGTCAGTTGGCTAACCGTCCGAACTAAAAGGGTGGCCCGAGTTAGGGTGGCCACCCTTTGTTTGTTTGATCGACCCAAGTTGAACATGGACGACTGATAGTAACTAGACTACACAGGTTTCTTGCACCCAATGCTAGTTGCGTCAGGGTTCTCCCAGGTCAATCAAATTAGTATACTAGTCGTTGATCATGTATATTCACAATGTGGGCACGACCAAATTGAATCTAGGATACCACGTTCCTAATGGATGAGTTCATTCAAAATCGTTAGCGTGATACGATCCCACTAAGACACATGAGTCGGGTATGGTGGTATGGGATACCGTGTCCGAGCTGCAACCGACACTGGGGTGATAAGCCTCCCAATAGTGACTAGTGAGCACTAATGGAGGTGATAGATCATTATTCGAATCGCCCTCATCAAATTATCAGGTCGATGGTTCTGTGTCAGAGTACCGTTCGAATAACCAGGCGCGAATGGAATTGGGTGACAAGCCCTTTCCTTTATGTGTTTTCGTTTTATGTGACAAGCCCGCACCTCGGAACTGAGTGATCGTACCCAATATTAGGTAACGACTCATACCAAGTTAATCCTCATACATTTGGGTATCATGACGTATATTTGAAATTGTTGATTCGTGATATAAACGAGTGATACCTAAATTTGGATTAAGGGACACCGGTGAGGAGTCGCTATGTACAGCAACGATCCATGTGATCAGGATAAGGACTAGTGATATAACGTTGGTATCCTAGCTTTGCCAATATGCTAGATGAATAGAATTTAATAATTAATTAGCTAACATATGCATCAATCATATTGCATTAGATAGGTTGTTGCAATTTAGCGTTGGAATCGTGTGATGAGGGAGTATTGGCATTTGCGAAATAGGCGTTGAAATCGCTTGTGAGAGAGTATTGGATTGTGAGGTGTATACATCATTTCATAATCTCATTCATACATTTAACAAGAGTATTTAAGAAATGCTTGATATCTTGTTTATCATTAACTGCGTTGATTGAATCGATAACATGTGTAACTTATAACTAATGGAACCACTGAGTTAGCTACTCACTTCTACATGAGACGATGTTTTAAAACATCAACTAGGCAATATTATTGATGCAGGTACAAGCAAGGCCTCCAACGGATAGGCTTGAATCGGATTACACTTTCATCATAATGCCTTGCGAACGTCAAACAAAGCTGGAAGTCCTTTCATTTACTTAATTTTGTGCATGTATATGTTAAAGTTGTGTTTTATATATAAGTTTTATTGTATGTTCATTGTGGCTTGTATAATCCCCATTTTGAGCGATCACCAGTATTGAAATTGTATTTTTGACCATTTGCCCAATATTTATGGATTTTTGTTATCACCGCCTTGCTTTGGTTCCGTTGAGTTGCATTACGCAACTTGGATTATCTATGTGTGAAATGAATTTAAATCTAAATGAGGACAAATGGGTCATTACTCTTGCTCCAGTGGTAGACTCTTAGGAGTTTCAACACTTGGTCAAGGGTTCGAGTACCCATAGGTGGTGAAGTCCCACTGGCGTGAGTGTGTGAGGGTGAGTGTGCGTATGTGTAAAATAATAATAATAATAATAGTAATAATAAATGAGGACACATATGCATTTTATTAAGTTAATTCCTGTAAACTTGGGACTGGAGTTTATGTACTCGGGTGTCGATTTTCTAGGCGTTACAAGTTGGTATCAAAGCAGAGTATTGAGATAACCAGGACCTTGGAAATGAGGACTAAACAAACTATAATAATTAGGTGTTAATATACTTAAAATTTAAGGTTTGAACCTAAAAGAGGATTTGCCTAGTTTTAGGAGTATTCAAATTCAATAATATAGGAAATACAGTAAACTGGGGATGATGAACCAAGGAGTAAGATTTAGCGTAAGGATTCAAAGACTTGGTAGGATGAGAGATCCGGGCTCGGTGGAAACTCAACCAACAAGTACAAAGTTAAAGTTTTATAGAATATGGACAGTGGCTCTGTTCCTTAAAGTAATAGTTAAGGGTTGTTTGGCACGATGGATTTGGAGGGATTTGAAGGGATTGTAATTCCCTTGGTTGTTTGACACCATAAGGGGGTGTTTAATGCAGGGTGTTAGATGGAATTAGATGGGATGGAATTGCATTTAGTCTCATGGAATTGCATTTGATCTGATGCAGGATTTTCCTGATTTTGAAATTCACTACACATATGGGCCCAACATTGATGCATGCGTTTATCCATGCCTTCCATCCATATACCCCGTTTACATGTGACATTCTAGTTATACATGTGTACAAGTGAATGGCATTTGTTGTGAATTTGGTCCGTTGATTACAATTCCATGGTCCACCAAACATGATTTGGCTTAGTCTGGTGTTTTCCCGTAGCAAAAATTTTATCCCAAGCATGGGATTGGATGGCTACAACACCATGGTATTTTCATACATGCAATCATTATGCGATAATGATGTTAATCTCATCTAATACAATTTAATACCATTCAATTCCACGGACCAAACATGCCCTAAAGTAATTGCTGGTTTCAAATCCCCTCGAAGAGGAGGTTTGAAATCCTCGGTGAGAGCTTGGATTACATCTAAAATACTTACGAGAGTTACATGTGTGATATGTGTATCACTAAACTATTAAACCACTAGGCACATAACCCACTAATGATATCCTAAAACAACTAGATTATCAATTGCATCACTATAATTACTTTAATATAATGATCAGCATCGTTCAAACATTGTCCATGTAAATCAACGATTAAAAAAAATCATTTGTTAGTCACTCGGACATGATCTTGTGCTTGTGGCCCATCCGATGCTTTGAATCTCAGCATTTTCGAGCAAAGTATATATTTCAATAGGCTTATTACAACCATTATGTCAAAAATTACGTACATTCACTAATTAGAGATATTAAAGTTGATTTAGTAATTAAATTTAAATCCTTGTAAATATACCATTTATAACTACTCCGAATCCATGGAGTTTCTCTGGACTCCTCACTGAGCTACCTCGAATCCATGAGGGAAGATAAGAAAATAGAAATAAATTTTAGAAAATTTAAAATTCTATTGGTAGATAATAAAAACGAATTTACAATTCTTTAAATGGTGATACCAAACCTTGTAAGAAGTTCCATAATCAAATTCCAATCACTACTGTTTTCATGTGGTGTGGTCCACCTGAGTTTTATATCCCTCTCATTTTTGGTATGAAGCTCTAAAATTATCTTTAAAAATGGATGAACTGAATGGATGAAACACATACGTCATAGTGGGGCCTATAGAGCACCAACCAGGGGGAGTAGCCAATTCGTTTCCTGATTATATGTGTGTACTATGAAAATGTGTGACGCAGATTTCCTGCAAAAGCCTTTCACATGAAGTTCCTGTGTTGGGAACCTACGTGGGTGGGACCCGCTATGATGTTTGTGAGAAATCTACCTGGTCCATCCGTTTTGTGAGCTCATCTTATGGTATGGGGATACAAATGAGGGTAGAGAAATTCCTACTGTTGAAACCTCCCTTGGGTCGACAGTGATGTTTACATGCCATTCATATCGTTCATAACGTCCTTCCCACTATGATGAACTGAAAACACAAATGTTGGCCCCGTGAATATTTCAACCGTGGACGTTCAATCCTCATGTTTTTGGTCCACTCGAGTATTGGATCCGGCTCATTTTTGTATTCATGCACTAAAATGAGCCAACCGTTTTGCCCTGCCTAGGTTTCCACGCAAGTACTTGCTGCCAAAGGCTTTCGCAGGAAATCCGCGTCCGAAAATATGGAGGCACAATAAAAACGTGATTGAGCGAGATCATGTCACGGGTGAAACTAAAAGTTAGCCGATTCAAAAGTGAAGTGGACCACACCATAAGAAAAATAGAGATGAAACGCCCACCATTAAAATCTTCTAGACACACTGAAGTTTTGTGCCAAGCTGTTATTTGGTTTTTTCTCTTTATCATGGTGGGGCTCACCTCAAGAATGGGATGATGGCATTTACATCATGGTGGCCCCTAGAAAGGTTGACACACCAAATTATCACATTAGTTTGTATGCATGGAGCTGTGTGGTCTACCGAAGTTTTGGCAGAGGCTGATACTTGTGTTTGAACTCACCATATTAACGTATTGGATGGCATATAAACATCAGAGTGCACCCAGGAACATTTTGATGGTGGGCATCTATCCAAATTGTTTCTTGTGGTGTGGCCCACTTAAGTTTTTGATCTGCCTCATTTCTGAGATCATGTTCTAGCATCTGTTCAGGAAAATATGTCCACATTGGATGTTTGACGTAGGGATGAGTGTGATGAGGTCGATCACCATCTTCCTTTTGGGGACGGGGATAATTACTTCGAATACACAAAACTTACTCTTGACATAGATTCCTGTATCATAGATAGAAAATAGAAATAAAATGATTGATGGATAAAAACGAATTTACAATCCTTTAAATATCATACTAAACATACCAAGAAGTTTCATAATCAAACTCCTAAAAATCATGACTTATTATAAATAGTAAACTTATTATTTATAGACAGTCATGATTTCCACTAGACTTTCTGATTTTTGGCTAAAAATGGTGTCTTAATTATGTTAACTATGTTATTTTTCTAATTTTTCTAAGCACTTTTCATTTTGGACACAACTCCTAAAGCCCAACAGATAAAAAAGTTATGATTGAATTAAAGCTTACTATAAATAATAAAAATGAAAATAAAATGAATTTTCGACCATTGATGTGGTGGAATCTCACATATTCGGCATGGGTAACCCAGTGTAGCGGGGTTGGATGGCTAAAAGGATGGCTAAAGTAACTTATCCAACCTCGAAGTCATATATGGTGCTTTGAATAACTCATTCAAGTTTGCGAGATATGCATGTTTTAAGGTTATAACTGTCCGGATCACTTGCACCTTGTATCGGGCATTCTCTGGTTCATCTTGGACATGAAAATGTCCACAGCCCGCTCTACATCAAGGTTACAAAGACATGCGGATTGTGTGGAGTAAGGCCCCACCACGTGCCTCCCATGCAATTGATGAAAGATATACCATAGTGGCCCACGAACAAACATAATGCTAGCGTCTCATCGCAATTGTTTATTGTGTTGTAGTACACCTTAAGTTACGGATCTTCATGTCTTATGGTACCATGGTCATTCATCCAGGAGCTCATCTGTTTGACAGATTGGATTTCATGTATACGTGTGTTTTCCTTTCATGTAAACAGGTTGGATGGCAAATAAACACTAGGCAGTTTTTAGTAGTCGGCATTCAATCACCACTGTTTTCCTGTGGTGTGGTCCACCTGAGAATGGGATCTGCCTCATTTTTGGAACCATGATCTAAAATGAGCTGGAAAAATGGATGGACGGCATGGATTAAAAAAACAAATAGATCAAGGTGGCCCCAAGGTAAGATCCTAAGTAAGCTGTTACCATAGGCATGATGGTTCACCTAATCCCCGCCCCCTACGAGAAGTGCAAAATTCCTCTTTTATGTAGTATAGATAAGGTAAAACATGAATCATGCATGCCATGTGATATCTTAAAATCCGGAGAGAAGAAAAAAGATACATAGGCATTTAGAAATTAGTTAAAATTTTGCTTACGTGGCATACAGGTTAGTCAAATTAAACTGTCCAAATCACTGTCCTAGTTTAGATGTCCCATGAACCAAAAAAAAAAAAAAAATTTGCTCATTTGATTATCTAACCATCCATCAAGATTGGTTGAAATATATTGGAAGGTTAAAATTGAATAAAATCCAATGGTCATATTTAAATAAATAGGTGTCCACAATCAGAGGTTAGGATTTTTCAACTAATCTAGTTTAGGAGTATGAATGAGGCTTAAAACTCTTGCAGCTGCCAAACAAGACCTTCAGCAATGGTGCTTTCCACCATTTAATTGGTTTAATTTGAATTTTATGAACGCTACATGTAGAGGTGGATGCGACTTACCGGCCCCAGGTGGAAGCTCTGTGGGGCCCACCATGATGTCCATGAGAAATCTATTCCATCCATCAGTTTCTCCAAGTCACGTTAGTTGATGGCCCAAAAATGAGGTAGATCCAAAATGGGCCACACTACAGGAAACAGTGGGATAGAAACACCCACTGTTGAAACCTTCCCAAGGCCCACTCTGATGTTTATATGCCATCCAAACCGTTCATTAGGTTATTCCCACTGAGAGTAACTGAAAATACAAAACTTTTGTGGCCCTACGAAGGTTTTAATGGTAGGCGTTCAATCCCCACTGTTTCCTCATTTTTTTTTACTGACACTATAAAATGAGCTGGTGAAACTGATTGGCTGAGCAGATGTCCCACAAACACTGCAGTAGCCCCACATAGCTTCCCCTGGAGGAAATTCCTGTAGGCTTGCAACAAATATCATGAAATTTTATGACAATCAAAACTATTCAAATATCATGCTACTTAAAAGATATTTAAGGATATTTCAGGCAAAGTCTGCATTCCATTTGCAAACAAATATCATCCAATTTCATCATATTTCAAAATATCCACATGTAGCCCAAGGAAATTATGCCTTATCTTTTACAGGGATCTTCTTCTTTTTTAAACCCCAAAACGGATGGTTAGGATCACCTAACAAAATTGCAACACACGACAGGATTGAAAGAAACACACACACACACAAAGAATGATTGACCAAATTGTTGATATAGGTCAGCTAAAGAAATGGGCCATATCAAATCCATTTTAGCTTGAAAATAAAAGTACAATGCCATTCAACAATTTCCTACGGTGTGAAAGTGCAAACTGCGATACCAACATGGCATACACATGGAATTCCAAGCCATTCAACAGCTGGGACCCATAGTGTCCATGAGCTGGCCTAAAAATGATCCTGCTCAACTCATCAGTTAATGAACAATAATCCTTATTCCACGAACCCATGTAATGTAGCCCATTTAGTGAGTGCTACTTAGCTTGACCAGGTTTTGATGGCTCCGGGCCACATCTAATGGCTTAAGGGTTAGATTAGGGCTGAATAATTCAAGACCTCTTAAGCAAGTGGGTTGGACTTGGCTCACTCCAACCAAACCCAACCTGCTCATGAGAACATAAATAACCATAGAAAGCTTTGAGGGCCTGTTTGGATGGCTCTTGCGAAAAAGGAGGTCCACAATGGGAGCCTGCTTTTTCAGTTGGCTTGGCGAAAACCAATACAATTGGTTTTCGTCATGTCGGCATTGTAGTGCATATTTTGTCAAGCAGATGGTGAAACAGAGTTTACAAAGTTTATCCAAATGCATGATAAAACCCCTGGTTTGGCTCAAAAGGTGTCTAGGTCTCAAATACCCCTTGGAGGGTGCATCCAAACAGGCCCTTAATCTAATTCCCAAACTTTCTCAAGAGTAACACAATGGATCATGAAATGAAGGTTGTTGAGTAAACAGGTGGAATTGAGAGACGCTTGAACTTAACAATGAGATTTTTATTTTTTTATTAACAGAACACGACAGATGATACATGGCCATTTAGAAACAACTCAAAATTTGCATACATTTGACATATAATTTAAATTGATCTTTCCAAATTATGGATGCCAACATAGATGTAACATGATTCATGAATTTGAGATTAGTTGATTATCTTACCATCTGATTGATGGACATTTATTGGATGATTAAAAAAAAAAAATCCAATGGTCAGAGGTTAGATTTGCTCAAGAATCAGAGGTGAGATTTTCTCAACCAACTTAATTCTGGGACCGTGACTCAGCCATGTTGGGCTCCACAATTCAGTCGGTCTGAGTTACTGCATTCCACATGTACAATTTCTGAGTAACCATGTATCAGGTGTCATACCTGCCAGAGTACATGGCTAATGCATTTAACAAAAAGGCTGTGCTAGGTGCTTGGTTTTGAATTGTTGGGAACTTATTTGTATGAACTTTAAAGGGCATTAAGTCATTAATGACTTTCCATTTTGGAAGATTTGTGTCAGAGAAAATGTTCGATAGGATTTAGTAATGTCTTGAGGGATCTTTAATCAGATTTCTTAATTAAGAATAGTTATGTTTTCATACATGTCTTTGTAGATGATGTTAGCAATGACAATGATATGCTAATTAAAAAATAAAAAAGAGTACGAGTTTACGAAAAAATAAATGCAAAGGTAGAAAACCCTAAAAAATCAACATATTTGAATTGGGTGGGTTGTGCAAAACTCCATTCTCTTATTATTTTCTTTCTCAGTGATTATACATCAAAATGCAAAAGGATTTATTTGATAGATTGGACAGAAAACTTGTGACACATGCACCAACGTAGCAACCATGTGAGAAATCAGGGCCATGTACCAAGTCGGCTTCAACTTGAACATTCCCTCTCCCGAAACTTTGTATGGACACCCATCAGGTCAGCCAGACATGTATGTGGTGGAACATACATCACCCGTGATTTTTCTTTCTTAACATTCATTTCAACATTCAGATTTGGAGCAGATGATGAGTGGATTCACCTGATTTATGGTCCATGAATTTTCATGGTTGGTCACACTGTTTGCTTAGGCCAAAACTCACACCCGTAAATCAGGGAAGCATGCCAACTTAGCAGTTTCATGTATTGAGCATCATGTCCCCTAAGAAAGTCTTCAACATGGGATTTCTGTCCGAACACAACCTCAGCTCTCAAACATGCTTGTCAATGTAGAATCTCTCTTTATTTTCTGCAAGCATGACACCACAAGAAATGCCAAGCACAGTGCTTGCCCTGCCCCTGAAAACTTACTTCTATATGGTACCAGTACATGGTAGTGCTTGTATCATGTACCAGGTATGCTTGTAATGGTTTGCAGTATTTCACATTTCAGTTCGGCGAAACAGATGAACCAAGGAAAACCTTGTAGGCAGTGATGCATGGTTTGTGCATGCATTTCTCTATATACGGAGAAAATAAATCCTGTCGCATGGCTTTACCACACACGGATCCACTCACCAACCTGGTGACCATGGTCCAAATCATATTTCTAGAACTTGTGACTCAACTCACACTCATCCAAGTCAACTCGATCCGGCTAGATATTGAGCTCGATCACTGGGAAACTTGGTACTGGGCCTGACTCGGCCTGGACTCTGAGAGGCTTGTTGAGTCAACTTCACACGTCTCGGAATGACTCAAACTGAGTGACTCACCTCTTGGCAGAGATTTTATTAAAAATAAAGATGGTGGGAGTGGGGTAGGATTCAAACCTCAACCAAGGGAAGCAACACCCTTAGCCAGTGAAGTATCTGGGTTGAATTGGTTTAAGTTACATTTTATGTTACCTATGATAAATTGAACTATATCAATTTACATCCCTAATATTTTCAATTTACAAAACTAAATATGGAGTCGAGTCAAGGAGTCTTTGAGTCAACCCAACCCAGCTTAACATCAAGTCGAGTCGAGTCGAGTTTTTGGGTTTTTGAACTACAGTCCAAATGCAACCTTGACTTGTAATGAACTCAAATATAGGAATTTCACATCTTCTACAATTTCCTAATGCCACAAGCATGATTTCCTAGCCCATCCACATGCAAAGATGCCATGCACGCACTCAAGGTCCAAGCACACCTGACATGTTTACCATGTCATAGATGCCCTGGTCCAAAAATCAGGCCAGTCCACTCATCATGTTGGCCAGAGCACTTTACAAATGGCCGTCACTGTCAAAGAAACCTTGTTTTTTAGACATGCCCCAATGAGGAGCAGACTGTCATGACTTGTGGGCAAGGGAATGTACATGGCGGGGTCCACCTGCTGATGGCTTGGACGCTCACTGCACATGCTTGCCTGTAGATGGGCCGGGCAATGCACAGGTGGAATTAGAAAACCTCAGTTTGCAGTAATCACTCAGTTTTTTTGGGGCAAATGAAACAGAGTTGAGCATCAAATACATAAATATATAACACATCAGCATTACAAAAATACAATACAGGCTTTCAGCTAGCTGTTAGTGTGAGGGACACTCAGCAATTGAAGAGCATGGAATTCCTTATCAGAATTGGCCATTAGAAAACAGAATAGAAAGATAAAAAGGAGTCAACTTACACACGATGAGGTGAGCAAGAAATCTTGAGTTTGGGGACTTTAAAGGAAGATGAGAACAATCTTGGGGTCCCTGACATGGAAACTGCTTCTGTTCCTCTCATCTTTGAACTTCTTTTAGATCCCTGATGATGCACAATACATACTTTGGATACTTAGAATCCTTCTCATCACAAGAACATGCCACAATTCATATCTGAATGTACTAAGTTAATTGAAGAAGATGGATTTGTGTGAGTTATGTGCCATTCATCAGGCACAGCCCGGTCTACTTATCAGGTTGGACACACATGGGTACAGCCCAGTCCCTCCTGGGCCCCCTCCCTCCCTCTCTCTCTCTCTCACTCGCTCGCTCACTCGCTCAAAGTAAACAGAAAATCAACCATCCATCATCAATTACGCTTCATATGTTTCCACAGCTCAACCATTGAAACTGAAGAGACACAGCAAAAGGTACAATAAAATGCTCAACCGAAGAATATTTCCTCAGCTCAACCGTCGAAACTGAAGAGACACAGCAAGAGGTACAATACAATGCTCGACCAAAGAATATCAATGTTACATCCAAGTTTTCTGTTTGTACAAGAAACTGGTATTATGTTAATATTGTGGACGCCCCATGCTTCCTAGTGGTTGCTTGAATATTTGGCCGTGTCTTTGTTGCATATGGATGGTCACCATGTTTTATCTCTCACCTTTCTATTAAATTGCAAACAGTTGAAGAATTTGGGTTTTCCCATATGGGAGATTTTTGGTGCATGCGAGCAGGTCCAGTCCAAGATGTGCAAAAACACTTACAGTACGGCCGATACAGTTGCGCGATACGACGTTAAATCGTTGACCCCTGAAATTGGAAACTTTAACGACCATTTCGGGGCATAACAGCCATGACGCTCTGTAATGGTCCAAAAAGGATTGTAGCAGTCACGAAAATGGCTAGTATTTTTTTCCCTATTTAAATGTCATTTTCTCATTGTTTTTGCTGTTTTTAATTCCAAGACCTTGCCAAATCCATTATCCATCAAATTTCGACTACCCTTGCTATAGTTTTAGGATTAAAACTTGAGATTGAAACGATTTAGACAAATCGAAGCTCCAAGGGCCATTTTCCAAAAATTCAAAAAAGTGGTATTTATGCCCTCTTTTTTTTTGCAGTACTAATAATTAATTATGATATGTAGAGATTAGAAGCACATCATTAGGTTGATTATTTTTATTAATCAGTTTATTTTGTATTTTTTTTGTGTTTTCGGAACCCACATCCACATGAGGCTCTCCTAGACTCCACATCCACATCTACGAGAGCATCACACAAGGATGTCTCCCGTCTCGTGGGACCCCTTCTAGCCAAACATGTCACGACATTCTTGATCTTTACAAGCAGTGTGTACACTCTCTCCTAGCCATATAGTTACTTCCCTATCTAAATCTTCATCAAATTTAACATTCTCCTCATCACGAAAACCCATATAATTAAGACGAAACACCTCCAGTCAAGCAGCTTCCAGAACTTCATTTTTCTTCTTCTACAGAGCAGCTCGTTTCCCCCTCAACTCATCCAAACTTTATTGCATCAAGATCATCTCTCTCGACACTTTGATACACCCCACGACTTGGCCATTTTGATGTGCCAATTGTTGTCTAAGTCACATGATTCCACTATTTATCGATCGATCACAATAATTGCATTTCATTTGATGCCTAATACCACTCGCCTTCTCACAATGCCATCATCTAATATCCTCACTTCCTTATTGGCCAGCCATTTTCTTACTAGTTATGGCCTATCTAAATCTTCATCAAATTTAACATTCTCCTCATCATGAAAACTCATATAATTAGGACGAAACACCTCATGTCAAGCAGCTTCCAGAACTTCATTTTTCTTCTTCTACAGAGCAGCTCGTTTCCCTCTCAACTCATCCAAACTTTATTGCATCAAGATCATCTCTCTCGACACTTTGATACACCCCACGACTTAACCATTTTGATGTGCCAATTGTTGTCCAAGTCACATGATTCCACCATTTATCAATCTATCACAATAGTTGCATTTCATTTAATGCCTAATACCACTCACCTTCTCACAATGTCGTCATCTAATATCCTCACTTCCTTATTGGCCAGCCATTTTCTTACCAGTTATGGCCTATACGAGTCTAAGTCCAAATATAAGTCTAAGTGAAGTGTAAATAAAATATATGAGAATCCAAGTACTAAAATGCTATTTAATAATCCTAATCAAATAATCAAGTCCAAAATCCAAATGCTCAACTGAAAGACTAAAGTAAATAAGTAGCTTCTAATTAAGAACAAATCAACTATCAAGCTCCAAAACCTGCTCAAAATGAAAAAATATAAACGTATAATTGCTATATTTCCAAAAATCGCTCCAAATGTGTGTGTGTGTGTGTGTGTGTGTATCAAATAAACTAATTAATATAAGAAAAGAATATGGTTAGATGCCTCTAGCATCTACACATCACAATCAACCATCGCAACTACAAATCGGAACAAAAAAAATAATTTTTTTTATTTTTTCATTTTCAGCATAATTAGTTCCAAAAATGAAAAATAAAAATATATATATCAAACAAACTAATTAATACACAAACAACATTACATGCCTCCAATACACATCATAATCAACCATCACAACTACAAATCAAAAAATATATATATATACTTTTTTATTTTTCATTTTCAACATAATTAGTTCTGAAAATAGAAAAAATATCATAAAAAAAAAAAAAAAAAAAAAACCTTATTAATACAAAAAATGGGACCAACCCCATTGCGTATTAGTACATATTGGGTATAGAATAGATCTGCTTCCTCTAAATGACTACACATGATAATCAACCATCATAACTACAAATTGGAAATATATATATATATGTCTTATATTTTATTTTTCATTGTCAACATAATTAGCTCTAAAATAGAAAAAGCTACAAAAAGAATGTCAAACAAACTGACTAGTACACAAAAACAACATGGTTACATGCCTCTAATGTCTACGCATCATAATCAACCATCACAACTAAAAATCAGAACAAAACACCCATTACAACATAAACAAAAGATAGCAACAGCCTAATGTATACAATCATATTCACCAATCTTTCGTAAATATCATTAAGAGAGAAAGCAGCCTTTCACAACCAAAATGCCAATGATCATGTAAATCACAAACTTACTCATGAACAAGAGTGTTGCTTAGCCTGCATGCACATCCATATGCAAACACATATGCCAAGCTGGCAATTACATAGGACATTGGATCTGTGCATCGGGGGGGGGCCACCATGTGGATGACCTAGCCCAAAAAGTAGGCACGAAGACCTACTTTTTATAATATTATATATATAGAGAGAGAGTAATGGTCTCCTGCGCACTGTACCGTGGGAGACCTTTGTGAGCACCATGCTTATGTACTTAGAGTGGGTGGGCTGGCGTGGTTGTTACGGCGATGTGTTAGTGAAATCCATTCCAACCATTAGTTTCTTGCTAGTAATTAAACTGTAGGGGCAAAAGAACAGGCAACTTCATGGTTTATGTAAGCCACACCAAGAGAAACAATGGGAGAAGGGATGCCTATTGTTTAATTTTTATAGAGCTCGCCGTGATGTTTATGTGTGAAATATACTCCAAAATAGTGGAAGAAGGGACGCCTATTGTTTAATTTTTACAAGGCTCACCGTAATGTTTATGTGTGACATATACTCCAACTATTAGTTGCCTCTTAACAATACATTCACGGCACAAAACTTTAGGCCCATACATGATTTATGTGGGCCATACCAAGTGAAATTATTTGGACGGTGGGTGTTCCCTTCACTGTTTCCACTTATATGGCCCGGTTGAATTATTAATGTGGGTGATTTTTAAGCCCTATTAGTAAATTCTTATCGCACACCTTATGATCAGAGTGGATTTCACATCAGGGTGGGCCAAATCGGTTACGTATCGGCCATATCGGCCGATACGTACCGGTAACGGTGGCAACCGTTACGCGAATCGGCCTCGTATCGGCCGATTCGGTTTTTTGCACCATATCGGCCGATACGGGGCGTATCGGCCGATACGGGCCGTTACAGGCCCGTAACAAGCACGTATCGACATTTTTTCATTTTAAGCTCTGTTTTTACTATTTTTTTGAAACTTCTTGCTTCTAAAATGTTTCTCACTCCTTCTACTACTAATTTCGACCAACCTTGGAGATAAAAACACATTATATTATGGATTTTCTTGAATCAAAGCTCGGTGGGCCATTTTTCAAAAATTCGTCAAAAATAGTTATTTATACTTTTTTTAATATGTTTTTTTGTTTTAATCATACCATATGATGTGTTAATCATAGTAAAACATGTTAATGTGCATTTTACAGATTTGGGGTGCCATTTAATATTTTTTTTATATTTTTTTCTATTTACGCATGAATTTTGGCCATTTTTTTTAAAATTCGAAAAATCAATTTTTAATGGTTGTATTGTTGTTTTAATCATGACATTTGATGTGTTAATCATAGTAGAACATTTTAATGTGCATTTTACAGATTTTGGGTGCCATTTTATATTTTTTTCTATTTACGCATTTATTTTGGCCCTTTTTTTGAAAATTCGAAAAATCATTTTTTAATGATTCTTTTGCTGTTTTAATGATGCCATATGATGTGTTAATCATAGTAGCACATGTTAATGTGCATTTTATAGATTTGGGGTACCATTTTATATTTTTTTTATATTTTTTTCTATTTACGCATGAATTTTGGCCCCTTTGTTTAAAATTCAAAAAATCAATTTTTAATATTTGTTTTGTTGTTTTAATCATGCCATATGATGTGTTAATCATAGTAGAACATGTTAATGTGCATTTTATAGATTTGGGGTGCTATTTTATATTTTTTTTTTATTTTTTTCTATTTACGCATTTATTTTGGCCCTTTTTTTGAAAATTCGAAAAATCATTTTTTAATGATTCTTTTGTTGTTTTAATGATGTCATATGATGTGTTAATCATAGTAGAACATGTTAATGTGCATTTTACAGATTTGGGGTGTCATTTTATATATATTTTTTTCTATTTATGCATTTATTTTGGCCCTTTTTTTGAAAATTCGAAAAATCATTTTTTAATGATTCTTTTGCTATTTTAATGATGTCAAGTGATGTGTTAATCATAGTAGAACATGTTAATGTGCATTTTACATATTTGGGGTGCCATTTTATTTTAGTTTTTTATATTTTTTTCTATTTACGCATGAATTTTGGCCCTTAAAAATAATTGCAAACACCTAAATGTAAGATATTTTCATATTACATTCATTCTAATATATCTATCATTGATACTAGATAGTTAGAAAATTAAATATATGAATTTTGTAGTCAAATTCAGGTTATCTGGTTCATAAATTCATCAGACAGTTCGATACAACTTCTGACCAAAGAGTGGACCGTTACACCACCATAAACATGTTCCAATTTATAAATGAATACATATTTGGAATGCTTACAATATTCCGGATTTAATCCATATTTTTTCATATTTTTTTGGCAAAAAAAAAAAATTTGCGCCGTTATGGGCCATTACGCCCCCGTATCGCAGTTATTCCCCCGTATCCGTATCGGTTTCGGAGGGCACCGTTACACCAACCGATACCGATACGGGACACCTTGTTTCACATACATGTCAAGTTGGGCCCAACCCATCCCATGCTAGGGCAGGACCGGGAGCGGCTTTGATGGGATCCCCAGATCCACCGAGGTGGGTGGGATCCCTGATGGCCCATTGTGATGTATTTTTCTAATATTCATGTCATTCATTCGTTTTGAATACTCATTTTAGGGCATGATCCAAAAAATGAAGTAGGTCCAAATCTCATGTGGGCCATATCAAGGGAAACAATTTGGAGGGTAAGTTTTGCTCCGTACACTATTTCCCATTTGCAGTCCACCTGAATCAGAGTTGGGGCTGCTTTTTTAGCCTTACAACTAAAGTAACTCACCTGATAGTCGGAGTGGATTTCGAAAATATACAATGATCGGTCCACTTGCATTGGACCACCCCTTACCTGGGGAAATTTAAATGGCTTTTACGTAATGTGATAAGAATTGACTATGCAGTGAGGAGTGAGGAACTCACGATTATTTACACTGTGGTGAAGATTCAATGGGGCCCACCTTGATGTATGTTATTTACCCATATCATTGATCCATTTTTCCATATCATTTTAGGGCATGAGCCCAAAACTTAAGCATATCCAAAGCTCAACTGGACCACACCATAGAAAACAGTGAAGATAATGATGTCCACTATTGAAACCATCCTAGGGCCCACATTGATGTTTATCTATCATCCAACCTGTTACTAGGGTCGCATAGCCCTGGATGAAGGAAAACACAAATATCAATTTGATCCAATATTTTTATGGTCCTAAAGAAGTTTTGAACGGTGGGCGGTCAATTCACATGGTTGATGTGGTGTGGTTCACTACAACTTCAAATATACATCAATTTTGGTTGCATGCCCAAAAATGATCTGGCAAGACGGATGGACAATGTGGATAAAACATACACTTCATAGTGGGCCCCATGGAGTCTTCACAACATGGTAAAGGGTGGTGTGCGCCTCACTGTGTAATACGCAAACCAAGCCTAACATGTGTGCATTCGTTTTGACCATACATTACTGTGGAGCACACCTAAATCACGAATATGGCTGATTTTTAGGCCCTAAGCTAAAACCGGGATTCTTCATCTATTGGACGAAATGGATTACGCATACACATCACGGTTAGGGCCACCTGCTCCGGTCAACAAACCAGACCGTAAATTGCTTATTTATGGCCTAGTGCACAGGAGACTGGAGGCGTGTGTGTGTGTGTGTGTGACCCACCTAATGAGTTGACTGAGCTGATTTCTAGCCCACAGCTACATGGTGGGGGCCCAACCCGCTTCATGGGAAGCCACATGTTCATGTTGAACTGCCGGAAACTTCTTTTAAACCATCCAGTGTTTTTGTACACATGTAGCCAACCACATAAGTTGACTTCTGGGCAAAGCCAGTGACATAAGGAATAGCAGAAATGGTATCATGCAAGAGGTGTGCAGAGAGGTTCATGTGGGATTAGCAAAGATCTGATTGAAATTCCAAAAGATAAAAATTAGTCACTTGCCTGCTCAACACTCTTTGCTGAATTGGAGGGTTGTGATCCGTCTGGTTTGTTGTTAAGAAGATGCTGCTTTTGCCTCCCACTCTTGGTCGTATTTTTCAAGCTGAAACTAGTTGAATCCATCCTGGGACAACTGGCAACTATCTTTCTTGAGCTTCTCAGTGATTCTAATTCCATCTTATGTTTAGCCAGGTCTGCTTTTAATTTGAAGATGGCCTCATCCTTTTCTTTGTTCGATGACTGCAATGTCTCAACACTAAGTTGAATCTTTGCTATGCTTTCATTAGCATTTTCAACTTCAATGCGCTTACTCTTCAAGAGATCGGTATAATCGCATTCCATCCTTTTAAACTGGTTCCACACAAAATTCCTTTCTGATAACAATGCAGAGATCTCAGCACTTTTCTGAGAATTAAGCTTTTCATTTGCACTCTTTAATCTTCGTATTTCTTCTTGCAAAGTCTTGGTACGCTTATCCTCTTCCTTTGCATTTCTACCAGTCTTCAAGTCTTTATCACCTCCCTTTCGTTTATCCATTCCTTGAATACTTAGCTCTGACTTTTCCTGCAAATCAATAAAAGCAATCGAGCGGAATTCAGACAGTATTCAAGGGACTTCAGACTCCATAAATGAAGAATAATTCAATAAAGTTAAACTTACATACCTCTCTCTCTGAGAGTTTGCGACCCAAGTAGTCAACAACCTGTTGCAAGTCCTCCAAGTCACTCCCTGACCTTTCTGCTTTGCACATAAATATATATTAAAAAAATAATAATAATAATAATATATAAAAAATAAAAATAAAAAGTAGAACAGGGTTCAGTTCAGAAACTCCAAACCCACATGCAAATTATTTCTCTAAACTATTAATTACAATATAAAGTTAGCCATTCTAAAACGTTTAGGCCTAAGAGGGCACATTATCTCAACTTCAGTCTATCCATTCAAAACCAACAATTATATAAATGCTAAGGAATGTTACAAAGAAAGACAGAAACTGCATGTCCTTACCATAGCTAAAATTTAAACTTTGAAAATTAATACAATCAAGAATCAATGTAGAAAGTTTGAACTGCTCTAGAATATCCTAATTATTAACATCAACAGGAAGTAATTTACTTTATCTTTCCTTTAGAAAATACTGTCATAGTACAAATTCAATTCCACTCTTTTCTATACAAAAAAGATAGCCATTAAGACAAGAAAACCTAAAGAAAGGGACCAAATGTAGCTATCAAACACTAAATGTTTCATTCAACATGAAACCTCCTTTCCCATCTTACTCTGAATTTTCATGCCACTATCATCAGTAAACACATTTGATGAAGTATACCAGTTCACCAGATTATTTGGTCTCCTCAGTTCTCATTAAAGGGGGCAGTGGTCAACCCATTTTCAATTTGGGACCCATGCAAATTACCGTTGTTACTCTAATGGGCATCCTCCTTTCCCAGATTGTCCAAAACTGTAATGTGTTCATCATCCACTTCTCCACGAAATTATCTGATCCCCTCAGATTGTGCGTGTGGAGATAAGCCACCTGTTTTTTCACTTGCAAACCAACACAAAACATGGGTTGGCACTTTCCTTTTCTATCAATCAGAGCCTCGGGTGTCAGCTAAGTAGGTGGCCCAGAAAGCTAAGCTCCCTTTCCACTAAATAAAATGGGGCAGATATCCCTTTTAAGAACAAAAGTATATTTCAACTTTCAATACTTTGCTTCTTATTATTCTTCTGAAACCACCTAAGAAGACACTCAATCCCACACCAATAGTTTAGACGAACTGCATTTAACAAGCCCAATGTATCAACTAATCAAGCAGGCGTAACAGAAGTTAAGCATCAATGAATACAAATCATATGGTACAGTGGCATGCGATGCATTGTGGATGGCAGACCCATGAATACTCTCTTCTAATTAAACCAAACAAACAAACCAAAAACAGAAAAACAAAAGGCACACAAATTATTTAACAGGAAAAGAAGTTTATTCTCATGTTCCAACAAGAACATCTTTACTTCTTTCTTCGTTTTGGGTTAAATTGTATTAATAGTATAAAAAATTTGACAAAAATGATTGCTCCTCTCCTGAGAGTAGCCATACAAATCAACTCAACTTCTGGGCCATTTATCTGATGGCCCCACTGCGTAGGCCCATGCCCTAAAGTCAGGATGGTTCAGTCACCAAACACCCCATATGCATGAATGAATGAGCAGCTAAAAGAATTGACTAATGGTCCACATGCAACGTGCAGGTGTGGCCCATTTGATAGACAGGACCAACCTGATTTTCCATGGCACATTTTCTGAGATGGAATTGACTGTAACCCCAAGCCCTGTGGGGTCCCCTGTGATGTTTGTATTATATGCACTCTGTCCATCCATATTGCCAGCTAATTTTAGGATAGGAGTCCAAACATGAGAGAGATCCAAAACTCAAGTGGGCAATGCCACAAAAACAGTGGCAATTGAACACCCACCATTGAAACCTTCTTGGGGACCACAGAAGTTTTGTATCAGGCTGATATTTGTGCTTTTCCTTCATCCAGGTGGAATCACCTCATGAACAGGTTAGATGATATATAAACATCACTATCAGCCCCAGGTAGGTTCAACAGTGGGTGTTTCCACCCCACTGTTTCCTGTGGTGTGGCCCAGGTTGACCGTTAGATCTCCACCATGTTTGGGCTCATGTCCTAGAATGAGCTGGTGAAATGGGCAGACCAAGTGGATATAACACAAACATCATGATGTGTCGCACAGGCTCAGGGTTACAAGGCAAGCAGCTTCCCATTTTTAGTAACTCCCAGCTGCCAACACCTTCAATCTCACACAAGTGCCACATGCGGTGAGTAGAATTCGGCTGGCTTCTCTCATGAGTAGCCATAGCATTGCTGTATAAGACTATATCTCACAGTAGGAAAATAAAAGGTTGGGTTTTGAACTCCTTTCTCGGGGGGTGGGGGCAATACATCAATTGAAGAAGAGAATCCAGAAAAGACCCAAATTGAGAGAGGACAGAGATGGAAACCCAAGTTCAAGGGTCAAGAAGAGAAACGGACCTGATTTCATCTTATAGAAGAATGCCTCTCCCTGCACCATTCCAACCACAAGATCCGATTTGACTGCCTCAAGTGTGCGGCCCATATCCGCCTCCATCAAAGAACTCTTAGCCTGTAAGGGAGAAAAGAAACCCTAAAATTACAAATAACGAAGGAGGGAATATGTTCGACTTTTTTCCTTTTCTTCTTTCGATTTCAAAAGAAGCGAAGAAATGAAGAACCTGACAGAGATGATCTTGGAGGAGACGGACGTCGGAGAGCCAGTGCTGGTGCTGGATGTGAATGCGATCTTGGAGAAGCTGACGATCCTTGGCTAGGATTTCGACCTGGGATTGTTGGGATTGCAGCATCTGGACAAGGGCGTTGAAAATCTTCTGCCATTCGAGGGCGGAAGAGGAGGAAGAAGATTGGAGAAGATCTTTACTGTCCGACATTGCATATGAGAGAGAGAGAGAGAGAGAGAAGAAGAAGAAGGCTTCAGAGAGAGAGAGAGAGCGGGAGGCTTTTGGGATTTCTGCAGTTGGAGATTTGAATTTTTAACGGTCGAACGGGAATACAACGAGAGCGACAGAGGGAGATGCAGGGATTTAGGTCCCGTTGAGGAGCGGATTAGGTGCGGGCCCTAGCTCGCCCAAGACGGTGCGGCCCCTACCATGGGGCCCACCTTGATGTATTGATGACGCTACTCGAGTCATAGCAATCGGGTTTCGACTCTAATAAATGGGAGCCATGCTTCAGTAATCCAGACCGTTGTTTTTGTTCCCCAACATGGATGGATCATATGCATAATAATCCATCCAGATTGGAAAATCCTAGCCACCAATCTCATTCTTATTTCATTTTAATCTATAGCTATTTTTTAACGGTCATTCTTAATGCCAAGATTCTACCATTGGGTATATCTAACGAGCCAATGGTTTAGATCAATGAACTCTGGCCTCTACTTGTATGGACTTAAAACTGGAGTGTAGTCCCGCAATCCTCATCCCTACATACATGGGTGGGCACGCATGTGTCCCACTGGGGAACGCGGCTTCGCTGGCGACCCAGCGCCAGCCGGTAGATGGTGTCAAAGCTCTACGGACTCCACCATGCATGATAAACGTGTTTTATCCCGGGGACTAGTTATATTGCTTAGAGATCAGGCCTGGACAAACCGTAAGCCGTTTGCCTTATATACATGACCTATGTTAGGGCCATTGCATTCGTATATATATGAGGTAGAGCAAGCCCGATCCCAAACCCCGGATAAAATCAGATTGTGGGACTCCAGTTCTTAGAAACACAGTCTGAGCACACATGTGCCCTGATTTATACTATAGATTGTACACAACACCCTTGTGTATCTAGCAACTCCACCTAAGTGATTTACGTCAGATACCTTTAAAATCACTGTCATGTTGACTGCATCATCTCTACAGTCGCAATAATGAAAACTGTGTGTAAATCTAACGCTCCATTGGTAAAATACTTCCAGTTGAATCCACGGCCCAAATTACTTATCTTTTAACACAAGTAACCTTTATTAGAATAGGGTCATTGGACTTGGGTACATATAAGCCTAAATTCTACTTTTTAAAATATAAGAATTATCACAGGATAGGACAACCATTACATGATAAATGAAGAGCTAGCATATGTGAGATAATCACTATAAGACAAAAGTAGGTTCTACCCCAAAATCTATTATTATCCCTCTCCCCATGCATTAGAAACTAATTATAGCCCATGATCATCTCATCATACACATGCATCCAATGCATATCTTATTTCGTGACACATTACTTTAAACAACTAATTGAAACACTATACTTCATCATACATCATGCATTACTTATAACTCACAATCATTATCCATCTATAGCGTAAGGCTCGTATCCTAAATTGTACCGTTCCCTAGACTCACGCGATCCTTCCGGTCGAATTTGGTCAACCCTTGACCTGTAATCAACATTTGTACGCGACCCTAAGTCACATCGTATAATTATGAGTCAACTCAACCCGAGACTTGTATCTTAGCAACCGCGTCATCACCACGATTCTGACACCACATCTTACGCACCAATGCGATACCCAAGCCAGGAGTTATATGCCCACGTTCATTTTTAAAAAAATATCGCGCATTGCGAATTTCGAGAGAATCTCTACCCAATCCATCATATCAATCAATCAATCAATCAAGTACACATCACATCTCAAACCCATACTTTTCTTTTCCTCCAAGACAAGCAACTCCCCCAAAGTCAACCCTTATATCACTTCATCCATCACTACACCCATCACTCACACCCATCCATCACTCTCTCCCTCTTTCTCCACTCATCCCAAGCAACCAAGAGAAGTATGGACGTTCAAGCATTCCCAAGGAGAGAAAGCCAAGTGTGTGGCCTACTTCCTATCTCGTCAACTCTCATCTCTACCCTTAAATCTTCATCATCCTCTATCAAAGTTGAAGCTAAGGGTCCTAGCATTCCAAGGAACATAGAAGAAGCGGAATCGGTGGGTAACTTGTAGGTTAGATTGTATTTTTTATGATGGGCCAAGTGGGGCCTGCCGATCAATGGTATGGATCTCACTTTGGACCCTAAGTGTAGCCGATGGCCCACCATAATTCATATGATCATCCCATGATGAGGCCATTCTCCATAGACCCCATCATGATGTTTATTTTATCATTATGAAGGGTCATCTAGAGCTTGTATTTTGGTGGAGAAGGGATCTCCACCGTTGATTTTGATTTGGTGGGCTCACATGTAATAGGACATACTTTGTGAGGCCTGTATTCTAGACCATACCATTCCGTAAGCTTCCGCAGTCTTTCCGGTCGAATTTCGACGACCGGCGACCTGTAATTAGCAGATGCGATCAATCCTGAGTCGTGTCCCATATATTAGAGTTGGCTCGACCCGAGACTTGTACCCTTACGACCGCGCCATCGCCGCGATTCTGATGTCGCATCTCGCGCGCCAAGGCGATACCTGTGCCAGGAGATGTGGGCCCGCGTTCAATTCGAGAAAAAACGTCACGCATTACAATCCCTAGAAAATCCATCACATCAATCACTTCACTTGTCAAAGTACACCCATTAATTGTAACACCCCGAATTTTTGCCAACCTGGGGTTAGACGTCCTTAGGCAATGGGTCAACCACATCACTCTTAGGAATCAATTCCAAAGCCAAAGAAATCATTTATAACCAAATTCTTTGGAAAATAAGCGTAAGTTAGCTAGCGCTACACTAGAGTAGCTGTGAAATTGTCCCTAAACACTTTAAATACGTTCTACAAGACCCAAAACTTGTAGAATCAATAACACTATAATACCCTGAAACCTATGATCAAACTCTAAACTCGTTTGCTCTCGGGAATCTTCTGAAACTTCGTATTGGATTTAGACCGCACGTCAAAAGTCCGATATCTACAATCTTAGACCATTGCGACCGCCTTGTTGGACTTGACAATCGTTTCGAAAATCAAGGCCAACCGACGCTCTGAGGCTATTTCATTGAGCCTGGAGTAAAGAGAGTGAGAAAGGAGAAAGATTTGGATATTTTAATTCAAATCTGGCACGTGACTTTGCGCATTATTATTAAGCGTTCTGACCGTCAGAATTCAGCTAAATTTCACCCTCGGATCAGAAAAAAATTTTCTTTCATATCACGAGACTTGTAGACCTGATTAAGGCACGATGACCGCTGAACTGAAACTGGACCGCCATGTGTGATTTGCGAACTCTACCAAACTGAAAATTGGGTGTGGACAACATCCAGTGACCATGAGCTTAAGTCCGACCGCGTTCGGCCAAGGGACCTCCCGAAATGCTCTTTTGGATCGGAACAGCCCCGATTTGGTTATAACTTAAGTATACTTTGTTCACAAGTCTATTTAGGTTAGAATTTAGGCTATATAAGGGCCTTAAACCCTCACATACCTCTCCCATCCGAATTTGCTAAAAACCTTAGATTGAAAGAGAGAGAAAGTGAGAGATTGTGAGAGAGTAGTGGGAGAGAATTCCCGCCACTTGCTATAGCTTTTGCACGTGCCAAAGCACCGCACTCCAATGACTTTTTCGGTGATTCCAACGCACTCCTAGGTAAGAAAAACCCTAACTACTTGCTGATTTAGGGTTCTTTCGATTAAAATAGCAACATAGCTTATGTATCTTGTGCATAGGTCGCCTGTACGCCGTTGACGAAGCGTATACGTTCCGTTCGAAACGATACACGTCTAGGGCAAAAGGTGCGGATTTTAGACGCTTTGATTGACTGATTTCAAAGCTTTCAATGTCGTTTAATAGTAGATTATCGACGAGCATGTCGTTTGACATGTAGAACATGCTGTCCGTTTTTCGTTTCGTAAACGTACAGTAAATATGAGATTTAGGGTATTTTAGGCATTTATAAAAAATACTGTATACATCCGTATTTTGTTGAAATGCTTGACATGTAAATTTATCGTGTTATGATATTATATATGTGTGTATAATCTGTTTGGCGAAGAGATTCGCCCTAATGCGCGCTTTGGGTCTACATACGCTATGTAGACTAAAGTGTGTAGACTAAGGGTTTGTATAAATGTTTGTATTAGTATGTATTGAGTAAATGGTGTTGTAAATTTGTTTTGAGAATGAATTCTCAATCCATATGATGTTGTACACGATTTCCTACATGTTTGCTATATGAATTGATTTTCTTATATGTATGGAATACATGTGTTGGGTGATTTGCTTACTTTGTATGCTATAACATGTGTTAACATGCTTATGTTGTTGAACTTCAATTCCATTACTCTCATATGATCACTGGTATGGATTAAAATGTTTGGGGCTATGCTTTAGTCTAGGCAGTCGGTAATGGATTGAATTCATGGTCGGCTTCTATCTACCACGGAAGACGCGTCGATGAACGCGAGTCGTATTTGGAGTTAACGGCAGTGGTTGGGTCACACGAAGTGTTTCATGCACTTCATGTCGCTCAGCTTGAGATGCGCTCGTACTAGTCGAGCCAGTCAAGTAACCCGACTGGCCATTGTATGTTCACCCTGTATGAGTCATAACTGCTTGAACCTAGGGTATTGAACTTACTATTGAAAACCCTGTTAACCATGGTACCTTGATCCATAAAGACTCATGAGCCGGGCATGGTGGTATGGGACACCGTGGTCGAGCTGTCGGCCTACGCTGGGGCCACAAACCTCCCCGTAGTGACCAGTGAGCACCTTTGACTCGTGAACCGATTGTGGTGGTATGAGACACTACATTCGAGCTGTCGGCCTACACTGATCAGGTGACGAGCCCTTTGTAGTGATCTCGAGCTTATTCTGAGTCTACGGGAGGCGACGACCCTTCCGTAACGACAAGAGTACAAGTAGGCCTGTATTGATAAGGTGATGGGGGAGCGGTGCAACGAGTGCGAGCAACAGCCCTAGCAGCCCTTGCAGCGACCTACAAATATAACATCGTATGAGATAACTAGGAGTGACGACCCTAGACAGGATCTGTGTGGGGATTGATATAAGCAAGGTACCCTAGTTTTCCAATCCTGCTGTATGAGAAGGACTAATAACAACTCGGTAATCATTATCCATATCGCATTGCATGTGCCTAGAAGATGTGGAGCACTGAGGAACGTAAGCATGCCGCAGGCGTAAGATGGGGTCGTATGAGGGAGTATGTCGGTGAGGGCATCCATCATGTCATTTCATGCATGCATTAACAACAGTATCTAGGAATGTTTGATTGATTGCTTTACTATTATCGCGTGATTGATTTGAGAACCTGCTAATCTTTGCTCTATTATTCCACTGAGTTAGCTACTCACTCCTACGTTACGGGATGGTGTTTCGAATACCCACCAGACCCTTTTGTAATTACAGATGATGGCGCGGCCTGTGAGGCGGAGCCGGACTTGTATGATGATGAGGAGGATCCCTCCTTTATGCGTGTTCTGATCGACGGGATTATAGGGAGGCTGATTAGATGCCTTGACACTTGTCATTTTATATTTTTAGAGCACTCATGTATATCATTTCTTTCCATTTTTGGAGTATACATGTATTTAATTAACCTAGTAACATGTTCACACTCTGGAGACTTACAATCAATAATATATATTTTATGTATTTATCACAGTCTTCCGCTTGCTAATTTAACTGTCTCTGGAGTATGATATGCTGTTTTGGCTTAGTCTCAATCTTGTTTAATGTCATTCTACAGACAACATGCATTTATCATTACCCATGTTGCATAAGTGACGTTCTAGAACTCGGGAGTTGGGTTTCTACTCAACCCTCGATTTTCGGGGTGTTACATTAATCTATCCCTCCCCCAAGTACAAAAGCAACCCTTAAAAGTCAACTCTATCCCTTACTCAAGTACACCCATCCATCCCTCTCTCACATCACTCCTCTCCCATCACCCCTCTCTCCCTCTCATTCTCTCTCTCCATTTTTTCAAACAACACCACATGAAAGCACCCAATGTCCATGGCTCCATGAGAGGAGCTAGTGTGGCCCACCTTTCTATCCCTCATCTCCACCCTCTGTAACCAATCCTAACCGTTGAAATTCTTTCCTTAGAGCTCTAAGACCTATTGGAGGAATGAGGAGTTCAAGATCTAGAGGTGGGTGCTTCTTTCTCCCTCTCTCTCTTTCATTATTTTGGTGTGATGATGTAGCCATGTGGCCCACTCGGACGTACCCCACCTTGATGTATGTCTTATCCAATCGTCCAAACCATGTGGGCCCTACCTTAATGGGGATGAAAAAAAAACACAAATATTAAATTGATCCCATCAAGTGGGCCATGTCCACGTGGGACCCACCAACCGTGGTCCCCACACGTGGAACCCACCCTGATAAGACGTCCAACATCCCTGGACGCTGGACTTGTGAATTGTGAATGGACAATGTGGTGAATTCAAGAAGAAAAAAATAGTAATAATAATAATTATAATATTATATTTGAATTTAAACTTTTTATGTGGGCCACTTCTTCAGGCCCTACTTTGATGTATGGATCGAATCCAAGCCGTCCATCCTATTCCCTAAATCATTTTAGGCGTTGAACCAAAAAATAGAGCCAATCTGACATTCTAGCGGGCCATAGTATAGAAGATAATATTGTCTACAGTTGAAATCTATCTTGATATTTTTGTACCCCAAAACATATCGAATATTGGGATTGATGGGTCTGTCTTGGCCAATAGAGACCAATGGTGTGGTTAGATTTTACTGATGTGGACCCCACCTATGAAAAACCATCAGAAAACCATTTTTTTTAAAAATATATATATGCAGCAGCACTGCTGCTGCCAAAGGGCGCGCAGGCAGCACCTGCTACGTTGTCGGACGGATGGGCTGGGACTTAGGTCCCAGCTGTGGGCCCCACCATGCTGTTTGTGAACATCAGCACCGTGCATTTGATAGGCCACTTAGGGCAGTGGGCCCTTCCCAAAATTCAGTCGTAGGTGGAGCTCAACTGGCCCACGTCTCAGGAAACAGTGTTGATTGAACGTCTGCCATTGAAACCCCTTTGGGGTTATCACTGAAGTTTTGGATCATTTTGAAATTTGTTTTTCCCCTTCATCTGGGTCTATGTGACCTTATCAACAGATTGGATGGAAAACAAACGTTATGGTGGGCCCCACATTGGACCCAATGATGTATGTGTCCTACCCTCACCATCCACACCAAGATGGTGGGAATCCCATATGATGTATGTGTTTTATACACCCTGTCCGTATGTTTGGACCAGGGGCCACCCCACCTTGATGTATGTGTTCCTTATCCACACAGTCCATGCATGGTCGGTGCTAGTGTTGGACGCTGATGATGATGATGATGATGATGATGATGATGATAATTATTATTATTATTATATTGTATTGCTTATGATGCTGGGCCCCACATGGGAGCCACCCAGGTTGGAAGTGGATTGGCCGGTCCACCACGCACCAGCTATATAGCTGATTGGCATAAGCAAGTTCTGTGGAGCCCACGGACCCCACACCGATATATGTGCTCTATCCTCCCGTTGGGGCCAGTCATATTGTATTTGCCATCCAATCTGCCCGTCCAATTTGTCCAGGTCATGGGGCCCACTCCACTTGGGTTGTACGTGTGGAGGTGGACCCACCTTGATGCATGCATTCTATATTCACACCGTCCAGCAACTACTGGATGGTAGGGCCCTCTTTATTATATGTTATTGTATGTGTTGTATAAGCATACCGTTCATATGCAGTGTGGGCTAGCATGATGCATTTATTTATCCACACCGCCCGATCTCTGGCCATGGGATGTAGAACCCGTGTGACATATGTATTTCATTACATGCAGTCCATTTGTGTAAGGCCCACCTTGATGCATCCGTTGTACACATGGGTCCCACATGATATATATGTTTTATATCCATACTGTCCAACTATTTGGATGGGATGCACCATGATATATTTTTTTATCCACGCCATCCAGGGCAAACACCCCATTATGATATATATCAGGGCCCATGGGTTGAGGCCCATTGAGAGTATTCAGAGCCCATGGGTTGAGGCTCATTGAGATGTATTCAGAGCCCATGGGTTAAGGCCCACTAAAATGTATTTGGAGCCATGAGCAAAGCCCACCTCATATGTTTCATCCTAACCATCCAGGTCATATAGGGTCAGCCTTGATGTATGTTTTATCCACACCGTTCGTGGGACATGTGACCCACTAAATGTATGCATTCTATATCCACACGAACCATCTGGTGGGGCTCATCTGCTGCATGTGCAGGGCCTACCTATTGTGCATTTGTGCGGCCAATTGGTGCAACCCACTTGATGTGTACAAGGCCCATTAGTGCGGCCTATTGATGCAAGACCCATTGTGATATGTATTGGGCCCATGATGCGTGACCCATTTGATGTATTCAAGGCTCATATACGTGGCCCATTTGATGCGTTTAAGACCCATGTGTAGGGCCCAAATGTCATATATCTGAGGCCCATGAGCAGGGCCCACCTGAGGTGTATGTAAGGCCCATTAATGTGGCCCACTTGTTGTATTTGAGGTCCATGGGTTGCAGCCCATTATGATGTACCGGGGCCCATGGGTCGTGGCCCATTGAGATGTATGCTCGGCTCATACGTTGTGGCCCATTGAGATGTATTTCCAACCCATTTAGTGAGGCTCATTGTGAGATATTCTTACTTATATGATGAGGCCCATTGAGATGTATTTCTGACCCATTTAGTGAGGTCCATTGTGATATATTCCTGCTCATATGATGAGGCCCATTGAGATGTGTTTCCAGCCCATATGGTGTGGCCCATAGCAACATACATTAGACCCATGTGATGCGACCCACTTGATTTATGAACCATTGTGTGAGGCCATGGGCCCACTATATGTTTGGCCCTATGCGGGCCACTCATTGGGAGCAATGTTGGTTAAATGTCCACATTGATGGGCAATGACGGTTAGATGTCCACATTGTGACCTTCCTTTAGGCCTTGTTCGACCGATTTGTCGAAGCCAATTCCGATTGTTAAGGTTGATTATATAGGCCGATTCCGATTTATCGAGATCAATTATATAGGCCGATTTCGATTGTTGAGGCCGAGTATCAAGGCCGATTCTAGGTGTCGATTTCAATTGTCAAGGCTGATTGTCGAGACCTATATGATGTACATGCGACCCGTAGTTAAGGCCATTGTGATGTATTCGTGGCCTATGGGTAAGGACCATTATGATATGTATTAGGCCCATGATGCATGACCTATTTGATGTATTCAAGACTCATGTGTAAGGCCCAATGTCACGTATTTGAGGCCCATGGGCAAGGCCCATTGTGATGTATTCGTGGCCTATGGGCAAGGCCCATTGTGATATGTATTAGGCCCATTAGCAGGGCCCACATGTTGTGTATATGTGGCCCTTAAGGCCCATTGTGTTGTATATTTGGCCCTTGTGTGAGGCCATGTGTCCACTATATGTTAGACTTTATGTGGGTCATTCTTTGGGGGTAATGTTGGTTAAATGTCCACATTGTCGAGGTCGATTGTCGATGTCGGTTAATTATACCGATTATGAGTATATGACAGCATAACATCATGATACATGCTCATACGCATCATCTGCATGTTTGTTATGAGATGTGGTTGATCATTGCATATGTCATTGAGCCTGTTGTTATGAGACTCCCTGATAGGCGGAGGTTACCTCACACAAGCGCACGGTATGCGCAGGATTGATGCATGACTGGATTGTATGACTCATGCATCTTACATTATGATTACTATATGCCCTAGCAATATCAAGGTCGTAGCTTCCATAGCATATCGTGGATGGCCAGACAGGACACTGAAAATTTATTTTAGCATCAAGTTGCCATAGATGGCCCTGGGTGAAAATCTCTAAACCCTCTTAGTACCAGAGGACGCCCCAATGTCGAGACCAAGTGGATACATGAGCACTCGAGTGCCGAATACTAGGAGGCCGCATCTCCTACTGTGTATTGGTTGGTTGGGAGGGGGTGTGGCCTTACCCTCCTAAGGGTAGGGGGCATAATTAGGCTGAGTTTGACCAGCTCGTAAATGGGTCTGCTATCGATGTGCCGGATAGGTATTGACAAACTATTGGTCAGACGGATAATGAGGTTTCTTACACTCACCTGGATTGTGCTGCTGAGAGAGGGACAGTGCCATTTAGAGTGTACTAAACCCTGGTGATGATCCCAGAGATGAACAGTACTGATATGTGGACTTATTGAGCAGGAGTTACATACTCATTCTTTCATTTATTCACTATCCACTCAGGCTGGTGGTGCGTAACTATTTGTTAAGTGTACCTTCGTAATGGCCAAGATTTCGGTTGAGGCGCGCGACTAACCTGAGATAAGGAGTTTACCACATTGAGTCTGACTATCCAAATTTAAGTATGACATTAGTTTGGATAGAAGTCCCTTGTGATTGACCCCATATCCTGCGATACTATGTACTATCATCCCGACTTCAAACTTCAGCATGGTCATTCCATTCGCACCGCATATTGCATTACATCTGCAATATATGGAAATTTGGGTTACCTGTGTTTCTGCATTTATATGGTTTAGATAAGGCATCTGATATTTGACTCTTTATGACTCCTCATTTGTATAGTTGATCTGTATCGCGTATTCTGATATTGTTCCTCATTTGTATAGTTGATCTAAATCGCGTATTCTGATATTGTTCCTCATTTGTATAGTTGATCTATATCGCGTATTCTGATATTGTTCCTCATTTGTATAGTTGATCTGCATCACGTATTTGATATTGTTCCTCATTTGTATAGTTGATCTGTATTGCGTATTCCGATATTGTTTGACTCATGGACTTGTCAATATTTTCACTTACTCTAATAACGTATGATTCATGATCTTGAGCCTATTTCGACATTGTATGATTATGGCGTGGTGTTGAATTCTTAGCACTTTCCTTGGGCACACACTTACACCACCCTCTAAGCTTTTTGTAAGCTTATGCATGATAGATGCGTGCAAGTGACGTTAGGTTGCAATAGTGTTGAGCTTGGAGCATGCAGCGGTCTTCTGGAGCTTGATTTTTTATTTATGTATTTCCCTTTTTAGCATTGTACCCAAATGATTATATTAGTGAATATGTGATGATGATGTTGCCTTTGTGAATTGGGTAATCTTATGGTTATGCTTATTACAAGACAAATGTAGAAAAAAATCCTCCTTATAGGATATCAGGATCGGAATCTGACGTATGTGCGATAGGAGCCGAGAATGGGGTACTACAGAGGCTGTTAGAACCGGATTCGGCGATCGAAATTCTTGTGAATCCGATTTTCGGGTTTGGGGCGTAACATTTTTTATTTTTATTGTATGCATGGAAGGGAGGGTCCATAGTGTTAGGGTCCCTCCATCACACACACACATACTCTCTCTCTCTCTCTCTCTCTCTCTCTCTCTCTCTCTCTCTCTCTCCTTTTTTTGTGTTTGATCATGGCCCACCTAACATGTATTGATGGACGGTGGGGACCACAGCTATACAGCTGTGGTAATGACGTCAGCAAATTTTGTGGGGCCCACCCATGATATATGTATTTTATCCGTGCTGCCCAGCAGCATGAGCCCCACACACATGTGGATTCCATCGTGATGTATGGTCACGTAAGACCCACTGCTTGTAGCAGATTGGCTGGTGTATGTGTACAACAGCAATAAAGTTGTTGTATTAGTGTTTACAAGTTCTGTGGGTCCCACCCATGATGCATGTATTTAATCCACACCGTCCACCCTATTTCCCAGCTCATTAAGCTGAAAAATGAAGCTAATCCAAAACTCTAGTAGGCCACACTATCTAAAACATTATTTTAATAGTGAAAAATTATCAAGGCCCGCTGTGATGTTTCTGTGTATCAAAACATATCCTATATTGGGCTTGTTAGGCTTATCTCGAGCCTGGGAACCCAACAGGCAGGGTGGATCCTCCTAGTGTGGGCCCCAACTATTAAAATTTGTAATAAAAACAAAAGAAAAGGGGGGGGGGTTGATGCTACTACTGCCAACGTCCAGAGGACGCTGCAACAAGTAGTGTCCTGCTGCTTGTAAAACGGGCAGGGGGCCCCACCATAGGCCCCACCATGATGTGTGTTGAACATCTACACCGTGCATTCAATGGGTCCTCTCTAGATATTGGGATACCCCAATAATCAACCGTTCATGGAACTCAGGTGGTCCACACCACCGAAAAGTAGCAGGAGATTGAACATCTACCATTGAACTTTCTTTTGGGTCCTGTGACCTTATGAATAGACGAGATGGAAGATAAACATTATGGTGGGCCCCACGTGGGACCCACTTGTGAAGAGGATTGGCTGGTGTACGCATACACCAACTATATAGCTACTATATTGACGTCCCAAGTTCTATGGGTCTAATCACGAGGTAGGTGTGATATCCACACCATCCATCCACCGTCCAGATGGCTAGACAGTGGGACTCACGCCTTGATGTATATATTTTATCCAACCGTTGGTCAGGTGGACCACACCGTAATAATCAGTGTGGGATTAATCGTCCACCATTGAAACTCCTTGGGAGCACAGAAGTTTTGGAATAAAATGATATTTGTTTTTCCCCTTAAGCCAAGTCTTTGTGATCGTATGGACAGATTGGATGGAAAATAAATGCTATGGTGGGTCCTATGGGGTTTTAACGGTGGAGATCATTATCACCACTGTTATTTGTTGTATGGTCCAGATGATCTTTCGATCATTATGTCCGCAGCTATTTATGGTGCGGCCCATCTTGATGTACTTGAGGCCCAGTTGATGAGGCCCATTATGATGTATACACGGCCCAAGTATGAGGCCCATTGTAATGTATTTGAGGCCTAGGTGGTATGACCCAATGTAATGTATTGATGGCCCATTGATTAGGCCCAATGTGATGTATTTATGGCTCATTTAATGAGGCACAATGTGATGTATATGTAGCCCATGTGATGCGGTCTACTTGATGTATATGAGGCCCAAGTGATGAAGCCTACTGTGATGTATATGTGGCCTTGTGTATGGCCCAATGTGATGTATATAAGGCCCATGTGGTGAGGCCCAATGTGATAAATATGTGGCCTTATGTGAGGCCCAATGTGATGAATATGCGGCCCATGTATAAGGGCCATTGTGATGTATAAGCGGCCCGTGTATAAGACCCATTATGATGTATGTAAGACCCATTATATGTTTGAAGGTCCATTGTATGTGTGAGGTCCAAGTGTAATGTATGATTCCACAATGATGTATATGTAGCCCATCCATTTTCTAACTAGTATAAGGGTCGTGGACCCCATTGCAGTTAGATTCTAAGTTCCAAATGGCCACACCTTGGGAGCAATGACGGTTAAATGCCTACGTTGTAAACGATGGTTAAATGTCCACCATTGGGAACCATCCTAGGGCCCACCGTGAAGCCCATCTCCCCATCCTCTCTTTTACCCAGCCTTGAGTAGAGTCCCACCATAATGTATGTGTTATTGATATGCTGATCATCCATTCTTCTAGATCTCATAGAGTCATGGGCCCCATTGAGGGTCAGACCCAAATCCCAAGTAAACCACACCATAGGAATAGTGGTGGTTAAAACATTCAACCATTGAAAACCATACCCTGTAGGGCCCACTGTTATATTCAATTTTTCAACCCATCATCCCTTGTTGGAATATCCTAAACCGTTGGGCCCCCATTGATGTTAGTGGTACCCATCTTCCCTTGTCGAGCTATCCCAAGCCATTGGGCCCCCATTGATGATAGTGTTTTCCAGCATACCTTGTAAAATTGTCCATACCTTGTGACCCACTTCATGTACGTATCGGGCTCCCATAGAAAAGCCCAGTTATTACATGATATAGAGATTTACGAGCCCAATCGTGCACCCAGTTAGCCGACCCTGTGAACTCCCATTGTTGTATACCCACTTGATTCACCACGAAAGATGTATCATACCTTTGTACCCCATTTGCTAGTACCTTATGACATGTACACATCATCTACATCATCTATCTCCTTGTTGAGACAAGTATGAGGTCCATCCTTGACATTAGTGTATCATCTAGACTATTCGTTGCTTAGTACACCATCACCCTTACCATAGATGGACGAATATAAGGTATCATATTTGGTACATTCACCATTGAAGCTTATCTTGATTCATGGGTTAGATCTACCATCCTTATAGGGGACCGCGCCTTAGGATGTATGATATGCTAGTACCTTGAGTAGGTTATGATAATCTAACATGGACCATTCCGTACAAACTTTTATATATCCAGCGGGGCATATCGTTCAGCCCCTACTCTTGTAAGTGACATACCGGTTAAGACCGGTCATCGCTTGTTATATCTGATAATCATGCTAGTATACTTAGTCTAGTAAGACACACTGAGATCATGCTTATTATTATACCATGCTACATGTCCATACACATCATTTACTTGTCTGTTGTGAGAAATAGTTGATCATAGCATTGTCATTGGGTTGAGTTATTTAGGGGACTCATTAAGATACGGAGTTGCCCTACATGATCGCGTAGTACGCACAGGTTTGATGCATGACTGGATGGTATGACTCATGCATATCGCATCTGTGTGACATGATCACCTGACGCCTTAGTAATATTAGGGTTGTGGCCTACACAGGTTCATCTTGGATGGTCAGATGGGATGCCAAAAATATTTAATTCTAGCACTGTGAGCACATAGGATATCCTTGATACCAGGGGAGACTCCAATGTTTAAACCGAGTGGATACATGAGTGCCTGGGTGTCGAATACTAGTCGGCAGCGTCTCTCACTGTATCATGGTTGGTTGGAAGGGAGTGTGGCCTTATCCGTCCGAGTGAGGGGGTCGTAATCTAGGCTAAGTTTGACAAACTCATAAATAGGTCATCTATCGACGAGCCGGGTAGGTATTGATAGATTACTGGCTAGGTGGATAGTGAGATCTTTTCCACTCGCTAGTTGTATGACTAGGGAGGTAGCAACTATTGTGGAGTGTACTAGACCCTGGTGATATCGCAGAGATGAGTCATAATGACATATGGACGTACTGAGTATGGGATTACGTACTCACCATTTGACTCATTCATTCATTCATTCACTATCCACTCGGGCTGTTGGTGTGTAACTAGATCATTACATGCACATTTGTAATGGTCATAATTTCGATTGAGTACGCGACCAGCCTGAGATCAGGAGTTTACCACGTTAAGTCTAGCTATCCAAATTTAGGTATGGGACTAGTTTGGTTAAAAGTCCCTTCTGATGAATCCTACAGCTTGCGAGACCACGTGCTATTATCCCGATTATACACTCCAGCTTTATCATTTCTTTTGCATTTGCATATTACATTGCACCCTTAGTTTATGACATTGGGTTTACTATGATTCTGCACTGTATGACCTAGATATGACATTTGTCTTACTATATGTTCGCATTGCATAGTCAATTTACATTGCCTTCTCTGTATATGACATTTCTTTATTATGTCTTCGCATCATATAATCTGGATAAGGTTGATGGTATTTATGGACTTGCCAATATTTCTGCTTACTTTGATATTTATATATTTGGCACATGCATTGTACAAACACATACACCACCCTTTAAGCTTCTTTATAAGCTTATACATGACTGTTGCGTGCAGGTGACGTTAAGTTACAGTAGCATTGAGATAGGAGCGTGTGTCGAGCTTGTGAAGATTTTATTATTCATGTATTTCCCTTTTTAGCACTATAATCAAATGTTCATATTAGTGGATATGGGATGATGATGTTGCCTTTGTGATTTGGGTATATTTATGGTTATGCTCCTTTACAAAAAAAAATCACACTGAAAATCCTCATTGTAGGATCCCAAGATTGGAATCTAGCATATGGGCACTGGAAGCCGATAATGGGATACTACGGAGGCTGTCGACGCCGGATTCTGTGATCAAAAATTATGTAAGCTCGGTTTCCAAGTTTGGGGCATGACATATAACTAATACATGCCTAGATTTCATCTGCATTGGCCAATTCATGCTTATCACCATCCACTAACAACAGCATACACCACCTTCTACCTCACTTTTAACACCAATATGACCCTCCAAATTTACCACATCATCTTACCACCTTAGTCCCATTCTCTACAAAAGAGTACTACTTATATTTTTTCTACATTTAGAAAATTTCTAAAATTTTATGAGAGAGAGTGTGTGTGAGGCCAAGGTGTGGCCCACCAGCAAAGTAGAGGGAGTGAACCACTCATCATCATCCACCCATCCATCCATTTGAAGTGAGTCTACGCCCCTTCCTTCCCTCCTCTTTCTCCTTATTTTTTCTTCCTTTTATGTTTTTTTTGTGTGTTGGGTCTACTAGTGTGGAGCGCTTTTTTCATTTATGGCTCCAATTGTATGAGAAGTGGGCCCAAAGTTGGGACAGATCTATTCCTGAAATTGCATCTCTGATTTTCTAAGTTTTGGACCAAATTTGGACCTTTGTGGTGGACCCCATGTATAAGGTAGGCGTGGGACACCACCTGGAATTTCTAGCCTATAGCTATGGCTGGAGAAATTGTATTTTAATTGGGTTAAAGAGGACCTTACATGATCGGGGAGCATATCTCAAAATGAGGCCAAGCATGGTTGTGCAGAAAATTCTATGCAAAAAATTGAAATGCTTGTGTTTGGCTTTGAGAAAATAATTATGTGTATGCAACCAATGGTTTCCACCTTATGGTTTTTGAATTCCATATATAAGACTACTAAGGGCACCTGATGGCACATTGAAAGGTAGCCCTATATGATCATGGGATGTATTAAAAATCGGGCCAAAACTATTTCTGAACTATATTTCCTCCACAACTTCTCCAAGTACCCATGTTTGGGCCATCACCATAAATTATACACACTCAACCATTGAGGCCCACCTTGTGTGTTTTAAAGTTGATACATAGAGCTACCAGATGACTCTTTCCTTTCACCAAATGTGGGCCTCACATGATCATGGAACTGACTCAAAAATGGTATGGAACCACTTTTTCACCAAAAATTTGTTTGACATAAAATTCATGTGGAGCCACATCAGTGGGGTCCACCATCTACCTAAGGCATTTAATGCAGCATTTAAAGCCTGAAAATGAACTCCCAAGTGGTTGTTGGTCCATAATATTAGGTCGGTCATTTAGTGTGGGCTATCTTGTATGGGCCTTACCTTGCCTAGTGAAGCCGGTCTTGCACACTATATAAGTCTATCATTTTCTGATGGTGTAAAACTTGTGATAGACAACCTTGTTGCTCATTTATTTCTCATAAGTTATATGTAGATTTGGGCCCATCCAAATGAAGCAAAGACTAAGGCCCAACTGACCTAATACCAAGAAAAACATTTGGGAGTAGGAAGCCCATCATAATAACCCTTCTTAGGCCCATTAGGCAGGCCAATTGCCTATTGGGTAGCATACATTACATACTACCACTAGTCAGTTGGGTCACACTTAGCAGGGCCATTTGAATTGTATAAGGCATAATAATTAAACTTTCTTATTTTACTTGTGCATGCGGTTAGTAGGCCCATCATGATGTGGAATGAGTTAATGTTGGCATGTGGCCCTTATGTTTGATATCGTGATTTATTTTCTAGTTAATGGTAGAATGTGTGGAGCCTAGTTGTGTTGTGAGATCCAATTTATATGTGTATATTTTTTGAATGCCTTCTGTAGTGTGGGGCCATTATTCACCGTCAAACCAAATGTAACATTTAATGGGCTGCACCATAAGAACTTCAACAACAAAGAAACTCATTTAACCATACTTGTTATATTGTATGGAACACAACATGAATAGTACAAGTTACCTTAAGATAGTGAGGCTTACTTAGTTATGGAATTGGATCCACACCGTTGAGCACCTTGTGATTGAAAGTACATCCTTTAAAGCTTAGCTTGGAGGTCCACTAAGTGGGACCAACACTTGACCTATAAGACCACGTGCCGCGCATATATTCCAAAGTCCACATGGAGATCACACTTAAATGAGACCCACTATTGATGGTTGAGACGATGATGATGGTGATGATTAAATTGATTACGAATTTGATAGCATTGCTTGAGAATAGTTAAGTAAATAGTGATCATAAGTATGATGTAGCTTATGTGAAACATAACATGTTTGTGCTGATATGGCCGATGGTAGATGAGTTGATGATAGTATGCATATTAATAATGATGTTATGATGATGATATGCATGTGGATGGTCATGATGATATTGATAATTCAAGTTAGAAAAAATACATGTGTTGATGGCCATGATGATAATATATATATATATATATATATATATATATATATATAGAGAGAGAGAGAGAGAGAGAGAGAGAGAGAGAGAGAGAGAGTGCTCACCTGTGCACTTTCTTACATGAGCACATGTGCGCACATTTGCACACGTGTCACAGGCACATAATCTGAACGGTCCATGTGATGTGGTACCCCTTGAAACCTCATAAGCACAAATTTCAGCCCGACACAACTTTAGTGGGCCATGGCAAAAGGAAACAGTTTCCTCCCTTGATTTGCATTTCCCTTTGCCATGACCCACTAGAGTTTTGTAACAGGTTGACAATAGGATCCATAGAGTTTCAAGGGGTGCCACATCACGTGGATGGTTCAGATTTTGTGCCAATGAGACATGTGCAAAGGTGCACATAGGTGCTCAAGTAAGAAGGTGTGCAGGTGAGCATTCCTCTCTCTCTCTCTCTCTCTCTCTCTCTCTCTCTCTCTCTCTCTCTCTATATATATATATATATATATATATATATATATATATATATATATATATATATATAATCACCATACTCCACTTAATGTTAGTATCATGGATGATAATAATGCACGCTAAGGGAACCATATGCATAGTGATAGCCATTTGCCTAATACCTAAGACATGCATGATGATAATGTAGATGATGACTATGAAAGAGACGATGTATGTGAATCCTTGTATGTTATGCATTCCATGTACATGCACATGCTTGTGTGATATAGTTTATGAATTTGATGTTGAATGATGACTATGATAACAATGATACATGCGAACACTTGTGTACCACCATAACATATGCACCTTATGCATGTGTATGTTATGTGAGCCTTATCAGCTCGTTTGTTAAGTATTCATAGGAGGTGTGGGGCCTTAGTGTGTTGCTTAAGACACTTAAATGTATGGCCATTTGTATTACATTGGTTATTCTTGAGTTGAGCTTAACATCATAGGAAAGGATGTCTTGATTATTGTTAATGTGCCAATCTACTTAGCTCATTGACACTATTACAAGTAAAGCCTATGATAATGTGATATGTATGCCGAATGTATGATGGCATGTTATGTATGCCAAATATATGATGGCATGTTATGTATGGCAGATGTATGATGGCATGTGATATGTGACGAAGAATAATAGTATGTGATATTGTAGTTCACACACAATGATTATGGCATGTTTATGTAGCCAATATGCTATGGATATAGCATAAAATGTGTAGCTTATACACAACATGGGTCTCATAAGACCATATTATAAATTGATGATTGAATCTTAATTGGGCCCAAGTTAATGCACATTACTTATGGGTATTAGGGCCATGATCTGTCCCCTATCAAGACAAGATTAAGGGTCTAGATGGACATTCTCATGAACGATGGGCTATGACCTAAGGGTCTATTATTAAGTATCCATGTGTCATAGCTTGACAATCTGATCTATCCTGCCTTTGTTCATGTTGACATCAACTTAATAGTTTAATATACGTAGTTGATTCATGAGCATCTATGATATGTATGTATGAGCATATCATGAAATTAAGACTCTCATGTTGATCTATATACCTAGATGAGATCCAAAAGAGTTAGGGGATTATGAATATTGTTTTGATTTTGGCTCTAGTGTTGGTCCAAATGATTAGATGAGATCCAAAGATGTACTATATTTGGGCCCTCATGTTGGTCTGTATGGTTATTTGGAACCCTCGTGATGGTCCTTATAAGAGACATGATTATGACGTTATCAACTTGTGATGCATTATATGGTTGGATGTATGACAGTATTTGGGCCCTCGTATTGGTCTGTATGCCTGAATGAAATCCAGAGGAGTGGGGGTCTATAAATATGATTATATGGGATTTCATGGTGATGTATTGCATGGGTGGATATTTTGTATGGCGGCCACATGATTGCTGGTTGGACTAGATGGTTTGTGTTAAGACCCTGAGATAGTAAGTGGTTGATATTTTTGAGAATAGTGCATCATTATCACCCTGGGCTTAGATCTCAAGATTGGAGACACTTATCCTCCAATGAACTCGTTAAGATTGGTCAATTGGGTCTTCTTTTGTCATGTATCGAGTGAGGTGAGCATAGAAAGATAGATGGAAGAGTCCTTTCTACTGCCAAGACCGGGAAGGAAAGAGGTGTGACAAGCTTACATATCGTCATGTGCCAGGTCGAGGGTGTCGTATTCCAACTATTGAGGCCAAGTAGGGAAAAATAAATTTAAGTCCCTCATAGCAAGCTGTTAGCCATATGGGAAGAGATTGACGTGCCTAAGAGTTGACTCTTTGAAAATATGTCACATACTTGTGTGGAGATATGGCATTGCACTTGTGTGGTGTGTTATTATTCTTGTGGAGAAATATTATACAGTTTGGAGGTGTGTCATTTGAGAGGATGAGTGTTTAGCATTTAAATCATGCATCCATTCATACATGATTTTATTCAGGTTAGTGAGTTCACAATTAGACCATTATATGCTCATTTGTATAGCTAAGATTTCGATTATGTATAAGACTAACATGAGATCAAAAGTTTACCACATTGAGTCTAGCTATTCAAATTAGGTATGAGACTGGCTTTAATAGAAGTCATTTGTGATGGACCACACAACTTGCGAAATCGCGTACTACTATCTCGTCGATATCATATACCAGCTTTGTCATTTCTTTTCCAAAGCATGTCTTATACTAGAATATAGAATTTAATTATATTGTACATGATAACTTGCTACTCTCATGACTCATGATTATTCATTTGGATATGATGCTTAACATTGATAACATGTTCACCTGATAAACTATGGTAGTACATCTATTTGGAGAAATATGTTCATATGTAAACCGACTAACTATAGTAATCTAGTCATTTATGATGATATGTTCATTATAACCTATCCACTTGTGACAACATGCTTGATTGGTCATATACTCATGAAAATCTACTGGATTATGATATATATTCATTTATGGTAACCTTCTTATCTATGCAACTTATGCATCCATTATTATATGTCTAGTTATAACAACAAGCTTGATTGATACTATGTTCACTTATGATAATATGCTTGATTGATAACATGCATATGGTTGTTTTGGATGTCTTTACAGGAGTACCATGATAAGTCGTGTTTTACTCCATGCACGCTGCAGACTCATTGAGCTATGATTTGCTCATACCGATAATTTATACCTTTTTTCAGGATATGTTCAGTTATAGGGCTATGCAGGATCTATTGGAGATTTGTTATCTGTTCTCCCTTATTGTTGAGCTAATACACCATCTTATGTATGATATGTCGAACATGTTCGTTTCTTGGATGCATGTTGTGATACCAAATATATGATTGTAGCTCCCCTAAGTAAATTAACCGATATATATATATATATATATATATATATATATATATATATATATATATATATATATATATATATATATATATATATATATATATATATATATATATATCGGCAATGAATCAAATTCAGCGTTCGGGAAGTTCACTAACCCATTCGCCAAGTTTAACGAGTGGGGTAGAAGCCCTAGTTTGAGATTTATAAAGTAGTATGGCTTAAGTTTCAAATTTCAGGCGTGACACATGCCCATCGTATTTTACCCAAGTTTAAGGGGATCAGTAGAGGTTTTATTTTATGAGACCTTATATTTATACTTTGTTTAGATTTCCTGAATAAAAATGGTCATTTTAAGGTTAGGACTAGGACTAATCATTCCACATCTATAAGGCCCCAATGGGCCTCAATCACTAGGCTTAGCTCAATCAAATTAGTAAGCGGGCTTGATCAACAAAATTTTCTCTATTTAATTGGAGAGTTATGCAATAATTTTGCAGCATATGATGATTGATGCTCAGACAATTAAAAATTCTACACATAGCATACATTAATTCAAATTAAACTGCCTAAGTTATGGGGAGATTAATTTTTCAGGGCAGAACTCTAATAGGTCTACTTGTTTGGGAGTATGGATTGGCATTTCTTATTATTAAAGAGCATGATAATTCAGTACAACTCACTACCACCATAACTAAAGAGATAATAAAATTAATCTTTAATTTATATTTATCCGAGATAAATATCTATAGATATAGGTGTGCAGCTTTAGTTTGAAACACTTCTCTTTCTCTCTCCTCTCTAACCATAACTCTAAAGAAATTTTCTCTCTAAATCTAAAGACCCTATAGTGTGTATAGTGTTATCTTCCCTCATTGTTGGGAATCAACATCTCTAATAAGCTTTCTTTCATCTTTGAGCATATTTACATTGCTTCCGCTATATATATATATATATATATATATATATATATATATATATATATATACCCTCTTAAAGGGTTTTGATAGAGTACAGTGGCAGGTTTCCACCTCCCAGTACCATTGCATCCACAGAACGGTGTTGACCATTCTTGCTTTCATTACCATCATATAAAAGCCATGATCTTACAGTCATGATTCATCGATGATTGAGCCTTTTATTTAAATAAGAGCCATTGAGTTTTATACATAATCACTTGTATCAAATGCTTCTTATGATGGCACACAGTGCATAGAATCTAGAATATGAATGGTTCATTTCATCATTTAAGATCCCTGCCATGGTACCATGCTGTGGTAAGGAGCATCATAACCTATCTTAACTGCCCTTTAAATTTAAAGTTCATGGATTCATAATTCACCACTCATCCAAGATAAATTGCCTTAAGGGATGGTTTGGTTGGCTGCACTCTTTTAGTTTTAAAGGGTTTAGAGATTAAAAATAAATAAAATTATAAGTAATGTTTGGAACAAGAAATTTACCTGCAAAGCGTTTTCAACTTTACAAGTATCGGTATTTTTTACGTGTAAAAACAGCCTATTTAAGACTACAAAGTAATCACTACTTTTACAGAGACATCATACATAAAAGAGCACGATGGTTGGTACACATGCTCTATTTGTAGGGCCCATGTGATCTCTGTGGTATATCAAATCCATCAATCATATGCTTTCCTTAGTATCTCCTAGGACCCAAAAGAACAAGCTGATTAATTCATCTAGTCCACAACATCAAAAACCTTCTAAATTGTATGTGGAGCACACTATGATGTGTAGTACATCTAATCCGTCCATTATGTGCGTTGGAGCCACAAAATCGAGCCCATTTAAAATTTTTTGTGGAATTTATCATCCAAAATTTATCGAGTGTGAACTAACTTTACAAGGACAAACACAATAAATTGTTTGCTTTTAAACACTCTAATATATAAAAGCAAACAGGACAAAGTAAAAATAGTTTACCTCTTAAACTCTTATGGGTTAAATGTTTACGACTTAAAATTTTACTGGCATCTTACTACTAAATAGAATCAAGGGCATCATGAGCTTTTTAGTTTGAGTATGTGGAATTTATGGTTCATCAATGAAGACTGTTGATTAAGAGTGGCAATCAACTGTGCTAGGGTCAGCCTGGGTTAGCCCTAGACTTTATCAGGAGCCCTATCCCTGTACGGTCAGGCTGGTCCACTTGTAAGTTTTAAATGGGGCGAAGATCAGACCAATTTACTCATTACATGGGTTACAAATGTATATTGATTCAGCCCATTAATTGACCATCAAGAGTGTAGCTTGCGTAATTAGTGGACCATCCTGATTTTTGCACCGTGATTTCTATGTTGTAACCAACATCTTGCGTAACCAGGATTTTCCATACCGAACAAGCATAGACTACTTTAGGCCCGACAATCTGAGTAGGCCCGGCTGGCTTGGTGGCACGGGGAAGCAGGTCGCAAAATTGCCCCACCTGGATTTTATCCGCATTGGCCATCCATTTTTCTAGATCATTTTAGGGTATGAGCCCAAAAATGAGGCAGATCCAAGGCTCAAGTAAACCACACCATAGTAATAATAAGACCCACCATTGAAACCTTACTAGGGGCCACCGCGAGGCATATTTGCCATCCAACCTGTTCATGAGGCCATATAGATCTGCAAAAAGGGAATCACAGATATATCAGCTTGATCCAAAACTCGTGTGGCTCCCAGTAAGTTTTTAGTGGTATCAGCTTGAGCCCTAGATCTGCCTCATTTTTGGATTCATACCCTAAAATGATATAACAAAATGGATGGGCAGCGTGTATAAAACCCATACATCACAGTGGACACCACAGGCAGGACGTAATCCTCCAGGCAGGGGCAGGACACTGGCATGAGGCCTGGATAGGGCCAGATTTGGCCCTACAGTTACGGATGCAGTATATGATTCTCTCTCTCTCTCCCTCTCTCTCTCTCTCTCTCAAGTGTTGTTCTGTATCTAGACCATTTGTTTGTTTGTTTGTTCCTTAAAATTTCCCTCTCTCTCTCTCAGGTGTTGTTCTGTATCTAGACCATTTGTTTTTTTGTTTGTTTGTTCCTTAAAATTTCCTGGATCAGAAGATCCTTAGTCACCAATAACACGGTACTACTTCAAGTTGAAGATGGATTGTTACCATACTTCTCTTCTTAACCGTCTTAACTGTATCACATTTTGAAAGGTTTTGTTGCGAGTAGGTAGTATGAGGTCGACCTCATGGGAACTTCTCTTGTTCATGGCCCATCAACCGTGATGTGTGTCAGATATCTGAACAGTGCATCTGATGTGTCCCCTCCAGTTTATGGGATGTCTGGAGAAAAAAAAATAAAAAATCAGCCAGAAAACAGGTGGGCCACGTCATTTGGAACCGTGTGAAATCATGCCTAAAACAACTAAGATCACTTGGAGGGACTTGCATGAATTTTGGAATGACATGATCTTTGGTATGACCCCTCATCCAGGTGGGCTACAAACAATGGACAGTTCAGATGTTTGAACCACATCTCAGGGGCTCCAGAAACAATCAGGAAGGTTTTTAATGGGTGGGTGTCCCCTCTCAACCATTCCAAGTGGTGTGACCCACCTAAGTCGTGGATTGGCCTATTTTTGAGCCCATGAGGCCCACCTCATTGTTCCTTTCTTTGTTTCCAATAGATTTAAGGCATCGACCGTCCATCATGGCACAACAGTCCAATAGTTCCATAGGCCCCTACTTGGGTTACATCTGATAAACCCAATTCCTTGTACCTGCAAATTTCATTAGAAGAAACCGAAAAGGATGAAAGGAGACATCCAACTAAGATCCATTTGCTAGGAAATGAGTCACAAGATACTGCAAATAATTTGATTTATAATTGAAAAGTGGAAGGAAATAAATTATACTATAAATTGAGATGAAACAACAACAAAAAGCAAAAATAAGTTTCTGTAGGAATCTGCATGCAGACCAAACAGCATTCCAAACAGAAATTCAAAATCAAAAGGGAAAGGGGAAAAAAAAAAAAATCAGAAAACAAAAAAGAGTTCTACCTTTGTTGTTATAAGTGATTATTGGAGTCTCCCTATCATCCTCCGAATGTTGTCCTTCCATATCCTTGAGAATAAGGATCGTGATGAGTGTTGCGACTCCTCATGGAGAATGTGAGGCCTACATCTAGACCTTGTCATCAGGATCACCCGAGTCCGACAGTGCACCATGCTTTTGAGATCTGTCAGTCGGAAGTGAATAGCTCCGGCGCTCCTTCCCTCCAGGCTTAGATGAGGCATTACCGTACCAGATCATACCCACCACTGCTAAAATCATGCCCAAAACTACATGTAGATTGAGGCCCTCCTTCCCAAAGAAGAAGAATCCCAAGATCAACACAAGGATGGTCTTCATATGGCCGAGGACTTGGAAAGACACTGCGGTGAATCTCCCAATGCAGATGAATTGGCTAAGGTTGGTTCCTACCGCAATTGTGCATGACAAGATAAGAAAGAACTGTAGAATTGACGAGAAGGAAGTTAGCAAAGGTAATGGCAAATTGGTGCTTATAAACAAAAATGTGCATGCATCCATGCACAATACATGGAGGTATCTGCACCTGAACAATGATGTGGACACAACACATCCACAAGCAAGTCAATGGCAAATGCATACGTGCACAAAGGTGCATCTGCGGATACATGGATCAATATAGAATAGGAATCCAAAAAAGTGTATACAGAGAGCAATGTCACTAAAAACTATAAAATGCACATGTATGAAAGAAAAGGCAGACATGGATGCAAGGCCATATCGGAATTTGCAAGACAATTACTTTCACCATGCATGTGTGCACACATGCACACACACACAGGTACAGCCATGAAATGTATTTAGACTTTGCTAAGCCCATATTCGTGGACAATAATGCTAATGCACACACCAGCACATGTACCAATGTGACACCTCAGTACGAAATCTAATCCATTCATTAGAGGCATTCCACTACTTGGATGCTTCCACCCAGGGAATTAGGTGGTTCCAATCGTCAGATGGGTCATAGTTTAGAAAATAAATTAATGGCATGGATGAAGTTCTTTTAACTGCCCATATGTTTCTGACATTATGGCCACCTGCTGAATGGGCCATATTATTTTTTTGGGAGAGAACGTAGACATGATCAGGACCACCTTATGGACGGTTGGATATTGCACCTGTCAGCCACGCCAGCACATCTGGCGAGTGCATTAGCATTATTGTACACACGTGACATGTGTGAGCTTGGCAAATGTCATGTATTTATTTATTTAGAAACAATAATTCAGACAAATGCAACAGAGGATGTCCGGATGGATAACTATGCAAAACATCACAGACAATGTAACACGTCTACAAATACGCAAGCTTGCACACACAGACAAATGTATGCATGCATGTGGGGTGCATTTCCCTGGCCATTTCAAACTTTAGTCATATAATGGTATGAACCAGCTTTGGTTGTTCGAGTTTACTAGATTGTACTTACCACAGCGGTAACATTATAATCGTATTGGTCGACTCTCTTATTTGTCAGCCACAAATCCAGGAAGGGCCCCAATACCAGCAATGAGGCAGCCTGGACTGGAGCAGTGTGCCCCAAGAGGTTGAACGATCCAAGATTATACTTCCTTTGAAGGAAATGGACATACTGCAAACAATAAATCACCAGAAATAATCAGATTAAAGGTTGAGAAATTGGAAAGATTTCATTTGCTTTAGATCTACAAATTATGAACTCCAGCTGGCTTTATATATATCAGAGGTTTTTCGGTCATCACTATAGCAGCCAATACCTGATTATAAATTGATAATTTGAAATATGAGCTTTGCTAAGCCTACACACATCATGTGCAATACAGTTCATGTACACGACACATGCCAGCATGGTACGTAGATGCAAGATCCAATCCATCTATCAGGTCAGTCCAACCTTTTACATGTTTCGCTCAATTAAATCTGGTACCCTCAACACATGGGCACCAATATTGGAAACAGGTGGATTGGTTAAAAAACTTCAGCCATGTTTTTCAGAGACGTACTTTTGTTTTGCATACTGTGGCCCGCCTGACTAGGGGATCAATGTGACTGTTGGCTAGAGCATCAATATAGTGATGCATTTCTGATGAATGGATTGTATCTCGTACCTATCATGCCATGCTGGCACATGTGTGAGCTTTAGTGCACACATGTGTGGGCGTAGCAAAGCACTTGAATTATTGAGGTAGCTTAATATCAGTCAATGAATACAACCCTCTTGCAAATGACTGCTTATATAAAAAGAAACAAATTGTTAGTTATGAAACAAGGACATGATCCGCATCGTAGCAAATGCCAAGGAAACTGAGATTCTCAGTTGTGCATATAGCACAAAGTTCCCATGATTTGGGAATCGTGCCAGCTCCAGCCACAGTGAAAATGTGCCAGTACCAGCAGTATTTTAGCAACCAATACAAAGCCCATTTACGGTATAATCTTACAACAAGAGGGGCGTTTTTGGCCACTTGAAACAAACATTCAGAGAAAGCCAGACAGAGAACCATAATTGGTTGGAGAAGAAAAACATATATATGTGATCTCATCTCAGAACATCATAACTTACATACTGTTGTAGAGAAGTGCTCCAAACTGCAATGAAGGCTGCAATAAATCCTCTGCCATTGACACTCACGTCAGTAACGGTGCATACTGCAACCCCAAGCAGAACCACCCCTATGCTGAGCTTAGTATCCCTTGAGTATCGGATCTTGTCCAAGACAACTTCCAGAAAACAGGATACAGGGATCATACTAAGCTTGGCGATCTGAAAATCATATATCAAAGAAGGTATAACATTCTGTAATTCCCAATATTCCTGTGATAAAAGAAAAGAAGTGAATACTAGAACAGACCTGATAGAACCCCACGGAATTCCACATCAAACTGACATTCATCCCTACAATTGAAAAGTTTGCAAAGAGGACGAATTTCAGAAGCTCGGGTAATGGTAGATGGGAGGCCTGGATATATCCCAGCCACCTCAGAAAAGCAGTCATCAGGGTTGTGGTGGCAAAATGCAGGCCAGTTAATGTCGTCGCTGTAGGAAATTACCACAATTCAACTCAATGTCAGGCCCAGCAATTTATTAGAAAAACATACACTTGAAAGCACTGCAACTGCCTGCTCTAGAAACACCACTGCACTGCAAAACTCTTTATAATGCTTTATTTTTCATAAGCAACTATAAACCTTATTGCTAGAAGATGTGAGTGACAACAACTTGGTACATGCATCAGGCAGAAACCAGAATTCTGCAAAAGAATATACCAAAAGAACAACCATTCCTATTTTGGAGGGTACCTCTACAATTATAAAGGATCTTGAAACCATTGTCAGCCCCAATCATGGATAGCACAGACAGCATGATTGATGTATAGCAAATGATTATTTGCTTAAAGATTTTTATGTACTAAATCAATATACATATAAATGTGTATATACACACATTTATATATAGGTAAGCTGGACTCAAAACCCAAGACCTCAATGTACCAAATCAATATTCAAGAAAGAGATAATGTTTCAATTCGTATAGTTACAATAATCATCATGGATGAGAAAAGGAGCCTGTGACAGTTCCAAAAACATCATTTTATAGTCAATCATAGTGCAACCATATGAAGAATAATACTGAATATGATAGATGGAAAATGTTAGGAAATTTCTTATGCCACTGTGAGAGCTGTTTTATTACTGAATCCATACATAAATAAAGACAGGCACACATACTAATATGAAACAATCTGATGCATGCAATTTCATGGGCATGTTAGCATTGTACTCAAAGCTTTAAAATTACACATAGATAGTTCAATCGTTTACCTGGAATGACAGTTCAGTCCACTACTGTTAGCAGGGCACGACGCAATAATCAAACCAGCAGATGATTCTGGTCCTTTGGATAATCATCAAGCAATCATTTTTACAAGCCACAGATCATAGCTCAAAAACTGAATTAACTCAACTTGATTCGACTAAATGCCCACCGGGTCAGATCAACTCGAAGGCTTGACCAAGTCTTTATGCAACTCGATTCAGTATTTAATTTATAATAATAATAATAATAAGTATATTGGAATTATAAAAGAAATTTCATATGAGTTTAAAATAGCAGCCTAACTAGACAAAGGTGCAATGCATGGCGAATTGGAAGCTGGCATAGGCTTCCCTACTTGAGGGCATGGGTTCAAAACTCAATTGCCACTTTTTCCTTCTTCTTTTTTTTTTTTAAAGAATCAGCAAGTGACTTGATTCAAATCGCACCAAGTCACTTCAAGCTGACCCTGTTTGCAAGAGAATTCAACGAGTTTTGTGGAGTCAGGATGTCTCACTTGCGAGCAAGTTTCTCAGTAACTAAGCTCCAAATCTTGTGGAGTCAAGCTTGACTTGGTTGAGTCACAAAGTTTTAGAAGTATGACATAGATATGATGGTTAGCATCATCTAACCAAATGCTTCTTTGACATCATAAGCGGTCCACGTTGGGGCCTATCCATTGTACTAAATATCCGTGATATTATCAATAATATCAGCGTATCACCAGTTAAGTGATACTGAAACCCCAGGTAATATAGAAAATTCCAAATATTGCCTATAATTTCAATATTATTAGCATATTAGGTGATACCATAGATATTTTGGCCTCTAGACAATATATAAGTTCCCTGGTATCGATAATACTAGTGGTAATATCGGTGATGCCAGGGATACTTCCGAAAAATGCTGGAAATTTGCGAGAAAAATCAAGGGAAATCCCAAAAGTTCAAAAATCATCATTTTTTCCGAGCTTTTTTTAGGATTGTGTTCCTTAGGTGATTTCAACCACTCATTTTGATTTTTGTTGAATCAAAGCTTGGATATGGAGGAGAAATCTTGACTTGAAGTGGAGACAGGCCAAAGCTCAAAGGCGACAAAATATTTATAAAAACTTCCGTATTTTTTAAAATGTTAGCATGGATTGAAATGTCTTTGCTTGATCTCATGCGTTGACATTGATTTGTGATTAATGAATCAACATATAAATGGGCGAATGTAGGAAATTGGGGAAATCCTAATTTCCACCATTTTTACCCCTCAAATTGAGAATGGATGTTTTATAACTTGCATTGTATGGTATTTGAATGACATGAGCTCATTTTGGATATAACTACATTGTTTTTTTCTTTTTCTTTTTCTTTTTTCCCTAATAGCAAATGGTTTGGGCCCCTATAAAATGTAAACTTATTGTGTATAGTTATTTTTTTTATAATATTTTCATTCCTAAATGTCTTTTAACATCTCCTGAAGTTTCACTGAAACATTCCACCTATTTCTCAATGTTTTCACCAATGTTTCCCTCAGTCAGTGATATTTTTCCAAGTATCAACAAGATACTGATACATGTTTACATGACCTCGGTCATCGATACATGTAACGATACTAAAACTCTAATCATTGGACCTATCAAATAGACGTTTCAAGATTATGACTGGACCTCTTTTGTTCTCTTCATATTTGCATTGCAATCTGCCAATAGTAGCACAAAATGAATGGAGAGTCCAGATTGCCATTTAAAGCTCCAAATCCTTCAATGTTGCCATGCAAATGAATAAAAGGCCAAACGGTTGACCGTGGAAGTATATTCTGCTAGACGTCTAATTTATACAAGTAGAAAGAAAGGGTCAAGGCAACTAAGGTCCTGTTTGCTAGACACCTGAACAGTTCATCTCATTTTAGTTAATCATAATTATGTAATAGAGGTGAACTCATTTTCAGGCATCTACCAAACAGGCCTAACACTAAAGCACCACGTGCTTAAAGAAAACCTCAAAATATAACTTTTTTAGTTCAACAGTCCATGCCTCTATGGTTCATATGTATGGCTTGCCTTTTACACAAGTCATAGGGTCCATTTTGGCATGCATTCCATAGAGATGATTATCTTATAATCATTATAGTTGTCATGACAATGGATATGTAGTGTTTGGCAGTGACATTACCTGTTGGCACAAGCCTGTGGACACAGCGGTAGCTGTTGTTTGTATGACAAAATTAACATGTGGTATATTAATCACACCAAACACTTCAACGTTGTGCGCTTGTATGAGATCTGGTCCATGTACTAAATGGGGCTCCATCTACATTTAATTGAGTGATTTGGAGGTCTAGATTGCAGTACAACCATGTGATATGTACGATCAAAATCAAGTGGCCCACCATCCACAATGGAGGTAGTGATTAGTATAGTCTGATTTACCATACAACTGCCAAGTGTTCAGTTGAACCCAAGTGACCCACCATCCACAGTTGACTCGGTAATTAGGAAAGTCTGATTTACCATACAACTGCTGTGGTACAGTTGAAACCAAGTGGCCCACCGTCCACAGTTGGGTTGGCAATTTGGACAGTTTGGAGCCATACAACTATGCCATGTGTATGACTGAAACCAAGTGGCCAACAATCCATAGTTGAATCATCAATTTGGATGGTTTGGATTAACATGCGATTATGCCATGTGTGTGGTTGGACAGTCTGATCAATGTACAACTATGCCATGTGTAACGTTGAAACTAAGTATTAGACAGTCTCAATTTCCATACTACCATGCCATGCGTATGGTTGAAATCAAGTGCCCCACCATCCACAGCTGAGTCATCAATTTGGACGGTCTGGATTGATGTATACCAATGCCGTGCCTTTTTAAATATAGAAGTGCCCTTCTGTTTATAAAATTTTATTTAAATGGTGCAAAAGTATTACATGAGTCCCCATCTGTTTTTTCTGTTACGAACAGTGTTCATAGTATCGGTAACGAACAGTGTTCATAGTATCGGTATCAGTACATGTATCACTAGTTGGGGACACAAACATGTATCGATATCGCCGATAGTATCATTGATACCCAGAACGTATCACTGACTGAGGTAAACATTGGGGAATCACAAGGATATGGCTTAATTTCTCAATGAAACTTGAACGGATGCCAAAAAAACACATTTGCATATTTAGGAATTAAATAATTGCAAAAAAGACGCATACATAATAAATTTCTCTTTAATGAGAGTCTAAAAGCATGTAACGCTAACTCAGGAAAACACTAGATAAGCATGGGGAAAATAGTAGAATTTTTCAATGATATTTTAGGAGATGATAAAAAACACATTTATATATTTAAGAATCAAATAATAGAGAAAAATATGCATATTTGCATATTTAGGAATCAAATAATAAGTTTCCCTTTAATGGGGCCTAAAAGCATGTATCATTGACTCAAGGAAACACTATGGAAACATGGAGAAAATGATGGATCTATCCATCCATCCAACCGTACATCCATGCATGCGCATAAATATATACAAACACACATGCATGATCCATCCATCCATCCATGCATGCATTCGTTCATACACACATACAGATATACGAACATATACACACATCCATCCATCCATCCATACATACATACCTGCATACATGATCCATCCATCCATGCATGCATGCATGTACAAACATACAAGTATACATTTTATCCTACAACCATGCCCCAAAAAAAAAAAAATTTAATGGAATTTTTTTTTAATAAAAGGGTTTTTGGTGATATCGATGCATTGGTGATATATTGGTGATATTATTGACATATCGTCAATATACTAACGATACAAGTGACACATGGAATTTACAGTCGAAAATATTGGCAATACAAGTGATGCCTAGAATTTAAACGATCGAAAATATTGGTGATACATTGGCGATACTTAATGATATATTGTCTATACTTGAAATTTCTAAACTACCGGTATTGCTACCAGTGTCATCGGCATTGCCAAGCTGGAGAGCAGATAATATCTGGGATATTATCGATAACATCGGGGATACTCTGAATAATGATTATGAAAATAGTTGTACTGTTTTTCTCCAGGCTATTTGGATAATACCACAACTAAGGCTAAGAAAAAACAACGCCAAATGGCAATATTTGGAGAACTGTTGCTATGAGCATAGCCCATTGTGTGCCATATGCAAGATAAGCTATGACTATGGCAATATTCTCATGCAAATAGCAATATGACTCACACCAAACGCACCCATAAAGTCTCTTATTAAAATAAAAGTAAACTATGAAGCTTATTGGCTAAAATAAATCTCTCCCAATAAATATGTTCTAGAAGGAAGCTAAAAAAGCAGCAACTAAAGAGTCTAACCTTGCATACATGTCAACCATATGGTATTCGAAGTACCTAATCAAAATCTAGACTATCATACAACCAAAAAGGCTTAACTGAAGCTGGACGGTTGTAAAGAACTTAATATCAATACTCGATTGCTATTTGCACCCCCAAAGAGTCCATTGGATCTATATGGTCATGTGTGCCAGCCCTCCACCACTTACCGACTCTCTCCCTCTCCCTCACCTCTTATTTAGTGACAGAGAGAGAAATGCACTGGTATGTGTAGCAGGAGCAGAGACAAGAGAAGGGGGGGGGGGGGAGGAGAGATGTGGCGTGTGTACATGTAGCAAAGAAGAAAAAAGGGAAGATGGGCATGGGGCCCACTTGCATGCTTGATCGAAACTGCGTTTACCAGTTACCATTTTGACAGCAGATCAGGTAAGTGAATTGGCTCGTCTTCCTGTTGTGTGGTTAGCTTGAGTGAGCCGCTGATTTCCATGTTTCGGCTTCCTGATTTAGTCGCCATGTAATCATGTCACTCAATCAGTAATAACCTGAAATATAATGTGCCACGCTGTCCGCATGCACCTAACACATTAGTTAAAGGAAGTCTAAATTAGCAAGATCTTTTTTACCTCTCTTTTTTAGTTCTTTTGATTGCGTAGACCACCACAGTTCTAAGAGTCTTAATCTCTACATCAATGTCTGGGGACAACAGTAAAACAATGAGCACCAGGTACTGTAAAGAATGGTTGTTCAGACCAACGCCACAGGATTCATCTTGAAAGAACAAACAATCACCATATGCAAATACTTAAGTTACTAACGGAACTCTTTTCAGCAAAAGCACATGCACCACTCCGATGTGTTGATTCCTCCACCTAGTCGCCTAGATATTTTTGTCGCTTCAACCGCAATTATCAACATTATTTCAAAGCTTTGAGATTCCAATCCAATGACAAAACAGTTGCAACCTCCACTAGTAAACTGAAATTGAAGTATAATAATCCATGGTCAAAGTGGACGATGAGAATCCCACCCTACTCGCACCTCCATCCTAATACGTCTAAGGATTTCTTTATATAGGTAAGCTGGAATCGAGCCTGAGACCTTGACATTGACATGCACACTGTCTACCATTGAGCTACAGACTCATATCCTCCACAAAGGAAAATATTGCTCAAGGGGATTTATTAATTTAAGAAACTAATAATATGCAGGTTAGTATAGCTCATTAACACACAATATTAGGGAAGTTATTCCAAGTTCATACCCCTTCCAACCAACCAAGCAAGTTTAGTAGATGAGTTGTGCAAAGTAATAATTTTCAAAGGCTTTTGTTATCTCTCTGTAGAAAGGCTTTGCTACCAGAATCTCCTAACGCTATCCCAACTCACGTTGACCATTTTCCTTGTGTTTAACTGAGAGTCATGCCTGTGAAGAGATTTTATAACAATTCAGAAATTTGGAGATGTAACATTATTTCCTGCTTTTTCCTCGTCATCTCAAACACAGTGACACTTCGACTCAACTAATTAATTCTATTGAAAACGGAACTCCGGATCATTTAAAGTAGCAGGACTGCCTATTAAAGATAATTATCAAAATTCCAGTTGACATTAGCAGATCCATATCATCACTGTAGTTCAAAAACTGACCAGAGAGCACCCAGGTTTGAATAAACAATAATGTAACTTCCAGAGATGCTAAACTTTTATGAAGGACAAAGTAGGAATTACATTTTGACAGAGTTGAATGGCGGAAAAGGATTCATGTGGCCGACCCTAATTTGTTGGGTTAAGGTTTAGCTGATGATGATGAGGATGAAAGCGGGAATTACATTTTCAAAACAGAATTCCTCTAATAATTATTATAAAAAAGAAGAAAAAGAGTTCCACTATGAGATGCAGCGATTAGTATTTTCCTTCATGCCCACTAGAATGAGAATTGCATGAGAAATTTTGTCTAGGTGATTGGTTGGCTGTGAATCAACCCATTCATTGTGAGTTTGCACAAATCTGAACTTAAAAGCCTATGTTACAGTTGAGTCACGTCACAGCAAGGAAGATCTTCAGGTTCCACAGAAAAAAGCAATTAGCATTTTTAAGCCAAGTAGACATTAACTGTAGGAATTTCAACGGAACAAGCTTCAGGCAGCATTTTGAACTATTTAGTCCGGGTTTTCAGGCCAGGCCTATTCAATTTTTTGCATTTGCTAGGCCCAAGCCCGGCCCATTGACAGCCCTAATTAACTGCAATATATGTGTGGAAAAGATAATAGTACAAAAGAAACTGATCAAGCATAGCTAGGAAAACTCTGATGATTTTACCGAAACTGAAGCCATATGTTGCCATTAAGGCTTTATTCACTATGATGATTCCGACAGAAGTAACAACATTGAACATCCATGAGGCCACATCTAATGCTGCCTTCCTGTCTGCCTTGCTTGCGGGTGCCATTTTCATCTACTTTTAGCTGAACTTGTGAACTTTGACTTTTTTACCCAGATGAAAGCAATCTTATGTTCCTGTATAAAAATAAAAAATCAAAAACCTGTCTTTTTATATCCGCCAGACAGCAGTACTTCTAAACAAAGAAAAAATCATGTACCAAACTTTCCAAGTAGGTAACAAAAATCCCAAGCTTTCGTACATTTACAGGAAGACCTTTAACAAAAACTTCTCATGCCAGAGCTGGTAAACTTTCGCTACAAATCTTTTATGCAAGAGAAAATATTAGAGGGTCAAAAGAATGCACCTTTATCATTCAACTCAAATGGCAAACCTCACATTGCAGATCCCTCAGATATCGCCACCTAAATTCTAAAAGACATTTTCTTATCGATACAAGCTTTGTCTAAGACATGAGAAAACAAGAAGCATAATGAATTAATGATACGACCATCCGATCAGGGGCGATTCCCATGATTCACTGTCTTGTTCCAACACGTGTCCCCCCTCTTTGTAGAATGGACAGAAGAAATCTTTGTGACATCCAATCCATCAATCACACGCCAGCTCATTTTAGGACATGAGCCTCAAAAGCAGGCCGACCCAAAACTAACATGGGCCACACTATAGGCAACAATGGAAATAGAGACACCCACCATTGAAATCTTCCTGGAGCCCACTATGATGTTTATATGACATCCAACCCATTCAAGTGGTGATTATGGCCAGGATGAAGGAATAAACCAAATATCTGCTTGATCGTAAAACTTCAGTGGGTCCCAAGAGGGTTTTAATTGTTTGCATTCAATCTCCACTGTTCGCCATGGTGTGGCTCAGTTTTGGATAAGCCTAATTTTTTGCATTGAGTCCTAACATGATCTAGCGAAAATGATGGATGGAGTGGATGTCACGCACAGAGGGCCACAAATCACCTCTGAGCAATTTCTGTAGCATTACTTCAAGAAGCATTTAAGAAATTACTCCATGGAAACTTCATGTTCCTAGTTAACAACATTGGCCTCGTCCTATTTACTACTTGACTACCTCCTTGGCTAAAGAGTCCTCTTCCAGTTCCATCTTTGTATACACAAAAACAAGGGTCTGTTCTATGCATCTCACCAGAAACATCTACCAACCCACCTAACGGCATCAAAGGATTCCTTTCCACTACCTATGAGCCCAAGATGTGAGCAAATGAGCAACAGAATTTGGTGACTCAAGTAATCCATGTACCTTCACATTGAAAGAATCAAGGATAGGAAACATACTCGGATAGATAAACTTCACCACGCCCAAATGATTATGAACAATGCCATGAGCACTTTTATCATAAGGATACAATGCCCTGAACACTTGCCAAACCCAAATTTCCACTCTGTCCATTATTTTCTTGTTGTTTGAGAAGAAAAAAAAAATTCTACCGTTTTGAAAAAAAAAAAATTTCCACTCTGTCCATTATGAACAATGCCATGAGCGTTTTATGCTCATCTGTCTTCCAAAAATTGCTCATCTGTCTCAAAAATTGCTACTCATATGGCATAACCATACAATGCCCTGTCCATTATTTTCTTGTTGTTTGAGAAGAAAAAAAAAATTCTATGTTTTTCTCAACGGAATATCTTTTAGGCTAGATATTGATATTGATTGGACCCATTATTTGAATTATCTTCAATATTATCGTTATCTCTATCTTGGCGATACCGATAACACCTGTAGTATTAGAAATTCCATACATCAACAACATATTGCTAAGTATCATCAACATATCGATATTGCCAATATTTTCAATTGTGTAAATTCCAAGTGTTGCTTGTATTGCCAATGTACCGATATCGCCAATGCATCACCAATATTTTCAATTGTGTAATGAGGCTTGTATCACAAGTGTATTGGTGATATTTCAATAATATCACCAATGTAGAGATATCACAGAAAGTTTGTTTATTAAAAACAAAAAAAAAACAAAAAAACAAAAAAAAAAATCTATTTCAAATTTTTTTATGAGCACGTTGTTATATGCAATTTTCAATTTACCGTTGCTAATATCGATTATATCTCAATATTATCGTTATCGCAACATGCTCGATATCAAGACCATAATCTTTCATTTTCTTTCCAGTTGTTGATGATTTCTTGGTAAAATATCGTGAGTTGTTGATATTCTGCAATATCGATGGAAGGTTAGATGAATAATTAGATGGTTAGATGGGATCTATGGGATGGTTAGGTTGTTTCTTACAACTACACATGCTTTTAAGCCCCCAATTAGATAACAAATAACAGATTTATTCTTTTTGTTTAGTTGCTTTTAAGCCCCCAATTAAATAACAAATAAATGATTAGCAGGATCCGTCTTATGGGTCCCACTTCCACTCCTAAGATCCATACTCCCCCTACAACACAGAACCTCTGCAACCAACTCAACATCAGACCAGTCAGCCCACTTAAAATTTGCACAATAGACCACCTCTCCACTCCCCAACTTCTAACAAAATACTATCGTCGTTGTCATCATTATCATCATGTCATCTTAGACTTTCTCCTATGAATTTGGAGTTGGCCAATAAACGGTAGATTGGCAAGGGTTTTATGATCTCCCTCCTAGAAATCAACCTACCTCTTTTACAAAAGCTCTTTGAGCTGGCCATGGTAGTGTTAAAACAGTAATTAGAAAAATCTGTTGTCTTTTTTTGAAAAGTAAAATTTCAAAAAAGGTCTTGTTGTAAAAAGTTGTTTTTTCCAGTGTTTCAAGTATCGATACTATCGGCCGATATATCGGCCGATATTATCGGTATCGCACCACGGCAAGACGATACAGTCCCGATAACGTCCGGAAGATGCCAAAAAATCTCAAATCCAGATATCGCGCCATTTCCTCTCCATTATTGTCGGACATCAACGCACGGACAATCACGGGCGGATTGCAGGGGACTCACGGGTCCCACTGTAGCTAACTACTCACACACACCTTAAAAATCGGATCCGAGCAATGGAGAATCAAAAAAAAAAAATTTTGAATTACCAAAAAAAAGAAAGAAATCGGAGAGTACCTGGCTGTAGCGGTGATCGGAGGTGGGCCATTCGATAGGTAAGTGCGATTTTCTTCCCATTTTCTTCATTTTCCCTCTTTCTCGGAAATTCCGGCGAGGAATCAGGCCGGAACGACCTTCTGGAATGAGATTTGAGGGGCTGGAGAGTATCGGCCTGCGTGGATGGAAAGATTTGAGGGAACGAACCCTGAAATCTCGAGCGAAACTGAAAGGAGGGCGGGCGGTGAAATCTGGTTGCGTACTGAGTTACACAGTACGCTCTTATCGTACCGAGTAAACTCTGTAGGGCCCACTATTTGGTAGATGGTTCATCCACGCCGTCCATTAGTTTTTCCAGATCATTTTAGGGGTTGAGCCCAAAAATAAAGTATATCAAAATCTTAGGTAGACCATACCAAAGGAAACAGTGTAAGCATTGATTTCCACCGTTGAAATATTTATAAGGCCCCAACGATGTTTATTTGTCATCCAAACTGTCCATAATATCACAAAGACATGGATGAATGGAAAAAACAAATATCATCTTGATCTGAAACTTCTGTGGGTCCCCAAGAACTTTTCAACGGTAGACTTCAATTCAAACTGTGTCAGGTGGTGTGGTCCACTTGAGCTTGGATATATGATTAATTTTTTTTCAAAAGAGCTGAAATTATACTTTAAAATGGATGGACGGATTTGATAAAACGCATGAATGACAGTGGGCCCCACAGAGTTTACCTTAGTACACAGTGCGCCATCTGCTTCGGCGGATGGAAATAGGATTGCATACTAGTTACTCAGTACGCTTTTATTGTACTGACTAAACTCATTTGGGTCCACCTTGAATGTATGCGGTTTATCCAATCCGTCCATCCGTTTTTATTTATCATTTTAGGCGTTGAAGCCTAAATTGAACCATATTTAGGAATCAAGTGGACCACATTACAGGAAACAGTTTTGAATGAACGTTGACCATTAAAAACACTGTGTGAGCCATAAAAGCTTTGGAACAACCTGATATTTATTTTTTCACTTCATCTGGGTCTTTAGGACCCAATCAACAGATTGGATGTCAAATAAACAGTACATTAATTCTTGGAGGATTTTAATGGTGCATATCCAATCATAATTGTTTTCCTTTGGTGTGGTCCACCTTAGACTGATATCCCTTAGTTTTATTGTATAAATTCCTAAAATGATCCGTAGAAATTGATGAACGGAATGGATGAAACAAATACATTATGGTGGGGCCCACAAAGCACCGACGGATCCAAGCCAAGGTCGGTGTAAGGGGGAGTAGCCAATCCGTCTCCCTGTGAGACGGGGAGCGTAGCCAGACGGCTACTGAAGTGACGCACCAAGTACTGTAGGGCCCACCATGATGTATGTGTTGTATCTACACCGTCCATATATTTGGGTGAATTATTTTAAGGCATGAGACAAAGAATGAGCCAGATCCACTGTTTTTGGGCCTTAGAAAATTTTAATGGTGGGCGTCACTCTCTCCACTTTGTTCTATGGTGGGGTCCATTTGAGCCTTGGATTTGACTCGTTCTTCGGCTCGTGCCCTAAATTAATATCTTCAAATGAATGAACGGTGCAGATACAACAAATATATCATGGCAGGTCCCACAGAACTTGGCCACGTCACTTCCGTAGGGCCATCTACGGAACTGCCCGCGGAAGCGGATTGCATACCGAGTAACTCAGTACCATTAGCGTACTGAGTAAACTCTGTGGGGTCCACACTTATTTATTTATTTTATCCACTCCGTTAATTCATATTAAATGATAAATATATGGCTTGAGACCAAAAATTAAGTATATCCAAAGCTCAAGTGGACCACACCACATGAAACAGTTTTATTGAACCTCTACCATTGATAAATTCTTAGAGGCCACAGAAGTTTTGAATCCAGCTGATGTTTATGTTTTCTCTTCATCCATATCTATGTGATCATATGAACAGCTTTGATGAAAAATAAAAATTACTGTAGGCCCTAGGAAGGTTTCAACGGTGGAAATCATTATTCCACACTCTTTCCTGTGGCATGATCCATTTGAGTTTTGGATTTACTTCAATTTTGGTATCAACGCCTAAAATTATCCGGAAAAATTGATGGACGATGTGGATAAACCACCTACATTCACAGTGGTCCCAACTGAGTTTACTCAGTACGATTAAAGCGTACTCAGTACGCAATCCGACTTCTAGCTGGCGGGGGTAGTACGCAATCCGCGTCCCGAAGCAAGCACGTTTCGTGCGAAGACGAGCACTGACGCTCCTCGAGCTCCGAGTTGTACGAACGATTCGGACGCTGTGAACTTAGGTGGGGCCCGCTGTGATGTTTGTCAGGAATCCATTCCATCCATCCGTTTTCTGAGCTAATATTAGGATATTTGGCCAAAATCGAACAGGATCCAAGACTCAAGGGGTCCATACTAAAGGAAAGGGTAGTTAGGGAAATTCCTACCGTTGAAACTTCCCTGGGTCTTGCAGTGATGTTTATATGCCATCCATACCGTTAATAACGTCATTCCTACTGGGATGAACTGAAAACATAAATATTAGTGTGATTCAAAACTTCTGTGGCCCCACGAGTATTTCAACTGTGAACGTTCAATTACCACGTTTTCGGCCCACTTGAGAATTGTATACGGTTCATTTTTGGCCTTATGTTCTAAAATGAACTCAAAAAACGTTTGAAAGGTGAGGATTTATCACAAACATTCCAGTGGGCCCCACCTGCGTTCCCAGCGTATGAACTACTTGCAAAAGCCTTTCGCAGGAAATCCGTCCGGTCCGAACGGGAACAGATTGGCTACTCCCCCTGACACCACCCATTGGCTGGTGGTCGGTGCTCTGTGGGGCCCACCATGATGTATGTGTGTCATCCATGCTGTCGATCTATTTGTATATATCATTTTATGATATGGTAAGAAAAATGAAGTATATATAAATCTCAAGTGGACCACATTACAGGAAACAGTGTTAAATGAATTTTGACCATTGAAAACATTTTGGGGGCCATAAAAGTTTTGGATCAAGCTGATGTTTATTGTTTCCCTTCATCTTGGTCTTTACGACCAAATCAACAGATTGGATGTCAAATAAACAGTACATTGGGCCTTAGGAGGATTTTAATTGTGAATATCCATTCATTATTTTTCTCCTGTGGTGTGGCCCACTTAAGATTTATATCCTTGTCATTTTTTGCATCAAGCCATAAAATGATCTGTAAAAATGTATGAATGGAATGGATGAAATAAGTACATCATGGTGCGAGAACGAATGAGGCTTTATCCAATAAAATTAGGAAGATCTAATGTTTAATTGGCCCACATGAAAGGAAACAATGGACTTAATTTGTCTACCGTTGAGAATGTCTTGTCAAGTGTGGTCCACTTAATAGCCAGATCTATCTTATTTTTCGTCTCAAGCCTTAAAACGAAATTGCCAAATGAATGGACGGTTTGGATATAACAAATATCCCATTGAACATACAGAACATGCTAATGTGAAAGCTTACAAATAAAATATGTCGGGAGGAAGAGGAGGGAGACAATCTGATATAGGGTGGACGTACGGTAAGCCCATTCCCGATAATCGATTCGGGAGTATTTATGATTTATGTGGCTATGTATCGAGGAGTGGTGGGGTAACCCGCCTAAAGGAGCATTAGGAGGAGGGTATCGCAATGTTGTGGATTGCCCTAAGTGCCCACAGGATGTGCGAGAACAAATGAGGACCATATTGAAAAAAAATGTGAAGACAAAAGATGAACGACATGCACGGGAGAGAGAGATTAGGGAGGAGTTGGGGCGACCACCATATGCAGGTGAGGATGATGTAGTGGATCTCGATAATGATGATGATCCCGAATACAGACGTGCAATTCAAGAGTCCATACGGGATCAATGGGAGAGGGATCAGGATAGGAGGTGGGACACAAGTAGGCCTAGATTTGAAGGATCTATCCATGAGCGTGGTGGGGGAAGTGGAGCAGGGGAGAGTATTAGGAGTGGATCAGGGGAGGATAGTAGGTGGGGAGGAATATGGGGCATGGGTAGGAGCAGTAGCATGCGGGTGCCGGATCTACCTTCAGATTTGAGGATGTACAAAGAGGCAGGAGGGACACAAAAGAAAATAAAGGAGATGTTTAGTGGAGGGGATGTGAGAAAAAAAGTTGAAAAATTTATAGCAAAATTTTTTATATACGGTCAAATCCCCGCAAATGCCGCAGCAAGCCCGCACTTCAAAAATATGATAAGTGAAGTGTAGCGTGGGGGTGAGGGTGTGTAGCCGCCCACACCCGCACAGATCATGGGAAAATACTTGGATGATGAACATTCAGAAATGAAGACATACGTTGATTCGTATCGGCAGTCATGGGAGATGTATGGTTGCACCGTCATGTGTGACGGTTGGATCGGATCGACGAAGATGTCGATTATAAATTTTATGGTCTATTCCAGGGGACGAGCGGTGTTCCTAAAGAGTATATGCGGGTAGTAAGATCAAGGATCATAACTACATTTACAAACTAATGCACAATGTCATGCAAGATGTTGGGAGGAGAAATATTGTGCAGTTTGTTACGGATAATGGGAGTGCATTTGTTAAGGTGGAGAAGGATATTCAAAACAAATATCATATGTATTGGACCCCCTGCGCAGCCCATTGCATCGATCTCATGCTGGAGGGGATCGGGGATAGGCCGTCGGTGAAGACTGTAATTACTGATGCACGGCTCATAACAAACTTTGTATACAACCACGGCTGGTTATTAGCCGCAATGCGCGAGAGGTGTGGTGGGGATATAGTGCGCCCTGGAGCGACGCGGTTCGCCACAAATTATATCGCTTTAAGTAGCCTTCTCAAACACAAACAGGGATTACGAGAGCTTTTCGCCTCTCATGATTACGTAGAATGGAAAAAAAGGTTGACGAAAGTAACCTATAGAATTGAGGAGTTGGTGCTGAAAAATTTATTTTGGAATAAAGTGCTTGGTGTTGTGGGTATTCTAGAGCCCATTTATGTGGTGTTGAGGATGGTGGACAATGAGACAAATCCATCGATGGGGTCGTTGTATCCGTCTATACGGCTGATGAAAGAGGCCATCATGGTTAAAGCTCCCAATGCATATAAGTGAGTGCATGCAATAATAGACGACCGTTTGGAAAAGACGCTTTCTCACCCGCTACATCAGGCTGGTAAGTACCTATATGAATTTTTTTTTCCATATGCAATAATAAACGAGGGTTGTACTGATGTGTATGTGCTGGTTTTCAGCGTATTTCCTGAATCCCAAATACCACTACAGTCGGAACCTCTTCGAAGATAATTCATTAAAGAGGGTTGTGCATGAGGTGTACGACCACTTATACCCCGACTGTCCGGGAAAAGGCACATTTGGTAGTGAGGTAAATATGTTCCGCACTTATATTCTCCTTAATTATCTTCATCTCAATCTTAAATACTTATTCTGGTTGCTATATGCCATCAATAGATTGTTAAATTTCGCGACGCGGTTGGGATGTTTGGGTGTCACCCTGCTGTGAAGTCAAGAAACGCCATGATGCCATGTGAGTCACTGTAGTAAACTTAACTTTTATATTATTTTAGAAAATCTAGGATAATGAAATAATCTTATGATATGCAGGCGAATGGTGGTCCATGTATGGGACTGATTGCGAGGTTTTACAACGACTGGCTGTCCGTGTGCTTGCACAGACGGTGTCCTCATCACTCTGTGAAAGGAATTGAAGTACATTCTCCCTCATACATACAAATAAACGTAATAGAATAGGGTATGAGAGGCTTCAGAAGTTAGTATATTGTCACTACAATATGAAGCTACGAGAAAGGTTGCTCTGCTCAGAAGGAAGAAGAAAAGCACAGGAAGACCCACTGGACCTGATGACAGTCGGACAACATGCATATGCTGAGGATGCGGAGGATGACCTAGTTTACCAGTGAGTTAGGTCGGATGACTTAGATACCTCGGATGGGCGACCAGAGCCACATATTGTCGCAGAAGCAGAGACACAAGGGATTGATGTTGACAAACATGTGGAGCAGCAGAGGTCTCCTGATGAGGCATTCGACCCATTAACAAGGAGTCCGGAGGGCAGCCCGCAACAGTCACTATCACACGGGACATGTGGTGGGGAAACATTGTCTGACACGGAGATTGAGTCAGAGAGTGATGCGGGAAATGAGTCCGGTGATGATGATGGCGGCGATAAGGGTGACAATAACTCTGATGACAGTAAGGATGATGATGATGATGGTGGTGATGGTGACGGGGATAGTGGCGTCGCGGGTGGGAGTCAGGATAAGAGGCCCCTTAGCCCTTTTACCGGGGAGGAGAATTTCGATCATTCCACGCAGGACCCTGATCATGGTTCTCGTCCAGGAGAACCACGACCTCGTCTTGTTTACAATAAGACACACACGTCAAAAGCTACTGGAGAAAAAGAAGACTCATAAACTTTCAAATTCTGAGGAGGAGCTGCTGGCAAAATGCATGAGGGACACGCGTTCGTGGCAGGCGAGGTGGCTCTAAATTTAGATCACGGACGAGGGAGGGGAGCTCGAGTTACAGGCCACAACATGAATCTGGATCACAAACACTAGAGAGTAGCTCGAGTTCTGTGTCACAGTATGGGCATGGATATGGACCCAGTGGATATGCGACGAGTGACTCCAGCAGTTACGGCACATCATTTTTCAACCCTGGTCAGGAGTTCACTTCTGCATATGGGCAAGGATATGAGCAGCAGTATGGATATGGCCAACAATATGGATACCACGGAGCTTCATATGTGCCCTTCCCAGATCTATATCAGTTACAGACTGTGACGATTACACAGTACCCACGGATGGGCGTATTGATTCAGTTCGGAGAGGATGAGTACCAGCGTTATGTCAGGGAGTATCTTAATTGGTACCTCTACTATGACTTGGGTACAATATTGTAAACTTGTGGAGGAGCAGTACTATGCCCAGCCCCGTCAAGATGGAGATGATGATTACGAGCCACCACGCAACTCTATGTGAGTCTAGACCACAACTAGTCCCCATCATTGATATGTATATTTATCAAATTTTACTTCTTCAGTTCTTATTTTGTTTTTCAATGAATTGGTTGTGCTTTCATACATGACTATGATATATTTATAAATATCATGCATTCAATTTAAATATAGTTGTATTAGTTCAGTTACACATCGCGTAACTTAGGACCCTATACAAAGGAAATTTATTATGTGCATCTTTTTTTTGAGATGTTATGAAATAAAAGTATGTATCAAGGGCCTTTTTAACAATCCCCAAAGTTTCATTAAAAAATTCAACCATTTTCCCAATGTTTCCCCATGTTTCCCAAAAAGTGCGATAAACTATGCGATACAAACGATATATCCCCTGCGATAACCGATACGTATCTGTATCTCAAGGGTGCGATACATTGTGCGATACCGATATTTCGAACACTGGTTTTTTCAAGTGAGGGAAAAAAGGGGGCGGTGTGTAGAAGCTGCGTAGAGAAGCCTTAGTTGCCTTGGTCTGTACAAAGTATCATCAAGAAAAGAAGAAAATGATATCCCATGTATTCCCTGTCCTCTGTAGAAAAATTTCCTTCATCGATGCTCCTCTTCCAATAGCCAACAAATTTTAAATCTCTCTGTTTTCTGAAATTTCTATTATTTTTTCTTTTCTTCCTCTTCATCTTCACAACAAATTTGGTATCAGGGCCACCCATTCTTGCCCTTTCTTATTCTACTCGGCCACAACATAGCAAGTTTTGAATCCCCTGGCTTCAACTATGCCCAAAATCTGATTTCGTTTTTTGATGGAGAAAGTTATGATTATTGGAGCTTGCCAAATGAAAACTCTTTTTATCTCACAAGACTTATGGGAGCTTGTTGAAGATGGCTATGATAACCGGCATCAATGGAAGTCCTCGCATCATGGACGAATGCAAAGCAGAAAGAGTACAAGGAAAGCAAGAAGAAATATGTAAAAGCACTTCTCTTTATCTAGCAGGGGGTAAGTAAAACAATTTTTCCAAGAATACTTTCTGCAAGAAAATCGAGGAAAGCATGGGAAATCTTAAAGCAAGAATTTCAAGAATCTCAAAAGGTAATCTCCATTAAACTACAATCTCTATGGCGAGAATTTGATAATCTGTTTATAAGATAACAAATCAATTCAAGCATTTTTTATTTTTTTTTTGTAAGGTTTATGGTATCTTTAATCAAATTAGAAGCTATGAGGATACTATTCACGATAAAAAATTCGTTGAAAAAATATTGAGAAGCTTACCTGCAAAATTTGAGCATGTTGTTGCTGCTATTGAAGAATCTAAAGACTTGTTTACTTTATTTGTACATGAGCTAATGGGTTCTCTTGAAGCACATGGAAAGGAATGAGCAGGTTTGCAGAGCAACCATTGGAACAAGCACTTCAATCAAAGCTGAATTTGAAAGAAAGGAGGGATCAAGAAGCTGGAAAAGAGAACAAAAGAAGGGGCTCATCTCAAAAGCCACATTTTGGAAGAGATTAAAACTCCAACTATGGCCGCGGAGGAAATTTTAATCAAGGCCATGGAAGAGGAAGATGTATGAATAACTTCAGAAATCAAAAGTATGAAAAAGGAAATGATACAATTACCCTAAAATGCACTGCTTGCAAGAAATTTAGGCATGCAAGTTAAAATTGCCGATATAGATGCAAGATTCCTAATCATATGCAAAAGGATTGTTGGTTCCAACAAAAGAGTGAAGCAAACTTTTTTGAAAAAAGATGACTCTTTGAATCATCTATTTTATTCATGCTTGAATACTTATCAAGAATCAGAAGATATTTGGTATGTGGATGGTGGTTGTAGTAATCATATGCCAGGAAACCGGAGATGCTTCATCGGTTTGGATGAAAAGGTGAATTCACAGGTCAAGCTTGGAAATGGAAAGCTGCAAAATGTTGAAGGCATGGGAGTAATATCAGTGCAAACAAAGGGAGGTAAATCTAAACTCATCTATGATGTTCTTTATATTCCTGGATTACCTCAAAATTTATTAAGTGTCGGCCAGCTTATTCAAAAAGGATACAATGAATTTTGACAAAGATGAATGTGAAATTTTAGATAAAAGAAACAAGCAATGGGTGGCAAAAATAAAAATGACACCAAATAAGGTGTTTCCTCTTATTATGCCACCAGATGGAAATTATGGCTTGAAAGCAGAAGATATTACTGATTCGCTGATATGGCATCTAAGATATGGTCACTTGAATTATAGAAGCTTAAAATTGTTGAAACAGAAAAATATGGTGATTGGCCTTCCTTCTATACATGATGAAGGAAAGATATGTGAAGGATGTGTCTATGGGAAGCTACATAGGCTCCCCTTCTCTAAATCATCCCGGAGAGCCAAAGCTCCTCTAGAATTGGTACACGCTGACATTTGTGGCCCAACACGAACTGCATCATTTAACAAAAAGAGATATTTTATTCTCTTTGTTGATGATTTTAACAGGATTATGTGAGTTTATTTCATAAAGCAAAAATCAAAAGTACTCTCGTTTTCACAAAATTCAAGGCGTTCGTGGAAAAGCAAAGCGGGTCATCATTTGAAGGTGTAAGAATTTATCAGGGTGGAGAATTCACGTCTAATGAATTTAACAGCTATTGCATAGAGATGGGAATCAAAAGAGAATAAACAGCAAGATATACTCCACAACAAAATGGCGTGGCGGAATGAAGAAATCAAACCATCGTCGAAATGACTCAAAGTATGTTGAAAGGAAAGGAGCTTCCAAACGAGTTTTGGGCTGAAGCTGTAAATACAACCGTCTACATTCTTAACAGGTCGCCTACAAAAGTTGTTCTTAACAAGACTCCATTTGAGGCATGGCACAAGTGGAAGCCAAAAGTAACTTATTTCAAAGTCTTCAGCTGCATTGCATATTCACATATCCCATCTCAAATTAGAGAAAAATTCGATGAAAAAGGTGAAAAGTATATATTCATTGGCTATAGCAAAGAATCCAAAGCATTTCATCTATTTAATCCAAAAACAAGCAAGCTTTGGCTATAGCTAAGAATCCAAAGCATTTCGTCTATTTAATCCAAAAACAAGCAAGCTTGTGATTTCCATAAATATTATATTTGATGAACTAAGAGCATGAAGCTGGAAGAACGAAGACGTGAAGGTCCAAGATACACTTGACGAAGGAAATTTTTCTTCTTTTTGTTCAACAGAGAATAGGGAATAAATGGGATATTTTTTTCTTCTTTTCTTGATGATACACTATACAAACCAAGATGACTGAGGCTTCTCTACGAAGCTTCTACACACTACCCTTTTTCTTTTTTTCTCTTTAAATAAATAAATAACAACTTTTTACAACAAGACCTCTCTTTTGGACTTTTACTATTCAAAAAAACAAAAAACAAAACAAAAATTTCTAATTATTGTTTTAACGCCCCCTTAATTTGAAAAATCTTGAATTCCCAACATTTTCTTATACTTAATGAATTTTTCTATAGAGAAGCCTTAGTTGTCTTAGCTTGTACAAAGTCTCGTCAAGAAAAGAAGAAAAAAATATCATATGTATTCCCTATTTTCTATTGAACAACAAGAAGAAAATTTTCCTTCTTTGATGCTCATTTTCCAATAGCCAACAAATTTTAAATCTCACCATTTTCTAAAATTTCTATTATTTTTTCTTTTCTTCCTCTTCATCTTCCCAACAGGTAGAGAGTCAAATAAAAAATAACCTATAACCATAGAAAAATGGCCCAACAATCTTCTAGTAATATTTCCATTCGATCTTCTAGTAATGGTATCAATCTTCTAGTAATATTTCCATACAATATTCTAGTAATGGTATCAAAGACAGGATACCTTCATTATTCTACCTTTCTTCTACCGAATCTCTATTGTTTTCCCTCACCCCTTTTTCTTTCTTCCAACCCTATCATGAAGTCTTAAAGGGCTCTCCCTCAACAGAAGATATAACAACCTCTCTAGATTTTCCCGTCAACAACCAATAGAAATGTTGTTGGAACACCCTAGAGCAACCGAAAGTGTCGGCAATTTATTCTACAACCACCAGAAGTGTTAAAGCATCCTAGAGCCATAGAAGTGTTGTTGGTTTATCATCCAACAACCGGAAGTGTAGTTGAAGCACCCCTAGAGCCACCAAAAGTGTTTCCGCATAACACAGTAGCCACCAGAAGTACATGTGACTCACATCCCAACCATCAGAAGCATTATTAGTCGTTTCAGCAATACCAAAAGTGCAAACCCCTCTTCCATAAGTTATCATAAGTGCAATCAGCCACTCCAAGTCTTTGAAATCCTTGACAAACTTGGCATGTTTGATGTACATGCTCCAACTTGAGAGGTGTGTTAGAGTACACAGTTTTCATTGTAGGTGCATTGCAATATATATGGGTGTGAGAATACACATATTTTGTTGTCCTGGGGTACACCATATCCTTGGAGATAATGGTGTATCTTTTAGATTTCATTTGTATTTATTTTGGGCCTATCCTTCACTGCAAGTTCTATTATAAATAAAGGTGTGTGGAATAGAGAAAGTAGAAAAGACTCTCCCTTTCTTCCCCTTTGCACATGGTCCATTTTCCACAATGTAGACTCTTTAGTTTAACAGCATGCAAGAGAACAATCTTTGGAAACAAATTATATCAACAAATACGGCTCTTGTGAGTAGCGTTTACGGTATCGATAGTATAGGCCAATATATCAGTCGATACTATCAGTATTGATGGTCAGTGATATGAAACTGCCCAAAAGTGTTATGACTACTGAGTATCAGTTGATATCCCGTGAAATATCACAATTTATCATGGAAATATAGATGCATTGCGATATTTTTATTATATCGCAGTTATGTTCTTCCATGTATCAATGATACCATCAATATATAGTCATTTTCTTCCATGTATCAATGATACCATCAATATATATTGTCGATACATTCCAGCCAACATCCCTCTTTTGAAAAACCAAATAAATAAATCCAAAAAAAAAAAAAAAAACCCTCTAAATTCACATTTCCTCTCGAATCCTTTGCTTCTAGTCCCTTCTTAACTAGAAATCAACCAACCCTTCTAATTTTTTAAGAGTAAAAAAGCGGATTTGTTGTAGAAATCGAGATTAGAGAGCGGATGGGACAGATTTGAAAACGATGAGATTTTTCTGATTTCACTCTTCTTCTTCTTCTTCTTCTTCTTCTTCTTCTTTGTAAACCACTTGAGATCACTACAACTCAAGAAGCATGAGAGCTTGGCAAATAGTAGTACGGACTGAGATAGAAGAAATATTGGAAAGAAAGGCACAATAAGATGGAGAGAGAGGGTTAAAGGAGATAAATGTGGCAATAGGATGAGCAGTACACGACTGCTTTCCCTTGCAAAATGCAATGGGAATGTCAAAATTATCAAAATGAGTAGTCATACCTAGGTTTAGAGCATTAGATTGGAGGGAACCATGAAGAGGAACAGCAGTAACATCCTTTCTCTCCTACAAGACAAGTCTTCAGGTCGTTAGCCTGTTGAGTAGGATGAGATGCACAAGGAAAGAGGCAACCACGAGGTCAACATGAGATGATGAAGATTCGTAAATAGGAAGGGGTCAGCAAGGAGGTACAGAGGATTCTCCTTGGGTCAAAGCAACATGGTGTGTTGAAAGAGTAAAAAAATCCTCTTTGATGGTCGTAGTTGCAGCATCATGGAAGGCATGGTGAATGATTTGACTCTAGTAGCTACGGTATGGACTGTTGTAATTCAATGTGGGTTATGGTGACTCAAGCCGTAGTCGTGGCTATGTGGGTCATGGTTGTAGTGACTTAGGTCAAGGCCAAAGCACTTTGTCCAGTGATGAAAGAAGCAAACTGGTTTGCACTTATGGTCATCCCAGGTATACAGGAGATACTTATTCGGACTTAGTTGGTTGACCACCAAGGAATGCCTATGCTGCTATTGCTGACTCATCTGTAGGTGGTCATGATGAGTCCCCTAGTCTGATGTCCTCAAATGGTACTAATCGATCTCTAACTAAAGAAATTAGAGACCATCATCGTTTGGTTCTCTTAGAAGGGACCTCCTCCTCTCATATCTGTAATCATTCTCCATTAGGTATATCAGCCACTGGACAGCTAGCAGCCACTTATTCTGCCAATGCATCCTGGATCATTAATCTGGGTGCCTCAGATCACATGACTGGCATAGACTCTCAGTTTCACTCATATTCATCGTTACCTGCATCAGACAAGACGTCAAATTTGTTGATGGTTCTCACACCCATATTGCAGGGATGGGCAACATTAGCGTATCTCCATCTGTACATATATTTTCAGTTCTTCACGTTCCAAAACCATCTTTTACTTTATTGTTTGCTAGTCATCTTCCTCATCCTCTCAATTGTAGATTGACTTTCTACCTTTCTCATTGCGTCTTTCAAAATCCAAGCATTGAGGGGTGGCCGTGAGCGTTGGAGGACTCAAACGTTGTGTGCAAAAGACTCAACTGGACCTGATCTGGTTTGACCGGATGAGCCACCCTTGACTCCGCAGGCAAGTCTCAACTCAACTCGAGACCGGACAAGTCGTCAAGAGCCACCGAGTCTTAAATCCATGGTTAGATTGAGATGTAATGAGAACGCTCTAAAGGCACGCAGACACACAAATCAAGTAATTAATGGAAAATGTAACAATGCCCTAAATTAGAAAAAAAAAAAAAAAATCAAAAAAAAAAAAAAAACAAAAACAAAAAAATGACAAATCTACATCCATGGTAGAAGAAACAAACAAGGACAAGACGCTGAACTTCCAAAAAGAAAATTAAGAGATCTGATCCCCAAACACAACAATAACCTGAAATCCATCGCTGTATTAGCACTAAGAACGTTAGAAAACAAAGCAAGATTAAGGAAAAAGAAGCGAACGAAGATTACATACTTGTTATAGCTGAAACTATATTTAGAAATGAAATCAGATGCGTTTTTATGAAGCATCTACAAACCGACCTGTGATTTTGCAGGGTTGGATCTTTCATTCTCTCCAAGCTTCTTCTATTCAGTGCAGTTAGAGAGATGAAATTGATGGAAGATGCGTATACGTTTCAGGGAGAAATGAAATTGATGAAAGATGCATCCGTTTCAGGGAAGATGTCTGCTGCAACGGATCTGACGAAAGAGAGGAGAGAAGGGTTTTCTGGTATTTTTGAGGTGTGATGATGGAGAAAGAGAGGGAGGAGGTGTTGAAAAGTAAAACAAAGTGATCATTTAGGAATTTTCTTTCTTAATTGTGATTGCAATATCTGGTATATATGTTGTAGTTATGCCGGACGCGGCTTCGGTGGATCCGGGGTTCTACCGAGGTGAGTCGATCTCTGACGGTGGGGCCCATGATGATTTTTTTTCTTATATCCACGTCGTCCATCCGTTTCATAAGAGCATTTTAGGGTGCGAGCCCAAAAATGCAGCAGATTCAAATCTCAGGTGGAATACTGTACGGAAAACAGTAGTGATTGAATTTTCACCGTTAAAAACTTCCCAAGACCCACAGTAATGTTTATTTTCCATCCAATCTATTGATAAGGTCAGACAGACCTGGACGATGGAAAAACAGACATTATCTTGATCCAAAAATTGTGTAGCCTATAAGAAGTTTTTAATGGTCAATCCCCTCTGTTTTCTGTAGTGTGGCCCACCTGGGATTTGGATTTGCTGGATTTCTTGTTTATATCCTAAAATGAGCTGGCAAGACGGATGGACGGCGTTGATACACGACATATACATCACGGTGGCCATACAGTCGGAGATCCACTGAAGCAGCGTCCTACTATTCCGGTCGGAATTCCTCCGTGGGGCCCACTGGATGCACGCTGTAGCCATGGATGATAGGATTGGTCCGCTGTGCATTTGTTGCTGGCCTTTGTTTTGTTGCTTTGATCATACAATCTGGGGGATCTCAACGCCATGTGCAATCCAAGGTGATCAACTACCATGAATGGTCTAAAATGATCGTAGATGGCCCACCTCCGTCCTCGCCCTCAAAAGGAAATTGAACCGCCAGGATGACGTAAGAAGAATTGGTACCAACGGGTCATCCCTACCGTCCAGTTAGCCTGTTCACGCGCCTATTGTGTTATTCCGGATTGCCCAATGAATGGGCTGCCTTTTCCACGGGAACTTACAAAAACTTTGATGCTCTGGCAGAGGGTGATGGATGATACACAGGCACTTTAGAAATTAATTCAAATTAAACCGTTCAAATTACGGGTGCCATTTTAGATTTACCATGATCCGATGATTACACTCACTAGATTACCTTACTACCGGATAGGTGGAAATTCATTGGACGGTTGTGGTTGAAAACAATCCATTGGACTTCGGTGAACAAACCAGTGTCCATGAATCAACGGTCAGAATTGTTCAACCTGTCTGATCTTCTGATTGTAACTTAGCCATACTGGGTTTCAAATTTTAATCGGTTTAATTTCAGTTAGTATCTGCCACGTCTGCCATTCCGAATTGCTTGCGTGTCAAGCGCCATACGAGCCAGAGTATCAAATAAATTCCAGAAAAGGAGTAAAGAAGTTTAGTTGCATGGATGAAGTTACTATTTTAGAACAGCTCTTTCAAAGATGTTTTGAATCGCTTCATCAATTGCATCCTTTTCTCTGTTTAGCAGCGCGGAGTTATTTGATACTCTGCCAGAGAGTGAGGGTCCATATACAAGCACTGTTCGGTTGAAAATGTACCACATGTATAACTAAAATTTGACCATCCTTATTATGGGACCCACTGTATCCGGTCATAATCCAAAAAAAAAAAAAAAAACATTTTAATAGATGATCCAGATATCTGATATATGGACATTCGTTTGTTCAATTTAGATCATTGACTTTTTTTTCATTTTAATAGTCTCCTGAATTTCTGTCATTTATGGCTAATTAGGATCTTTATTTAGTTTTTAACCTATCTAAAGTAGATTGACGGTGTGGATGCTTGTTTTGACTTACATATAAACTATTTTTGTGTGCAAGCGTACAGAGGATGGATGAACACGCGGTGTTAATTGCTAAAGAATTCAATTTTCATACCTTGCCAGGGCTATCAACGGGCCGGGCATTTTGAACTGTTTCCGGCCGGCAATATTCAAAGTTCTGATTTTGCAGGCCCGAGCCGGACCCATTGACAGCCCTTCATGAGGCGGGGGCGTACAGGCAATTCACGTCCGGGGTTTCTGTGGTCGGAAGCTGTCGGGCACACAGAAATCCCTGTGACAAATCCACTCCGTCCATCAGTTTATCAAGACCACGATAAGGTAAAAATTTAAAAATCTGGCGGATCCAAAACTCAGGTGGGCCACCATTGGAAACTTTGTAGGGTCCACGGAAGTTTTGTATCAGGATGGTATTTGTGACTACAGTTTATCTGAGATGTAATAAGAGAAATTTAGGACTGTGGACCCCACCTTTTAGCCAGCTGTTTTTATGGAGGAATACAAACTTTGTTTTACAACTTAGATATGCCCGTGCGGATTCTGAATTTCAGGATGAAAATACCCCTCCTTTTTGCATACTCTTTTCAATGTTGTTGCTTTCACTCTCCTTAACGAAACAAAACAGGTGTTTCCCATATACTCTCTTCCAACGAAGAATTGAAGTACGAAGGATTTTTTTCTCATTTGCCTAACTGAAATCTCTGTGAAGCATCTAGATATTCATATAGATATTCATCAAGATATCGTTATTATACATTTTCCATATTTCATATTGGCGAGAGTTACGTAAAACCCAAGAACTGGTTGTATCTCCTTGAAAAGGTTGAAAATATTCCCTCACTCCAAAGCACCTCTCTTCAACCTGCATTTGACCAATATTGCGGCAGTCGGAGGTATAGATCTTGAAAAAAAAGATCTACACTTGTACAATGGCATTGCATACGAAGTTTGGTCAATTCCATGTGTTAGGCTTAACCAATTTCGTGCATTAGTCGTAGTTAAATTTACGTGTTGATCGATTGAATCCATGTCAAACTCGCTCAATTCAATTTGAAGCTCACTCAATTCTATGTTAGGGCACACTTGATCTGATGCTACGCTTGCTGAATTGCATGTCTACCATGCTCATTTTTATGCTAGGATCGTTCAATTTAAGGTTTGCCCAACTTAATTTCATGGTAGATAAGGTCAATTTAATGTTTGCCTCATAAATATTATACTAGGATCGCTCAATTTAATGTTTGCTCAGCTTAATTTCATGGTAGATAAGGTCAATTTAATGTTTGCCTCATAAATATCATACTAGGATCGCTCAATTTAATGTTTGCTCGGCTTAATTTCATGGTAGATAAGGTCAATTTAATGTTGTCACGATAAATTTCATGCTATTATCGCTCAATTTAACGTTTGCACAACTTAATTTCATAGTAGATAAGGTCAATTTAATGTTTAACGCGATAAATTTCATGCTAGTATCGCTCAATTTAATGTTTGTCCATCTTAATTTCATGGTAGATAAGGTCAATTTAATGTTTGCCGTAATAAATTTCATATTAGGATCGCTCAATTTAATGTTTGCCCAGCTTAATTTCATAATAGATAAGGTCAATTTAATGTTTGTCGCGATAAATTTCATGCTAGTATCACTCAATTTAATGTTTGCCCAGCTTAATTTCATGGTAGATAAGGTCAATTTAATGTTTACCTCGATAAATATAATGCTAGGATTACTCAATCTACTATTTGCCTAGCTCAATATTATCTTATGCTCGCTTAATTTACAGTTTGCTCATTTAATATCCATGCAATGCTCGCTCAATTTAATGTTTGCCCCACTCAATAGCATGTTATGCTTGCTCGAAGAAATGTTTGGCCAACTCAATATCACGCTATGCTCGATCGAAATATTGTTTGCCCACATCAATATCATGATATGCTCGCTCGATTTATCATTTGCCTAGCTCAATATCATGCTATGCGCTCTCGATTTAATGCTTGCTTGCATAGCTGAATTTATAGTTTGTCCCACTCAATTTTCAGTCTGCACCATTCAATTTCATGCTTGCCGCACAAATGTGTCGGATTTTTCGACTGAATTTTTCAGTTTGTCCAACTCAATTTCATGTTTGCCCCACTCAATTCCTACTTTGACCCAATCAATTTCATGTTTGTCCTGCTTAATTTCATGTCTGCCTCGCTCATTTCATGTTTGTTCCGCTCAATTTCATGTTTGTCCCACTCAATTTCATGTTTGTACCGCTCAATTTCATGCTTGCCCCACTCATTTCTTAGTTTGACCCGTTCAATTGCATGCTTGCCCCGCTCAAATTCATGCTTGCCCTGCTCATTTGCTAGTTTTCCCAACTCAATTTCATAGTTGCCCCGCTCATTTCCTAGTCTGCCCTGCTCAATTTCATGTTTGGCTCGCTCAATTTCATGCTTGGCCCGCTCATTTCCTAGTTTGTCCCACTCAATTTCATGCTTACCCCACTCGTTTCCTAGTTTTCCCCGCTCAATTTCATGTTACTCCCGCTGAATTTCTTGTTTGCCCCACTGAATTTCTATTTTAACCCGCTCAATTTTCAAGTTGTCCTACTGAATTTCATGTGTGCCCCGCTCAAACTGATAATGCTTCCCTCGCTCAATGGCATGATAGATAGCGTCACAAAATTAAACAAGCACCACTTATTTTTCATTCGTTAATGACGAAGGTCCTTCATTATTTAATCGAGTTTTGTCATATGGCATGGTTCTATTGATTTAAGATTCACTGAAATGTGTCATTGTATTGGTTTTCAGATGATGGCTTCAAGAATCATGTGCTCTTTTGGTAAGGAGTTAGAATTTGAAAACAAGCGATACTCCTACACGGGTGGAACATCAAAACAAATGACGCTACGTCTCAAGACTACGTACTAGGAGCTTCGATCTAGAATTTATAAGATTTGCCCCACTAATTTATTTATCTCATACTCGTTCAGATATTGCATATGTCGTGAGTGTGGTGAGTTAATTTATGCATTATCCAAATGAGGAACACATGGAAGCTGTAACCCGGATACTAAAATACTTGAAGTCGTCTCCAGGGAAAGGACTCATGTTTGCTAAGAATGATCACTTAGAAGTCGAGGGCTATACAACTCATTTCCATCGAGTTTTTAAAGTAAAACACAGAAGGCTCATCAAGTGGGTTTGCAAATATGACCAAGTGTGGGACAAGTCGAGTAACTTGAAAAAGTATTTCTGTCATTTAGTAGTTTATAGTGATCTTGGCAAAACCTTAATCCCAAAACTGACAGATGAAAGTAGAATGTCGAGCTTATAGGCATGTCTTGTTGTTGATTGAGATCTGACTTGGGTCTACAACAGATTCACATGTTGTTGTCTATTTTCTCTTCGATAGATGCAAATGGTTACACTCACACTATCAGTTTAGATTTTGTTATAGTGTCATAGTTCATTTTTTAGACTGTTGGACATTTATTTTCTGTCATATTTTTTATTTATGGAAGAGATCTTAATGTGGATAAGGATCTTACAAGTCAAGGCTTGAAAGGTTATATAACGATCGGATTTTATTTTTTTTTCTAAAGTTTGTAGCTGTAGGAAGATTCATTCTTGGTAGCATTTTGTCAATTGTTTTGCAATGCAGGTTTGATCATTGCATCATATCATATTGTCATGAGTTTTTAAAGTATATTTTTGTTGAGCTTGATCTTGTTCTACTAATAAGTGCTTCCCTTGCAAAGGTTCATGTTGTTATACTAATTTTGAGTAATGACCGTAGACCTATACTAATTTTGTGTTCTATCATGTTTTGACTAATACATTCTATCACGTGTGGTCCCTTAGCTAGTAGAATAAAGACCACGAGGATTTCATGCATGTCTCGCTCGATTTCATGTTTGCCCCGTTCATTTTCATGTTTGCCCCGCTCAATTCCTAGTTTGCCCCATCCAATTTCATGTTTGCCCCGCTCAATTTCATGTTTGCTCCGTTGATTTTCTAGTTTTTCCCGCTCAATTCCATATTTGTCCCGCTGAATTTCATGTTTCCCCCGCTGAATTTCATGTTTGCCCCGCTCAATTGGTAGTTTTCCCTGTTCAATTCCTAGTTTGCCCCGCTCAATATGCAGTTTGCCCCACTCAATTCTTAGTTTGTCCCACTCAATTTCATGTTTGCCCTGCTCAATTTCTAATTTGCCTTGCTAAATTTCATGTTTGCCTCGCTCAATTTCCAGTTTGCCCCACTCATTTTCCAGGTTGCCCCGCTGAATTTTCAGTTTGCCTCACTCATTTTGGTTATAAAAAATGTTGTCCTTTCCAAAGTCTTGTAACAAAATTGAGCAATTTTCTATTTTCTATTATGATGGAGAAACAAGAATAGGAGTTAGAACGAGGAAAAATATTTTGATTATTATTCTTATACATTTATAAGATGAAGATAAGACTCCGTATGTTGTTAATACCACATCATACTTTAAAATTACAGTGGGATCATTAGTTCTGTCTCCACTATAGCACACAAATACTGAAAATGCCCCTGGTGCTGAATGGGCTTCGAGTTCATCCTACAATGATAAAATCCAATGTTAGACTGGAAAATCATACAATGTCTGTCCAGTAAAGTAACCCTATGAAAGTATGCGTTTGAGGCATTCAATTTCAAACAAGTGTTATGAATTTCTAGTGTATATATTTCATGGTGTGCTGTTGTCAAATTTATCAGGAATACACACAAATGAAGGGTTTTCTAGAAGGATCATAATGACAATCAGAATTTAGTTAAAGGAAAAACTTAGTCTCAGCATGGCGCACCAATTCCTTATTAGGTTCAGAGGCCTCAAATTGCACTCACAGCATGACAGTCCTCGATCTGAACAGTTTATTGGGTGAGTCTGGCCACAGTCCATGGATGGATTGTATGATCCTACCCGTCTGATGGTGTACCTTTCCCATTCAATGCTGACTGACCATCACATATATTATTCTACATCATCTCCAATCAACAAGGTTTTCCTATAATGGCCAATTCATTGCAGGACCACCCAACGAATAGCCTGGATCATGGATCAATGTCGATTAAACTGGTACTATGAGTTGAGGTTAGATTTTAAAATTTTAAATTTTCATTTAATTGCATCATTAAAAGAATGCCAACTTTAACTACAGGATTAGAAGTAAACATTTTATGGAATGAAATGAAATCTTACCTTCCACTGGCCTAACAATGCCATTGGACAGACAACAAGAGTTCCTCCTTTAACTGTGGGCAGGCTTTTGGTTTGAGGATCTTTCTAACCATTCTTTGTTTTCTTCTTGTTACAATCCTGATTTTGTTCTTCAACTTATTGGTCATCTGAACTCTCCCTAATTGGTTTTCTAAGTATTAATGCAATAGTCATTACAGTCTTTCCAAGACCCATTGCGTCTGCTAAAATCTACATTGAAAAACATACAGTTAGATGGCAACAACAGCAAAAGATCACCAAACAAAAACTACTTTTTCCTATACCATTGTACATTGTCTAAAGGCTCTTTGAATCATACGTAAAATGATGAAAGAAACCTTTCCACAATTAAAAGAAGAAGAGAGACAGAAAAGCTTCTTTAATGGCCTTTGTTAGATTTGAGAGCTATCAAAACTACACATATGACCATATCAATCGTGCCACTTTTGGGGGGTATTTTCAGAAAACCCTTGCCCAAATTGTGTACAAGTGAACATGTTTGGGCAGGTCAATATAATCACACCAATGTTGTACCAATGCTCTCTTTGGGCAGGTCTTCTCACATACAGTGATATAGATGCTCATGTTGTTATCTGACACTAACCATAGCCTGACATAATACTCTTATTGAATGGTATCTACCTTAATTTTATGAAGTAAAGGTCATTTTGGTAATCTGATCTTGTAATTTCCTGAAAATGTAGAAATAGTTAAATCCATTTCATTAATACAGATTTTCTCTAGGATTGTCCAAATAAGTTCTATTCATTTTTTTTTTCTAAGTAATGATAAAGCACTGAAGTGACTTGGTTCTTTCTAAGTGATCTGAGAAGCACAAGATTCTCATTTTAGGCACAAACAATGAAACTGTATTAAAATTTAGCCAATTCTAACAAAGACTTAATTGACAAGACAAGAATAATGGAATTGTTCTAGACATTATAAAATGGAAAACCATTGTTGTCAAATGCGATCACGTATGCGCATACTATGGATCAGATCTCAAATACCATCATGGCATATGCAATCTTAGCAAGTACGCTATGGCATGCTTTGATATGCAACTAATATGCAATCACATATGTGAGTACATGATGGCATACTGCATATGCAATCACATATTTCTCAACAGTCAGAAATATGACCATTGGGAGCAATCTTTTTTTTTTTGGCAATGTGGGACACTTTTGCCTATAAATAGGCACTCATACCCCCTCCATTTTCAGTATTCTTAACTTTAAAGCTCTCATTCTTTCTCTCTTACTCTAATCTCTCTACAACTATTTCAAGTTTCTCCCTATTACTTTTCCTTTCCCATTTACAAATTTGAACATTTCCAAGATCATTCAAGATTCAAGAATACCATCCAAGATGAAGATTCATCATTCGAGTATCCAAGATCGAGCTTCAAATTTGAAGTTTAAAGTTGAAGCGTTTAACCATTGAAGATCAAGATTCAACAATTAAGATCATTTCATTGCTTCCCTTTTCTTTTATAGTTTTATTTCTCATTCACTCATTCATAGGCAAGTCCTCCCTTATTTTTATTTTTATTTTTCATTTTTTCAATTAAAAAAAGAAGCAAGAAGCATTTGTATTGTCCGATTTTCTGGCATCAGGTGTGAAGAAGAAAGTTGATAAAGTAATAGTACTTGTGGGCAAAAGAGATGAAAAAATGACCGTAGACCTATAGCTATAGATTATAACCGTAGCCATAGATTGTCGATAATATCCAAAATTAAGGCCAAATTGTCCCACAACAAAACCCGAAAATGGAAGAATTTTGCAATATTATCGACATATGTTCGATAGTAATTAGCATAAGTCATCGATAATATTGAGATATGATCGATAGTATCGATAACTAATGTTGAGTAATGACCATAGACCTATTGCTACGGATTATAACCGTAGCAATAGCTACCGTAGCCAATATGTCAATATTATCTACAACATGTCGATATATCGATATGTCGATATATCAATAATATCTCAATATATCGACATTTTATGAAAATGCAGCAAATCTTGCTATACAATTGTCATCCAGATTCGATATTATCGACATATTGTCGATATTATCGATGACTTACATAGATAATATCGATGATATGTCGATAATATCTACATTTGCATATTTTGTAATTTTATTTTTTGTTTTGTTTTTTATTTTTTATTTTTTTTGGGTTAGCTTGTTGTATACATCCTTGTCAGTACACACTCTCCATGTTAGTCATCCTCACTAGGAATTGATACGAAGATGAATAAATTTCATCCTTGTTGGGAGTATTTGAAATTTTATTAGGGTGAGACGTTGGAGTTATGTGTTCTTGAATTTGCTGTGTGAATAATAGCACAGTACCTTGTTTGCTTTTAGTGCTTGTATTTTTTAGCAATCAACTAAGGAAAACGTACCTAAATAAGACTTTAATTTCACTACTAAACTATGGAGGTGTCCCAAAGGAATAATTTATGGATCTACTGAGGAATGCTTTGAATGATGCTCGAAATATTCATTCCAATAAGCGCATTACTTTAAGAGGTATGTTTTGTACTTAAGACCTATTAGATGTGTTGTTGAAAGCAAGTTTAAATACACATCCAATTGCCATAAGTTTCTACCATCATAGATTTTTTAAAATTTAATAACTTCCATAGATATCTGATGTAGTTTTTCCATATTGCTTCAACATGTTGTCATCCAATTGTTCCAAGTGAATAACCTAAAAAGTGTACTTTGGGCAATATGTTCTTTAAAAACATATTTGTTCCATGCTTTATTTCTACTAATGATATTCTTGTTATTCTACTAATGCTTCTCTGGTTGTCCTTATCGTTCAAACATAGCACAAGAGAATTTTAACATTTTCTCAACATAGCCCAAAAAAAGTATCCTGAGTAAACCAACATAAAAGTAGCAAACAATGCTTCTACACTACACATATGAAACAGCATGTTAACACTATACATATGGATAGAATTATTAATGTTCTGTAGCAATTCTCTCACAAGAAGATCCAAGTACAACATGGAAGCTCAGTTTTTCCATCTAATGCATGTGGTCCAATGTAAGATTCTGATATTAACAGTAGCAGTAGCAATAGCAGTGAGTGATACTACAACTTTTTTCTTTCTTTCTATTTAGATGACTTATACTATACATACAAATGAAAAATCTACAAATGGAAAAATGGGGACCATTTTTTTTCAAAGGGTAAGAAAAAATCCTAATAAAGAGAAGTTTTTCTGAATTGTATTATATATAAATGAATGACATGAGGTGCTAAAAAATACCTTTTTGGTAAAGTTTGGCCAATAACTCCTGGACTCTAGGGTCTTCAAAAATAACATTAATAGTTAGGTGTACAGCTTCCTGTCACCAAGAAACCAACAAAAGATACAACAATAGGGCCTGCAACCTTGAAGATGGAAAAGTCATTCCATAACTTCTTTGAATGTTTCAATTTAACTTTCAAACTCAACATTTTAATTGAAAAAATAGAAACCATATTGGTGTGCTAGAGAAACATATATTGTGAAATCTAGGGCTGTCAGCAGGCCAAGTTGGGCTATGTCAAGCAAATCAACATTAGTTTTAAAGTCCATGATGAATGACCCAAATCTATCTTACACATAGCCAGAACATTTCTCCTCTTCAATGAAAAAATTTACGAACTTAACAGGATAATGGAAGTGACCCAATTGCTTTGAATCTCAAGTTTACGGATGGTACCCAGGACGGACTTGGTAGAGCTACTCAAGACAGCAGTTCCACCTTGACATCTTCAATGCTCCAGAGACTGATCAAATACTATCTTAGTCAGATTGCTGACATGTAAATGGATGATGATGGACACAACAGTGAGCGGTGAAAGTCCTGCCATTATCAAATGGTAGCATTTTCCTGAGTCGATGTCGCTGCCTTTACGATCTGGGTAAGCACAATGGTGGGGAGACATACTTGTGCTCGATCATGAAACGGTTGTACTCAGTCTGGTTGTTAGTCCTTGGATTATAATCGTAGTTACGCCGTAGCTATAGTTATAACTGTAGCTATAGCATGAAATTGAGCGGGGCAAGCATGGAATTGAGTAGGGCAAACTGAAAATTTAGCGGGACAAACATGAAATTCAGCGGGGTAAACTGGAAATTGATCGGGACAAACATGAAATTCAGCAGGGCAAATTGAAAATTCAGCGGGGCAAAATGGAAATTAAGCGGGGCAATCATGAAATTGAGTGGGGCAAACTGGAAATTGAGCGGGGCAAACATGAAATTCAGCGGGAAAAGCATGAAATTGAGTGGGGCAAATTGAAAATTGAGTGGAGAAAACATGAAATTGAGAACCTTTTAAGTCGAAAGAAAAAAAAGAGAATGCATTGGCTCCTTACCCCTAGCTCGAACATCAACCTCACTGAGATTGAGATGCTAATACCTACAAAGACAAAACAACCACTAATCAAACATGGTCGTGATTCACATTCACACAACACAATTGAATTGATCAATTATCAAGATTGTTTTTTCTTTAGATGCGATTGAGTGGATTCTAGACAACCCAATCTACATTACTCTTAGTGCATATATATTTCTTTGGTGTATGATATCAGTCAGTTAAGAGTACTGATTCCTAAAATCTCTTTTGTACCCAACACCCAAAAATCAGAGATTTTGAGCTTTATTTCTCACTAGGATACAGAGACATATATGGGAGAGAACCTAGACATTGAGGGAGGGAACTTAGACATTGAACGAGGCAAACATGAAATTGAATGGGGCAAACATGAAATTTAGTGGGGGAAACATTAAATTCAGTGGGAAAACATGAAATTGATCGGGGTAAACTTGATTTTCAGTAGGAAAAACATGAAATTCAGCAGGGCAAATCATGAAATTCAACAGGGGAAACATGAAATTCAGCAGGAAAAATTGCATATTGAGCGGGGCAAACATGAAATTCAGTGGGAAAAACTGAAAAATGAGCGGGGAAAACATAAAATTCAGCGGGGGAAACATGAAATTGAGCGGGGCAAACTAAAAAATCAACGAGGCAACCTAGAAAATCAGCAGGGCAAACATGAAATTAAGTAGGAAAACTAGAAATTGAACGGGGCAAACATGAAATTGAGCAGGGAAAATATGAAATCAGTGGGGCAAACTTGAAAATCAGCGGGATAAACTAGAAAATCATCATGCCCACTGTTTCCAGTGGTATGATCCAGTTGATATTTTGATATGCTTCAATTTGGGGCTCAACCCCTTATATTAGATGGAAAAATCGATGGACAGAGTAGATATACTCGTTGGCCCCGCTCAATTTCATGTTTGCCCCGCTCAATTTTCAGTTTACCCCGCTCGATTTCATGTTTTCCCCGCTCAATTTCTACTTTGCCCTACTCAATTTCATATTTGCCCCGCTCAATATCTAGTTTGCCTCGCTGAATTTCTCGTTGGCCCCGCTCAATTACATGTTTATCCCGCTCAATTTCATGTTTGCCCCACTCAGTTTCTACTTTGCCCCACTCAATTTCTAATTTTCCTAGCTTAATTTTCATGTTCGCCTTGCTCAAAGGAGATCAAAGTTACATGGGCCTCACAATTTTGTATTTATTATATCCACAACGTTCATCCATATTTCGAGATCATTTGGGAGCATTATATAAAAAAGAGAATCGTATCTAAAGATCAATTGGACCACACTACAAAGAGCAGCGAAAAAATTGATTTTCATTGTTAAAAATTTTGTAGGGCCCACCATAACAGAAATTGAGCGGGGCAAACTAGAAATTGAGCGGGACAAACTGAAAATTGAGCAGGGAAAACTAGAAATTGAGCGAGGCAAACATGAAATTGAGCAGTGCAAACTGAAATTGAGCGGAGCAAACTTAAAATTGAGCAGGGCAAACTAGAAATTGAGTGGGACAAATGGAAAAATTGAGCGAGGCAAACTAGAAATTGAGCGGGGCAAACTGAAAATTGGGCGAGGCAAACATGAAATTAAGCGGGGCAAACTAGAAATTGAGCAGGGCAAAGTAGAAATTGAGCGGGGAAAATCTGAAATTGAGCAGGGCAAACTGAAAATTGAGTGGAGCAAACATAAAATTGATCACGAAGTAAATGAAATGAATGAAATTGAACGCGAAGTGAATGAAATGGATTTTCGACCAACGACCTGATGGAATCTTGAAAAATAACCGGGTTGGCTGGCTAATGTAACTTCTCCTACCCCAAAATCATACAGGGTACGTCGAGTAACTAATTTTGGTTTAGAAGATATTCTTGTTAAATGAATAAAGAAAGAAATGCAAAGAAGAGAGAAATTTTTTTTTATATGCTTATATATACATATTTATATAAATATGTATTAGAGAATATTGTAGGTAAAATAAAGTTCTCCATGTAAAAAAATAAAAATAAAATAAACAATAAAAACTAAAAATAAAAATAAATTTTGCATAGACTAGCTGTGGTTATGGCTACGGTTATAATCCGTAGCCATAGGTCCTTCGATATATCGAGAGGCTTTCGATATTATCGCAAAGGTCCAGAACTGTCCAGCGAGTTTACTTAAAAATTGTAATTTTCGGTACACTATCGCTACGGATAATAACCGTAGCCATACTGCACGACTGTGGTTTTTTTTTTTTAATGTTGTGTTGCTTATGTGGGTCCCATCATGAGGTCTGTGTTATATCCAAACCGTCCATCTATTTGGCGTGCTCATATTAAGTCTTGAGACAAAAAATAAGATAGATCTAACTATCAAGTGGACCACACTCTAAAAGGCAGTGGGGAATTGAACGTCTACCATTGAAACCCTTTTAGGGGTTACAGAAGTTTTGGATAATTATGAAAGTTGTTTTGCCTCTTCATCCAGGTCTTTGTGACCCTATGAATGAACTTAGACGGGGAGGATTTCTCACAAACATCACAGTGGGCCCCCTAAAGGTTTCTAATGGTTGACGCTCATTCAACACTGTTTCCTGTAATGTGGTACACTTGAGATTTAGATATACCTCATTTTTGGTGTCATACCATAAAATGATCTAGAAAAGTATATGGACAACATGGATGAAAAGCTTACATCATAGTGGGGCCCATAGACCACTGACCATCTTCCATTGGCTGGTGGCAGGCGGAGTACCCAATCCGTTTTCGGGAAAGGAGGGGTATTTTCGTCCTGAAATTCAGTATCCGCACGTGCAGGTCTAAGTTGTAAAACAAAGTTTGTCTTCTTTCATAAACACAACTGGATAAAAGGTGGGGTCCACAGTCCTAAATTTCTCATGTAATAACCCTTGAACCGTTTGGATGGCATATAAACATCATGCCCGGCTCGAGGAAAATTTAATGGTCGATGTTTCTATTATCATTGTTTTGTGCGATGTGGCTCATTGCATTATTTTTGGAATCATGTTCTATCGTGATCTTGAGCAATTAGAAATTAGTGTATGAAGTAGATTTGTTGTGGGCATCTTGTTGTGCCCGGCATAGCTTCCGACCAGATAAACTTCTTGGGAATGGATGGGTAAATAGTTTGTTAGAGCACGAAGGTCCAAAAATTCCATTTGAAATGCATTAGGACACAATTCATAACAATGAAGAGATTGTGAAGGGAAATTGGATTACGTACTGAGTAATCCGTTTGAAATGCATTAGGACACCATCCATAAGAATGAAGAGATTATGAAGGGAAATTGGACTGCGTACTGAGGTACTCAATAGGCTTTTATCGTACTGGGTAAACTCAGTTGGGATTACTTTGAATGTATGTTGTATATCCACGCCGTCCATCTACTTTTCCAGCTCATTTTAGTGGTTGAGGCCAAAATTTAGTTATATAAAAATATAAAGTGGACCACACTACAGGAAACAGTGAGAATAATAACTCACACCGTTGAAATCTTGATAAAGCTGACAGTGATGTTTATTTTTCATCGAACCTGTTCATTAGATCACAAAGACATGGATGAAGGGAAAACTCAAATAATAGCTTGATCCAAAACTTCTGTGGTGAGGTCCACTTGAGCTTTGGATATACTTTGTTTTTTGGATAAAGCCCTAAAATTATCTTTTAAAATGGATGAACAGAGTGGATAAAATACATAAATCACAATAGACCCCACTGAGTTTACTTAGTACGCTTAGCGTACTGAGTTACTCGGCACGTAGTCTGCTTCCGAAGGGAAGGATGGTGCCAATGAGTGCCAAAACAAGTAGAGATCCACCTTTTTTAACTTACATATTACCCTTGTGTACTACTTTAGTTGAAAATAAAATTCTATAAATAGCTATAAGACCAATCATGCTTCATGGGACAAAATATTACATAGTTTAGTAATAACATATTCTTATAATGAGTGTAGTTGAAATGAGTTTGTTGAGATGGATTAGCGAAAAGACAGAGAATGAAGGAATAAAAATGGATGTATTCAAGGGACCTTACAAGCAGCATAAACAGGTAATAAATAGATATAAGGTAACATAAAGCAAAATTAGATGGTTTGATCATTTAAATGGATGTCAAGGGTCATGATGGTTAAGAGTGAGTTGGTGTAAGCTAAAGGCTTTAAAATGACAAGGTGAACGGCCAAAAGAATTATGAATGGAAATAGTAAAAATATATAATGATTGATTGTTGGGAAATATTTCAAAATAAAGAATTTTATGTACAGAAAATTTAAAATAAAATTTTGATCAGAATCAATCAAGCTAAAGCATGTAGAAGATACATTGTCCTTAAAGCGTAATTCACCCCATATACTCTCAAGTTAGAGATCGTTGATAGGTTGCTAGTGAATTGCTTCCCAAATATGGCAAGCCTTGTTTGGTCCTGCATGCTGCAATCATAAAGGAACCACCTTAGGAACTCGACTACCGCAGTCAGTGTTTATGGTAAACTCAATGAGTAAACGAACTCAGGCCTCAGTGAGCTTGAGGACTCTTATAGAAAAGAAAAGTGAGAAATTTGTTCTTATAGATTGTCAAATTTCATAAGACAAAAGTGTTTCAAAGATCAGATCATGAGTATAGAATCAACACTAATCTACATGCCTAGAGATTAGCTCAAAATCGGCTTATGATTGATTCAAGATCGACACATCTTCTCAAAGAAATCGACGTCCGTATTTAAGACAAGGTCAAGTCAAAGTTTCAGACAATGTGACTTATATATTTGCTAAAACACAGGTGGTATAACCCTAGAAAGACCTTAGGATTAGGTACTTTAAAAAATTCTAAAATTCTCTATCTCGGGTTTTTATAAGTGTTTTTGATATGAAATTCGGTCAGCCTAACTTTAAGCCTTAGCAAAAAAACAACTTTTGTTGAAAATTCGATAGCCTAAGTTATGGTTTGGCTAGCCTAAGCTTGAAATTCGGCTAGCTCGAAAAAGTTTGGGTGAAATTCCACCAATGTAATCTTTTGAAATTTGTGGGAATTTAGTCAGCCAAATTTTGGATAAACCTTATCCTGCGCAATCCAAGAGCCGTTGGACCAAATCCAGTGGACTCCGGCTAGCTGAAGTTCTAACCTCTTTGCCTATAAATTGAATTTTTCTCTCATTTTAAAAGACAATGAAAAATTACTATAATCCTTCTGCAATAGAGAGAAGCTCAAGTCCTTGGAAAAGCTATCTGTGTGGTATTTATAAATTTGTCTTATTCAATTCCCATTTTCTCAAGATCATTTAAGTCTTATTCTAAGATAGTAATTTATAGTCTTCTTTGAGATCTAAGATAATTGAATCAAGTAGCATTTGGGTTTTTCATTTCTAAAATCTATAAAACCCTAGTATCTTTTTGTCTGATTGAACATTGAGCCATCTACGTTCAAAAAAGAAGTCCTTATGCTACAAGATTCTGTCATGTCTTCGAATCTACATTTGAAGATAAGTCCTTTTTAGATTTTTATGAGATAGCTAATGAAAATCTCAGTGGGGTTTCTATTTGTGATAGCTCATGAAAATCACAAAAGAGTTTTTATTGTGATAGCTCATGAGAATCACAAGGAACTATATCAGATTGTTAGGGTGACCCTGTGAAAACCTTATTATAGTGAAAGCTAAAATTATGAGGGTAGTAATTTTAGGAGTGGAGTAGGTGTGGTTGTTTTGAGCACCGAATCACTATAACTCCTTGTGTTGTGTGGTAAATGCCCTATTCTTTTTTGTGATTAGATGTTATTTTTTATTCCATTCTTGTGGTAAATGTTGTAATCCTTTTATATTCTCTTGCTAGTTTGAAAGATTGATTTTAAAGACATTCATGACATAAGTTTGTCCTGCTTAATATTTTAGGTGAATGTTATCCTATAAATTATTTGAAATCAAGGTTTCAATACTCAAGCGATTGAGATTTTTATAATCTTTACATATTCTGCATTTAATTCGATTATTTGGCATTATCCTATTCATCCCCCCTCCAGGACTTCGCTAGCTCTCCATTTCAAGTGGTATCAGAGAAGGTTGCTCTTTTTTTTTTTTGGGGATTTACCTCCTTGAGCTAGATCCAGAGTTACGAGATGACAAATTTCAAAAGCTTATCCATTACAAGGCCCCTCCCCTTGATGGTTCTAACTATTCTCACCGGAAAGCCAGGATGAGGATTTTCCTCAAATTCATTAATGAAAGTGTGTAGCAAGTTACTGTAACTAAATGAATCTCTCCTATGATGGAAGTAGTATCCGATGATGAAACCATATTAATGAAAGAACGCATACAATTTTTGGACTACTGTTCAGAAAAGTGAAAGTAGTGCAAATGCAAAAGCCTTAAATGCAATAACTTGTGCTTTATCGCCAGATGAATTCAAAAGAATCATTTCTTGCATTACAACTAAACAAGCATGAGATATTTTTAAAATAACACATAAATTAAGGAACTACTATTGTCAAAAAATCTAAAATCAAAATCCTCACAACCAAATTTGAAGAGATTCGTATGGAAGAAAATTAGTTTTTTATGAACTTTTATCTGAAACTAAATGACATAGTAAATTCCATGTGGGGTCTTGGAGATAGAATCCCCAAAAGTAAGGTTTGCGTAAAAATATTGTGAACACTTCCTGATATGTTTAATTCTAAGGTTATTGCTATATAGGAATTAAGGGATAAAAATACTATGAAAGTTGGGGAGTTAGTTGGTTCTCTTCAAACTTACGAGCTGAATTTCAAAGCTCCTAAAATCTAGTCCATAGCTCTTAAATATTCTAAATTTAATTCAAAATAATATAATGTAAAGTATGATTTTGAAGAAACCAAAAATGATATGGCTATGTTGGCAAAGAAATTTAATAAAATTTTTAAAAATAAGAAACGAATAGATTTTTAAAAACCATCTGCTAAAAGAAAAGGAAATTCAAATTTTTGAAAATCTAAAACAAAAGATCCTCAATGTTTCAACTGTTCTGAATATGGGCATTTAGTTTCTAAATGTCTTAAAAAGGATAAATCTAGAAGAAAAGGCATGTTAGTTACTTGGAATGAATCATCAGAATCTAAAACTAATTCCAAAACTGATGAATCAGACCAGAAAAATACAAACAATTTGAAAGCCTTTATGACTATGGCTAGAATCACTACTTCAGATAACTGTGATATATCTAATTATGAAACTCCAAGAAGTGACTCTGAAAATGAAGATGATCTTCCAGATGCATATGATGCCCTATACAGAGAAAGTTGTAAAATTGCGGCTAAATTGAAAATTCAAAGAGAAAATTTTGCTAAAGTACAATTAGAACTTGAAAAAGCTGTTTTAAAAAAATCTCATTTTTTCAATTATTTTGAAAAGATTAAATTAAATTTGAGTTTTAAGACTTCTGAATTGTAAAAACTTAAATTTGAAAATGAAAAACTAAAACTTGAAGTTTTCTCCCTTCAAAGTTCAAAGGACACTTGGAAATATACCCCTGGTGACCAGAAACTTTAAAAACTACTAACCTCATATAAGCGATGTAGTGACAAGTCTGGACTGGGTTTTATTAAAAATAACTTTTTGAAATTTAAGGATTCTGTTCCTATCTTTGTAAAAAGAGAATCCTCGAACTCTAAAGTAAAGACTCTAAAAGATTCAAACTATAAAAGGAATTACTTCAAAAACTCAAAACCTTTTCAAGTCTCTAAAATAAATAATAATGCTAACTATTATAAATATCAGAGGAATAATAACAAAAATCCTCATTTAGATAAAAAAATCGTAGACTTTCTTAAAGAACTATTGAAATCCAACTCTGTTAATACTAGAGTATATAGAAAAAAGAGAAATCCTAACTCCTAAAAACAGCGTAAAGCAAGAGATCCTCCTAAACCTAAAACCGTAATGAAATGGGTTCTAAAGGTTAAGTGTCTTGTATCCACACAACTTTCAAAGCAAGTAGCCATTTAAGATGGTACCTATATAGTGGATGTTTGAGACACATGACAGGTGATAAGGCTATACTTTCGATCATCAACCAAATAAATGGTGGCTCAATTACATTCGGAGATAAAAGTAACTGCAAGATTATTGGCCAAGGTAATGTATAACTTCCTAACTTACCTCTCTTTAAAAATATTTTATATGTTAAATAGTTAAAACATAATCTTCTGAGCATATCTCAGATCTGTGATAATAAACATGGTGTGAAATTTTCATATCACGGATGTGAGATGATTAATGAGAAAGGAAATGTAATATTAAATGGTCGCATAACTTCTGAAAATTGCTATATCATTGATAATTCTTGCTCAACAAACCATTCGTGTTACATGGCCCAAACAGATGAAACTGAACTATGGTATTAATATCTTAAACATGTAAATTATAGAGATTTATATAAATTGAGCAAAAGAGATCACTTACGTGGCCTACCCAAACCGAAAAAGATAGAAAAATGTGGCATCGGTCAAATAAGCAAACAAATTAGAAGTAGTCACAAGAAAGTGAACTCAGCCACAACAAGACCTCTTGAACTTCTCCATATGAATTTAGTTGGAACAACAAGAATGGAAAGTAGAGGCGGAAAGAAATATTTTCTGATAGTAGTTGATGAATACACTAGATACACTTGGATAGCCTTTCTAAGAGAAAAATTAGATACTTTTGATGAAGTCAGAAAACTTATAAAATACATCCAGACTGAAAAAGAGTTATTTGTAATCAGAAGTAGAAGTGATCATGGAACTGAATTCGAAAATAACAATTTTAAGAAATACTGTAATGATCTTGGTATATTGCATGACTTTTCTGCTTCAAAAATACCTCAGTAAAATGTGGTTGCTGAAAAAAATTAGAATTATGCAAAAAATGATTAGTGTAATGCTAAATAACATGAACTTACCTAAATATTTATGGGTTGAAGTTGTTAGTACTACATGTTTTATAATTAAGCGTGTTTATATTAAAAAACTAAAAACAAAATAACTTATGAATTATGGTTTAACAAAAAGGCCATCGTTAAATATTTTTGTTGGAAAAATTTGAAGCCAAAAGCGATGAGGGAATATTTCTAGGTTATGCTTTAAATAGTTGGGTATATCGTGTTCTTAACAAAAGAACTGGGGTTATACAAGAATCAATAAATGTTGTGATAGATGATCAACATATCACATCCAATCCTAATCAAGATGATGATGATATTAATTTGGTTAATATACCTAAGTCATTATCTAAGTCTGATAATACTGAGTTAAGGTTAGTCAAAGACCATTTGACTAATCAGATACTTAGTAACCCTCACACTGACGTTCAGACAAGAAGACAACTTGAAAATATATGTAATCATGTCTACTTTACTTCCCAAATTAAACTAGGTAATGTAAATGAAGAGCTCGCTAATGAAAGTTGGATAAATACCATGCAAGAGGAATTAAATCAATTTATTAGAAATGACGTATGGTATTTGGTTTCCAAACCTACTGACAAACATGTGATTAGAACCAAGTGAATTTTTAAAAATAAAACTAATGAAATGGGGAACATTATCAGAAATAAGGCACGATTGGTAGTACAAGGTTATACTCAGATTGAAGGTATTGATTACGATGAAACCTTTGCACCAATTGCACGCCTTGAATCAATCAAATTATTTATCTCTATTGCATGCTATAAAAATTCAAAATATATCAAATGGATGTAAAAAGTACTTTCTAAACAGTGATCTAAATGATGAAGTTTACATTGAATAGCCAAAGAGTTTTGAAGATCCCAAACTTCTAGATCATGCTTACCGTCTTAAAAAGATTCTTTATGGTTTAAAACAAGCTCTTAGAGCATGGTATGGAATTTTGACTAAATTCTTACTTTTACTTTTACTATGGGTAGTGTTGACAAAACCTTATTCGTCAAGAAATATAATAGTGATATCTTGATTGTTCAAATCTATGTTGATAGTAATATATATAAATCTATGTGTGTTTAAGTTATCTACTAAGTTTACAGATCTCATGAAATCCAAGTTTGAAATGAGTATGGTCGATGAACTAAACTATTTCCTTGGTTTACAAGTTAAATAATTTGAAGATGGTATGTTTATCTCACAGACCAAATATGCTTTGAACCTTGTAAAAATGTTTGGCTTTGAAAATGGTAGGAATTTCAATACTCCGATTAGTACGATTCTTAAACTCTCAAAAGATGAATCAAGTAAAAGTGTAGACTCTTGGCTGTATCGTAGTATGATTGGTAGTCTTTTATATTTAACTGCCAGTAGACCTGATATTACATTTAGTGTTGGAATTTGTGTTAGATATCAATCTGATCCTAAAGAATCTCACTTATATGCTATCAAATGGATAATCAAATATGTCGCAAGTTCTGCGAACTTAGGCTTATGGTATCCACATGATGCGTCTATACAAATCGTAGGTTATATAGATATAGACTGGGCAAGAAATGTTGATGATAGAAAATCTACCGATGGTGGATGTTTTTATGTTGGAAACTGCTTAGTATCATAGCTTAGCAAGAAATAAAACTTCGTATCTTTATCCACTGTAGAGGCTAAATATATTGCTGTAAGAAATGCTCGCACTCAGCTAATTTGGATGAAAAGAATACTAGTTGATTATGGAATTATGCAAGATACGATAACTTTATATTGTGATAATTCTAGTGTAGTAAATGTCTCTAAAAATTCAGTTCAACATCTCGTACAAAGCATACTAATATAAGATATCACTATATTCGAGAATTAGTTGAAGATAAGTTTATAATGCTGGAATACATTCAAACTAAAAAGAGGCTTGCAGATATACTAACTATGCCCCTTAACAATGTTAAGTTTTCAAATCTAAAGCATAGCATTGGATTACGTATTGCTAAATAATTTTTTTTTCTTTGCATTCATGTTTATGTTTATTTGTAATTATGATATGCATGAAAAGAAAAATGAAAAATAAATATAAATGTTACAATAAAATAAATAAAATTAAAGTTTTGGGATTTTTTAGCCAACCCGTTACTAACCGAAGAATTCGTCCAGCCTAGCACATGCCGGGCTAACCCAAGATCATACGAATTACTCAAAAGGGGGAAAAACCCCCCAATTTGTTTTCACTCCAAATCTTCTTACTTGGTTAGCTGGTGCCCCATTCGACTGACCCATCAACTCAACTCTCTTGCAAGTAATTTTATTTCAATTTTCTTCAAGATTTATGTTGTCCATCTCTAGATTTACAAGTTTGAGTAGTTTTTCTTCATTTCGAAACCATTTTTCTTGTTGGGTTTTCATCAAAATCTGATCTACCTTCTTCCTTACATTTTTTATTTGTAATTTCTCTTGTGCATTTATAATGAAACATAGAGCTAAAAAATTTATTTGTAAGGCTCGAGCTGGTTCATCTTCTCGATCAACCCCTCTTAGTGTACAGACCCTGCGCTCACCGGAGGATGATTCGAAAAATGTCTGAGACTTTCATACAAAGGATATTATCATTGAAAATTTTCTAAATCGAGACCATTTTGCTTGCTTTGGTCTTGTACCAATTCTTTCTAAGGTTAGATAGGAACGTATTTTGAATTGGGGTGGAACGACTTACCTGTCCGTCATGCAAGGGATGTATGCCTCTATTTGTGATGTTTCTCTTAAGAATTTGTCATTCTTTATTCAATTTGTAGAAGAAATATTAACTATTATGCCTTCCATCTTATTTGCTTTAATGGACATAGACGTTACAGATAATGGAATTCTAATCACCACACTTTCAAAGAAAATGTCTAACTCTGAAAAGCAAACGATTATAAGAGCATTGTGTGGTTTGGCGATTTGGTAATGCATTACCCCCAAATAAACTATTTCCTAAATACCGCATCTTGCATCACATCTTCACTTCCAATGTGTATCCTAGAGCAGAGAATAAGACTGATCTTACTCCCTTTGTAATTAGAGTCTTCCATGCCTTTGTTTCGAGTATTCGTGTCTGTTTACCTTCTTTGATTTGCTATATCATTATGTAATTTTGCTTGCATACAAAGGACGGGTCGACTCCGCTTGGACATCTCATGTCTAGTCTTGCTTTTCATTACAATGTCCAAGTCCCTACGTTTGAGGCATCGAAATCCAAACTCCCTTTTAATAATTCAAAATTGAATATGATGAAACTCACTCCCCTACCTGAGCAACGAGAAGGACAAGAAGAACCATAGGCAGGGGACACAATCATGGATGATATTTTTAATGAGTTAGAAGATTCTGATGACCTAGCTGATTCTGACTATCATCCCTCTCAATTTGATGAGAGGTTATTGCACTAGAAGATAAGGTTCAAGCTCTGCATGTATCCCAGGCTTCATTAGCCTAAACCCAACAGTCTACAATGAAGTACATGAAAAAGTACTTCCATCGCATCAACTAGAGTTTGCAGCTTAATGATCATTCGATGCCTGCACCATCTTCTTCTAGGTCAGATTGAGCTTGATTTATTTATCTTCCTTCCTTATGTTGGATCTGTACTAAACTAATTTAATAGCTTGTTTGGATATTTGAATATTTTTGTCATTTTGGATGATTAGCTTGCTGATAACATTCATACACTGTAACACCCCGTAGTTTTCAGTACTCGGGTGTTATCTTGAAGATCTAAATTAATTACACGTGCATGGGATCACGTGTGACTCACCTTATGCATCTTCATCTAGTGGTCTTCAATCTATCCATCTGGAGCATCTAATACAATCTTCATTCATATATCGAGTCATCTGATCGTTGATTCTCAAGAATGAACAATCAACTCATCTCAAAAGTGACATTGATCTTTAGGAACCTACCATGCTGCTAGGATCCAAATGGCGACAGGAGTCTAACCCTACCTTATTAGATAGATTGAGCCATACGTTATCAATCATAGGCTTAGATCGTCAGATCCACCATTCGTTGGATCGAAAACGTCTAACTTAAAGGTCTGCCACTTGGTCATCACAGTCAAACCATCGGACCACCAATTCAACCACGGATCTTCATCTAGAATGACCCTTTAGACCGTCGAAAGAAACCTCCATTCTTAGATCAAGCGATCCAATCGTTGAATTAAGTGAATTAGTAGGATGTTGAGAATTAAGAATTAAACGTTCACTTGGAGGGACCCAGTTTAATGCAAGGTAATTCTAATATCAGGGTATATAGCTAAATGACACATAACGAGTAATCCCACATTTTAAATATAGGTACAATGAGAAGATAAATAAATAACAACAATAACAATAATAATAGTTAATGGTTAAATAGTATAAAATTATAAGATGGGTAATCTTAGTTACCTATATAGTGGGACCCATGGCATGAATAAAAATGCATGCAAGTGTGAAGAAGATGAAGAAGAAAATAATAATAATAATAATAAAGTGAAATAAGTAATGATAATGATATATAGTTTATAATAAAGTAATAAAAAACAAATTAACATTAATATTAGTATTTGGTTAGTAACTGATGTAGAGCGGGTCGCGGACAATTTCATGGCTAAGATGGATCAGAAAAGGCACGGTCGGCGACAGAAGTGATCCGGACCATCGGACCTTAGATCGGGCGTATCTCACAATCCGGAATGAGTTATCCGACGTAAAATATATGATTTTGGGGTAGAACGAGCTAATTTAGCCAACCAACCCCGCTACGCCGGGTTGCGCAGCCCGGATTTGCGAAAACCCCCTGATCGACGGTCGTTTCCTCGTTTTAATTTTGTTTTTACTATAAATAGTAAGTTTTAGTTTGAGTATAACTTTTCATCCGTTGGGCTTTAGGAGTTGTGTCCAACATGAAAAGTGCTTAGGATAATTAGGAGAATGGTTTGTTGAAGCCAAATAGGACACTTACTATTTTTGGCCGAAAACCTTGCGCACTAGTAGACATCGTGACCGTCTATAAATAGTAAGTTTACTATTTATAGTAAGTTGCGAATTCTAGGAGTTTTAGTTGTAGTATGAGTCTGATTTCTTTCATGTTGCTTGGTTCCCTTATTTAAAGGGGTGTAAACTCGTTTTTAATTATTCATCAATCAATTTCGAATTTATTAGAATTATTCCTATTTTCCTGCTTTCTTTCCTCGTGGATTCGAGAAGTCTCTGTGAGGAGTCCAGAGAAGCTCCGTGGATTCGGAGTAGTTATCCTTGAGGAAGACGGTGATCGACCTCATCACGTTCATCCCTGCGTCAATTTGGTATCAGAGCGAGGTTTTCCCTCGGGCCGATGGCAAACGACGAAGGTATGAATCAAAATCCTATGGATGGTGATCCAGGGATTCGTTATCTTTCGGAAAGAATGGAAGCTTTCCATCGGGAGAGTCAGTTGACCATGCAAGGGCTGCAGGCAACCCTCGACCGTCTTGCGGATGCGCTACTTCCGCCCCGAGCCCTAGGCGGTGCTCCACCACCTATGGTCGCTCCACCACCCGTGGTCGCTGTACGACGTGACCCTGATTATCGCAGAGCACTACCAGTGGTAAATCGTAGGGCTACACCAGATGATTCTAGTTCCAGCGACGAGGACATTAATGAGGGTTTTGATCGACGACCAATCCATGGAGGCGATCGTCTAGATCGTGCTGAAAGAGACTATCGAGGTAAGGCTGAACTTCCTAGTTTTAACGGTTTATTACGTATCGAAGATTTTCTCGATTGGCTAGCCGAAGTAGAGAGATATTTCGATTATATGGATGTGCCAGGCCATAAAAAGGTGAAGTTGGTAGCGTTTAAATTGAAATCTGGTGCTTCTGCATGGTGGGAACAATTGCAACTCTCACGAGCCCGCCAAAACAAGGCGCCCATCGCATCATGGCCTCGGATGAGACGTCTTCTTCGTTCACGATTTCTCCCCAGTGATTATGAGCAGATATTATTCCAGCAATACCAGAATTGCCGACAAGAAAATCGAACTGTTACAGATTACACTGAAGAATTTCAGCGGTTGGCTACACGAAACGATTTGTCAGAATCTGAGTCACAGAAAGTGGCACGATTTATAGGTGGGTTGCGACCGGTAATTCAGGATCGAGTTCAGATGTACCCAGTCGGGACCGTAGATGAAGCAGTTCAATTGGCAGGAAGGGCAGAAACGCAGCTTGCAAGAGCTCCTACTCGTCCCTATCCTTCAAATCGACCCCCTATGACAGGTCCCACACAGGATCCAGTGCTGGCTCGAGGAAAAGATCCGGTAGGAGAACGTCCTCAACCTCCTCCACCCGCGAACCGTGATATGGGGAGCGGACCATCCAGACCTCAACGGGCAGCACCCACAACAGCGGGCCCGAGTAGGATTCCGAATCCTTATGCTCGGCCAAGGCCGAACAATTGTTACCGCTGTGGCCAACCAGGCCACTTATCAAACACTTGTCCTCAACGTCCGGTAGCGCACTTGACTATAAACGAAGGGGGCACTGAAGATGAGGCCGTGGAAGAGGATCATGGCTTTGATGAATATGAACAAACTACTGAAGAAATAACAGGTGGCGATGAAGTGACAGGCGAAGATCGTGGCGAATCTCTCATTGTGAGGCGACTACTGTATACCCCACGAAAGGAATTACATCCACAACGGCACAATATATTTCGTACCCGGTGCACTGTCAGCGGAAAGGTCTGTGATGTGATCATAGACAGTGGTAGCAGCGAGAACATCGTCTCAAGAGTGATGGTGGATAAGTTGCAGCTACCAACGACAAAACATCCTTCCCCGTCCTCAATTGGCTGGATAAAAAAAGTGAACGAGACCAAGGTAACTGAACAATGCACTATCTCGTTTTCAATTGGTAAACATTATAAGGATCAGATACTTTGTGACGTGGTTGACATGGAAGCCTGCCATATGCTACTCGGTCGACCCTGGCAGTCGGACCGTGATGCGACCCATCGGGGGCGAGACAATGTCTACATATTCGTCAAGGATAGTTAAAAAATAATCCTTGCCCCTATGGCACCAGAGAACCACCCTGAAGCCTCTAAAGTGGAGGGGAGTTCTCTCTTGACCATTCGGGATTTCATAGAGGAGTCCAAGGAAACCGGCGAGGTATATGCCGTAGTGGTGAAGGGCGAGAAGGAGGAACCCTCAAACATCCCTCCAAGCTTAAGACTGTTACTAAACGAATTCAAAGAAGTCTGGCCTGAAGATTTACCTGATGGATTGCCCCCCATGAGAGACATCCAACATCACATAGACCTCGTCCCTGGGGCTAGCCTGCCCAATCGCCCTCATTATCGGATGAGTCCGAAGGAATGTGAGATACTTCAGGGGCAAGTGGAGGAATTGATCCGTAAGGGTCTATTGAGAGAGAGCATGAGCCCATGTGCTGTACCAGCATTATTAACGCCAAAAAAGGATAACTACTCCTCAAGGATAACTACTCCGTCTTCCTCCTAGAATTCGCAGGGATGAACGTGATGAGGTCGATCACCGTCTTCCTCAAGGATAACTACTCCGAATCCACGGAGCTTCTCTGGACTCCTCACAGAGACTTCTCGAATCCACGAGGAAAGAAAGCAGGAAAATAGGAATAATTCTAATAAATTCGAAATTGATTGATGAATAATTAAAAACGAGTTTACACCCCTTTAAATAAGGGAACCAAGCAACATGAAAGAAATCAGACTCATACTACAACTAAAACTCCTAGAATTCGCAACTTACTATAAATAGTAAACTTACTATTTATAGACGGTCACGATGTCTACTAGTGCGCAAGGTTTTCGGCCAAAAATAGTAAGTGTCCTATTTGGCTTCAACAAACCGTTCTCCTAATTATCCTAAGCACTTTTCATGTTGGACACAACTCCTAAAGCCCAACGGATGAAAAGTTATACTCAAACTAAAACTTACTATTTATAGTAAAAACAAAATTAAAACGAGGAAACGACCGTCGATCAGGGGGTTTTCGCAAATCCGGGCTGCGCAACCCGGCGTAGCGGGGTTGGTTGGCTAAAGTAGCTCGTTCTACCCCAAAATCATATATTTTACGTCGGATAACTCATTCCGGATTGTGAGATACGCCCGATCTAAGGTCCGATGGTCCGGATCACTTCTGTCGCCGACCGTGCCTTTTCTGATCCATCTTAGCCATGAAATTGTCCGCGACCCGCTCTACATCAGTAACCCATTATGAAAGACTTACAAACAGCCCATTAGGACCCTAGGACCTTTCGGATAGGGATGGGTTAAGATCAGAGAAAAATCCAGCCATTAGATTGTCAGGAGTGTAATCTTATCACATAAAACAAGTCGTGGGGCCCGCCTAAGCTCTAGATCTACCTGGTTTTTTGTCAGAGGACCTGATTAGGGCCTCTAAGGAGAACGGTTGGAGTGGATTTTTCAAATACATCACGGTGGGTCCCACACAGTGCATGCGTATCTGTAACTACAGGGCCCGGTCAAGGCAGGTTTGACCTGCTGACCTGAGCAAAAGAGGAAACTTCTTCTTTTGTTTTCTTTTCTCACCAGTGACGAACGAAGATTGTCCGTTTGAAAATGGGCCCACCATTGGCCATTGATCAAACGATCTGAACTGTCCATCGCATCCACTACTCAAATTCTACCAGAACCATGCCACCACACGAGTTCATGCATGTGTGCATGTGCACAAATGCAGACCCAAATAGAGCTGCGTGCAGCATCTTCCGAAAGGGGAAACTCTATCTGTTTCTCCTTACCACGCTAGCTATCCGCGTGCATCCCTCCTCCATCTCAACCGTAGGATGCGGAGCAATCTGAGCCCTTCAACATAGGGTTTTGGTAGTGCAAAGACAACTGGATATTCCTTTCGTTAGAGGATATCGGTTGCCTTAGAACTCACTCAGGCCATTCATTACTCATCCAACAGTGCAAGAGAGCTAGGTTGTGATATAAAAGGAGAAAAAGAAATTCGAATAACTACGCCTCTTCTCAGCCTCCTGCGACAACTCACAGAAAAAAAACCCGAAACCTTCTCTCATTTGAGCCACCAAGGAGATGCAACTAGAGCTTCAAAATCGATGGTCTGGAAGCATTGTGGAATCAATAGAAGTCATCCACATGAAGTAAAATGAAGAAATAAAGCTTCATCTCGAATTAACCATTGGAGCTTGGCCGTCTTCCTCGTCGAAGAATGGTCAGGTGAACCGCGGGTTCCAACTTTGTTTTGTCCGCCATGAAAGTCATCTGAGTTCATCCTAAGCACCAGGACTCCATCATGGTCCAACCATCGAAGGGAAACAACGGTTCAAGCCAAAACAACGTCTGTGCCTTGATGTTTCAAAGTCGCACCGAGCTGTCGAGGCGAGATTTGGATGCACGGGAGCTGTCCTTTCTGGCCATGGTTGACAGGAAGAAAGAGAAGAAAAATAGAGAAAGAGAATGGAAGAAGAAAAAAAAGAAGAAGAATGAAGAGAAGACATGAGGGGGTTATCGTCCAGCTTCATGTCACACTGAGTCGACACAGCTCAGATCGCGTTGAACCTAGTCTTCCAGTGGTATTGTTGAACCGAGTCTAAGCCTTGTTTGGTCTAGCTGGAAGCTGAGAAGAAGATGATGATGGAGAGAATAGGTAGGGCCCTTTCAACTTGTGGCTCTGTCGAGTCGACTCAGCAATCTGCCCAGCTGATTGAGTTTGGCCTATTTCCATGTCTCGACCCCATCTAATCAAGCAATGAGGGAGATCAGTAGAAGTGTGAGGAAAAGATCTGGGGGCACCATTCTCATTCCATAGTCATGCTATCACTAACTGAGTTAACTTGGTTCTCATCGTCGAGTTTAAGCTAGAAACGGGTCTGGAAATCGAGTTTTTGACTCGCTGTTTGACTTAGTAGAGGGTCTAGGTTGGTCCCAAGGGCTTGTGTGAGTCTAGCTTATTGTTAGGTCGGGTGAAAAGGGGATGGATAGCAGATGGAAGAAGGGAATAAAAGAGAAGAAAGAAGAATGGAGGATGAAGGGGAGACGGGCGTGTGGTACAAGTACTGAGTCAACTCAGCTTGACCAGGGTTGAAGAAGTGAAGTTGGGTTGAATCTGGTCTATTTCAGTTTAGTTCAGTTCTGACGACGCCAGGGAACCACATCTGGGTGACTTGCTAAGTTTGGTTTGAGTTGGGATCGAATCTGGCTTTTGGTCGAACCGAGTCAACATAAGTGAGAATTTTCATTTCTTTTCATCAATCAGATTCGTCATTAGTTACTTTTGTTATTAATAATATTGTTATTATTTTCTATCTTTTGTAACGATTAATGTTATTTTAATGCTATTGATTAGAAATTATAATTAATATTACAATGTGTTAATTAGTATTGTTGTTATTATTATCATCAATTATAATTCTATTATTAATTATCATCTGGTGCACAACTTAGATTTCAAAGTTTCTAAACAAAAAAAAAAGGAAGAAAAGGGCTAATCCTAAAGCTAAATTGTATATTAAAAATCTGAAGTTAAGATCCTAACTACAGATGGTGTGTAGAACTTTGATCTAACCGTATAATCTTACAATTCATGGTAGGGTCCAAGTCTAAGGGCACGTAAACTTTCTAGCAACGTCGTAGGCAATTCAAAACATAAGGTGATGATTTCTTCCCCTTGAGCTTTTCATTTTCCCATTAGCTTTAAGTGATAGTTTTTATTTTAATTTCAGTTGATAATTGATATCTTTATCTTACAATTACATGTGCCAGTTGTTAGAATTAAATGCTAGATTACATGCTCAATATTTATCCTACATATTTTCTCATACTTGTGGATTACTTATATAACTTAAACTGGTACATCAATCAGTGGAAAACCCTACTTGTAAATGTACACCCATACTTGGGATGTAACTTGATTGATTGTGTTTGTAATGGGCCCTCGATCTAGTGGTTACTTTGAATAATGTGAATATTGAAGTGGGCCTACCATCCATGGGTTATTGTGTCTCCGTGACTTTTGAGGATGGTCTTTTTATTGCATCGATTTGATATTTTTCCTATGCGACTTTGATTTGATATTTTCCCTATATGATTTCGATTTGTTATTTGCCCTATATGGCTTCGACTTTGTATTTGCCATATGTGGCTTAGATGATTTATTTCTACATAACCATGTGATGGTAAGTTCCATATGTTAAACTATGATTGACCACTAGTCGATGGGCTTTCATTAAACATACTAAGGTGGAGGTCTCATGAGTCAGGGATGATAGGAATGAGACACTATGCCTGCGCTATCGTCCTATGCTGGGTGATGAACCCCCCGTAGTGACCTTTGAACTTTATTAAACTGGCTAGTTGTAAATGGAATAATAATAGATGGGTTAATCATGCATTCATAGCATACGGGCGATGACGGGTAGCTAATTTTGGATGTTGTAGCATGTGCCTATCGGATTTAGTTGGGGTCTCGTTTTACTAGCCCACAGACCACCAACTATCGGCCCACTGTCGGTGAGTTTGGCACTACACATGTACAATGTACTTTCACTGGTGATCGACCACATGCATGGGTTTCGCCCAAAAGCTAACTGGATGAGCATCCTCAGTTGATGTGTACTCATGCATCCATGCATTTAATAAGACTGCATCAAGTATTATTTTAAATGCCTTTGTGTTTATAACTATGCTTACCTAATGCAGCAGTGTGTAATCTTGAGGAGAATTCACACTGAGCTGGCCACTCATTCATCGAATATATAATCATACGGGTAGTACAGGTGGCCTAGATGATATTCATGTTCATATTGATGAGGAGTAGGGTATAATTGTCAAAGATGCATGAATGTATCTGCCAAGTGTAATTGTGCGATCTTGTGGCTCAAGTTTATATGCACTTTATTATTTCTCATGCATTAAATTGTGTAATTCTTGTATTTGTTAAGTATAGAGACATTGGTTTGTATAAGTCATTTAGGCAACCGCTCGTATATTTGAATGTGCATGAAGATTCCATTTATGCTTAATTTGTTCCTATTTCGCCTAAATGCTCACTTTGAAAAGAAAAAAAAAAGAAATATATACGTGGAATTTGTATTTTTAAAGGTTAACACTGGAGTTTTTGGAAAACGAGTCATATACTCAAGTTCTAAAAATCTGGGACGTTACATACACTATTTTAAATAGTGTAATTTAACTAAATGCTTTATTTTCCCTGCTATTCCTGCTTATTGATATTCCTTCTTTCTAATATTCTTACTTATTGATATTCATCTTATGCTTCATAATCTCTCATTTAATTTGTTTTTCCTTTGTCAAGTTGTGACAAAAAGGGAGAGAAATTATGAAATGCATGCTAGTATGTTTATACATGCTATGGAATGAATGCTAGTATGGAATGAATAATTTGAAGCTATGAATAAAGATGCTAATAGAATGGAATGCTAGAATGCTATATATTGTGTATGGTCGATTTTGTTAATGGATGTAGTACTATGAAATGTTGTGTGTTTTGTCACGAAATTGACAAATGGGGAGATTGTAAGTGCTATTATGTTGAGCATACATAGATTGTCAAATTTGCTAAGACAAAAGTGTTTCAAAGATCAGATCATAAGTATGGAATCACAACTACTTCACATGCTTAGAGATCAGCTCAAGATCAGCTTATGATGGAGTCAAGATTGACACATCTTATCAAAGAAATCGACACCCATATTCTAGACAAGGTCAAGTCAAAGTTCAAGACAAGGTGACTTATTTATTTCCTAAAACACAGGTGGTAAAACCCTAGAAAGACATTCTCTATCTTGGGTTTTTATAAGTGTTTTTATTATGAAATTCGGCCAGCCTAACTTCAAGCCTTAGTAAAATAACAACTTTTGTTAAAAATTCAATAGCTTAAGTTCTGGTTCGGCTAGCCTAAGCTTGAAATTTGACTAGCCTGACAAAGTTCAAGTGAAATTCCACCAATGTAATCTTTTGAAATTTGCGGGAATTCGGCCAGCCGAATTTTAGATAAACCTTATCCTGCGTAATCCAAGAGCCGTTGGACTGAATCTGGTAGACTCCGGCTAGTCGAAGCCAGTCTTAAGCTAGCCTAAGTTCTAACCTCTTTACCTATGAATCGAGTCTTTCTCTCATTCTAAAGGACAATGAAAAATTACTATAATCCTTCTGCAAGAGAGAGAAGCTCAAGTCCTCGGTAAAGCTATCTGTGTGGTATTTATAAATTTTAATTTATAGCTTATTTAATTCCCTTTTTCTCAAGATCATTTAAGTCTTATTATAAGAGAGTAATTTATACTCTTCTTTGAGAATTGAATCAAGTTGTATTTTGATTTTCCATTTCTAAAATCTATAGAACCCTAGACTCTTTCTGTCTGATTGAACACTGTGCTATCTACATTCAAGAAAGAAGTTCTTCTACTACAAGCTTCTGCCACGTCTTCGAATCTACATTTGAAGACAAGTATATTTATTGTATTTCTTTTCAAGTTTGTCTGAGATAGCTAGTGAAAATTTCAGTGGGGTTTCTATTTGTGATAGCTCGTGAAAATCACGAAAAGATTTTTATTGTGATAGCCCGTGAAAGTAACAAGGAACTATATCAGGCTGTTAAGGTGACTCCGTGAAAACTTTATTATAGTGAAAGCCAAAATTACGAGGGTAGTAATTAATTTTGGGAGTGGAGTAGGTGTGGTTATTTTAGGTACCGAACCAATATAACTCCTTGTGTCATGTGGTAAATGCTATATTCTTTTTTGTGATTGGATATTATTTACTATTTCATTCTTGTAGTGAATGTTGTAATCCTTTTATACTATCTTACTAGTTTGAAAGATTAATTTTAAAGACATTCGTGACATAAGGTTATCCTGCCTAATATTTTAGGTAAAAGTTCTCCTACGAATTATTTGAAATCAAGGATTTAATAGTCAAGCGATTGAGATTTTTGTAATTTTTACATATTCTGCATTTATTTCGATTATTTGGCATTGTCCTATTCACCCCCTCTCTAAGACATCGCTAGCTCTCCATTTCAGAGATAGTTTTGCATTAGGGGGAATGGCTTCCCAATCAGGTGCATACGAAATGACAAATTTGACCGAAAACACAACTTTAAAACCTGCATTTTGACTAGTTTGACCCCTCAATAAGTGCATATTAGCTCCTTGATCAATGTGTGCGGCCCACATGCACGCTTACGAATTCCATGGCCTAACCTAAGACAATCGCACTACTTTGGGCAATGGTATGGCCCACCAGTTGGGATATTTAGAAAAAACAGTTAACATAAAAAAAATCAATCGTGATCATGACATCCGATCAAAAAATGACAATAATAGATTATTTTTCAAAAAAAAGAAAGAAAAAAGTGTCAATAAAAATGGATCTCGATCATGAAATGACAAATCAAATTTTTTTTAAAAAAAGTGTTAATAAATACCAACCTCAATTGTGACGATTAGGTGTCAAAATGAGTAACAAAAGGATGAGTTAGATCAATCCAAAAAGAAAAATGCCAAATAAAAATCACATGACCACACCTCTATACAAAATTGGATGGATCTTTTCGAAATAAAAGGGCTTAAGAAAATTTTTAAAACGTTTTGTAATAGAATTCCTATAAGTGGAGCACATTTTAGTTTGTTAAATTTCGTAGTCCATTTATGATCAAAAGCTTGAACTAAAGAGAAGTTATCAACTCGATCAAACATTTGGAAAGAAGGCTCAATATTTCAAGGTAAGTCTTTCATGATTCGAGGTTCAGAACACTTCGTATGAGTCAACCTATAGGTAGTATAAACCTATTTTGACCATAGGTTAAGTGTATTTCACTTATGGATATTTACAATCACATTTTATGTTAAATACACTCAATTTAGGCATGTCCAAAGTCTGGTTCGGCCAGCCTAACTGCTTAGACCAACCCTACAAGATTTGGATAAAATTCAGATCTTAATTTATTATTATTATTATTATTATTTTGCAGTAGGAACAAATTCGAACAAAATTCAGATCTAAGGTGGTTCGGTCAAGTTTCCAGGAATGGAACAAATTCGGAATTCAGACTAGTTTGGTCAATCGAACCTGGGCTTAGGCCAGTCGAAGTTTTGAAAGATTTTATCCTCATGATTTTCATATTATAATTGGAACATAATCTTTGAAGTTCGACCAGCGAAACTGAAACTTAGGCCAGCCAAACTACACATATCCTTAGCTATAAATAGAGGCTTTCTCTTACTCTTTAAACCACGAAAATTCATAATCTTTTATTGTGTTGTAAAGAAAGATCCTTTAAGCCTCCTTAAGATATTTGTGTTATAATTCATATTTTATTATTAGCTTATTATATTCTCCTTCTTAAAGTTAAATTAAACTATTTTTGATAGAGTAATCCATACTCTACTTTGATAATAGGAAGAATTGAATCTGTAGCAATAGGGTTTCATTCATTTCATTGAAAATTTATTAGATCCCTTTGTATCTTTTTGGGTTGAACTCATACAACGGCTTCATCAATATCCCAAGAAGAAGATTGCTGCATTCAAGCTACAGCTGCGACTTCGACTCGCTAAATCGAAATAAGTACCGTCTTTTAATTTATTTCAGTTTAGCTTTTTCTGAGATAGCCTGGAAATCTCAGCAGGTTTATTTATGGTGACCTCGTAAAATCACAAAGTGGGTTTGATTGTGATAGCCCATGAAAATTGTAATAACTGTATAAAGCTGTTAAGGTGATCCTGGAAAACCTTGAAATAGTGAAAGCCAAAATTATGAGGGTGGTAATTTTAGGAGTGGAGTAGGTTGCATTGAGGCACCGAACCATTATAATTCTTTCGTGCATTGTGGTGATCGCATATTATTATTTGTGCTATTGTGTTTTTCTTATTCTTTGCATTAGTTTGATATTTTGATTTCAAAGACATCGTGACAAAAAGTTGTCCTACCTAAATCCTTTAGGTCTAAGGTTGTCCTATGAACTATTTATTATCAAGAATTCAATACTTTGTAAAATTGTATTACATTGATTTATTATTCCGCATTATATCGAAGTATTTGACATTATCCTATTCACCCCCCTCTAGGACTTCTATGGCTCGTCTTTTCAAGTGGTATCAGAGCGAAGTTGCTCTTTTTAGGATTAACTTCCTAGAGCTAAATCTAGAGCTATCGGAATGTCAAATTTCGATAGTCTATCCATTTCTAGGCCATCGCCCTTTGATGGCTCGAACTATTTCTACTAGAAAGCTAGAATGAGGATCTTCCTCAAATCTATTGATGAAAGTGTGTGGCAAGCTACCATGACCCAATAGGTCCCTCCAATGTTGGAAGTAGTGGCTGAAAATGGAACCAAGTCTATGAAAGTATAAGTTTATAATCTTTGGACTCCAAGTCAGAAAAGTGAAAGTAGTAGTGCTAATGCAAAAGCACTTAATGTTATTACTTGTGCTTTATCACCAAACGAGTTCAAAAGAATCATCTCGTGTGATACAGCAAAACAAGCTTGGGATATATTTGAAATGACACATGAAGGAACTAACATTGTCATGAAATCTAAGATTCTCTTACAACAAGGTTTAAAGAAATCCATATGGAAGAAAATGAATCATTCATTGATTTTTTCACTAAACTAAATAACATTGTTAATTCTATGTGGGGTCTTGGAGAAAAAGTCCCTGAAAGCAAAGTGTATGTAAAACTCCTACGATTGCTTCCTGACTGGTTCAATTCTAAAGTCACTACTATACAAGAATTGAGGGACATTAATACAATGAAGGTGGAGGAATTAGTAGGATCTCTACAAACTTATGAGTTGAATTTCAAAGCTCTCAAAAGTAAATTCATAGCCTAAAATCCTCAAAATCCAAATAAAAAGATTCAGATAATGAAGAAAATGAGGATGACCTGGCTATGTTTACTAAAAAGTTTTATAGGATTTTCAAAAATAAAAATAGATCTGATTTTCAAAAATCGATTGATAAAAGAAAAGAAAATTGGTAATCTAAATCTAAAGACTCTCAATGTTTCAACTGTTCTGAATATGGGCATCTAACTGTGAAATGTCCTAAGAATGATAAATCTAAAAGAAGAGGCATGATCGCCACATGGGATAAATCGTCTGAATCTGAATCCGATTGAGAAACTAACAAATTAGATCATTAAACTGAAAATGATCAAATGACGTTTATGACCCTAACTAGACTTACTTCGTCAAATGAAGATGAAACATCTGATTATGAAATGTCAGGAAGTGATGTTGAAAATGAAGAAGATCTTCAAGTAGCCTATGATGCCTTATATAAAGAAAGTTGTAAGATTGTAACAAAACTAAAGATTCAAAAGGATAAATTTGTGGATTTAAAATTAGAACTTAAAGAATCTTTTTTGGAGAAATCATATTTTTCTGGTTGTTTTGAGAAAATCAAACTTGAACTCAATCTAAAAAATTCTGAAATTCAAGATTTCAAAACTGAAAATAAAAATTTACTATTAGAAATTACTTCTCTAAGAAATTCTAAAGAGACTTGTATTTATACCCAAGGTGACCCGAGACTTAAAAAACTAGTATTTACGTCTCGTCGAAGTAACAATAAATCCAACTTGGGTTATATCAAGAGTCATTCAGAAAAATCTAAAAAAAATTGCTCCTATATTTGTTAAAGGTGAATCTTCAAAATCTAAGGAAGAAACTACAAAGGACATAAAGAAAAAACCTTATCAAAAAACTTTTTCGTCAAAAACTAAGTTCAACTATCAAAAGAAAAATTATAATCCTTCTCTTGCAGATAAAATAGTGAACTTACTTAAGGAACTCTTGAAATCCAACTCTAGAACTACGAGAGTAAATGAGAATAAGAAAAAATATTTCTATTAAACTAATCATGTTATTAGAGATCCTCCTAAACCTAAAACCATATTGAAATGTGTTACAACAAATAAGTGTCTTGTTATCCACACAGCTTTTAAAGCTAGTAGCCATTCAAGATGGTTTGGACAGTGAATGCTCTAAACACATGATAGGTGATAAGGCGATACTTTCAGACATCTACTACATTGATGGAGGTTCGGTAACATTTGGAGATGGCAGTAATTGCAAAATCAGCGGAAGAGGTAATGTAAAACTTCCCAATTTTCCTATTTTTAAAGATGTTTTATATGTTAAAGGCTTGAAGCACAATTTGCTAAGCATATCTCAGATCTGTGATATAATCATAGTGTTAAATTTTTTGATCACGGATGTGAAATATTTAATAATTAAGGTCATATAATATTAAATGGTCAAAGAACCTCTGAAAATTGTTATATCATTGATGAATCATGTTCCTCAAGTCACTTTCGTTATATGGTCCAAACAGACGAAACTAAATTGTGGCATCAATGTCTTGAACATATGAACTTTATAGATCTATACAAACTTAGCAAGATATATCATCTTCGAGGCTTACCCAAGTTAAAAATATTTGGAAAAGAAAGTATGTGGTGCCTGTTAAATTGGCAAACAAATCAGGAGTAGCCACAAGAAGGTAGACTCCTTAACCACATCTAGACCTCTTGAATTACTCCATATAGACCTTGTTAGACCAACCTGAACAAAGAGTAAAGGAGGTAAAAAATATTTTCTAGTTGTAGTTGATGACTACACTAGATATTCATGGGTAGCCTTCTTAAGAAAAAAGTCGGATGCTTTTGATGAAGTTAAAAAGTTATTTAAACTCATCCAGATGGAAAAAGAACTTCCTGTGAAAAAAATAAGAAGTGATCTATGAGACCCGACCCAAGTTCACATATATGCATGTGTGTGTGAGAGTGTGCATTTCATTTCTTGTGGTCTCGCGGTCCTATCGGTCGAATTCTGGGGACCTGCGACCCTCAGATAGTGCTACGGTCATCCTAAAGTCCGATCAAGTAGACCCGACTCGGATCGAGCTGAGACCTATGTCATTGCGACCGCATTGTTGCCGTGGTTCCAACGCCGTGTCTTGTGCGTCCATCCGATATGTGGATCATAAGTTGTGTACGTTTCATTCTATGACCCTTGATTTCGATCATGTGGCCCACCTTGGAGTGGTGCATGTGGCCCACACTCCCTCTTTTACACAAGTTCCAACACACACTACACACACCACCTAAATCTCCATAACTCACACTACCAAGATCTCACACACCACCCACACCTAACCTACCCTAGCAACATTGTTTGTATCACCATAAGTTAATGATTACTTTCTTTAAAAAGATTTTCCCTCTCTTTCCCTCTCATTTCTCTCTCTCTTCTCTTCTTCTCTAGTAATTTTTCTCTATTTCTCCAGTCCATTTTCCTCCATTTTTCTAGCCACCTTCCTCCTTAATCCCCCACCATCTAACCCTTGAAACCTCATCTCCACCATTGATCCATCTCCCTTGGTGCTAAAGGATCTTAGTGTGAAAGTTTGGTGGTCATCTTTGAGGTGGGTGCTCCTTTAGATGTAAAAATATATTTTCTATAGCCTAGATAGTTTCTCTTTTTCATGAGGAAAGTGTAGGACCCACCAATCAATAGTGGAGATCCCACACAATCCCATGGTTGTGGCCTAATGGCCTATCTTATGCATGCATGATCCATGCATGGGGCCTTTCTCTATGGGCCCCATTATGACCGTTTTCTTTCATATCATATTATGTTTGGGTCATCTAGACCTTATAACTATGGTGGGGATGGCATCCTCACCATGCATTTTAATTATAGGCCATGCATGTGAAAGATTCATGTTATAAATGTAAATCTATGTATGATGTATGGGTGTGATTGATCTAGGGAGGGCTCAATAGTGGCGGAGCCCTTTCCCTATGGCCGGATTGTCCTTCTATCTCTCTTTTTTTCTTATTTTATTTCCTGATGTGTATGGCTCATTTGGTGGGCCTAGGACATCCATAAATTTCAGCAAGGTGGGATGCCTAAACTGCCCATTGTTTGATTTTGGGTGTCCTACTTGCTGCCTTAAGGATGCATGCAAGGTGTGTTGGCTTTAGATTATGACATGGACATTTGTGGGGCCTACTAAGGAAGGCCACACCATCCTCCATTAATGTATTTTCCTGTTTATGTAACCTATATAATAAATTTTATCTAAGTACATGTTGCTGTCCAGAATTTTCTGGACAATTTCTGGTTATTTTTGGACCAGATTTTGGGACTGTTTGGGGGACTATTCATACCCATCAAATATACTTTTCTGAAAGGTGGAGATCTCATCTTGATGTTCTCCAAATTTCAGCTCCATCTGACCTTGATTGAGGTCCCAAAGGTATGGTCCAAGTGAGGTGGACAGTCTGGATTTTCTACACTATTCCAGCAACATTCCACCATGGACAGTTGGATTTCTGAAATTTATTAAAATATCTATAGGTGTTTAAAAATTATAAAAATTTATTCAGGGGTGTCCTACTCAAGGTATGACCCACCTACAAAATTTGGGGGCCAATGGACACCTGTACGTACCATAGTGGTGGCTGGACTGGCCCACTATAATATAGTGTCCAGATCAGTCCGATTTTTAGGACAGATTGATTTATATAAATGAATTAAAATATTTATTGGTGTCTAAAAATTTTGAAATTTTGTAGGGATGTGATCTACTCATGGTAGGACCCACTTACCAAATTTCAGGGCCAATGGACCCCTGTACACACCGTGGCAAGGGCCGGACTGGCCCACCACGTTGGGACGTTCAGGTCTGTCCGATTTCATGGACAGTCTGTTTTGTTTAAACTAATTAAAATACTTATAAATATCTAAAAATTTTGAAATTTTGTGGGGGTGTGGCCCACATATGGAAGTATCACTCTGTAAAATTTCAGCCTCAAATGACCCCTTTAGGGCATCCAAAAAATGGTCTAAGATGGCTAGACTCCTAATTTTTCTGTTGTGCAGTCCAGCAATATGCTTGCTAAAAACCAAAATTCAAAAATATTTCTCTCGATGGTGGGCCATTTTTTTGGATTTCCTCTCATTGTATGCATGATGAGGGGCCATGGCCCTCAATTTCCAGAGTTTTAGAGGCCTTAGGCCCACTCCAATGGAGTGCCCAAATTTAGGACAACAACATGTTATAATTATGCTTGGACTTGGGCTGAAATTTTGAGGAGTGAGGCCCACCACATTTATGAAGGTATTAGAGGAGATAATTGATACCTTTAGTTTCTTAAATTTTGGGCTTAATAAATGTACTTTTGAGGCCCACCACAGTTAAATTTAATTGGGTCCATGAATGTAGCTAGTTGTTGAACTCTTTAGGCCCAATTGGGTTGGAACCTTCCAGATAGACCCATTGAACTATTGGGCCATTTTACTATACTATTATGTTGGGTTAGTGGGCTAGATTACACAAGTATATGGGCCCTTGATTGCCCATCAAATCAACTTTATACTTGGGCTGAGTTGTAGGCCCAACTTACTTGACTAAGAGCATGACATTGCCCATGTGGTTTGAGTAATGGGCCGCCCACTAGGCCACCATAATATATGAGATTAGTGGCCTTTATGTTGGGCCCTAATCTTTTCCTTATGGGCCCATAGTGTTATATATGAGTTGGGTTATGTGTGTTCTCCTTGAACCCATATTTTGGATAGGCCTTGGGCCGCCCTTTCTGAAGCCCAACATGAGTGTTGTGGTATAATTATGGCTGCTCATTTCTTATTTTTGATGTTGCATGGGCCTAGGTCCTTAATTCATGATCAATTAGAGATGGGCTACCTCTTAGAGACCAATTGTGGTGGATGTCCACGTTGGTGGCCTTAAGGTAGGCACATGAGCTTCTATGGGTGGTTAAAGGCCCACTATAGAACCTTGCTAAGCCATCTCACTATTTAGGCCCATACCATTGTTCTCCTTAGTCTTGTGGGCTACCCCAGGTATATGGGCCCCCACTAGAGGTTGTATTCCTTATGAGGAATTAGTTAAGTACCTAGACCCTTCATGGTTAGGTAGAGAGTTCATCTCCACCGTATTGGCACCCTTATTCATCTTCATGGCCCACTCCCATACACATCATATGCATGCTTGGTTGAGGAATGATTGGCCATGGTTGTGGCATTGTGTAGGACATGTTGGTATCTCCCTGAGAGATGAATGCTTGAGATTGATGCATGGGTGATTGTGTGATTCATGCATTTGGCATTGCATAGCATGTGGATATCTGCCCTTACTTCATTAGGGCCTTACCTCCACAGGGATATTCGTGGATGGTCGTATGTGTAGACACCAAAAATATTAGTTGAGCATACCAGGTGCATACGATGCCCATGGGTGAAATTCCTAAAACTTCCATGGTACACTAAGGATCTGCTCCAACGCCGTGACCGGGTGGAATACATGAGCATACGAGGGCCTTATACCGTTAAGCTGCGACTCCCACTGTCATGTAGTCGGTTGGATAGGGGTGTGGCCTTACCTGCCTGGTGTATAGTGGGCATTGCTAAGCTGAGTCTGACCAGCTCGTAAATGGGTCCGCTACCGTCAGGCCTTGTTGGTGATTGGCTGTCCACAGGCGGGTAGTGAGGTCTCTTATGCTCGTTTGACTGTGCGGGGTCTGTAGAGTGACAGTTATTCAGCAGTGTAATGGACCCCGGTGATTTCCTTATGATTGGAAATGTACTTGATTTATGATTTGGATATGAGCACTGGCATTACTTGCATCGCATTAGCATTGGTTGTATAAGCCCCCTTCATGCATTGCCTTGGTTTAACATCCAGTACTCATTGCATCATATTTATGATAAGCCTTGGTAAGGTTAGTGATTTTTTCCATTGAGTACATTTCCCTTCTTGCATCTCCTACTATTCTTCTGTGCACCATTGTCACACACTTTCACCATCCTCTAAGCTTTTATAAGCTCATGCACGATTGATGCGTGCAGGAGATTCTAGGCAGGCATCGTAGCAGCAGCGCATGGAGTAGAGCGGAGCTTTTGAGGACTCCAGTGTTGCCGACCTTTCCCTCTTCTCCTTTTATCTCATGTATGTCCTTTTGGACCTTATGGATGATTGTAAAAGTTTAAATTCTTAGTGGATTTTGTGATGTGTTCATTTGTTATTCTCAGATGTATTTGCCGTGATCTTGGGTATGCTCATATTGGTAATGATTATACTGTAATGAAAATCCTCCTTATAGGATCCCAGGATCGGAACCTACCTCAAGAGCCAAGAATGAGGTACTATGGAGGCTGTTACGGCCAGAACCGGCCATCGGGTCCCTTGTGATTCCGGTTACCGAGTCTAGGGCATAACATGATTATGGAACAGAATTTTAAAATAGCAATTTTGATAAGTTTTGTGATGATCATGTAATATTTCATGAATTTTCTGCTCCTAAAACTCCTCAACAAAATGGTATAGCTAAAAGAAAAATTAGAGTTCTACAAGAAATGGGGATTGTTATGCTTAATAATAAAAAATTAGTAAAAAATTTATGGGCTAAAGCTATCAACACTGCTTGTTATATTATTATTCGAGTATATGTAAGAGCAGGTTTAAATAAAACGGCTTATGAACTCTAGTCTAACAAAAAATCATCAATAAAATATTTCATACTTTCGGAAGCAAATGTTTCATTTTACGAGATAGGGAATATTTGGAAAAATTTGAAGTAAAAGTGATGAAGGTATTTTTCTAGGGTATGCTTTAAACAGCAGAGTATATCATGTCCTAAATAAAAGGACTAAAGTGATATAAGAATTGATAAATGTTGTAATTAATGGTCAAACTATCACTCCAATTGATAAACACGGTGATGAGGTTATTGTATTTAATCAATCAACACCTTCATCAAAATTAGATACAACTGAGAATAGACTAGTCAAAGACCATTTGACTAATCAAATTTTGGGTGACCCTCACGATGGTGTTCAAACCAGAAGACAAGTTGAAAACATTTGTAATCATGTATGCTTCACTTCCTAGATAGAACCATTGAATGTAAATGAAGCCTTAGCGGATGAAAATTGAATTTTAACTATGCAAGATGAACGAAATCAATTTGTCAGGAATGATATTTAATATCTAGTGCCTAGACCATCTGACGAACATGTGATTGGAGCTAAATGGATATTTAAAAATAAATTTGATAAATTTGGGAATATCTTAAGAAATAAAGCAAGATTAGTTGTACAAGGTGCACCCAAATTGAAAGAGTCGACTATGATGAAACCTTTGCTTCAGTCGCTCATCTTGAATCCATTAGACTATTTATCTCCATCGCATGTCATAAAAACTTTAAAATTTATCAAATGGATGTCGAAAGTGCTTTCTTAAATGGTGATTTAAATGAAGAAGTTTATGTAGAACAACTTAAAGGTTTCAAAGATTCTAAACTTCCTAACAATGTATACCATCTTAAAAAGGCCATGTATGGAATGAAACAAGCTCTTAGAGCGTGGTATGAAAAATTAACAAAATTTATTATTAATCAAAATTTCAAAATGGGTAGTGTTGATAAAACCCTATTCATCAAAAGAATTAATGAAGAACTGTTGATTGTTCAAATATATGTAGATGATATTATTTATGGATCAACAAATGATAACCTTTCTTCTAAGTTTGTAGAATTTATAAAATTAGAATTTGAGATGCGCATGGTAAGAGAACTGAACTATTTTTTCAGATTTCAAGTGAAACAACTTGAAGATGAAATTTTCATATCTCAAACTAAGTATGCGACAAACTTAGTTAAGAAAGTTGGGTTTAAGAATGGTAAAAACTTTGCTACTCTCATGGCTACAACACTCAAATTATCTAAAGATGACACAGGTAAAAGTATTGATCCTTATCTTTACCGTAGTATAATTGGTAGTCTTTTATATTTAACAAGTAGCAGGCCTGATATCTCTTTCAGGGTAGGCATATGTGCCAAATATGAATCTAACCCTAAAGAATCTAATCTTGCTGCAGTAAAAAGAATAATTAGATATGTTACTAGTACTGTTAATTTAGATTTATGGTATCCTCATTATACATCCTTACAAATTGCTGGATATATTGATGCTAATTGGGCAAGTAATGTGGATGATAGAAAATCCACAAGTAGTGGATGTTTTTACATTGGAAATTGTCTTATCTATTGGATGAACAAGAAGCAAAACCCAATATCATTATCCACTGCTGAAGCTGATTATATTGTGGTAGGAAATACATGCATGCAATTAATGTGGATAAAAAGGATGTTAGCAGACTATGGTATTGATTAAGAAACAATGCATTTATACTACGATAATACCAGTGCAATAAATATATCTAGAAATCCTATTTAACATTCTCGCACTAAGCACATTGATATTCGATATCACTATATCAGAGAATTGGTTGAAAGAAAGTATGTTATACTTGAATATATTAATACTAAAAAATAGTTTGTAGACATTCTGACAAAACCTCTTGATAGTGTCAGATTTTTTAATTTAAAAAATGATATTGATTTATGCAGTATTTCTTAATTATTCTATATTGAAATTTGTTATTTTACATTTTTTGTTTTATCAAATAATGCTTATTCATGTCATTTTTTAATAAAAATTTTTATATTCGGCCAACCTTGAGCCGACCACCTGGTTCGGCCAGCTGAGGACTTGCTTGGGCTAGTCGAACCATGCACAAATGGGTTATATTAGGTGTTTTTTTAAAACCCTCATTCCATTTTCATTTTCTTCGATCAGCCTGTGGATGATCTTCGGTGAACCCATCATTCTAATGTCCTAGTAAGTGATTACTTTTTAATTTTCTTCTAGATTTAAATTTCTTGTTATGCATTTTTGTAGATTTCTTCATCTTTCTTGAATTTAGAATCCTATTTTGTTGGGTTTTTGATAGAAATCTGATGTCACGCCCCAAACTCAGAAATCGGGCTCACAAAATTTATGATCGCCAAATTTGGCGCCGACAGCCTCCGTAGAATCCCATTCTCGGCTTCCAGCGCCCATTCACCAGGTTCCGATCCTGGAATGCTATGAGGAGGATTTTAAACATCAGTTTGATTCATAATAAGCATAACCAAAGGCATAACCCACAAACAACAATTAAAAACTCTATTACATTTCCACTATGATAAAAAACTTTACAAGTACAATGAGCATAAAGAGAAATACAATGATAGTGGATGAGAAATCCAAAATGATCTGCAAAGCGCTCCTGCCTCAACGCTACTGTACTCCAACGTCACCTGCACGCAATGGTCGTGCATAAGCTTATAGAAAGCTTAGAAGGTGGTGAAAGTGTGTGCGCAAGGTAGTAATATGATCATGCAATATCAGAGTAATGCGGAATATGCAAAGGGATCCATGAATACCATTAGCCGTACTAAGGCTATGTGATGCAATACATGAATGATATCGGCCATACCAAGGCCATACGATGTGAAATGCAACTCAAGCATACAAATCCTCATCTAAGTCCATATATCAATACAGGTCAACTCTGGGATATCACCGGGGTCTAGTATACTCTAAACCAGATCGCCGCCCCATCGAGCGTAATAAGATAAGTGGAAGAGACCTCACTATCCGCCTGTCAATATCGGGCTCGGCTCGTCGATAGGAAACTCATTCCTCGAGCTGGTCCTCTAGGGCGGGTAAAGCCGCACCCCCTTCCAACCGACCATGATATAGTGAAAAGTGCGACCGTCTGGTAATCGGCACTCGACACTCCTGTACCCACTCGGTCTAGACGTTGGAGTAACCTCTTGGTATCATAAGGGTTTAGGGACTTTCACCTAGGGATATCTATAGCATCTCATGTAGAACAAGATTTTTGGTATCCAATCCTGCCAACCACGATATACCTGTGAAGGTAATGACCCAAATGTCACTAGGGCGTATGGTACCATATCACATAATGCGAATGCATGAATCACACTATCCAGTCATGCAACAATCCTGCGTGTAACGTGCGCTCATGTAGGGCAACACCACCTATCTGGGAGCCCCTAAACAATGTGTCCAAAGGCATATGCTATGATCAGTCACTTCTCATATCAAGCATACATATGATGCATATGATCATGAATCATGGAACTATACTATTCATGTTATACAATAACGCACTATCCTTACAATGCAGATGGCCTAAATGGCCTACACACAACAAGTACAGGCCTATCCGCAGGCCCTAGGAGAGTTATAATGTGGACATTTAACCAACATTATTCTTACAATGTGAATGTTAAACCAACATTGCTCCCAAGGTACCGTCCGCCATAAATATCATTACACGAGCCATGGGGAATCACATATTGCATTGGACCTTGTATATGTATCCATTTGGGCCTTAATTACATCAAATGGGCCGCATCACATGGGCCTTATATTCGTCAAGTGGCCGCATCAATGAGACTTTTGTACATTGCAATGGGCCATAACCCATGGGCCTTATATTCATCAAGGTGGGCCTCGTAACATGGGCCTTATATATATATCAAACTGGGCCTCAACCACGGGCCACAAATATATTAAGATGGGCCTCAACTAATGGCCTTATAGAAATCTCCAAAATGGTTGAACGGTTTGGATGAAACTCATGCATCATGGTAGGTCTCATAGGGATGGAAGGCATAAATTAATCACATACTCCATAGTGGAGGTCCATACTGATGAAAGGTGTGGGCACAATACATACATAAGTGGGTCCTAAGTAGGACCCACCAAAATGTTTATTTTCCACCTGACCTAGGGCCAAACATAATGTTTATTTTCCATCCAAACTGTTCACAGGGTCACATGTGTAAGACCCGTATCTTAATCCGTACTATTTCATTGCTTTCCGTGATCCTTCTCGTCAAATTCCGGTGACCCGCGACCTGTAGTCGACGTTGCGTACGACCGTAAGTCGTATCCTATACATTTGAGTCGGCTTAATTCGAGACTTGTATCATTGCAACCGCACCGTCGCCGCGGTTCTAACGCCGCGACTCATGTACCGATCCGATACCCTGACTAAGAGATGTGAGCCAGCGTTTATTTCAAGAAAATGCCACGCGTTTGTAATCCCCAAGAGAATCTCTACAATATGTCCCATCAATCACATCAATCAATCTCATTAATCAATCACCCATCAATCACTTTATGTCATGTACAAAGCACCCATGCTTCCTTTCTCCACAAGTCAAGCAACCACTAAAGTCAACTAACACATCACCTCACCCATCACTCACATCCATCAACCATCACCCCATCACTCACCTCACATCTCCCTACATCTCATCTCTCTCTCTCTCTTTTCTCACACCAAACCCAAGCAAGAAAGCACTCCAACGTCCAAGGTTTCTCCATGAGAGAAGTGATTTTAGTGGCCCAATTCCCACTCCAAAATCCATCATCCTAGCCATCCATTTCCCATCTCCACCATCAAAGTGAAGCACTAGGAAGTTGGCATTCCAACGGACCGAGTAGATTATAAGGTGGGTGCTTCTATAAGGTAGTTTACTTATTTTTATGATGGACTAAGTGAGGCCCACCGATCAATGGTGTGGATCTCACTTTGGACCCTAGGATGTGGCCGATGGCCCATCTTGATCATCAATACCATTTCATGATGGGGCCATTCTCCATGGACCCCATTATGATGTTTAATACTAGTTTGAAAGAGGTCATCTAGACCATTTTATTTGGGTGGAGAAAGGATCTCCACCGTAGATCTTTGGTTTGATGGGTCCACATGCAATGGGGCCCACTTGATGTATGGTTGATCTCAAGGGAGGGCCCATAGTGTCGGGATCCCTCCATCACGCGTGTCCCACTCTCATTCTCTCTCTCTCTCTCTCTTTATTTTATTTTATTTTATTTTCCTTTCTTTTCTTGTGATAATATGGCCATGTGGGTGGACCCCACCATGAGGCATGATTTTTATCCAAGCCATTTACAAGTGGAGCCCACCTTATATGTATTGTACCCACACCACCTACCATTTGGTGGCCCACCTAAACAGGGCCCACCTTGTGCGTGTGTTAGGCCCACACCATGTCCAGCGTCCAGGGACGCTGGACGTGCATGGAAAACACAAATATTAGCTTGATTTCAAGCCAATGGGGTGGCCCACTCATAGAGGCCCCACTGTGATATATGAATTCAATCCACGCCGTCCATTCCCTTCCACGGCTCCTTTTAGGCATTGAGCCGAGAAATGAAGTTGATTCAATCTTTTGGCGGGCCATACCCTTGAAAATAGTGACTTTAACCGTTTAAATCCACTTGATTTTTTTTTCTACACAATGAAACACGTCGGATATAGGACTCATTTGATCTATCTTGAGCCGTAGAAAGCAATTGATGGAGTGGATTCGCCTAACGCAGGCCCCACACTCAAAAAACCTCCGAAAAACAGGTTTTAAAAAAAAATTAAAAAAATACATACACAGCAGTGTTGCTACTGTACTGACAGGAAGAGGACGCGCAGGTGTCCTGCGCTGGGACGGGCGGACGGTCAGGAACCGATCCACGGCTCCAGCCGTGGGCCCCACCTTGATGTTTATTGTCATCTAACCCGTTCATGAGGTGGGCCCCTCCCTGAAGTGGGCCCCCTCCAAATTTCGGCCACATCCAAGACTCAGGTGGCCCACACTGTAGGAAACAGTGGGATTAAATGTATACCATTGAAAAACTCATTTTTGGGCCCACAGAAGTTTTGGATCAAGATGAAATTTGTTTTTACTCTTCGCCTAGGCCTGCGTGACCTTATCAACAGTTTGGATGGCATACAAACATTACGGTGGGCCCTCATGTGGAGCCCACAGAGATGTACATATTCCATCCCACCGTCCAGGCGGACAGTGGGAACCCACTATAATGTATATGTTTTATCTTGCCATCCAGCCTCTGGCGGGCGGACAGAGGCAGACCCACGGCTCCAGCCGTGGGCCCCACCTTGATGTTTACCTGCCATCTAGACCGTCCACATGGTGGACCCCTACCCGAAGCAAGCCCCACCAAAAATTTAGGCCCATCCAAGGCTTAGGCGGCCCACATTAGAAGAAACAGTGGTGACTTAAAGCCTACCATTGAAACCATCTTTGGGCCCACGGAAGTTTTGAATTAAGCTGAAATTTGTTTTACTCCTCATCCAGGTCTGCGTGACCTTATCAATGGTTTGGATGGCTTAGTAACATCATGGTAGCCCCCCCCCCCCCCCCCCCCCCCCTCACTTGGGACCCACAATAAAGCATGTGTTTTATTCACACCATCTTTGGACGGTGGAGCCCACTCAGATGCACGGTTCTGTCCACACTGTCCACCCTTTGGACGGGCCCCACCGTGATGTTTATTTGTCATCTAATCCCATCTAGTCTGCCCAGCCTAATGGGCCCTTCATGATGTATGTATTTTACTCACACTATCCACTATTTGGATAGTGGAACGCACCATGATGCATGAGCTGGCCCTTCATGATGTATGTATTTTACTCACACTATCCACTGTTTGGATAGTGGAACCCACCATGATGCATGAGCTGCATCCTATTTTTCCCGACCATTTTGTTAGATCATTTTAGTTGATGAGCTAAAGAATGGGGCAGATTTAAAGTTCAAATGGATCCCATCTTGATTCCTATTTTCCCCGACCATTTTGTTAGATCGTTTTAGTTGATGAGCTAAAGAATGGGGCAGATTTAAAGTTCAAATGGACCCCATCTTGATTAGTTTGTGGTTGTCCATTGAGGCCCACCTTGGTATACATATAAAGCCCATGAGATTAAGCCCATTTGATGTGCATGGGGCACAAATGGAGTGGCCCATTTGATATATTTAAAGCTCATGTGTGTAGGCCCACTTTGATGTATTTAATGGCCCATGGGTCATGGACCATTGCAATGTACATAAGGCTCATTGGTGAGGCCCATTAATGCAGCCATTTGATGAATGTAAGGCTCATGTAATTCGGCCCATTTGATGTATCTATGGCCCATGGATCGAAGCCCAACGGATGTCCTTAGGGTCCATTGCAATGCACGTTTCTCATGGTTTATGTAATGATATTTATGGCGGGCCGTGCCTAGGGAATAATGTTGGTTTGACGTCCATATTGTATGTACAATGTTGATTAAATGTCCGCATTGTAACTCTCCTTAGGGCTCATTGATAGACCCATACGAGTTACTATTCATTGCTTTATAACATGCTTAGTATAATCCCATGACTCATGTCCATACGTATCATATGTATACCTGATTTGAGTAGCGACTGATCATAGCATATGCCATTGGACAGACCACTTATGGGACCCGTTATGAGACGAAGTACCCCACATGATCGCGCAGTACGCGCTGGATTTATGCATGATTTGACGTGTGATTCATGCATCTCGCATACGTGTGACTTGATCACTGCACGCCCTAGTGACATCAGGGCCGTGGCTCCACATGCACATCATGGATGACCATATTGGATACCGAAAATACTTATTCTAGTACTGTGGGCACTTAGGATGTCCTTGGGTGAAAGTCCCAGAATCTTTTTGGTATCAAGAGATGCTTCAACTTCTAGACCGAGTGGATACACGAGCGTCCGAGTGCCGAATACCAGTAGGCCGCGTCTCCCACTGTGTCATGGTCAGTTGGAAGGGGGTGTGGCCTTATCCGCCTGAGTGAGGGAGCTATAAGCTAGGCTGAGCTTGACCAGCTCGCAAATGAGTCCGCTATCGACGAGCCGGGTAGGTATTGGCAGACTACTGGTCAGGCGGATAGTGAGGTCTATTCCGCTTGCTTGACTGTGCAGCTAGGGAGGTGGCAGTCACTGCGAAGTGTATTATACTCTGGTGATATTTAGAGAGGAACTGTACTAATATATGCACTTGAGGAGTACCGACTTGCTTGGATTGCATTTCACATATGACATTCGGCTATGTAGGCCTTGCATTGCATCGGTGTGACCGATGACATTCATATCTTGCATCATGCCTTGCATTACATAGTCTTGGTATGGCTGATTGTATTCATGGACTTACCGCATACTTTCGCACTACTCTGATACTGTACACTTGGCGTTTGCCTTGCGCACACACTTATACTACCCTTAAGCTTTTGTAAGCTTATGCACGACAGTTGCGTGCAGGTAGCGTTGGACAGCAGCAGAGCTGAGGCAGGAGTGCATATCAGACCATTTTGGAGCTTTTGATCATCTAGTATTTCCTTTTCTGCACTGTACTTAAAAGATTTTGATATAGTGGATATGTGGTGATGTTGTTTTGTGACTTGGTTATACTTGTGGTTATGCTCCATTTCAAAAAAAAAATTTCATTCTGAAAATCCTCCTTGTAGGATCCCAGGATCGGAAATCTGGCATTTGATTGTCAGGAGCAGAGAATGGGGCACTACGGAGGCTGTCGCACCGGATTCGGCAATCGGGATTCATGTGAATCCGATTTTCGGGTTTGGGGCATGACAACATGGGCCTAGGGTCCAATGTAATATTTATTTGCAATCCAATCTATTCACAAGGTCACGTGGACCTTGGGCCCACCGAAATATTTATTTATCATCCAACCTGTTGGTAAGGATAGGTGGGCTAGGGGGCCCACTGTAGTTTTTATTTGCCACCTAACCCATTTATAAAGTCACATGGATCTGGGGTGGGGCTAGGGCCCACTGTAATGTTTATTTCTCATCTAAACTGGCCAAGGGACCACTGCAATGTTTACTTCCCACCCAACTGTTCATGAGGTCACGTGGACCTGGGGTCCACGGTGATGCCTATCTGCCATCCAACCTGTTGACAAGGTCACACGGACCTGAGTGAAAGGAAAAACACAAATTTCATCTTGATCCAAAACTTCTGTGGCCCATAAAAGGGTTTCAATGGTAGAAGTTCAATCCCACTGTTTCCTGCAGTGTGGGCTACCTGAGCTTTGGATGCAGCTGATCTTTAGAGGGGGCCCACTTTAAAAGGGGGCCCACCATAATGAACGAGTTGGATGACAAACATACATCATGGTGGGGCCCACGACTGGGCGGTGGGTAAGCTCGTCCGCCCGCCCGTCCACTGCGCTGACAGGAGCAGTGCCTGCTGTCAGCAACCTCTCCCTTATTATTTTTTTTTGAAACTAATTTCCTTGTAATTTTTCACAGGTGGGACCCACATTCAGAAAATCCATCCCAACCATAGGATTCTACGGCTCATAACAGGCGAAATGAGTCCAAAGTTCGAGGTTTTTGGGTGTATAGAAACATTAGGTAATTTTTCAATGGTAACCACCGAATTTCCCTATGCTATGGCCCACCAAATGTTTAGATCAGCCTCATTCTTCGGCTCAATGCCTAAAATGATCCAGGGAATGAGGTGGACGGCATGGATTGAATACATACATCAAGGTGCGGCCTATATGAGTGGGCCACCTCATAGTCTTGGAAACAAGCAGATATTTGTGTTTCCATTCAATCGTCCTGCGACGTCCAGGGACGCTAGACAGTTGTGTATATCAAGTGGCTGTACACGTGGGCTACCAAATGATGGATGGTGTGAGTACAATACATATAAGGTGGGCCGCACTTGAAGATAGCTTGGATAAAATATATACTTCATGGTGGGGTCCATCCGAGCGGGCCACACAATCACATCATCATCTCATTAAAAAAATGAAAAAGAGAGGGAGAGAGAGAGAAAGAGAGTGGGACACGCGTGTGATGGAGGGCTCCGTCACTATGAGCCCTCCCTTGTAAGAAATCATACATCAAATGGATCCCTTTACACATGGGTCTACCGAAATCGAAAATCAACGGTGGAGATCCTTTCCCCACCAATATGGACGGTGTAGATGACCTTTTTAATGCAAAGAAATAAACATCATGATGGGGTCCATGGAGAATGGCCCCATCATGGAATGATCATGATGATCCTAGTGGGCCATCAGCCACATCCTAGGGTCCCAAGTGAGATCCAAACCATTGATCGGTTGGCCTCACTTGGCCCATAAAAAAAAAAAAGAAAACTACTCTATTAAAGCACTCATCGCTTGATCTTCTTGCTCCCTCGGCTTGCCGGTCTCCTTGTGCTCCTACTTCCACATTGGGACGCTCAACGGCTGCAATAGATCAGGGGGTCTCTGATGATCGGTCTTAACACACTGACATGTGTCACACTCGACCACAAAACTGGCGATCTGGCGCTTCATCCCTGTCCAAAAATACTGTCGCCTCATGTCATGGTACATCTTCGTCAAGTCAGGGTGGATAGAATATCGCGATCGATGTACCTCAGTCATAAGGCCTCTGCGTAACTCAGGAATATCCGGGACACATAATCTACCCCTGAAGAGAAGTCCACTGTCTGTACCAATCTGCCAATCTTCCTGACTCTCAGATGCCGCATCATCCATATAACTTTGCAACAAATCATTAGCCTGCTGAGCCTCGATCACCCTTGCGACAAGAGAGGGTTGAATCGACAGGCTCGATAATTGCCTGATAGAAGACTGCAGGCCGAACTCAAAATCATACTCTGCTACATCCTCAAGCATCCGCCACTCCTAAATCATCATATGCGCCACTAGGCCTCGTGGTTGACGGCTGAGGGCATCCGCCACCACGTTCGCCTTGCCTGGGTGGTACTGAAGATCGAAATCGTAGTCTTTCAGGAGCTCCATCCAGCACCTCTGCCTCATATTCAATTTAGACTGCGAGAAGATGTACTTTAAGCTCTTGTGGTTAGAGAAGAGCTCGAACCTGACCCTATAAAGATAGTGCCTCCACACCTTCAGTGTGAAGACAACTGCAGCCAGCTCTAAATTATGCGTGGGGTAGTTTAGCTCATGGATCTTGAGCTGGCGAGATGCGAAGGCCACTAGTCTCCCGTGCTGCATCAGGACAACACCCAAACCCATATGTGAGGCATCAGTAAATACGATAAATCCGTCACTCCCAGAGGGAAGAGTGAGGACAGGAGCAGATGTCATACGGTCCTTCAACTTCATAAATGCTCGCTCGTTTGCGTCACTCCAAATAAACTCTACGCCCTTCCGAGTCAACCTGGTCAGTGGGGCTGTAATACGAGAGAAGCCCTCAATGAAACGTCGATAATAGCCCGCTAAACTAAGGAAACTGTGGATCTCAGACGCATTCGTGGGCTGGCCCCACTGACGCACTGCCTCAACCTTCGAGGGGTCCACTGCAACGCCCTCCCTCATCATCACGTGACCGAGAAACTTCACCTCCCCCTGCCAGAACTCGCACTTCTCTAGTTTCGCATACAGCTGGTGTGCGCGAAGGGTCTGTAAAGTGATCTCTAAATGCTGCTCGTGCTCCTCATGGGTCCTTGAATAGATTAGAATGTTGTCGTTGAAGACAACAACAAACTGATCGAGATATGAGCAGAAGACCTCGTTCATCAGCTGCATGAAGACCGCAGGTGCATTGGTCAATCTAAAGGACATGACATGGAACTTAAAATGACCGTAACACATCCTGAATGCCGTCTTCGGAATGTCCTCATCTCGAACCTGAATCTGATGATAACCGGAATGCAGGTCAATCTTCGAAAAGAATTGTGCACCCTGCGTCTGATCAAACGGATCATCACTCATCGGGAGCGGGTACCTGTTCTTGATCGTGACTTTGTTGAGCTTGCGGTAATCTATGCAGAACCTCAACGAGCCATCCTTCTTCTTCACGAAGAGTACCGGTGCTCCCCACGATAAACTGCTCAGATGGATAAAGCCCAACTCACGCAAATCGTCTAACTACTTCTGCAGTTCCCGTAACTCCAACGATGTCATATGATATGGGGCCTTCAAAATAGGCGCGGTACTGGGCATGAGATCAATCTGAAACTCGGTGAGTCGACGAGGCAGTAATCCCAGAATCTCCTGAAACACATCAGGAAAATCGCAAACCACGGGCAAATGGTCAAAGCTCACTGCTATGGGCTCCTCTATGGCACACGACATCAAACAAGAAAATGACTCTCCTCTTGACTCTGCAATGAACTGAAACTGCAGCACGCCGGGTATACGGAATGTGACTGTCCTCACGGAGCAGTCCAATATAGCATAGTACTCGGCAAGCCAATCCATGCCCAGGATAACGTCAAAATCTAACATCGGCAGTACGTACAAGTCGGCAGGAAAGAAAGTCTCTCCTGCTAACATGGGGCAAGACGGACAGAAGTGACCTAATGTTGTAGTCTTCCCTAAGGCCGTTGATACCGTCAATCCCTCTCGAGCAGACTCTGTCGGTAATCCAGTCGAGCGACAGAATCCCCCAGACATAAACGAGTGCGAAGCACCGGAATCAAATAAAACCTAAGCGATGCATGCAGAGACTGGAAGTATACCCTCCACGACTCCTCTAGATGACTGCGGATCCTGTTGAGCTACATAGAACCTAGCCTGAGCAGGCTGGGGAGGTGCCCGTCCCCTCTGAGTGTGCTGCTGCTGCTGGGGTCATTGAGGTGGTTGAAGCTGCTGCCTCTGGTGCTGCGACCTCTGAGGTTGATGTTGATGCTGCTACTGAGGTGGCCTCGGTGGTAGGGACTACTGTCGCTGCTGCTGTGAGGGTCTCTTTTGCGGCTGTGGTGGAGGTTGCTATGTACCTCTCTGCTGCTGCTGGAGGCTGAGACACTCCCACATACGATGTCCTGTTGCACCGCACCTAAAATAAGTGCCGGTGAACTACCTCGGAGTTGGTGATGGAGGTGCTACTGGTGCTTGAAAGGTTGGGCGACCTGTGCGCCTCTGTTGTGGTCGACGTTGCTGAGAATCACTGGAAGGAGCCTGCCTCTTTCGGTCTCTCCTCTGACCACGATCAGACTGAGAACTGGCCCACTCAGCCTCAAAAATCTGGGCCTTCTGTACCACTCCCTCAAAAGTCAGGAGCTCATACCCAATAACACGACCTCGAAGACCGTAACTCAAGCTGTCCTCGAAGCGGAGGACTCTCCTCTCCTCATCATCTACCAAGTAAGGTGTGAATTTGGACAGCGTTACAAAGAGAGCTGCATACTGAGCCACTGTCATATCACCCTGTACCAAGGCCTCGAACTTTAATGCTTGTTGTCATCGGATGTGATCAGAGAAATACTGTCGGTCAAATCGATCCACAAAGTCCTCCCATGTCCATACAAATCGGTGTCTGTTTCTCAAGAGACTGATGTCCACTAATGCTCAGCCTCACCGTGGAGAAGAAACATGGCTAATCGAACTTGTCGCTCAGTCGTACATCTCATCGTCTCGAATATCTTCTCCACATTGGTGCGCCATCTCTCAGCTACCGTAGGGTCTGACTCACCCTGTAAACGCGGGGGATCGAGCCGTCGAAACTTACGAATGAGGGCCCTCGGGAGCTCCTGCTCTGCCTGGACCAGTGAAACAACTGGGTGCCTGCCCTGCCCCTAGAGTGCAGCTGTCACAGCCTGTAACATCTGCTGCAACTGAGAGGCACTCACAGATATGGTCGGGTCTGCACCGGTCTCTGGCGGAGGAGCTGCATCGATAGGTTGGGCAGTAGGAATCTCTGGTGGTGGAGTGGGCATCATAGGTGGTAGGGCGGGAGCTACAGGTGGTGGAGCGGGAGTCTCAGGTGGTGGTGCAGGAGTCGATCGAGTCATTCTACCAAGCGTCATGTCCTACAGGAAAGAGCGAAGGCGCTTATTAACTTTTGAAAGCTCTCGAAGGTGCGCACATTAAGGGTTGATAATAAAAGATCGCTAGGCTATTCGAACTTCAAAACTTAGTTATTTATAGTAGACATGTAATGTAGTTATCAGTTATTCTCAATTTATGCTCTGATACCAACATCTGTCACCCCCCAAACTCAAAAATTAAGCTCACAAAATTTTTGATCACCGAATCTGGCGTTGACAGCCTCCGTAAAACCCCATTCTCGGCTTCAGCGCCCATTCGCCAGGTTCCGATCCTAGGATGCTACGAGGAGGATTTTCAACATCAATTTGATTCATAATAAGCATAACCAAAGGCATAACCCACAAACAAAAACCAAAAAGTTCATTACATTTCCACTATGATAAAAAACTTTACAAGTACAATGAGCATAAAGGGAAATACAATGATAGTGGATGATAACTCCAAAACGATCTGCAAAGCCCTCCTGCCTCAGCACTGCTGTGTTCTAACATCACCTACACGCAATGGTCGTGCATAAGCTTATAGAAAGCTTAGAGGGTGGTGAAAGTGCGTGCGTAAGATAGTAATATAATCATGCAATATCAGAGTAATGCGGAATATGTAAAGGGATCCATGAATACCATTACCCGTACCAAGGCTATACGATACAATACATGAACGATATCGGCCATACCAAGGCCATACGATATGAAATGCAACTGAAGCATACAAATCCTCATCTAAGTCCATATATCAATACAGCTCAACTCTGGGATATCACCGGGGTCTAGTACACGCTAAACCAGATTGCCGCCCCATCGTGCGTAATAAAGTAAGTGGAAGAGACCTCACTATACACCTGTCAATATCGGGCTCGGCTCGTCGATAGCGGACCCATTCCTCGAGCTGGTCAGACTCAGCCTAGCTTTACCCCCTACTTTCGGGCGGGTAAGGCTACACCCCATTCCAACCGACCATGACACAGTGGAAAGTACGACCGTCTGGTAATCGGCACTCGACACTCCTGTACCCACTCGGTCAAGACGTTGGAGCAACCTCTTGGTACCATAAGGGTTTAGAAACTTTCACCCAGAGATATCTATAGCACCCCATGTAGAACAAGAGTTCAGGTATCCAATCTTGCCAACCACGATACGCCTGTGGAGGCTACGACCCTGATGTCGCTAGGGTGTATAGTACCATATCACACAATGTGAATGCACGAATCACACTATCCAGTCATGCAACAATCCTGCGCGTAATGTGCGCTCATCTAGAGTAACACCACCTATCTAGGAGCCCCTAAACAATTTGCCCGAAGGCATATGCTATGATCAGTCACTTCTCATATCAAGCATACATATGATGCGTATGATCATGAATCATGGAACTATACTATTCATGTTATACAATAACGCACTATCCTTACAATGTAGATGGCCTAAACGGCCTACACACAACAAGTATGGGCCTATCATCAGGCCCTAGGAGAGTTATAATGTGGACATTTAACCAACATTATTCTTATAATGTGGACGTCAAACCAACATTACTCCCAAGGTACGGTCCGCCATAAATATCATTACACGAGCCATGGGGAATCACACATTGCATTGGACCTTGTATATGTATCCATTTGGGCCTTAATTACTTCAAATGGGCTGCATCACATGGGCCTTATATTCGTCAAGCGGGCCGCATCAATGGGCCTTTTGTACATTGCAATGTGCCATAACCCATGGGCCTTATATTCATCAAGGTGGGCCTCGTAACATGGGCCTTATATATAGATCAAACTAGGCCTCAACCATGGGTCACAAATATATTAAGATGGGCCTTAACTAATGGCCTTATAGAAATCTCCAAAATGGTTGGACGTTTTGGATGAAACTCATGCATTATGGTAGGTCCCATAGGGATGGAAGGCATAAATTAATCACATACTCCATAGTGGAGGTCCATACTGATGAAAGGTGTGGGCACAATACATACATAAGTGGGTCTTAAGTAGGACCCACCAAAATGTTTATTTTTCACCCGACCTAGAGCCCAACATAATGTTTATTTTCCATCCAAACTGTTCATAGGGTCACATGGGCCTAGGGTCCAATGTAATATTTATTTGTAATCCAATCTATTCATAAGGTCACGTGGACCTTGGGCCCATCGAAATATTTATTTATCATCCAACCTGTTGGTAAGGATACGTGGGTTAGGGGGCCCACTGTAGTGTTTATTTGCCATCCAACCCATTTATAACGTCATGTGGATCTAGGGTGGGGCTGGGGCCCACTGTAATGTTTATTTCTCATCTAAACTGGCCAGGGGCCCACTGCAATGTTTACTTCCCACCCAACTGTTCATGAGGTCACGTGCACCTAGGGTCCACGGTGATGCCTATTTGCCATCCAACCTGTTGACAAGGTCACACGGACCTGAGTGAAAGGAAAAACACAAACTTCATCTTGATCCAAAACTTCTGTGGCCCATAAAAGGGTTTCAATGGCAGAAGTTCAATCCCACTATTTCCTGCAGTGTGGGCTACCTGAGCTTTGGATGCAGCTGATCTTTGGAGGGGGCCCACTTCAAAAGGGGGCCCACCATAGTGAACGGGTTGGATGATAAACATACATCTTGGTGGGGCCCACGGCTGGGCCGTGGGTCAGCCCATCCGCCGGCCCGTCCACTGCACTAACAGCAGCGCCTGTGCTGACAGGAGCAGCGCCTGCTGTCAGCGACCTCTCCCTTATTTTTTTTTTAAAACCAATTTCCCTATGGTTTTTCACAAGTGGGACCCACATTCAGAAAATCCATTCCAACCATAGGATTTTACGGCTCATAACAGGTGAAATGAGTCCAAAGTTCGAGGTTTTTGGGTGTATAGAAACATCAGGAAATTTTTCAATGGTAACCACCGAAGTTCCCTATGCTATGGCCCGCCAAATGTTCAGATCAGCCTCATTCTTCGGCTCAACGCCTAAAATGATCCAGGGAATGAGGTGGACGGCATGGATTGAATACATACATCAAGGTGGGACATATATGAGTGGGCCACTTCATAGTCTTGGAAACAAGCAGATATTTGTGTTTCCATTCAATCATCTAGCATCGTCCAGGGACGCTGGATAGTTGTGTATTTCAAGTGGTTGTACACGTGGGCTACCAAATGATGGATGGTGTGGGTACAATACATATAAAGTGGGCCCCACTTGAAGATAGCTTGGATAAAATATATACTTCATGGTGGGGTTCATCCAAGCGGGCCACACAAACACATCATCATCTCATTAAAAAAATAAAAAAGAGAGGGAGAGAGAGAGAAAGAGAGTGGGACACGTGTGTGATGGAGGTCTCTGCCACTATGAGCCCTCCCTTGTAAGAAATCATACATTAAATGGATCCCTTTACACATGGGTCCACCGAAATCGAAAATCAACGGTGGAGATCCTTTCCCCACCAATATGGATGGTGTAGATGACCTTTTTAATGCAAAGAAATAAACATCATGATGGGGTCCATGGAGAATGGCCCCATCATGGAATGATCATGATGATCCTAGTGGGCCATCAGCCACATCCTAGGGTCCCAAGTGAGATCCAAACCATTGATCGGTTGGCCTCACTTGGCCCATAAAAAAAAAAAAGAAAACTACTCTATTAAAGCACTCATCGCTTGATCTTCTTGCTCCCTCGGCTTGCCGGTCTCCTTGTGCTCCTACTTCCACATTGGGACGCTCAACGGCTGCAATAGATCAGGGGGTCTCTGATGATCGGTCTTAACACACTGACATGTGTCACACTCGACCACAAAACTGGCGATCTGGCGCTTCATCCCTGTCCAAAAATACTGTCGCCCATAAAAAAAAACTACTCTATCAAAGCACCCACTGCTTGATCTTCTTGCTCCCTCGGCTTGCCAGTCTCCTTGTGCTCCTCTTTGATGGAGGAAGATGAGAAATGGATGGCTAGGATGAGAGATCTTGGGATGGAAAGGTGGGCCTCACACATGCATTTTTCTCTCCATGGGAAGGCTTGGACGTATGGGGATTCTCTTGCTTGGAATAGAGTTTGGAAATGAGAGAAAGAGAGACTTGTAAGGGGAGAGAGAGAGTGATGGGTGTAAGAGACTTTTTGACTTTTGTGATTTTTGGTGTAAGAAAGGTATGGCTTGTGTAAGAACTTTTTGACTTTGGGGCTTACTTGGGAAAGGGTGAAAGGTGATGTGTACTTGACATGTTGAGATTGATGGATTGATGTGACAAGCCATAGAGATTCTCTTGGATTTCATAACGCGTGACATTTTCCTCACACCGAACGATGGCCCACATCTCTTGACCAGGGTATCACCTCGGTGCGCGAGTCGCGGCATCAGAACCACGGCGATGGCGCAGTCGCTATGGTAAAGGTCTTGGATTGAGTCGACTCGGGTTGACGACATGTGAATCAGGGTCACACGCAAATACCGGTTAAGGGTCGAAGGTTGTCAAAATTTAACTGAGAAGACCGTGAAACTCTATGGAACGGTACGGTCTATGGTACGGGGCTTACATTTTATCTAGATCTTTTCCTTCCATTTATTGTTATTTCTTTTATAAAATCTATAATTTTCTATCATGACATCTCGCCTTAAGCGTACTGTGCGAGGCCCTCAAACTGGTTCTTCCTCTTAATTCTCTATTTGGGTTGTGCGCTCTATCCGTTTACCATAAAATGATCTAAAAAATGTATAGGATTTTTGTACTCGTAATATTGTCATTGAGTGCACCGTTAATACAAACCATATTGCTTGATTCAGTCTTATAGAAATTCTATTCGCGGTAGCATGGGAAAATATTTTTACGTGGGGTGGTGCATCTTATCGGTCTATCATAAGAGGGTTGTCTGCATCTATAAATACTGTGTCTTTAGAACAATTAACATTTTTCATTCAGTTTATGGAAGACAGTTTCTATTAACCCCTTCATCATATCATCAATCTTAGATATTGATATGGCGGAAGAGGGAATCTCTATTCCACCAATCTTTGAAGATATGTACCAAACGCAAAGAGAGTCTCTCACTAGGGAGTTATGTGGTTTTAATGCAACTTAGCGTAACCATAACTCGCTCCCCACCTATAATCTTCTTCCAAAATACTGTGTTCTGCATTGTATTTTTACTTCGAATGTTTATCCTTGTTGTGGGAATAAGACAGACCTTGCTCCCTATATGATGCGTATCCTTCATTCAGTCATTTCTGGTATTTGTATTTGTCTTCCATCTATGATCACTTATCAGATCATCGAGTACCATCTTCATCCTCGTCATGGCTCTATTCCTTTTGCATATCTCATGACTTGTATTGTACTGCGCTATAATGTTCAAATCCCTACAACTGAAGCACTGGAGTCTGTGCTCCCATTTGGTAATGTTAATCTCAACATGACACAACTTAAACTAAGGTCTAAGTAGTGAGGAGATCAGGAAGGTGTTCCTGAAGAAGATGTTAATATGGATGATATCTTTACAGATCTGGAAGAATTTGATGATACCAATGACTCTAACTTTCAGCCCTCTCAGTTCTCAGAGAGGTTGCATAATATAGAGAAGAAGGTGGATGACCTAAATGTTTCTTAGAAACAATAGATGGAGTGCATGAAAAAGTACTTTCATCGTTTCAATAGGAGTCTGAGGATTAATGACCCTGACATGACGACACCATCCTCCTCTAGTTTTGACTGATTAAATACTCTTGGTTTGTAATAACTTGATATATTTTTGCTCTTACTAACATTTATTTACTCCTTTTTTTCTTATATCCATTATGCTTCATTGATTGCTTTTTCCTTTGTCAACTTCTGACAAAAAGGGGGAGAAATATGTTATATTTTTGTGATATGGATATGAGATCAATATCATCATTTCTCTTGTTTATAAGCACACATATTTGCATGCACTCTATGAACTATATTTTTGTAGATATGACTGGGTGCCCATGCGGAGTGATATAGATGCATGATCTCAGGAGGAGTAATAAGATTAATAGGGTCGACTTAAAAGACTTGTATTGTTTGAGATATTCTAATATGTTGTGCTGAGTTGTATTGTTGTTTGAGTTTTGTCATGAAATTGACAAAGGGGAAGATTGTAAGTGCTTATACTTAGAGCACATTTTAGTTTGTCAAATTTCGTAGTTTGGTTACAATCACAAGCTTGAACTGAAGAGAAGCTATCAACTCAATCAAGCATTTGAAAAGAAGGTTCAACATCTCAAAGCAAGACTTTCATGAGTCGAGGTTTAAAACACTTCGTATGAGTCAACCTATATGTAGTATAAACCTAATTTGACCATAGGTTAAGTATATTTCACTCATGCATATTTAGAATCATATTTTATGTTAAATACACTCAACTTAGGCTTGTCCAAAGTCTATTTTGGGTAGCCTAACTACTTGGACCAACCCTACAAGATTCAGACAAAATTTAGATTTCAAAAGATCTTTTTTTTGTTACGGTAGGTTCAGCCAACCCAAGGTGGTTTGGTCAAGTTTCTAGCAATGGAACAAATTCAAAATTCAGACCAGTTAGGCCAGTTGAACTTGGGCTTAGGCTAGCTGAAATTTTGAAAGATTTTATCCCACAATTTTTAGATTTTGAATGGAACGTAATCTTTGAAGTTCGGCCAGCTGAACTGAAACTTGGGTCAGTCGAACTACACAGATCCTTGACTATAAATAGAGGCTTTCTCTTACTCTTTAAACCAAGAAAATTCAGAGTCTTTTATTGTGTTATAAAGAAAGATCCTTTAAGCCTCCTTAAGTTGTTTGTGTTATAATTCATATTTTATTATTAGATTATTCTATTCTCCTTCTCAAAGTTAGATTAAACTATTTTTAATAGAGTAATCCATACTCTACTTTGAGAATAGGGAGAATCGAATCTACAGCAATGCCTCGTATTTTGCTGCATTATTTGAGATGCTTGAAATCTAAATTTTAAGTCATATTATGTGCATGTTTGGTCAGGAGCCTCTAGGACTATACCGGCCCCGCTACCTTTAAAATTAGATGAACCATCAACGTACAACATCCACGTCAGTTGATTTGGGTTGGCCATCTAAGGTTCAGCTTGTTCGGGATGGAAGTTAGGACTAGATTCCAGCTCGGCATGGCCCAGGTCGGTGATAGGATTGGGTCCTAGCTCATCATGACCCAGCTCGGTTGGACCTAGATTGCTATTGGGTATGAGCTCAGCGATAAAATCGGCCACTGCTTGGCCCTTGATTGTTGTTCAACGTTGATACTTGATGTCGAATTCACTTAGTTCTATTACCCTTGTAAGTCTTCCCATTGCCTCGGGTTTTTGGAGCACTTAGCGGAGAGGTTGATTAGTTGGGACGACGACGGTATGAGCTTTGAAGTATGGCCATAAGCAACACAATGAGATGACAATGGCTAGGGACAACTTTTCTATGTCTAGATACCTGGTTTTGCTAGAGACCAGGGAGTTACTGATGTAGTATACCGGAAGTTGTTTCCCTTCTTGCTCTCTAATGAGTATTGAGCCAACTGTCGTTGTCAAAACTGCTAGGTATAGCAGTAACGGTTCTCCTTGCTTAGGTTTAGAGAGCAATGGTGGTGATCCCAGGTATCGCTTGAGTTGCTGAAAGGTGAGCCCGCACTCTTCCGTCCACTTTGTTTTTTTCTTCTCTTTCAATTGCTTAAAAAAGGCTATTTGTCAGTAGCTTGAGATACATAATGGTTCAGGAAGGCTATTTTTCTTGTAAGGCATAGGACTTCCTTTGTCATCCTTGATAAGCTCATCTCAAGCACAACTTGAATTTTCTTAGGGTTAGCCTCGATTCCTCTATGACTGACTAAGAATCCAAGGAATTTTCCCAAGCTTATTCAATTTCACTTGATATTCTCATGGGATTAATAATGTTTCTTCAAGGTTGGAGACATGGTTCACAGATTTAATGCTCTTGAAGAGCATGTCGTCTATGTAAACCTCCATGGAGTGCCCAATCTGGTGGGCAAACATCTTATTGACGATCCTTTGATATGTAGCCTCAGCATTCTTCAGTCCAAATGGCATGACCATATAGCAAAAAAGCCTTTGTCTATGACAAAAGTCATCTTCTGCTTGTCATATGGGTGTATAGCAATTTGGTTGTAGCCTGAGTAGGCATTCATGAAGCTCAAGAGTTCATGTTCGGCCATGCTGTCGACAAGTTGGTCAATCCTAGGGAGAAGAAAGTTATCTTTGGAGTAGGCTTTATTCAGATTGGTGTAAGCAACACAGAGCCGCCACTTCCTATTGGACTTTTTAACCAAAACGACATTAGCTATCCAATATGGATAGTAAATTTCCTTGTTGAAGTTGGCCTTGAGGAGCTTTTCGACTTCTTCTCCAATTACGACGTACCGTTTGGGCTCGAATGCTCTTCGATTCTATTGGATTGGTAGATAGTCGGGGTCGACATTTAACCTATGGGCATAACCTCTGGGCTAATGTCAGGCATGTCCTGATGAGACCATGCGAACACATCGACGTATCATCGAAGGAGGCTCATGACTTCGTCTCGTAATAGTGATGTTAGGGATGACCCGATCTGCACCATTCGGGTTGAGTCGAAGTCATTGAGCGGGACGAGTATGAGGTCTTCCATGAGGCGCCCTCTTTCAATTGAATCTTCTCGGGGATCGAGAGAGGTGATGGTCATTGCCTGGTGCTGGGCCCATAGTGCCATCAAATAACACTGTCAAGCTTCTTGTTGGCCTCCCTTAATAAGCCCGGTACCATGTTTGGTGGGGAACTTCATCGCAAGGTGGTAAGTCGACACGACGGCCGAGAGAGCGTTGAGTGAAAGTCGTCCAAGAATGACGTTGTAGACGGAGAGGCATTTTACCACCAAGAAGTCAATCATGGTTGTTATCTGATTTTGCCCTTTTCCATCCGTGACTGGGAGTTGAATCGATCCTTCTGATGTGACCTTGTCCCTTGCAAATCCAAACAGGGGAGTTTTGACGACTCAAAGTTGAGGTTGCCCAACTCCTATTTTGTTGAATGCTTCGGCAAAGAGGATGTCTGCCGAGCTACCGGTGTCCACTAGGATACGAAACACTCTTCGGTTAGCTTATTGAGGGTCAAATATTGCATATTATCCCCCATTTATATCTTGATTTTATGAACATGATAATCCTTAATGTTCTATTTTACTCATGTTTGTATTGCAATGTGAATTTAAGAGCTTAGATTAAAAATGGTGCCAAAAGCATAGATTTGATGCTCAAGAATCACCAAGGCAACAGATGGATTTTAGGAGACTAAGATTGAAGAATTCACGTACTAAAGATCCAAGAAAACCAAGTGAGGAATGAAGAGAATTAAATATTTAAAGTAAATAAAAAGGAATTCTGAAATTGTCTTGAAAACAAACATATTCCTTAAAGTGTCCAGAAGAAGCATATTCTGAAACTCTGGGTCGTTCTGTAAAATTGCGCAGAGTGAAGTGTATTTTTGAAAACTACGTAAATTTGATGCGGTTTCTAGAGTTTTCCAACTAGGTGCGAAAGTTGGAGTTCGACAACTATAAATAGGACTCCCTAGGATGTTCCTAGGCATCTTCTAGGTTTTGAGTAGTGGAGCAAAAGCATGGAAAAACCGTCGCCAAGGGTTTTTCTTCCTCTTCCTTAGTCATTTTTATGTCTTTCTTAAGAGATTTTAGTTCAATCATATCTATGGTTGGCTAAACCTCTTAGCTAGGGCTAAGAGGTGAAGCTTGTAGAATGATGGGATGTTTTTTATTACTTCGATTCATATTTAAGTTAAACTATCTTTGATCCTAGTTTGATATTTAAGAAATACTATCAGTTTTTAATGGTTTGTTATGACTCAAATTACAATAGATCTGCGATAGCTTTGAGTATGTTCTTTTCATGTATTGAGATTATGAAATTAGTCAATCTCGTTGTTCACCATCGTCCCATGGGTATGGTTGGGTGATGAAATCCTGCCTAATCTTTCCAATTCTCTTATGATTAGTTGTGGGATTGATAAATCTTGTTGTGTGCCTTGTCTCCTGGGCATAGTTTTGTGATGGAATTACTTCCAGTTCTCACACCTCTTATCCATTAAGAATTAGGTCAAAGGAAGTTCAAATTTGGTTTTACTGAGATATCTTTTAATTGGATAAGATGAGACTCTAATTCCAGTTGTGTCCTTGAATCAAGCATAGATCTCCCTGATCTATACAAGTTGATCCTTAGAAACCCTAGTTCCTACCTTTGAATTTATTAAGTTTTTCATTAAATCTCTGACAATCACTCTCTATACTTCTATATTTAGATTTAGATCTTCTTCTAGTTTTAGTTCTAGTTACTTCCAGAATACATACAATTTTTAGTCCCTGTGGATTCGACCTTAGTCTCACCGAGATTATTACTACATCGCGACCCTACACTTGGGGCTGTGAACATAGTTATAATCATGATTACCACGACTGAGTCATCATGGGGGTGATGAACGCCTCGGGTGTCCTCTTCAGTGAAGGTCAGATCACAAGACATTATTTTCTTCTCTTTCAGGGGTCTGCTGGTTACGAGGACTTGATGCTTCAAGCTAGAGCAATTGATACTTCTGAAGTGGGCTTTATGAGGTTGATCGATTTAAGTCTCCTCCCTCGACAAGCCCGTCGAAGATTGTGTGAATTTCCCCGGTTGGTTCATTGTTGATGAGTTGCTCATTCTTCCAATCAGCTTGTTCTTCCTTTCTATTGACATATTCACGTAGGTGCCCGTTGCGGATAAGAACTTCGATTTCCTCTTTCAGGTCAAAATAATCACTAGTTGAGTGGTCGTGGTCTCGGTGGAACTGACAGTACTTTTGCACATCTCATCTATTTGCCTCAGATTTCATCTTGTTTGGTCATTTGAGGATTCATTTGTCTCGGACCTTCATAAGGACCTGCTTAGGGGTCACATTGAGAGTGGTATACAAACTAAACATGCTTTCAAGTCGCCTACTCAGATGATGGCTCCTTGGGGGCTCATTATCTTTCCTTCTTTTGCTATTGTTGGCAAATTCTTCTTTATGTCATCTTTCTCTAATCGAGCTCCCTTTTTTCTGAATAGCTTTATACAAAGTAGTGTTTCCTCGGTACTAGAGTATTCCTGGGCTCTATTGAGGAGGTTGGCTATCGTCATGGGAGAATTTTTTTTAAGCGAAAAGAGGAATCTTCCTTCCCCGAGGCCTCCCATCATAGCAGTTAAAGCCATTTCTTCTGAGTGCGTGTGCACTAGCATGGTTTCCAGGTTGAAACGTTTGATGTAATCCTTCAGTAACTCGCCCTCTTTCTAAACTATATTGAGGAGGTGGGAAGCGGGTTTAATTACAGAGCTGCGTGGAAGAGCTTTGGTGATGAAGGCTTTGCAGAGCTGCGTGGAAGAGCTGATTGATTGCGGCTTCAATTGCCAGAACCATTTCCGAGCTACTCCAATAACGGTTAACGAAAATGCGCGCACTACCAAAAAGTGGGCAAAGGCTACAGATAAAAATCGTAGCTAAAGACCTATGGCTACGGTTATAGTCCGTAGCACGACTGTAATCGTAAGTGCAGTAACATAGGTCAAAAATCTATGGCTACAGATTTAATTCGTAGCCATAGACACTGATAGCTATGGATTAAATCTATAACTATACTTTCTGTAGCAAAATCTACATATAACTATAGATAATATTCGTAGCTAAAAGTATGACTATATCCGTAGCTATTGGTTGAAGTGAAAAATGGCTACGGTGTTTTGATCTAAGGCTACGGCTATTAGCTGTACCTAGTTTTTATTTTTTTTTTAACAAAAAAAAAATAATGGCTTACCATTGCTAGTGCATGCCCTGATAGATCAACTCATCTAAAAAGTCTAGATTCAATAATAAAAGAAACATGCACAATAAAGAATACACAGCAATGCTTCTATGTACAGAGTACCAAAAGCTCAAGCTTATAATGATGTCAACATATCAGCATTTGATACTAAAATTGGGATAGCAACTGGCATATATCAATAGAAATGGTTTTCTTGACTCGGGAGGTTTCTCCCTAATACATAGAAATAGAAGCCAAGCAATCACCAAAGTGGAGGAGTAGTAGTATTATGACCATTTCTAAGTGTCCAGTTCCTGCATGATGATATATCAACAATGGAACAACTTAGTGAGTTAGTTCAATATTAGATACATATGAGAGAACTTACATATGCCATTAAAAAATGCAATTTGAAGAGAAGTTCTTGGCATTAAGCTCCAATTGCAACCAAGCATTGAATATGAGAATATGAAAAAAAAAACAAAATACGATGAAGAGAGAATGCAATCATTACCCAATGCAAGTTAAGAGAGCATTCTTCAATGTGGAAAGATCTTTCTATGGTCATTCTCCATTGTGGGGATGCTGCATATCCTCAGGCAATCATTGCTTCCCTCTTTTGGCCCATTCCTTTAATATAGAACAGAGAGATGGATGCCTGATGCAGCTAACCAACATCATGTCATAGTTTTTATATATCATCAGCTGCATATATAATGCCCCATTTACTTCCTAAGTCAAATTCAACCAAAACACATTTTGGAAAGCTACGTAACTCATAATAAAGAAAAAAAAAACAAGAAAAGAATGCCAATTTCAATATTGTCATGTGGTCGAGAAGAGATCTTTGTGTAGGAGAATACCCATTCCTTGATTCTTGAAAGTCTGTACAAAATCACTTAATCTTTGTGTAGGAGAATACCCATTATATTTGAAAACATATTATACACAATTCATGAATCTAACTGTCGATCTACAACAGCCAATTCATGTCACATGGCTGAATCATGTACAAGATCATAACCACCCATCAAGGGCCCTTCAATGTATGTGATGGCACCTTAAATTCAAATGATGCACTTGGAAGTCCTATATTCAATTCAATTCATCCAACTTCTATTAGTTGGGATATACAATAATGGCCTAGATGGAACTTCTGTTAGTCGGATTCCTAATGTACAATAACAAAACAGTGAATCTTGGAGCATAAAGTGTTACATCTACTGAGGAAGATGTGCTCTTGCATCATGCGAGTTCTAAGTTGTTCATCAGTGGGCCCCATCAATGTTAGATGTTGTAGTATGATCATCAGATGGTCCACATGTGTAGCCGTTGATGAGTTTCTAAAATCATCATTTTTTTCATATATAATGTGGCTCACCTAATGACAAGCCTGACTTGATTTTTGGTTTGCGGGTAATTTGTTAGGGTCCACCTGGTGAACAGCCTAGATCCTGCTTGTAAGTTTGGAAAAAGAGAGCTGGCGCTTGCGATGAATTGTAGTCAGTACTCTTATCATTAAATAAACTGGAACAAGAATTCCAAGGGTCCTCAACCACAATAGCTGTTTGTCAGAGAGGAAAAAAATGGATCAAAACATTATAATACAAAGATGAATGCATTTCCATCAGGTGAGTCCCATCGCTAACGTGCCCTGTCCCAAATATTAGTCCACTCAGCTCATCATGCGGGCCACACATGCAAGTGAAATGTGGATTGTTGCTTAAACATGCAGACCCAAATGCTGAGAAGAGAATCCTATTTCCAGGCGAGGGCCCATTGATGGCAAGGCCCTCATTCATGATTCCACAGATGTGCCACATCAGTTTTCTTTAGGAATGATTTCTTCAAATAAAATTGCAATCAATCATACTAAAAAAAGAAATGATGTTTCTTACATCCTTACAATGAATATGGTGAATGAATGCTCTTCGGCTCCACTGACTGTGATTGGAAGCATGTGTTGTAGGACCAAAAGAACCATGAACTGCATTAACAAGTAATTAGAAAATAGAAAAGAAAAGAAAAACCACAGCCCAAAGAATCGATATCAACCAGCTTAAATGCTCCATTTCGTCGATACACAAGCTCAAAACAAGAACTTACAATCACAAAAATAGAACGACAACAGATCATACTTCTAGCACTCTGAGATGAATACTCATTGTAATCGGCATCCATGAAATCACGGTCTGTCGCAACCACTGCTATAAACTGAGGATTGTGGAGGTCTCTTCGAGAAATCTCCCAATTTCTCCTGACAAAAACACCATAAGAACAAATTTAGAATGTTTCCTAGAAAATGAAATATCCTCTATAGGGTTGTGCAAATCCAGTATAAATATCGTCCACAGGTGGTTCAAAGGAAAACATGCATTCATTTCTCACCATAACATGCAATGGCATTACTCTCAAATATGGGACCATCAGGAGTTTCTAGCATTGGAACCTGCACACAGAGAAAGTTTAAGCAAACACAAATAAGACAGGAACTAGACAACTAAAGAACTTCTAGACAAAATAACCATTTACCTTCCCTAAGGGGTTCATCTGAAGAAACTCAAGAGTTTTATTAGATACTTCCATCTCAAAATTCTTAACTGGTTTGACCTTGACCCCAGAATACTTAGTCGTGATGAGACCCTTGAAACCATTTTTGTTCGTACTTGAGGCATGCAAGATCTAGAGAGTAGTGACGAAGATCAAGATTAACCACATATACATAATCCAATGAAGACATGAGGCATAAACTGAAGAAGGCTGCATTCAGATGCCCAACTCAATTAGACAACAATAAGAGAAGAAACAATCAAAAAATGATTGAAAAAACCACAACCACATCTTCCTTGTGCACACATCGGTCCAGACACTTCAAATTGTGGGACCATTTTTGATGGACCATATTAGGTAGGAAATCATAATCGCCTAACAATCTCAACGAATCTAGGCTGGATGGCTCCTAATGCTATTTGGATAAAGAAACCAAAACAAGTATCTGTTTAGCTTCTCTGAGTAGGGGGCATAGTAACTAACAAAAGACAGCTAGGGCATAGTAACCTGATGGTCTAAATCTATTTAAAAGCAAGGACAACTACCATATTCCATGATCTAGTATGATGGTGTGGATGGGTTATTAGGTTGAGAATCACATGATTGGACAATTGTTAGTCCCTGTTTCAGTTGCAGGGCTGAGATTGGATGGGTGGTTTTTAGTTCATCTTGCCTATCCATGTTATAATAACCCTCACCAAAACAGCAGTCTCGAAACACAGACCCAAACATGAACAGACAGTGAGGAGGGAATTGCATATAACTACTACAGAATCCCTCTTTAAAACTAGACAAGGTCAATAATTGGTAATCATTTTCACCTTATCGGCATCGGGAAATGGTTAAAATGAAAGCTGACCTACTAATAAACTTACTGCAGAAACATCATTTAAAGATAGGGGGAAGAAAAGAAAAAATAGGAATATGCAAGTAAAACCTACTAATACCCTTTTCCTGGATTCATTCCACTAGCAGCTCCAATTCTCCCACATGCAACATCCACCTGAAAGAATGTGCATAACTGTCATGCTTGAGCAATCAATACAGGAATGTACAAGTAAAACCATAAAACCAGAGATACTCATTGCACTTTCAGGATCAGCAAGCATGATAAATGTCACATCGCAAGAAAGAGCAACTTCTGCTGGGGAAGATTTATATCTATGGAATAAATGATAAGAATATGTCACAACAAAAAAATGTATGAATTTTAATAAACAATAGTATCGGAGCAGTTATGTGAGAGCAAAATTTTAGATCAATTGACAGTTTACTATCAAACTGCTGGGATGAATTCAAGTTCTCCACTTTATGTTCAAATTTTTAAGATTTCAATCATGTGTTTGGTAATTTTTGGGTCTATATTTCTTTCTCGAAGACATGGCCTTTTAACTATCATGGTTAAGGTTCCTTTGAACATAGTGCATCGCATTCCAAGATCTAAAGAAATGGTAGAAGTTGTTTCATATCAGTAAATGGAAATGAGTTGCTTCTCTGAGTTTCAAACTAATAGTAGAAATATTAAAAACTTTATACAGGTTCCAATTCCTCCACAAAGCATTTTCTCTTCATAAAGAATAAAATAATGTAGGATTATTGGAATGACTCTTACCTCTCTAACATCAGAACTGTATCTCCTCCATAGTTAATGATCTCATTCTATAACCCTTCTCCCTCCTCCTTTACCCTTAGTCCTACAACTAGAAACTTTACCATATGCAGGAAAGTCATGGATTTTCCAGAGCAGAACGACACACATGTTGAATTTGTTTTCATGGTATGCGTCGAACATCGTCACCCATTTTCGCCATAACTCTTATAGTTTATGAAGCAATGGCTATAAAGAAATGTCAATATCCTTTCCCGGTTGTCATGGTCCCTCAATGACCAAAGTCAACATAATAAAATGCAGTTTCATGCAAAGCTTTGGTGGAAGGTTGTACATCACACACATAACAGGCCATGAACTATACGACGTACTGAAAGCGCCAAATGGGTTAAACCCATCTGTAGCCAGACCCAATCAAACATTACGAGGCTCAGTTGAAAAATTTGTATACTTGTCATCGAGATTCTTCCATGCAATAGAATCAGTCGGATACTCCATCTTTTCATGTTAAAATTTCTTGGTTGAGTGCCAAGACATTTCTTTCGACAACCATGGTACACTGAACATTCTTTGTAGCTTTGGTGTTAATGAAAAATACCTTAAAATCTTTGCAGGTACTTAAGATTATTTTCTCTCATAATCCATTCCAGTCTTGTACCTAGAAGTTTTACAATTTGGACAAATGATTTTCATCTCGTTCTCTCTCCAGTACAAGATGCAGTCATTTGGACAAGCATGAATTTTCACATAATCAAGACCTAACTTTGTAATGATCTTCTTCTCTTGGTAGGTATTAGTTGGGGCCTTGTTACCGAAAAGTTACACCTTCTTTAGTAGTTGAAGGAGCTCTGTAAAGCTTTTTTCACTCCATCCATGATTCACCTTTAATTTAAAAAGTTATACAATGAAAGTCAGCACGGTGAAATCTTGGGCCCCAGGATATAGCTTAGTCATTGCGTCTCGTAGATTTGCTTCAAACTCATTAGTTTCATTTTCTCCAAAGACGCCTTCGACTACAGGGGTCACATTCGACTCATCCTGTACAACTTCATTTACGTTATTACCACCAAGTTCTTGAACGATCGTGTTGTGAACCTCATTTAAGTTCGGGACACTATGGTATTGTTGGGAATTTGATTCACATCTAGTACACTTAGGTGATACATGCTCCCCATGCATGTCCCAAACCCTATTGCTTGGGTCAAATCCATTTCTCATTAGAGGTATTTCCAAATCATCATAAGAAACCAAAAAAATGTGTACATCTGCAAGTGGTACATGGACAAGGAACAGTTTCTCTACCAGGAAGGTTTTCTTGTGCAAACTTTGAAAAACTTCTTATTCCAGAAATAAAATGTGGGTCTGGGAAACTTAGTGTCATCCACTCCCTATCCATTACAGTCGGATCCTAATTAACCAAGGGGTCCATTTCCAACCTGCGCCTTACCAAAAATTAAAGTTAGAAATTAGCCTCATGCACCATCCTCCTCAAAGTTGGAAATGAAGGAAGTGTTATCAAATGATTACACCTAGACAGATATTATCTACCAAATATAATGTATTAAGAAGTTTGCAATCATTGTATTTTTATAACAAATTAATAATGTAATTTATAAGTAAAATCTTAAACCACTTGAATAGATGAAAAGTCTCGCATGCAATTCTAATATATCAAGTACTTATAAAATCTTTATTGAATAAACATGAGTATTCACACCCATATATATATATAAATACTTAATATGTCTAAGATTATTATTTTTTCATGCGTATTCATACTCTCCATACATGCCTGGACACTCGTACCTATTTGGTATATATGACTATCGGTATCTCCGAACCAACTTCGATCATAGAGGAAAATGAATTATTTTAGTGCTTCACATTCAACTTCACAAATTAGGGGTCAGAGTCATCCTCTCAGCATATGGCTATCGGGTCATTATCTATCACTGTAGTGTCCAGATGAGCACCAAATTCATCCATTGGATCTCTGCATCATGTCGTAGAGTTAAAATTCCTTCAGGTATATGCATCATCAAAATAGCCTACAGATAGGAAATTTTTGAATATTGAAGAGGGTATAGACAAAGAAATGCTATGAAAGCTCACCCAAGGTGCATGGTTCACCAGAGAAAGCTTGGAAGGGTCCAACAATGGTATGGCTCAACCTGTTTGCATTGTGGCCAAGGTCTTTAAATACAGTCAAGGGGAAATGAAAAAAGAGTGTTAGAATTTTCTATAAATTGGGTTTCATGGTGCAGAGAAATTATCCTCAAGAATATAACACATTGTAAACCTGATTGTAATTGGCAAACACCGGTTAGGTGAATGTAGTTGCATCTTGAGTAAAAATCCCATCCTAATATGAGTGGGATCAAAGCAGGTGAATGTTTTTGGATCCTCTTGTGTTTCCATGTCCTTGTTAATTGTTCTTCCAATCTATCCCACTGCGACAAAGTCAAAGACAGGAACAAGTTATGAGTTTTCTGTTAAGCTTTTCAACAAACAGCTGCTAGCCGTTTTAACCTAAGGTATACATTAATGTGATTTTCCCCACATTAAATTTTTAGAAACAAGAAACAAAAGAAAAATCAGCAAAGAAGCAATAAAAGGTAAAATTGCAAAATCGTAACTATTTCTGACTTTTCATGATTTTAAAAATTCGATTAATGATGCTAACCCCCAAATGGCAGTGATTTGGCATAAAATCCATATGGTAAAAGACTATCTAACACAAATCCAGTGAATACAATGAGGGAACTGCGATTCAAAACCTAATTCATCAATATGAATGCTAGGGAAGTTGCAATTCGATTCAATGACACATCCAAACGGAAAAAAAAAATCCTTTTAGGGCTTGTGAAAAAGAAAAAAAATGTATTAAGATTATTGGTGTGTATGAACGGAAAGAACCCACTCCATAGATTTTAGAAACAGAGAGAAAGAGACTGACCGTTCTTCTTTTCCTCCTCCTTCTTGTGGCGAAAGGGGGTTTTGAAAGGGCTAGAGAGAGAGGGGGAGGGGAATGGGGCCAAGAGACAGAGACGGTGAGGGAGAGTGGGAGATCGAGAGAGGGTGAGGGAAAGGGAGAGGTTGAGTGCGAGAGAGAGAGAGAGGGTGAGGGAGCCTGAGAATCGAGGGAGGGCAATGGAAAGGGCGGATGCAAATGAAATGCATTTCGTTTTGGGGGAGGGCACGTGACAGACGACACTTTAAGAGTGTTTGGTTTTAGGAACATGGGGCCCACCGTGATGTATGTTATTTTTCCACTCCGTCCATTAATTTTAAAGTATCAATTTAAGGGTTGATGCAAAAAATGAGTCAGATCGAAGCTGTAAGCAGACCACACAACATATTAACAACAGAAATTTAATTTTTGTTATTTTTTATGGTGTGATCCATTTAGACCTTCAATCTATATAAATTTTGGGCTCATCCACTGAAATTATATATCAGAATTGATGGGCATCTTAGATTGAACACATATATTCAAATGGGCCCCATAGAGCCCCTTAAGCACCATCAATCTCTAATAATGTTCTAGTGAGGATGTAGGTTTTATCTACAGATTTATTAAGTTTTAGCTACAGATTTAATCCGTAGCCAAAAAATTTCAAAGTCCATGGCCTTTGCTCGATTTTTTGGTAGTGGCGGCACATGATAACGGTTGATGTGTCGTGCAATTCCATCCAAGTCTTGAAGGATTCTAAGTGCTAGTCGGTAAATGGAGGCTCAGTTTCTTCCAGTATTGCTTCCACTGAGGTTGGCATGTTCGAGCAGTAGGCCTTTCGTATGTCGTGGATCTGACCTTACAGGTTGTTGAGCTCGGCTTCCTAGAGGTCACCACTTTCAGCCATAACCTCATCTGTGACTTCAGGTATTTGTCACACTTCTTTTTATCTAACTCATGACATAGTTCGAAAGTGGCCAGCAAGCGGTTTTAGAGATGTAAGAAGGTGTTAGCCTTAACGTTCCGAGTTGCCGGCTCCTGCGGGAGACAACTGGCACGTTGGATGGCTTGGGGAGCTTTCGAACCATTGGTCCTGTCCCGTCCCTTTGTGTGGGGCAGTGTTGTAGTTGTTCTAATAGCTACTTCATGGAGTTCATGTTGTTGTTTAACATCTCAACTTGTTGCTCAAGAGAGACAAGTCATCCTCCCCTTCTGTGAGATCATTACATCGGCCCATAGACATGGAGTTAGCTTACAGCTAGGAAGAGAAATCTCGAAGGCTACTGGATTGCTCTGGTGGTGTGAGATCGGGTGTAATAAAGGAGGCCAGAGCTTTCATCGTCCCTTTTTCCATTGTTGAACTATGATGGGATGAGAACGACTTTTGATGTCATTCTCATAGATGACACTAAACTGTTGGTCCAGAAATCTGGTTACGCTTCTTTAGACCTCCGTGTACTTGTAAAAGGAATAGACAAGGAAGACTCTGGCTTGTTCAAGGGACCTTTCAATGCCTTAGTCAGGAAAGGAATCTAGGTCTATTCAAGTACTCGAGGTTTAGGGCTAAAGATCGTGCATACCTTTCATCATTGGAGTTGCCCCTATTTATGAATGGGGAGAGGTGGTGGCGTAAAAGGGATCTTCCTATTTAGTAGGGATATGTTGTAGTAAGATTCAGATTCCATATATATTGTAAGGATCTTCCCAAATTCCCAGCTGGGATCCAGGAAGATCTGTATTCCGGCTAAACTCCTAGATCTTTGGCCGAGATTTCAGATAGAGGCGATCGGTGACCAAGTTGGAATTGACAGAAGGTGGATTGTGCCGTCCTGAAGCCACACTGACCTGAAATTTATGTGGATCATGTCGTCCTAGAGTCATGCTAACCTGAAAGTATACCTGCCTGACTCTCTGGGCGAGTGGTAGAGCTCTTTTAGGTGTTGAACAGGTTGGTAGGTGTTCTAACTTGGTGACGGGATGCCAAGCTCGATCTTACTTCTTGCACAGATTTGGAGTATGAGATCGAACCAGCTGTCGTGTCTGACCTGGCGAAATGTATGAGGTTCCGACCTAACTTTTCATTATTGGTTTGCCTATTTTCCCCATAACAGTATGACGCTAAAAGGAGCAGAATCTTCGGAAGGGATACGCCTCCTTAATATCTTTTAGGCACTTGTCATACCAAGCGCTATAAAGAGCATCCCTCTCTTCATCCCATTCTTTTAAGGCCTTCAACTCCTCTGCCCCGCCACCTTAGCCTTCAGGAGATCCGCCTCCACTCCCTTCGTCTTCACCTTAAGGGCATCCACCGAGTAGCCTTCTCCTCAGCCTCATGAAGAAGTGCCTTCGCTCCCTCCAGCTCGACCCTCTTAGCTTCTAGCTCGGCTTTCAACTCCTCTACTCAAGCAAGCAAAGTAGCATTTTTAAAGTGAAGCTGCTCAAACTCGGTGCTCTTCTATAGGAGGGCCGCTTTCGCCTCCTTACACTCTGTCTTGAGGCGAAGAATGTCATGACGGGCACTCACAAGGGAAGGGGCGAACTGAAAATAAGCCCACGATTAGAAGATAGGAACACTGCTTAAATAAAGGAATCAACCATCATAAAGAGGACCACTTACCCTAAAGAAGAGATCCGCCATATGGCCCGTTGCAGCCTCTGGGTGTATTTCCTTTGCCCAAGAAAACTCGACATCAGGCACATGCCGAGCAATCCAGGGCTTGAGACTTTCCATCGTACCAATGACGAACTTCCAGGAGGGCTGAGCTTCACAACCTTGGAGCCCGACCGAGCTAGCTAACTAAGACGGAGGCGGAGCCTCGCAGTTAGAGGTCGTTTACGCCTCACGAGGCTGAACTTTGACCGTTGGGGCTTCCCCCACACCACCCTCTACACCTTTAGAGACCTCAGTCTACCCTGGAGGAGCGACAACGGTAGCAGAGACATGCTCGCTAGCCGTCTTCTTCCTCGAGGCATGCCTCCACTTCTTATGGGCCAGCTTAGTTGAGGATGGAGCCTTCTGCTTGTTCCAACTCTACTCGGACATCTCTACATGACATAAAACAAAAGTCAGCAAGCACATAAATGAAAGGAAGACCTAAAAATTAAAATCCTTGGAAGAATGTACATGTTAAGAAGGAATTGAGACCTAATTTGAGTAACAGTTGAGGCATTATCAGACTCTTCCAAGACCTCAGTCCGACGTCTAATGAGCTCGACTTAACGATCTGAGTTCGCTCCTCTCCACCCACCATAACAGGGTACTTCAGTAGAACTACCAAAGATGACCACAATTAGAAATGAATAGAAGAAAGCAAACTAAGGAGCAATAGTTCAGATATACCAACCTGGGGTGGTAAAGGAGGTTGGAACCCAATAGCTTAGCCCAGATAGCCCTAGTGTCTCCCAGTCCCCCGACGCCCAGAACCACTTAGCCTTCCAATCCTTGTTTGAGGTCGGGATGCCCATAACTATTGCTCTACAGGTCTTCTTCCAGGCAACAAAGTAATACCATCCCTCGTGAAAAGGGTTCGACTTCACTTGATATAAATGGAGAAACTTATTCATTGTCAGCTTAGGCCGATCAAGCTTGGACTAGAGAATGAATGTGCCCACCAACGCTCTCCATGTGTTGGGGATTAACTGCCAAGGAGCTAACCCCAAGTATGCGAGAACTTGCCTCACTATCCTCTGAAGAGGAAGCCTCAACCCACATTAGAGGGTGACCTAGTAGATGGCCACCTCGCCCTCCGAAGGTATAGTCAAGAGCTCGTAGGGTGCGGGAGCTTGAAGTATCATGGAGTTGGGAATGTGATACGTCGACCTGATTGGCACCAGGTCGGCCTCCGTCAACAAAGACCCCGTCAGCCCTTTCTCCTCTTCCTCTTACGAGGACCCGCTAACCTCTTCGGCCATTAGAGCAGCCCCCTCCACATCCTCCAGTTCTTCAGCCGAGGACTACTCTACCATTCGCGACTCATGGGTTGCTCAGAAATCCCTGTCGCTCATCATCGTTAATGGTGATGGCGGATTTGACATGGGGTGAAGGTCATCTGCCCCACCATTACAACGAGAAGTCCCCTCCCGCTGACCAAACATCTCAGGCATACCGCTAGGTAGGAGGACCACCAAAAACTCAACGAAAAGAAGAAAAAGGAGAAGATGAAGGCTTAAAATGGAAGAATGGAGCTGAGCGGGGAAGAAGGCCTTCAGAAATCACTGGAAATCGCCTAGAAATTGCCTGAGTTCAAGTGCAATAAATGCAGAAGAGGTAGGTAGGGAGGAGCGATGGTACGAGTAACCCTCCCGTGATTAGGGCTCCCCCCTTTTATAGCTAACCCAATGGTGCAAGCATTTATTGCTCGCACTCAACGCGCAACCGAAATGACTCCATGGATCTCCTGTCTCAACACATGGACCGTCCTTACTCGCCGCATGGCTCCGCAACTGAGGACAATCCACCCATCAACACCCCACACACCTAACGCAGAAAAGGCACCTTGACAGACCACATGACCTCGAGCCACGATACGCCACCTCAAAGGTGTCGTAATCTGGTGGCAGATATGCCCCGATACTCATGCCTGACTGCCTTATTTGGAAATTAATGACTGGGTGTCTCAATGACATGAACACGTTACGGTTCAACCTGGCGAAGACCGATCTACTTGTTAAGCCCACTGTGTGAACTCGAAAGTAAGGGGACTTACTGTTAGAGGAAAAATAGGTTGACCAATAATGAAAAGTCAAATTAGGACCTTCCACATTTCGCTAGGTCCGACACAACAACAGGTTCAACCTCATACTCCTAATCCGAGCTAGAACTAAGATCGAGCTCGACGTCCCATCACTAAGTTGAAACACCTACCGACCTACCCAACACCTAAAAGAGCTCTACCACTCATGCAGAGAGTTAGGTCGGTATATTTTTAGGTCAACATGACTCCAGGACAACACGATACACATACTTTTAGGTTGGCGGGACTACAGGATGGCACGATCCAACTTCCATCAATTCTGACCTAGTCACTGACCGCCTCTATTCGAAATCTCGGCCGAAGATCTAGGAGTTCAGCTGGAATATGGATCTTCCTGGATCCTAACAGGGAATTTGGGAAGATCCTCAAGATATTTATGGAATTTAAGTCCTACTACAACTCATCCCTACTGATTAGGGACATCCCTTTTATGCCACCGCCTCTCCCCATCCATAAATAGGGGTAACCCCAATAGTGAAAGGTACGCACAATCTTTAGCTCGAAACTGTGAGTACTTGACTAGACCCAGATTCCTTTCCTGACTTAGGCATCGAAGGGTCCCTTGCACAAGAAAGGGTCTTCCTTGTCCATTCCTTGTGTAGGTACATAGAGGTGTAAAGAAGGCTAACCAGATTTCTACATCAACAGATGGTATGTTAGACTTGGAGTCATATGAAGCTTAGAATCTATAACCCACTATGAATTGTTTGGTTCTCCCGAACCCAAGTGATTCCCGTGGATGGTCTGCGGTCGAAGATTTTGAGTAAGGGCATCGGTGAAAGGAAAAGAAGGGGTTAGGCATTTTTCTGCCCACACTGTCTCTACTTTATAGTATTTTGGGAGTTTCTGGGAATTGACTAAGTTAAAGAAAATCTACACCCAAGGTTGGACCGTGATGACCATGTGCTCAATATTAGATTGACGAACCAAAGTGGGAAGAAGAAAAAATGAAATTAGTAAATGAAGATTGACTAACATAGTAGAGATGAGACACTCAATATTATTTTAGTTAGTCTAGAATAAGCAAATAAAAGAAATATGCAAAATGCAAAATGCTGGCTTGGATGAGATGTGAGGAGGAAAATGGGAGACCAGACATTCTTTTGATAAAGAGATGGTCGGGTGTTCCCAATTCTAACCCTGCTCATAAACTATGGGCAGACTTCATTCTTCCCTTCTCTCTTTCTTTCGTGGCACATTTTCCTCTATTTCTCTCCCTTGGAGCTTTTCTAGCTCTTTGCCTTGCTCTCGTATAACCTCTCCTTCTCCCTAAACGAGAAGGAGACCGACGGGTAAATTCCCACCAATGGCCTACTATTCACTTCTTTCGAAGCACTTTTGGCTTATAAGACCTGTCACATTGATAAGTAGTTGGCTATGGTCAACAAAGAGAATTAGATTTCTGCTAGTATACTTTGCACTTATTTCAAGATATTTTTTGTTACATAAGTCATATGGTTGCCGAGTGGTAGCTCTTAGTGGGCCTTAGTAAGTAGCGGGAACATTTTCCTTGTTTTTAACACATGGGTGGTTCCAAGAGGTTGTGAGAATGTTATTCATATGTCCCATTTAGTTTTGCTATGTTTCCTCGGGTTGATCAAAGCCCTGATTTTGAAGTTCAACTTGGTTCTTGCAAGGTAGTCATTCTCATCCCGAGTGGGGTATATACAACTTATTTCAGGTCAATTAGATCTTGTACCATTGGGCCACCTCATGATGTGCAATCACTATTAGTCCATTATGCAATGAGTTTGGTGGTGGATTTCTTTCATACTTTACATATATACTTAGAATATCTAGATCTTCACCTTGGTGTGCTCCATGGTGTAGATATGGTACATGCGGGCCCCACTTGGATTGTTTATGATGACTAGCCATACTCAATCTGACATAATTTATTAGATCAGCTTCAAATTTTACACAAGCCTCTATAAATTGAATTCGTGATCAAGGCAGCCCACCAATTTACCTATAATGGCCATATATGGATTTCTTGATCTTGTTTAATCTGACCGTTGGATCAATGTCAAACTTGACACACCTTCTAATTATATCAACGCTTTTAACATGATCAATTATCTTGAGCAGGTATTTAGGTGGGCCACACCAACAAACTTTTGATGATTAGACATAAATCACTCTATCTTACATGATTGGCCTAAAACTTTAGGAATGTCTTTGACATGTTGGAATCTTTACTTTGGCTTACATTTTTTGGATGGATCAATAGGTCGTTCTTGCCAACCTGATAGACAAGGATCTCTTGATCTAACTATATGATCAATCCCAAACTTCATATAAATCTTTTTTGTACAATTTTTTTTTTTATTTCGGTGTGTTTTATGGACAGGATGTAATGTTGATTCCATTTTTTTTAGCTTTTCATGCTTTACATGGTTGACTAATAAATTTTTTTTTAAAATGGCATCATCGACATGCCCTAATAGATTTCTAATTACACATACAAATTTGACATGATTATTATGTAAGATTATATGCAGAGTGTAGAATCATCTATGCATCAATTATGGGGATCAAAATTAAATCTTAAAACTCATACTTGAAAGAGAATATATTATTTAAATGTGAATCAATGAGCTTGGCCTTCCTCACCTTACACCTTTATGAAAATCTTTTCAATGAGACTTGAGTTTTCTATACGTGTGGATGTGGAGGCCAATGATAGCACATAATCTCCTTTCATGTATATAGATTTTGTATTTAAAGATGGCACATCATATCCTTCCATACATATAGATTCTCTATTTAGTGATTATTGCTACGTATATAGGTTGTATATCTCTATAAAAGCCCCATGGAGGCTAAAACAATACACATAAAATCATAGAAGAATTCTCCAATCCCTTCTCTAGTGTTCTAGTGTTATCGTGGTATTAGAGAAAGGCATTTAAGCCATTGATCATTAAACCCATTATTATGAAGGTCCACCCATCGTCGTCGCCCGTCATTGCCGGTTGTCGCAGCCCCAGTACCGAGGTTGGTCATCATTCCCAAACCACTGCAAACCCAATCCTCATAACTTAAACCCCATCTTTCTATAACACTCCATTCCTATTTGTGCCCTTGCAACAAACCCTAACGTCATCTTCCCTAGTCCTCCACTCATAATTCCCCTACTCAGGCAAATCCCTTGCTTCTGCAATAAACCCTAAAACTAAATCCATCATTTTAATTCACAAAAGCATCCCAAACGAAAACCCCTTATCATAGTTCCATCTCTAACCACAGTCACATCTCTATCATTGTCGCTACCCACATCTCCATCACTGTTGTTGCCCCGACAAATCACCTGTCATTGCAGCCCCTGTCATCATTATCATTATAAACCCTTAAATTACACGTGGTGGGTCTACGGGCAATGTGTGGAAGCTTGGCGGAGCTAATAAGTGATGGCTATGTCCTAAAGGGGGTGTTTAGGACCAAATAGAATTTTCATCTTTTAAACCCAATTGCCTATTAAACTAATATGAAAATTAAAATAAGTAAGCCAATTGAAGGTCTAATCACATAGACTACAAAATATATGGCAATTAAGCAACTAGTCTATAAACATGATTGTATACATGTGTGTGTGGGGTATGTTAACTATCAACTCATAGCATTCATCTAATCATGCATACATATAATTAAATATTTACCACATAAGCATAATTAAACAAGTGCTCAAATAACCATTCTAAACATAAGCATGTATAGTAGTTCATTTTTCCTACTCCACTCCCAGTGGACGCACTCAACCTATGAGTGTACTGGATTTCACTATCAGGGGTTTTAAATCAGGTTCACATCTAACCTGTACAATCCAACACAAGGACCTACTCTTGATGCTCTCCCCTGCTCCAATCAACTCTGCTCCCCTGACATGATGCTGATGCTTTACCGAAACTTCAACTTTAAGATCAAACACCTTGCATGTAATCTTCCAATGCGGTGACTAAGGTGATGGGAGGTTTGGTAGAATCTCCTATAGCTAATGGGAAGTTGTAAAGTTTAGGGAATTCTACTTAATGGATACTCTAGATATTGAGAGACACTTGAGTTCGCTAAGAGAAATGATGTTTAAACTCTAGAAAGGGCTTGAGATCATGGTCTTCTTATATTTAAGCTTGAAATGCTCACTAGAGTGAAGAACCACTGAGAAGATAACATGGATCTCATTGGGATAAAGCGTAGCAAGTCTGTTGGGGACACTGAGAAAGGATTTTTAATTCCTTAATTTTTCTTAACTACTTTGGGAAAATGAATTTAAGTATAAGCATCGAGTTTATGATTCCAGTCTAGTCGTATAAAGTTTATGATGGTTCATTCCCTCAAGCCCAATTAATCTCATTCTCATGCTCTGATGCCAACTGTAATATCCCAAATTTTTGCGGCTTGAGTACATGCTCGTGCTCGAGAATTTTGAGTGTTAATAATGTAAATCTTTGGATGCTTCAAAATTTTACCTTGATTTTCTTTCCATTTATATCACATCCAGTTACATTCATGAAGGTAACCATTTATGAGAGTAAAATTAACTGTGTTTATTATTTCATTAGATTAAAAGAATTCAACAAATTATCAAATGCCTTCTCAATGGGAGTTGATTACATTATCAAAGTTTACAACGAAAATAAATAAAATTAAATCACAAAACTATCTTCCTATTCATTCAGTATACTCTTCCATAGGGAGATGGTCCTCTAGGTCTTCAGTTTGTACATCATTTGCATCATTTGTACGGTTAGAGAGGGTCAGTGCCCTACTCATAGTGATGGTTATCCTTTAAGATTAACAATAATTCAAGAGATTCATGAAAGTAATGTAAGAGTTATGATATGCCACATACTCCACCACTAGGAGAGGTATTAGTATGTGCAACCATATATATATATATATATATATATATATATATATATATATATATATATATATATATATATATATATGCGTGTCTAGTAAAGTATATGCGGCTCATCATGCACAGTGATTATCACAATGTGGAATATAATTTATAGAAAACCTAGCGAGCCCCGCATTCTCACAGTATGGAGATTCGCCAGCACGTCCAACACTACTGTGGATTTATGTGAACACCAAGAGGTGGCACAACACATGAGTCAAATGAATTATGTGACACAATTTGTTCATAAAGAGCTATTTGTGACATCCTATCTAGGAAGTGATGTAACACATATTATGAATTACTTACATCGATTTATGCACCATTACCCAAACCTAAGGAATTATGTGTTGACCAAGAGAGTCTCTACCCAGAGCGCATTACATTCATAATAAAATATTTGAATCACTAGTTGTGATACCTTTAACACATCACTTGCATCAAAGGGAAAATAAACTGAATCATGGGAATTTTAGAATTCCAAGACACATGCTCGAGCCATAAAGGGAGGTAGCATAAGGCCAACCAAATAAAAGAAAAGAGTAGCAATAAGTTAACTTAATAAAAAGGAAGAGTAGTAAAAAGACTAACTCAATCAAAAAAATAAAAGAGGAGCAAAAGGCCAACTCAATATAGAGTTGAAGCATGTATTGCTCTCAAAATTGGCAAAGGGCAAGGCTTGTATCCATCACCCCAATTATATAAATAAAGATCACATATAATTAAAATTATACCTTAACCAAATTTCCAAAGGATAAATAATTCATAATGGTAAACTAAACAATTGCATGGAGGATTCACAATAATATAAAAATATGCAAAAATAAGATAAATCATACCAACTCAAATTAGTGTAAGCTTAAATGAATCCCTCACCACTTAGTTCGATCTTGCTCTAGTTTTATGCCTTCGTTCTCAATTATATCCTGATTAACACGTTTGTATGATTAGACTGTTTATGGATTGTGTGGTTAAGATTGAAGTAAGTAATTTTATGGTAAGTAATTTTATGGCTAACCTTTGATTGTTAGAGGCCTGAGTTTAGACATCATTTACAACTCAATGAGTTTGCGACGAGTTTTTCTTCCACGAATGCTTCTCCTCTCTCTCTCTCTCTCTCTCTCTCTCTCTCTCTCTGCTTTTGTTTTCTCTCCTTCCTATTCTTCCTCCATTTCTCCCTTCTTTTTTTTCTCATTTCTCCTCTCTTTCTTTCCTTGGATGCAAGCTTCCTGGTTGAAGAGTTGGGTTTTTATAAGCTCTTTCACGGTTCTAGAGATTTCCTTTATGCTGGCGATGTGCGTAAGGTTGAGCAATGCTCACTATCTGGAGGCCGTTGGTATAGGTTTTTAGGTAGGATGTTTCCTCCTCCTTTCTAAGAGGTTGGTCAGTTTTGGAAGGGCCCATAGATGAAAGGTCATGATCACATTCTTGGATGTAAGAATGTCCAGTGACTGATCAAAAGGTGGCCCTGCTTCAATGGTGGATCCGTCCCTCGACCATTTCATCTCAAACCAGTCATTTTCGACAGTCATTTCTGGACGGTCTGAGATGGTCGTCCTACACTCCCTAGTCCACGGATCTATGGTCTAGATGATGGTGTAAGGTGGTCTATAAGAACACAGCTGCTGCACATTGCAGTTCATCTTCATGGAAATTGGTGGAACACCAATCCTTCCACTTCTTTATTTCATTTTTTGCTAAGTGGAAGTGGTCGGAACTCACATCTCCGAGGAGTGGATGGTTCGGATTGGAGTCGTGTTTCAAGATCTGATCATTTTTCACAGTAGAAGTTGGCGTGCGATAGGTTTTCTCATTCTTTAGTGTTTTTGCAAAAAGAGTCGATTTTGATTTTACTGTGGAGTTGGTGGGTGTAACATCCTGAAAATCGGGGGTCGAGTAGAAACCCAACTCCTGAGTTCCAGAATGTCACTTACGCAACATGGGTAATGATAAATGCATGTTGTCTGTAGAATGGCATTAAACAAGATTGAGACTAAGCCAAAACAGCATATCATACTCCAGAGACAGTTAAATTAGTAAGCGGAAGACTGTGATAAATACATAAAATCTATATAATTGATTGTAAGTCTCCAGAGTGTGACCATGTTACCAGGTTAATTAAATACATATATACTCCAAAAATGGAAAGAAAGGATATACATGAGTGCTCCAAAAATATAAAATGACAAGTGTCAAGGCATCTAATCAACCTCCCTGTAATTCCATCGATAAGAACATGCATAAAGGAGGGATCCTCCTCATCATCATACAAGTCCAGCTCCGCTTCACAAGCAGCGCCATCATCTGCAACTAGAATAGGGACTGGTGGGTATTTGGAACACCATCCCATAACGTGAGAGTGAGTAGCTAACTCAGTGAAATAATAGAGCAAAGATTATCAGGTTCTCAAATCAATCATGTGATAATAGTAAAGAAATCAATCAAACATTCATAGATACTGTTGTTAATGCATGCATGAAA